>CM066041.1:161881039-163226861 GCA_033557465.1 Ichthyophis bannanicus
CCACCCATCTAGAAAAGGTACAAACTAGGACTAACAAGTAGCGATATCGATTCGCTCGTGGCATTTCTGCAGTCTATTTGGATATTTCCCATGGGGGTAACTCCCACTGACTGAATTCTTGGGGGTAGGACAGGACCTTGGCGGGCATTGTTTTTGGCACAGGTCACACAGCTTCAGGCTACTGAGGTGGTTAAAGGTCCTAACAGTGAGATATAGAAATATGGCTTCAGAACTTCGGCCATCTTAGTTTTACCATAGTGTGTGGCCTGATGAAAAGCTTGGACAAAAGCAGGGCCTAATGCTTCAGGAATTAGTCATACCAGGGGTTGAGCTCCCTTCGGGCAGTGGCAACACAATCCACCCAGTGTCGGATAATTTTCCCCCCTCCTTTTGACAGTAATGGTCCATCTCCACTTTGATATATCTGGGGGTCCATGCACTAAGAGGTACTGGAAATATGGCTGCTTGAATTGCGGCATTTGGGGTGGTAATTTTTCCTGCAATGGCTGTTTCTCGGGCAGAGGCATCAACAAATCTGTTTCCTCGGGACACTTCTCCATCTCCAGTCTGATGGCCTTGGCAATGCATTACAGCAACGTGTTTAGGGGCCCAAACTGCTTCCAACAAAGTCAATATTTCTGGGCCATACTTGACAGACTTGCCTCCTGAGGTGATCAATCCACGTTCTTTATACAGGGCCCCATGGGCATGTAGTGTTGTAAAAGCATATTTAGAGTCTGTATACACATTCAGACTGATTCCGGCCCCGATTCTGAGTGCACGTGTGAGGGCTATCAATTCAGCCTTCTGCGCTGAGGTTCCTGGAGCTAAAGCTGATGATTCTACTACCATGTCCAGAGTCACCACTGCATATCCAGCACATCGCTGTCCTTCAATTATGAGGCTACTCCCATCCACGAAGAAAGTTCTGTCTGGGTCACTAAAGGGAATATCTGTCAAATCTGGGCG
This sequence comes from Ichthyophis bannanicus, assembly GCA_033557465.1. Taxonomy (NCBI): domain Eukaryota; kingdom Metazoa; phylum Chordata; class Amphibia; order Gymnophiona; family Ichthyophiidae; genus Ichthyophis; species Ichthyophis bannanicus. Next base: position 161,882,009 of record CM066041.1, read on the forward strand.
ACTTGAATATACAGTGTCCATTACTTCTAAACAATCATGGTCAGGAGGGCCTGGCCCAATTGGTAATAGGGTAGCTGGGTTCAGCGTTTGGCTAACACTCAATTGCAAGTTAGAATTCTCACATAGCATACTTTGATACTTCAGCATTCAGGCATTGGTGAGCCAATGGTTTCCTTTGTGCTCCAGCAGGGTTAAAACAGAGTGTGGTACAGTGACTTGAAGATTTTGTCCTAAGGTGAGCTTGTCAGCTTCCCTCACTAAGAGGGCTGTGGCTGCTACAGCTCTCAGGCAAGGTGGCCAGCCTTTGGCAATAGGATCCAATTGTTTCGACAGGTAGGCCACAGGTCGCTGCCAAGACCCAAGAGGCTGGGTCAAGACTCCCAATGCGTTTCCACTTGATTCATGGACATACAGACGAAATGGTTTCTGCACATCCGGCAGGCCCAAGGCTGGGGATGACATCAATGCTGTTTTCAGTGATTTGAATGCTTTATCGTGTTCTGGGCCCCATTCCAGGGGAGATTGTTCCATTCCTTGTGTGACTTGGTACAAGGGCTTCGCCATGAGCGCAAAATTTGGTATTCATATGCGGCAGTAGCCTGCAGCTCCCAAGAAAGCTCGCACCTGTTTCCTAGTAGTGGGGGTTGGGATGCGGCATACTGCTTTTCGCTCAAGTCCTAACTTCCGGGTTCCTTTGGACAGATGGAACCCTAAGTATTTCACTTCTGTCTGGCACAGCTGCACCTTGGCTCTGGAAACCTTGTATCCAGCTTCATTCAAAAGGTGCAAGAGATCACTTGTAGCTTGTATACAATCAGATTTGTTGTTGGTGGCTATGAGCAAATCATCTACATATTGGAGCAAAATTCTTTTTCCCGGAGTTAGAGTAGCTTGACAGATCTTGACTGAGGGCTGCACTGAAGATAGTGGGTGAGTTCTTGAATCCTTGTGGTAATCGAGTCCAAGTGAGTTGCCCTCGTCGTCCTGTGGTAGGGTTTTCCCATTCAAATGCAAACACAAGCTGACTGGCCTCTGCCAGGCGTATACAGAAAAAGGCATCTTTTAAGTCCAAAACAGTAAAGTGAGTGGCTTCTGCTGGAATCAGTCCCAGGAGGGTGTAAGGATTTGGTACTACTGGATGTATGGTTTCAACTGCACTGTTCACTCGACGTAGATCCTGCACTGGGCGGTAGTCACCTGTCCCAGGCTTCTTGATTGGGAGAAGGGGGGTGTTCCAGGGTGATTGGCATTCTCTTAGAAGTCCGTACTGCAATAATTTCTTCAAGTGGCGATGAATGCCTTCAATTGCTGGTCTTGGGAGGGGATACTGACGCACATGCACTGGTTCTGCTCCCGGTTTCAAGGTAACAAGCACAGGAGCTATATTCTTTGCTAGGCCAGGTGGATTATTCTCTGCCCATACTCCAGGTGGGGCTGCAATGCTGGTAAATATACAGGAACTTGCTGTTTTGGATGGAGGTAAATAGAACCGCCATTCTTCTTCTCGGGGGACAGTTAACACCATCAGGCCAGCAGTCTTTGAGTTTATAGTCATTTCCATTTTTCCCCCTTCAACGAAAGATATCTGTGCTTGTAGCTTTGCAAGCATGTCTCGGCCCAAAAGGGGAACTGGATATTCAGGCATGTACAGGAACTGGTGTGTTATCTGCTGCCCTCCTAGTTCACAGGCGCAGTTCTGCAGGAAAGGTCTTGTGGTTCTAGTTCTAGTAGCTCCCACAATTGTAACAGATCGAGAAGACACAGGGGCCACAGGCTTGGCTACTACTGAATGTTCAGCCCCCGTGTCTACCATAAAGTCCATATGCTGGTCTCTAGTCTTTAATTTGACCATAGGCTCCTGGAGACCCAAGAAGAACTTGGAGCCCGGTCTGGCCTAGTCCTCATCATCCATGAAATAGTCCTCGGTGACTATTCCTTCCATGGCAGTCTCATTCTGCTGGGTCTGTTGAAACTGCGCGCTGCATCCCCCCTCGCTGCTGGAATTGCGCGCCCCCCCCCCCCCCCCGCTCTCCTTGCGCTCCCACGTCCCCTCCAGGGGGTGGAGCCACGTTTCGGGCACGTATCCTTCCAATGTCCTTCCTCTTTACACTGATTTGCGCCTAAGGGGGGCCGAACGCTCCCTCGGCCCCTTCCTCGCCCTCTGGCTCTTCTGTTAGGATATCCTCCTCCGCGTCCTTCCACTAGTGCTGCAGCGAGCAAATCCACTTTTCTCCTCATCCTTCTGTCACTTTCCCTTTTACATTCTTCATCACGATTCACATACTTTTTGCGCGACTTCCATTAGCTGTGCTGAATTCATGCCTGCAAATCCTTCTAATTTCTGCAGTTTTCGCTTTATATCTCCCTGGGACTGACTCACAAAAGCAGTATTCACCATGCGTAAATTTTCATCGGCTGCTGGGTCATATGGGGTGTAAAGTCTATAGGCTTCAGATAATCGTTCATAGAAAGCAGCCAGACTCTCATCTGGGCGCTGAAGAACTTCTGCTACTTTCCCAATATTCATAGCTTTCTGACCTCCCTTCCGCAGGCCCTGTAGTAAAGCCTGGCAAAACCGGGTGAGGGCTTTTTCTCCCGCATCGCTATTTGGGTCCCACTTGGGATCTTTGTTAGGAAAATCTGCAGCTGCTGCCTGCTGGAGATCTAGATTCTGGTCTCTCCCAACTACAGGGTTCTTCTCCAACCATTTAGTGGCTGCCCGCGCACTATCCATGCCCGCTCCTCCGTAGTAAAGAGGGTAGCCAGGAGCTGGCGACAATCAGACCAGGTGGGCTGATGGGTTTGCATAATACTAGTCATTAACTCTGTCAATTCATGGGGCTTGTCAGTATAGGAAGCATAATGTGTTTTCCAGTTTAATAATTCTGTTGTGGAAAAAGGCACATAAACTAAACTGGTTGGTCCGGGCACAACCTGACCCTCTTCATTTTTGAAAGGTAATCCTGGGACCTGCTGCAGTGGCATTTGGCGGGCTTCTTTCTGGCCTTTTTTCTGGCACTTTTTCCGGGATCTGAGGGCGTCCTGCAGCTTAGTGGATCTGGAGGTGTCTTTGCTACTGGTATCTGGTCTGGTGGATGGCTCTGGACTGGCATCTGACTCTCCACTAGCGGATTCCTCAGGGGGTGACTGCTCCGCATCAGAGTACTGCTCAGGACTAGGGCTGCGACTTCTATGAGGAGGGGTCTGCTCTTCAAGCTTTGGAGGTAGATGCTCAGGGGGAGGCACTTCGGCTGGAGGCACGCTTGCCACCTCTGGCTCTACTCGGGGTACTGGCGGGGGTACTCGGGGTGGAGCTGACAGGACTGGGGTATACAGAAAGGCAGGTGGATATGCTGGAACCTCTGGGGGCTCTGGCTCTGCATAAATCGGAAGCTTCTCTGTCTTAGCAGGGACTCTTGTGGTAGTGGCTAACATAATCCTTTTCTGTCCCTCACTGCAACTCTTCATCCAGGGGGGCTGCTTCTCACATATGCCTAACCAGGAGTCTATATAGGAAAACTGTTCAGGACTATAGCTGCGTACTATCTTGTGCACCCGGGACACAGTTTGGATATCAAAAGTACCTTCTGGTGGCCACCTGGCATCTAGCGCTGGCCACACTCTGCTACACAATATTTCTAAACGGGCGCTGTCATTTTGATCCCATAATCACCACTAAAACCTTTCTTAAAATTTGTGATCATACAGTTTAACGGAGTTTGCACAGACTCTGCCCCTCCCATGATGACGCACAACGTATAAGACAGCAAACAGAAAGGGTAGGTGGAATGGCTACGGGTAAGGGGTCTGTGTAGCCCACAGAACAATAAGGGGGACAAACAACAGACGCTTCCTCCTGTTCGCGACTTGAACGCGGTCGCCCGGTCAAGAACTGCGCTACCGAGGAGTCCGCTCTCGCTTGGCCTGTATTGCAAAGCCTCTCAAACACACTTCACACAACCAAACATGCTAGCATTTCCCAAATTCCAAAATTCCCGGGCTAACTGACTAAACCAGAATTACTGAAACAGAAAGGGCTGATGGGTTCGCCCCGCGCACTACTTGCAGGGGTACTAGGATCGCCCGTGGAAGTTGATCAGACTTCCCTTTACCTTACCAGATTTGTCTCGAGACTTTCCAAAAGCTATCTGACTAAAAACCAGAAAAATCAGTACTCACCGGATCCGGTAGCTAATGCGCTGCGCAGCCCGTTCCACCTGGGGTTGAATCCTGGACTCCCCTCAACCAGGGTTCGAGGTGTTGGCCAGCTGGACCCGGCAGGCCGCCGAGGCAGGGTGGAACCCTCCGATACAAGGGACCGGCGGCGCCTGGGATCCTCTCCGCTGTCGGCTGCGGTCCCAGCCGGACCAAACCTAGAGGCGGTAATACGTGGTAATATTCGCTTGCGTTCAATTCGTATTACGTTTCCCGGCCAATGCACCAAGAAACTGTAATAGCGAAGGGCCCGCAACCCCAATAATACCCGGAGTCAATGGACGAGGATTCAACTCCCTTTTATTGTATATACAGTCTCCGCACTGGCATACAAAATGTCTGAGCACAGGGCTCAGAAAAATGACAGTTTATATACTTTTCTTCTCCAGTCTAATACAGGCAAAACTCCTCATTGGCCACAGTGGCCCACTTACTCTCATCCAATAGACATCTCTGACCGGGCCCAGGACTCGCTCCCCCTGTTTGGGTCTTACTAGCCACGGGTCAGCAACTAGACATAACACTAAACATAATACTTCTGCTAAAGTATACAGTATATTTCACTACTCTTGCAAGGTCACTTAGCCACAAAGATAGTGGAAGGCATATCAGAAGCATTCTCATCAAAAGCAAAACAAAGCGAGGCCAAACAAAGCAAGGTTAAGACATGTTTCTAATAGCTACTGGTGATTTCTGTAATATTCCAGGCACATATCTCTAGCCCTGGCTCAAAATTCTAAACAATCAAAACGCTAGACAAAATATTCTTACACTGTTCAGTTTCTCTACTATATTTTCATCCTAATTACGAGGTCAGTGCATATCTAGCAAAGATACAGTGGAGGACATTCCTACTAAAGCAGACATCTGGCTTACCTAAACAATAAACAGTAAAAGTTTTAATTCTCTTATCTCCAGGAGAGCAGAACATGTTATCAAACCAGAATAGAACAGTATTTCTTTCTAACAGCTAACAGCATTCTATAATTTTCCAAAATCAGCAATAACATTTTAAAGCAGGAGAAAAAGGGCTTCAGCAATAACATTTTAAAGCAGGAGAAAAAGGGCTTCAGACCTAGCTCTGCTACATGCTAGGCCATCGCCTATCACATTCCAAAGGGATGGGCTTCACCTTAACCGGGATTAAACCAGGCTGCTGGCATTAACCTTTAAAAAGGAGAGAGAGCAGCTTTTAAACTAGATATTAGGGGAAAGCCGACAGTCGCCCAAGAGCGGATGGTTCGGAAGAATGTATCTTTGATGGATACTACCAAAAGCAGAGAGGTTCCACAAAAGAGTAAGCTAGCCCAAATGCCCTCAAGTATGGAGCAGACAGAGCTTAAAGATCCCAAATTACCCATGTCTAACAATAGCCAAATTTAATATGAATAAAATACATTCTCTAAAATGCTTGTATGCAAATGCTAGAAGTCTAAAAATAAGATGGGAGTTAGAATATATAGCACTAAATGAAAGGTTAGATATGATTGGAATATCAGAGACATGGTGGAAGGAGGACAACCAGTGGGACACTGATACCTGGGTACAAACTATATTGTAATGATAGAGCTGATCAAATTGGTGGAGGGGTTGCTCTCTGTTAGAGAGGGCATTGAGTCAGAAAGGATTAAAGTTATGCAGGAAACAATCTGCTGTAGAATCTATATGGATTGAAATTCCATGTAAAAGGGGGAAGGCAATGGCAGTGGGGGTGTACTATCGGCCGCCTGGCCAGAATGACCAAATGGATGATGAAATGTTCAAAGAAATCAAGGAAGCTAACAAAAGTTACAGCGCAGTAATAATGGGTGATTTCAACTACCCCGGTATCGACTGGGTCAGTGTCACGTCAGGACATGCTAGGGAGATAAAGTTCCTAGATGAAATAAATGACTGCTTCTTGGAGCAGCTGGTTCATGAACCGACCAGAGGGGAAGCCGTATTAGACCTAGTCCTTAGTGGAGCACCAGATCTAGTGCAAGAGATAAGGTTGTTGGGGCCACTTGGCAATAGTGATCATAGCATGATCGCCTTTGATTTAATTAGTGGAGGAGGGATAGTAAGGAAATCCACAGTACAACCTTTTAACTTTCGAAAGGGAGACTATGATAAAATGAGGAACACAGTTAAGAAAAAACTAAAAGGAGTAGTTGCGAAGGTTAAAGACGTACATCAAGCTTGGGTGTTGTTGAAAAATACTATCTTGGAAGCCCAGACCAGCTGTATTCCACGCTTTAAGAAAAGTGGAAGGAAGTCCAAAAAACCGCCAGCATGGTTTAAAGGTGAGGTCAGAGAGGCTGTTGCCAAAAAAGCATCTTTCAGGAAATGGAAAAAAGAGCCAAACGACGAAACCTGGAAACAGCACAAGCACTGGCAAGTCAAATGCAAGGCATTGATAAGGCAGGCAAAGAGAGAATTTGAGAAGAAGCTTGCTGTGGAAGCAAAAACGCGAAATAAAGACCTTTTTCAAGTACATTCGTAGCAAAAAACCTGTGAGAGAGTCAGTTGGTCCATTAGATGATAAAGGGGTTAAAGGAGCACTAAGAGGCGACAAGGCGATAGTGGAGAGACTGAATGAGTTCTTTGCTTCGGTCTTTACTGAGGAAGATGTAGGGATGTTACCCATGACTGAAGTGGTATTTAAAGGTGCGGAAGAATTGAAGGAAATATCGATATATCGGGACGATGTCTTACAACTATTAGATAAACTGAAGAGTAGCAAATCACCTGGGCCGGATGGTATACATCCAAGGGTGTTGAAAGAACTGAAATATGAGATTGCAGAACTGCTATCAGTAATCTGTGAACTATCATTAAAATCATCTCTAATACCTGAAGATTGGAGGATCGCCAATGTAACACCAATTTTTAAAAAGGGTTCCAGGGGTGATCAGGGAAACTACAGACCGGTGAGCCTGACATCAGTACCAGGAAAAATGGTAGAAACCATCATAAAGAATAAAATTACTCAGCATGTAGATAGTCATGACCTAATGGGAAACATACAAATATACACGGCCTAACCGGAGTTTAACTATGATACTACATGCAAAATAGAAACAACTCCACCAATTTAACCAATTGTAGCAATTGAATAACTTTTGCACTATAAAAGCTAACAGTACAGTGGTGACAGGGGAGCACAGACCTCAGACAGATTCCCAAATGTTCATTAGATACTTCAAAACCGGAAAAAACGGATTTCAGTAAACCATAGGAAAAAAGATAGCATCAATGGTCTGTGACCTACCCCCATCATCCATCAAACAGTACTGAAAAGCTTATTTATACACAATACTGATGGGGAATCAGCACTTATACATTCCAAATACATACATCAAAACGAACCTATTCATAAAGGAAACATAATATATATCATATATCAATAGGTAGCTAATACTTTAAACCTTCAAAAACAAACAGATAACATACTATACATCCCTTAATGGCCATTGCTCAAAATAGAAACAAAGAAAAACTCAGAAAGCTCAAAGAAAACAAAAACCCATCAGTAGAAATAACAATCCTCAGCTTCAAGATGGCAGTGAACATCAACCCCTCGAACCTCCGACTTTCGTTCTTGATTAATGAAAACATTCTTGGCAAATGCTTTTGCTTTGGTTTGTCTTGCGCCGGTCCAAGAATTTCACCTCTAGGGCACAATACGAATGCCCCCGGCCGTCCCTCTTAATCATGGCCCCAGTTCCGAAAACCAACAAAATAGAACCGGAGTCCTATTCCATTATTCCTAGCTGAAGTATTCAGGCGACCGGCCTGCTTTGAACACTCTAATTTTTTCAAAGTAAACGCTTCGGGCCCCCGGGACACTCAGTCAAGAGCATCGGGGAGGCACCGAGAGGCAGGGGCTGGGACAGGCGGTAGCTTGCCTCGCGGCGGACCGCCAGCTCGATCCCAAGATCCAACTACGAAAGGCCTGTGCTCCCCTGTCACCACGGTACTGTTTGAATAACGTTTGCACTATAAAAGCTATTGCTACAATTGGTTAAATTGGTGGAGTTTCTGTTTTGTATGTAGTATGACCTAATGGGAGACAGTCAACATGGCTTTAGACAAGGAAGTTCTTGTCTTACTAATCTGTTATGTTTTTTTGAAGGAGTGAATAATCAGGTGGACAAAGGTGAGTCGGTTGATTATTGTGTATCTGGACTTTCAGAAAGCCTTTGACAAGGTCCCTCATGAGAGACTTTTGGCAAAACTAAAGAGTCATGGGATAGGAGGCAGTGTACTATTGTGGATCAGGAACTGGTTAAAAGATAGAAAGCAGAGGGTAGGGCTAAATGGCCAATTTTCCCAATGGAGAAAGGTGAATAGTGGTGTACCCCAGGGATCTGTGCTGGGCCCGCTGCTTTTTGACATATTCATAAATGACCTGGAAAGTGGAATAACGAGTGAGGTTATCAAATTTGCAGATGAGACAAAAACTATTTAAAGTTGTTAAAACCCAAGAGGATTGTGGAAAATTGCAAGAGGATCTTGATAAATTGGAAGACTGGGCATCAAAATGGCAGATGAAATTTAATGTGGACAAGTGCAAGGTTATGCACCTAGGGAAGAACAACCCAAACTATGGTTAGATGCAAGGTTCCACATTAGGAACCACCACCCAGGAAAAAGATCTAGGCGTCATTGTGGATACCATGTTAAAACCCTCGGCCCAGTGTGCAGTGGTGGCCAAGAAAGCAAATAGAATGCTAGGTATGATAAGGAAAGGAATGGAAAATAAAACAAAAGATATTATAATGCCTCTATATCGTTCCATGGTGAAGACCGCACCTTGTATATTGTGTGCAATTCTGGTCGCCGTATCTTAAAAAGGATATAGCGATTTTAGAAAAGGTTCAAAGAAGAGCCAACAAAATGGTAAAGGGGATGGAAGGATACTCCTATGAAAGGCTAAAAAGGTTAGGGCTCTTTAACTTGGAAAAGAGACGGCTTTAGGGGGAGATATGATAGAAGTCTATAAATTAATGAACGGAGTGGAACGGGTAAACGTAGATTGTTTACCTTATCAGAATATAGAAAGACTAGGGGACATGCAATGAAGCTACAGGGTAAACTATTTAAGACTAATAAAAGAAAATATTTTTTCACTCAACGTGTAATCAAACTCTGGAATTTGTTACCGGAGGATGTAGTAAAGGCTGTTAGTGTAGCTGGGTTTAAAAAAAGGTTTGACAAGTTCCTGGAGGAAAGGTCCATAAACCATTATTAAGAAGGGACCAAGGATATCAATGCTTGAACCAATACAAGCATTGTGGAACCTGTGTCCCTTGGGGAAACTGCTAGGTACATATGACCTAGATTGACCACTGTTGGAAACAGAATACTGGGCTTGATGGACCTTGGTCTGACCCAGTATGGCATATCTTATGTTCTTATGTTATGTTCATCATTAAACCCCTCCATTCAAGAAACCATTCAACTTCTCTAGGATTTGGGTTTCTTGATCAACCAAAAAAAAAATAAAATCAGGCCTGGTATCTACTAAAATAGTTGCATGTACTAGAGCTCATATCAACCCACAGCACAAAAGTGAGTACCTTCCCCAAGGAAAGAGCAGCAGTGATCCTTCAACTCTGTTCTTACCTTAGCCTGAATTCCTGTGCCGCAGAACAACTTAGCCTCAAACCTCATGGAGACATGTCAGCAGTGCATGTTCTTCCTTTGACAAGACTCCACATGAAACCATCCCAGTGTAGTTTCAGTTGCCACTGCGTTCAGCAATATCCAGTCCCTCAGGAAAAAGATACATCACATCACTCAGTGATATGCTCTTTGACTTGGTGGATGTATCCCAACAATCTCCCCGTCACACTCATTCTCAGCAACACGAACGCCACCATCTATTGTCCTGATCATAATTGCTTGGAAAGAACATGTTCCATGTGTAAGCACACAGGACCAGTTGAATAGTTTTTGAACTAAGCAGCACATCAGTCTTTTGGAAGTATTTAATACAGAAAGTATTACACAGAAGTTCACAAAGTCGCAAATGATTTGAACTGCCCCTCATTCACCCAAGACAGATCTGATTGCCCAGGTTTCATTCAACTCAAAATCACCTCTACACTGGGTCCTAATCTCAAAAGGACTAATCTAGACAAATTTAAAGTCTGTCAGCATGGAGATTAAATGGCAACTCTGCCTTCCAGTAACCTAGGATGTAAAAATCACCATAATGGCCTCCTAGATGGCCTCAACATACAGATCTTATCAAAACAAATGAAAGCAATTGAGAGAATGGGCTGCCACTCAAGATCCTTTTTCTTGTCTTGACAAGTCAAATCCTCTTCTTTTTTCCACCTCCAAGATGGGTCTCAAAACATCTGTAAAGATTCACCTACTGTAGTGGCAGTAGCTCCTACTGTGATGGTGGCAGAAAACCGTTCATCCACGTAGCTCCAATCCAGTCCAGACAAACTGATTATCTAACCACTAGCAGCTGAAGACTGATTATGCACATTTTTTTATGTCACCCTAGAGGAACATATCTTAAGTCTCCAGCAGCTGGTGGTCACTTTCTTGATGTTTGACTGATTTCCGGGTCACCCTAGGTGTGTAGGTGTACAGATTTTGAGAGTAAAGTAAAGGAACAGATCGAGGTGTTCTGGAAGGAGGTCTAAGTGCAGTTTGGAGAATAAAGTTGCAACAAAACAGTCTTTGTGCAGTACACTCTGGAGTCTTGAAGGACTATAAAAAGGGACTGCAGGGAGATCACATGAGCGGGTGAGGAGGTTTCTCGTCACACTCCTGGGCCGCCCCACTGCTTCTAACTATAAAACGCTTGGAGACTGGGAGAGTGGGTGGCTAAGACTGCCTTGAGAATTGATCAGAAGACGGAGTGTCTGATCTAGTGCCAAAGTAAGGGTAATGCGTTCGGTGGCTAAAAAAGAGAAAGCGGCTGCAACCCGGGAGAACAAGATGGTGCCCATGTCTCGTGCTAGCAGCATGCCGGACTCTCCAGGGAAGGAGAGTGTAGAATCTGGCTCAGAAGAAACAGCGCAAGAGGTAGTTAAGCTGCTCAAACTGAAATTTGACATTGTGATGAAGTTGGAGATGGGAGAGACTTTTTTGCTGAGGAGGTTGAGCAGCAAGTGACGGTGTTGGAGTGAGCTGATACTGGAGCGGGACACTCAAAAACATCAAAAACAGATTGATGCACTGATGTTGAAGGTGGACGACCTTGAGTAGATCCTGGAGAAACAACCTGTGACTCGTGGGCGTGCCAGAGATATGGTCAGAACAGCAACTAGCAGGTCTGAAGTGTGGCTGCCGAAAGAACTGGGCCTGGTAGATATACAAGGCAAAATAAGGGTGGAGAGAGTGCATAGGCTTGGTCAATGGGTGGAAGGCAAAGAGCGACCAAGGCCAGTACTCGCGCTAATACTAAATTTCCAACACAAGGCACTACTACCACAGGCCTACTGGAAACAACAAGACTTGCGATTTGGGTAATAAGCCCATACTCATGTTTCAGGACTACTCAGCGGCCCTTACCGCAAAGAGGAAAGAATTTTCTCCTATGTGTAGTGAGTTGGCATGGGGTGGCATTTGTTTTGCATTGAGCTATTCAGCTACTTTAAGAATCTACTACAAGGGAGCAGTGCATGCCTTTGAACAGGCGTCAGCAGCAAGGAAATTTATGGCCTCATTGCAACAGAAGAAGACGCAGGATAAAGACAAGCTCTGAACTATAAGGCTTTGAATAACATTTGGACGGAATAAAGCAGACTAATGTGCCTTGGTGGTGGATTAAAATTTGAATGAGACTCTGGATAAAGGAGGGGATTAAGCTGGGAGAGGCAGACCCACCACAGTGGAATGTGTGGACGGCCTCCCCTCAACGTTTTCAAGGGCAGGGCGGGGTGGCCCAGAGGTGTGGACAGTGATTTACCCCTCTTGGGGTTTCTTGCCATGGCAAGACGGACGAATAAGAATGGGGAGGAAGGGAGGGGGGGTTTGGTGGGGTGTGTTTGTTCTTGTTTGAGTGTGAGATCTATGTTGGTGAAATATGAGGGGATATATAGTGGGGCAGAGGGAGGGAGGGGGAAGGAAGGGGTAGAGGGGGGGATAAGGGAGTAGATACGAGAAGAAGACAGGATAAGTTGGGCAAAGGGATATGATAATTTTGAAGGAAATATTCCACCCCTGAGATATTTGAGCGCTGCTCTGGAGCCGAAGCTGGGCAGCTTCCAGAGAGGTGAGATGAGCAATATGCATAATGTAGTCCCTCTGAGAGAGAGTGTGATACATAATGTAAAGATAGTATCCTGGAATGTGGGGGGGAATTGGATCGCCAGTTAAGTGTACCAAAATATTCCAAACTCTTAAAAGGAAACAAGCGCAAATTGCACTGTTGCAGGAGACCCACCTGAGCGCTGCAGAGCATGAGAAACTTGCGAGAGATTGGGTAGCGAAAACATATGGAGTGTCATCAGGGACTAAGAAGGCAGGGGGGGGGGGGGTGGTGCTAGTGAAGAGGGGCCTAACATTAAATGTGAGCAAGTGCGAAGTAGACCCAAACAGGGGAGGTATCTTTTTGCGAGCAAAATTGTATACCGAGGAACTTTGGATAGGTAACATTTATGCCCCAAATGTGTATGATAATGGGTTTAAGTACCTGTTGGCGTTTATTAAGAAAGCAGGGAGGAGAAAACTGATCATGGCAGGAGATTTTAATGGGCTGCATGATCCGAACTTGGATAAATCAGGGAAAAGTGGAAAAGGGTCTTGGATACTTGTGTAGGATGGGTGACATGGTGGATGTATGGTGTGCCTTGAACCCTGGGCTGCATGAATATACTAGTCAGTCTAGAGCCCATTTGACCTGGTCACGAATTGACTATGTCTTGGTGAGTGAAGGAGGATTCTCACAGATTGCAGAGGCAGGTATTGAACCAGTGGTGGTTTCGGACCATGGGATGGTTTGGGTGACTTGGGATAGCCGAAGCCCATCAAAAACGGGGTGGCAGTTTCCTATATATCTATGGGAAGACAACGATTTTAGAGTTTACTTAGAGAAACAGTGGGATGAATACACCTTGTTTAACGATACTCCCCAATGCTCGTCTCTCTTATTCTGGGAAGCCAGTAAAGCTGTAATGAGGGGTGCTATCATTACATATATTATCCAAAGACGTAAACATCTAGATCGTTGCCTCTTGGTATTGGAATGTACCGTGCAGGATTTGCAAAGGAAACTCAGTAGGACAAGAGATAGGGCAACACAACAGGAGTATACTAGGATCCAAGCGACTCTTAGAGTTGCTTCAGAGACGGGCCACAATGTCCCTGCAATATTATAAAACCAACTGTATAAATACGGGAATAGGTTGGGGAGGCTCCTGGCTAAGGTGGTTAGAGATCCAGGGGTTGCACATTTTGTCCCAGTCCTCAGGAGTGAGGGTGGTGTATTACAACATCAACCACACCAGATAGCGGCTACCCTTAAGAATTTTTATGCCAAGCTGTACACAGAGGAGGAGAGCGACTATGGGAAGAGTCGAGTTTTTGGATAAACTGGGTCTCCCCAAATTAAAGGAGGGGGACTTGCAGGTGTTAAATGCTCCCATATTGGGGGGGGGGGGGGGAATAAAAAAAAAACGATTCGGAAGGCAAAGCTTCACAGGGCCCCGGGCTGGATAGCTTTAGTTCAGAGTATTATAAGATACTCAAACTTAAACTTACCCCTTTGTTAGTGGCAATGTTCAATACAGTTCTTTGGGAGGGCTGCTTTCCCAGGGACATGAGATGTGCAGATATCACCGTAATTCCGAAGGAAGAGAAGGACCTGCAGGATCCAGCCTCAGACAGGCCCATATCACTATTAAACTTCGACATAAAAATTATAGCTTCAATTCTAGCGGGTAGACTGAACCCAATACTGCCCTTGTTGGTTGATTGACTCGTCCAGGGGCGGGATACTACCAAGAACATTGCAAAACTAATTCTGGGGATGGAGTATTGTATAAAGGAGGAAACTCCGCTACTCTTGGTAAGCTTGGACACTGAAAAAGCATTCGACAGAGTGGCTTGGAAGTACTTGTGGAACACACTGCATAGCTTTGCTTTTATGGGCACTTTTGTGCAGTGGGTCCAAATTCTTTATGCGGCACTGCAGGCCAGAGTGGGTGTGAATGGTGTCTTCTTGGACCCCTTTAGTTAGCTTGGAAAGGGGCATGAGACAGGGCTGCCCCTTGTTGCCTCTTTTGTTTGTAATTTCCCTTGAACCCCTTCTGTGGGTGATTCAGAACAAGGCCCAGATAGTGGGAGTGAAGATGGGGAGGGAGGAAATGAAGTTAAGTGTGTATGCTTTGTTTAACTGAGCCGCAGGCATCGTTAATACAGACGCTTCAGTTGATAAAACAGTTTGGTAGTTTCTCTGGGCTTAAAATTAATGCTTCCAAGTCATTGGCTTTGGATGTGGGTGGAAGAGTTAGACAAGACTGGAGGGATGCTTTCCTGTTGACTTGGGCGGCAAACTCAATCCATTATCTGAGTATTCAACTACCAGATGCCCCTGAGAAATTATATAAATGTAACATGGCCAGCAATGAGATGGATCGATACAATAACAGCAGCTACGTGTACCAGTCTGTCAACAATGAGCCGCCTGACTGAAGACCGAACACAATTTAGGATAGCTATCCAGAGGGTCGCCATGAGTCGACTCCGACTCGACGGCACCTAACAATATACCTGGCATGCTGGAAAAAGCTCGGGCAACCTTTTGCAGATGGGCTGCTCTTCTGTTATCTCTTAGAGGGTGGATAGCCTTGTTCACTATGGTGGAGTTTCCAAGGTGGCTGTATGTACTCCGCCTCCTACCTATATGGGTGCTAGCCAAAGACTGGAAGTGTTTTGAAAGGAGCCTTAACTGCTTTTTGTGGAGGGGTAGACGTACTCGTATTCTCCTGAAGGCCTTGATGGGACATCAGGAGGAGGGGGGATTAGAGCTCCCTTCAGTACAGAACTATAACCTCCGATATGTGGTAAGACACATTTTGGGGCTCTTGAGGGTTGAAGGAGTTTGTTCCCCACTGCATCAACTAAATTGGGTATGTGCCCCACAACATAGTTGTACATATTGCATTCTGATAAATAGAATGCATCAGCAAATAAGCGGGGAGTGGAATGTACTAATTGAGCTACACCAGTACTAATTGAGCTACACCAGTACTAATTGAGCTACACTGGCTCCCCATAGCAGCCCGCACAAAATACTGACGACCACCTTCAAACTCATCCACAGCATAGCACCATCCTTCCTTGACACCCTAATCAGATTGCAACCATCCAACAAACAGGAGAACCATCAATTCCAACACCCTCCACACTCCAACAGATATCAGATCAGTCAAAAAAATCACTAGTAACAGGGCTTTCTCATACACAGCACCGACACTATGGAACCAACTCCCACCCGACCTACGAGCCAGCATTGATCTAGCCGACTTTAGAAAGAAACTCAAAACTCACCTATTTCAAAGTCATTTCAACCTGTACTAAACTCGCATGAGGGGCAACTCCCCCACAGCACCCCAGAAAACCTGTAATGTATAAATTTACATATGTAAATTATTATCCCCTTAGCTTAGAAGTAGATAACTTTCTGCGTGACGTGCTAACCTTTCAAATCTTTATGTACAAATCAAAATTATTCTGTCTTGATTCGACAGCATTTTCCATGTAATCTTACCTGCTTCTGATCGCTGGAAGGAGCGGTATACAAATGCTTGCTAAATAAAATATTAAACGTATTAGGTACAGTTTTATTGGTATAAATATCCATAGCAGCCCTTAGTAAGTAAAGAACTTAAAGATCTAAACAAAAACTTAAAACTAAGATGCAGACAGCAGTCCAGCAGCGGGATGGGGGCTTTCCAGTCTTTTGCATTGTGTCACATGTATGATTTTCTCCCAGTTGGTGAGAGGACTTACGTGTGCACTAGGTGCAAGGAACTCTTTGCTCTCAGGGAACGAGTCCGTTCTCTAGAGGCTAGAGTAGCAGACTTGGAAAACATAAAGACAGAGAGGTACATAGACGAGACCTACAGAGATATAGTCCTGAAGTCCCACCTCCAGTATGGCAGCATACCTATTGCCATGGAGGAGAGAGGTCACGTGACAGGAGAGCATCACCCTGGTGTGGCAGGAAGTGATCCTGTAACTAGGACCTGTCCTCCAGGTGATGTAAAACCCTCTCGCACCGAGGAAGTTTCTCCAGGGTCATGTGCCCATGAGGGAAGGGTTAGGACAGCCGTTATAGTTGGTGATTCGATCATTAGGCATGTAAATAGCTGGGTGGCTGGTGGACGTGAGGATCGCCTGGTAACATGCCTGCCTGGTGCGAAGGTAGCGGACATCGCGCCCCACCTAGATAAGGTCTTAGTGCTGGGGAGGAGTCTTCTTTCTTGGTACATGTCGGTACCAATGACATAGGAAAATGTGGTAGGGAGGTTCTGGAGGCTAAATTTAGGCTTTTAGGTAGGAAGTTGAAATCCAGATCTTCCAGGGTAGCGTTCTCCGAAATGCTTCCCGTTCCACGTGCAGGACCCAAAAGGCAGGCTGAGCTCCGGAGTCTCAATGCGTGGATGAGACAGTGGTGCAGAGATAAGGGGTGTGGATTTGTTAGGAGCTAGGGTACATTCTGGGGAAAGTAGGGGCTCTTCTGAAGGGATGGGCTTCACCTTAACCGGGATGGAACCAGGCTGCTGGCATTAACCTTTAAAAAGGAGAGAGAGCCGCTTTTAAACTAGATAATAGGGGAAAGCCGACAGTCGCCCAAGAGTGGATGGTTCGGAAGAATGTATCCTTAAAGGATACTACCAAAAGCAGAGAGGTTCCAAAAAAGAGTAATGTAGCCCAAATGCCCTCGAGTATGGGGCAGACACAGCTTAAAGATCCCAAATTACCCATGTCTACCAATAGCCAAATTAATATGAATAAAATAGTTTCTAAAATGCTTGTATGCAAATACTAGAAGTCTAAAAAATAAGATGGGAGAGTTAGAATATATAGCACTAAATGAGAGGTTAGATGTGATTGGAATATCAGAGACATGGTGGAAGGAGGACAACCAGTGGGACACTGATACCTGGGTACAAACTATATCGTAATGATAGAGCTGATCAAATTGGTGGAGGGATTGCGCTCTGTTAGAGAGGGCATTGAGTCAGAAAGGATTAAAGGTTTTTGCAGGAAATAAAATTTGCTGTAGAATCTCTATGGATTGAAATTCCATGCAAAAAGGGGAAGGCAATGGCAGTTGGGGTGTACTATCGACTACCTGGCCAGAATGAACAAATGGATGATGAAATCCTCAAAGAAATCAAGGAAGCTAACAAAAGTTACAGCGTGGTAATAATGGGCGATTTCAATTACCCTGGTATCGACTGGGTCAGTGTCACGGCAGTACATGCTAGGGAGATAAAGTTCCTAGATGACATAAATGATTGCTTCTTGGAGCAGCTGGTCCATGAACCGACGAGAGGGAAAGCCATATTAGACCTAGTCCTTAGTGGAACACCAGATCTAGTGCAAGAGATAAGGGTGTTGGGGCCACTTGGCAATAGTGATCATAGCATGATCGCCTTTGATTTAATTAGTGGAGGAGGGATAGTAAGGAAATCCACAGTACTACCCTTTAACTTTCTAAAGGGAGACTATGATAAAATGCGGAAAATAGTTAAGAAAAAACTAAAAGGAGCAGTTGCAAAGGTTAAAGACTTACATCAAGCTTGGGTGTTGAAAAATACTATGTTGGAAGCCCAGACTAGCTGTATTCCACACTTTAAGAAAAGTGGAAGGAAGTCCAAAAAACTGCCAGCATGGTTTGAAGGTGAGGTCAGAGAGGCTGTTGCCAAGAAAGCATCTTTCAGGAAATGGAAAAAAGAGCCAAACGATGAAACCTGGAAACAGCACAAGCACTGGCAAGTCAAATGCAAGGCATTGATAAAGAAGGCAAAGAGAATTTGAGAAGCAGCTTGCTGTGGAAGCAAAAACACGAAATAACGATTTTTTTTCAAGTACATTAGTAGCAAAAAACCTGAGTGTCAGTTGGACCATTAGATGATAGAGGAGTTAAAGGGGCACTAAGAGGCGACAAGGCGATAGTGGAGAGACTGAATTCTTTGCTTCGGTCTTTACTTATGAAGATGTAGGGATGTTACCCATGACTGAAGTGGTATTTAAAGGTGTGGAAGAATTGAAGGAAATATCGATACATCAGGAAGATGTATTACAACTATTAGATAAACTGAAGAGTAGCAAATCACCTGGGCTGGATGGTATACATCCAAGGGTGTTGAAAGAACTGAAATATGAGATTGCAGACCTGCTATTAGTAATCTGTGAACTATCATTAAAATCATCTCTAATACCTGAAGATTGGCGGATCGCCAATGTAACACCAATTTTTAAAAAGGGTTCCAGGGGTGATCCGGGAAACTACAGACCGGTGAGCCTGACATCAGTACCGGGAAAAATGGTAGAAACCATCATAAAGAATAAAATTACTCAGCATGTAGATAGTCATGGCCTAATGGGAGACAGCCCAACATGGCTTTAGACAAGGAAGATCGTGTCTTACTAATCTGTTATGTTTTTTTGAAAGTGTGAATAAACAGGTGGACAAAGGTGAGTCGGTTGATATAGTGTATCTGGACTTTCAGAAAGCCTTTGACAAAGTCCCTCATCAGAGACGTTTGGCAAAACTGAAGAGTCATGGGATAGGAGGCAGTGTACTATTGTGGATCAGGAACTGGTTAAAAGATGGAAAGCAGAGGGTTGGGCTAAATGGCCAATTTTCCAAATGGAGAAAAGTGAATAGTGGTGTACCCCAGGGATCTGTGCTGGGTCCGCTGCTTTTTGACATATTCATAAATGACCTGGAAAGAGGAATAACGAGTAAGGTTATCAAATTTGCAGATGACACACAACTATTTAAAGTTGTTAAAACCCTAGAGGATTGTGGAAAATTGCAAGAGGATCTTGATAAAGTGGAAGACTGGGCATCAAAATGGCAGATGAAATTTAATGTGGACAAGTGCAAAGTTATGCACCTAGGGAAGAACAACCCAAACTATGGTTACACGATGCAAGGTTCCACATTAGGAACCACCACCCAGGAAAAAGATTTAGGCGTCATTGTGGATAACATGTTAAAACCCTCAGCCCAGTGTGCAGCGGCAGCCAAGAGAGCAAATAGAATGCTAGGTATCATAAGGAAAGCAATGGAAAATAAAACAAAAGATATTATAATGCCTCTACCGTTCCATGGTGAGACCGCACCTTGAATATTGTGTGCAATTCTGGTCGCCGTATCTTAAAAAGGATATAGCGTTATTAGAAAAGGTTCAGAGAAGAGCCACCAAAATGGTTAAGGGAATGGAAGGATACTCGTATGAAAGGCTAAAAAGGTTAGGGCTCTTTAACCTGGAAAAGAGACGGCTGAGGGGAGATATAATAGAAGTCTATAAATTAATGTACAGAGTGGAACTGGTAAACATAGATCAACTGTTTACGTTATCAGAATATAGGAAGACTAGGGGACATGCAATGAAGCTACAGGGTAAACTATTTAAGACTAATAAAAGAAAATATTTTTTCACTCAACGTGTAATCAAACTCTGGAATTTGTTACCGGAGGATGTAGTAAAGGCTGTTAGTGTAGCTGGGTTTAAAAAAGGTTTGGACAAGTTCCTGGAGGAAAGGTCCATAAACCATTCTTAAGAAGGGACCCAGGATATCAATGCTTGACCTAGTACAAGCATTGCAGAACCTGTGTCTTTTGGGGAAACTGTTAGGTACGTATGACCTAGATTGGCCACTTTTGGAAACGGGATACTGGGCTTGATGGACCTTGGTCTGACCCAGTATGGCATATTTTATGTGCTTATAAGGGTATAATCTGTATTGGAGATATATGTAACGAGGGAGGAGAGGGTATTGATAGCTTCCAGTCCTTAAGTACACACTGTCAGTTACTTTCTTAAGCATGAGTTCTATGGTTACCTGCAAATACGACATATTAGCGAACTAGTGAGAGAGGTTCCCATGCTGCTTGGATCTAGGGGCCCGAGATTCCTTATTGGGGAAATGGTAGGGAAAGACACCTGCATGGGGGAAGGTAGGAACCTAGTGCATCCAGAGGGGGATCAGAAATATGTCTCCTTGTTGGCGCAGCGATGGTCTTGAGATGGTATGGAGGGGGCTGCGTCGGAGCTCTTGCAAGGCGTATTTGTGAAAATTCCTTCGGGAGTGAAGTGCATCTACCTGCAAGAACACCAATATAAATTCTTATGGAGAGCATACATAAATGAAAAATGGGTGTTTAATGTTGGGTTAAGTAAGGATGAGAAATGTAGATGGTGCGGGACAATGGTGGGGACCTTATTGCATAAATTTTGGGAATGCCCCGAGGTGCAGAACCTGTGGCGCCAGATATGTACCAAGATGGCTGGATGCTGGAGATACAAACTATCCACCAGATGGATGGATGTCTGTTTCATAGTTGGGAGACGATCGACCAAAGGGTAAACGCCCAACAAAGATCACTTCTTGAAAGAGGTTTCTTAGTAGTTGAAGTACTATTGGGTAAATGGATTGAGAGAGCACCCCTGAGTGGGGGGGACCCTGGGAGCAGTCAATGTTAGATCTAATGCAGATGGAGAGGTTAACAGCAAAACTACTTGGAGGCAAACACTGGGAGATTTTTACAGAGCTTGGATGCCGATTATGAACACTTTAACCACAAAGGTGCGAAGCGCACTTTTGAATGTATGAAGGATCACTGCCCTTATCGAGATCCCTCTAACCCCAATGGAGGTAGTAGTAGAGATGGGTGAAATGGGAATGGATAAAGGGTGGGGTAAGTCAAAACCAAGGTAGTTTTAAGCCGAGCGGAGGAAGGGGGGGGGGGAGAGAGGGGGTGTCGGGGTCAGCTTGGGCTGGACGGGGGGGGGTGGATAAGGGTGGGTGGGAGAACTTAAGTTATGGGTGGGAGTGGTATGTTTGCTATGCATAAGCTAAAGGGGGAAGAGGGTTAGGACGTTTGTTTTGTTTGTAGAGTGTGTTGCTATAGTTATAGTTGACCAGTCTATAGATTATAATCTTCAATCTCAGACTTATCAGGATGATTTAACGCTGGTACTATCAATGTAAGTAGGAGATGTGCAGAAGAAGACGGCGATTAGACTGCAGTGTTAGCATGGTCACTATTTTGACATTATGGTGTGTGTACTTTAGAGTGTATGTAAGGGGAGAGAGCTGCAATTGTAAGTATTTACTTCTGGGAATTTTTCTTAATCTTGGGGAAAAAGGAATTCTTTAGATTAAAGCTTATCTGTGTACATTAGAATCCAATGTATTTGTTAAATCAGTCAGAGCCTAGTATCAGCAAAGAGCTTTTAGTTAAACTGAAAGCTACCTGTTGAGTTTTCATTTTAAATTTAAATCCCAGCAGAGGGCTTTCAGTTTAAATTTAATACTCAGAGCCTAGTATTGGCAAAAAGCTTTAATTTAAATCAAATCGGAGTATAACTTAACAGAAAAGGAAAAACAGGGTCAGTATTCTTTGAGCAATAAATTGTTTCTAGAGACCTTTACAGAGAGACTTTCTACATAGAGGGCAGGAGACCTGTGACTTTTTTTAAATAGGTGTTAAAGCCAAGTGACAGATCAAAGGGGCATTTTGAAAGACTCTCATCAAAGGAAGAGCTTTGTGAATCACCCAGGAAATAGGTCACAGATTATCTTAGAAGCATAGGACAGGGTACTGTGTAGCAGCCAGCTTTTAATAAGTCTTATTTTCCTCCCTCCCCCAACTTTCACCCACCCCTGGGATAATCTTAGTTTTATAGGTGCTTAAACCCCTTAATGGGGTCGCCACAGGATTTAGCGGGGGTTGCCTCACTCTGCCAAATAAAAAATAAATTTAAAAAAAATTTAAAAACACACAAGTTGCTGCTGAGTCTGCTTCTCGGCAGCGGCAAACTCACCAACTCCAATCTTCTGCAGCCGTGGCTCTGTCTCTTAGGGAACCGCAGCTGAGCCTGTGAAACAGTTGCGGAGCCCTTCCTGTCTCTCGACGGGCTCCGTGCAGCATTGTCCTGCCTCCAAAGGAAGTGGTAAACAAGACCTGCCTCTAGTGAATCCATACTGCCTCGGATCCTGTAATCCCCTGGACTCCAGAAACCTCACTATTTTCTCTCTTAGCAACGTTTCCAATAATTTACTCGCCATAGACGTTAAACTAATCAGCCTGTAGTTTTCAACCACATCCTTCTGCTTTTGTGGAAAGGCACCACACAAGCCTCTCCAATCCTTTGGCACCACTCCCAACCCCGAGGCATTGAAAAGGTCAGACAGTGGAGCTGCTAGAATGTCTCCAAGTTCCCTCCGTATTCTAGGGTGTATCCCATCGCTTTGTCTACTTTAAGTTGAACTAATTTCTCACAGACATAGTTTTCTGAAAATTGTTCAAGATGCCCCTCACTTCTGTTCCTGTTTGTGGGTGTTTTCTGAGGTCCTGTTCCTGGTTCTTCATCTGAACACAGAACAGAAATATTTGTTAAGCAATTCTGATTTATCCTCATCCTCTTCTGCATATTCCTTCCCTTCACCCTTGAGTCTGACAATACCACTTTTGCCCTTCCTCGCCTCACTAACATATCTGAAAAATGTCTTATCCCCCCATTTTATTGCCTTGGCTATTTCCTCCTCTTTTTGAATCTTTGCTTTCCTGACTACTTTGCTAGCTGCTTTGTTTTTCCAAATATAGATGCCTGTCGTCTTCTCTGTGATCTCTTGTATTTCATGAAGGCCTCCCTCTTTTTCTTCACCTTTTCAGCTACTTCTTTTGAAAGCCATAGCGGTCTCCTTTTTTCTTTTACCTTTTATTTACCATTTTAACAAAGGTTGGTTGCCCTTAAAATATCCCCTTTCAGTTTTGCCCACTGGTTTTTCTACATCCCCCAGCTGTTCCCATCCCACTAACGACTCCCTGAGGTATTGGCCCATCTTGGCAAAGTTAGTTTTCCTAAAGTCTAAGACCTTCACTTTTGAATGGATTCTAACAGCTGTAGTCCTAATACTGAATCACACTATCTGGTGATCACTGAATGCAAAATGATCTCCCACTATAACATCAGAAACACTTTCACCATTGGTAAGTGCCAAGTCCAGTATGGTCCCTTCACGTGTGGGGTCTGTTACCAGTTGCCTGAATAGTTCTCCCTGTAGAGGTGGAGGAGTAGCCTAGTGGTTAGAACACTGGCTTGGTAACCAAGCAGCCAGGGTTTGATTCCCACTAGCACTCCTTGTGGCCTTGGGCAAATCACTTAACCCTCCTTTGTCTCGGAAGAAAGACCTGGCAATCTACTTCTGGTGACACTGCCAAGAAAACCCAGGAGCTTCTGGGTTGCCAGGAGTCAGGACTGACTCGAAGGCACACATTGCATTGTAGAGAATCCAGGATCTCCTTACTTCTAGATGATACTGCCGCAGGAATGTGCCAATCAACATCTGGCATATTGAAATCCCCTATCAGTAGCACTTCCCCTTTCCTAGCAATTCCGCGTATGTCTTCAATTAACTCTCTATCCACCTCTTCCTCTTGTAAGGGAGGTCTGTATATCACACCAATGCAAATAGATTTCTCTTTCTAGTTTAACCCACAATGCCTCCTCTCTCCCTTTTAAGCTCTGTAATTCCAAAGCTTTAATATTATGCTTTACATATAGTGCCACTCCTCCTTCCTACCCTGACCTTTCTGAATAAAGTATAGCCTGGTACAGTTACATCCCACTGATGGTTTTCTGTGAACCATGTTTGTTACTGCCCCTAAATCCAAGTCCACTCCCACCAAAGCTTCAACATCAGGGATCTTATTTTCGCTGCTACGGGCATTTATACACAGTGCTTTCCATATGATACCCCTTTTACCCATTTCAATAAAGGTATTTAATGTATCACTTACCTGGGGGCTTTCACGTATCTGGGGGCATTCTTCACCCATCCCCAATGAATCTAGTTTAAAGCCCTCTTCAGTAGATTAGCCAGTCTACTACTGAAGACGCATCAACCTTTCTTGGACAGATGGACCCCATCTCTGCTCTGCAACCCTTGGAACAACATCCCATGGTCCAGGAAACCAAAATGCTCTGACACCATCCACTCAGCCATGCGTTCATCTCCAGGATGCGAGCCTCTCTGCCTTGGCCTCTACCCTCAACAGGGAGGATTGAAGAGAACACCACCTGTGCACCTATCACTTTTGATACACTCAGAGGGATACCTGGCAGTATCATTTGTTCCGATATGGATTAGCAACATTGGGTAATAGTCAATGGGCTTGATGAGTTTCGGCAAACTCTGTTACATCTTGGATTTTGGCACCAGGCAGACAGCATACCTCTCTGGACATAGTCTGGTCGGCAGATGGATGCCTCAGTACCCCTCAGTCACCAACCACCACTACCCTTCGCTTCCTTGTGGTCACTGATTCTGCAACTTTGTGGTACTTGAGCTCTGGTTGTTCCCTTTCCAGGGATGCTTTCACCTCCAGGGCTGCATAATGGTTCTTTAATTCAAGAGCTGGAGAAGTTGGATTGGTGATTCTGCAGGCCCTGGTGACTTGTCCAACCTTTGTCATTCTGTAGGCACCCATCTTCTCTGCTGGAGAGCTTGGTTTCTGCAAGAAGCATCTCATCGATGTACTTCTCACGGTGTTGAATGCTTCTCAGCCTCGCTACCTCCTCTCTGAGTTTCCCCACTTGTTTCCTGAGAGCTTCAGCATTCAGGCACCCTGCACATGGAATTGGTCCTTCAACTGGCATTGGGACCTCTGTCTGGACACAGGCAGAAGCTGTAACGGGGGCAACAGCTTTAGCGATACGATTTTTCACAGCCATTTTTCTGTTCGTGGTGCTAAGGTATCTATTAAAGCAAAAGAGAGATCTACCAAAGTACCAGCCGGTTTCCCAGCTGTCCTTTCAGAAAAAAATCAGTTAAATCTCTTTAATTATATTCAAAATGTGCTGTTCGAAGTTCCTGTGTTTTGTTAATTGGGGAGGTGCTCACTAGGGGTGGGTGGGAGTTGGGAGGGGGGATAGGGAGGGAACTAACTCCTGATTAGGTGTCAGCACCTCCCAAGAGCTGAGAAAGTTACCAAAGCAGAGTTTTAAGCCTACCCCACTAAAGAGAATATTTCTCCTTTTAAACTAAAGCACCAAAAAGAATGTAACTTTGGTTCAAAAAGTGCCAAAACCCTTTTAAGAGCTCCCAGTCAGAGCTAGCAATTTAAAAAGAGAGCCCACAATTTCCTACCTTTTGTTTGAAATGTGTAGCCCCCGTTGGGAATGCTTAACCCTTTCATGGCTGTTGCTGTATGGCAGCCTTCAAATTTTCCCCCAAACTTTTCACCGGATTCTATATTTCCAAAAAATCCGCACACTGTGTGCAAAATGTGATGTGTATCTGTGCTTGACATCTGAAAAAAACTTATTTAAACTCACACCCAGCAGTAAATGAAACTGAGGCCAAGACTGTTTTTAATTTTCAGCCATTCAGGACTGTAGTTGCCATATGCCAACAGTAAATATTGTTTCTTAGAAATAAAATTGTTTTCAAAGAAACTTTATATTCTGCATCATTTAGCTCAAATCTTAATAAAAAAAAAACAAAAAATTCAGTTACAAAACAATTATGTGGACGCGAAAGGGTTAAATACCCAACTATAACCTTTAAATCTAAGATGCAAGCAGCAGTCCAGCAGCCAGATGGGGGCTTTCCATTCTTTTGCATTGAATGTCACATGATTTTCTCCCAGTTAGTGCACACTTAAGACCTCTCACCATTTGCAAGGAGCTCTTTGCTCTTGGGGAACACATCTGATCTCTGGAGGCTAGAGTAGCAGACAGAGGACAAATGAGAGAAACTGGGAAAGGGAGCCAAATGATGAAAACTGGAAACAATATAAGCACTGGTAAGTTTGATGCAAGGCATTGATAAGGCAGGCAAAGAAAATTTGAGAAGCTTACTGTGGAAGCAAAAATGCTTAACAGACTTTTTCAAGTACATTTGTAGCAAAAACAAATCAGTCAATTGAACCATTAGATGATGGAGGGGTAAAAGGGACACTAAGAGGGGACAAGGCCATAGTGGAGAGAGTGAATGAATTATTTGCTTCGGTCTTTACTGAGAAAGATGTGGGGATGTTACCCATGACTGAAGTGGTATTTTAAAGGTGATGCTGCAGAAAAATTGAAAGAAATATTGATACCCCAGGAAGATGTATTACAACTGTTTGATAAACTGAAGAGCAGCATGTCACCTGGACCGGATGGTATACATCTAAAGGTGTTGAAAGAACAAATAATATTGCAGACCACCTATTAGTAATCTGTGAACTATCATTAAAATCATCTGTAATACCTGAAGATTGGAGGATGGCCAATATAACGCCAATTTTTAAAAAGGGCTCCAGGGTGACTGGGAAGCTACTGACCATTGAGCCTGATACCAGTACCAGGCAAAAGGGCAGAAAACATAAAGAACAAAGTTAATGAATATGTAGAGTCATGGCTTAATGGGGGCCAGGCAACATGGCTTTAGCTAAGGAATGTCTTGTCTTACTAATCTGTTATGGGTTTCTTTGAAGGTGTGAATAAACAAGTAGATAAAGGTGAGTTGATATAGTGTATCCTGATTTTCAGAAAGCCTTTAACAAGAATTCTCATGAGACTCTTGGCAAAATTAAAGTCATGGAATAGGAGGTAGTGTACTATTGTGGATCAGGAACTGATTAAAAGATAGACAGCAGAGGGTAGGGCTAAATGGCCAGTTCTCCCAATGGAGAAAGGTGAATAGTGGAGAACCCCAGGGATCTGTGCTGAGTCTGCTGTTTTTTTTACATATTTGTAAATGACCTGGAAATGGTAATATTGAATGAGGTAATCAAATTTCCAGGTGACACAATTATTCAAAGTTGTTAGAACCCATGAGGATTGTGAAAAATTGCAAGAGGACCTTGATGAATTGGAAAACTGGACATCCAAATGGCAGATGAAATTGAATGCGGACAAGTGCAAAGTTATGCACCTAGGAAAGAAGAACCCAAACTATGATTACACAATGCAAGGTTCCACATTAAGTCCCCCGTCCCCCCCCCCCCCCTGGAAAAAGATTTAGGTGTTATTGTGGATAACGTCTGTCCTCACTTATGGTTGATGGCACCGACGGAGCCCGTGCGGAGCAATTGCCTAGCTTTCAAAGAGAGCTTTTGGGATTGCTGCTACGTATGCGTGGTCCTCTTCCCGCCCAAAGGTGCCATCTTGCTCAGTCTCCCTTTTTTCATGGAACCCTTTGAACATACATCCTCGTCCCTTGGAAAAAGTGTTTTTGTCTTTGTCCTTTTTGGCCTCTTCTGGTTGCACCAGTCCTCTCCCATCCTCCCCTACGCCTCTGCCTCTACCCTTTCTTTTGATTTTTTTTTTCACTCAACTTCCTCATACCTCCATGGTGGTTAAATCGGCCATGCGGAAACAGGAGAGCCCGAAGTCACGTTCTTTGATCCCGCTTGGCAGGGAGTCCCATGCCCTTGGGTGCAAGGTTTACCAGGGATCTATGCTGGCGTGCCGCATCCAGGCATATCAGCTGTATATATGGATATGGTTCTCCATGACCTTGCCAAAGAGCTCGGCTGTTTCTTTGCAGGCCTTGGGGGGTGAACACCACCTCAGGTTCCAGACCCTCCTGAGGTTGGTCACACTGATCAAAATACCTTTCCTGTGCTGCATATGACTGGTTCAAGTCCTCTGCGTGGCAGTAGCCGGCATCGGGGCTCTGCACCAAGCGTGGATCCAGTCTTCAGACCTGGAACAGCGAGTCCAGGAGAAGCTCCTGGATGTCCCTGCCTCAGCAAGCAGCTGTTTGGCAAGCCCATGGAGGACAAGGCAGCTGAGAGACTTGAGTTTGTGACCTGCACCAGTCTTTCTCATAAAATCTCTCTTCTCTTCCACAGAAGAAGCAGCACAGCAAAAAGCCTTTCTTCCAGAGGAAGGGGATACCCACCCTATCTGCCTACCCTGATACCGATGACCAACATTCAGGGCAAAGGGGGAGCCCAGGGTCATTGGAAACAGAAAGCGCCCAAGACCCAACCGCCGGCACCACCCCAGCTAGCTCTGGGGTTTTGATGCCAAAAGCATTGCCTCTCTCCCCCTGGTGGCACGTCCACCTGTGGGAGGATACCTTACCCTTTTCGCTCCTGTGTGGGCAGACATTACTTCGGACACCTGGGTCCTCCAGGTGATCCGGGACGGTTATCTTCGTCTAGACAGACTCCCTCCCCTCTGCCCAGCAGAGCCTACTTGGCTTCCCTTGCACCAGGCTTGCTTGCGACAAGAAGTCGACAACCTAATCGGCCAGCAGGCGGTCGAAAGGATCCCACTGCACATCCGAAGTTGGGGGTTTTACTCCCAGTATGTACTCGTCCCGAGGAGGGCGGGGGTGGGTGGGTGCCTGTGCCCTATCCTCTTTCTCAGGAGCATAAGAACATAAGATATGCCATACTGGGTCAGACCAAGGTCCATCAAGCCCAGTATTCTGTTTCCAACAGTGGCCAATCTAGGTCATATGTACCTAGCAGTTTCCCCAAGAGACACAAGTTCCACAATGCTTGTACTGGGTCAAGCATTGATATCTTCGGTCCCTTCTTAATGGTTTATGGACCTTTCCTCCAGGAACTTGTCCAAACCTTTTTTAAACCCAGCTACACTAACAGCCTTTACTACATCCTCCGGTAACAAATTCCAGAGTTTGATTACACGTTGAGTGAAAAATATTTTCTTTTATTAGTCTTAAATAGTTTACCCTGTAGCTTCATTGCATGTCCCCTAGTCTTTCTATATTCTGATAAGGTAAACAATCGATCTACGTTTACCCGTTCCACTCCGTTCATTACTTTATAGACTTCTATCATATCTCCCCTCAGCCGTCTCTTTTCCAGGTTAAAGAGCCCTAACCTTTTTAGCCTTTCTTCATAGGAGTATCCTTCCATCCCCTTTACCATTTTGGTGGCTCTTCTCTGTACCTTTTCTAAAATCGCTATATCCTTTTTAAGATACGGCGACCAGAATTGCACACAATATTCAAGGTGCGGTCTCGCCATGGAACGATATAGAGACATTATAATATCTTTTGTTTTCCATTCCTTTCCTTATCATACCTAGCATTCTATTTGTTCTCTTGGCTGCCGCTGCACACTGGGCCAAGGGTTTTAACATGGTATCCACAATGACGCCTAAATCTTTTTCCTGGGTGGTGGTTCCTAATGTGGAACCTTGCATCGTGTAACCATAGTTTGGGTGGTTCTTCCCTAGGTGCATAACCTTGCACTTGTCCACATTAAATTTCATCTGCCATTTTGATGCCCAGTCTTCCAATTTATCAAGATCCTCTTGCAATTTTTCACAATCCTCTTGGGTTTTAACAACTTTAAAATAGTTTTGTGTCATCTGCAAAGTTGATAACCTCACTCGTTTATTCCACTTTCCAGGTCATTTATGAATATGTCAAAAAGCAGCAGACCCAGCACAGATCCCTGGGGTACACCACTATTCACCTTTCTCCATTGGGAAAATTGGCCATTTAGCCCTACCCTCTGCTTTCTATCTTTTAACCAGTTCCTGATCCACAATAGTACACTGCCTCCTATCCCATGACTCTTTAGTTTCGCCAAACGTCTCTGATGAGGGACCTTGTCAAAGGCTTTCTGAAAGTCCAGATACACAATATCAACCGACTCACCCTTGTCCACCTGTTTATTCACTCCTTCAAAAAAAACATAACAGATTAGTAAGACAAGATCTTCCTTGTCTAAAGCTATGTTGGCTGTCTCCCATTAGGTTGTGACTATCTACATCAGGGGTCTCAAACTCAAATTGCTTTGAGGGCCAAATGAGGACTTGTAAAGTAACCCGGGGGCCGCATAAGATGTGGGGCCTCATTTGCATAAATATTTGCATAATGTTACCATACACTAACTTTTAGTAAACATGCCTCTTTAATGAGTATGGATAAAGAAAGACTAAAAGATTTAGAAACAAGAAGGCAATAATTAAACTGGGAACCCCAAAAGCCAAACTTGGAATGTACAACAACACTGTAGAAATAAAACTATAAATTAATTTCCTCTTGTACTAAACAAAGCGCAAACATTAATGATGCACATTTCCCAGAGCTGACATATTCCAGTTAATAAATTCAAAATAAAGAGATTTTTCTACCTTTTGTGCATTTTTTTCAGTTGCAATTGTTCCAGCCACTTTCTTCTGGTTTCTTCATGTCTTCTGCTAACTCTCCATCGTCTGCTTCCATTTGCCCTTTCTTCTCTCCTAGTTTTTTTTCCATTCTCTCTCTACATCTGCTTTAACATACTAATCTTTCTCCTTTTTCTCTGTCCTCATTCCTCTTTCATCCACTCAAATTTTACCCCTCCATCCTCAATCCCCACTTACTCTCACAATACCTGGCCAATTGTAGATTTGTCTTCTCTCCCAGACAAAATATTTTTCCCCTCTCCATTTCACTTTCCCAGCTCCATCCCATTCTAATCCTCCCCCAACATCAGCTCCCTTCTAGTTCCAGCCCCACCCAGCATCCGCTCCCTTCTAGTCCCTGCATCAGTCCATTTCCAGTCCTATCCTAGCCTCACCATCAGCCCATTTCCAATCCTAGCCCCCCATCAGCCCATTTCCAATCCTAGCTCCCTCCCCTCACATCCCATTTCCATTCCAAGCCCCCCTCCCCATCAGCCATTTGCAGTTCAAGCCCCCTTCCACTCAGCCCATTTCCAGTCCTAGCATCCCCCCCAGCACATTACCAGTCCTAGACCCCCCATAGCCCATTACCAGTCATAACCCCCCCTGCCAATAGCCCACTTCCAGCCCTAACCCCCATTACCCCATTTCAGTCAGCCCCTCCATAGCTCATTACCAGTCCTAACTCCCCCCATCAGCCCACCTCCAGTCCTTCCTAACCCCCAACTGCCCATTTCCATTACTCTCCCCCACCATAGCCCATTTCCAGTCATAAACCCCCCCTGCCAATAGCCCATTTCCAGTCATAACCCCCCCTGCCAATAGCCCATCTCCAGTCATAACCCCCCCTGCCAATAGCCCATTTCCAGTCATACCCCCCCCCCCAGGTAAATAAAAAAACAACCTGGCTTCTGCTGCAGCAGAAAATCAGCTGTCCCGCGGCCCCTTTCCCTCTGCGCGAGAGCCCTGAGTGTGCTTCCTCTGCGGCATGCTTTTTAAGCCGCGAAGAGTATTTCCCTCTCGCGCGGCTTAAGCCTATTCACTTTTCAAGCCTCGCGAGAGGGAAATACTCCCTTCGCGGCTTGAAAAGCACGCCGCAGAGGAAGCACATTCAGGGCTCTCGCGCAGAGGGGAACGGGCCGCAGGACAGAGCAGCAGAAGCCAGTTTTTTATTTTTTTTAAATTGACCGTCGATTCTGCCGTTGCCACGGCGGCAACGGCAGCAGCAGAAGCCGTCGCGGGCCGCACAACCTTCTCCCGTGGGCCGCATGTTTGAGACCCCTGATCTACATGCTGAGTAATTTTATTCTTTATGATGGTTTCTACCATTTTTCCTGGTACTGACGTTAGGCTCACCGGTCTGTAGTTTCCCGGATCACCCCTGGAACCCTTTTTAAAAATTCGTGTTACATTGGCGATCCTCCAATCTTCAGGTATTAGAGATGATTTTAATGATAGTTCACAGATTACTGATAGCAGTTCTGCAATCTCATATTTCAGTTCTTTCAACACCCTTGGATGTATACCATCCGGCCCAGGTGATTTGCTACTCTTCAGTTTATCTAATAGTTGTAAGACCTCTTCCCGATGTATTGATATTTCCTTCAATTCTTCCGCACCTTTAAATACCACTTCAGTCATGGGTAACATCCCTACATCTTCCTCAGTAAAGACCGAAGCAAAGAATTCATTCAGTCTCTCCGCTATCGCCTTGTCGCCTCTTAGTGCTCCTTTAACCCCTTTATCATCTAATGGACCAACTGACACTCTCTCACAGGTTTTTTGCTACGAATGTACTTGAAAAGGTCTTTATTTCGTGTTTTTGCTTCCGCAGCAAGCTTCTTCTCAAATTCTCTTTGCCTGCCTTATCAATGCCTTGCATTTGACTTGCCAGTACTTGTGCTGTTTCCAGGTTTCGTCGTTTGGCTCTTTTTTCCATTTCCTGAAAGATGCTTTTTTGGCAACAGCCTCTCTGACCTCACCTTTAAACCATGCTGGCAGTTTTTTGGACTTCCTTCCACTTTTCTTAAAGCGTGGAATACAGCTGGTCTGGGCTTCCAAGACAGTAGTTTTCAACACCCAAGCTTGATGTACGTCTTTTTAACCTTCGCAACTGCTCCTTTTAGTTTTTTCTTAACTGTTTTCCTCATTTTATCATAGTCTCCCTTTCGAAAGTTAAAAGGTAGTACTGTGGATTTCCTTACTATCCCTCCTCCACTAATTCAATCAAAGGCGATCATGCTATGATCACTATTGCCAAGTGGCCCCAACACCCTTATCTCTTGCACTAGATCTGGTGTTCCAGTAAGGACTAGGTCTAATATGGCTTCCCCTCTGGTCGGTTCATGAACCAGCTGCTCCAAGAAGCAGTCATTTATTTTATCTAGGAACTTTATCTCCCTAGCATGTCCTGACGTGACACTGACCCAGTCAATACCGGGGTAATTGAAATCACCCATTATTATTACTGTGCTGTAACTTTTATTAGCTTCCTGAACAAGTTTCTGGTGTGGGAGAAGTTCAGAATGCTGTCGCTTGGCGTCCTGCTGCCCTTCCTACAGCAGGGAGATTGGCTATGTTCCTTGGATCTCAGAGATGCTTACACCCATATCCCGGTCCACCCCAAGCACAGGCAATACCTGCATTTCAGGGTGCAAGGGGAGCATTATCAGTACAGGGTGCTCCCCTTCAGGCTTGCATTTGTCCCGCAAGTCTTCATGAAGTGCCTGTCAGTAGCCGCAGCTCATCTCCAGCTGCTGGGCATACCTGTTTACCCGTACTTAGATGACTGGCTCGTCACAGGTACATTGGCGGAGGAGGCTCTCCTCTTGGCATCACGCACAACCCTCCTCGAGCACCTTGGCTTCCTGATTGATTTATTTAATCAGTTTTATATACCACCTTATCCTTCAATCAAAGTGATAACTACTCCAAGTCCCACCTCAAGCCGGTGCAGACCCTGGAGTTCATCCGTGCCCTTATCTACATAGACCAGGCCTTTCTCCCTTGAGCCTGCGTGGTTCGGCTCTTCAGCTGAGGTCCAAGGTTGGTCAAGGGTCTTAGCGTGAGCCATGCTGCACCTTCTGGGGCACATGGCCTCGACCGTCCACGTCGTCCCCCATGCCCACATACACATGTGGGCGGCACAATGGGGTGTCAGGGCACAATGGGCCCAAGCCTCGGGACGCCTCCAGGACCCCGTCCAGGTCTCCCGCAACCTGTTCAGTTCCCTGATTTGGTGGCAGAATCCCTGAAGTCACCTTCGGGACTTGCCATTCCAGACTCGGCAGCACAAGCTCATCTTGACGACGTCCCCTCGCTGTTGGGCTGTGGTGCACACTGTGGCAGCCTACACACACAGGGGCAGTGGTCGCCTGAGGAGTCCCTGCAGCAGATCAACCTGCTCAAGCTCTGGGCGGTCAGGTTGGCCCTGAAGGTCTTAGAGTACCACCTGAAGGGTAAGTCGGTGCTTGTGCAGACCGACAGCAAAGTTGCGATGTTCTACATAAACAAGGAAGGGGGCCCAAGCTCCCACCTCCTTTGTCGGGAGGCAGTCCTCTGCTCCTTCGCAGTACGGTGGGGCATGACCTTAAGGTCTATCTACCTCCCAGGCCAAGACAACTTCCTCGCAGACAGACTTAGCAGGCTCCTTCGCCCACACAAGTGGTGCCTGAGTCCAGAGGTGGCTCTCCACCTATTCCACCACTGCAGGACTCCGTCCATAGACCTGTTTGCCAGCCTGGTGAACGTGCAGCTTCCCTGCTTTTGTTGTCCGATGCCGCACCCATGCTGGGTGGCCCTGGATGCGTTCCTCCTGGACTGGACCTCCGGGCTTCTGTATGCTTTCCCTCCCATTCCTCTCATTGCAAGGACCCTCCACAAGATTCAGCGGGGCCAAACCTCGGTGATCGTCATGGCCCTGACAGCCCTGGATCCTGCTTATGCTCCGACTCTTAGCAGAGCCTCCAGTTCCCCCTGGCAGTGCCCCAGGCCTGCTGATGCAGTAGGAGGGATGGGTGATTCACCTGAACTTGGTCTCACTATCCCTGAGGGCCTGGTGGCTGAACAGGTCTCCTTTAGCCTCACTGCAATTTCCCAAGGAGATTGAAGTCCTCCTTGCGTTGAGGAAGGACTCAAGATGGGCCTATGCCCAGAAATGGCAGCACATTTCCGGGCATAGACCCGGAATCAAATTCTGGAACTTATCGGACAATGTAGTAAAAGCTGTTAGTATAGCCAGGTTTAAAAAATGTTTGGACTAGTTTCTGGAGGACCCGGGGAAATCCACTGCTTGCCCCAATACAAGCATTGTGTAACCTGTGAGGTTTTTTTTTGGGGGGGGGGACTACTAGGTACTTGTGACCTAGATTGGCCACTGGAAACAGATACTGGGCTTGATGGACCTTGGTCTGACCCAGTATGGCTTATCTTATGTTCTTATGACCGTTAGTCCTTTTTACTCCTGTTGGAGCTTGTTCTGACAGAGGTTCTTATCCATGGCTTGAATACGAATATGGAGGTTGTATGCCCTCTAGCTGCTCTAACTAGATATAGTATGGGATGAGGTCATCAGAAAACTGGATTTTTCTGTCTCCACCTCTGATGGTAGAGGAACGCAACCCACTTGTCTGGACTGACCTAACAGGACTTGAGAAAAGGACACCCGATAAGTAAAATGTCACAATTGTGTGCCATGAGGACAGAACAGACTCAAGTGTGCTATAGGAAAAGGTGAGAAGCACTCTTAAGTAGTAATTGTTGATTTATTTCTCTTTATATTTTTGTAAATCTTATATCAAAGTATCCCTCTAAACCAGGGGTTCAAAACAGTCTGTGGGACACGCCTAGGCGGTTAAGGATAACCACAATGAATTTACTCCTGTTCGAATTCTGCACACAATTTTGAACTTTTTCTAATTTATTTTTCTGTATTGTATTTTACATTTATTATCACTCAAATGATATGCTGCTTGGTTCCTGCAAACAAAACATGCAGAATTTTGCATAATATCCTTTTGACACAAGTCTTTAATTTTGTTTGCAGAATTCAAGCAGGCATAGAATATGCATGAGAGGTTTGCATACAATGAGGCAGTGCATGCTGATCTCTCTCGTGCATATTCATTGTGATTATCCTAAAAGCTGACTGGCTAGATATGTCCTGAGGATTGGGTTGAGAACCCCTGCTGTAGACTTTCACATCCTTACTTGCTTTTAGAAATATGAGTAGACATTGCATATGTTCATAGTGGGAGAATGGGGGAGAAAGCCACTGCAAAGGTGTCTTATCCATGAAGAGACCATCCTACTTCATGATTGTCATATTGGTATTGAGAGTTTCTCCTCACATCTTTTGGCTCTCCTTTGCTTTGCAGCCCCACCTGATGAGCCAGGATATCTCAGATGATTGGGATAAGAACCCTGTCAAAGTCCTGGTTGGGAAAAACTTTGAAGAAGTTGTTTTTGATGAGAAAAAGAATGTCTTCGTTGAGTTCTGTAAGTCCAGCTTTTTCCAAAGACCCAAACTATTGAATTTTCTAAAACCACCTGGATGGAGTTGCTTTTTAGGCAAGGTAGTTCTGGTAGCAATAGATCTAAACATGGGACCACTGAATTAGAAACATGACAGCAGAAAAAGACCACATGGCCCGTCTAGTCTGCTCTTCCATATCAACTACAATTGTCCCCTTTTTTCCTTAAGGGATCTTCTGTGTTTGTCCCATGCATTTTTGTATTCAGATACTGTCCTCGTTTCTACTACCTCCATTGGGAGACTATTCCACGCATCTACCACTCTTCCGTAAAGTAATATTTCTGTATATTACTCCTAAAACTATCCCTTTTCACCCTCACCCTATGTCCCCTTGTAGCAGAGTTTGCTTTCAGTTGAAAGAGGCTCTCATACATTTATTCCACGGAGGTATTTAAACACCTTACCAATTTATCCTGCTAGACCAGTCCAGACAAGTGGATTAAGTCCCCCCCTCCCAGCAGATGTTGGAGGCAGAGAAAAGCACCAGAAGCTTCAGTGTTGAGCCCTGGTATAATAGAGGCTCCCCTAGGGATTGCATGAATGAAGGAAAGAAACATCCACATCTGCTGGAGATAGAGAAATACAGAATTCTATGTTTCTGTCTCCAGGAGATGTGGATGTTTCTTTCCTTTGCTCCTGACAGGCTGCCTGTGAGGCCCTGCTGGTAAACACTTTTTGATCTCAGCTGCTTATTGTGGGCGTCTCCAGAGCACACAAGAGGTGCTTCTTTGGCGTTTCCCTCTCTTACTGAAGAAAACTCCTGATCAAAAGGATCCGTGTAGCTTTTCCTTCTGTCAGCTGCAGATCAAGAGAATCTGTACAGCTGCTCCTATCATGGGGGTAAGGCAGGTTGGTTGAGCTTGAAGGGGAAGCCTCACTATACCCTGCTCAGTATGCACATCTTGTTCCTTAACGTTTTCTGTTTTTAACTACAGTTCCTTTGCATCCCTCTAGTCCAGTCCCGGAACCATAGAGTTTAGAATCTCCTCCAGCAGCTTTGGAGACTGAAAGACATCGTCGCTTTGCTGGCACCGGTATAAATAGACAAGGACTGCCCCCTTCCTCCAGTACTTTCAGTCTCCAAGCAGCTAGAGGAGATTCTGAGCCTGGGACTGGGCTCAGCACAAATAAGCAGAGCTTGAATTTCTAGAGCCCCCTTTAAATTTTAAGGAGTAATTTAGTTTGAAGTGGGGGTTTTTCTTTAAGATTTTTCTTTAGGTTTTGGTTTATGATTTGGTGTTTTGTTTTGGCAGGTGGAGTACTGCTTCTGAAGGGGATTCAGCACCTTCCTTTGGCTCCATCCTCCTTCCTCCCTCCCTCCCCCCCCGACCGCCTTCCTCCCCCCCGACCGCCTTCCTCCCTCCCCCCACGGTATTTTTCCCATTGAGTTAACAAGCACTGGGGGGAGAGAGATTGATTTATTAGCCTCCCTGCTCCCGAACCCACGACTAAGAATGAGGAGCAGGTTGCAGGCTCGTTCACTGCGCCACAGGGCCTGAAGGCGGTCCAGGCTTGGCCACACGGGGTTTAACAGTGCCGGAGCTGAAGCCGCGGTCCGGCTGAGCTCAGCGCATGTGTGCTCCTCGCTGCACCAGCAAACAGAGGGGACGGTGAGTGAGTTGGCCGACAAAACGGGCCTTTTGACCTGCATTTGGTGAGGGGAATTGGTATCCGGGGAATTAGCCTCGGGTGAACAGGCTTGCATTTCTTAGCGGTTATGTCGGCCGCGTGGGAAAACGCAGCGGCGGCCATTTTGAAAGCAACGTTTAAGCTCCCCTTGTTCCATGCCTTAGTTACCCGTGTTAGAAGCTTCGTTTTCGAGGGTGACTAGTCAGCCTTGCCTGGTACCTCTAGGGTAGGTTAAAAGGAAAAAAAAAAAAACCAAAACGAAGGAAGACATAGGTGTTAACTCAGGGGGCTGAGGAATTTCAGCTTAGGTAGGTTTCCCCAATTCCCTCCATAAGGTACAGTATTGGGGGTGTGAAAGCTCGGGCTACTGAGATTGGGTAGCGCGGCAGTTTCAGTAGTATGCCTGCGAAGCCTCGTTTAGTTTGTGGCTCAAGGCGTGGCGCTGTGCAGGACTCGGGTGTGTAGAGCTTGCACTCTCGAGGCAGAGATTATGGACCCGGCGCCAGAGGGTACCGCGGCAGGTCGGGAGGCAGTTCCTCTGGAAGGAGGGGAGGTCCTGCCTCCGTCCCTCAGCCCGGCGGAGCCAATGACGGGGTGGTCCTCGGGTGAAGACTCGTTGATGTCTTTGGGGCCGGGTCAGGTGGGGGCTGCTTCACTGATCCCGCCGAACTACTTTTCCCTCATGCAGCAGGCATTTGCCTTGCTGCAACCAGCGATGACAGCTCCTCAGGGGTCGCAAGGGCTGAAGCGGCCGGGGTCTTTGGACCGTCCTGCGGAGGGTGCTCCCCTGGCTAAGAGGTAGAGGGGCTGGGGATGAGTCCAGCGTCTCAGCTTGGGGAGGACCTGGGAGTGGTAGATGTGGAACTGGAGATCTCAGAGGACGAGTTGGAAGAAGAAGAGTTGCCTGACTCGGAGCAGCAGAGCCGAGTGCTCAGGGTGTTTCGGCACGAAGAGCTGCCAGCCTTGATTTCTGAGACTCTCAAGATGCTGAACATGCCCTCAGGGGGGGCGGCAGCAGAGGAAGCCTTGGAGGATCCGCTGTTACAAGCGGTACGGACGTCCCAAAGGGTTTTTCCTGTGTATCGAGTATTTCGGAGTATGATTCAGGAAGAATGGGACTTGCCGGAGTCGGCCCTGAAGGGTTCCAGGACCTTGGCTCGCCTTTATCCCCTGGCCGACCAGGATAGAGAACTCTTTTGTTCTCCAAAGGTAGATGCTGCAGTATCAGCGGTTACTAAGAAGACTACGATTCCGGTTGAGGGTGCCACAGCGCTGAAGGATGTGCAAGACAGGAGATTAGATACTCTATTGAAGCTGATGTTTGCGCCCTCTCAATGCAGGCCTCGATAGCGAGGGCGTGGGTGGCAAGAGGCTGTTTGCGGTGGTCCCAAAGGTTGCAAGGGGATCACTTGGAAGAGCAGTTACAGGATGTAGCGCGGCTGGAGTCCGGAACTGTGTATTTAGCGGACATCCATTATGATCTCATCCGCGGCTTGGTTAACAGTATGGCCTCCGTAGTAGTGGTTTGGCAGTATCTCTGGTTACGTAATTGTTCGGCTGACAGTTCTTCTAAGACTCGCCTCAGCAAGCTGCCCTTTAGGGGTAAGCTCTTATTTGGAGAAGTTAGTCAAGGATCTGAGTCTAAGGGGGTAGACTTCCGTAGGATAAGCCCAAACAGGGCAGGAGTTCTTCTGGGTCCTGGGAGACTCCGAGGGAGTTTCGTAGATTTCAGTCCTCTCGCTTTGGCCAGTCTCAGCATGGGAGATTCCAGGCTAGAGGCCAAGGCTTTTGAGGTTTTCGGGGAGCAGGCAGAGGGTTTGCTCCTTTCCAGTCCTCAGCCATTAAGAAGTCACAATGAGATAAGGCAGACTCAGGTGGGTGTAGTTCCCATGGAAGGTCAGTTGTGGGAGTTTTACCCTGCCTGGGTCCGGATTACATCGGACCAGTGGGTCCTCGAGGTCATTCAAGAGGGTTATGCACTAGAACTCCATCGACCCGTATTAGATTCCTTTGTCCTGTCTCCTTGCAGAGATCCGCTCAAGTTGTGGGCAGTCTCTGAAACTCTGCAGCGGCTGCTGCAGCTCAAGGCAGTGGTGCCTGTTCCTTTGGATCAATGCGGGTGCGGTCGATACTCCATCTACTTTGTGGTGCCAAAGAAGGAAGGCACGTTTCGGCCGCTTCTGGATTTGAAGAGGGTAAATCGGTGTCTCCGGGTCACCCATTTCTGTATGGAGACTCTGCATTCCCTTATTGTGGCAGTCAGAGAGGGAGAGTTCCTGACATTGCTAGATCTCATGGAAGCTTATCTCCATATCCCGGTTCGGCAGGAGCATCAAAGGTTTCTGCGGTTTGCGGTGCCTATGGGGCACTTTCAGTTTCAGGCATTACCCTTTGGGCTGGCTACCGTGCCTCAGACGTTCACCAAGATCATGGTGGTGGTGGCGGCAGTGCTCTGCATGGAGGGAGTGCTGGTGCATCCGTACTTGGACGATTGGCTGATTCGGGCAAAGTCGAGGGAAGAGTACCGCGGCCACCGCCCGGGTGGTGCAGATGTTGGAAAGCCTTGACTGGGTGGTCAACTTTGCAAAGAGCAGCTTGGTTCCCTCAGTCTCTGGAATATTTGGGGACACGTTTCGAGACACAGCAAGCTGCAGTGTTTCTCCCAGCCCATCGAGTGCAGGGGCTTCAGGAGCTGGTGATGCAGTTTCTATCAAGGCCAGCGCCCACGGCGTGGCAGTATCTGCAGTTGCTCAGCATGGCGGCCACAATCGAGGTGGTGCCGTGGGCCAGGGCTCGCATGCGGTCATTGCAGAGCGTGCTGCTCCAGCAGTGGTCTCATCAGTGGGATGCGTTGTCTCAGCGGCTAGTTTGTCCTCAGGTGCGTCAGGAACTTCGGTGGTGGTTGCAGCCGGAGAGTTTGGCAGCGGGCGTGCCTCTAGAACCTCCATCCTGGAGACTAACGATGGATGCGAGTCTCCTGGGGTGGGGAGCGCATTGCGAGGGATGATTTACCCAGGGTCGGTCTCAGGAGGAGAAGGAATGGTCCATCAACCGGTTGGAGATGAGAGCGGTGTGTTTGGCACTGCGGGAGTTTCAGGGGAGCTTCAGTCAGGCAGCGGTACGGGTTCTGTGTGACGACCGTGGCCTACATCATTCGGCAAGGCAGAACGGGCAGCGTGTCGCTAGAGGCAGAGGCATATCGGCTATTAAGTTGGGCCGAACAGAATCTAAAGGGTCTTTCGGCACAGCATGTGGCCGGAGTGGACAATGTCGAAGCGGATTTCCTAAGTCGCCGCAGAGTGGATCCGGGGGAGTGGGTTCTTCACCCAGACGTGTTTGCGCTGTTAGTGTGGCGCTGGGGGCTCCCGCTAATGGATCTAATGGTGAGCTAATGGATCTAATGGTGAGCTTTGAGTCTGCGCAGGTAGCGCGGTTCTTCAGCAGACGGCGAGAGAGAATGTCGGAGGGTCTCAATGCGTTGGCGCAGAGGTGGCCAGAAGCTGGTCTTCTCTGTGTTCCCGCCTTGGGCTCTCATAGGCCGGGTAGTGCAACGCATAGAACGGCATCGCGGCCTGGTAGTTCTGATAGCGCCAGACTGGCCCAGAAGACCTTGGTATGCGGATTTGGTGCGGCTGCTGGCAGACAGGCCATGGAGGCTGCTACAGCGGGAGGATCTCTTATGTCAGGGTCCTTTACGCATGCCCCAGGTGAATCGATTCTCGCTTACGGCATGGCTCTTGAAAGGGCTAGGATGACTGCCAAGGGTTATTCAGCAGCAGTCATTTCTACATTACTGAGGGCGCGGAGGCGATTCACTTCACTGGCGTACATCCGGGTTTGGCACATTTTTGAGGCCTGGTGTGCGGAGCGTAGTCTGTGGCCCTTGGGGGCCTCTGTATCTCGGATCCTTTCGTTTTTGCAAGATGGTGTGGACAAAGGTCTGGCAGCTAGTTCCTTACGCGTGCAATTGGCGGCCATCTGCTATCGCGGTAAAGTTCACGGTCAGTTGCTAGGAGCTCACGGCGACAGATGTTTTTTGCAGGCAGTGTTGCTCATGCGCCCGCCGAGGCGAAGTTCATTGCCGGTGTGGGATCTGAATTTGGCGTTGGAGGCCTTGCTCAGAGCGCCGTTTGAACCTTTGAGCAAGGCCTCACTGAAAGATCTGATGTTGAAGACAGTTTTCTGGTGGCAATTTGTTTCGCGAGGAGGATTTCTGAGTTTTATTTATTTAACAATTCTTATATACCGCGCTATTTCTCATCAGTGCCTTTACATTGAAACAATAAACACTCTGACATACAAATAGTCCTACATTTACAGAAAACAGGGATTTGAACATGGATTAACTGGGGAAACTATATACATTTGAGATTTAGCTACAGGTAATTAACAGGTTGGGCTCATAACAAGGTTTTGCTGCCAAGTTTAGCTTACAGCGTGTTTGTACTCTGTTGCAGGCATTATCCTGTAAGGAGCCGTATCTGTCCTTTAATCATAAGGTCGTTTTGCATACGGTTCCTGTGTTCCTGCCGAAGGTGGTTTCTGCATTTCATGTTAACCAAGTAGTGTCGCTTCCGGTGTTCTCCGACCATCAGAAGGAGAAGTCGGAGGGCAGGTTGCATCTGTTAGATGTTGGTTGAGTACTTAGGAAGTACCTCCGCCAGACGGTGCTTTTTCGGAGGTCGGACCGGTTGTTTGTGGCTTTTGGGGGTCCACGAAAAGGGGAGGTGGTGGCGAAGGTGTCTATTTCCCATTGGTTGAAGGAGGCAATTGCGTCGGCATACCTTTTAAAGGGAAGCTGGTGCCGGAGGGTCTCCGGGCTCACTCGACTAAGAAGGCGCAAGCGGCATCTTGGGCGGAATTCAGTTTGGTTCCGGTTGAGGACATTTGTAGGGCGGCAACTTGGTCGTCGTTACACTAATTTGCAAAGCACTATAGGCTAGATGTGCAGGCGGCGATGGATGGTCGTTTTGGCTCAGCGGTACTTCAGGCTGGGCTTGCCAGTCCCTCCCGTTGATATTCACTGCTGTTACATCCTCTGTGGTTCCGGGACTGGACTAGAGGGGCGTAAAGGAAGATGAAATTAGACTTACCTGCTAATTGTTCCTTAAGGAACTCTAGTCCAGTCCCGGATCCCCTGCATTTAAGGGGTTGTTCAGCCTGAAGTTCCTGGAAAATGTTGAAGTGATGAAATGATAAAGAAAAAAAAAATTGTTTCCTTCATTGCATGGGGGTTCTTGGAAGGCGCAGAGTGGAGCCATGGAGGGAGCCCTTCCACAGCACTGTTTGGTGTTTTCTCGCCTTTATATATAGTATATAGATATATCACACCTCTACTTTGGGGTATTTACTATTTTATCTACTTATTTGTTGCTCTGCTGAGTTTGCTTTGTCAATAGGTACTGGAGGAAGGGGGCAGTCCTTGTCTATTTATACCGGTGCCAGCAAAGCGATGTCTTTCAGTCTCCAAAGCTGCTGGAGGAGATTCTAAACTCTATGGTTCCGGGACTGGATTAGAGTTCCTTAAGGAACAACAATTAGCAGGTAAGTCTAATTTCATCTTTTAGAGTAGCGCGCTCTCGGCAGCACTGATGAGCACTGGTTCTGACTGCAGTGAGTATGCTCCTTAGACCTAAAGGATGCCTACACGCATATCCTAATTCATCCCAGCCACAGAAAAATACTTCTGGTTCTCCAGGAACAAGCAGGAAGTCAGTCCTCACA
The DNA here is from genome assembly GCA_033557465.1 of Ichthyophis bannanicus. Classification (NCBI taxonomy): domain Eukaryota; kingdom Metazoa; phylum Chordata; class Amphibia; order Gymnophiona; family Ichthyophiidae; genus Ichthyophis; species Ichthyophis bannanicus. Next base: position 161,925,452 of record CM066041.1, read on the forward strand.
TATGGGTGACGTCTGCACCAATGGAGCCCGCATAGAGAAATTCCCCAACTTTCAAAGAAAGCCTTTGGGATTGCTGCCACGCATGCGTGGTCCTCTTCCTGCCCAAAGGTGTCTTCTTGCTCAGTCTCCCTTTTTCCGCAGAGCCCTTCAGACGCGCGTCCTTGTCCCTTGGCAAAAAGTGTTGTCTTTATCCTTTTTGGCCTCTTTTCCGATTGCACTGGTCCTCCCCTACACATCTGCCTCGGTGGTGGGCTAGGGAACTCCAGGGATTTTTTTCCTTTTGATTTTTTTTTTTTCCCACTTTGGACTCTCTTGCGCCCTTTTTCCTACTGCTGGCCTCAAGTCTTCAACCTTGCATAGGCTCTTTTTGCCCCCATGGCCACTGGCTTCAAAAAATGTGACATTCTCCAAGAATGTCGCTCAGACACCCATGACTGTGGTCTACTGCGTCTGGGAGCTGACCACAACCCAGAGCTCTGTTCTCTGTAAGAAAATGTTCGCTGAGGCCATGCTAAGCAGTAAGCAGAAGTCCTACAACATTTTCTGAAAGGCAGCCCCTGGGGGTACCCAGTGGCTTCCCACTCGACCAATCCCTTGCAGGACCTCCTGTGACGACAGTGCCCCAGGCGTTACTCTGATCAGGGTACGCCTGAGGTGAAACAGCAGAAGACTATCTCGAAGTTGCTGTCGGAGGATTCGGGCAAGCGCGACCGGTCTTGTGCTCGTTCCCTCAGCCCTCCCTGGCTTTCCCGAGAGTCGGACAAGGAGCGGCCTCAAAAAGTACCTCATACGGATATAGAGGCTTTCAATGATGGCGCCCAGTCTCCCGAGGGTCGTCCTGGTGAGGACCCCCTCTCCTCTTCCACCCCAGAACCAGTTACCCCAGTGTTGACATTGCAGGGCCCCACTTCTGAGTGGGAGGCCCGTATGCTGGCACTGGAGCGCAGCGTTTCTACTTTCCTAGCTGCCCAGCAGGCGCTATTGCCCAGCACATGCTATTGCCCAGCACAGCTGGCCTGCGCCTCAAGACATAGGGTCCCCCAGTGGGGGTACCAAAGACCGCCTTGGAAACCCCCAAGAGCCGTGGGCCTCGTGAAGTTCCTCTGTGCTGGTCTCGCTCGTCATCCCATTCCACAGAGGCGAGGTCTTCTAGAGTCAGTGCCTCAAGCTCCAAGCAGGTCTCGGCCACTGGACATGGGGATCAGCCTGACTCAGTCCTTCTCGGACATCTCAGGTTGGGAGTCAGATGGGGACAACTCCCTGGAGACCCGCACCCATAGGGACCTTCTCCCTGACCTATCCCCGCCCTCTGCGTGAAGGCAGTCGCCTCCTGAGGACACCTCTTCTTTGGTGGTCGTGCATGATATGGCACAGGCCCTTAATCTGCCCATGCAGACAGAGGAGGAACCGAGGGCAGAGGAGCTTGACACTTTGCAGTGTGAATCTCCACCTAGGGGAGTCTCTTACGGTCCCTGTGCTGCTCTGAACTGGACCTCCAGGCTTCTGTATGCGTTCCCTCTCACTCCTCTCATTGCAAGGAACCTCTACAAGATTCAGCTGGACCGGGCTTAGGTGATCCTCATGGTCCTGACAGCCCTGGTTCCCACTTGTGTTTTGGTTCTCAGCGAAGTCTCTGGTTCCCCTGGGCAGAGCCCCAGGCCTGCTGATGCAGGAGGAGGGACGGGTGCTCCACCCGAATTTGGCCTCGCTATCCCTGACGGCATGGCAGCTGAACGGGTCTCTTTAGCCTCACTGCATCTCCCGGAGGAGATTGAGGAAGTCCTCTTCACATCGAGGAAGGACTTGACGAGGCGGGCCTAAGCCCTGAAGTGGTGGTGCTTCTCGACCCCTATGCTCTGAGCTCCAGATCAACCCAGTGGTTTCTCCAGTACCTTCTCCACCTCTCCTGGGTAGGGCTGAAATCCAGTTCGGTTAGGGTTCACCTGAGTGCTATTTCTGCCAACCATTTCTCCATCGGGAGTAAACCCCTCTCGGGCTGATCTCTGCTCTCCTGCTTCATGCGGGGCCTCTTGCTTTCCAAGTCCCCAATCCGGCCCCTGCCGGCAAAGTGGGACCTGAACATTGTGCCCATGCTGCTGACATGGCCACCTTTCGAGCCGATGGTGTTGTGCTCGCTCTGTCATCTCTCCTGGAAGGTTGTGTTCCTGGAGGCGCAGACCTCGGTGCTGCAAATCAGTGAACTCAAGCCCTCATGGCAGAGGCCCCTTACACCAGGTTCTATCGGAATAGGGTGGTCCTTCATTGCCACCCTAAGTTCCTTCTGAAAGTGGTCTGTTTTCCATCTGAATCAGGTAGTCTTGCGGACTTTTTCTGAGACCTCATGCCGACCGGGCTTCAGCGGTCCTACGCACTCTCGACTGCAAAAGGGCTCTCGCCTTCTATCTGCAGCGCTTCCAGGATCATCGCAAGTCCGACCGGCTCTTTGTTGCCTACCATCCCAACAGCCTGGGGCTGGCAGTTACCAAGCACACCCTCTCCACCTGGGTGGCGGACTGCATCGCCTTTGCCTAGGAGGAGGCTGGGGCCCTACTGGATCGACAGGTCAACCGTGCATGGCGTCCATGCCAAGGCAGCGTCTGTGGCTTCTCTGTGCTTAGTGCCGCTGGCAGACATCTGCCAGGCTGCTACCTGCAGCAAACACTTTCACTTCACATTACTGCCTGGAGAGGGATTCCCACTGGGACAGTACCTTTGGCTAGGCTGTACTCCATAATCTGTTCAGGGTATAAGCAACTCCTGCCCTCCAACCCTTTTTCAGTGGCTGCCGAGAGCTTAGCCCTGGGGACCCAAGGACTCGAGCTCCTTCAGGCATAGACTTCTGTGCAAGGCCTCGCGGAGGTGTGTTTTGGGTTACAGGTTCGGTAGCCTGTAGCTGGGGAGTCCCATAAGTGAGGACTGACGTCCTGCTTTTTCCTGGAGAAAGCATATTTACTCACCTGTAACAGGTGTTCTCCAGGGACAGCAGTAATCAGTCCTCACTACCCTCCCACCTCCCCTGCAGAGTTGCTGTTTTTGTCCTTCCCTTGCCATCTTCTGCTTAGAGCTCTAGCTGTGGGACCTGACTGAGCAAGATGGCACCTTTGGGTGGGAAGAGGGCCACACATGTGTGGCAGCAATCACAAAGGCTTTCTTTGAAAGCTGGGGAATTGCTCAATGCGGGCTCAGTCAGTGCTGACGTCACCCATAAGTGAGGACTGATTCCTGCTGTCCCTGGAGAACACCTGTTACAGGTGAGTAACTACACTTTCGTGGAGAGGGGGGGGGGTGAACAGCACTACCAATACAGGATGCTGTCCTCTGGTCTGGCCTTGTCACCAAGGATCTTCACAAAGTGCCTCGCGATGGGTTGGAACCCACCTCCAGCTCCATGGGACCTTCATCTTCCCTTATGTGGACAACTGACTCATAAAGGGGGACACAGTTGCAGAGGCACAGTGCGCCACTGGATGCACCATTAACGCCCTGCAGCACCTGGATTTTGTCATAAACTACCCCAAGTCCCACCTCACTCTGGCCCAGTGCCAAGGGTTTATAGGGGCACAACTAGATACTCTCCAGGCAAAAGCCTTCCTCAGGAGAGGTCAGAATGTCTCGGGGGTTAGCCTCAGAGGTGTACTGACCCCAGGCACTACCTGCCTGACTTCTGCTCTGCCTGTTGGGACACATGGTTTCCACGGTTCATGTGACCCCATATGTCCACCTGCACATGAGGGCAGCCCAATGGTGCCTCTCAGTGGACACAAGTCGCAGGCAGGCTCAGGGACAGAGTGAAAGTGACTCGTCAGTTGGCGAACTCCCTCAGATGGTGGCAGATTCCACGTCACCTTCAGACTGGGATGCACTTCCAGGCACCCACACCCCTGAAGGTCCTTAACACAGACACCTCCCTGCTAGACTGGGGAGCACATTGCAAGGGCCTTCAGACCAAGGCGGCTGGTCCCAGGGGCATTCCTGGATGCAAATCAGCCTGCTAGAGCTTCAGATGATATTTCTGACTCTCCAAGCCTTCCACCAGCTGCAGCATCACTTGATGCTGATCCAGACAGACAACCAGGTTGCAATGTCCTATGTGAACAAAGGAGAACAGGGGGGTGTACCCCCCTTGCCAGGAGACAGTAGCCCTCTGCTCCTAAGAGCGGTTTACCTCCTGGGCCAGGACAATGCCCTGGCAGACGAGCTGAGCAGAGTCCTCCAGCTGCACGAGTGGTGCCTGAATCCAACAGTAGCCTCCCAGCTGTTTAGTCTCTGGGGCATCAACTCAATGGGCCTGTTCGCCAGTCCAGACAACACGCAGTTACTCTGATTCTGCTCCCACCAGACATACCCATCCTGGGTGGCAGCAGATGCATTCTTCACCCCATGAATGGAAGGTCTTCTGTATGCTTTCCCACCAACAGTGATGGTTGCCAAGACCCTACTCGAGGTCCAGTGCAACAGAGCATCACTAATGCAGATAGCTCCTCGGTGGCCCAGGCAGCCCTGATTCCCACTGCTCCTCTCCCTATCGGTGGTGTCAGTCTATTTCCCCTGGGCTGAGCTCCAGGGCTACTCTGAGGAGCAGGACTCTCCTACACCCCAACCCTGGGATCCCTGTCGCTCACGGCTTGGCTGCTGAAAAGGTAGTGCTATCTCCTAACCTCCCATAGGACGTGGAAGAGGTTCTCCTAGCCTCTCACAGTAGTGATGCTACCTCTGTGGTGCACCGAAAAACAGGCAAACCCGTTCTCCTGCATGGTACAAATGATACTCCAATATCTGCTCCACCTGTCGCAGGTGGAACTGAAATACAATTCAGTTAGAGTACACATGAGCACTTATCGCAGTGCACCACCATCCCATTGAGGGGAAGTCCCTCTCAACTCAGCACCTTGTCTCTATTCTTGTAGGGCCTCATGATATCTAACACCTCCCCCCCCCCCCCACCCTACACACAATTTGCCCTCTGGTGGCAAAGTAGGATCTCAGTGTGGTGCTTTTGCAGCTCACTAAGCCACAGTTTGTGCCTCTGGCTTCCTGCCACCTGCAGTACCTTTCCTGGAAAGTTACCTTCTTGGTAGTGCACTCCACACAAGGTTCTACAAGAACAGGTTGGTGCTCTGCACTCACCCTAAGTTTCTGCCGAAGGGCAGAGACCGTTCTCCATGCTCTGGATTGTAAAAGGGCCCTGTCCTTTTTATCTGCAACGGAACCAGGGCCACCAAAAAGCACCTCTGCTTTTTGTATCGTATAACCCCAGCCGACTGGGGCTTCCAGCGATCAAGCAAACTCTGTCCACTTGGATGGCGGACTGCATTGCTCTTGCCTTTGAGCAGGCAGGGATTTCATTAGACCAAAAGGTCATGGCACACCGCATCAGGGTCTTGGTTACTTTCATGGCGAATCTGCATTCTGTCCCTGTGACGGGAATCTGTCAAGCTGCCATGTGGTCTTCAGTCCATACCTTCACAGCTCACTACTGCCTGAAGAGGGAGTCCTGACCAGACAGCACCTTCAGCCAGGTCGTACTCTGTAATCTCTTTGAGATGTAGGCAACTCCTACCCTCCGACCCTTCTGTGTTCAGATTACCAGAGTGCTGGTTTCCTGCCAGACACAGGTCTAGCGAGAGTCTCCTAGTATAGGAACTTGCCTGCTGCTGATCACGCTCATCCTTTGGTGGTCACCGTGGTGTTTTTACAGGTTCTTGGTAGCCTGTAGCTGGGGAGTCACATATGTGAGGACTGACTTCCTGCTTGTTCTTGGAGAAAGCATAGTTACTCACCTGTAGCAGGTGTTCTCTGGTGATGACAGGAATTGGTCCTCACAACCTTCCTTCCTCCCCTTGGAGGTACTCCCTTATGGTATTTTCTTTTATTTTTCCTTGGCCATCTTAGCTATGTCATTAGACTGAGGTAAGATGGCACCCTTGGGCAGGAAGGGGACCGTACATGCCTGGTGCATCTCCCAAAGGCTTTCTTTGAAAGCTGGGGAGATGCTTCCATAGGACTTTGTCAGTGCTGACGTCACCTTATGTGAGGGCTGATTCCTGCTGTCCCCAGAGAACACCTGTTATAGGTGAGTAACTACGCTCCCCCCCTCCCCCCAGGGGTTGACTGTTTTTGCCATATAGGACTTGCCCTTCACATCTCTGGGGTTCATCAGCTCTTCAGCTACAGCTAATCATCATCACTTCTCTAACTGAACTTCCTGCCACAATTATTGCTGATCACCTATGCCTTGCTATGGTTGGCCATTTTGGATTTCCCCACTATTGGTTCTGCACTGCTTAGAACACTTCCTGGCTAGCAAAGCTGACCAAAAAACACCTGCAGTTGGCAAATCATTTTATCTGCCTTAAGCTGCGATGCTGGCAACTTTCATGTTGCATCAATTGCAGCCATAAACGCCGGTACTTGGTTGACCGATTCTGCACTGCATGTTCAGCAGAGCAGGGGGGACCCTCTCATGAAGTGCCATCATGGCCTTGATCATGATCAAGTGCCTCAGATAGGGTCTCCTCTTATCCCTCCTAACTTGGATATCGTGTTACAGGACTTGCCTTCAGAAGTACCTCTCCCATCCCGGTTGTTGCCTTAGGGCTCTTGGGAAGTGTGTCTGCCTTCGGATACTTTATGGCGGACCCTGCCCCCACTGCTATAGGCACACCATCAGTGGGCAGCTCTTCCTCCAGAAAATGTACCCAGAGACTGTCCTCTCTCAGGGTCATCACACCCACTCAAGGAGGTGGCGTGGGCCTCTGGAGATTGGTCTGCTGCTACTCTGGAAAATGGAGTGTCATTCAGATGGTGGCAGTTTAGGCAGCATGTCTGATCGTGAGTATGGCAAATAGTCCCCTTTGGATGATCTCAAGGAAGATCAAGAAGACACGCAGAACGTCTGCTTACTCCACAAAGACTAACTACCCACACTTATTGCACAGATTTCAGAGGTGCTCAGTCTCGGAGGTTCTGGACCAATAGGAGTCCACTCTGGGAAAACCTCAGGCTGACCCAGTCTTAGTGGGCATTAAGAAACCTAAGGCTTTTTCTTTTCCTTTTGGAGTTACAGCACATGGTCTTACTGGAATGGGCCTCTCCTGAGGCAACCTTGTGCTCCGCAAGATGCCTCGGCCACTATGTCTGGTCCTCAGCCATCCTTGATACTTGACTCCATTATCCTAAGGTAGATGCCTTTGTAACAGCCATTATTAAACATACCACTATTCCTGTGGAGGGTGGAGAAGCTCTGATCAACAGGAGACTGCAAGATGGAAGGCCTTTTAAAGACGGCCTTTTCCGCTTCCTCACTTTCCCTGCAAGCCTCGGTTTGTGGAGGCCTTGGCTGCCCAGGCACTCTTATGTTGGATTCAGCTCCTCCTGGAATACCCAGCAGCTGCAGGACTAGAATCTGTAAGCTTTTTTAGCAGATGCCCTTTATAACCTAAGTCTGTCCGCACTCTGGGTAGCTGCTATCACAGTGGCTCACCAGTGGTTTTGGCTCTGCCAGTGGTCCACAGATATGGCTTCCAAGTCCTGACTTGCCAAATTCCCTTTTAAGAGCAAGTTGCTCTATGGAGATCTGCAGAACCTTTTCAAGAATCTCAAGGACATCTAGCCCTAGTGCCTGCCCAAAGACAAGTCTGGGATTTCGAGACACTTGGGGGGCCAGTGTGCCGCCGCTTCATCATCCGCCAGGTCTCTTTTCCGCTGTGAGGTGCTATTATCCAGGCAGGTGGTCCTCCTTTTCAGCTGGTCAGTCCTTTCAGGGTATGCGATGGACTAAGGACAACTATTCCTCTTCCAACAAATTTTCTGGGGCCAACTGCTCTTCCCACTGACGGTCCTGGTTGGCAGATGCTTGACCCTTTTTTCCCCAGGAGTGGGCCAACATAAGCATAGATCACTGGGTGCTCAATGTTTATCACGGTTATGTCCTCTAGTGTGCCGAGCCAATCCATGATGCATTCTTAGTGTCCCTGTGCGGATCAGCCCTCAGGCGAGTGGCAATACTCGCCACTCTTAAATGTCTTTTGCTACTGCAGGCCATGTGCCCAGAACCTCCTTCAGAAAAAGGACTAGGACAATGCTCCATCTACTTTCCCAAAAAGGACTGCTCCTTTCAGCCCATACCACATCTCAAGGGCATCAGCCGTTCTCTGAGTAGCCTGCTTTTGCATGGAAACACTCCGCTCTGTCATCTTGCTGTGTGACAGGGAGAGTATCTGGCCTCGCTGGATCTCAGAGGCCTATTTCCATATCCCTGTTTGCGAGGATCAATAGCATTTCCTCTATTTCGTTCTGGGCCATCACTTTCAATTCAGGGCGATGCTGTTCGGCCTGGCACCCCACACCTTCTCCAAGGGTGATGGTAGCAGCTGTATCAGATTCACCTATGATTGGCTCATCAGGGAAAAAGCTCTCCTGGAAACAGTTCAGGCAGTAGCACAGGTGGCATCCTTTCTACGGAGACTCGGGTGGTAAAATGCCAAGAGCTCCCTAGTCCTGCTCAGTCTCTGGAACTTTTAGGTGTCAGATTAGACACCAGGCTTGGGTGAGTCTTCCTCACATGCGACTGGTGTCACAAGTTTGTAGCCCAGCTCCAGACCTTCCTAATGCAAATTCAGCCCTGTGTCTGGGATTATCTGCAGATTTTGGGGGGAAATGGTGTCCACCCTTGAAGTTGTGGCCTGGGCACGAGTGCATATGCACACACTTCAATTGGTACTTCTGTCCTGATGGTTTCCCCTCTGCAAGACGAGATCCAACTGCTTCTTCCTTGCTTGGTGCTCAACAGCCTTCAGTGGTGGCTCTCTCCTCACCACCTACTCCAGGAAATGCCTTTGGAAATCCCGCACTGGACTCTGACAAACAGATGCTAGCCTCTTGGACTGGGGAGCTCATTGTCGCAACCAGACGGCACAGGGCTCATAGATGCTTTGCAAATCATGTTAGTCAATGAAGCAGTTTGAAGTCTGGGCAGTTTGTCTTGCGCTTCTGGCATTCCGGCCCCTACTGCAGAGTTTGGTAGTTCCCATCCTGTATGACAATGCCACGACAGTAGTCTACCTCAGCAGACAAGGGGGAACAAAGTGTCCTGGGATGGCCAGGGAAATGACCTTTGCTTTGGGCAGAAAGTCCTCGGCACAACACATTGTGGGGGTGGAGAAATGTGGAAGTCTATTTTCTCATTCAGAATGCTCTGGATATCAGCGAGTGGGAGCTCGCTCCATGGGTGTTCCAGAGGATTGTACGGTTGGGGGCAGCCCAACCTTGACTTAATGGCCACCGCATCTAATGCCAAGACTCCAGCATTCTTCAGTCACCGGCAGGAGCCTGGCTTCCCAGGTCTCAATGCCATCCTCCCCCCCCCCCCCTGGCTGACAAGGGCACTCCTCTACTTCTTCCCTCCATGGCCACTGATTGGCCATGCACTTTGCCAAATCGAGGCGCACCCCAGTCTAATCATTCTAGTCACTCTGGATTGGCGCTGACACCCATGGTACGCTGATCTGGTATGCCTACTCACAAATCTCCCTGCTGCTCAGCACACCCAGGAGTCTCCTATGACAAGGTCCATCTTCATGGAAATCCTAGATCCTTATTCTTACTGCCTGGCTCTTGAAAGGAAGTGGTTGATGTGAAAGTTATTCCCGGTAGGTTGTACAAACCCTCCTCAAAGCATCGCCACCTTCCATTTCCTTCGCTAATGCCAGGATGTGGTGCTATTTGAGACTTGGTGTGGTCACAGAGGGTGCTCCCTATGGAAAGCACGAGTGCTGGTTATCCTAGCCTTTTTACAGGACGGCTTTGATAAGGGCTTAGCGCGCTCTTCCCTATGGGTTCAGGTCGCATACCGATGTCAGCTGTTTTCTCCAAGGCATCAAGTCTCCAACCTCTGCTACGCCCAGTGATCCCTCCCTGGGACCTTACCTTGGTATTCATCAGTCTCATGCGACCTCCTTTTGAGCTCTTGCAGCATATTTCTCTCTGCGATCTATTCTTCAAAACAACCTTCCTGCTGGCTGTCTCTGAGCTCCAAGCCTTTTCTTGTTACCTTACCTAACTTTTTTCCCCTGAAGGGGGTTTCTCCAAGACTAGTTCCCCTCCCCCCCTCCTTACTCAAGGTTCTCACAGCCTTTCTTCTCAACTGGAGCATTGTCCTCCTTTCCTTTCCAAAGGTACAGGGCACGAGTGTAGACATCTTGCTCCACACAGGTGATGTCAGAGTTTTTGCTGCTACATCAAGCAGACTGTCTCCTTTTGCATGTCTGCCTCCTTTCTTTCTGGTCCTTGCAAGAGCGTGATGGATTTAAGCACACCATCGAGTCAGTTAATATCCTTCATGGGAAGCCCCGTTCCTTCTGTGTTGCAGGCTCATTGTACACATGCTCAAGCAGTGTCATGGGCGGAACAGTCACGGGTGGCCCCTCTTGACATTTGTAGGGGGGCTACCTGGTCATCCATCTTCCTTTGCCCACCATTATCGCCTCAACCTCCAAGCACATGAGTTGACTAGGTTTGGGGCCAAGGTGGTGACGGCAGCTGTCTCTTTCCTCCCTAGGTTGAAGTACTTGCCCACTTGTCTGGACTGGTCTAGCAGGATGAATTGGAAGGAGAAATTTCACTTACCAGTAACTTCCTTTCCTGGAATCCTGCTAGATCAGTCCAGAGCCCACTCCTCTGTTCTCTCATGGATAGCCGTCACTTCAGAGCCATATATTTCACCTTGTGCGCTGGCTGTCCTCTTTGTATATAATTGCACCTTGGTGTTCTGTTCATATCACTTCATATCACTACTTCTGTGGTGCATTTTTTTGGAACAAGGTGATTGCCACTGCTTTTGTAAGGTTATACTGAATTGGGACCCCTAGGGGAGCCTCTAAATATATCAGGGCTTAACACTGAAGCTTCTGGTGCTTTTCTGTGTCTCCAACATTTGCTGGCAGGGGGACTTAACCCACTTATCTGGACTGGTCTAGCAGGATTCCGGGAAAGGAAATTAACAGTAAGTGAAATTTCTCTTCTCTATCATATCTCCTCTAGCCTGCCTTCCTCAAACGTATTCATATAAAGCATATGAGGACAGACTTAAAGATCATAATAACGAAGACCACTAACCATTTTAGTAGCCTCCCTCTGCAGACTCCATTCTGTTTGTGTCCTTTTGAAAGTGCAGTCTCAAATTATTTTTTTCCTTCCTGTGAATGAATTGAATAAAGCGATACTGACTTTCTGGGATTTCCCCAGCCCCTACTCTGAACTTTGCCTGAATGTAGCTTTGGAATCTGAAACAACTTCATGCTACATGCACTTGTTTTTTGCACACAAGTCTCCAGTTAGATTGTACCTGAGGCTAAATATATAAAACAGTTTATATCTGAGGCAGTGGAGGTTTAAGTGACTTGCCCAAGGCCACAAGGAATACAAGTGGTATTTGAACCCTGGTCTTTCTGGTCCCAGGCTGCTGCTCTAACCACTAGGTTGCTATTCCTGCTCAAAAGATACATACAGGACACCAACTTCCCTAAATTACTATCCCCATCTCCACTTTCCACATCTATTCTTTTTCAGAAGAATAGTCAACATCTTATCACCTTTTTTGCAGATGCTCCATGGTGTGGTCACTGCAAGCAGCTAGCTCCCATCTGGGATAAACTGGGAGAAAAATATAAGGACCATGAGAACATCCTCATTGCCAAGATGGACTCAACTGCCAATGAAATTGAGGCTGTGAAAATCCACAGCTTCCCCACATTGAAATTTTTCCCTGCTGGCACTGATAAAAAGGTATGTGATAAGCTACCTGATCTGGCCTGCGGCTTTCTTGTTTGGGGCAGGGGTGAGTTACGTGGTACATGTGCCACAGCAAAAATAGATCTAGTTCTTCTAGCCATTGTTTAAGCAACTCATTCCGAGAAGTTCATCTGCTAGACCAGTCCAGACTAGTAGGTTAACTCCCCCTGTCAGCAGATGATGGAGATGAAGAAGAAAATCTGAAGCTTTGTGACATCACTGATAGTAGATAACCCTGGACGCCTAGTGGTCAGCTTCAGTATTCTGTCTTCAGCAAATGATGGACTTCTCAACTCCTGATGGTCTCTGAGGAAGAATTCTGTTAATGTAGCTTGGTCTTCAGAGGGCACAGGTGGTGTGTCTCACTATTTTGTCCCAGAAGGTCCTGCTCTTGGTCAGGAGGATCAGTAGAGCACCTCTTAAGTGGGGGGGAGGCTTCTGCTCATGAGTAGTTCAGCCCTCCAGGCTCCCTGAGGAGCTGAAGTCAGCCTTAGCCTGCCAGCCTTTATTTTTAAAGCTTCAAAAACAAAGGGGGGGAGGGAGATTCATCTGTTAGAGTAGCAGGGATTCTTCAAGTTGGCACTACAGGATCTGCAGTCTGCATCAGGCAGAATTATTTCTCTCCCTTCTTACCAGCAGTGTTTTTGCAGGGGTGCCCCCCCCCCCACCCCATTACCTAGTACAGCAATCCCTCTTCAGTGTCATGTTGCCTTCTCTGTGTGCCTTTTTCCCTCTCTACTGCCACCATTTTAGTGTGCAGCAGGCAAGAAGAAATCTTTCTATTACTTTGTATTCTCTTTGGGCAGTCAGAGTGCCGCTGCACATTCACTTCGCAGCAGGGGGATTGTTTTTCTCTGGTATTTTAGCAGCAGCATTTGTCAGTGGAGCACTTTCCTGGCAGACACCTCTTGGGCTCACTGTCGCTGGTTCTTGGTGTGTGTGGCTTCCTGCCATTTTTTACTAGCAGCTCTGCCATTTTGGAGTGGGTAAACATTGTGGTGGTCTGTTTTCCCTTAAGCTGCCATTTATTTATTTAACGTTTCTTATATACCGCCTTTCATGATATCAAGGCGGTTTACATTGAACAAACTGAAATTACATTGAACAGGGCATTATAACTTGGAGATAACTATTTTACAGGGAACATGGGCAACGGAGGGTTAAGTGGTTTGCCCAAGACCACAAGGAGCACCTTTGGGACTAGAAACCCCAGTCCTTCCGGCCCAAGGTTGCTGTCCCCTAGTAGGATTTGAACCCACGACCTTCCGGCCTGAGGTAACTTGCCCCAACCACTAGGCCACTCCTCCCTCTATTTATTGAAGAGACAGGCATGCTTCCCTTTTGCAAGCCACCTTCTCTTCCTTGTTTAGGCTGCAGTGGTTTAAAAAAAAAGCCGTGTTTTGGAGGATAGTTTCTGCTCTGCTTGTGCTACAGATCAGGGAGGACCCTCTTTGGTGTTGGGGCAAGAGGGTTACATCTCCCATGGCTCTGCTTCAGCAGACTCCTCTTGGATCCTCTGTGGAGGCCTCAAGTGGACCACCTTCTCGCCCTGCAGACTGTACCTTGGTGCTTTTTCCAGAACAGCAGTATCTTCAACCTCAGCATCTCCAGCAGCCTCCTGAGTGTTCTGACACCCAGTTCATGCTGCTTTTTTGCCAGGCTTGGGACCTGTGGTGTTCAGGGTCGTCTTCTGCCCCTCCAGTCACTATGGACCCCACATCTCTAGGAAGTGTTCCAGATCTACCCTTGCTAGTCAGGATAAGGAATGCACCAAGGATGTTTCCTGCCTTTCAGGGGATTGGCAGCCTGTTGAGGAGGACAGGGAATGCCTGACGAGTACAGTCTCAGCATTGGCTCTGATAGAGAGGAGGGAGAACTCTCACCTCCAGAAGATGCTTCTAATGATTAAGATGAAGGCCAGGATGTGTGTCTATTCTATAAGGAGACACTCCAAGCTCTTATCACTCAGATTGCAGAAGCACTTCCCCTCTTACCTGCATGCTCAGCAGGCTCCTGATCTGGCCAAGCCTCAGGCGGATCAGACCATTGTACATATTGGGAAGCCGTTGAGGGCTTTACTGTTTCCCTGGGAACTTCAGCAAATGGTCTCCTTGGAATAGGGTTTGGCTGCTTTTGTCTTTGGTCTTGAAGACCTAGGTAAGTGGTTGCATTTTCCCAAGGTTGATGTGATTGTGACCACTGTCACTAAGCGTACTACTATTCCAGTTGGGGGAGAGTGCCCTTCTAGGATTGATTTTGTTTTTGTATACCGCGGTTTACATATAACAAAAACAGTTTACATAGAACAGTTTGGTTGAGGGCCTCTTGATTGCTTTTTCCTCCTCTTCTTTGGCTCTGCAAGCTTTGGTCTGTGGAGGTCTAGCGACCCGCACATTGCTGTGCTGGCTTCAGCTGCTGCCAGAAGATTCTGCATCAGCATGTTTCAAATCATTTACTGCCTTTATGGCAGACACCTTTTATGACCACCTCTGCTTGGAAACCTGCTTGGTGGCTGCTATCATGGTTGCAAGACAGTGGTTATGGCTTTGCAATTAGAATGCTGATACGGCTTCCAAGACTCGGCTTGCTAAGCTCCTCTTCAAAGGTAAGTCCAATTTAGGGAGGCTTTGAAGAAATTGGTCAAGGATCTGACATTAAACCTCAGTGTCTACTAGAGGATAGGCCCAAATCCAGTTCTTGTCATCCCTCTGCCTCTTCCTCCTCCAATTCCAGTCTAATCTAATACTTCCTCCACTTCCAGTCTAATCTAATATTTCCTCAGCTAAACCGGGTTTCAAACAGCAGTCCTTTTGGGGTATCTGTCACTTGAGGGACAATTACTCTTCCTCCAACAAGTTCTCTGGGGTTGCCCGCTCCTCCCTCTGATGGGCTTGGGGTCTGTTCCAGGGTGCTGCAGGTCAGTGGGCAGCTGTGCCTTTTCTCCTGCGCATGGATCCACATCACTTCAGATGGGTACTTGAAGTGGTGACACGCAGGGTTAAGAGCTCGACTGTGCTAGGCCCATCCAGGATACCTTGATCTCTGTGTGGCTCGACCATCAAAAGGGTGGCAGTAAGATTGACTCTCCAGCATTGTTTTTTTGTGGGCCATTGCTCCGGTTCCTCCATTGGAAAAAGGCTCCCGTTCCATTTATTTTGTAGTGACCAAAAAGAATGGCTCCTTCCAGCCTATTCTAGACCTCAAAGGGTTCAACTGCTTTCTGTGTGTGCCTCTGTTCTGGATGAAGACTCTGAAGGCTGTCATTCAAGCCATATGGCCAGCCAGGTTTCTGGCATCCTTAGACCTGCCGAAGCATACTTAGACATCCCGATCTGTGAGGACCATCAATGTGTTTTGCGATCCTTGGCCAGCATGGTCAGTTGCCACAGCCCCTCGTACCTATTCCAAAGTGGTGGTGGTGGTAGTTGTTGTTGCCACCACCTTCCTGCACCACCAGGGCATCCTTGTCCATCCTTATCTGGATGACTGGTTCAGCTGGGCCAAATCTCACAATGAAACGCGCTCAGCAGTGTCTTGGGTGGCCGACTTCCTGGAGCACCTCAGCTGGGTTGTCAATCATGCCAAGAGATATCTTCGCCCAACAGTCTCGAGTTTCTGGGTGCTTGGTTCGACATGCAAGCAGGGTGTGTTTCTCACCCAAGACAGGTTCTGAAATTTCATTCACCGTTCTCGCCTTTTAGCGCATGGTAGCACCCCTAGGTATGGGACTACTTACAGATTCTTGGCACCAATGTTCCCTCTAATTTTCTGTAGGCTGTGTGCGCATAAAATATCAGCTGTGCAGCTTTTGAAGGAAGGTTACATTTTTGTGCGCCACATAACGACACTCGGAGTTATATACTTTAAAATTTGACTACACGTCAGAATACAGTATGTACACCACATTGATTGCACTAGAAAATATTGTAGAACTTGTGAAAACCATAAATACACAACAACTTTTCAATTTTAAGAATGTCTGTTTTCTATCAGAATCAGAACCGTAATTTTTGTGCGCTCTGTTGTAAAGTATGTGCGCTCAGTCGGCGAGGTGTGTGCGCACGCGCACAGCTTAGAGGGAACAGTGCTTGGCACCATGGGTAGCTACATTGGATGTCGTTCTGTGGGCCAGAGCCCATATGCATCTGCTTCAGAGCTCTCTACTGTCTAGCTGGTCCCCTTGCTCACAGGACTGTAACATCCATCTCCCTCTCTTTTTCATGCTGTGTGCTGGGTGTTCCACTTGCAGCATGCTGGGTGTTCCCTTGGAGATACCTTACTAGATAGTCGTGACCATCGATGCCAGCCTTGGACTGGGGAGCACACTGGACCAGACAGCGCAGGTCACTTGGTCACCATGCAAGGCCACCTGAGCAATCAGTTGCCTCGAGGCACATGCTGTGCATCTGGCGCTTTAGTTCTTTCAGACTCTTCTCAGGAATCAGGCAGTTGGAGTCCTGTCTGACAGCACTATGACATTGACTTATCTCAACAGGCAAGGTGGAAAGAAATGTCAGGAGATGAGCCAGGTATTTCCACAGATAGTGTCATTTCCGGGCATGCTCAGCACAACACATTTCAGGGTTAGGCAGTATTCAGGCAGATTGTCTCAGTTGCCATGTTCTGGATCCCAGCGAGTGGGAGCTAGCTCTGTGGGTGGACGTTCGCATGCATTATGCACCAGTGAGGACATCCTACCCTGGATCTCATGACCACCACCTCCAACTCCAAGACGATGCCTTTTTCAATCAGCAGGAGGAGCCATGGTCTCAAGGCCTTGATGCCCTCGACTAGCCCTGGCTTCCTTCACAGCTCCTTTACATCTTTCCCCCATGGCAGGATCTGTGGCATCCTCCGAATAGTCTCCAGAGGGCACAGATGGTGTCTCAGAAGTTACCCACTATTCTTTTGTCCCAGAGGGTCCTCCGAATGTCTCACACCCTGGCCAGATTGTGCTGGTGGCCCAGGCTACAACAAGTGATGTGGTCAGTCTGATCTCATTTGGCTGATTGGTGGCAGCTCTTCTCCTGCTCGGGTGAACAGGAGTCTTCTGTGACTAGGACCAATAATCATGGATGATCCCGCTCACTGCTCACTTACTGCTTGGCTCTTGAAAGGCACTGCTTAGTATTCAAGGGATATTCTGCATGGGTAGTGACTGCCTTGTTGCAGACACATTGGCTGTTCACTTCAGGTGTATGCCTGGGTCTGGCATCTCTCCTTCCTGGTGTGCCCGAAAGTCCCTTTCGCCATGGCGAGTGCAAGTGCCATACATCCTCTCCTTCCTTCAAGATGGGTTTGACAAGGGTCTTGCCCTAAATTCTCTGAAGGTCCAGGTCACGTTGTTGACCTGTTTCTGAGGACCTCTTAGAGGGTGCTTCCTTGCCTCTCATGAGGATGTTGCCCAGTTTTTATGGTGTTCGTACTCTCCGGCCTCCTGTTTGCCCAGTAGTGCTGGCCTGGGATCTCTCCTTGGTTCGTCACGCTTTCACATGTGTGCCCTTCAAAACTTTACGCAGTGCCACCTTAAAAGACTTCATGCTCAAGACTGTGTTCCTTGTGGCCATTATTTCTGCTTGGCACCTCTCTGAGCTTCAGGCTCTATTATGCCAGGATCCTTTTCTGTCCTTTTCCCCAGAAGGGGTGACTACACGGGCAGTTCCCTCTTTCTTGCCGAAAATTCTCTGCCTTTCCTGTGAATCAGGTGGTGGTGCTTCCTTTCTGAAAGAGTAGTGTATTGGGCACGATAAGAACCTTCACTTTCTTGATTCAGCAGGGTCTTTCGCCATTATCTCAAGGTCACCAATTACTTTCGGCTGTCTGACCGCTTATATATGCTGATCACCCGCACGCAAAAGGGTGCGGTTGCTTCTAAAGCTATTGCATGATGGTTTAAGCAAGCCATTGAGGTTAGCTTATATCCTCCAGGTTAAACAAGTTCCTGCAGGGCTCCAAGCCCATTTGACACAAGCTCAGGTGACTTCCTTGGCAGAAAGATAGTGGGTAACCCTGCTGGACATTTGCAGGGTGGTGACCTGGTCCTCCCTGTATACTATTGCTCGATCTCCAAGCTAAGGAAGCAGCTTGCTTCGGGACCTCTGTCTTGACCGTGGCAATGTCATCCCACCAAGGGGTGGAATAGCTTTGGTACTTCCCACTAGACTGGTCTAGCAGGATAATTTGGAAGGAGAAATTTTACTTACTGTTAATTTCCTTTCTTGGATTCCTGCTAGACCAGTCCAGGACCACCCCATCTCTCCTGATAGCCTTGCCACTGCTAAGATGTGATCCTGTGTGCATGGCTGGCAGTCTCTGTATATACCTTGGCTATGTGCAGCTCTGTATGTAGTTAAGTTCATATTTGCTTAAATTTGTTTTATGTCTGGTTGTGCTGCTGCTTAGGCTGGGTTTTGGAGTTCTCATGCTTTCAGTGGCATACTGAAGCTGACCCCTAGGGATCCAGGGTTATCTACTATCAGTGACGTGTCAAAGCTTCAGGGTTTTTTTCTGTCTCCATCTGCTGGCAGAGGAAGTTAACCCACTAGTTTGGACTAGTCTAGCAGGATTCCAGGAAAGGAAATTAACAGTAAGTAAAATTTCTCCTTCCTAGAAGGTTGGTCCTGACTTAAAACAGGGTATGCATCATTGAAGATTGGGCAGCTGCAGGAGGGCAAGATTGCAGTGAATGAGGTGAGTGCAGAACATAGACTGAAATTTGGTATGTCTGTTCTCTACATCTATTTAGCATTTAAGAACTTTGTGTATTTTCCAGTATTTAGATTAGTTGCAAGTCCTTCATTTTCTTGCTTCCTAACATACACTTGGAGCAGTCATGTTGCAAAGTCTGATTGTAGCACATAAAAGGAGATGCTTTCAGGCCCCACATGCTCAATGGGGAATAACTGGATGCCATATGGGAAGAAAACTTTCAAATATAACTACTCCTAAATGCTACATAGCAGTTGTCAATAGTCTTTCTTTGAAGTGTGCTTTGTATACAGGGGACAGCCATCTTTAAAATAGCTCCGGTTGTGTTGGCTAAGTGACTGACTTATTTTGCAGGAGAGTGTTTAAAAAAAAAAAGTCCCGTTCTCTGCATTGGTATTTTGCAGGTAGGAACTGCTAAACTCTAATGTATCAGTGTGGCCAGCAGTTTCATGGCACATTATCATTCCAGGTTGTTGATTACAATGGTGAGCGAACACTGGAAGGATTCATCAGGTTCCTGGAAAGCGGTGGGCAAGATGTAGTTCCTGCAGATGATGTAAGGCTGAGTTTTTATCTGTCTTAAACAGCTCTTAAGCAAGTTTGAAGGCTGAGCCTCATCCATGTGGAGGTCTGATTAGAATAGTCACTTAATTCTGCTTTTCCTGGCAGTTCTGTAAATAGTAAAGGGAGGCTTTCGGTGGACACTGTCCAGCTGGAATACCATATCCACAGTCGGCCTTACTTGTGAACCCTGGGATGGGAAAAGCAATATCTGTTCAATACCTGCATTGTAGTCCTGGCCTGATGCCAGTGGTTTCTTGTGTGCCTGCTATAAGCTGCGGTTAATGTGTAGTCACTGAATGATGTTCTTTCACTATGCAGGATCTGGATGACTTGGAGGAAGCAGATGAGCCAGATCTGGAGGATGAAGAGGAGGATCAACATGCCATCAAAGAAGAGCTTTAGAAGGGTGTTAACTCCAAATCCATGAGAACACTACAGGAGAGCAATGTGATGTCCAGGCAATGAGGCTAGAAATGTCCTACAAGATTTGGAACAGGAAGAGAATGTTTATGAAAATCCAATAATTGGTCAGAAAACACAATAACACTTCTATAATTTTGTTCTTTTACTTTTCAGTTTGGGGGTCCTCTTTTTAGGTTAGCAGTCTGGATGGGATTTTTATTTTCCCTATAATCTTTTCCTGCACCTCTTTCGGATTGGCCGCAATTGTACAGCATTTGTTGCCTTAACAGTGACAACGTCTGGAAAATGGCTACATAACTTTTTTGTTTTTTTTTCCTTTCTATTTACAGCCCTGGTTAGCGTGCACGGTAGGATTTAACCAGGGACTGAAATCAAAGGGATGATTCTTGCAGAAGCAGAGCTTTGCCTCACTTGGCCAGTGTTTGTGAGAGGGTAAACACTTTTATTTTTCAGTTGTTGCTGAACTCTGTGTTGTAGCAGAACTGGACAGCTTCTTGACTGGAAATGTTCTCAAGTTGCTGATGCTCCCAGATGAACATGGAGGCCAGTCCATCTCTTTGTACCATTGCTGTTACTTGTCCCGTTGCCCCTATGCTTGCAAAAGTTTAATGCACCCATTGGGATGGTCTCAGAGGAAAGGGTCATTTTTCCATTGGAGAATAAGGGAACTGGCTGGTTCTGTACTAAAATTAGTACAACTGCAGTATCCCCCTCCCAGGTCTGGAGACAGGTATGCTCCCTCAGTATTTATGCATGAATGTAGCTTTTCCAGTTGTACGAGGCAGAATTCAGTGCTGCCTGATGCAGCAACCCAAGAGACATGATCAGGTTTTCAGGGAAGTGGAGGAAGGCTGAAGCCAAATTGGACTGTGTGGTTCTTAAAACATTCCACCATCTTAAAGTTGAAACATTAATTTTTTGGCCAAATAAAGTTGAAATTTTAATACAATCCTGGTATTTTGAATGTTAATTTCTTTAATCTGTACTTCTTTATCCAAGATGTAAACTCCCATATAAGCTATTTCCATATCATCCTTCCAGTCCAGAAGCTGTATGAGAACAAATGAGTAAACTTGCTGAGCTCACACATTTCATGTTCTCTTGGGCTTCTGCAGCTAATATGACAAACATTGTAGTTTTCCGGGTCATGCTACATCTTTGTAACTGGAACCAACCTTTTAGCCACCATACTGTGGCTTTCTTCAGGGTGAGGTGGTTAAGCAGTGGATGTCTGTCCTTTTATATAGCAGTCTCATCTCAAACTGGGATTCAGATGAGAAATTATGAATTTGAATTTTGGAAAGAAAGTCTGTTGGAGAAAGGCTTGATACCTCTTTTTCCCATACATCGGAATGTTCTCTGAATTTAAAGATGCTCTCCCCATAGTTTCTTTAAATGTTCTCTTGAGCTTTTGCAGCTAGAATGAGAGGAGGACTATATAAAAGAACAGACATCCACTGTTTAACTGCTTCATCCTGAAGAAAGTGGTGGCTGACATGTTGGTTCTAGTTACAAAGATGCGGTGTGACCTGGAAAACTGCAGTTTTATCATATTCTTCCTATAAAGTTTCTTTGTTTTCTTCCAAGGGAGGGGGGAGGTCTTGCGTGAGAGGCAGGTTTGGATGACTAACTCCATCTCTCTCAGCGGCCTTATCCTCCATCGATTTACCAAAGAACTGCTCACCCAGGCAAGATACATCTAGGAGATTTTCCTGGACCCACTGCTCCAAGTCTGAGGACTGGAGTCATGCCTGGCATTGGGCCCCGATGCCAGCGGCCACCACTCAAGCTGAGGACTCAAATCAGTCATAGGTGGCACGGGAGAGGTATTTTGAGCACTCCGCAACAGACTTCAGAAGGGTCCGGAACCTATTCAAGGGTTCACACACGAGGCCTGCAGAGAAACCCCTGAGTTCCTTGACTAGGTCGTGCAAAAACATGCCCATGTACAATTGGTATGCCTGAATATGGCATGAGAGCATGGACTCTTGATAGGCCTCGCGGACTAGGGCGTCAAGGGCTCTCGACTCCCTGCCTGGTGGAACCGAAGAGTGGGACTTTGGGCTCTTGTTTTCTCATAGCAGATTCCACCACCATGGAGGTGTGGGGAAGTTGGGTTTTCCTGAACCCGGGGCCACGCTGGACCCTGTACATCGCGTTGAGGCGCTTGCTCACGATGGGATCCAAAGCAGGGGTCTCCCACATGCGAAGCAGCAGCCTGGACAGAATGGAAGGAACCGGGTCAGTTAAGAGATTGAGGCAGGGAGTCCTACTGCAAGATATCGAGCTCTTCAGCTTGAGGCTCCTCCTCAGCCTGGGTAGCCAGGTTGAGAGCCCGTGCCATATCCCACACAAAACACCAAGAAGGTGTCTTCGGGTGGCGAATGCCTCTGAAAGGTGGGGGGGGGGGGGCAGGCAGGGGTGGGACAGGTCCGACAGGAGGTCCCGATAGGCAAGGGTCTCCGGGGAGGTATCCCCGTCCGACTCCCAGCCCGAAAAATCAGGAGGAGGAATCAGATTCAGGCTGGTCACCTCGTCCGGAAGCAGAGGGCCGCTTGGAGCCGGCGGCCCTGGAGGATCTCACCCCTGAGGAATGGGAAGGTGAGCAAGACAGACGCCGAGGACCCTCATGAGGCCCATGGTTCTCAGGGGTTTCTAGGATGGATTTTGGTGTCCCTCTCGAGGGAACCTATGTCTCTAGGTGCGGGCCAGCGAAGCCGGATACGAGTACCTGCTGGGAAGCTATGAACGCAGAAATGCTGCATTCTAGTGCCAGCATATGGGACTCCCATGCAGGCGTGGGGCCCTGCAACGGCGACATTGGGGTCACCAGGTCGGGTGTAGAGCAGGAGAGGGGGTCCTCGCCAGGACAGTCCTCAGGAGACTTGACGCCATCGCCGGGGGCCTTCAAGTCTGTATGGGGTACCTTACGAGGTCACTCCTTGTCCGACTCTCAGGAATGCTGAGGGGGGCTAAGCAACCGAGTGTGGGAGCACTCGTGATTTCTGGGAGCCCCTGACAGCGACTTTGAGGCCGCCGCCTTATGCTGCTCCACTTCAGGGGACCCCTGGTCAGAGTACTGTCTTGAGTGTGGAGCCAAGGTGGGGGATCCCACCAGCAGAGAGACGACTAAGGGTGCCACCGGGGATTCCGAGGCAGCCTTACACAAAATGTCCTCTGACTTCTACTTACGACTGAGCAGGGCTTTGGAGGACATTTTCTTATAAAGCAAACAGAGCTCTGGATTATGGTCAGCCCCAAGACACCGCAGACAGCAGTCATGGGTGTCCATAAGCGAAATGTTCTCTTGGTCTTCCTGGTGGCTTTGACCTCGGCCTGCCAAGTTAGCGAGCTCCAGGCTCTCATGGCTGAAGCCCCTTAGACCAGGTTTTATCAGAACAGGGTGGTCCTCTGTACCCACTCTAAGTTCCTGCTGAAGGTTATCTGAGATTTTCATCTCAGTCATTGACGCTTTTTCAACTGCAGGACTTGCCTCTTACCTGATGCAGGTTCACAATGCTTAGACCCAAAACGTGTCATGTTGTGCATGATGGATTCTGTGGTTTATGAGCTCGGAACAAATTGCAGCTACGTGATACAGCTTAAATGTTCTAATTTTATTTACTTTTCAAATTATTAAAAAGGAGTACTCACGGTGAGAGGTTGGATTTGATTCCCCCTTCTTTTGGTGAGACAACTCCGACAAAAAGAAAAGGGTTTTTTTTACCAGTATATCAGGGTGTTTCTTTAAGAAACACCAAATCAAGCAGGTCCATCAGCCTCCCTCCATACTTGCAACCCTGTGACTTTCTTGTTTCCAAAACTGAAATTACCACTGAAAGGAAGGCGATTTAATGACTTTAGCAGCTTCACAACATAACAAAAGAGGCATTTCAAAATTGTTCCCAGCTGTGGCAGGAACGCAGGAGGGAAGTGGTTTATCAGAAAGGGACTACTTTGAAGGAAACAGAGTGCAATAATGGTGTTATACTTTGTGTTGTACAAGTCTCAATACTTTTTGATCGCACCTCGTATATCGTAATAATAGGACAGATCACATTGGTGGGGGGGTGGCTCTATATGTTAAGGTCATAGAGTCAAACAGGATAAAGGTTTTGCAGGAAACAAAATACATTGTAGAATCTCTATGGATAGAAATTCCATGTAAAAAACATGAAGGAAATGGCAGTGGGAGGACAGAATGATCAGACAGATGATAAAATGCTAAGAGAATTAGGAAAGCTAGCAAAGTTTTTACAACACAGTAATGGAGTTCTCCAGGAACAAGCAGGAAGTCAGCCCTCACATATGGGTGCCGTCTGTGCAGACGGAGCATGCACAGAAGCAGCATCTCAGCTTTCAAAGAAAGTCTCTGAGAGATGTCACCATGCATGCGTGGTCCCTTTCCTGCCCAAAGATGCTATCTTGGTCAGTCTCTTTTTTTTTTTTTTTTTTCTTTTTTTTTTTTCCTTCAGAGCCGGAAAAATTTCTCAATTTAGTAATTCAATTTAGCTTTCCAGTAAGCGTACTGGTTCCTCTTCCCGCCCTGAGCCAGCATCTTTGCCATCCTTGGACCATGTCAGCAAAAACCAACAAAGGTTGGAATTGCAGGAAGAGATGTTCCTGAGGTTTGCTTCCATGCCCCTAGCGCCCATCTCCAAAGAAAGCAGATCCCGTGATACCTGGGTATCCTCGAAGTCCTGCAGCTGCAGATCCTCTGAGAGGACCCCAGAGCTAGGAGCAGAAGAAAAAAAGTCTGGAGAAACCCAGTAAATTGCACTGGAGAGACTCGGAGTGTGAGAAATGCCCGACCAAGCTTTTCAAAAGGAACACTGCAGAAGACTGAGACTGGCCAGCGGCGCTTGAGTCTGGTGGTTGAGGACACACTCTCCAGTGTGTCTGTCAGGCCTGAAGCCATCGGTGCCTGTGCCAAAAACTGTGGAGCCTTTTGGCATGACCAGAATGGTGGCCTTGGAGCAGAACATCACTGCTATCCTGGCCCTGCAGCAGGTGATGATGGCTGGTTTGCCCCAGCTCATCTGCCCTGACGACCGGCCCCTCAACTGCGAGAGGGTCACCGGTCATTGAGCCGAGCATAGCATGCTGCCAGTGCTGGTTCCTCACTTGCTAGTGTCCGTGACTGGACTTCAGGCCCTTGACAGACCTCGGCCCCCGGGCATGGGCCTCTACCATCAAAGTCTCAGGGCCTCTGAATCCTTGTCACCATTCGATTCCAGGTGGGAGACAGAGGATGAGGGATCCTTGGACACCCAGAGTCACCAAAATGGCCCCTTGGACCTGTCTCCATCGATGCCTCGATGCTGGTCTTTGCCCAAGAACATGGCTTTCCACAACATTGTATGGGATATGACTAAGGCGCTCTTTGTCCAGGCCGAGGAGGATGAGGACCCATGTACTGATGAAATGGAGATCCTCCAATATGAAGCCCCTCCCTGGGAGACCCTCATGGTGCCAGTGCAACTGATCCTCATGGCTGCTCCTGCTCCTACAGATGTGGGGAAAAACCGGTGTCTGTATCTGCCCGTTGTCAGCTGCCGGCTCAATGCAGTGTACTGTGTCCACAAGAGCCCAGGGTTCCAAAAAACCCAGTTACCACATAATTCCATGCTCGTTGAGTTGACCATGCACAAATTAGAGCCAAAAGTCCCACTCCTGTCTCCCTCCCCCCCCCCCCCCCCCCCCCGAGTAGGGAAGCTCAGACCCTCCGCCCTCGGGCACAAATGTTTCCAGGGCTCGATGCTAGGGTGCAGAGTCCCAGGCCTATGAGCTTTACATTGTCTAGTGCCTTAAGATACATGCCAAGGAGCTTGCTGAGTTCTCAACGGGCCTCAACAGGGAGCCCCTCCAGCAGTTCAAGGCTGTCACCATGGCAGTACAGGCCTGCTCCAAAGTTCCCCTCGAGCGGCTTATGACGGCTTAGTCGTCAGCTTGAGTCATGGTTGCTGGCAATCTGGACCCGATGCCAAGCCTGGTTACAATCATCCAACCTCGAACAGTGGGTCCAGGACAAACTACTTGATGTCTCCTGTACCAGAGAGAATCTCTTTGGCTAACCTATGTCTGATGAGGTGGCTGAGATTAGTTTGTGACTCGACAGGTTCTCCAAGAAGACCCCAGGGCTTTCTCCAGAAAACCAGCATGGGAAAAGCCTTTTTCCCCCAGAAAGAAGGGAGTCTTCTCTCATACTCGCCAATACCAAGGCTACTTGGGGCCTACACAGGGTACCCAGCCCAGAAGACAAGGGTGCGGGACTCAGAAGGCCAAAACCCCTTCGCCCCCAGACTCCGGCTCCGGCCCATTCGGGTAGAGCTTTTGACTCCCAGGGCATGACCCCTCTCCCACAGGAGGACTCCTGGCACTTTGTCCAGAGGTGGGCTTCAGTCACCACAGACCTTGGGGTACTGCAGGTGGTCAGGGAGGGTTATCTCCTTCACTTACAGCAGGCACCTCCAGACTTATTTCCAGGAGAGCCACGGAGGCCTCTCCTTCATCAAACCTTGCTCCTCGTAGAGCTCGCAAGTCTCCAAGGACAAGGCAGCAGAGCCGGTACCCATGCACCTTTGGGGCAAGGGCTTCTATTCCAGGTACATACTTGTCCCAGAAAGGACTGGAGGCCTCAGGCCCATTCTGGACCAGCAAAACTTGAACAAATTTCTGGTGAGGGAGAAGTTCAAGATGCTCTCCCTTGGAGCCCTGCTGCCTTACCTCCACCAGGGAGACTGGCTTTGCTCCTTGGACCTAAAGGATGCTTACACACACATCCTAATCTATCCCTTCCACAGGCAATATTTTAAAGTTTGTGGTTGGAGGTCTGCCCTTCAGACTGGCCTGTTCACCAAATGCCTAGCAGTGGTTGCAGCCCACCTCAGAGTCTACAAGCGGCTGTCATTTTCCCCTAACTGGCTGAAGAGGCAGCACGGCAGGTTCTCAATGTGGTGCACAGAGAGGCAGGAGAAACCCCTTCTGTGCTGTGCAAGTAGTGCTCCAGTGCTGGCTCAATTTGTCACAGGCCAGACTGAAGTCCAACTTAGAGTGCACTTAAGCGCAATTGTGGTGCACCTCCACACAACTGAGGGTTCAGCCCCTGATCTCTTAATTCCTCCAGGGCCTCTTTCTAGACCCGCCTGCCCCCCTGGCGGTTGAGTAGGACCTCAACATTGTGCTCTCACAGCTCACTAGACTGCTGTTTGAGCCTCTGGCTATTTGCCACCTGCGGTATTTCTCCTGGAAGGTTGCCTACCTTGTGGCTTTCACATCTGCTCGCAGAGTAAGCAAGCTCCAAACTCTGGTGACAGAGCCACCTTTTATATATGGTTATACATGAACAGAGTAGTGCTTGGCACATACCCCAAATTCCTCCTGAAGGTGCTATCCCCTTTCCATCTCAGTCAAAAGGTGGTCTTTCCCCACCACCTTCCCATGGCCTCATGCCAGTCAAGAGGAGACCATACGCCATACTTTGGATTGTAAAAAAGCCCTGTCTCTCTTCCTTTAATGGACTGAGGGCCACCGCAAAGCTCAACTTCGTTCCATATGACCCTAGTAGGCTGGGTCTCCCAGGGACTGAGTGAACTCTGTCCATTTGGGTGGTGGACTGTATTGGCCTTGCCTATGAGCAGGCTGGACACTCTCTGGAGCACTGGATCACAGTGCATTGTATGTGAGTGATGGCCACGTTGGTGGCAAACCTGTGCTGGTGATGGAGATCTGTAAGGCTGCCACATGGCCTTCAGTTCACTAGTTCGCAGCTGACTTCTGTCTGGAGAGTGAGTCCTGTCTGGACAGTGCCTTTGGCCAGGCAGTACTCTGTAATCTATTTGCAGTGTAGGCAACTCCACCCTCTGACCCTTCTGTGTTCAGGCTACCAGAGTGATGGGCCCTCTGGACACTAGGGTCTTGCAGTGTCTCTCAATTGGGGACTCATCTTCTGCAACTTGTGGCTACCCTATCATGGTCATCGCTAGTGCTATTGTGGTTTGGTCCCCAACAGTCTAGAGCTAGGGAGTCTCATAAGTGAGGATTGCTTGTTCCTGGAGAAAGTGTAGTTACTCACCTGCACCAGGTGTTCTCCAGGGACAGCAGGAGAGTTCTAAAAACCCTCTCTTCCTCCTTTTACCTCTTATTTTTATGCCTTCCTAGCTATGTCATCTAACTGACCAAGATGGCACCCTTGGGTGGGAAGGGGAACCATGCATGTGTGGGTGGCATCTCCCAAAGGCTTTCTTTGAAAGCTGGGGCGATGCTTCTTGCATGGGCTCTGTCAGTGCTGCTGTCACCCATATGTGAGGACTGATTCTTGCTGTCCCTGGAGAAAATCTGTTACAGGTAAGTAACTATTTCAATTACTCTGATACTGACTGGGTCATTGTCACATCAAGACATGCTAGGGAGAGAATTTTTAGATAAAGTAAATGACTGCTTCATGGATCACCTGGTTCAGGAATAGACACTGATGCTATTTTAGACCTAGTCCTCAGTGGATCGCAGGCTCTAGTGCAAGAGGTAACTATTTTTGCTTCTTGGCCATAGTGATTAAAATATGATCATATTTGATTTAATAAAGGGAGGGAGGATAGCAAGGAAAGTGGCTGGGCTAGTATTTAACTTTCAAAAAGGAGACTTACAATACAATGAGGAAAATGGTTAAGAAAATACTAAAAGGAGCAACTACAAAAGTTGAATTTACATCAGGCTTTGGTGGTTAAAAATACATTTAGTCGGGGCTTCCAAGATTGACCTGCCTGTCACCTTTTTGAAGCATGGAATACTAACCTTTTTGAAGCATGGAATACTAACAGCCAGCATGACTTAAAGGCGAGGTCAGAAAGGCTACTGTAGCTGAGAGAATCTTTGAAAATGGGGAAAAAAGCCAAAAGATAACAGGATGCACAACTACTATCAAGTTAAATGCAAGGCATTGATAAGGTAGGTATAGAGAAAATTTGAAAAGAAACTTGCCATGGAAGCAAAAACACATAGCCTTTGCAAGTATAGTTGTAGCAAAACACCTGTGAGGGAGTCAGTTGGACCATTCGATGATGGCGAGGTAAAAGGTACACTAACTGAAGACAAGACCATAGTGTAGAGACTGCATTTTTTATCTTTTTTGCTTCAATCTTTACTGAAGATGATGTAGAAAACTTCAGCTTTAAATATCATTTCCGGCATGAGTTAAGTATCAGAGGAATTGAAACGAATTGAAACAAATCTCAAAGTGAGCCTGATGTCAATACCAAATAGTAACAATAGACACGCTCCACTCTTTCACCATAAGAGGTACATTTATTTTGTTTTTTGCAACTGGGTCTGACTAATACGGAGCTGGTTTTTTCAGGTTTTGAAGAACTCTTCAGACCCACAGCTCACATTTGCATCAACGACCTGTATGTTGCTGATAGTAAACTTAATAGTGCTGGGCTCTAAACAGATAAGATTACCACACAAAAAGTTTTCCAACTTAAAGCTATCTTCTTTGAAAAAAGTGGCACTTATCTGAAGGAGCTGTAATTCCCCAATGCCAACCTTTGCGCTGGTGCGTTTCACTCCAAGGTTTTCTTAAGGGGCTGTTTGCACTGTGCCGGTATTACGCATACTTGAACCGGCTGCCGTCTTTTACACTTTTTAAGAAGTTTGCTACTAAAGGGATCACATTAATATCTTGATGTCAATACCAGACAAAATGGTAGAAACCATTATAAATAAAATTACTGAACATGTAAAAAGCCAACATGAATTTAGCCAAGGAAAGTCCTGTCTTAAAATCTCTTATTTTTTTGAAGGTGTGAATAAACAGGTAGATAAAGGTGAGCTGGTTAATATATTGTATCTGGATTGTCAAAGTCTTTGACAAAGTCCCTCGGGACACATTTGGGGAAATTAAGTCATGGGATAAGAGGCTGTGTACTATTGTGGATCAGGACTGGGTTAAAAGATAGAAAGCAGAGTAGGACTAAATGGCCCATTTTCTAAATGGAGACAGGTGAATAATAGAGTATCCCAGGGCTCTGCTGGGCCTGCTGCTTTTTAACATAAATAACCTGGAAATGATGATGAGTGAGGTGATCAAATTTCTAGATGACACAAAATTATTTAAAGTTAAAACACAAGAGGATTGTAAAAAAAAAATTGTGTGAGGAATCTCCACCTAGGAAGAGGATCCTGGGCAGCATCATGGATAATATGCTGAAACCCTCTGCTTAGTGTGCAGCCGCAGCCAGGAAAGCAAATAGAATACTAACCATCATAAAGAAAGGAATGGAGAAGATAACAAAGGATATTATAATGTTACTGTTTCTCTGGGAACAAGCAGGAAGTCAGTCCTTGCATGTGGGTGACATAGGCACCGACAGAGCCCATATGGAAGCATCTCCCCAGCTCTCAAAGAAAGCCTTAGGGAGATGCCACCATAC
The DNA here is from genome assembly GCA_033557465.1 of Ichthyophis bannanicus. Classification (NCBI taxonomy): domain Eukaryota; kingdom Metazoa; phylum Chordata; class Amphibia; order Gymnophiona; family Ichthyophiidae; genus Ichthyophis; species Ichthyophis bannanicus. The sequence continues at coordinate 161,955,367 of CM066041.1, forward strand.
ATGTGTGGTCCCCCTCCTGCCCATCGGTGCCATCTTTCTCAGTCTACTTTTTTCCACGGAGCCCTTCAGACGTTGCCTGGCTTGTCCCTGGAAAAAGATGATTTTTGTTTTCACTGAGTTTCACATTCTCCTCCCGGTATTGCACCGATACTCTTCCCGCCTACCGACCTCGGTGCCGTGGCGTCAGGTTTGGTTTAATTTTTGTAGTCTTTCGTTATTTTCTTTTTCTGGTGTCTTCATGCCTTTTTTTTTTCTCCTGCTGGCAGCCCAGAGAATCTTCAACCTCGCATGGGTACGTTTTACCCCCATGGCTACCAGTGGCTTTAAAAAGTGTGATTGGTGCTCTAAAATCATGTCTTTGACCGACACACATGACTGCTGTCTTTGCTGCTTCGGGCCAGACTACGATCTGGCAGCCTATAGTCTCTGCAAGAGGATGTCCAGCAAGGCCCTTGAGCCACCAGCAGCAGCATGATAAGTTTTTGTGTTTTTTTTGTTTTGTTTTTTTTCCCCCCTCCCCCCTCCTGTCCCCCCGCCCCGAGTCCCTGGTGCCTCTGAAGGCCAGGGCCTCGTCTAAGGCCCTGACATCACAGGTGGAACTCTGAACCAGAGCCTTGTTGTGGGTCTCAGGGGGTCTCCCTCGAGGGAACCCAGGAAGTAGAAACCCTCAAAGGCTTGGATGGTTCTGACTGGCCGGGAGCTCTCCAGGCCCAGTTCTTTAGTCCGAGGCTTCAGAGAAGGAGCAACCTGCAAAGGTCCCCTGGAAGGATCCGACCGTGGACTGGCCTCAGCCTCCAGAAACCATCCTCGTCATGGATTCCCCTTCAGGGGAGCCAGCGTAGGGCCCGAGTCCCTTGGAGCCCACGCCGAAGGCTGCAGATCCTTCTAGTCTGCAGTTCAGAATGGCGGCCCTGGAGCACAGTTTGCCATCATGGACCAGCAGTGGTTGCTGTTGTCCGGCACAACTGGTTCATCTGCCCCGAGCACCGGCCCTTGACATCCAAGATGTCCCTGGAGGCTGAGTCAATTCTCAAGGTCCTTCTGTTTCAAGTATATCCTCAGCCAAGGTCATGCTCCAAGTCCCGCTCGACCGGACCGTGGCAAGTTTGCTGGCTGCAAGGCATTCGGGGCCCTGAGGCCCACGGAGCAGCCCTCCTACTAGTCCTCCAAGGACTATTCCGAGTGGGAGATGGAGGGCGAGGAGTCCCCTGATACCTGTTGCCATGGTGATGCCCCTTCTGATTCTCCCATCTCAGAACCTTGGTGGCGGTCCCTGCCTGAGGAAATGGGCTTTCTGGATTTTGTCCAGGACATCTCTAAGACCTTGGCATTCCCAACTGTTGGAGGAGGACCCCCGGGCAGATGAGTTGGAAATCCTCCAGTACTAGGCCCCTCTGCGGGAATCGCCCATGATGCCCATTCCTGCCATCCTGCAACAGCTCATGCTCCGAATGTGGGAGACACCGGCATCGGTACCAGTGGTGACCAAACTACTTGATTCGATGTATCAAGTCTGCTGGAACCTGGGCTTCCAGAAGTCACAACTGCCACATAACTCCATGGTGGTGAAGTCGGCCATGAGTTGGCTGAAAAGCCAAAAGACACTTCTCTGCCCCCCAGCAGGGAGGCCCACACCTTGGACGCCCTCTGCAGAAAATGCTACCAGGGCTCAATGCTCATCTGCCACATCCAGGCCTACCAGCTGTACATGGGCATGTACCTGAGAAACCTGGTGAAGGAACTCGTTGGGTTCTTGGCTGGTCTCTCCAAGGAACCTTTGCAGCAGTTCAAGAACCTGGCCAAGGCAGTCAGTGAGTGCTCCAAATTCACGTCTCGGGCAGCCAGGATAGGTTCAAGTTGACGGCCTGGGTAGTCAAGGCAGGCATCGCTGCATGCCGCCAAGCTTGGCTTCAGTTGTCTGACCTTGAGCAGTGGGTTCAGGACAAATTGGTCGATTGCCCCATGCCAAGGAGAGAAACTTTGGCAAACCCAATCTCCAGGAACAAGCAGGAATGAGTCTTCACATATGGGTATCGTCGGTACTGATGGAGCCTGCGCGGGAACGCTCCCCAGCGTCCAATAGGAAAGCTTTTGGGAGCATCCCACAGCGCCTGCGTGCTGCCTTCCCACCTTTCCCAACCGCCTCTCTACAGTTCTTCTTTTCCGCGGAGCCAGCAGGTCGTGTTCCTGTCACCGCAGAAGAAGTTCTTTATTTTTCCTTTATTCTTTTGTGTCGTGTCTGCCTTCTTTGACGTCGGACCTGTACCGCCGGTCTGTCTTTTCTTTCTTTCAAAAAAAAAACAACGCTTTCTCTACTGTGCATTTTCAGTTTTTGGGCCCTAGGCCTAAAAAGTTTTTCCTCATGGAGAAGCCCGCTTCTGGGTTTTAAAAAAAAAATGCACAAAATGTGGCGGTACTATTTCTGTCACCGACACCCATGACTGGTGTCTAAAGTGTTTGGGACCTGACCATTCCATCACGGATTGTATGTCCTGTACCATGATGTCTAAGAGGAGTCGGCAGAACCGAGCAGCCAAGCTCAGTACCCTGTTTCCCTCTGATGCAGCTTTGGTAGCATCGGCATTGACGTCTTCCAGGGCCTCCTCTTCCTCCCATGGATCTCAGGTAACCAAGCATAAATCTGGCCGGTCCTCGAAGGGCAGATCTCCCTCCAAGCATCGAGATGCCTCCGGGCTTGCCCTCGAGGATTCCGCACCAGCAAAATTACCCCAGCGGGAAGCTCCAGCTTCCAAAGCATTATCTTTGGGGTCACAGGTTGACATCGATGGCTCGGCCTCGACAGATCACCTGTTACCGTGTTCTGGGGTACTGGTGGCTCCCACTGGTACCGACATCCAGACTTTGGTGTCGATTGATCAGAAGATTCTGACCATGCAGCGCACCTTAACGGCTTTCAGACAGGCTGCGACGCCTCCAGTACCGCAACAATCCCCGTTGCTGGTACCGGCTCCGGTACCCGCATCGCTCCCGGTACCGATTGCATCGGCTTCGGTGTCGACTGCAACGGTACCCTGTCCTATGATGCCCATCGGTACCGCACTGGTACCGATTACTCCCGATGTTGATCCCACTCGATACGGTTATCGGGCTTTACAGGAGCATCCAGACAGGCGATACTTCGCTTCCTCTGAGGACTCTGAGTCTGAGGGTTCTGTAGAAGCATCGATACTACTTCCTCAGGAGTCTTCACCTAAACGAAGAATGTCTCCTCCAGAAGACTTGTCTTTTCAAGACTTTGTTAGGGAAGTAGCTAGGGGCCTCTCTATCACAGTGGCCCCTGGGTCAGAACCCAGAGCCAAGGAGTTGGATATTTTACAATATCCTAAAGCTCCTAAGGAGGCAGCTACTTTACCTATTCATGAGATTCTGTATGATCTCATGTTGAGGATGTGGGAGACACCTCTCACCACCTCTCCTCATTCTCACAGGTTAGACACCATGTATCGTGTCCCTCCTTGTCCTGGCTTCCACAAGACTCAGCTTCCTCACCACTCTATTGTGGTAGAGTCTGCCATGAAGAAGATAAAGAGTGCAAAAAGACACTCATCTAATCCTCCAGGGTGTGAATGCAGGACCCTGGATGCTTTTGGCCGAAGGGTTTTCCAAGCTGCTATGCTAGCTGCTAGGATCAATTCCTATAGCCTCTCTATAGGAATGTTTCTAAAAAGTCACAGATCTGCAGACTTTAATCCCTTTCATTTCAGAGGATAAAAGAGAGGAGTGTCTCATTTGGCTCAAACATGCCCAAGATGTCTCCAAATTTTCCAACCGTGCAGCCTTTGACTCTTTTGAGTGTGTAAGCAGAGCTTCGGCTATTGCCATAGGGGCACGCAGAATTGCTTGGCTACAAGCTTCTGATTTGGAGCTCTGGGTCCAAGATCAATTGGGAAATCTCCCTTGTACAGGTGAAAACCTTTTTGGTAAGGATTGGCAAGCAAAGGCCACTCAGATGCTGAAAACTCTGCTTTGGATCTACTTTCAAAGTCTACCTCTGCTCCTATTAAGAAAAGATTGTTTAAAAAGAAATCTTTTTCCAAAAAGGGAAGATACTATCCTGCTTATAGTCAGCAGGCATCTTCTACAGGTCGTTTTGCTGCAAAGCGTCAGCAACCACCTAAACAGGCCAAGTCAAAGGCAGCTAGACCTTCCACAGCCCAGCAGCCTCAGCCTCCTCAGGGCCTTTGACTTGCAACTAGAGAACTTAGCCTTTCTAGCTCTGGAAGGACCAGAGCCCCTTACCATCCCAGGAAGGTTGACTTACTTTGCTTCCAGATGGGAGCAAATCACAGCAGAGCAATGGACACACTCCATCATAAGGGAAGGGTACAAGCTTCATTTCTTAAGCCTTCCTCCTCACACCATGGTGAAACAGTTCAATTCTCCAGCATCTCTCCTCAACCTTCTAGGTCAGGAGATTGCCATCCTTCTTGCCCAAGGGGCAATAGAAGAAGTACCTCTTCTTCAAGGCACTGGGTTCTACTCCCCTTATTTTCTTATTCCAAAGAAAACGGGCTACAGACCCATCTTAGATCTCAAGAGAATTGAACACATTTCTATTCAAGGAGAAATTCAAGAGTTCTCTCGGTGCTCTGCTTCCATATCTTCAGAGTCAGGACTGGCTTTGTTCTCTAGATCTCAAGGATGCGTACACCCATGTCCTCATCCATCCAACTCACAGAAGGTTCCTTCGGTTCCTTTTTCAAGGAAAGCACTACCAGTACAGGGTGCTTCCTTTTGGTCTGGCCTCTGCACCAAGGGTGTTCACGAAATGCATGGCAGTAGTAGCTGCATTTCTACGCACTCTAGGAATATTCGTCTTCCCATATCTGGACGACTGGCTCATTCGAGCTCCATCTCAAGCAGAGGCCAAGACTTGTCTAACCTGCACAATGCGTGTCCTTCAGTATTTGGGACTGGTAATAAACATCCCAAAATCCAGTCTCACCCCTACTCAGTCCCTCGAGTTTATAGGGGCTTTGTTGGATACCACAACTGCAAGGGCCTATCTTCCTCAGGCCCGTTGCCTACGCTTGGTGCAGTTAGCTTCCCAAATAGTTAAAGCCCCTTTTAACTGCTCAAGAAATGTTACAACTCTTAGTCCACATGGCATCCACTGTGCATGTGGTTCCATATGCTCGCCTTCACATGAGGGCAGCTCAATGGACTCGGGCATCAGGTTGCCTGTCAGACAAAATAGCAAACTCCAGTCGCCTTTTTGGTCTCTCCAGTGGTGGAAGTCCTCTCAAAACTTGTTGCTGGGGTCCCCTTTTCAACAGTCACTTCCCCAAGCAACCCTTACAACAGATGCCTCTCCAATGGGTTGGGGAGCTCATCTGCAAGATCTCTCCACCCAGGGCATCTGGTCTCCACAGGAGACTTCACTACACATAAATCTCTTGGAACTCAGAGCAATTTTCTTAGCTCTGAGTGTTCCACTCCCTGCTCAGCTACAGGACAGTCCTCATCCACACGGACAATCAAGTAGCCATGTTCTATGTAAACAAGCAGGGAGGGACTGGCTCTCTGTCGCTTTGCAACAAAGCTTTGCGACTGTGGGCCTTCGTCAGAGAGCATCAGATTCATCTTATGGCAGTATATCTTCCAGGTGTTCAAAACTCTTGGGCAGACAGACTCAGTCGAGTTCTGCTTCCACACGAGTGGTCCCTCCACAGGGACCAGGTAGCCAGGATTTTTCGAATTTGGGGAACCCTGGACATAGACCTATTTGCAAGTCCGTGGAATGCCAAACTTCCCCGGTTCTGTTCCAGGATTCCGTGTCAGGGAGTTCAGGCCAAGGATGCCTTCCTCCTTCAGTGGGGTCAAGACTTCCTTTATGCCTTTCCACCCATTCCCCTAATACATAGGCCATGTGGTCTTTTTCTGTCATGTTTCTATCTAGTCTGTCCTTCCATATCAACAACTACAACAGTCCACTTTTTACCATGCTTTTTTGAATCCAGTTACTGTCCATCTCTACCACCTCCACTGGGAGACTATTCCACAGATCCACTACTCTTTCCGTAAAGAAATATTTCCGCATATCACTCCTGAATCTATCTCCCTTCACCCTCATCCCATGTCCCCTCGTAGCAGAACTTGCTTTCAATTGAAAGAGGCTCTCTCCCAAAACGCTGTTCAAGCTTCAGAGAGACCGAGGTTCTATGATCCTCATAGCACCACATTGGCCACGCCAAGTGTGGTACCCTCTACTTCTGCATCTCTCTCAAGCTCCATCCCTGGAGTTGGGCTCTGCTCCATATCTTCTCTCCCAGTAAGATGGAACGTTGTGGCACCCAAACCCCCAGTCTCTCCATCTCAGGGCCTGGTTGCTGAAGGCCTAGACCTTCAAGTTTTCCATCTCTCTCAGCAAGTCAGAGATATTCATGCTTCTAGAAAGCCTTCCACTAGATGTTCCTATGCTTTCAAATGGAAAAGATTTACCATTTGGTGTTCAAAGAAGGGTCTTAACCCTCTTGCAATACCTTTGAATTCTTTACTAGAGTATCTTCTGCATCTTTCCCATGCAGGCCTCAAAACAAATTCGGTAAGAGTCCATTTGAGTGCTATTGCAGCGTCCCTCAAGCCTCTCAATGGACAGCCTGTTTCCTCTCATCCTCTTATAGCAAGATTCATGAGAGGCCTTCTTTTAACTAAACCTCCCATTTAGACCACCTCCAGTGGCATGGGACTTAAATCTGGTTCTTGGCCAGCTTATGAAGCCACCCTTTGAAAATTTAGCCACCGCCTCCTTGAAATTTCTTTCTTGGAAGGTTATCTTTCTCATTGCAGTCACCTCAGCGTGTCGCATCAGTGAGTTGCAAGCCTTGGTGGCTAATCCTCCTTATACAAGGTTCCATCATGATAAGGTAGTCCTCAGGACCAATCCACACTTTATGCCCAAAGTGGTCTCGCCTTTTCATCTGAACCAGGAGGTATACTTACCTGTCTTTTTCCCAGGACCTCATGCATCAGGTGCAGAGAGGAATCTTCATACTTTGGATTGTAAAAGAGCTCTTGCCTTTTACTTACAAAACACAGCAACATAGAAAGTCTTCTCAACTCTTTTTGTTGCTTTTGATCCTTCCCATTTAGGACTTCCAGTTTCTAAGAGAATACTGTCCAACTGCATTGCTCAGTGTATTTCTTTCGCCTACCAGAGTAGGAACCTTTCTCTGGAAGGCCATGTCACAGCTCACAATGTGAGGGCCATGGCAGCCTCAATGGCTCACCTAAACTGTGTCCATCAACCAAATCTGTCGAGCGGCCACCTGGGCCTCGGTTCATACCTTCACAGCCCATTACTGTTTGGACAAGGACTCCTGCCGGGATGCCTCGTTTGGTCAGGCTGTTCTCAAACACCTGTTCCACTCCAATTCCTACCCACCTACCCTGGTCGGATGCCAGAGATCCATGGGGGGAGGTGGAGCCCTTTTCAAGGACACACAACTCCGGGGTCTCTCCCTGGCATCTGCAGCTAGGGAGTCCCCATATGTGAAGACTCATTCCTGCTTGTTCCTGGAGATAGCACAGTTACTTACCTGTAACAGGTGATCTCTGGGAACAGCAGGAATAAGTCTTCACAACCCACCCACCTCCCCTAGGAGTTGTATCTCTCTATCTTTCCTTCTCTCTCTCTCTTTGTCTCAGCTTTAAAACTCGAACTGGAGAGAGGCGGTTGGGAAAGGCGGGAAGGCAGCATCCAGGTGCTGTGGGATGCTCCCAAAATCTTTCCTATTGGATGCTGGGGAGCGTTCCCGCGCAGGCTCCGTCGGTACTGACGATACCCATATGTGAAGACTTATTCCTGCTGTTCCCAGAGATCACCTGTTACAGGTAAGTAACTGCTTTACAGACAAGGCTGCCAAGATGGTGACAAAGTTCATGACGAGGACAAGGCTCTCTAAGAAAACTGCTGCCCCTCCCTGATGGAAGGGCTCGGGTAAAAGGTTTTTACCCAAGGAAGGGAGCTGCTTACCAAAACTACCCACCTTATCAGGCCTCCCCAGCAGGGTCAGCAGACCAAGGGACATGGGCATGGCCTGCGTATGCAGAAGGCTCCAAAACCCCAGGCACTGGCCCTGGCTCAGGCCCAGCTAGGGGGGAGCTTTTGACTCCTTGAGCATAGCCTTTCTACCCCAAGGAGATCAGCCCACAGGGGGACGTCTGGCCCTCAATGCACAGAGGTGGGTGACATTCACCACCGATTCCTGGGCACAAAAGGTAGGGAGGGTTACCTCCTCCACCTGACTCAGACACCTCCCCCTTATTTCCCAGGAGAGACCCTTGGGGGTCGTCTCCACCAGGACCTTCTGAAGGAGTTGGCAGGTCTTCTTGAGGACAAAGCAGTGGAAACGCTGCCCCATCTCAAGCGCAAGGGGTTCTACTCCAGATACTTCCTCATGCCAAAGGACAGGGGGCCTAAGGCCCATCCTCTACTTGCACAACCAACAAATTCCCAGTGTGGGAGAAGTTCAAGATGCGCTCCCTTGGAACATTGCTGCCATACCTCAAGGAGGGAGACTGGCTATGCTCCTTAGACCTTAAGGATGCTTATACCCACATCCTCATCCACCCCAACCACAGGCAGTACCTGCGGTTCGTAGTGGGGGGAGGGGGTATGCACTTTCAATACAGGGTGCTCCCCTTTGGCCTAGCCTCTGCCCCAAGGGTCTTCATAAAATGTCTCGTAGCCATGGCAGCCTTCCTCTGGCTCCAGGGGGTCTTTGTCTTCCCCTACCTAGACCACTGGCTCATAAAGGGAGGCACAGCTTCAGAGGTGCTGCAGGCCACCCACATGCACCATCCAGGTTCTGCAACGCTTGGGCTTTGTCATAAACTACCCCAAGTCTCTCACCACCACCTGACACACTGCCTGGAGTTCATTGGGGCAAAGATCAACATTCTCCAGTCAAAGGCTTTCTTACCCAGGGATCAAGCTGATTGTTTCATGTCTCTAGCTTGGGACTACAGTACCGTCCCTCGGTGCCCACCCAGTTTCTCCTGCACCGCTTCAGGCACATGATCTCCACGTTCCATGTCACCACAGATGCTCACTTCCATATGAGGACAGCACAGTTGTCTCCGGGACCAGTGGTCTCAGGCCACAGGCTGTCTGTGACAGAGTTTGTGACCTGCCAATTGGCAGACTCCCTGGTCTGGTGGCAGTCACCCCAGCATATCAAGGTGGGCATGCCCTTCCAGGCTCCATGTCACTTGAGGGTCCTCACCACGGCCATCTCCCTGCTCGACTGGGGAGCCCACTGGAGATCGCTGCACTCGGGGCAACTGGTTGCCAGACGAGAGCACCCAGCAGATCAACCTCCTGGAGCTCTGAGCCATACACCTAGCCCTGAGGGTCTTCTGACACCACCTATGTCACCAGCCGGTACTGGTCCAGATGGACAACAGGTGGCAATGTTTTATGTGAACAATAAGGGGGCATGGGGTCTTGTACCCTTTGTCAGGAGGCACTGGTCTTCTGCTCGTATGCAATCCAATCTTCCTGTGGGCAGGGTACCTGCCAGGCCAGGACACTCTGGCCAACAGACTCAGCAGGGTTTTCCAGCTGTGCAAGTGGCAGCTGAACCCCAGGGTAGCCAGTTGGCTTTTCCAGCTCTGCGGGGGAACTCGTGATGGACATGTTTGCCAACCCAGACAACTTTCAGTTACCCCGCTTCTGCTCCCAGCAGGCCCATCCCTCCAGGGTGGCAACAGACATGTTCCTGGTCTCATGGGCGGAAGGCCCCATGTACGCCTTCCCCTCTGATGCTGCTGATCGCCAAGACTTTGTTCATGGCCTCGCTCATCTTGGTAACTCCTCGGTGGCCCAGGCAGCTGTGGTTCCTGCTGCTTTTACAGTTGACGGTGGAGGCCCCTATTCTTTTGGGGACCGACCTGGGACTCCTATCTTGGGGGGGCGGGGGGGGCTCTGTCCTGAATCCCAACCTGGGGTCCTTGTTGCTGACAGCTTGGCTGCTGAAAAGGTGACTGGCCCCTTTCAACCTGGTTCAGGTGGTGGACATTCTGCAGGCCTCTCGCATGGTCTCCACTAGGAAGACTTACGCCCTCAAATGGCACAGGTTCTCTGTTTGGTGCACCGAGCATGGGGCTGATCCTTTCTCCTGCCCAGTGGCTCTGGTGTTACAGTACCTTATCCACCTCTTTCAGTCCGACCTCAAGTCTAACTCCGTCCAGGTGCACCTGAGTGCCCTGGTGGTGCACCACCATCCAGGGGATGGTAAGCCCCCCTTGGTCCAACTGTTGGTGACCTGTTTCTGTTGGGGCCTGCTCTTATTGAAGCCCCTGATTCACCCTCCGGCAACCGAATGGGACCTCAAGGTAGTGCTGGGGCAGCTCACTTGCCCACCTTTTGAGCCTCTGGCTACCTGCCACCTTCGCTACCTCTCTTGGAAGGTGGCTTTCCTGGTTGTGCTCACCTCCGCTTGCAGAGTTAATGAGCTCCAGGCCCATCTGGTGAAGATGCCTTATACCAGGTTCTACAAGAACAGAGTGGTGCGTTGCACGCACCCCAAATTCCTGCTGAAGATAGTGTCGCCTTTCCATCTCAACTAGGAAATGGTGCTCCCTATCTTTTTTCCAAGACTTCACTCCAGTCAGGCGGAGACAATCCTTCACACCTTGGACTGTAAGAGGGCCTTATCCTTCTATATCCAACACACTTGGGGCCACCGCAAAGCTTCTCAGCTCTTCATCTCCTACAACCCCAGTAGGCTGGGGGAGGCAGTGACCAAGTGTATGTTGTCGTCCTGGGTGGTGGACAGTATTGCCCTACTGAGGCTCCCGCTGGAAGGCCAATTCATGGTGCCCTTGGTGGCAAACTTGTGCTCCGTCCCAATGGTGGACATCTACTAGGCCACCACCTGGTCTTCAGTCCATACCTTTGCAACCCTTTACTGCCTGGAAACATAAGAACATAAGATGCCATACTGGGTCAGACCATCAAGCCCATTATTCTGTTTCCAACAGTGGCCAATCTAGGTCATATGTACCTAGCAGTTTCCCCAAAAGACACAGGTTCCACAATGCTTGTACTGGGTCAAGCATTGATATCCTGGGTCCCTTCTTAATAATGTTTATGGACCTTTCCTCCAGGAACTTGTCCAAACCTTTTTTTAAACCCAGCTACACTAACAGCCTTTACTACATCCTCTGGTAACAAATTCCAGAGTTTGATTACATGTTAAGTGAAAAAATATTTTCTTTTATTAGTCTTAGTTTACCCTGTAGCTTCATTGCATGTCCCCTAGTCTTTCTATATTCTGATAATATATCCTTTTTAAGATACGGCGACCAGAAAGAGTCCCAACAGGACAGTACCTTTGGCCAGACTGTGCTCTGTAACCTTTTCGGGGTTTAGGAAACTCCTACCCTCCTGTGTTCAGGCTACCGAAGTGCTGGTTTCATCAGACAGGGGTCCTCCTGTGGTTTGTGGACATGGACTCATTTGCTGCTGCTTGTGGCTCCCCATGAAGGAGCCCCTATCTTTGCTATGGGTTTTCGGTAGCCTGTAGCTGGAGAGTCCCATATGTGAGGACTGACTTCCTCTTGTTCCCGGAGAAAGCATAGTTACTCATCTGCAACAGGTGTTCCCCAGGGACGACAGGAATTGGTCCTCACAACCCTCCCTCCTCACCTTGGAGTTGCTCCTTTACTGTCTTTTATTTTTGCTGTCTTTTAGCTATGTCATCTGACTGAGCAAGATGGCACCCTTGGGTGGGAGGGGGGACCACACATGCGTGTTGGCATCTCCCAAAGGCTTTCTTTGAAAGCTGGGTGGATGCTTCTGCATGGGCTCTTGTCGGTGCAGACATCACCCATATGTGAGGACTGATTCCTGCTGTTCCCGGTGAATAGGTGAGTAACTACACTATCTCTCCACATTGCAACCACACTTTGAATATTGTGTGCAATTCCAATTGCTATATCTTAAAAAGGATATAGCAGAATTAGAAAGGTTTAGAAAAGAGTGACAAGAATGGTAATGGGGATGGAAGGATAGCCCTATGTGGAAATGCCTTAAAAGGTTAGGGCTCTTGGGAAAGAGATGGCTGAGGAGGGAGATATGATAGAGGTCTATAAAATAATGGAGTAGAACGGGTAAATGTAGATTGGTTGTTCACTCCTTCAAAAAGTAGAAAAAGTAGGGGACAAGCAATGAAGCTAAATGTAGCGCATTTAAGACTAATTGGAAAAATTATTAAAGAGGACTGGGGGATATCCACTGCTGCTCCAGGAACAAGCAGGGAAGTCAGTACTTGCATATGGGTGACCTTGATGCTGGCGGAGCCCTGTGTTTAGTATCTCCCCAGCTTTCAAAGAAAACCTTTGGGAGATGTCACCATGCATGCGTGGTCCCCTTCCTGCCCAAGGGTGCCATCTTGCTCAGTCTCCTTTTTTTCTGCAGAGCCCTACAGATGTTCATCTCGTCCCCCCCCAGGAAAAAGTTGATTTTTCTCATACTATTTTTTGTACCTTTCTGGCTTGTGCTGGCTCCTTTCCTGCCCAAGACCCGCTGCAAACACAGTGGGACTCGAAACTCATTTTTGTCTTGATTTTTCCATTGCAGTGCTTTTGTGCCTTTTTTAACCACTGGCTGGGTCGAGGGTCTTTGACCTCGCTGGGTGTTTTTTCCCCCCAATGGCAACTGGCTTTAAGGAATGTGATCGGTGCTCCAACAATATCACTCACCGACACTCATGATTGTTGCCTCTGGTGCTTGTGTGCTGAATACAACCCGGAGGAATGCTCCTTGAGCAAGAAAATGCCCATGAAAGCCATACAGAGCCGTCTGTTTAAGCAGGACGACCTCTTCCACGAGGCAGACAACCCCAGTTTCTCCGATAGCCTCATGCTCTTAAGGCCCCTCCTGGATCCTTGAACTTGTGTAAGGCCCCCCACGGGCCTGCCGACACTGTGCAAGGGTCCCCGGAGCATGCACATAAGAAGAGGAAGACCTTGAGAGCCTCATCTGGAGAAGTGGACAAGCATGGGAAGTCCTGTACCCAGTCCCTTAGCCCCTGCAGAGCTCCCAAGAAACCAAAACAGGAATGCCCTCAGGTGTCCAGGGCTGAGGTGGTGGCCTCTGGTGATGGATTGAGGACCCCCTCTCCTCTTTGACACCTGACCCGGTCACACCAGTGTCTGTTTCCATGGCTGTGACCCCCAACCACCCCCCAAGCGTGAAGCACAGATGTTTGCCTTGAAATACAGCATTTCTGTGTTCCTCATATCACAGCGGGTGCTGACCTCCAGCCCCACTGAGACCGCAGGGACCTCGGACTCCCTGGGCTGCTGTTGCGATCGCTGAGAGCCAGATGCCTCAGGAAGATACTCAGCGAGTGTCTCGTTCTTGCTCGTGATCCTTGGGGTGAGATCCTTCACAGGTGAGTGCCTCTGGCTGTGGTCATGCCCCTGCCTCAAAGCACCCGGGTCCGGAGTTACTGTCCCTCCTGCAGCCAGAGGACTTTGAGTCCTCGTTGGACTACTCCGGTAGTTTGACATTGAGGCGTCCCGGGCCCACCGGAACCTTTCATCAGACCAATCTCCCCTGTCTACTAACGTCATTTCCTGCCTGAGTATATATTTTTCCTAGAGTTTGTCTGGGATATGGCATGGGCCTTTCTCTCACAATGGAGTTGGAGGAAGACCCGCGTATGGAGGAATTAGACATCCTCCAGTATGAGGCACCTCCCAAAGAGACCTCACTGTCCCTGTGCCTTTGATCCTCACCAGGCTTCTCCGGGTGTAGGAAACCCCAACCTCTGTGCCCATCGTGAGCCAACAACTCCACAATGTATCGAGTCCAGCAGGGACCAGGATTCTGCAAAGCACTGCTCCGTATCACCTCCATGGTGGTTGAGTCTGCCATACACCAGCAAAAGAGCCCAAAGATGCACTCTTAAGTACCACTGGGAAGGGAGTTCCGCACGCTCGATGCCTTGAGGCGCAAATGGAGTGGAGGAGTAGCCTATAATGGTTAAGAACACTGGCTTGGGAACCCAGAGACCAGGGTTTGATTCCCACTAGCACTCCTTGTGGCCTTGGGCAAGTCACTTAACCCTCCATTGCCTCAGAAAAATCCAAGTTATCAATGTCCCTGTTTAATGTATATTACCAAGTTTAAGTTTCAATGTAAACCGCTTTGATTGAAATGATAAAGCGGTATATAAAACTTGTTAAATGCGTGCCACCAGGTCTCAATGCTGGCTTGCTGCATTCAGACATACTAACTTTTACATTGGCCAGGTCCCACAGGGAATATGCCAATGAACTCAGCGGCTATGCTGTGAGACTCGATGGGGACCATCTGTGGTGCTTCCAGGCTCTGAAAAAGTCTGTCACGGAGAGTTCCAAATACCTCTCCAGAGCTGCTTATGATGGCTTTGAGTCTATGCCAGAATGGCTGCTGTTGGCATTGGTGCCTGCTGCCAGGCCTGGCTGCAAGTCTTCAGACCTTGAGCAGTGGGTTCAGGAGCAGCTCTTCAGCAAGTCAATGGAAGATAAGGTGGCTGAGATAGAGACAAAGTATGCTACTTGGATCCGACTCTCTAGAAAGACTTCCACTTTTCCAGGGAAGAAGCCCCCTTTCCTTCGGAAGGGGCAGTCTTATTGAGGCTACCCTGCCTACCCGGCTGCTCAGATCCCTCAGCAGGGTCCCCAGGGCAAGGGCACAGGCCAGGGGTCATGAAAACCCAAGGGTCAGAAAACCCAGAAATCGGCCCCAGCCCAACCTGGGTCAGGGTTTTGACGCCATCTGCATAGCCCCTCTTCCTCTGGAGGACCAGCTCCTCATCGGGGAATACCTGGTCCACTTTGCCAACTGGTGGGCCCACATCACCGGTACCTGAGCTCTCCAAGTCATCCAGGAGGTCTACCTTCTGCACCTGGAATGGATTCCTTTGCCCTTCTTTCCCAGGGAACCTCCTCAGTCTCCACTACACCGGGCCCTCCTACTGCAGGAGCTCACAGGCCTGTGCCTTGTCCCTTGTCCCTCAAAGGGGAAAAACTTCTATTCCAGGTACTTCTTTATTCCGAAGAGGACAGGAGGCCTCGGGTCCATTCTGGACCTGAGGAACCTCAAGTTCCTGGTGCACGAGAGATTCAAGATGCTCTCCCTTGGAATACTGCTGCCCTACCTCCAGCAGGGAGATTGGCTATGCTCCTTGGATTTGAAGGATGCTTATACCCACATCGTTAATCCCAGTCACAGACAGTTCTTGAGTTTGGTGGTCGGAGGCAGTCACTACCAGAACAGGATCCTTCCCTTTGTCCTCACCTCAACCCCATGAGTCTTCACCAAGTGTCTGGCAGTGGTGGCAGCCTTCCTCTGCCTCCAAAAGACCTGCGTCTTCCCCTACCTTGACGATTGGCTGGGGGATATGGCTTTGGAAGCTGAGCAGGCCACTGACTATACCATCCAGATCTTGCCGTACCTGGGTTTCATGATCAACCGTCCAAAATCCAAGCTCACCCCGACTTGAATACCGGAGTTTAACGGGGCCCACCTTGACACCATCCAGGTCAGGGCTTTCCACCCCCTCGACAGAGTTGAGCGGCTCACGGCCAAGATACAGCATTGCCGCACAGTGACTGCCCAGACATTGCTTCGACTCCTGGGCCACATGGTCTCTACAGTTCACATGCCCACCTCCATATGAGAGCGGCTCAGTGGTGTCTCCGGTCTCAGTAGTCCCAGGCCACCAGGTGACTCTGACAAGTTCACGGTGTCTCGTCAGCTGACGGAATCCCTAACCTGGTGACAGAATGTTCAGCAACTGCAGGTGGGGATGGCCTTTCAACCCCAGAGGGTCCTCATGACAGATGCTTCCCTGACAGGGTGGGGTGCCCATTGTGAAAAGCTCCACACCCAGGGAGCCTGGTCCTCCAAGGAGAGCCAACAGCAGATCAGTCTGCTTGAGCTCAGAGCAATCTTCCTCACTCTCAGGGCCTTCAGGCACCACCTACAGCACCAGTGTGTGCTGGTCCAGATGGACAACCCAGTCACTATGTTCTACGTGAACAAGCAGGGCAGCATGGGCTCCTACCACCTCTGCCATGAGGTAATGGCCTTGTGCTCCTTTGCGATCCACCACGGGATGATCCTCCAGGTGGTTTACCTACTGGCCAGAACAATGTTTTGGCCGAAAGGCTGAGCAGGGTCCTTCAGTCACATGAGTGGTGCCTGGACTTGGAGGTAGCGTGTGGGCTTTTCTGGCTGTGGGGCTCTCCCAACCTTGACCTCTTTACCAGCCCAGCAAATGCTCAGCTGCCCTGGTTTTGCAGTTCCCAACACCACCTATCCCAGGTGGTGGCAGACGCCTTCCTTATCTCGTGGTCGTGCAGTCTGATGTATGCCTTCCCTCCTATGCCCTTGATAGCCTGGGCCCTCCTCATGGCACAACGGAACAGGGCATTGATGATCCTCATGGCCCCGAAGCTGTCCAGACAGCCCTGGTTCCCCTTGCTGCTCCATCTCTTAACGGAACCCGCGGTCCCTCTTGAGATGTCCCCCAGGACCTATGACACAGGAAGAGGGCTTGACCCTCCATCCCAACTTGGGATCTCTGTCCCTCATGGCCTGGTGGCTGAACGGGTCTCCATAGCTCCCCTTAACCTCTCCAAGGAGGTGGAGGACATCCTCCTAGCCTCTCGTAAGGACTCCACAAGACGAGCTTACGCCTTCCAGTGGTGCCACTTCTCCATGTGGTACATGGAGCACCGATTGGATCCCTTTTCTTGTCCAGTGCATGCTGTCCTTCAATATCTCCTCCACCTCTCACAGTCTGGACTTAGATGCACCTGGACAGAGTTGGACTTAAGTGCGCTCTCCGCCAACCACCATCCTGTAGAGTGCGTGCTTTTGTCAGTGTAGCCCCTCATCACCAGATTCATGCGGGGCTTATTGCTCTGACGGAATGGGACTTCAGTGTGGTCCTGGTGCAGCTTACTAAGCCACCCTTCGAGCCCTTAGCCACCTGCTCCTTGCGCTACCTCTCCTGGAAGATAGCTTTTCTGGTGGCTCTCACCTCTGCCCGCAGGGTCAGTGAGCTTCAGGCCTTTGTGGCCAAGCCACCCTACACCAGATTCTACAAGAACATGGTTGTGCTTCACACTCACCTGAAGCTTCTCCTGAGTCAAGAATCTGAATCTTTCCACAGTCCCACGTGACTCAGCATCGACCGTTCTCCATACCCTGGACTGCAAGCGAACCCTGTCCTATTTGCAATGGACCCAGGGTCACTAAAGGCTTGCAGCTTTTTGTCTCCTTAGGCTCCAGCCGTCTGGGGCCGGCTTTCGCCCAGCGGACCATATCCATCTGGGTGGAGGACTGCATCACCTTTGCTCAGTCGCGCTAGTATCCTGCTGGAGCATCAAGTCATGGTGCACAATGTCTGGGCAATGGTGACCTCTGTCACTAGTCTCCGCTCAGTGCCTATGGTGGACATCTGCCAGACTGCCACCTCGTCCTCCATCCACACTTTTGCAGCCCACTACTGCCTGGAGAGAGAGTCCCAACGGGACAGTGCTTTCGGCCAGGCTGTACTCTATAATCTCTTTGGGGTACAGGCAACTCCTGCCCTCCGACATGTCTTGTTTAGGCTACTGGAGCTATGGTTCTCCCTGGACACTGGGGTCCCTTGAGTCTGTCATCAGGATTTGCCTGTGGTTACCCATGGCCAGGCCGTGCCACTGGTTTATGCTGGTCCTCAGTAGTCTGGAGCTAGTGAGTCCCATGTGTGAGGACTGACTTCCGGCTTGTTCCTGGAGAAAGCAGTTACCTGTAACAAGTGTTCTCCAGGGACAGCAGGAATTAGTTCTCACAACTCTCTCCTCCCCTTGAAGTTGCTATTTATTTTGGCCATCTTCTTGGTTGGGCTCTAGCTATGACACCTGACTGAGCAAGATGGTACCCTTGAAAGCTGGGGAGATGCTCTGCACAGGGCTCTGTTGGCATCACCCATATGTGAGGACTGATTTCCTGCTGTCCCTGGAGAACACCTGTTACAGGTGAGTAACTACACTTTGTCACCCCCAACCAGCAGCTTGGAGACTGATTATATCAAACTTGATGATGATATCCTGCACTGGCACCACCCACCAGCCTCTCTATTATCAGCCTCCAAGCATCTGGAGTGGGGTGGTTCCCACCAGGGGACTCGCTGAAGGAGAGAGATTATCTTTAATTCTTAAGCAATTAATAAAGCAATAATTAAATTAAGTTATTTCTGATGTGAGGATTTTGGAGGTTCTGGCCCTTTAAAGCATGCTAGGCTTTATTCCTTTGGCAATAAAGCAATTGTGGGGGAGAGGGGGAAGAAGGCAGGTGACCCAGATCAGCGAAGGGCTCCCTCAGTGCCAGCCATTTGGGGTTAATGGTGCTAGAACTGCAAGGGGAGGGGGGGGGAGTTCTTTGGCAGTGGCTACTAATCCCTCCTGTGGTGAGACACCTTGAACTGCAGATAAAGCCAGACAACCTATAAAATGACTACTGCTGGTGCAAAGGCTGAGTAGGAGTGCAGCCACTGGTACGTTGAGCAGTGATTGGGTTTGCAAAGCTGCAGGTGCACTGAGGGATCGAGGTGCAGATCTAAGGCCGTGGGGTAGCAGGGTCTATCATTGCACCTTGTGTAGTGAAGGCTGCTGTCTTGCGGAGTATGGGAAATGGTGCCATTTTAGAACATCCTATTATAAGAGGGTTCCTTTTTGATGAGGGGGGAGGGGATTGGATGCTGGGAAGCTTTGACCACCGTGTTTTCTTTATTTTAGGAGGAACTTGCACTTGGAAAGGGTGGGGGGAAACAGCATGGCCTAGCTTTGCGGGTTCCTCGGCTCTTTAGGGTTATTAGTTGTGCAACCTCTCTATCTTGGATGGGGTGGGGGTTGAAGGGCTGGGAGAGAGGGAGGACCTCCAAGGCTAACTATTTGGTGTATATGAGCTGTGGAAGAGCTTAGTTTCCACAGCAGGTTTTTTTGTATAAGCTGTTTGAGGCTCAGTCCACAGAAGGAGAATGGTTGGAGTCGCTGCAGAAGAGAGGAAAGGAAAAAACGTTCAGAAGGAAAAAGCCCTAGGGCTTTGGGAAGGGCATAGCTCCCCCATGCCCTTGGTGGGGATGGTGGCCGCCTTGGCTGACAAAGTGGCATCCACCCCACTTCTGGAGGCACAGGTTAGGGACAACCCTCTTCCTCCAAGGACAGTGTGGCCAAGGATCTGCAGGGAGGTTTCTCCCCTGAGTTTGTACGCCTCATGCATAAGGTATTTTGTATGAAATAGGGGGGGGGGGGGGGGGAGAGCGAGAAAATGTAGCCTGCTGGTGACCAGAAACAAGCGTCCAGTGGAGAAAGCAGGCCCTAGCCACAAGGGCCTAGAGGAGGATCTGTGGGAGGACACAAGTTCCCTCAGGTCAGAATGACAAGGACACTGCAGAGAAGGTAAGGGCAGAGTCTGTGGAACTGGAAGAGGGTGAGATCCTGCAGGGGGTTTGAGTCTTGGATTGTGAAGATTTTTTGTTGGGAGGAGCTGAAGACCCTGATTGTACAGACCTTAAAGGCCCTGAACGTGTCAGCGGAAGCCCTGCCAAAGAGGAGCCACTGGAGGATCCTTTGTTCCAGGCAGTGAGAGAGACAGTGTTTGTTCATCAGGTCACTAAGCAGATGATCCAGGATGAATGGGATGTCCTGGAGTCAGGACTCGAAGGCAATTGAGTGCTGGCATGCCTGTACCTGCTACCTAACAAGGAGAAGGAGCTTTTATGCCCTCCTAAAGTGGACGGTAGTTTCAGCAGCTATGAAGAAGACTACTGTTCTCCAGGACCAAGCAGGAAGTCAGTCCTCACTTATAGGGTGACGTCGGCGCCGACGGAGCCCTCGCGGAGCAATTTTCCCCAGCTTTCAAAGAAAGCCTTTGGGAATTGCAGCGCGCATGCGCGGTCGTCTTCCCGCCCGAGGGTGCCATCTTAGCCAGTCTTCTTTTTTCCGCGGAGCCCTACAGACGTCCCCGTCTTGTCCCCACGAAAAAGTCGATTTTCTTCATTATTTTATTCTTATTTCCTTCGGTTCGACGCCGATCTTTTTCCCGCCCGGACTCGCGACGCCGGTCACGAGTCCTCTTACTTTTTTTCGGTTTTTCTGACTTTGTCAGCTTTCGTTTTCGATTTTTCCCTGGCAGCCCGGTCCTTCGACCTCGCAGGGGCCCTTTTTCCCCCGATGGCTGCCAGTGGCTTTAAGCGGTGTGGTCAGTGTGACCGAAATATGTCACTAACTGACACACACGACTTTTGCCTCCGCTGCCTGGGCCCGGATCATGAGGAACTGATCTGTGGGCCCTGCGGCAAAATGTCCTCAAAAGCGTTGAGAAGTCGGCGGCATCAGCGTGATCGAATCTTCGCTGACCCCAGCCGTACCCGGACCTCGTCGGAGGCCTCCGCGTCAGAAGGCTCCAGCTCGGACCGTCGCCGGAGTTCCTCCGACCGGGGTTCTCCCTCCGGGGACCATCGTCGGACGGTGAAACCCGCGAGGGCGGCGTCGGTGGACGCTCCTGGTTCCGCGAGGGCCAGGTCGCATAGCCCCGATAGCCGCCCCGGGTCCTTGGAGAAGGAACACCTCCCGAAGCGACCTCGCCTGGAGTCGGAGATGCCTGCTCGGGTAAGTCCTGTGGTCCTTCTGGACTCGCCTCCGCGACAGCCGACGTCGGGCCCGACGCCGTCGGGGCCCGAGTCGGGGGCTGCTGGGTCACCTGAGCTCGGACTCAGGTTGACGGCCTTGGAGAGCAGACTGTCTGCCTTCATGGACCAGCAGCGGGCACTGCTCGCTGGCCTCGCTGGCGCCGCTGCCCCGACCGCCGGGACGTCGACGTCCAAGTCGACCCCGGAGACCGAGCCGATCCTCGAGTCGATGAGAACTCGAGTCGATCCTCGGTCGAGGTCACCCTCGGCCTCCCGTTCGGGACCGAGGTCGCCGACGCCGACTCCCTCGGCGTCGGGGCGGCAGGCGCCGCGCCCTGCCCGGGCCGACCCCACCGAGTCCTCGTCGGAGTCGGTCTGGGAGTCTGAAGAGGAAGAGTCGCCTGATTCTTTCCGGACTCGGTGTGTCCCCTCGGACTCACCGGAGTCCGAGCCTCGGAAGCAGTCCCCCCCGGAGGATGCCCGGTTCTCGGACTTCGTTAGGGATATGGCCAAGGCTTTGGCCTTCCCTGCGGATCCCGAGGAGGAGCCTCGAGCCGAAGAGCTCGACGCCCTCCAGTATGACTCTCCCGCGAGGGAACACTTTACTGTACCGGTTCCTCCTATGCTGGAATGACTACTCTTCCGCATGTGGGAGAGTCCGGCCTCCTCGCCGGTCCTGAGCAAGCGGGTCGATTCTATCTATCGAGTCCGCAAGAGCCCTGGCTTCCAAAAGGCACAGCTACCACACCATTCCATGGTAGTGGAATCGGCCATGCATCGTCTTAAGAGCCAGAAGATGCACTCCTCGGTGCCCCCTGGCAGGGAGGCCCGTAACCTGGATGGCCTTGGTAAGAAGTGTTTCCAGGGCTCTATGCTCGCATGTCGTGTCCAGACTTACCAGCTATACATGGGCATGTATCTCCGGGATCTGGCTAAAGAGCTAGCCGGATTCTCCGCTGGTTTGTCCGAGGAACCCTTGCGGAGGTTCCTGGCCTTGTCCACTGGCATTCGGGAATGCTCAAAGTTCATGTCCCGGGCAGCCTATGATGGCTTTGAAGCGTCGGCTCGAGTGGCCGCAGCCGGCATCGGTGCCCGCCGACAGGCTTGGCTTCAGTCGTCAGACCTTGAGCCCTGGGTGCAGGACAAGTTGGTCGATGTCCCCTGCCGAGGCGAAAACCTCTTTGGCAAGCCCATGGCGGAAAAGGCTGCACAAATTGAGACTGAGACTCTCACCAGGACCAGGCTTTCTAGGAAGACCTCCGCCCCTTCCCAGAAAAAGAAGGGCTCGGGGAAAAAGTCCTTTTACCCGAGGAAGGCGGCTGCCTACAAACAATACCCCCATTATCAGGCCCCTGCAGCTCCCCAACAGGGCCAGCAGGCCAAGGGACGGGGTAACGGGTCCCGTAGGCAGCAAGCCCCCAAGCCTGCACCACCAGCCCCTGCTCAGCAGGGTGGGGGTTTTTGACTCACAAAGCATCTCCCCCCCCCCGCTGGTTCCTCCCAGCACCGGAGGCCGGCTGGTTCACTTCGCCCACAGGTGGTCCAGCATCACCGCAGATGCCTGGGTGCTTCAAGTCGTGCGAGAAGGCTATCTTCTCCACTTCCACCAGGTTCCTCCCTCCTATTTTCCGGGAGAACCTCCGCGACCCCCTCTGCACAGGGAATTACTCCTTCAGGAGTTAGCAGGTCTTCTGCAGGAACAGGCGGTGGAACCGGTGCCACACCACCTGAGAGGTCAAGGCTTTTATTCCAGGTATTTTCTAATACCAAAGGGAACAGGGGGCCTCAGACCCATCCTGGACTTGCGCAACCTCAACAAGTTCCTTGTGCGGGAGAAGTTCAAAATGCTTACCCTTGGAATCCTTCTGCCCTACCTCCAGCAGGGAGATTGGCTATGCTCCTTGGATCTAAAGGATGCCTACACGCACATCCTCATCCACCCAAGCCACCGCCAATACCTAAGGTTTGTGGTGGCAGGAAATCATTACCAGTACAGAGTACTGCCCTTTGGCCTGTCCTCCGCACCGCGAGTCTTCACAAAATGTCTCGCGGTCGTGGCGGCCCATCTCCGGCTTCACGGCCTCTATGTCTTTCCGTACCTCGACGACTGGCTCATCAGAGCAGCGTCCGCTCGGGAGGTCACCAACGCCACGCGCCGCACGGTGACTCTTCTGCAGCACTTGGGCTTTGTTATAAACTTCGCAAAGTCCACTTTGCTCCCCTCACAGGATCTCGAGTTCATCGGCGCAAGGCTGCACACTCCTCAGGCGCGAGCATACCTACCGCTCGACAGGGCTCAACGGCTCATGGACCTAGCCGACCGCTTTCGCAGCCAGCCCCTGGTCTCCGCCAGGCGCTTCCTGAGACTACTCGGCCATATGGCTTCCACCGTCCATGTGACCCCCAATGCCCGCCTGAATATGCGGTCTGCTCAATGGTGTCTCCGCCAGCAGTGGCGACAAGCCACAGGCGGCCTAGCAGACCTAGTGCGCGTCTCCGAGCCGCTGATCTCGTCTCTCCGGTGGTGGCTCCGGCAGCCGAACCTGATATTCGGAATGCCTTTCCAGTCACCTCAGCCGACCCGGGTGCTGACCACCGATGCATCCCTCCTGGGCTGGGGAGCGCATTGCCAAGAGGCACGTACTCAGGGCCTCTGGACCACGTGGGAGTCTGCTCAGCAGATCAACTTCCTGGAGCTCAGGGCGATCCGCCTAGCTCTCAAGGCCTTCTCCCACCTGACTTCCCACCAGTCCGTCCTTGTCCAGACAGACAATCAAGTTGCCATGTTCTACGTGAACAAGCAGGGGGGCACGGGCTCCTTCCTCCTCTGCCAGGAGGCACAGAAGCTCTGCTCTTGGGCCGTCAGTCACGGCATTCTCCTCAAGGCAGTTTATCTCCCGGGCCAAGAAAATTGCCTTGCGGACAAACTCAGCAGGGTCCTCCAGCCGCACGAGTGGCGTCTGGATCCCTTGGTAGTTCAGAAGCTCTTCCTCAAGTGGGGCCTCCCCACGGTGGATCTCTTTGCCAGTCCTCACAACCGGCAGCTTCCTCGCTTCTGCTCTCGTCAGCCACACCCCCTTCGGGTTGCGGCGGACGCTTTTCTGATCTCATGGTCGGGGAGCCTTCTGTACGCTTTCCCTCCCATCCCGCTAGTCTCTCGGACTCTTTTCAAGGTTCTCCGAGACAAAGCCTTCATGATCCTGGTGGCCCCTCGCTGGCCCAGGCAGCCGTGGTTTCCGCTCCTACTGCAACTGGCGGTGGAGGATCCATTCCCTCTGGGGGTACAACCGGATCTCCTCACTCAGGATCAGGGGTCCCTACTGCACCCCAACCTCAGGTCTCTCAACCTCATGGCCTGGCTGCTGAGAGG
This sequence comes from Ichthyophis bannanicus, assembly GCA_033557465.1. Lineage (NCBI taxonomy): Eukaryota > Metazoa > Chordata > Amphibia > Gymnophiona > Ichthyophiidae > Ichthyophis > Ichthyophis bannanicus. The sequence continues at coordinate 161,979,439 of CM066041.1, forward strand.
GTAGTCCTTGCTCCCCTTCTCCTGCCGGCGGAGGTGGAGGAGGTCGTCTTGGCTTCGCGACGACCTTCTACCCGCAAATGCTACGCCCTTAAATGGCGTCGCTTTGCAGTCTGGTGTACCAAACAGTCTCAGGATCCCTTCTCCTGCCCGGTGTCGGTGATCTTGCAGTACTTGCTACACCTCTCTAATCTGGGACTTAAGTCCAACTCCGTCAAAGTTCACCTCAGTGCTCTTTCGGCACATCATGTGCCGGTGGACGGTAGACCTCTCTCCAGCGACCCTCTCGTAGCGAGGTTTCTCCGAGGTCTCCTTCTACTTAAACCACCTCTGCGCCCGCCAGCGCCTGACTGGGACCTGAATGTGGTTTTGCAGCGGATCACCTGTCCGCCTTTTGAACCTATGGCTACCTGTTCTCTCCGTTTTCTGTCTTGGAAAACATTGTTCTTGATAGCCCTCACTTCCGCTAGACGCGTAAGTGAATTGCAGGCCCTCGTGTCTGATCCCCCTTACACTCGGTTCTACAAAAATAGGGTAGTCCTACGGACTCACCCAAAATTTCTGCCTAAAGTGGTCTCCCCTTTTCACATCAATCAGGAGGTGGTACTTCCAACCTTCTTTCCCAGACCACACTCCAGCCGAGCTGAAACGGTCCTCCATACCCTGGACTGTAGAAGGGCTTTGAACTTCTACCTTGACCGTACGCGGGAGCACCGTAAAGCTGCTCAGCTTTTTGTGTCTTTTGACCCCAATAAATTGGGGCTCCCGGTCTCCAAGCGTACTCTGTCCATCTGGGTTGCAGACTGTATCTCTTGGGCTTATGGGGCAGCCGGACTCTCCTTAGAAAGCCGAGTCACGGCTCATTGCGTTCGGGCAAAGGCTACGTCAGTGGCTTACCTCCGCTCTGTTCCGCTGGCAGACATCTGCCGGGCCGCTACTTGGTCTTCGAGCCAGACTTTTGCGGTCCATTACTGTCTCGAGAGGGAGTCCCGCAGGGACAGTGCTTTCGGACAGGCAGTCCTCCGTAATCTCTTTGAGGTCTGAGCAACTCCTACCCTCCATCCCGGATGTGGGCTACCGGTGGGTGATAATTCAGCGAAGATTCTGTCCTTCTGTGCTGCTGAGCTAGAGGGAGCTCATTTTTGTGCTTAGGGTCTCCGGTAGCCTTGAGCTTGGGAATCCCATAAGTGAGGACTGACTTCCTGCTTGGTCCTGGAGAAATCGTAGTTACTCACCTGTAACAGGTGTTCTCCAGGAGCAGCAGGAATCAGTCCTCACTACCCTCCCTCCTCCCCTTGGAGTTGCAATCGTCTGCTTATGTTCTTTTTGCAAATTTTTATGCTGTCTTTTTTAGCTATGTCATCTGACTGGCTAAGATGGCACCCTCGGGCGGGAAGACGACCGCGCGCATGCGCGCTGCAATTCCCAAAGGCTTTCTTTGAAAGCTGGGGAAAATTGCTCCGCGAGGGCTCCGTCGGCGCCGACGTCACCCTATAAGTGAGGACTGATTCCTGCTGCTCCTGGAGAACACCTGTTACAGGTGAGTAACTACGCTTTTCAGTGGAGGGCAGTACTGCTTTTCAGGACACAAAGGACCGGGAACTGGAAACTCTGCTAAAACAGGTGTTTGATATTAATACTGTTGTTGCAGGTGTTGATCTGTGGTGCTTTCGTAGCCGGAGTCTGTTTATGCTGCACTCAAGGCATTTTAAAGACAGCAGGGCCTGAACAGTCTCCCCCGATGGAAGCGTCAAAGTTGGAGTCAGGGGTGGCCTACTTAGCAGATGCTTTTTATGACCTTATTAAGGGTCTGTCTAAGAGTATGGCCTCTGTGGTGGCTGTGCGTTGCTGTATATGGCTATGTAATTGGTCAGCGGCTGTCTCTTCCAAATCCCATTTGAGCAGGCTTCCCTTCAGGGGTAAGCTGTTTGGGGAAGCTTTGGATAAGCTGGTGAAGGACTTGGAGTCTAAAAGTGGTAGGCTACCAGAGGATAAGCAGAGGCAGGTGAAGACTACTGGTTCATTGTGTGAGAAGGCGTGAGACTTAGAGATTCTGTGCTTTTTCTAGGACACAAGCAGGAAGTTTGTCTTGACATATGGGTGACATTGGTGCCGACGGAGCCTGCACAGATCCACTCCCCTAACTTTCAAAGAAAGCCTTTGAGAGTTACACCATGCATGTGCAGTCACCTTCCCACCCAAAAGTGCCATATGGCCTGTCTATCTCTTTCCACAGAGCCCTGCAGACGTTCTGACTGCACCCAAGTAAAAGTAGATTTTTTTTTAACCTTTTACTCTGTTTTCTGTTTTTCTCGAGTACTCGAGTCGATCACCTTAATTCACCTCCGAGTCCTGATTTTCGCTCAGGTATTTTTTCTTTTCCTTTTTCGGCACTTGGGTTTTCTCTTCACGTTGAGATGTCTGAGTTTGATCCCGTGGGTCTCATCTTTTCCTGCTACGTCCTCGACCAGTGGTTTTAAGCAGTGTGGCAAGTGTAACTGCACTGTCCCGTATGGACTGCCAAAGCACCTGAATCAAGTGCCTCGGGGCAGGCCATGATGGGTCTTCCTGCCTGCTTTGCCGCCTCATGTCAAACCATAATCTGTAAGGAACGCGAAAGGCAGCATGAGGAGCTGTTTAGTAGGTCTGGCTCTGATTCGGCATCGGGGGTGGAATCCCTACCTTCGGTGCCAGGCAATGCGGCATCACGTGCCTGGGTTTGTTCTGAGGTCATTGGGCATCTGTTGTCCTCAGAGAATCTCCCGCATGGGTCAGCATCTTCCTTGAAGTCGACACCAAGGACCGATCTGATGAGTGGTAAAGTCCACCTTGACTTGGCCTTGAAGCCCTTCGCTCGATTCGGGGGGTGACAGACTGGCGCACCCATCGAAGTAGCCCCGAAGGGATGAGTTGCCTGTGACGTTGAGGGATGGGCAAGTCACCTCCGACTCCATCACGATCCGGCACTCCCTGACCAGGGATCTGGCTCCGGCTTCAGCCTCGATGCTGTTGGGGCCATTGGCAGAACTGTCTGTCATCGAGGCCCGCATGGCAGCCCTCAAACACAGCTGCTTAGCATTCCTCAAGATGCAGTGGGGCCTGACTCTCAGTCCCTCTGGGTCATCGGCGCCCACACGGGGACGACCTTAATGAGGACATCCCCAGAGGATGCTCCACCCATCTTGGAGCGCCTAGTACTATCTGACTATTGACAACTGACACAACACCGTTGGACCACTGACATCAGGAGTCTTTGGCGCCGAGTCAGTCTGAGGACTGCAGGGCACTTACTGATGACTCCAGCTCAGAGATGGAATGGGAAACAGACGAGGAATCCCCCGATGCCGTGCTCCATCAGGACATTCCCTCCGACCTCTCCATGCCACATCACTAGTGAAGTCCCCCTCAGAAGACCTGGTCTTTCTGGAATTCGTGAGGGAGATATACCAGGCACTCGCCTTCATGGTGGTGCCTGAGGACGAGCCGTGTGCTGAGGGATCTTGTGATCCTCCAGTATGAGGCTTCTCCTCGGGAGGTGCTGATGGTGTCTGAACCCCCCATCCAGGAGTGCCTGCTGTTCAGGATGTGGGAGACCCCGGTGACAGTGCAGATTGTGAACCATCGACTCGATTTGCAGTATAAAGTCGGCAAGAGCCTAGAATTCCAGAAAGCACAACTTCCAAACAATTCCACGGTGGTGGAGTCAGTTATGTGTTGGATTAAGAGCCAGAAGATGCACTCCTCGGTGACCCCTGGCAGGGAGACTCGTACCATGGGGTGTGTTTGGTAGGAAGTGTTTCCAGGACTCTGTGCTCACAGCCTGGATCCAGGCTTGCCAACTTTACATGGGCATGTACCTGAGAGACCTGGGAAAGGAACTTTCCAGGTTCTCGGCTGGTTTATCAGGTGAGCCCTTGAACGCTTTTGGACCCTGGTTTCTTCGGTCAAGGAGTGCTCCAAATTTCAGACTCGAGCAGCCTTCGACAGCTGGCTGCAATCCTCAGACTTGGAGCAATAGGTACAGGACAAACTAGCAAACGTCCCATGCCAGAGGGATAACCTCTTTGGCAAACCCATGACAGAGAAGGCAGATGAGTTGGAGAAAGGAATTCATGACCAGGACCAGGCTGTCCAAGAAAGTGTTGGACCCTTTCTGTTGGAAGGCTTCAGGGAAAAAGCCCTTCCACCTTAAGTCCAAGAAGGCTTACGGAAGCTACCCTAAGTTCCTGGCCTACTTCGCTCCCCCTCAGGCAGCAGGCCAAGGGCATGGCCCCCATAAGCCTAAAGCTTCCAAACCCCAAGCAGCGCCCCAGCTGCAGCCTGGGGGCAGGTTTTAACTCCTTGGGCATAGCCTCCCTCCCTGAGGAGGTAGCAGGGCTAAGGTTCATTGGGGGATGGCTAGCCCACTTTGCACACAGGTGCCCCTTTATCACCGCAGATGCCTGGGTGTTACGAGTGGTCAAGGACAGTTATCTCCTTTACTTTATTCATCTGCCTCACCCTCTTTCACAGGGGAATTATCCATGGACTCCTTGCACAGGGAGCTTCTCCAGAAAGAGCTTGGGTCATTACTTGAGGATTAGGCGGTTGAGCTTGTCCCTCCTCACTTTCAGAGACAGAGGTTCTACTCCTGCTACTTCCTGGACCCCAAGAAGATGGGGCTTCAGGCCCATTCTGGATCTTCGGGACCTTAATAGTTTCCTGGTCAAGAAAAATTCAAAACGGTATCCTTTGGAACCTTGCTGTCTTACCTTCTCCAGGGAGATTGGATATGCTCCTTAGATCTCAAAGATGCATACACCCACTTCCTGATCCAGCCAAGGCACCATTAGTACCTCTGGTTCATAGTAGGGGGCTACCACTTTCAATACAGGGTGCTTTCCTTTGGCATTGTCTCGGCCCCTCAGGTATTCACGAAATGCCTAGCGGTCATGGCCACTCGCCTCCGGCTCCTCGGAGTGTTTGTGTTCCTTTACCTGGACAACTGGCTCATGCGGACCGGCAAGCTGGATGAAGTGTGCAATGTGTCCCTGCACACGCTAGGGCTGCTGCAGCACCTAGGCTTTGTGGTGAACTTCCCAAAATCTCACCTCGCTCCAACACTGTGCATGGAGTTCATCAGGGCCCTGGTGGTCTCCACTCGAACAAAGGTCTTCATACCCCTGGAACAGGCTCAGCACCTTGCTGCCCTAGTGCAAGAGGTATAGTGCAGTTCACCAGTCACAGCCTGAAGGATGCGGCACCTCCTGGGGCTCATGACGTCCACTGTCCATGTGACCCCTTTCACCTGCCTGTGCATATGGGAGGCCCAATTGTGTGCTCAGTGGCCGCAGTTGTCGGGCCACCTGGAAGACCGTATCCAGGTTATGCCAGCCTTAGCAGCCTCCCTGACCTGGTGGCAGGATGACTGCAAGCTAAGAGATGGCCTACCATTCCAATCCCTACCGGTGCAGTGCTTCCTCACCACAGATGTGTCCAAGATGGGCTGGGGGGTCCACTGTGATCACCTGCAATCACAGGACCCATGGTCGCCAGAGGAGTGTGCCTTGCAGATCAAACTGCTTGAACTCTGGGCAATCGTATGCCCTGTGAGTCTTCCAGGACCTTCTAAAAGGACAAGTAGTCCAAGTCCATATGGACAACCAGATAGCAATGTTTTACATCAACAAGCAAGGGGGCACAGGCTCGTACAATCTCTGTTGGGAGGTGGTGCGCCTCTGGAATTTCACGGCAGCAAGGAACATCTCACTCTGAGCAGTGTACCTGCCGGGCCAGGACAATATACTGGCTGACTGCCCGAGTCCCATCCTTCAACCACATGAGTGGAAGCTGAACCCCCTAGATAGATCTCTTTGCTAGTCCAGAGAATGCACAGTTGCCATGCTTCTGCTCCTGGAAATCGATCCAGAATTGAGGTGGTGGATGCCTTCCTCCTCCCTTGGTTCAAGGGCTTCCTGTACGTATTCCCACAGATGCCCCTGATGCCTTGGCCCTCCTGAAGATTCAGGCAGAGGTGGCTGCCGTCCTCTTCATTGTGCCATGGTGGCTGAGGCAACCCTAGTTCCCCTGCTGCTGCAGCTGTCCTAAGGGGACCCATGGCTGTTGGGATGTGCCCCTGACCTCTCACAAGAGAACGGTATGCTGCAACACCCCCAACCTCCAGTCCCTGGCTCTGAGGGCCTGGCTGTTGAGAGGATAGCCATTGCACACCACCACCTACTTCAGCTGGTGGAGGATATCCTGCTGGCTTCATGTAAGGACTCTACACGCAGAGCTTATGCCTTCAAGTGGCACAGATTCTCCCTCTGATGTGCGTGACAGGGCCTTAACCCTTTCCCCTGCACAATAGTGGAGGTTTTGCGGTACCTCTTGCACCTGTCGGGTGCAGGCCTGAAATCCACTCTGTCAGAGTACACCTCTGTGCCATCTCGGCTCACCATCCCAAAGTGGAAGGCCAGGCTGTGTCTATCCACCCCCTGGTAGGCTGGTTCATGTGAGGCATGGGACCTCAGTGTGCTCCTAGGGAGGTTCATGAAGGGTGCTTTTGAGCCCTTGGTGACCTGTCCTCTCAAATACTTCTCATGGAAGGTCATTTTACTGGTGGTGCTCACCTCCACCAGACATGTGAGCAAACTACAAGTGTTAGTAGCACATGAGCCTTAAACCAGGTTCCATAGGAACAGGGTCGTCCTTTGGACACACCCAAAGTTCTTACCAAAAGTGTTCTTGGCTTTCCCTCTGAACCAGGAGGTGGTGCTATCCATCTTTTTACATAGAAACAGAGTGACAAAAAAAGACCACATGGCCTATCTAGTCTGTCCTTCCATATCAACCACTACAATAGTCCCCCTTTTTTCCTTTTAGAGATCCTCTGTGGCTGTCCCATGCTTCTATGAATTCAGATACTGTTCTCATATCTATCACCACCACTGGGATACTCTTCCACGGATCCACCACTCTTTCTGTAAAGAAATATTTCTGCATATCACTCCTGAATCTATCCCCTTTCACCCTTATCCCATGTCCCCTCAAACTCTGCGTGCCCAGATGCTGGAATACACTACCCCCCCCCCCCCCAAACATCCGTGCAATTCCTGACCTACTCCAGTTTAGGAAAGCCTTGAAGCACCACCTCTTCCTCCTGTACTACCCGATAGACATTGCCGTAGCAACCCCATCCACAGATACAACACAACGCCTACGGCTAGACCAATGAGGTGAACCACACCGTGCTGCAAGATTGTATATAGTTACCCCATGTTATCCAAGTTTTAATTCCCTGTTCATTGTAAACACAGAGTACCCAAGGAAATGTGTAGTTCTATGTTTTATTGTAAACTGCGCTGATGAATAGCGCGGTATAAAAGAGACTGGAAATAAATAGAACTTGCTTCCAATTGAAAGAGACTCTCCTGTGCATTTATGCCACGGAGGTATTTAAATGTCTGTCATATCACTATCCTGCCATTCCTCTAAGGTGTATATATTAAGATCCTTAAGTCTGTCCTCATATGCTTTATAATGAAGAACACTAACCATTTTAGTAGCCACCCTCTGTACTGACTCCAGCCTGTTTATATCCTTTTGAAGGTGCAGTCTCCAGAAGTGCACACAACTACAAATGAGGTCACACCAAAGACTTATACAGAGGCACTGTCACCTCCTTTCTTCTGCTGGCCATTCCTCTCCCTATGTACCCAAGCATCCTTCTAGCTTTTGCTGTCGCCTTTTCTACCTGTTTAGCTATTTTAAAATCATCAGACACAATCATGCCTAGGTCCTGCTCTTTAGTGCACAAAAGTACTTCATCCCCCTATAATATATTGCTCCCTTGGATTGCTGCAGCCCAAATGCATGACCTTACATTTTTTAACATTAAATCTCACCTGCCAAATTCTAGACCATTCTTCAAGCTTAGCTGGATCCCTCCTCATGTAATCTACACCTTCCTGAGTATCTATTGTAGATTTTGGTATCATCAGCAAAGAGGTAAACCTTACTCGAAAGCCCTTCTGCTATATCACTAACAGATGTTAAAAAGAATCTGACCAAGGACAGATCCCTGAGGCACACCACTGGTAACGACCACCTCCTCAGAGTGAGCTCCATTTACCTGTACTCTGTCACCTCCCACTCAACCAATTTCTAACCCAAGCAGTAACTTTAGGGTCCATCCCTATGGTGCTCAGTTTGTTTATAAGTCGCCTGTGAGGAATGGTGTCAAAGGCTTTATTGAAATCTAAATATACCACAGCTAGAGCTCTTCCCTCAGTCCAACTCCCTGGTCACCCAGTCAAAGAGCTCAATTAGGTTTGTCTGACAAGATGCTTCTGCTGAATACATGCTGCCTTGGATCCTGCAATCTGCTGGATTCCAGAAACCTCACTATTTTCTTTCAGCAGTGCTTCCAATAATTTACTCACTATGTTAAACTAACCGGCCTGTAGTTTTCGACCACATTCTGGTAATTTTCTAAAAGGAATTCTTTGTATTAAAGCTAATTAATCTGTGAACCCACTATTATTGTTAAATCAGTCAGGGCCTAGTAGCAGCAGTTTAAATTTAAAACACAGAGGAGAACTTTCTGGTTACATTTCATACCCAGCAGAGAGCTTGTAGTTTAAATTTAATAGTCACTCAGGGCCTAGTAACAGCAAAGTACTTTTAGTTTAAATTTAAAACACAGAAGAGAGCTTTCTGGTTACATTTGGAACCCAGCAGAGAGCTTGTAGTTCAAATTTCATAAGAAGTTAGAGCCTAGCAGCAGCTTAGAGCTATAATTTAAATCAAATCAGAATATAGCTTACCTCAGCAGCACAAGACAGGGTACTGTGTAGCAGCCCTCTTTTAATAAGTGTTATTTCCCTCCCCACACCCACACCCACCCACCCCTGGGATAATCGTAGCTTTATAGGTACTTATACATCTTAGAAGACAGGAGGTGCTCTCAGGTGAAGCTCATTACCCAAATCAGTCATACACTGAGGACCTGAGATTAGTTAAGCTTCAGGTGAACAAGGTATATTACACGTATTAGGTACAGTTTTATTATAAATATCCATAGCAACCCTTAGTAAGTAAAGAACTTAGATCTAAACACAAACTTAAAACTAAGATGCAGACAGCAGTCCAGCAGCGGGATGGGGGCTTTCCAGTCTTTTGCATTGAGTGTCACATGTATGATTTTCTCCCAGTTGGTGAGAGGTCTTACGTGTGCACTAGGTGCAAGGAGCTCTTTGCTCTCAGGGAACGAGTCCGTTCTCTAGAGGCTAAAGTAGCAGACTTGGAAAGCATAAGACAGAGAGGTACATAGACGAGACCTACAGGGATCTAGTCCTAGAGGTCCCACCTCCAGTCTGGCAGCATCCATGTTGCCATGGAGGAGAGAGGTCATGTGACAGGAGAGCATCACCCTGGTGTGGCAGGGAGTGATCCTGTAACTAGGACCTGTCCTGCAGGTGATGTAAAACCCTCTCGCACCGAGGAGGTTTCTCCAGGGCCATGTGCCCTTGAGTGAAGGGTTAGGACAGTCGTTATAGTTGGTGATTCGATCATTAGGCATGTAGATAGCTGCGTGGCTGGTGGATGTGAGGATCGCCTGGTAACATGCCTGCCTGGTGCGAAGGTAGCGGACCTCACGTGCCACCTAGATAAGGTCTTAGATAGTGCTGGGGAGGAGTCTGCTGTCTTAGTACATGTCGGTACCAATGACATAGGAAAATGTGGTAGGGAGGTTCTGGAGGCTAAATTTAGGCTTTCAGGTAGGAAGTTGAAATCCAGAACTTCCAGGGTAGCATTCTCCGAAATGCTTCCTGTTCCACGCGCAGGACCCAAAAGGCAGGCAGAGCTCCGGAGTCTCAATGCGTGGATGAGACAATGGTGCAGAGATGAGGGGTTTGGATTTATTAGGAACTGGGGAACATTCTGGGGAAAGGAGGGGCTCTTCCGAAGGGATGGGCTTCACCTTAACCGGGATGGAGCCAGGCTGCTGGCATTAACCTTTAAAAAGGAGAGAGAGCAGCTTTTAAACTAGATATTAGGGGAAAGCCGACAGTCGCCCAAGAGCGGATGGTTCGGAAGAATGTATCTTTGAAGGATACTACCAAAAGCAGAGAGGTTCCACAAAAGAGTAAAGTAGCCCAAATGCCCTCAAGTATGGAGCAGACAGAGCTTAAAGATCCTAAATTACCCATGTCTAACAATAGCCAAATTAATATGAATAAAATACATTCTCGAAAATGCTTGTATGCAAATGCTAGAAGTCTAAAAAATAAGATGGGAGAGTTAGAATATATAGCACTAAATGAAAGGTTAGATATGATTGGAATATCAGAGACATGGTGGAAGGAGGACAACCAGTGGGACACTGATATCTGGGTACAAACTATATCGTAATGATAGAGCTGATCAAATTGGTGGAGGGTTTGCTCTCTGTTAGAGAGGGCATTGAGTCAGAAAGGATTAAAGTTTTGCAGGAAACAAAATCTGCTGTAGAATCTATATGGATTAAAATTTCATGTAAAAGGGGGAAGGCAATGGCAGTGGGGGTGTACTATCGAGCGCCTGGCCAGAATGACCACATGGATGATGAAATGCTCAAAGAAATCAAGGAAGCTAACAAAAGTTACAGCACAGTAATAATAATGGGTGATTTCAACTACCCCGGTATCGACTAGGTCAGTGTCACGGCAGGACATGCTAGGGAGATAAAGTTCCTAGATGAAATAAATGACTGCTTCTTGGAGCAGCTGATTCATGAACCGACCAGAGGGGAAGCCATATTAGACCTAATCCTTAGTGGAACACCAGATCTAGTGCAAGAGATAAGGTTGTTGGGGCCACTTGGCAATAGTGATCATAGCATGATCGCCTTTGATTTAATTAGTGGAGGAGGGATAGTAAGGAAATCCACAGTACTACCTTTTAACTTTCGAAAGGGAGACTATGATAAAATGAGGAAAACAGTTAAGAAAAAACTAAAAGGAGCAGTTGCAAAGGTTAAAGATGTACATCAGGCTTGGCTGTTGTTGAAAAATACTATCTTGGAAGCCCAGACCAGCTGTATTCCACGCTTTAAGAAAAGTGGAAGGAAGTCCAAAAAACTGCCAGCATGGTTTAAAGGTGAGGTCAGAGAGGCTGTTGCCAAAAAAGCATCTTTCAGGAAATGGAAAAAAGAGCCAAACGACGAAACCTGGAAACAGCACAACCACTGGCAAGTCAAGTGCAAGGCATTGATAAGGCAGGCAAAGGGAGAATTCGAGAAGAAGCTTGCTGCGGAAGCAAAAACGCGAAGTAAAGACCTTTTCAAGTACATTCGTAGCAAAAAACCTGTGAGAGAGTCAGTTGGTCCATTAGATGATAAAGGGGTTAAAGGAGCACTAAGAGGCGACAAGGCGATAGCGGAGAGACTGAATGAATTCTTTGCTTCAGTCTTTACTGAGGAAGATGTAGGGATGTTACCCATGACTGAAGTGGTATTTAAAGGTGCGGAAGAATTGAAGGAGATATCGATACATCGGGAAGATGTATTACAACTATTAGATAAACTGAAGAGTAGCAAATCACCTGGGCCGGATGGTATATATCCAAGGGTATTGAAAGAACTGAAATAGGAGATTGCAGACCTGCTATTAGTAATCTGTGAACTATCATTAAAATCATCTCTAATACCTGAAGATTGGAGGATTGCCAATGTAACACCAATTTTTAAAAAGGGTTCCAGGGGTGATCTAGGAAACTACAGACCGGTGAGCCTGACATTAGTACCGGGAAAAATGGTAGAAACCATCATAAAGAATAAAATTACTCAGCATGTAGATAGTCATGACCTAATGGGAGACAGCCAACATGGCTTTAGACAAGGAAGATCTTGTCTTACTAATCTGTTTTTTTTGAAGGCGTGAATAATCAGGTGGACAAAGGTGAGTCGGTTGATATTGTGTATCTGGACTTTCAGAAAGCCTTTGACAAGGTCCCTCATGAGAGACTTTTGGCAAAACTAAAGAGTCATGGGATAGGAGGCAGTGTACTATTGTGGATCAGGAACTGGTTAAAAGATAGAAAGCAGAGGGTAGGGCTAAATGGCCAATTTTCCCAATGGAGAAAGGTGAATAGTGGTGTACCCCAGGGATCTGTGCTGGGTCCGCTGCTTTTGACATATTCATAAATGACCTGGAAAGTGGAATAACGAGTGAGGTTATCAAATTTGCAGATGACACAAAACTATTTAAAGTTGTTAAAACCCAAGAGGATTGTGGAAAATTGCAAGAGGATCTTGATAAATTGGAAGACTGGGCATCAAAATGGCAGATGAAATTTAATGTGGATAAGTGCAAGGTTATGCATCTAGGGAAGAACAACCCAAACTATGGTTACACGATGCAAGGTTTCCACATTAGGAACCACCACCCAGGAAAAAGATTTAGGTGTCATTGTGGATACCATGTTAAAACCCTTGGCCCAGTGTGCAGCGGTGGCCAAGAGAGCATATAGAATGCTAGGTATGATAAGGAAAGGAATGGAAAATAAAACAAAAGATATTATAATGCCTCTATATCATTCCATGGTGAGACCGCACCTTGAATATTGTGTGCAATTCTGGTCGCCGTATCTTAAAAAGGATATAGCGATTTTAGAAAAGGTTCAGAGAAGAGCCACCAAAATGGTAAAGGGGATGGAAGGATACTCCTATGAAGAAAGGCTAAAAAGGTTAGGGCTCTTTAACCTGGAAAAGAGACGGCTGAGGGGTGATATGATAGAAGTCTATAAATTAATGAATGGAGTGGAACGGGTAAACGTAGATCGATTGTTTACCTTATCAGAATATAGAAAGACACGGGGACATGCAATGAAGCTACAGGGTAAACTATTTAAGACTAATAAAAGAAAATATTTTTTTACTCAATGTGTAATCAAACTCTGGAATTTGTTACCAGAGGATGTAGTAAAGGCTGTTAGTGTAGCTGGGTTTAAAAAAGGTTTGGACAAGTTCCTGGAGGAAAGGTCCATAAACCATTATTAAGAAGGGACCCAGGATATCAATGCTTGAACCAATACAAGCATTGTGGAACCTGTGTCCCTTGGGGAAACTGCTAGGTACATATGACCTAGATTGGCCACTGTTGGAAACAGAATACTGGGCTTGATGGACCTTGGTCTGACCCAGTATGGCATATCTTATGTTCTTATATCTGCTCCTCTCCAGTCCTTTGGCGCCACTCCTGATGCCAACAAGGCATTGAAAAGGTCAATCAGTGCAGCTGCTAGAATGTCCCCAAGTTCCCTCAGTATTCTAGGGTGTATCCCATCCGGACCCATCGCTTTTGTCTACTTTAAGTTTAGCTAGTTTCTTATGAACACAGTCTTCTGAAAATTGTTCAATGCCCCTCATTTTTATTCCTGTTTGTGGGTGTTCTCCAAGAAGAAGCAGGAAGTCCGTCCTCACTTAAGGGTGATGTCGGCACTGATGGAGCCCGCGCAGAGCAATTCACCAGTTTTCAAAGAGAGTCTTTGGGGTTGCTACCACACATGCGTGGTCCTCTTCCTGCCCAAGGGTGCCATCTTACTCAATCAGGTCCCTTAGCTCGAGCCGTACCAAGAAGACTGCAAGGGAAGGACAAAAATACAGCAACTCATCAGGGGAGGCGGGAGGGTAGTGAGGACTGATTTCTGCTGTCCCTGGAGAACACCTGTTACAGGTCAGTAACTACGCTTTCTCCAGGAACAAGCAGGAAGTCGGTCCTCACTTATGGGACTCCCTAGCTACAGGCTACCGAACCTGTAACCGGAGGACCACCCTGTTTTGATAAAATCTGCTGTAAGGGGCACCAGCCATGAGTGCCTGAAGCTCACTGACTTGGTGAGCCGAGGTCAGCGCCACCAGGAAGGCCACCTTCCAGGACAAGTGCTGGAGCGAACACGTCACCATTGGCTCGAAGGGTGAATGAGTGAGCTGTGTGAGCACCATGTTCAAGTCCCCTTCTGCTGGAAATGGACAGATGGGTGGTTTGGACAGCAGAAGGCCCTGCATGAAGCGGGAGACTAGCGGCTGCCCTGAGAGAGGTTTTCCCTCAACAGAGAGATGATTAGCTGATATGGTGCTCAGACTTTGACTTCAGCCCTTCCCTTGAGAGATGGAGGAGGTACTGAACCCACTGAACTGGGCACAAGAAGGGGTCGATCTGGTGTTCTGAGCACCAGATGGAGAAGCATTTCCACTTAAAGGTGTAAGCCTGCCTAGTGGAGTCCTTCTTCGAGGCAAGGAGGATTTCCTTGACCACCTCCAGAGAGGCTAGAGAGACCCGTTCAGCTGTCAGGCTGTGAGGGATAGGGAGGTTAGGTTTCGGTGCAGTACACGACCCTTCTCCTGTGTTAGCAAGTCCCTGGCAGAGCATGGAGGAACCAGAGGCTCCAATGACAGCAGGAGCAAGAACCAAGGCTGCTGAGGTCACGAGGTGGTTATGAGAATCAGCGATGCCCCATCCCATTGAGCCTTGAACAGAGTCCTCGCAATAAAGGGGAATGGGAGGGAATACATATAGAAGACTGGAGGACCAGTCCAGAAGAAATGCATTGGGGCTGTCCCTGCCCGGGTGTGTTACTGGGCTGCAAAAGCGAGGGAGCTGTGTGTTCTGGGGGCTGGCGAAGAGGTCTATCGCTGGAGTGCCCCAGCGTAGAAACAGCCAGCCTGCCACTCTGGGATCCAGATGCCACTCGTGGGGCTGAAGGATTCTGCTGGCATTCTGACCCGGGAGGTACGTTGCCTTGAGGGACATCCGCCGTCGAGCGGAAAAAGAGCAGATGAGGACCACTTCCCTGCAGAGGGAGTGCGACCCCGTGCCCCCTCCTCCCTTTACCCCTCTTCCCCCCCCTTCCCCCCCCCCCCTTATTGATGTAGAACATCGCTACCCGGTTGTCGGTCTATACCAGAACCGACTTCCCACTGAGGAGATCCTCGAAGGTCCTCATGGCCCACCGGATGGCCTGGAGCTCGAGCAGGTTTATCTGCTGCTGAGCCTCCGTGGGTGACCATTTCCCCCCCCCCCCCCCACATGCAGTAAGACCTGCAATGGGCTCCCCACCCTAATAGGGAAGCATCTGTAGTCAACACCACATCATGCTGTGGGGCCTGAAAGGGCGATCCCCAAAGGAGGTTGTGGGGGTTTTGCCACTAGTTCAGGGATAAGCGGAGGTCAGGAAGAACCCTGATGGGGATACCTGAGGTGTCTGAGGGACTGGCTTCATTGGGTACTGAGATACCACTGAGCCGCCCGCATATGCAGGTGGGAGTGAGGAACCACATGCACGGTTAAGGCCATGTGGCCCAAGAGGCATAGCATGGACCAAGCGGTGACCTGGTGAGCGCTTTGGACATGAGTTGCCAGAGCTCAGAGGGGGGGGGGGGGGGTGGAGCGGTCCACTGGCAAGAAAGTGATGGCCTGATCCTCTAGGGATCACTCCTTTAACACTCTCCTGCATAATCTCTCTCTCTTACAGTATGTTCCTTTTCCCACTTATTCTGTGGGTCATGCTCTCTGGAGGGAGGAGTGGCCTAGTGATTGGGGCAAGGTACCACAGGTTGGTGGTTCAAATCCCACTAGAGGACAGCAACCTTGGGCTTGGAAGGACTGGGGTTTCTAGTCCCACAGGTGCTCCTTGTGGTCTTGGGCAAGCCACTTAACCCTCCATTGCCCATGTTTCCTGTAAGTATTAGTGTATGTGTCTCATATCCCCTCGTGTTAAATGTATCCCCCAATTGTGACCACTTAGTTTTGTATACCACCTTATCCTTCAATCAATCTAAATAAATAAATACTCGATCTTATTACCTCATATTCCTCCACCCTCCTGTCGCAAAATCTTTGTTCTCTTCATCTACCTTGGACAGATCACCTCTGCCTGACCTTTCACTGTTTCCATTCAAAGCCACCCTCATTTACCCTTTCAGCTAACATGTCCCCCTTGCCCATCCCCCCTTTACGTCACTCTTGTCACATTTCTCCACTCACATTCCAGCATTTTCCAACTGCAGCTGAACTTCCCCCTGATTCACAGGCATCTCTTTGGTCTTCCAGTCTCTCCATAGCTCTGGACCACCTAACCTCTCTACAGCCCTGTCCCCCTACGTCACTTCCTTTCACAGCCTTGGTTCCACAGTGGTCTTCACCCCTTACGCACTTACCTCCGTTGAGCCGAGCGGCTATGGCGGAAGGCTCCCTCCCCAGCTACACTATCATCATTTAAAGCGCATCACCTACACTACAGTTCTCAAGTCCACTTTGCTAAACAGGCCTATTTCTCCAATGCCATTCCCTCTGCTCCTAACCAGACCTGCCATCTCTACTCCATTCTTAAATCGCTCACATCACTTTGCCCTGATTCTACTGCCAGGCCTGTTCAGCCAATTCCTCCCCCTTCACAACTAGCATCCTTCTTTAGTGATGAGATATCTTCCCTTGGGGGGAGGAGGGGGGACAGTAGGGCAGGGATGCTCTATCTCCTCCCCTCCTCCATTTCCATCCCCCTCCCCAAGTCTCTCACACATGGGCCTCATTTCATCCACTCACCACAGCTGAACTTGTTTGATTGATCTCTTCCTCTAATAAAACATACTGCTCCCTTGACCCTGTTCCCTCCTCCTGACTACTCACACCCTCTCTTGCACTCATCCCTTCTATCCTTGCCATGATCAACACTAGTCTTTCTGTAGGCAGTGGCCATCGAGCTAGTGCTGTGGGTTCAGGCACACATGCAACTGTTGCAGAGAGCCCTATTGCAAAGGTAGTCTGCGTAGCACCACTTGCTCACGCAGCTGCTTTTTGGCTTGAGGGGGGTCATTAGAATATATAGCACTAAATGAGAGGTTAGATATGATTGCACTCTCAGAGACATGGTGGAAGGAGGATAACCAGTGGGACACTGTGATACCTGGATACAAACTATATCGTAATGATAGAGCTGAACAAATTGGTGGAGGGGTTGCGCTCTATGTTAGAGAGGGCATTGAGTCAGAAAGGATTAAAATTTTGCAGGGAACAAAATTTGCTGTAGAATCTCTATGGATTGAAATTCCATTTATGAAGGGGAAGGTGATGGCAGTGGGAGTATACTATCGACCACCTGGCCAGAATGAACAAATGGATGATGAAATGCTCAAAGAAATCAAGGAAGCTAACAAAAGCCACAACAGAGTAGTAATAATGGGTGATTTCAATTACCCCGGTATCGACTGGGACAGTGTCACAGCAGGACAAGCTAAAGAGATAAAGTTTCTAGATGAAATAAATGACTGCTTCTTGGAGCAGCTGATTTATGAACCGACCAGAGGGGAAGCCATACTGGACCTAGTCCTTAGTGGAACGCCAGATCTGGTGCAAGAAATAAGGGTGTTGGGACCACTTGGCAATAGTGATCATAGTATGATCATGTTTGATTTAATCAGTGGAGGACAGATAGTAAAGGAATCCACAGTACTACCTTTTAACTTTCAAAAGGGAGACTATGATAGAATGAGGAATATAGTTCGGAAAAAACTAAAAGGAGCGGTTCCAAAGGTTAAAGACTTACAGCAAGCTTGGGTGTTATTTAAAAATACTATCCTCGAAGCCCAGACCAGCTGTATTCCACGCATTAAGAAAAGTGGAAGAAAGTCCAAAAAACTGCTAGCATGGTTTAAAGGTGAGGTCAGAGAGGCTGTTGCTGCCAAAAGAGCAACCTTCAGGAAATGGAAAAAAGAGCCAAATGATGAAAACTGGAAACAGCACAAGCACTGGCAAATTAAATGCAAAGCATTGATAAGGCAGGCAAAGCGGGAATTTGAGAAGAAACTTGCTACGGAAGCAAAAACACGAAATAAAGACTTTTTCAAGTACATTCGTAGCAAAAGGCCTGTGAGAGAGTCAATTGGACCATTAGATGATAGAGGGGTAAAAGGGGCAGTAAGAGGAGACAAGGCTATAGCAGAGAGACTGAATGAATTCTTTGCTTCGGTCTTTACTGAGGAAGATGTAGGGATGTTACCCAAGACTGAAGTGGTATTTAAAGGTGATACTGCAGAGGAATTGAGAGAAATATCGCTACACCGGGAAGATATATTACAACTATTTGATAAACTGAATAGTAGCAAATCACCTGGACCGGATGGTATACATCCCAGAGTGTTGAAAGAACTGAAATATGAGATTGCAGACCTGTTATTGGTAATCTGTGAACTTTCATTTAAATCATCTGTAATACCTGAAGATTGGAGGGTCGCCAACGTAACACCAATTTTTAAAAAGGGTTCCAGGGGTGACCCGGGAAATTACAGACCGGTGAGCCTGACGTCAGTACCAGGGAAAATGGAAGAAACCATCATAAAGAACAAAATTACACAGCATGTAGATAGTCATGGCCTAATGGGAGACAGCCAACATGGCTTTAGACAAGGAAGATCTTGTCTTACTAATCTGATCTGTTTTTTTGAAGGTGTGCATAAACAGGTAGACAAAGGTGAGTCGGTTGATATAGTGTATCTGGACTTTCAGAAAGCTTTTGACAAGGTCCCCCATCAGAGACTTTTGGCGAAGCTAAAAAGTCATGGGATAGGAGGCAGTGTACTATTGTGGATCGGGAACTGGTTAAAAGATAGAAAGCAGAGGGTAGGGCTAAATGGCCAATATTCCCAATGGAAAAAGGTGAATAGTGGAGTACCCCAGGGATCTGTACTGGGTCCGCTACTTTTTGACATATTCATAAATGACCTGGAAAAGGGAATAACTAGTGAGGTTATCAAATTTGCAGATGACACAAAACTGTTTAAAGTTGTTAAAACCCAAGAGGATTGTGGAAAACTGCAGGAGGATCTGGATAAATTGGAAGACTGGGCATCCAAATGGCAGATGAAATTTAATGTGGACAAGTGCAAAGTTATGCACCTAGGAAAGAACAACCCACACTATAGTTACACGATGCAAGGCTCCACATTAGAAACCACTACCCAGGAAAAAGATTTAGGAGTCATCGTGGATAACATGTTAAAACCCTCCGCCCAGTGTGCAGCGGCGGCCAAGAAAGCAAATAGAATGCTAGGTATCATAAGGAAAGGGATGGAGAATAAAACAAAGGATATTATAATGCCTCTGTATCGCTCCATGGTACGACCGCACCTTGAATATTGTGTGCAATTCTGGTCACCGTATCTTAAAAAGGACATAGAGTTATTAGAAAAAGTACAGAGAAGAGCCACCAAATTGGTGAAGGGGATGGAAGGCTACTCCTATGAAGAGAGGCTAAAAAGGTTAGGGCTCTTTAACCTAGAAAAGAGACGGCTGAGGGGAGATATGATAGAGGTGTATAAACTAATGAATGGAGTGGAACGGATAAACGTGGATCAATTGTTTACGCTATCAGAATATAGAAGGACTAGGGGACATGTAATGAAGCTACAGGGTAAACTATTTAAGACAAATAGGAGAAAATATTTCTTCACTCAACGTGTAATCAAACTCTGGAATCTGTTACCGGAGGATGTAGTAAGGGCTGTTAGTATAGCTGGGTTTAAAAAGGTTTGGACAAGTTCCTGGAGGAAAGGTCCATAAACCACTATTAAAAAGGGACCCAGGATATCAATGCTTGGCCTAGTACAAGCACTGCAGAACCTGTGTCTTTTGGGGAAACTGCTAGGTACGTATGACCTAGATTGGCCACTGTTGGAAACAGGATACTGGGCTTGATGGACCTCGGTGTGACCCAGTATGGCATTTCTTATGTTCTTATTGGTGGCTTCAGCTAGACAAACTGCTGGCCAGAATGCCTTTGGAAGTTCCGCAGTAGATTTCAGCAATGACAGATGCCTGTTTGACAGAATGGGGAGCTCAGTCCGAGGGTCAGACTGCGCAGGACTCCTGCTTGACAGAGGAGAGCACCTGGTCCATCAATCAGTTGGAGATAAGTAGTGTTTGATATCATCAGTCTCCAAGCTGCAGGTTAGGTTGACAACTCACAAGTTGGGACTGGACTAGAGGTACTCAAGGAAAGCCAATTGGCAAGTAAGACCTAATTATCCCTTTTCGTGTCTGAATGAGACTTTATAGTAGAGAAAACTGTATCTTTGCTGGCTAGAAGCAAACCATAGCTATTAAAGCAGTTAGAAAGGTTTCCCTTTATAGTATTAAATACATCATCAATGTATTATTTTCTAATTGGTCTTATTGAGAAATTTCTTCTCAGAATTTTCCAGCATAAATTCTACTGTGACTATTTTTCTCTCCCGATTGTAGTTCCCTTCAGTTCTCCAGGACCAAGCAGGAAGTCAGTCCTCACTTATGGGTGACGTCGGCGCCGACGGAGCCCTCGCGGAGCAATTTTCCCCAGCTTTCAAAGAAAGCCTTTGGGAATTGCAGCGCGCATGCGCGGTAGTCTTCCCGCCCGAAGGTGCCATCTTAGCCAGTCTTCTTTTTTCCGCGGAGCCCTACAGACGTCCCCGTCTTGTCCCCGCGAAAAAGTTGATTTTCCTCTGTATTTATCCTTTTTTCTTTCGGTTCGACGCCGGTCGTTTTCCCGCCCGGACTCGCGACGCCGGTCTCGAGTCCTCTAACGGTTTTTCGGTTTTTCTGACTTAGTCAGTTTTCGTTTTCGTTTTTTCCCTGGCAGCCCGGTCCTTTGACCTCGCAGGGGCCCTTTTTCCCCCGATGGCTGCCAGTGGCTTTAAGCGGTGTGGTCGGTGTGACCGAAATATGTCACTCACCGACTCACACGACCTTTGCCTCCGCTGCCTGGGCCCAGATCACGAGGAACTGATCTGTGGGCCCTGCAGCAAACTGTCCTCGAAGGCGTTGAGAAGTCGGCGGCATCAGCGCGAAAGAATCTTCGCTGACCCCAGCCGTACCCGGACCTCGTCGGAGGCCTCACTGTCGAAAGGCTCCAGTTCGGACCGTCGACGGAGCTCCTCCGACCGGGGTTCTCCCTCCGGGGACCATCGACGGAAGGAAAAACCCGCGAGGGCGGCGTCGCTGGACGCTCCTGGCTCCGCGAGGGCCAGGTCGCATAGCCCCGACAGCCGCCCCGGGTCCTTGGAGAAGGATCACCTCCCGAAGCGACCTCGCCTGGAGTCGGAGATGCCTGCCCGGGTAAGTCCTGTTGTCCTTCTGGACTCGCCTCCGCGTCAGCCGACGTCGGGCCCGACGCCGTCGGGGCCCGAGTCGGGGGCTGCTGGGTCGCCTGAGCTCGGACTCAGGTTGACGGCCTTGGAGAGCAGATTGTCTGCCTTCATGGACCAGCAGCGGGCACTGCTCGCTGGCTTCGCTGGCGTCGCTGCCCCGACCGCCGGGACGTCGACGTCCAAGTCGACCCCGGAGACCGAGCCGATCCTCGAGTCGATGAGAACTCGAGTCGATCCTCGGTCGAGGTCGCCCTCGGCCTCCCGTTCGGGACCGAGGTCGCCGACGCCGACTCCCTCGGCGTCGGGGCGGCTGGCGCCGCACCCTGCCCGAGCCGACCCCACCGAGTCCTCGTCGGAGTCGGTCTGGGAGTCGGAGGAAGAAGAGTCACCTGATTCTTTCCGGACTCGGTGTGTCCCATCGGACTCTCCGGAGTCCGAGCCTCGGAAGCAGTCCCCCCCGGAGGATGCCCGGTTCTCGGATTTCGTTAGGGATATGGCCAAGGCTTTGGCCTTCCCTGCGGACCCCGAGGAGGAGCCTCGAGCCGAAGAGCTCGACGCCCTCCAGTATGACTCTCCCGCGAGGGAGCACTTTACTGTGCCGGTTCCTCCTATGCTGGAACGACTGCTCTTCCGCATGTGGGAGAGTCCGGCCTCCTCGCCGGTCCTGAGCAAGCGGGTCGATTCTATCTATCGAGTCCGCAAGAGCCCTGGCTTTCAAAAGGCGCAGTTGCCACACCATTCCATGGTAGTGGAATCGGCCATGCATCGTCTTAAGAGCCAGAAGATGCACTCCTCGGTGCCTCCTGGAAGGGAGGCCCGTAACCTGGATGGCCTTGGCAAGAAGTGCTTCCAGGGCTCTATGCTCGCCTGTCGTGTCCAGACTTACCAGCTCTACATGGGCATGTATCTCAGGGATCTGGCTAAAGAGCTAGCCGGCTTCTCCGCTGGTTTGTCCGAGGAACCCTTGCGGAGGTTCCTAGCCTTGTCCACAGGTATTCGGGAATGCTCAAAGTTCATGTCCCGGGCAGCCTATGATGGCTTTGAAGCCTCGGCTCGAGTAGCCGCAGCCGGCATCGGTGCCCGCCGACAGGCTTGGCTTCAGTCATCCGACCTTGAGCCCTGGGTACAGGACAAGTTGGTCGATGTCCCCTGCCGAGGCGAAAACCTCTTTGGCAAGCCCATGGCGGAAAAGGCTGCACAAATTGAGACTGAGACTCTCACCAGGACCAGGCTTTCTAGGAAGACCTCCGCCCCTTCCCAGAAAAAGAAGGGCTCGGGGAAAAAGACCTTTTACCCGAGGAAGGCGGCTGCCTACAAACAATACCCCCATTATCAGGCCCCTGCAGCTCCCCAACAGGGCCAGCAGGCCAAGGGACGGGGTAACGGGTCCCGTAGGCAGCAAGCCCCCAAGCCTGCGCCACCAGCCCCTGCTCAGCAGGGTGGGGGTTTTTGACTCGCTCAGCATAGCCTCTCCCCCCCCGCTGGTTCCCCCCAGCACCGGAGGCCGGCTGGTTCACTTCGCCGACAGGTGGTCCAGCATCACCGCAGATGCCTGGGTGCTTCAGGTCGTGCGAGAGGGCTACCTTCTCCACTTCCATCAGGTCCCTCCCTCCTATTTTCCGGGAGAGCCTCCGCGCCCCCCTCTGCACAGGGAGTTGCTCCTTCAGGAGTTAGCAGGTCTTCTGCAGGATCAGGCGGTGGAACCGGTGCCACACCACCTGAGAGGTCAGGGCTTCTATTCAAGGTATTTTCTGATACCAAAGAGAACAGGAGGCCTCCGACCCATCCTGGACTTGCGCAACCTCAACAAGTTCCTTGTGCGGGAGAAGTTCAAAATGCTTACCCTTGGAATCCTTCTGCCCTACCTCCAGCAGGGAGATTGGCTATGCTCCTTGGATCTAAAGGATGCTTACACGCACATCCTCATCCACCCAAGCCACCGCCAATACCTAAGGTTTGTGGTGGCAGGAAATCATTACCAGTACAGAGTACTGCCCTTCGGCCTGTCCTCCGCACCGCGAGTCTTCACAAAATGTCTCGCGGTCGTGGCGGCCCATCTCCGGCTTCACGGCCTCTATGTTTTTCCGTACCTCGACGACTGGCTCATCAGAGCAGCGTCCGCTCAGGAGGTCACCACCGCCACGTGCCGCACGGTGACTCTGCTGCAGCACTTGGGCTTTGTCATCAACTTCGCAAAGTCCACTTTGCTCCCCTCACAGGATCTCGAGTTCATCGGCGCAAGGCTGCACACCCCTCAGGCGCGAGCGTACCTACCGCTCGACAGGGCTCAGCGGCTCATGGACCTAGCCGACCGCTTTCGCAGCCAGCCCCTGGTCTCAGCCAGGCGCTTCCTGAGACTGCTCGGCCATATGGCTTCCACCGTCCATGTGACCCCCAATGCCCGCCTGAATATGCGGCCTGCTCAGTGGTGTCTCCGCCAGCAGTGGCGACAGGCCACGGGCGGCCTAGCAGACCTGGTGCGCGTCTCCGAGCCGCTGGTCTCGTCTATCCGGTGGTGGCTCCGGCAGCCGAACCTGGTATTGGGAATGCCTTTCCAGTCACCTCAGCCGACCCGGGTGCTGACCACCGATGCATCCCTCCTGGGCTGGGGAGCCCATTGCCAAGAGGCACGTACTCAAGGCCTCTGGACCAAGTGGGAGTCTGCTCAGCAGATCAACTTCCTGGAGCTCAGGGCGATCCGCCTAGCTCTCAAGGCCTTCTCCCACCTGACCTCCCAACAGTCCGTCCTTGTCCAGACGGACAATCAAGTTGCCATGTTCTACGTGAACAAGCAGGGGGGCACGGGCTCCTTCCTCCTCTGCCGGGAGGCACAGAAGCTCTGCTCTTGGGCCGTCAGTCACGGCATTCTCCTCAAGGCAGTTTATCTCCCGGGCCAAGAAAATTGCCTGGCGGACAAACTCAGCAGGGTCCTCCAGCCGCACGAGTGGCGTCTGGACCCCTTGATTGTTCAGAAGCTCTTCCTCAGGTGGGGCCTCCCCACAGTGGATCTCTTTGCCAGTCCTCGCAACCGGCAGCTTCCTCGCTTCTGCTCTCGTCAGCCTCACCCCCTTCGGGTGGCGGCGGACGCCTTTCTGATCTCATGGTCGGGGAGCCTTCTGTACGCTTTCCCTCCCATCCCGTTAGTCTCTCGGACCCTTTTCAAGGTTCTCCGAGACAAAGCTTTCATGATCCTGGTGGCCCCTCGCTGGCCCAGGCAGCCGTGGTTTCCGCTCTTGCTGCAACTGGCGGTGGAGGATCCAATCCCTCTGGGGGTGCAACCGGATCTCCTCACCCAGGATCAGGGGTCCCTACTGCACCCCAACCTCAGGTCTCTCAACCTCATGGCCTGGCTGCTGAGAGGGTAGTCCTTGCTCCTCTCCTCTTGCCGGCAGCGGTGGAGGAGGTCGTCTTGGCTTCGCGAAGGCCTTCTACCCGCAAATGCTACGCCCTTAAATGGCGTCGCTTTGCAGTCTGGTGTACCCAACAGTCTCAGGATCCCTTCTCCTGCCCGGTGTCAGTGATCTTACAGTACTTGCTACACCTCTCTAATCTGGGACTTAAGTCCAACTCCGTCAAGGTTCACCTCAGTGCTCTTTCCGCACATCATGTGCCGGTGGACGGCAGACCTCTCTCCAACGACCCTCTCGTAGCGAGGTTTCTCCGAGGTCTCCTACTACTTAAACCACCTCTGCGCCCGCCAGCGCCTGACTGGGACCTGAATGTGGTTTTACAGCGGATCACCTGTCCGCCTTTTGAACCTATGGCTACCTGCTCTCTCCGTTTTCTGTCTTGGAAAACGCTGTTCTTGATAGCCCTCACTTCCGCTAGGCGCGTAAGTGAATTACAGGCCCTCGTGTCTGATCCCCCCTACACTCGGTTCTACAAGAATAGGGTAGTCCTACGGACTCACCCAAAGTTTCTGCCTAAAGTGGTCTCCCCTTTTCACTTGAATCAGGAGGTGGTACTTCCAACCTTCTTTCCCAGACCACACTCCAACCGAGCTGAGACGGTCCTCCATACCCTGGACTGTAGAAGGGCGTTGAACTTCTACCTTGACCGTACGCGGGAGCACCGTAAAGCTGCGCAGCTTTTTGTGTCCTTTGACCCCAATAAATTGGGGCTCCCGGTCTCCAAGCGTACTCTGTCCATCTGGGTTGCGGACTGTATCTCTTGGGCTTATGGGGCAGCCGGACTCGCCTTAGAAAGTCGAGTCACGGCTCATTGCGTTCGGGCAAAGGCCACGTCAGTGGCTTACCTCCGCTCTGTTCCGCTGGCAGACATCTGCCGGGCCGCTACTTGGTCTTCGAGCCAGACTTTTGCGGTCCATTACTGTCTCGAGAGGGAGTCCCGTAGGGACAGTGCTTTCGGACAGGCAGTCCTCCGTAATCTCTTTGAGGTCTGAGCAACTCCTACCCTCCATCCCGGATGTGGGCTACCGGTGGGTGATAATTCAGCGAAGATTCTTTCCTTCTGTGCTGCTGAGCTAGAGGGAGCTCATTTTTGTGCTTAGGGTCTCCGGTAGCCTTGAGCTTGGGAGTCCCATAAGTGAGGACTGACTTCCTGCTTGGTCCTGGAGAAAGCGTAGTTACTCACCTGTAACAGGTGTTCTCCAGGAGCAGCAGGAATCAGTCCTCACTACCCTCCCTCCTCCCCTTGGAGTTGCAATCGTCTGCTTATGTTCTTTTTGCAAATTTTTATGCTGTCTTTTTTAGCTATGTCATCTGACTGGCTAAGATGGCACCTTCGGGCGGGAAGACTACCGCGCATGCGCGCTGCAATTCCCAAAGGCTTTCTTTGAAAGCTGGGGAAAATTGCTCCGCGAGGGCTCCGTCGGCGCCGACGTCACCCATAAGTGAGGACTGATTCCTGCTGCTCCTGGAGAACACCTGTTACAGGTGAGTAACTACGCTTTTTTGGTAGTAAAAAGTAAAATGGTAGCACAGGGCGATGGTGGCAACCTTACATTAAGCAGGAATATGAGGTGTACCTACTCCCTCCACTATTCATTAATGTTAGTGGTCTCTTGTGGTATATGAGTATATGTGGCCTCTGCTTCAATAATGTTGCTAAAAAAAAAAGCGCCTTTCTGGAAATGGAAAAAGGAGCCAAATGATGAAAATTGGAAACAACATAAGCACTGGCAAGTTAAATTCAAAGTATTGATAAGGCAGGCAAAGAGAATTTGAGAAGAAGCTTAATGTGTAAGCAAAAACGTGTAACAAAGACTCAAGTACATTTGTAGCAATAAATCTGTGAGAGAGTCAGTTGGACTGTTAGATGATAGAGGGGTAAAAGGGGCACTAAGAGGGGACAAGACCATAGTGGAGAGACTGAATGAATTCTTTGCTTCAGTCTTTACTGAGGAAGATCTAGGGATGTTACCCGTGATTGAAATGGTATTTAAAGGTGATGCTGCAGAAGAATTGAAAGAAATATCGATACACCAGTAAGATGTATTATAACTGTCTGTTAAACTGAACAATAGCAAATCACCTGAACTGGCTGGTATACATCCAAAGGTGTTGAAAAACTGAAATATGAAATTGCAGACTACTATTAGTAATCTGTGAACTATCATTAAAATCATCTGTAATACCTGAAGATTCGAGGATGGCCAATGTAATGCCAATTTTTGAAAAGGGTTCCAGGGGTGATCTGGAAAACTACAGACTGGTGAGTCTGATTATCAGTACTGGGAAAATGGTAGAAAACCATTATAAAAGACAAAATTACTGAACATGTAGATAGTCATAGCTTAATGGGAGACAGCCAACAGGGCTTTAGCAATTGTCTTGCTAATCTGTTGTTTTTTGAAGGTGTGAATAAACAGACAAAGGTAAGTCTGATTATAGTGTATCTGGATTTTCAGAAAGCTTTTGACCAGGTCCCTCATGAGAGACTTTTGGTGAAATTAAAAAGTCATGGTATAGGGGGCAGTGTACTATTGTGGATCAGGAACTGGTTAAAAGATAGAAAGCAGAGGGTAGGGCTAAATGGCCAATTTTTCCAATGGAGAAAGGTGAATAATGGAGTACCCCAGGGATCTGTGCTGGGTCTGCTGCTTTTTAACATATTCTTAAATGACCTAGAAATGGAAATAACGTGTGAGGTAATCAAATTTGTAGATGAGACAAAGTTGTTAACCCATGAGGATTGTGAAAAATTGCAAGAGGACCTTGATAAATTGGAAGATTGGGCATCCAAATGGCAGATGAAATTTAATGTGGACAAGTGCAAAGTTATGCACCTAGGAAAGAAAAACCTAAACTATGGTTACATGATGCAAGGTTCCTCATTAGGAACCACCACCCAGGAAAAAGATTTACAGTAGGTGTCATCATGGATAACATGTTAAAACCCTCTGCCCAGTGTGCAGCGGCGGCCAAGAGAGCAAACAGAATGCTAGGTATCACAAGGAAAGGAATGGAGAATAAAACAAAGGATATTATAATGCCTTTGTATCGTTCCATGGTGCGACCGTACTTTGAATATTGTGTGCAAATCTGGTCACCATATCTTAAAAAGGATTATAGTGTTATTAGAAAAGGTACAGAGAAGAGCCACCACAATGGTAAAAGGGATGGAAGGATACCCCTATGAAGAGAGGGTAGAAGGTTAGGGCTTCTTCAGCCTGGAAAAGAGACGTCTGAGGGGAGATATGATAGAGGTCTATAAATTAATGAATGGAGTGGAACGGGTAAACATAGATCAATTGTTTATGCCATCAAAATATAGTAAGACTAGGGGACATGCATTGAAGCTACAGGGTAACCTATTTAAGACTAATAAGAGAAAATATTTTTTTCACTCATCGTGTAATCAAACTCTGGAATTCATTACTGGAGGATGTAGTAAAAGCTGTTCCTTTTCGTCCCTCTAGTCCAGTCCCGGAACCATAGTTTAGAATCTTCTCCAGCAGCCTTGGAGACTGAATGACATCACAGCTCTTCTCTCTCTGGTATAAATAGGCAAGGACCCCGCCCCCTTCCACCAGTACTTCAAGCAGCTGAGGAGATTCTGGACCTAGGGATAGGCTCAGCACAAATAGGCAGAGAGAGGAATTTTTTTCTTTGTTTTTCCTTTTCTAATTCTTGATGCTTTTTGTTTGGTTGCCTTTCTAAAATAGCCACTTTTTTCTTCCCTCTGGCTCCAGTCCTGCTTCCTCCTTTCTCCCTCAATTTTCCCTCTCGTGGGGGGGGGGGGCTGCCCCTTGGTGAGAAGGAGCAGCTTTACAGAGCAGAAGAAGTAGCCTCCCTGCTCCCGAATCTGCAAGCAAGGGTGAGGAGCGGGTGGAAGGCTTAGCCCCAGCCATCTCTAAGGGACAGTGAGATTGGTGGTGGGAGCACCGTCGGAGCCGAAGCCATGAGCAGGCTGAGCTCCGGTGCGTGTCTGCCTCATTGCAGCACCTCAGGTTGAAGCAGGGAACTGTAAGTAGGTCTCGCCGACTTTAACGGCGTTTTTTCTTTCTTTTTGAATTTTCTTTTACTTGTTTCTTGGAGGGGAGTTGAGAGGGAAGTCCCTTCCTCAGCGGGGGATCTCATAAAGGAGTTCTTTGCCCTCCGGACACTTTTTTGCTGCACGGGAAAAGTCCCGGCGGCCATTTTGAAAACCGTGTTGTTTTTTTTATAGTGGCTTTTTGGAAGCGTTTTAAGCCTCGTTTGCTGCAGACCTGCTATAGGCTCATCAGGTGCTTACAGAGCGTTGGCCTGTTGGGGGGGGGGGAAGAGAAGTTCAAAGGGAAACGAGCTATGCTGTACTTTTCCCTTATTGAAATATTGAGCAGGTGTATCTAGGCTGTTTTTTGCAGGGCGCCAACCCGGAGAGAGCCCTTCCTTCCGGGGCTGGCGGTCAGGGCCAGCGGGGGGGAGGGGGAGTTCCCGGGGTGGTTTAGAGCAGTTCTTTGAGGTGGCTGCTATGCCTGCAATTCCACGCTGTCTAGTGTACGGCAGGAGGAAAGGTTCAGTGCTGGAATCAGGAGTCTGTGTCCCTTGCTCCCTAGAGGCGCAGCATATGGATGGAGAGCCGGGACAGCCCCTAGCAGGCCGGAAGGCTATTCGTAAAGGCACTGAGGCACTGTTATCTCCGTCTCTAGAACCTGAGGAGCCAGTGCCGGGGCCCTCGGGCAGCGGCTCCGCCGGGTCACAGGAGCAGGGACAGGCAGGGGAGGCAACCAGGATTCCGCCAAACTTCGTTGCCTTGATGCAGCAGGCTTTTGCCTTCCTTCAGCCTGCGATGTCGGCTCTTCCTCACGGACAGAGTCAGAGGCGCTTGGCCTCTCTGGTCGGTTCGTGGAATGTTGCTCCAGTGGCTAAAAGGTGTAGGGCCACTTCGGAGGGTCCTGCGCCTTACCTCGCTGATGACCTGAGCGAGGGGAATGCCAAAGAGGGACGAGTTCTCGGAAGATGAGCTGGAAGACGGAGAGTTGCCTGACTCGGAGCAGCAGTGCTGGGTAGTCAGTCTTTCGGTGTGAAGGGCTTCCAGCCCTGGTTTCGGAGACGCTAAAGACACTAAACCTGCCTTCCAGCGAGGAGGAAGCAGCGGAAGAGACATTAGAAGATCCGCTGTTGCAGGCAGTGCGGACATCCCAGAGAGTGTTTCCCCTCCAAAGGGCATTTCGGAATATGATACAGGAAGAATGGGATTTGCCAGAGGCGGCCCTGAAGGGGGCTTGAGCATTGGCTCGCCTTTATCCGCTCGGGAACCGCGATAGGGAGCTGTTTCATTCTCCAAAGGTAGTTGCGGTGGTATCGGCGGTCACTCAGAAAACCACAATTCCCGTGGAGGGGGACCACAGCGCTGAAGGATGTTCAGGACAGGAAAGTTAGACACACTGTTGAAGCAGGTGTTCGATGTTTGCGCGCTGTCCATGCAGACCGGCTTCAGTGGCACGTGGCTGTTTGAGGTGGTCCCAGAGGTTGCAGGAGACCATCTGGAAGGGCAGCTTGAAGATGCCACGTGACTGGAGTCGGGAACCGAGTACTTGGTGGACTTTCATTCTGATCTCCTCCGTGGCTTGGCTAAGGGGATGGTCTCCGGAGTAGCAGCTCGGAGGTATTTCTGGTTGAGAACCTGGTCGGCGGACAGTTCGTCTAAGGCTCGGCTTAGCAAGTTACCCTTTGGGGGTACGCTTTTATTTGGGGAGGATTTAGATAAGTTGGTCCAGGACCTTGGGGAGTCCCAGGGAGGACGTCTCCCAGAGGACAAGCCGAAGCAGGGCCGCAGTTCTGCGGGATTCAGGGAGGTCCCGAGAGACCTTCGTAGTTTTCGTTCTCCCCGTTATGGACAGTCCCAGCAGGGGAAGTTCCCGCTTAGGGGTCAGGGGTCGAGGATTCAGGGGAGCAGGCCGGGGGTACGCTCCTTTCCAGTCCTCAGCCACAAAACAGACACAATGAGATAAGGCGGGCTCAGGAGAGGGTAGTTCCCAGGGGAGGTTGGTTGCGGGTGTTTTACCCTGCCTGGGTCCAAATTAAGTCAGATTAGTAGGTCCTGGAGGTCATGCGAGAGGAGTACATATTACAACTCCATCGACCCGTCGTAGGATCCTTTGTCCGTTCTCCCTGCTCAGCCCTGGGCACAGGCAGGCGGTCCAGGACATGCTACAGCGGCTGCTGCAGCTTGAGGCGGTGCTGCCAGTGCCCGTGGAGCAGTGCGGTTCCGGTCGCTACTCCATCTGTTTCGTAGTGCCAAAGAAGGAGGGCACATTTCGCCCGATCCTGGCTCTGAGAAGGGTGAACCGTTGTCTCCGGATTACCCATTTTCGGATGGAGACCTTGCGTTCCATGCTGGCAGCGGTCCGGACCGGGGAGTTCCTGACGTCGTTAGATCTCATGAATGCTTACCTGCACATCCCGATTCGGCAAGAGCATCAGAAGTGGCTGAGATTTGCGGTACTCATGGGACATTT
This sequence comes from Ichthyophis bannanicus, assembly GCA_033557465.1. Classification (NCBI taxonomy): domain Eukaryota; kingdom Metazoa; phylum Chordata; class Amphibia; order Gymnophiona; family Ichthyophiidae; genus Ichthyophis; species Ichthyophis bannanicus. The sequence continues at coordinate 162,010,479 of CM066041.1, forward strand.
CCAATTTCAAGCGCTGCCCTTTGGGCTGGCAACGGCGCCACGGACGTTTCCCAAGGTCATGGTGTTGGTGGTGGCGTCGGCGGCGCTCCGCAAAGAGGGAGTACTGGTGCACCCATATTTGGACGATTGGTTGATCCGAGTGAAGTCGAGAGAGGACAGCTCGGCAGCGACGGCCCGGGTGGTCCAGATGTTCGAAGGCCTGGGCTGGTGTATTGCCAAATTTTACGCTTTTCCTTCAACCCTGTCACTCACTAGCTCACTGACTAGGCACAGATACTTTAGCAAATACAATATGAGTTAACTCTGTCATTCATTAGCTCACAGACTAGGCATCAAATACAATATGAGTTAACCCTGTCATTCACTAGCTCACAGACTAGGCACAGACACTTTAGCAAATACAATATGCTTTTATTAGATTGAGTCCTTTTAGAATAATAATTAAGCACAAAGGTAAGCATTAATACTTTACTGGATATTATAGCTCATCACTCCAGGTGGGGGACTGTTCAGCGATCACTCTCAGGAGGAAAATCCGGGAAAAAAAACTACAGAGACACGTCTGCCTCGTATATCAGTTGCAGTCCCATCTTTTCCTTCTGAGAGTCCCCCTAAAGTACCTAACTAAGATCGTGCCTGCTGCATGATATTACAATTCATTGGTTAGCCTACAGCATGCTCAGATCAGGATTGGCTAGGGTTAATTTTGTGCACATGGTTCATACCAGGATTGGTCAGGGTTAAATTTGTGCTCGTGACCAGCAGCTGAAAAATGTTAGCTGCTGAGTCACTGTATGAGTCACTCATCCAGTTTTTTCCAGCCAAAGCTGTTGCCTGCTCAGAAATTTTGACCTAAAGTAACCCCAGGCTCATCTATCAGCTCCTGGGCTAGCAAGCTAATTCCTAATTCAGCATGGCTCAAGAATACAACATTCTTTGCTGATCGAACTCTCACATGAAATATTCTATGTACAGTATTCTTTGCTGATCCAATAATCCAAATAAATCTTTAATTAGTAATACAGCTGGGTAGTCAACTTTGCAAAGAGCAGGTTGGTACCATCGCAATCCCTGCAGTACCTTGCGGCGCGCTTCGAAACAAAGAAGGGGAAGGTGTTCCTGCCCAGGGCCCGGGCTCTAGGTCTGCGACAACTCGTCAGGCGTTTCTTTTCGAGTCCGGCTCCAACAGCATGGCAGTACCTGCAGTTGTTGGGAACAATGGCAGCCACGATAGAAGTGGTTCCGTGGGCCTGAGCGCACGTGCGGCCGTTACAGGTGGCGCTTCTCCGTCGTTGGTCACATCAGTCAGATGTCCTATCGCAGAGGTTAGTTTGCCCTCAGAATGTGCGTCACGAGCTGCGATGGTGGTTGAGAACTGAGAATATGGAAGCCGGCATGCCACTGGACCGCCGTCCTGGGGACTGCTCATGACAGACGCGAGCCTCCTGGGTTGGGGGGGGGCTCATTGCAAAGGCAGGTTTGCCCAGGGTCATTGGTCTCAGGAGGAGACGTCTCGGTCCATCAACAGGTTGGAGATGAGAGCGGTGTTTCTGGCGCTACCGGAGTTTCAGGACACACTCGGTCGGGAGGCAGTCCGAGTCTTGTCAGACAATGCGACAACGGTGGCCTACATCAATCGGCAGGGGGGCACAGGACGTGCTACACTGGAAGCCGAAGCGGGTCAGCTGTGGGTGTGGGCCGAACACAATCTCCAGGCTCTTGCGGCTCAACATGTGGCCAGCGTAGACAATCTCGAAGCGGATTTCCTCAGTCGTCGCAGAGTAGACCCCGAGGAGTGGGTGCTACATCCGGGGGTGTTTGCTCTTCTGGTGAGGCGCTGGGGAGTTCCGGTAATGGCTCTCATGGCGAGCTTCCAGTCAGCGCAGCTAGCAAGGTTTTTCAGCAGGCGCTGGGAACAGATGTCAGAGGGGCTAGATGCATTAGTGAAAAGGTGGCCAGAGGGAGTTCTCCTTTCTGTTTTTTTCCACCTTCGGCCCTCATGGGCAGGGTGGTGCAGCGCGTTGGGAGACATCGCAGTCGGGTGATTCTGATCATGCCCGATTTGGCCCTGAAGGCTGTGGTATGCAGATTTGGTACGGCTGTTAGTGGACGATTCGTGGTAGTTACCGCAGCGGGAGGAGTTCCTACGGCAGGGTCCCTTGCGCAGGCCCTAGGTGAGTCGGTTCTCACTTACAGCTTGGCTCTTGAACGGGCTAGGATGACAGCTAAGGGTTATTCGGCGGCGGTTATTTCTACCTTGCTAAAGGCACGTAGGCGTTCCACCTCGCTGGCGTATGTCCGGGTCTGGAGGATCTTTGCAGCTTGGTGTGTGGAGCGTAATATTTAGCCGTTGAGGGCTTTGATTTCGCAGGTCCTTTCCTTTTTGCAGGATGGAGTGCGGAAGGGATTGGCGGCCATTTCCTTGCGAGTGCAGTGGGCGGCGATTTCCTGTTATAGGGGGAAAGTGCTCGGTCAGCCGTTAGGATCTCACAGTGACATTAGGCTTTTTCTGAGAGCTGTCTTGCTTCTTCGTCCGTTGGTACGCTGTTCGGTGCCGACATGGAAGCTGAATCTGGTATTGGAGGCTTTGCTTGAGCTACTGTTTGAGCCGCTAAGCATCGCCACCCTGAAGGATCTCGCGTTAAGGAAGGTATTTCTGGTAGCTATTTGTTCCGCAAGGAGGATTTCGGAGTTACAGGCTTTATCCTGTAGGGCACCTTATTTGTCTTTCTTCCATGATAAGGTCATGCTACGCTCAGTGCCGGACTTTCATCCGAAGGTGGTCTCGGCCTTTCATGTCAATCACGTGGTGTCGCTTCCAGTATTCTCTAAGCAGCAAAAGGAGAAATCGGAAGGCAGGTTACATCCCCTAGATGTTCGTCGGGTTCTTCAGAAGTATCTTCGGCGGACGCAGCCGTTTCGGAAGACTGACAGATTGTGGCTTTCGGGGGGCCGCGGAAGGGTGAAGCGGCAGCGAAAGTGTCCATTTCTAGATGGTTAAAGGTGGCTATTGCGTTGGCTTACCTTTTGAAAGGTAGGGTAGTTCCAGAAGGTCTCAGAGTGCACTCGACCAGGGTGCAAGCAGCGTCGTGGGCGGAGTACAGTTCGGTTTCGGTCGTGGACATTTGTAGAGCGGCGACTTAATCATCGTTGCATTCATTCTCGAAGCACTATCGGTTAGATGTGCAGGTGGCGGAGGACGTTCGTTTTGGCTCAGCGGTGCTTCAGGCTGGGTTTTCTGGTCCCTCCCGTTGATGTGCACTGCTCTGTTACATCCTCTATGGTTCCGGGACTGGACTAGAGGGACGAAAAGGAAGAATTAATAAGACTTACCTGCTAATTGTTCTTTGAGGAACTCTAGTCCAGTCCCGGACCCCTCCCAGGGTATGCAGCCTGAAGCTGTTGTCCGTTGTATCTTAGTAAAAGGGGGCAAATTGGAGAGGATGTCTCCGGAAGAGGAGTGGGGTTCCAGAGGACGCGGAGTGTAGCCACAATGGGAACCCCGCAGAAGTGCGGTTTTGTTTCTACGTTTTTGGCATTTCTACAAGGTCCTTCGTCGAAGAGAAAGTTAGAATATGCACAGGTTTTTAGATTCTAGCCAAAGTTTATTTAGTTTATCTTGTTGTTTATCTACTTATTTGTTGCTCTGCTGAGTTGCTTTGTCAATAGGTACTGGTGGAAGGGGGCGGTCCTTGCCTATTTATACCAGAGAGAGAAGAGCTGTGATGTCATTCAGTCTCCAAGGCTGCTGGAGGAGATTCTAAACTCTATGGTTCCGGGACTGGACTAGAGTTCCTCAAGGAACAACAATTAGGTAAGTCTAATTAATTCTTAGTGTAGCTGGATTTAAAAAAAGGTTTGGACAAGTTCCTGGAGGAAAGGTCCTTAAACCATTCTTAAAGGGGACCTGGGATATCCACTGCTTACCTCAGTACAAGCACTGTGGAATCTGTTTATTAGGGAAACTGCTAGGTAGTTGTGACCTGGATTGAGCACAGTTGGAAACAGGATACTGGGCTTGATGGACTTTGGTCTGACTCAGTATGGCATTATTTTATGTTCTTATCAATTGTTTCTTCATGCTTATTCAAAATTTGCATAGTATATGATGAATCCTGGCTGTAACAGGCTAGAATGTTCTTACATGTGGCACTGGTTGCTGATTTGTCATCCCTACTGCTGTTGAATGCATGACATTCTTCTCTTATCACCACCTTCCCTCTCCCTCACTCCAGGCCCATGCTGTCCTGTGTGCCCTCCCATGCCCCTTCCAAGACTGCCATTGTGTTGCTACAGTCACCCCTGCCCCACCCATATTTCCATTGTGGGATATGGGGGTGCTATATTGTAGCATGCATCGTGACACTGTATATCAGACACACCACTGCTGTCCCCTGTCCAGTGATAGCATTTCCTCCAGCAGAATCTGTGACTGTTCTGTGCATGCGGAAGCAGGTCGGCATTTCGCTCATAGGCATTGTGACTCTTACCTGCAAAGTAGAGCTGTAGAGAGTGTTAAGATAGAGGGTTATACCCCCCCCCCCCCCCGTAGATATCATGGCATATTTCTGTATGCACAGGTGTAAGAGACAGCAGGGCTATATACAGTGTCTGCTCACTGTGCCCTGGGTACCTGTCATGTACACAGAGGTGAGCATACAATGTACTGTAGCTCTTCTCACATGTGTCCTGCTCATAGAAGTGTACCTGGTTGATGACTGGCTGCCACTATGGGCCTGTGCTTGGGAAATGTGGGGCAGGCAGGGGCTCTGTTTGCTGATATGCACATCTACCCTTTGTAGCTTTCTGCAGGCTGCATTTCAAACCTGCAGAAACCTGCAATGTGTGCAGACTTGCTTGACATACTGGTGATGTGTGTCACCTCTCCACTGCTTGCAACACACTAAGACTGTACCTTGGACACCTATCTGGTGTTGGGAGATAGTTCAAGTGACAGGGAGCCTCATTGAGTCCACAAGTCCCTCTCCTATCAGGACTGCTGGACATTCAATGCAAGACCACCTCATTTCCTGTGACGACTGGTGAGGCCTGACCTCTATCACGCTTTGATGTCCTACAAACCAGCCAATGGCTGGACCATCAAGCCTGTGGCTCAAGGAGCTGGCAGCGATCTTGGGAGTGGCAGCTCCAATGTTCCTGCTTCTGCAGCAGAGGACCTTCCAACAAGCTCAAGTTGCAGCACTGTAGAGCAGTGTACCATGTCAAGCAAGGATGACCAGCATGACCTTGCACAGCCTGCAGCAGTGGAACTGCCCTTTCCCATCCAGAAGGATCTTGGTGAAAGTAGCCTGGATGAGGGGGACCAGCAAATGCTCCGGGAGGAGCATGTATGCTCAAGTGCAGAGTATCCACTCTGAGTTGCATGCCATCTGCCAGGAGCAGCAGGTGAGTAATCAAATAATGCTCGACCACATCATGGAGCAACGGCACAGGGAGGCACAGCTTTGGCTCCTCAGGTGGCAGCCTACATGGCCTCTATGTTCAACACATGTCGCTAGTTTTTGGTATCATACCAGACCCAGGATGCTGGTGTTGAGCAAGGGGGCCCTCCTGCAGCATCACTAGAAGGCGGAGAACCTCTAGAGACAGGCTACATCACAGGGGAGAGAGCGGACGCAGCAAGTAATACCCTAGAGACTGCTCCATTGAGACGCAGTGCCCGGTGGGGTAAGCGTTCAGGGCTTTACCATGAGCTGAGGGGTGGGGGTGGGAAGATGGCACCATTTCCCTAATGTTTGTCTCACTGCTGTACAATAAAATTTATTACTTGCACTAGAAGGTCTCATGGATGAGTCTGTTCCTGGTGGCGAGTGCTAATGTCATCTGCTGTTGGTACCCTCTCGTGCCCCTTCCTCTTTGGCAGCCTCTGCAGCATCTGTCACTTCTGCCTCAGGGATGGGGATGCTGTGCTGCATAGCAAGGTTATGTAGGATGCAGTAGCCTATGAAGATCCTGCACATGTGTTCAGGGTTGTACAGTAGCTTACCTCCACTATAGTCTAGGCATCTGAAGTGGCTTTTTAGGACACCAATTGCCCATTCCACCACTGCCCTGGTCCTATGGTGTGTCTGGTTGTATCGCTCCTCTTGTGGGGTCTGCGGGAGGCACACAAGTGTCAGTAGCCATTGCCTGAGAGGGTATCCATGTTCACCTGTGGGAGCAGTGGGAGAAGGCAGACATCAGTAAAGCAACTGTGCAAGGTGTGTTGGGGCTAGCAGGGTGGGTTGGTGGACATATTGATTGCCTTTCACAGGACCATGAGATGTGGCTGGGCATTCTGGTGACAGTTCCTGGCGTTCCATGTGCATTATGTCATTGCTTGTCTGATGCTCTGGGTCTTGCCATTTTTCCAGGATGCCCTGCTTCTGAACATTCTTGAGCTTTGCCACATCTGGTCTGCTGTTATGCAAACTTGTCTCCTGCAACTGTTGAGAAGTGTTCCCCCTGTGATTGCATCACCTATGGGCATTCTCTCATCCTGGCCCTTCAAATCTCCCATTAGACTATGCGCCTGTGTTGGGGCATCTCAGATATATATGCCACTCGCATGGAACCCGAGACTGTGCTTCTGGCTTTACTCAACGAATTACACACATCCCACGATCGTGGTGATATCACTCTTCTCGTATCCCTTGATTTGTCTGCAGCATTCGATTTGGTTGACCACCATACACTTCTTTCTCGGCTCTCTGATATTGGTCTTCGTGGTTCTGTTTGGTGTTGGTTTCATTCTTTCCTTTCATCCCGTTCCTTCTCAGTTCATGTAAATGATCAATCTTCATCCATCTTCCCCCTCACTTGTGGTGTCCCACAAGGCTCGGTGCTTTCTCCTCTGTTTAACATGTTTCTTGCCCCTCTGCCCCTGATTATTCAACAATACTCTATTTCATCCTACCTATATGCAGATGAGAGAGTTCTTCTATTCCACACATCACCTCTCTCCCCTGACATTACACAGCTGAACCTCTGTCTTTCCCACATTGCCTCCTGGTTATCAGAAAATTTTCTTCATCTTAATCCAGCAAAATCTTCGGCAATGTGGGTTTCCCTCAGTAGTACATGCCCCACTCTTGCACCTTCTATTGGATCATCTAGCATTCCCCTTACCTCTTCTGTTCGGTATCTGGGTGTAAGTAGTAATTATTGTGAAATACCATTGCCAGTATTAATTATTGTAAGATTAATTAATTATTAATTATTGTGAGATACTGTTGCCAGTAGTATTTTCCCATTGCTGCCAGTGGTAATTACCCCTTCTTGCACTGCTATTCTGAGATACTGTTGCCAGTAGTAATTATAGTAAGTTACCATTGCCAGTTTTAGCTATTGTAAGAAACTGTTGACAGTAGTAAATACCCTCTCTGCACTGTTAACTTGAGATACTGTTACCAGTAATAATCTCCCTCCCCCCAACTACTCCTCTCCCACTCTACCCTTTACATCATAATGGAAACAATATCTCCTACCAAGATTATAAATCTCCTTTTCACTCTCTTCTTAATAACCCTCCTAACTCAACACATATACACTTACAAAACCAATCAATGTCCATACAAAAACATTCCAATCATCCACAATTATAACCGGAACCCTTATAATAATCTTCCAATCACATACAATCAGTACCAAAACCCAATATATAGCTCTACATACTCAAACTCTCACAATCACCATTCGCGCCACACCTCACACAAACGCCAGCACCGTCTCATCCAAATAAAGCACCAACCCTTAAGTGATAAAATTGACCAAAATGACAATACAATCACCAAATTACAACTCATCCTAATAAACATCCGATCCATAAGAAACAAAATACCAATAATTAATGACATAATTAAAGATACATCCCCTGACATTATCTGTATTACTGAAACATGGCTCTCACCCTCAGACACTATACTACTAAACCAACTTACCACAAATCAATATGACATATTCAATTGCCAACGGAATATAAAAAGAGGAGGGGGTGTTCTGATTCTCACCAAAAATGACCTAAAATTCACCCTAACAAACCTAAATAATATAGATGGAATGGACATTGTTAACATAGAAAATAAAACCATGGCTCTCACCCTCATCTACAGACCCCCTTCATCCGATCAAAAAAACCTCACCCCTATCCTAGAACTCGCATGCACAGCGCCACGAAGCAAACCACTTATACTTCTTGGTGACTTGAATCTTCCATCACTGAACCACTCACAATCAGATAACTTCATAGATGCTATGTCACAAATGGGGTTCACACAGATAATACACGCTCCTACACACAAAAAAGGTAACATACTTGACGTAATTTTCCTCCCAGCCACACTCTACAGTCACTCACTACATTTCACCCCAAGTATAACCGAAGTACCCTGGTCAGACCACCATCTAATCACAATCCAGTTACCAGCACAAGTCCCAAGAAACAATGGGAACACAACCTCACATACATCACGCTTCATACGCTTTGACAAAGACACATTCCTCGACAAAGTACTACCCAAACTAGACTCAAGATCACCAGACATCAACTCAACCATAGCACATTGGAATCTTACTATTCAAAAAGCAGCTGTCCAAACACAAGTCTTACACAAACAAACAAAAAAGACAGAAAAATGGTTCACGAAAGAGCTGACAAAACTAAAAAAACAACTAAGGAAACAAGAAAAGAGATGGAGAAAACTTAAATCTGATGAAAACAAATCACAATACATGCTCCTACTCATAGAATACAAAAACGCAATTAACAAATCAAAAAGAGACTACCACTCAAAAGTAATAAACTCATCCATCAACCGCCCTAGGGAGTTATTCGCGATAGTAAAAACATTAACCAAAACTAGTAACACCGAACCTAAACAACAAGCAATAAACATACAAACTCTAGCAAAACATTTTGCAGAAAAACTAAAAAACAAGACCACTACCCCAACCCCGCTATTATCAAACACGAAAACCACACATGAATGGACAAGCTTCCAGTTGGTAGAACAAAAGCAACTTCTCAAAATCATAACAATGATAAACACCACCACCTCCCCACTCGACCCATGCCCCGTTTCATGGATTAAGTGTGTGAAAGATGAACTAGCGGTAAATCTACAACACATAGTTAACCAATCCCTTTCACAGGGCATCATGCCTGATGCCCTAAAACTCACAACACTCCGACCAATAATAAAGAATAATAAGCTTGACTCAAAAGACCCAAACTCATACAGACCCATAGCCAGCATTCCATTCATAGCTAAAATAATAGAGAAAACAATTCAAATTCAGTTACAGGAACACATTGATGAACACAAACCACTTGACTCACACCAATTTGGCTTCCGCCCTTTCCACGGAGTAGAAACCCTCCTAATCACCCTTATGGACTTCCTCATCAAGGGCACAGATGACAAACACCAAGGCTTCTTACTCCTATTTATAGATATCTCTGCTGCCTTTGATAACATTAATCACCAGACACTGATCAACAGATTAGAAAACCTAGGAATAGGCGGGATTGTCCTTAACTGGTTCAAATCCTACATCTCACATAGATTAATACGCGTCCAAATTGATCAACAAACATCAGAAACATTCCCCCAAGGACAAGGAATACCCCAAGGATCAGCCCTTTCAGCCCTCCTATTTAACTTGTATCTGCAACCGATAACAAACATATTTAAAAAAACACAGGATTAACCATTTTATATATGCTGATGACATCATGCTAGCTATCCCCATAACCACTAAAAACCATACATATGACTCTCTATCCAAATGCATGGCCGAGACCTCCTCCTGGATGGAAACGAACTACCTCAGCATAAATCTCAAAAAAACTGAGGCAATGTTTGTAACAAGATCCTCTGACTGAAAACACTTACCCGGAAACAATCACAATCAACAAAACTTCAATACCTGTCAGAAAACAGGTAAAATACTTAGGGGTAATAATAGACCACACCCTATCCATGCTGCCACACATAAAACAAACAGTAAAAACCATTTTCTACAAACTCAAAACTATTCAGCACCTAAGGCCACTCCTTGAAACACAAGACTTTAGATCCGTAGTAAGTACACTGATCACCCCTCACTTCGACTATTGCAATAGTCTCCTAATAGGCCTCCCTCAAAAAAGCACATACCTTCTACAAAGAGCACAAAACATCTGTGCAAAAGTAATTGCTAAAGCCCGCCTAACAGACCACGTAACCCCAATACTGCTGGAACTCCACTGGCTTCCTATAAACAGCCGAATCAAATACAAAATTATCCTAACAACCTATAAACTCATAAACGACATAGCCCCCTCACACTTAACCACATTACTGCAATCTCCAACATCGACAAGGACCCTCAGACAAAACGCAGCCCACTCCCTCATCATACCTAAAGCCATCTGTAAAACCAAGAATACCACTAGCTCTAGAGCATTCTCATTCACTGCTCCTACACTCTGGAACGACCTCCCTATTGAACTTCGCACCATAAGAGACCTCATCCAATTCAGAAAAGAATTAAAGACCTACCTGTTCACTGAACACTTCGAAATCCCCTACTCCCCCAAAGCCAGCTCTACCACAAATGTGGGCACCCATGCACAAACTCCCTTAACCCCAACAATGTAACCACAAGCCTGTCCCCCCCACACACGCCCCAAAGATGACAAAAATAAAAGGAACTAAATTCCAGCACCTACGCCAATCTCTACCCCATACACCACACACACTACACGATGTAAATATACTTTTGTACAAAGTTTGATATGTTTGCTTTAATACCTACAAAGATTTTGCTTTAATACCTTCAAGTTGTTTTTTTGTTACAATACCTACAAAGTTTATATTTACTGTTCAATGTAAATAGTTGATTTCTACTGTTCTATGTAAAATGTATACAAATTGTGTACAAGACTGTTAATCTGTTATATGTAAACCGCCCTTGATCTCTGGAAGGGGCGGTATAAAAGAAATAGTTAAATAAATAAATAAATAAACTCTAGACTCTTCTTTAACTTTCTCTGAGCATATTTCAAAGGTTTCCCGTTGTTCTTTCTCTGCTTTATGGCAAATTAGGGCCGTCCGGTCTGTTTTGCCCTCTAGCGCTCTAATTACTCTTATTGCCCTTGTAATCAATAGACTGGACTACTGCAATGTCTATCTGGCCAATCTTCCCACATATTGTCTTCAGCGGTTACAACGCATTCAAAATACTGCAGCTCGCCTCGTTACTTTCTCCAGTAGATATGATCACATCACTCCTGTTTTGCTCTGTTTACACTGGCTTCCTCTCCAATATCGCTTTCACTACAAGTTTTTGATTCTGAGGAGTGGAGGAGTGGCCTAGTGGTTGGGGCAAGGTACTTCAGGCCTGAAGGTCGGGGGTTCAAATCCCACTAGAGGACAGCAACCTTGGGCTGGAAGGACTGGGGTTTCTAGTCCCACAGGTGCTCCTTGTGGTCTTGGGCAAGCTACTTAACCCTCCATAGCCCATGTTCCCTGTAAAATAGTTATCTCCAAGTTATAATGCCCTGTTTAATGTAATTTCAGTTTGTTCAATGTAAACCGCACTGATGCAGAATAGCGTGGTATATAAGAGAATGTAAATAAATAAATAAATTTATTTATTCTTCACTGGACCATTTACACCTGTACTCCTCGTTACCTGGCAGACTGTATCTCACGCTATACTCCCCATCGGTTGCTTCGTTCCACTCAAACTAACTGTCTGTCTCTTCCTTCACCTTCCCAAGCCTGTCTGGAGCAGACGCGGCATTCAGCTTGGTTTTTCCTTGGCCCTTCACTCTGGAATATGTTACCCACCTCACTGCGTCTAGAACCATCCTACCCTCAGTTTAAGTCGTTACTCAAAACTTACCTTTTCCAGAAAGCTTTTGACCTTCCCCCTGAAGCTCCCCCCTAATTGGTTTTTGTCTGTGTGTTCAACCCCAAGTACTGTCCGTGTTTGCCCACTTATGTATGTTTGTACCCTGGTTTGGTTAATATCATTCTCCTTATGATTTGTTATGGTTTGATGTTAAATGTTAACATGAGTTATGTGCAACTTCTTATGAGTTATTGTTAAGTGTTTTAGTGTGATTTGTTCACTTTCTCTCTAACCCTCTTTCCTGTCTTAATTTTGGCGTTCTGTTTCTTGGATTGTGGTGCTAATCAGTTTTATTGTACACCGCTTAATGCTTTTGCCACAGCGGTATATCAAATTTTAATAAAGATAAAGATTCTGGGGTGCCTCCCCAGAGTTGCATGCATGACTCACTTTCCAACACATTAGCTCACACCTTTGTCCACTCACCAAGCAACCATGCATCTCCAAGGTATCCTGTGGCTGCTGCTTGTCACAGGCCTGACTGAGAGGATAAATGCATCATGGTAGGAGCCTGGGAAGTGGGCACATATGTCAATGATGAGCATGTGGGCATTGACTACCACTTGCATATTCATGGAGTTGTAATTGTGACAGTTTCTGAATGCCCTCTGGTCCCAACCCGGTGCCCTCAGTGCAACATGGGTGCAGACAATTATGTTGACAGATGAGGAGCCAGTTATATTGTACAATGTCTGCATTGTCTCCTGCCTTGCTCAGGTGTGGTGGGGAAGATGATGTAGTTTTGCATCCTACTCACCAGGGCAATGGTGAAGGTATCAATGCAGTGGCATGTGGCAGACTGGGTGATGCCTGTAGTAGCACAGACAACATGCTGGAAGCTTCCTGTGGCCAGGAACCCCAGTGCAGTAGTCACTTTCAGAGCCACTAGCAGTGCCTAGCTTCAGGCAGTGAATGGCTCCAAATCCCACAGAGCATCCCACAGAACTCTGTTATGGTGTCACTGTCCAGCCGCTTCTGTGTCTTGGTGTGTCAATGGTGTCTCCACTTCCACTGCAGTCTGTGCAAACCCCACACTGCACAGGCGGTTCCTGTCCATGGGTACTGCAGCTACCCTGGTTTGCTGATGGTTCGGTAGCTGTGTCAAATGCACCAAAATCCCTGGCCTAATCTTACATGGTTTATGGCATTTAGGGCCACCACACCATGTTATTTTATATCCCTGCAAAGCGAATATGTCCAGGCCACACCCGAGTTATACCCCTGTGGATATCCGTTATGGCTGAGTGCACTGCCCAGATATTCGAAGCTAGCCGGAGATGTGAACATCCCACATACCCGGTTAAGGCTGCTTTTTCATCGCCTTACTGACAACTAAGGCTTCCAATATCAGGTCCCATTCAGAACATTATGCTCACAGGAGGACAGGTTGTTGTCTGATCCAACGGTGAATCTGTTAGGAAAGCTCAGCATTATGATATGTCTTTCTCTGTAAAAGCACCTCATCTCTGGAATACATTTCCATGGGATTTGAGGGTAGTAGAGGACTTGAAAGCATTCCAGAAGGAATTAAAAACCTACTTTTTGAGGCAGGCATTTGCAGAAAGCGAGGGTTATTGATAAGGAGAGGTTGCTATTCTCTTATGCTACACATTCGTTATCATATACTTATTTGAGAATGATTGTATTATTCCTGTAAACCACACTGAGCGGTTTGTATGTGGGTGTATAAATGCAATTAAATATTCTGGAAGAAAGAAAACAATTTGTCCTGATCTATGGCAAGTTATTTGGAGTGCACACAGTGCTTCATTAATGCCCTGAATCCCTGCCCCAGACCTTTCTACAAACATCTATTCACTCAGCAATACAAATGCCTTTTATATCAAGAACATCTCAGACCCAGAAATATTTTCCCCTTCTCAAAGCTGTTATTTGCACAGGACAGGGCACTCTTGCAACTGTGCAGCTTCCATTACTTCTTATGTGAGAGGTTCTGGCACCTTTATAACTTTTTTTTTTTTTTTTTTTTTTTTTTTACAGTTCAAGAAAATAGTCATCAGCAATCTTTTTTTCTCACACCACAAACACTGTTGCTAACAGCTTTCCCCTCTATAAACATTGATCGGAACTGCCCATGTAAAAGCTGTTTTGAGCAACCAATGCAATTTTTCTTGGGGGGGGGGGTGGGCACAAGGTGTCCAAATGGGTTAGTTTTGTGGATCATGTGGTCCACCTCTTGAAAAAGTGCTTTGACCTGTCCGAGAATCACTCTCATGCCTCTAATTGCCTCAGCCATCAGAGGTTCCTTCAGTATTTGTCCCAAAGCATATGGGAGAAACATGGCAAGCCTCACACAATTTCAATCATAAGCAACAAGGAGGAAACAACAGCAGAGAACTATGTACAGGAAAGCATAAACCAAATGTTGTCAGAAGATGAATCTGCAGAGCCGAGCATTAAAATCATAGCAGACCTAAGGGTAGTGCAGCAGAAAAGCAGAGCAAATACAGTTTCAGGGCAGGCCCTGGACTGGTCTAGCAGGACTCAAGGAAAGAACATTAACTGGTAAGTAAAATGTCACTTTCCATATCATCCTGCTAGACAAGTGGGATGTACCAAAGCTACAACACTGGGTGGGAAGGAGACACAGCAGCTCGCAAAACCCTTGAGCCAAAGGCCATGTCCACCCCCATGTGTACAGCCAAGTGGTAATGCTTGAGAAATGTAGAAAGTGATGCCCCCATCACTGCCCGACATGTGTCTGCAGGGGCTACCGAGCTATGCTCTGCCCTCAAGGATACTTGTGCTCGGGTAAAATAGGCATGCAAACCCTCTGAAACTGGCCAGTTCTGTAACAGATATGCAGAGACAATTGCCTCCTTAATCCAGCCCCCCAAGATAGACATAGCCAACATATCACCTTTGCACAGGCCAGCAAACAAAACGATGGTCGGACTTACGAAAAGAATTCGTAACCTCCAAGTACCAGAGAAGCACCCTCCAGACATCCACAAGGCCAAGATCCTTATCCTTCCCCAAACACTGCTTCTTAGAGAGAGAGCAGGCAGACCACCTGGTTCACATGAAAGGGAGAAAGCACCTTAGGCAAAAAGAAGGCAAAGGCTGAATGGAAACAGCCTCCTTTGAAAAAGACAGATAAGGATGTCGGCAAGACAACCTTGTGGAACAACCGCAACCAAGAAGACCATCTCGAGCATCAAATTCTTTAAAGTAGCGTGCTTTCATGGAAATGGACCTGGATGAGACAGTCTCCCAGATAGGAATGGACACAGATCCCTTGGCACCGCAGCCACCACCACCATAATCTGGGTGAACATCTTCGGGGCAGTGGAAAGCCCGAGAGAGAGGATGGTGAACTTATAGTGAGAGTCAAGCACGGTAACACAAGATACTTTTGCTGATCTGCCCAGATTGGGATATGAAAATATGCCTCAGCCAGATCTAGAGAAGCCAAGAACTCGCATTAATGCACTGCTTGAATCACGGAGCGCAAGTTTTCCATCTTTAAAGACAGGACATGTCAGTGTTTGTTGGCCCTCTTGAGGTCCAGAATGGGCCAGAAGGAACCATAATTTTGGGCACCATCAAATAGATGGAGTATCTGTCCTTGCCCTGCTTGTCTGGCGAGAAGGGCATCACTGCCTTTAGGCGCAGCAACTTGTCTAAGGTGATCTGCACAGTAGCACTTGATCACAGAACCACAAGGGGAGATGATGAAGGCATCTAGAATAAGCTCTTTGCATTCCAAGACATAGTCAAACTGAATGGTGTCTAGTACCCAACGATCTGTGGTAACTCGGGCCCATTCCTGAAAGAAAAGGCAAAGTCTGCCTCCAACTGGAGGAACCAGGGAATGGGCCCCAAAACCTCTATTGTGCAGCCCGAAGCCCAGAAGCAGGGGGGGAAAAAGGTTTTTCCAGGTCAGTAATAACAAGAGTCCTGAGATCCCTGGGAATCCAGCCAGTGCACCCTCAGTGGACTGGTGAAGGCTGATGAGAAGGGGTACCAGCCCGCTTCACAGGCCCCTGGGACTCATCTTCCAGAAGGCGGTAGGTTTATCTCACCCATGACCTTCACCAGCTTCTCCAAAGTGGCTCAAATAGAAGCTTCCCCTTAAAAGGCAGTTGGGCCAACTGGGCTTTGGAAGATGTGTCTGCTGCCCAGTGCACCATCTATGGCCACCAAACAAAACAGGTCATACATGGCATCAGAAAGGAAGGCCATAGCTGACTCCAAAAGAGGGGACATACCATCCGGCAAAAGAGACTGAATCCACTGGAGCAGGGCTTGAGACGTCAGGCTGGTACATACCACCAGCAGCAGAATACCTGCCGCCATGGCAAATTGGCTCCTCAACCATGAATCCACCTTATGGTCCAGAAAATCCATTAAGGTTGATCCACCTTCCACAGAAATGGTGGTCTTTCTGGTAATCACTGTGCCCTGCGCATCCACCTTGGGAATGCCAAACTACTCAATGCACTCCTCCGGGAGAGTGGAGATCTTCTTACATACCCTTAACCCTTTAGTCAGGGAGTTGGAAGAGTCCCACTCCAACCCTATCATATCCTTGATAACATCCAGAAACAGGAATACAGTAGTGGAGTTTTGCACCCCTTGAAGGAGCAGGTGTACCGTCGGCTGCTGCTCCATGGCAGAAGCATCCATCAAGCTCAAGATGGATGAAACTCCAGCAATCAACACTGCCAGCTCCTCTCTCCAGAACAGATGAATCACAACAGCCTCTTCACAATTTTCTGAAGGCAAGAGTCCTATGTCAGAGTTCACTATCCAGCCATCTGAATCCAAGTCACAATCAAAATCTTGGACAGCTCCCAGCTGTTCCCCTTCTTCAGGAGTGCACCCCATGTTGGGAACGCTTAGTCAAAAGCAATCAAACAGGGCTTCCACTCTCCGCCTGACCCAAATGAGACTACGTTCAGGGGCACCCAGAGGTCACAAGGTCTGAATTTCTATGCCAGAAGGGTCAGGCCTGCTGCAAAAAAAGAATTCAGAGGAGGATAAGCTCTCCTCTCAGAAATGACCCCCCAACACTATGGGGCACAGCCACCACAGACCCTCTAGAGAATGAGTGACTCACAGCATGGTTGTCCAGCTAGATATCCTTACCCCTAGCGCCATCCATCACCACCTGCCCTGAGGCAGGCAAGGCCGGACTAATCGCATCCCCCGACTGAAAGAGGGGGGCAGGCCCTCCATGGATGACTCAGAAACTGCCATACAAGAAGAGCAGAGTCTAGAATCTGGAGATGAGGCATCTCACTTGCCACAGGTAAAATAATTTTTTCAGGAAGAAGACATAGGGAGTTAAGGCAAGTATCACAACAGAACGTGCTAAAGCCATGGTGGCCCAAAGGCATGCATTAACAGTCTTTTTTTTTTTACTGCAGAGCATACTGGCTGCGCTTTAATTGTGGCATATGTTAACTGCACTTTTACTGTAATGCATGTTACAGGCGCTAGGGTAGGAGTGTTTGTTGGAGCTGCTTGGGTGGAACACATGACTGCCATGCACACAAGAGAAGAAAATGCTACCAATGCATGCTGAAACTGCGGAAAACCCCACACTGTGTCAATGGTTGTCAGGAGTCTACCCTGAATTGCATCCCACACAGATGGAATCGGGAGCCCCCAACAATGAGGTCAAGCCTTGGTACTCTCCCCTTGAGAGCCCCAGGCAAAGGATCCATGTCGGGCTCATCTCTACTCCCATGAAATTGTTTACTGGCCTTTGCAGCACTGCATTTAAGGTGGCTGCAATCTTTGGGAGAGAGCAGTGGGGATGGAGGAGGAGGGCGTGGGTGCTGAGGTTGTGTGAGGCTGTTGCACTCTTCCAGATCCTTCCAATTTTGTGGCTGCTCAACAGGTTCTTATTATGATAAAAGCATGGCGCTGAAATAATTTCTGTCCTCCTATGGCTACCGAAAAGACTGCAGTCTAGTGGGGATCGATCCACATAGTGCTCAAAAGCTTTTATCAATCTTTTCCTCTCAAGTCTTCAGATTTTCTTCAGAGAGGAGAAAATCCATCCACTATCTGCTGGAAACAAAGAAATACTGAAGTGACCTCTAATGGCTAAGCCATATAGCGGCATGGGAGTGATGTCATTGAAATCTGGGCTTTTCATTGGTTCTTTGTCTCCGCTAATCTGCTGGTAGGGGAACACAACTCACTTGTCTGGACAGGTCTAGCAGGACGATTTTCTGATTTTCTTAGGAAACTCAATTGCAAAATCAGAACTGCATCTGCAAACATGCAATGGGGTGAGGGGGGAGGGGAGGGGGAAGGAGAGGAGCAGACTTGGCTAACATTGACCACCGGACAAGAATCTTTATGATCCCTCTACTATCTACTGTGAATTGCAGGAACTCTAAGGATACTGAAAGATGCATACCATGCTGACATACTGCATTGCTAGTTTGCCGTTAGTGGGAGCGAAGAGTGTTTTTAGACAAGAGAATAGCAGAGACAAATTGTTAAAACACGGCATAAATGTTCAGCTTAAGCAAACATATAAAATATTTAGAAGCAAATGTGTATAATGGTTGCATCTGCAGTGGGGCCAATTTAGTAATCTGCACATGTAACCCACAGTAAAATTCAAACAACCCAAGATAAAGGGGGCTTTAGTGAAATGGGCCGAAAATCATGAATATTATATCTGCTGCATTTACAGTAGCAAGTAATGTTCCTTACTAATCTGTTATGTTTTTTTTGAAGGAGTGAATAAACAGGTGGACAAAGGTGAGTTGGTTGATATTGTGTATCTGGACTTTCAGAAAGCCTTTGACAAGGTCCCTCATGAGAGACGTTTGGCAAAACTAAAGAGTCATGGGATAGGAGGCAGTGTACTATTGTGGATCAGGAACTGGTTAAAAGATAGAAAGCAGAGGGTAGGGCTAAATGGCCAATTTTCCCAATGGAGGAGAAAGGTGAATAGTGGTGTACCCCAGGGATCTGTGCTGGGTCTGCTGCTTTTTGACATATTCATAAATGACCTGGAAAATGGAATAACGAGTGAGGTTATCAAATTTGCAGATGACACAAAACTAAAGTTGTTAAAACCCAAGAGGATTGTGAAAAATTGCAAGAGGATCTTGATAAATTGGAAGACTGGGCATCAAAATGGCAGATGAAATTTAATGTGGACAAGTGCAAGGTTATGCACCTAGGGAAGAATAACCCAAACTGTGGTTACACGATGCGGGGTTCCACATTGGGAACCACCACCCAGGAAAAAGATTTAGGCGTCATTGTGGATACCATGTTAAAACCCTCGGCCCAGTGTGCAGCGGCGGCCAAGAGAGCAAATAGAATGCTAGGTATGATAAGGAAAGGAATGGAAAATAAAACAAAAGATATTATAATGCCTCTATATCGTTCCATGGTGAGACCGCACCTTGAATATTGTGTGCAATTCTGGTCGCCGTATCTTAAAAAGGATATAGCGATTTTAGAAAAGGTACAGAGAAGAGCCACCAAAATGGTAAAGGGGATGGAAGGATACTCCTATGAAGAAAGGCTAAAAAGGTTAGGGCTCTTTAACCTGGAAAAGAGACGGCTGAGGGGAGATATGATAGAAGTCTATAAATTAATGAACGGAGTGGAACGGGTAAACGTAGATTGATTGTTTACCTTATCAGAATATAGAAAGACTAGGGGACATGCAATGAAGCTACAGGGTAAACTATTTAAGACTAATAAAAGAAAATATTTTTTCACTCAATGTGTAATCAAACTCTGGAATTTGTTACCGGAGGATGTAGTAAAGGCTGTTAGTGTAGCTGGGTTTAAAAAAGGTTTGGACAAGTTCCTGGAGGAAAGGTCCATAAACCATTATTAAGAAGTGACCGAAGATATCAATGCTTGACCCAGTACAAGCATTGTGGAACTTGTGTCTCTTGGGGAAACTGCTAGGTACATATGACCTAGATTGGCCACTGTTGGAAACAGAATACTGGGCTTGATGGATCTTGGTCTGACCCAGTATGGCATATCTTATGTTCTTATGTACCTACATAAGAATACCAGGATTACTTTCTGTCTTACTGGACCACAACAAAAGTTAATAGAGTATTGATTTTGTAAAAATTGCTCATTAAAAAATGCTTATTTTACGTACTAAGGACAGCAAGTACAAAATAAGTCATCCAAATTAAATTAGTGCTTCCAGAGGGAATTAAAGTGCTTACATAAGCAGTCCTTTCACTAATGTGACTTGAAACATGTTATTAGTTTTGTTTCTTCTTCTGGCAATTAATTGCAAATATGTCTTTGTTCTTCCAGGAAACTGCTAAGTTTCCCGTAAGTTTGCCCATCAAACCAGTTACTGAAAACCTTTTACTGCAAAGGGATGTAGAAGCTTCTTTTTACTCCGTGGACCTGCAGTCTGTTTTGTTTCTATCCCTTTATTTGACGTCTCATGATCAAAACACAACAACATAGTTTCATCGGCACATGCAAACCCATCCAAAAGTTCTGCAGAAATGGAAATATCGATGTAATGGATGAGCTTCTGGAACTATCTCCATTCCACATTCACTTAATCCAATCTGGCATCACTTCGCCAACAGCTATTTGATTACTTCACTGATAACATCGGTATGTGCATGGACTCAGCGGCAGCAGGTTCCACTGCTGGCTTAAAATGAGCATAGCAAATAAAAAAATACCCAAACTCTCAAAATAGCCCAACTCAACAAATGGCCCAACAATATAATTTTTGTTAATGTTATATTGTTGGGCCATTTGTTGAGTTGGGCTATTTTGAGAGTTTGGGTATTTTTTATTTGCTAAGATCGTTATTTGATCCAGACCATAGGTTTTCTTGTTAAAATGAGCATATGCACCTTTTCACTTAGGTCGGCCTTTGATGCCCCTTTGCAAACAGAACAATCTATTATCTCTTTGCAATTGATATTTGCACGTTTCCCTGCCTCTGCAGTTTGGACATACCCATAATTATAATACAGCCTTTCATTTGCCAAACCTAAAACCTGCCTGCAAAGGCAGAGAGATAAAGGAAGAGCTAACATAACAAAATGATAGTAAATAAAGACAAATGATCCATCCAGTCTGCCCTGTTCATATTTGTCCATTTTGGGTATATGTGCATACAAATTCCCATGCACAGCCCCAGGGGTGGCCCAAGGGGGGGGGGGGAGGTGTGGGGCCATGTGCAGAGACTCATTGTGGGGCCATATTTACATTAGGAGCCTCATTTGCATAAATATTTGCAAAATGTTAACATGCACTAACGTTTAGTAAACATGCCTCTTAATGAGTGTCTGGATAAAGAAAGACTACCAGATTTCTACATTCCTATACTCCAGTGCCAACCACCAGGCGCATTAGGAAGTGCTATACACACTGCCCATTTAGAACCCACTGTATCATAATGGCACTACCAGGACTCTCATAAAGTACCAAACCCTACCTATCAAAAGGCAACACTGCAAATATTAAACCAATACATCTCAGAGAATACCAATACATCTCCTACTGGGGAAAGAGAACAAGTGGCACTGTCACAGAAACTACATGAACAGAATACCTCAGCTCAGTTACACATGCAGAACATAAATCGTCACCAAACAAAGAACAAGGGAACACGAATTAGAAATAGGAAGACAATAATTCAACTGGGAACCCCAAAAGCCAAACTTAGAATGTACACCACCAGAGAAATAAAACTATAAATTAATTTCCTCTTGTGTATCGCTAACGTCTTTGCGTCTTTGTTTAGTACATTTCCCAGAGCTGACATATTACAATAAATTCAAAATAAAAAAGTATTTTTCACCTTTTGTTTGGGCATTTTATTTTTCAGTTGCAATTGCTTCAGCCACTTTCTTCTGGTTTCTTCGTGTCTTCTGCTAGCTGTCCATTTGTCCTAGATTTTTTCCATTATCTCTCTACATCTGCTTTAACATACTGATCTTTCCCATTTTGCTTTTTTCCTCCATTTCTTTCTTTATTCCTTTATCATCCACTCACATTTCACCCTTCCATCCACAATCCCCACTTACTCTCCCAATACCCGGCCAATCGTAGATTTTTCTTCCCTCCCACCCAAAATATATTTTCCCCTATCCATCCTCATTCCCCTAGCCCCATCCCATTCCCCTAGCCCCATCCCATTCCCCTAGCCCCATCTAGTCAAAACTGCTGCTGATCGTTGGAAGTAGCGGTATACAAATGTATACTAAATAAATAAAATAATCTCCTTCTAGTCCTCCCCCAACATCACCTTCTAGTTCCAGCCCCACCCAGCATCCTGTCCCTTCTAGTCCCAATCTCTCATGCCCCCCATCAGCTCATTTCCAGTCCTAGTCCCCCCCATCAGCCCATTTCCAGTCCAAGCTCCCCCATCAGTCTATTTCCAATCCTAGCCCCCCTAATCAGCTCATTTCCAATCCTAGCCCCCCATCAGCTATTTCCAGTCCTATTCTAGTCCCCCATCAGCTCATTTCCAGTCCAAGCTCTCCCCCATCAGCCCATTTCCAATGCTAGCCCCACATCAGCCCATTTCCAGTCCTAGCCCTCTAATCAGCTCAATGTCAGTCCTAGTCTCTCCATCAGCCATTTCCAGCCCCCCAGCAACCAATTTCCAGTCCATGCTCCCCTATCAGCTAATTTCCAGTCCTATTCCAGCCCCCTCCCCATCAGCCGAATTTCAGTCCAAGCTCCCCCATCAGTCCATTTCCAATTCTAGCCCCCTCATTAGCCATTTCCAGTCCTATCCTAGATCCCGGCCCCCCCACCCCCCCGAAGAGCCCCACGCCTGTCTAAGCAGCTTCAGAGGTGAGCTAAGAGGCCCCGGCTCACCTCTGCACAGCTGCCAGCGTGCAGAGCATTGTTTCCCTCATGCTGACAGCTGTGGTGTTGTAAAGTGCGCTGAATGCTGGGAAAGGTCAAAGCCAGGGAAAGAAAAAGAGTAATGCTAATGGAAGAAAGAAAGACCCCTTAAATTTTTGGCGGAATCTTTGTTCAGAGAAACAAAAACTGCTCATGTAACAAAGTATTCATTTTTATTCTTCTAAAAAAGCATCTACAGACGCACAAATTGTGAAATCACACCGAGTGAACAACAAAGAGCGTCTTGCGGACCTCTCATTCAGTTTGAATTGTTTTAGGCGCCATACTGGGCCATAATTTAGCCTAATGCAGAGCTCTTGAATTGATCAGCAGGGCTCGAAACACAGTCTGTGTCGCTAGGGGCGGCTCAAGGCAATCTGCTGCCTGAGGTGAAGGATGAGATGGTGCTCCCCCCCCCCCCCATCCTTAGAGGGGAGGGGCCTTCCTCAAAATTCCAGTTAGGGACTGAACCAAACCCATTAGATTATATGGAGGAAATGCAAGATGTTTGCACACCAAGGAACTAAAAGAGTGAGAACCACTCATAGTTTATAAAACTAAATTTATAACTCATTTTTATTTTGTTGTTAAAACCACATTATGGTTCTTCCTTTTTCTTTTTGAACATATATTTTGCATTCACAGAACCCCCTTCAACAGTGGGTGCAGAGCAGATCCAGGAAATTCACCCACAGAACTCAATATCTTTAAAAGAAAAAGTGATTCTGATCATCTCACTAACAACAAATAGGAATTACACTTACCTGGTAATTGTGGTTCCTTTGACTCCAGTTTAGTCCTCAACCTCTGGGTAGTGAACCTCCTCCTGCAGCTTGGAGACTGGGCATGTCAAACTCATGACATCACTGGATATAGCCTGCTGGTCTCTCCCATCATCCCCCAGTGAACTATTGACAAAGCAGACTCGAACAAAAAATCAGTAAGTTTTTTTTAACTTAACATTATATTCAAGGGCATGCAGAACATACAACCTATCTACCCACTAGTCCCCTTCCAGAAGGAAAGGGACTGCTTCCTGCATGCTCTCCTTTCCGTCGAATGCCTAGCCCTAAACAATCCAGAGCAATATAGCAATATATATAACAATACCGTAATATAATATAACAATATAGCGCAAAACAAATGGAAGCATCAAAACGACTGAACACCAGTGAAGGCCTATATCCACTTTTAACCTTGCACTTCCCCCAACAGAAAAACCACTGCTAAAACCCCATCCCCGTGCGGGAATGAGGACTAAACTGGAGTCACTCAAGGAACTACAATTACCAGGTAAGTGTAATTCCTATTTCCTTATCGTTCCTCCAGTTTAGTCCTCAACCTCTGGGATGTATCAGAGCAGTAATCATTGGGAGGGACCTTTCCAGCCGGATCTCAACACCGCTTCCCTGAAAACGGCATCCTTAGCCGCCAGAACATCTAGGCGGTAGTGCTTAGTGAAAGTATGGAGAGACAACCAAGAGGACTGGAAGTTGGCTGATGGGGGGGGGGGGGGGTTAGGACTGGTAATGGGCTATGGGGGGGGGGCTAAGACTGGAAATGGGCTGATGGGTTTAGGACTGCAAGTGGGTTGATGGGTTAGGACTGGTAATGGGCTATGGGGGCTTAAATTGAAAATTGGGTGATGGGGGTTAGGACTGGAAATGGGCTGATGGGATTACGACTGGGAGTGGGCTGATGGGGGGGTTAGGACTGGTATTGGGCTATGGGGGGGGCTAGGACTGGTAATGGGTTGGGGGGTTGCTAGGACTGGAAATGGGCTGAGTGGAGGGGGGGTTTGAACTGCAAATAGCTGATGGGGACGGGGGCTTGGAATGGAAATGGGCTGAGGTGAAGTGGGGCTTGAACTGCAAATAGCTGATGGGGAGGGGGCTTGGAATAGAAATGGGTTGAGTGGAAGGGGGGCTTGAACTGCAAATAGCTGATGGGGAGGGGGGCTTGGAATGGAAATGGGCTGTGAGGGGAGGGAGCTAGGATAGGAAATGGGCTGATGGAGGGGCTAGGATAGGACTGGGAATTGGGTGTTGGGGGAGCTAAGATAGGAAATGGTCTGTGGTGGGGGCTTGGATTGAAATGGACTCATGGAGGGGCTAGAAATGGAAGTAGGCTCATGGGGGCTTGGATTGGAAATGGGCTGAGTGGAGGGGAGCTAGGATTTGACGGGCTGATGGTGGGGCTAGGAAAGGACTAGAAATGGGCTGATGGGAGGCTGGTATTGGAAATGAGCTGATGAAGGGACTCGAATAGGACTGGAAATGGATGGGGGAGCTAGGACTGGAAATGGGTTGATGGGGGGCTAGGACTGGAAATGAGCTGATGCGGGGACTAGAAGGGAGCGGATACTGGGTGGGGCTGGAACTAGAAGGGAGCTGATGTTGGGGGAGGATTAGAATGGGATGGGGATGGGGCTGGGAGAGTGAAATGGAGAGGGGAAAAATATTGTGTGTGGGAGGGAAGAAAAATCTACAATTGGCCGGGTATTGGGAGAGTAAGTGGGGATTGAGGATGTAGTGGTAAAATTTGAGTGGATGAAATAGGAATGAGGAAAGAGCAAAAGGAGGAAGATTAGTATGTTAAAGCAGATGTAGAGAGAGAATGGAAAAAAACTAGAAGAGAGAAAGGACAAATGGACAGCAGACGATGGAGAATTAGCAGAAGACACAAAGAAACCAGAAGAAAGTGGCTGGAACAATTGCAACTGAAAAAAAATGCACAAAAGGTAGAAAGATATCTCTTTATTTTGAATTTATTAACTGGAATATGTCAGCTCTGGGAAATGTGCATCATTAACGTCTGCGCTTTGTTTAGTACAAGAGGAAATTTATTTCTAGCTTTATTTCTACAGTGGTGTTGTACATTCCAAGTTTGGCTTTTAGGGTTCCCAGTTTAATTATTGTCGTCTTGTTTCTAAATCGTGATTCCTTGTTTAGTGATCTATGTTCTGCATGTGTAACTCAGCTGAGGTATTCTGTTTATGTAATTCCTATTTGACATTGCCACTTGTTCTCTTTCCCCAGTAGGTCATGTATTGTTATTCTCTGAAATGTATTGGTTTAATATTTGCAGTGTTGCCTTTTGATAGGTAGAGTATGGTGCTTTGTGAGTCCTGGTAGTGCTGTTATGATACGGCGGGTTTGCTATGGGTTCAAAATGGGCAGTGTTTGTAGTAGTTCCTAATGTGCCTGGCAGTTGGCACTGGATTATAGTAATGTAGAAATCTTTTAGTCTTTCTTTATCCATACACTCATGAAGAGGCATGTTTACTAAAAGTTAGTGTATGGTAACATTATGCAAATGAGGCCCCGCACCGAGTCTCCGCACATGGCCCCGCACCCCCCTTGGGCTGCCCCTGCCCCTATTAAAAAGTGCTCTACAGCTGCCGAGTTAAAACAAGGGTTTACATTTCTAGTATGAGAGTGCTGTAGGAAATTAACAAAACATCCCTGCCGCTTTTTCTGTTTACCTGAGGAAGGATTTTTCTAACAGGGCAAAATTTAATTTTGTTGTGCATAAGACACGCTGCACCATCAAGCCTACTCCCAAGAGTATAAAGCACAGCATCTGAGGTAGGGGGAGAGGAATGAGAAAGTTTGTGACAGGCGTCTTAAAACTACTTGAGTAAAAGTGCAGCAATATCAGCCATTTCTGCTCATGCACTGCCCCCCCCCCCCCCGTCAGTCACACACGCAGCTCCTCGCACACTCACTAACAGAAGGACAAATAAGGAACTATCCTACAAAAATGATGGATAAGCCAACAAACCCCTCAGGAAAACTTGGAACAGAAATTCTAAGTTCATTAGTAGTTGTTCATTAAACTGAATTTCAAAGACAGAGTTTGCTGTAGAAATTCAAGGAACCAAAATGAAAATTTTGCTTTAGTTTTGTGTGCTAAATAACAATTACATTTTCTGCTTGTGTATTCTGAAACCATCCTGCCCATATCTGACACCTGAAAATACTTTCAATGTGAAAAATCCAGAAGGCTGTGCTTTGAAAAGTGGTTGAAAATGTAACCTTTACTATGCTTTATTCACTTCAAAGAAAGAAATAAAATATTACGTGCTAAAAGTATATGAAAACTTTAAAACCCAATAGATTTGGGGCAACTGAAGGAGCTCGCTGGATATGAGCAGAGAGAAAGAACCCTTTCGTTTTACTCTGTTAATTTGACTGTTCCATTTTGGCAATGGCCAAAAGCCAGCAACATCCCACTGATGTCTCTGAACCCTCCACTGCATCAGTTGCAACTTATGCTCCAATTTTCAAAATGACCAATAGATCCAATGCCATAACGTCAGCCACGGTGCTGGAATATTGGCAGGATATTCAGCAGCAGAATGCAGATAGGAGCTAGCACTGAATATATCAGGGCTGAGCAGGACTAACCAGATAAATGGTGACTTTATCCAGATAGCGTACATACTCCACCAGTAGCTATCCACCTTGTAACCAATTTACGACTGCTTTTCAATCATCTTAAATAGCACCGGCTGACTGTAAGGTCACCATTTATCTGGTTAACGATGCCGCTGTCCTTGCACTGGCTGGATAGAAGCCAGGGTGGTATGTGAAGATATTCAGCGGCATTATCCAGATCGTACTGTTGAATATCGCAATGAGTGCCCTTAGCCAGTCAGCCTCCCATCGACCAGCTGGCTAAGTGCTTTGAATATTGATTTCTTAGCTTGTAAGTCCTCTAGGGACAGAAAATGCCTACTGTTCCTGACTGTAGCTTGACTTGAACTTCTGAGAAAGGCGGGAGCTAAATCCAATTCCCTTTCTCCCTTTCCCAATGTAAAACAGGGTGGTGGCCTCAGTACTTAAAATGGAAAACGATCACAGTTCTCCCCAGCTATCCATCCCAGTGAACAGACCAAATGCTGAACAGAATGGAAATGGAGTGGTGCTTTCAGCCACTGATGCTGGATCCTCCAGGACAGGGCTGAAGAAGCCCACTGCTGAAGTCCAGGATAAAGGACTTTAGCATCTTTCATAACATTAAACATAGTAATATAGTAGATGACGGCAGATAAAGACCAGCATGGTCCATCTAGTCTGCCCAGGAAGATGGCAAGAGTAGGTACAGGCCACACTTCTCCATGTCTTTGTTTGGGGGTGAACCCACCTCTCCATGTAGGACACCCCTATTTGTTGAGATGTTAGATGGTTCAGAAGTATGTTTCAGTTTATTTTGTTTTTATCCTTTTGCTGTAAAGGGATCCACTGTGTTTGTCCCATGCCGTTTTGAATTCCGTCTCCGTGTTTGCCCCCACCACTTCCATCGGGAGGGCATTCCAAGCATCTTACCACCCTTTCAGTGAAAAAATATTTCCTGACATTGCCTTTCAATTTACCACCTTGCAGCTTCATGTTATGCCCTCTAGTTTTATAGCTTCCCCGTCTTTGGAAGAGGTTTGTTCATCATTTCTCTTTAAGCATTTAAAGGTCTGAATCATATCTACCCTGTCCCTCCTTTCCTCCAAAGTGTACATATTTAGGTCTTCAAGTCTCTTCTCATAAGGCTTCTGACACAGGTTCCAAATCATTTTGGTCGCCTTCTTCTGAACAGTTTCCAGTCTTTTTACATCTTTTGCAAGATATGGTCTCCAAAACTGAACACAGTATTCCAAGTGAGGCCTCACCAGTGACTTGTACAGTGGCATAAGTACGTCTTCCTTTCTTCTGGTAATCCCTCTTTGTATGCAGCCCAACATCCTCCTGGCATTTGCCACCGCCTTGTCGCACTGCTTTGCCACCTTGAGATCATCAGAGATAAGCACACCAAGGTCTTTCTCCTGAACCGTGCACACCAACCTCTCGCCCCCTATCGTGTACATTTCCCTTGGATTTCTGCTGCCCAAGTGCATGACACTGCACTTTTTCACATTAAATCGTAGTTGCCAAGCATTAGACCATTGTTCCAGCTTTTGTAGATCTTTCCTCATGTTAACCACTCCCTCGGGGGAGCCCACTCTGTTGCAAATTTTTTGTGTCATCTACAAAAAGACAGACTTTTCCATTCCGTCCTTCAGCAATATCACTCACAAATACATTGAACAGTACCGGGCCCAGGACCGAACCCTGGGGCACCCTGCTAATCACCTTCCTTTCATCCGAGTGAGCTCCATGTACCATCACCTTCTGTTGTCTGTCAGTCAACCAATTTCTAATCCAGTTTACCATCTTGGAACCCATCCCCATGCTACTGAATTTATTGACAAGCCTCCTATGAGGAACAGTATCAAAGGCTTTGCTGAAATCCAGGTAGATGACATCTATCGCATGCCCCTGATCTAGTTCCTTGGTCACCCAGTCAAAAAACTCAATCAGATTTGTTTGGCAAGACCGTCCTTCGGAAAACCATGTTGCCTCGGATCTTGCAACCTGTTGGTTTTGAGAAAGTTCACTATTTGCTCTTTCAGGAGCGCCTCCATTACTTTTCCCGCCACTGAGGTAAGGCTCACGGGCCTGTAGTTTGACACTTCTTCCCTGTCACCACTTTTGTGTAGAGGTACAACATCAGCCATTCTCCAGTCCTGAGGAACCTTTCCTGTTTCCAAGGATCTGTTGAAGACATCCTTTAACGGTCCTGCAAGAATCTTTCTGAGCTTTTTCAGTATCCTGGGATGTATCTTATCTAGTCCCATGGCCTTGTCCACTTTCAGTTTTGCAAGTTCTAACACATCATCTTCTGTGAATGGTGTGGTATCTACTTCATTCCCATTTTTATATTTGGGAGTCGCAGCTGATCCATCTCCAGGATTTTCTTTAGTAAAAACAGAGCAGAAGTATTTGTTTAGCAATTTCACTTTTTCAATGTCACTTTCCACAAGTCCTTTCCCAGCAGTTCTGAGTCCTGCAATTCCAACTCTGATCTTCTTCCTTTCCCGAATATACCTGAAGAAAGTTTTGTCGCCACCCTTAACATCTTTAGCCATCTTTTCCTCTGCCTTTGACTTTGCTTTCCTTACTACTCTTTTTGACTCTTTGAGTTTGATCCTGTATTCATTTCTCTGTTCTTCTGTTTGCAAACTTTTGAATGTTGCGAAAGCTGTGTGTTTTGCCTTTATTTGAGCAGCCACTTCTTTGGAAAACCAAATAGGTTTCCTTCTCTTGTTTTTATTCACTTTTCTTACATATTTATCTGTTGCCCCTTTTATTGCCACCTTTAGTTTAGCGCATTGCAATTCCACTTCCCTTATCTCCTTCCACCCCGTCATCTCCTCCTTTAGGTACTCGGCCATTTTATTGAAAGTGTTTTTGAAGTTTAGGACTTTGAGCTTGCTATGATTGGCCTGTACCATGGCTTTTATCTCAAACCACACTGTGTGATGATGATCACTGTTGCTCACAGGGGCACTCACGCAGACATTCGAAACACTATCACCGTTGGTGAGCACTAAATCCAGTGTTGAGCTTTCCCTGGTTGGTTCCATCACCATTTCTCTAAGTAATGTATCTTGGAAAGCATCCACAATGTTTTGCTTCTTTCCAGATGTGCAGAAGGAGTAATCCAAACCACATCAGGTAGATTAAATGTGCTTAGGAAGAAAAGATGAAGAAAGCAGAATGGGGTGGGCCACCAGGACCATGGCCCTACCAACGTTTTGTTACACACTGCATTAACAACTGGGAATTTGGGAGGCAGGGGCAGAGGCTGGTTTGTTTGGACCCCTCCAACCAAAAAGTGTTCTGTTGTCCTGGAAGAAAGCATCTGGTCATCACAAGTATTTGTGCTTCAGTTTACCCTTTTGATTAGCCCTTTACATTTTATGTAACAGTGCTTCAAAGCCATCACCACAAGGGAACAGGTAACTAATTTCATTTTTTTTTTTTTTTGGATTAATAAAATAGCTAGTTGCTATGTCAAAAAGAGAATTTCCTCTATTTTCCCATTTCAAATGCCTACCCGATCTAATAAAAAGGAATCACCCAGGGGCAGCTCAAGGGTGAAGGATGAGAAAGGGTCTCCCTCCAAAGCACCCAAAAAGAAGGGCCTCCTGCTAACAGAATATCGGAGTCACACAGGCTGAACAAAGATGTTGTTGTTAACTGCCATCAAGTCGACTCGTGGCGACCTTCTGGATAGCTGTATTCGGTCTTCAGTCATTGTTGATAGAGTGGCACCCGTAGCTGCTGTTAGACAGCATCAAAGACAGACCCTCATCCCTCAACGGTTTCCTGGGCAAAGCCACCACTGAAGGGACTGCCTGACCCGCAAAGGACAGGGAAGATGTTTGTTCAGAGAATCATTCTGGTGCAACCAGCGTCAGAGCAATGACCTCTGCAACGAACGCATGTGCGCTTTGGCCCATGGTACTACCTCCAGGGTTGCCGCCATTGTCCCTAGCACGCGAAGATAACTCCAAGCTGATGGAGCTGGAGTTGATACAAACTTGCGCTCTAGCTGCCGAAGAGCCTGAGCTCGCCGATCCGGCAAAAACACTGCTCCCAATCGCATGTCAAACCACACTCCTAAGTACTCTAGGGCTTGAGAGGGAACCAACCGGCTCTTGGACATATTGACTACCCAACCGAGGCTCTGAAGGAACTTCACTACTCTGTAACTTGAACGCTCTCGGCCTTGGATTTTGCCCGAATCAACCAATCGTCGAGATACGGGTGAACTAAGATTCCCTCTTTTCGCAGAGCTGCCGCTACCACCACCATAATCTTGGTAAAGGTGCGTGGAACCATTGCTAAACCAAAAGGCAAGGCTTGAAATTGATAATGCCCCCACGGAAGAGCGAACCTTAGAAATTTCTGATGAACTGATCTGATAGGGATGTGCAAATACGCCTCAGTAAGATCGAGGGATGTCAAAAATTCCCCCTGTTGAACCACCACTATTACAGACCGTAAGGTTTCCATGCGAAAATGAGGCACTCGTAGACAGCGATTTACTCCCTTGAGGTCCAGAATAGGACGGAGGGACCCGTCCTTTTTCGGTACCACGAAATAGAGTAACGACCGACGCCGTAGAGCTCTTGCGGAACCGGCACAACCGCTCCTAACTTTAAGAGACGATCCACTGTCTGCTGAACCGCTACCGTTCGCTGCTGCCCTCTGCAAGGAGAAAGGACAAACGAATCTAGTACCAGTCAGGCAAATTCGAGCACATAACCTTCACGTATTACCTCCAACACCCATTGATCGGATGTTATCTGGACCCAGGCAGGAAGAAACTCCTGAAGCCGACCTCCTATTGGTTGAACCCAACCCAGGCCCGCCTCCCTTCATTGTGTTTTTCTGGCTGCCGTGGAGGAGGTAGCCGCAATCCCTCTACCTGCTCCTCAAAAACCACGAAACCCTTGCACTCTGGAGGCAAATCTTCCTCTTTGAAAACCGCCCAATCGAGAGGTACAAAATCGCCTGAAGTCCCGAAACTGACCGCGCAAAGACGGCAGGGGTCTCCCTTACTTAGGCTTATCCTCCAGCAGTCTTCCACCTTTGGAATCTCCCAAATCCTTAATCAGCTCATCAAGATCCTCACCAAACAACAACTTCCCCTTAAAGGGAAGCTTGCTAAGACGTGACTTAGAAGAACAATCCACCTCCCAATTTCTTAATCAGAGATAATGGCGCGCAGCTACCAGGGAAGCCATACGATTTGCCAATGACCTGATCAAATCATACGGGACATCCGCTAAATACGCCAAACCTGATACCAGCCATGTCACATCCACTAAATACTCCTGTGCTGAGACGCTGCTGCAAGCGTTGTGACCACCTGAGGCATGCTCTCGCCACCCAAGCCCTGCAGATGGAAGCTTGCAGCGAGACAGCATTAACCTCAAAGGCTTGCTTCAACAAGCCATCTACTTTTCTGACTTGCACATTCTTCAAGGCCGCACTGCCTTCCACCGGACTAGTCGTCTTTTTCGTAACCGCTGAATCTATACGCAGTGAACGAAACCTCTCCTCCTCCTTGTCCACTAAGAGGTAGAGCCTATTCATAGCTCTCACGCCGTGCAATCCAGCTTCCGGCACATCCAATTCATCCTGGATCATCCGGTCAACTACTTGGTGAACAGGGAACACCACTTGAGTTTGCCGCACTGCTTGAATGAGAGGGTCCTCCAGATCCTCTTCCTCCGCTGGCTGGATTGAAGTCAGGTTGAGCGCCTGGAGAGATTCCGTAATGAGTGCCGTAAGCTCCTCTTTGCGGAATACCCTTATGATCCTGCCCTGATCCTCAGGTTCTGGAATTTCCCCCTCCTCGAGTTCTTCCATACCTGATTCAGGTTCCAAATCTACCTTCTCCACATCAGGCTAATCTGAATCCAACAGCTGATCCTCTAGAGGCCAGGCCCTCTTAAGAGGTCTCACCAGACTGCAAGCAATCCTTTCAGAGTCTGAGTGCTGCAATGCAGCACCCAGCGGTAAAGGTTCCGTCACCATCCCCTGCTGTCGCAAACAGTATGCTTGATGCATGATCAGCACAAAATCTGGGGAAAAACCTCCAATAGCCACCCCAGACCCAGCCGGAACCACTGAACTCCCTGGCCCTGCCCGACTGCCCAGAGGGGGCCCAGACAAAACCTCCAGCATTGACTCACCTTCGCCCACTACCGGCAGGCTCTGAGCCCCCTCAGCAGCTTTATCCTGAACGTCCTGCTCCATGGAGGTGGAGGCTGCTTTGCAGCCCCGGCAGACCCTGGCGTCTGAGACTGCGCCCCTGTGTGAGCCACACACCCAACACTGCAGTCGAGAAGGCATTAGCAATTAGACACAAAAAGCAATGTCTCAGTAAGGAAAGACCCAACTAAAAATAATAAGTCCTTCCTTCCTCTGCGTTTTGTTTTTTGTTTTTTTTTAGCTCTGAGAATCAAACTAAAGGAGAAAGTCTGCCTGCACATTTTCCTAGCCAGCAATGTGCTGGTTTGACAGTGCTTGGAGGTGTGCCTCTGCCCAGGGGAATAAGAGGGCCATTTCCCGAGCCACCCCTGGACATTTGGTCCTGCCTGCCGGTTGAGGTAAGCAACAGACATGGCACTTTCAGAGAGCACTCAGACTGCCCTTGAGCTAAGCAGCATTTGGAAACTCAGTAGGATTAGGCACGCCTCCAGGTGGTTCATGATTCAACTGGCTTCGTGACCAGGTACTCTGTGCCACTTGTCCAAGGCAATGGGTCTCCCAATCTGAGAGGCTGGCATCGGTCGTGAGTGGCATCCAGTGAGGAATTTATAGGGGAACCCCCCCGCAACAAGTGGTCTTTGCAGAGCCACCACTGCAAACTGTGATGGACTACCACTGGATGGGGAAGTCTGACCTGATAGTCTTGAGAACTTGGGGACCAGCGAGACAAGAGGGTGTGCTGCAGGGGACGCATGTGGGCCTGAGCACAAGGCACCACTTTGAGAGTGGCTGCCATGGCTCCCATGGTCTGCAGTTAATCCCATACAGTAGAGTACTGAGGCGCTGAAGGCACAGAGTTGTTGGCAAAACTTGAAGCACCTGTCTAATATGAGAAATACTTAGCCCACCTGAGTATTGAAACATGCACTGAGGAAGTTGAGAGACTGGGCTGGGTGGAGGATGCTCTTGGCATGGTTGACCACCCAGCCAAGGCGTTCAAGGAATGCTACCACCCTATCCACTGCCAAACATGCCTCGTCAAGCGACTTAGCCCCGATAAGCCAATCGTCCAGGTAAGGAGGGACCAAAATGCTCAGGTGGCGACTACCACCATGATCTTGGAGAAGGTGGCAAGTTAAAAAAATAAATACATAAAAAAAAGCTTCTCGGCAGCAGAAAACTCACCGCCTCTTAGGGAACTGTGGCTATGCCTGTAAAACTGTTGTGGAGCCTTCCTGTCTCTCGACAGGCTCTGTGCAGCATTGTCCCGCCTCCAAAGGAAGTTGTTTACCACTTCCTTTGGAGGCGGGACAATGCTGCACGGAGCCCATTTAGAGACAGGCTCCAACGGTTTTACAGGCATAGCCGCGGTTCCTTAAGAGACAGGGAGCCGCAGCTGCAGAAGAAGGAGGCAGACATGGGGAGAGGGGAGCAGGGAACTTGCAACGGGGCTGACATGGAGGAAGGGAGGGAGGGGGGCTAACATGGAGAGAGGGGGGCTGACATGGAGGGAGGGAGGGAGGGAGGGGAGGGCTGACATGGACAGGGGGGAGTGACATGGACAAAGGGAAGAGACAGGGACGTACTGGACAGACGGGATAAATGCTGGACAGAGGGGAGAGACAGTGCTGGTTAGGATTATAATGGGCAGATGGGGGGCTAGGACTGGTAATGGGTTGATTAGGGAAGGCTAGGACTGGGAATGGACTGATAAAGGGGGGTTGGGGCTGGTAATGTGCTGATAGGGGGGGGGGTAGGACTGCTAGGGCTGATTAGGGGAGGCTAGCACTAGTAATGGGGTTGAGGGGGGACTAGCACTAGAAGCGAGCTGATTGGGGGGCTTCGACTGGGAATGGGCTGATTGTGGGGAGGGGAGGATAGAGCTGTTGGCCCTGGAAGAAAACTGGGGGCTAAGGCTACAAATGGGCTGATACGAGGGGAGGGGAGAATGGAACTGGAAGGGAGTGGATCTGAGAGGGGCTGCCATGGTATTTGTACTAGAAGGGACTGGTCAGTGAGGAAGGAGGGGGACTGGAAGGGAATGGACACCAGTGGCAGTCATGGGAATGCAAGTTGACATTGGAAGGTACTGAGAATGAGGACTGGAAAGGGGCTGATACTGAGGAGGGTTACTGGGACTGGAAATAGGCTGATGGAAAGAAGTGAAGAAAACGAAAGAAGAGATAAGAAATGGCAGATGGACCATAGACCACAGAAAGAAAACTAAGAGAAGACAGGAAAGCAGAAGCCTCAGATTGGGACCAGCATGATCAGAGAATAAATTGGTCAGACAACAAAGGTAGAAAATATAATTTTATTTCATATTAGTGATTTGACTACAAAATCATCATAATTTTGAAATCAAATATTGTTACTTGTTGTTGTGATTAATTATTGTGGTTTAAATAAGTAAATTTTATAAATAAAAACATATTGCAAAGGCCTATAATATAATTCAACAAATGATTACAGCGACAATGCGTTAACAGTAAAGGAAGAGAGACACATTTGATTTTATCATTGGGGGTCACCACAAGTTGACCAATGGTAAAAGCTGTCACGGTACAAAAGGTTGAGAACCACTGCGTTAGCACAAGATGGGTTCAACCTGTAACAAAGGTACCTGAAGGGGGGATTTGTTTTTCCCCTTCAGTCTGTAAAACCCAGGGTTAAGATCTGAACACGAGGCTGGCTTGTTCCTGTTACATAGGAAACTACTTGAAGCTGCATTTTTAAAACTTGTCTATCTTTTGGAAGCAGTTTCATGTCCTTACTTGACTCATTTTATGCAGCAGCCACCAGTCTTTGGAGCTGCTGTGGCTTTGCCTGTACTGGGACAGGAGGAGTGGACAGGGATGCGATAGACTCTTTCATACATCTTGTGACCATCTCCCGTTGGGACGTCCATCCCCACTATTTGGCCCCTCTGCCGACCCCAACTAACTTTCCTGTACGTTGTATGGGTAGGTTAGACAGAGGCGGGAAAGGGGAGTTGCAGGGGTGGAGTAAGGGCAGGCAGTGGGCGGTCTGCGGCCCCATTCGTACGGGGCCAATTCCAATGTTGATCCTGTATGTCTGGGGCCGGCAGACTGAATGGGGAACTTATTCCACCTCTGAGGTGGAATACGTTCCCCTAGTTGGCAGGGGATGGCAGGCCCAAGCGGCAGAGGAGGTAAGAGGGGATAGAAGAGATTCCGCACAGCCCTACCCTGGCTTCGGAGGGCAGATCGGGGGGTCGGGCTGCGGGGAATACAAAATCTGTTCGGCAGCCGGGGTTTGCAACTCCTGAATGGTGCCATTGCAACTGGACACCATGGCGCCATGGCTTCATTCAGGAGCCTTGACTGAGTTAGCCAGGTTAGGCCTGTATGTTCAGGCCGACCGGGATCGGGGTCCCGGCCTGCACGTACAGGTCTGGATGGGATTCTAATCCCACAGAGCTAGACGTGCCCCGTGGGATTAGAATCCTGTCTAACTCTGCGCCCGTTTCTGACCAGGTGCACAGAGGGACAGGGCGTCCAGGATAGAATCAGTCCCAAAGTGTTTAGTCATTGTGGCGGCCTACCTACGATCTTTAGGGATCTTTCTAATCCCCTACTTAGATAACTGGCTGCTAAGGGCAGACTCCACTTCAGCAGTCACCTCCACCCTAAATCAAACCATTTATGTCCTCCAGGAGCTGGATTTTTTGATAAGTTATCCAAAATCACATCTCAGCCCAACTCAGGACGCTGAGTTCATAGGAGCTTGTTTGGATATGATAAGAAACAGAGCCTTCCTCCTAGACGACAGGCACCTCCATCTCATTACCTTAGCCACACAGGTGCAGCAGCAACCATCAGTTACTGCCAGAACATTTCTACTCCTTTTATGCCACATGGCTTCTACAGTCCATGTCGTTCACTATTCACATCTTCACATGAGGATCACACAGTGGACTCTTACACCAGTTGAAGCAGTCCACAGGTCATCTCTCAGACCCTGTCAACATCACTCCGCAGATTAAGACAGACCTTCAGTGGTGGGTCACACCACAGAATCTAGTCGAAGGGTCCCTTTTCAGAAGTCTGCACTGCAGTCTATCTTAATCACTGATGCATCAAAACTAGGCTGGGAAGCGCATCTCAAAGGCCTCACAACACAGGGCCTTTGGTCCGCTCAGGAGAAGCTCCTCCAGGTCAATCTTCTGGAGCTCAGAGTGGTCCTCAATACCATCAGAGTCTTCTCTCCCCAACTCAGGGGGCATACTCTTCTTGTGCAGACCGACAACCAGCTGGCTATGTTTTATGTAAACAAATAAGGGGGGACAGGCTCTCAAGCCTTATGCAAGGAGGCCATTCGCCTTTGAAACTGGGCAATTCCCCAAGGTACTCACCTTCACACAGTCTACCTTCCGGGAGCCCAGAATCAATTGGCCAACTCTGGAGGACCCCACTAATCGACCTCTTTGGGTCTCCCCTCAATGCCTAACTACCTCGATTCTGCTCGAGGATTCCCTCTCCCCACAGGGAATCATCGGATGCCTTCCTCATCCATTGAGGTCAAGAGCTCCTTTATGCTTTCCCTCCTGCTAATTCTAAAGACACTCTTCAAGCTCCAGGCCGAACAGGGACAAATGATTCT
This sequence comes from Ichthyophis bannanicus, assembly GCA_033557465.1. Classification (NCBI taxonomy): domain Eukaryota; kingdom Metazoa; phylum Chordata; class Amphibia; order Gymnophiona; family Ichthyophiidae; genus Ichthyophis; species Ichthyophis bannanicus. The sequence continues at coordinate 162,048,461 of CM066041.1, forward strand.
CATTGCCCCTCACTGGCCCAGGCAACCATGGTTTCCTCTCCTGTTTCAACTTGCTCAAGCCCCTCCCCTCCAGCTTGGTTACTCACCGATGCTACTCTTCCAGTATCAATGGACCCGTTTGCACCCCACCCTCAAGTCGCTCCGCTTGATGGCCTGGAAGCAAAGAGCTTTGTCCTCTCACACTTAAATCTCCAAGAGGACATGTTGTATACCCTTTTATCGTTAGGAAAGGATTCAACCAGACGCTCTTACACCTTTAAATGCCACAGGTTCTCCATCTGGTGCTCTCTTAAAAACTCTGGATCCTTTCACATATCCCATTCCGGACTTACTTCAGTACCTGCTACATTTGTCTTCTCTGGTCTCAAGACCAGTTCGGTGAAAGTGCATTTATCCACTATTACAGCCTCCCACCGTACTCTAGGGAGCTGCCCTTTCTCTGTGCATCCCTTAGTGGCCAAATTCATGCAGGGTCTTCTCCTGACCAAGCTATCTTTCCAACTACCTCCCACCCTGTGGGATCTAATTGTTGTCCTTGCACAACTCATGCGCAATCCTTTTGAACCAATGGGGCCAGATCCATTAAAGTTCATCACATAGAAGTTTCTCTTCCTCAGCAGTTATCTCAGCTCGCAGAGTCAGTGAACTGCAAGCTTTAGTAACCTATGCACCTTATATCACTTTTCATTCTGACAAGGTGGTCCTTCCCACACATCCTAAGTTCTTGCCGAAGATCATTACCACCTTCCACCTGAATTAATCGGTCTCGCTACGGACTTTCTTTCCAAAACCCCATGCCTCTCTGGCTGAAGCCAAACTTCATATTCTCGATTGCAAGGGGCTAGAGCGCACTAAGGACCATCGCCAATCATCTCAGTTGTTTGTCTCATTTGACCAAAGTCATTTGGGGACACCAGTATCCAAAAGAACACTTTCAAATTGGTTAGCAGATTGCATATCCTTCACTTATTCATGAGCTGGACTTTCTCTGCCACACCGTGTCACAGCTCAGTGTCAGAGCCATGGCAACTACTGTAGCTACCCTTCGCTCTGTCCCTATCTTAGACATCGGCCAAGCAGCAACATGATCTTTTCTGCATATCTTTGCAACGCATTATTGCCTGGATAAAGACTCCAGAGATGATACTCAATTCGGACAAGCTGTTCTGCGAAACCTCTTTCAAATTTAGACAACTTGCCCACCGCCCATCCAACTATCTTGCGAGGAGTGCTCTGAACAAGCTGTGTCTGTAGCTAGGGAGTCCCATATGTGAGGACTGACTTCCTGCTTGTTCCTGGAGATAGCATAGTTACTCACCTGTAACAGGTGATCTCTGGGAATAGCACGAATCAGTATTCACAACCCTCCCACCTTCTCATTCCTGGTATACAAATCTTTTATTCTCCACTATACACCTGACTGAGGAGACCAGGAGGGAAGGTGGGAAGGCAGCCATGCATGCATGAAGGAAGTCTCCCACAAGTATTCCTATTGGATGCTGGGGAATGTTCCTACGCCGGGCTCCGTCAGTGCTGACATCACCCATATGTGGACTGATTAGAAAAGGTACAAAGAGCCACCAAAATGGTAAAGGGGATGGAAGGATACTCCTATGAAGAAAGGCTAAAAAGGTTAGGGCTCTTTAACCTGGAAAAGAGACGGCTGAGGGGAGATATGATAGAAGTCTATAAATTAATGAACGGAGTGGAACGGGTAAACGTAGATCGATTGTTTACCTTATCAGAATATAGAAAGACTAGGGGACATGCAATGAAGCTACAGGGTAAACTATTTAAGACTAATAAAAGAAAATATTTTTTCACTCAACGTGTAATCAAACTCTGGAATTTGTTACCGGAGGATGTAGTAAAGGCTGTTAGTGTAGCTGGGTTTAAAAAAGGTTTGGACAAGTTCCTGGAGGAAAGGTCCATAAACCATTATTAAGAAGTGACTGAAGATATCAATGCTTGACCCCAGTACAAGCCTTGTGGAACTTGTCTCTTGGGGAAACTGCTAGGTACATATGACCTAGATTGGCCACAATGCGCATCTTTGTTATCTTGATGTCAGCAGGGTTTTATGGCATTATCTCAAGGTCACTAATTCCTTCAGACTCTCTGATCAGTTGCTTGTGTTACACTCAAGCCCCTGCAAGGGCTGTGCCGCCTCCAAATCCACGATTGCCTATTGGATTAAACAGGCCGTTGAGATGGCCTATATCCTTCAAAGTAAACCAGTTCCACTGGGGCTTCATGCACATTCCATGTGAGCCCAAGCGACTTTGTGGGCAGAAAGGTCCAGGGTGACCCTACTAGACATGCCGTGTGGTGACATGGTCCTCTCTGTCAACCTTCGCCAGACACTATCGCGTGGAACTCTAAGCAAGGGAAGCAGCTCATTTCAGGGCCACTGTGTTGACTGCAGTTGTCTCTTCCTGCCCAAAGGTGGAGTAGCTTGGATACTTCCTACGAGCCAGGAATAGTCTAGCAGGATGATTTGGAAGGAGAAATTTCACATACCTTTAATTTCCTTTCCTGGAATCTGATTAGACCAATTCAGACCCCACCCTCTTCTGTTTGAGAACGAGCTGGACTGACAACCAGATGAGATCTTCCACATGTGTCGGCCTGCCTTGGGCTTGTGATGTTCTCCATTCATTCTACCTTGTACATAGTTGGCCCGCAAGCGGCCATGGGTGTAGTTCATCGTTATGAATCGTAGCCTGGCAAGTAGAGTTTTTTGTTTCCTCTGTTGTGAAGTCCTTTTGCTTAGGAGTGGCATACTGAAGCTGATCTCTAGGGGTCCTGAGTTATATACTAGGAGTGATGTTACTCAAGCTTCTGGAATATTCTCTGTCTCCATCATCTGCTGGCAGGGGGTGATAATCCACCAGTCTGGACTGGTCTAGCAGGATTCCATGAAAGGAAATAAATGGTAAGTGAAATTTCTCTATATGGCAGTCTCACCCCAATCTCAGCATGCACCTCATGGGATCAGGTGCCATCATTTTTCAAGATGGCACAGGAGCAGGAGCACATGGGCAATGCTCTCGCTGCTTTGTAAAAGTACCGGGACGGAGGAGGAGGGTTCGGAGCCGCTGGGCCACCAGGGCTATTTTTAGTTTGTGGGTGGGGGGTTCAGAGTTGCTGGGCCACCACAGGTATTTTGAATTGGGTGGGTGGTGGGGATCGGGACCACTGGCCACCAGGGATTTGCTTTCTCAGGGGCACCAGCCTCCCAACAGTTTTTGATGGCCTCAGGGGCTTTCCTCAATGTCTAGATCATCTGAGGGGAAGTTTGATACTTTCCCTCAGATGATCCAGGCATCAGGGACAGCCCCTGATACAATCAAATTTACTGCACAAGATGTTTAAGCCACCTCAGACCCAGGCGTAGAGATACTGGAGCTTTGGCTGGTTACACAATCCTCTACAGGTTTCTCTGCATCAGGTACAGACAATATTAGCATGCTATTTTAATACGTGCAGCTCATTTGTCTATGATTTAAATATGCTTGACGTTACTGTGTGCGCTTGCTTTTCCTTTGCTGTTTACATGCTCGTCAATCTCTCTTCTGTATTTGGCATGTCAGAACTTATGCTTATAAGTTGTGTTACCTTAGCGCAAAGGGTGCGTTGATCTTTCTGCATTGGTCTATTGGGGAATTCTGACTTTCTTAGGGAAATCAGAACTACAGGTCCTTAAGTGCAACAGTAGGAAACTGGAATTGGCTTGGCAGTCTGACTCCACCTGGTGCATCCCAGGCATTTGGCAGTAGCAGCATGTGTGCTTAAAAGTGTCATTATCTTTGCTTACAGGCCACGCTAGTTTTCTGGATTGGCCTGGAAGTTTGTAAATCTCATCATGGAAGTGAAACACCAGCTTTATACTGGGCTTGCTTGAACACTGTCCAATGGAATACTGAGAGGGGCAAAGCAGGATATTTTCAACAAATCAGTGGCATACGCTTGGGTGGATGAGGGGCTCGGGGCCACTTAGCCTCCAGTTTTATTTTTACTTGGGTGTGGGATTGGGGGTTTGGGACCGCTGGGCCACCAGGGATTATTTTTACTTTGGCGGGTGGGGGGAAATTGGGGCCGCTGAGTCACCAGCGATTATTTTTACTTGGGTGAGTGGAGGGATATGGGCCACCAGGGGTTTGCTTTCTGTTGGGGGAAGCGGCCCCCAGACTGTATTTTGATGGCATCAGGGGCTTTCCTCGATGTTTGGATCATCCCAGGATGAACCACCACGGGGCCAGTTGCCACAGTTTTTCAAGATGGTGGCGCAAGAGCTGGAGCACATGGGCAGCGTTCCTGCTCGTTTGTAAAGGTACCGGGTGGGGGGTGGGGGATTCGGGGCTGCTGGGCCACCAGGGTTATTTTCGATTGGGCAGGTAGGGAGATCGCGGTCACTGGGCCACCAGGGATTATTTTTAGCTGGGTGGGTGAGGAGTTCAGGGCCGCTGAGCCATCAGTCTTATTTTTACTTGGGTGGGGGTTTGGAAGTTCGAGGCCACTAGGCCACCAGGTATTATTTTCACTTTGGCGGGTGGAAGGCTCGGGGCCTCTGGGCTACCAGGGATTATTTTTACTTTGGCAGGTGAGGGGGGGGGGGGAATCGGGACCGCTGGGCACCAGGGATTATTTTTACGTTGGCGGGTGGAGGGCTCGGGGCCTCTGGGACACCAGGGATTATTTTTACTTTGGCAGGTGGGGGGGAATCGGGACCGCTGGGCACCAGGGATAATATTTACTTGGGTGAGTGACCGCTGGGCCCCCAGGGATTTGCTTTCTGTCGGGGGCAGCGGCCCCCAGACAGTATTTGGATGGCATCATGGGCTTTCCTTGATGCCTAGATCATCTTTGACAGATAATCCAGGCATCGGGGAAAGCATCTGATGCCATCAAAATACTGTTGAAGGCATGCACTAGATTTTTAAGCCACCTCAAGACCAGGCGTAGAAATATTGGTGCTAAGGCTGGCTGCGAAATCCTCGATGCATTTCTCTGCATTGGGTGCAGGCAATATTTGCATGTCATTTTATTATGTGCAGCTCATTTGCTTCTAATTTAAATAAATGTAAATGTTCTTGGCATTACTTGTGCGCTAGTTTTTCCTTTGCTGTTCATGCACGCGTCAGTCTCTTTTCTGAATTTGGCAGTAGCAGTAAGTGTGCTTAAAACTGGCATTATCTTTGCTTAAAGGCCATGCTAGCTTTCTGCATCAGCCTGGAAGTTTGTAAATCTCATCATGGAAGTGAAACACCATCTTTACATTGGGCTTGCTTGAACACTGATCAATAGAACCTATGGAATACTGAGAGGGGCAAAGCAGGATATTTCCAACAAAACAGTGGCATACGCTTTAGAGGAAGGTGAATCCTCTGCCTGGACTGTGTGGCATTTGTCCGATGTGCCTCTCCATCCTAGGAGCTTGTGGCAAGACAGGACTTGCTGTTTTAAATACTGAATGAAGTAACCCCCACATACAGCTGCCCCAGACAAGCAACAGTGCAACGTTCCTCTTAAGCGATGTTACCTGCTCCTTCAGCTGCGAAGTGAGATGCGTCACCAATCTCATGGTAGAGTACAGCTTGTCCTGCAGGCAGCGAATCTCATTCTGCTCACCTTCCCCTTCATTAGTGACCAGAGACACTGCTCACATCCGAGGGAACCAGTCCAAGTTCTTACTCTGTAAGAATGGCAGAGAACTCAAATAGCCTCATTATTTCTCATACACTCCCCTTCCCCAGAGCATCGAGTTGAAGTGCACAAGCCAAGCTCCATGCCCCTCCTATCCATGTGGACCAACCAAGCCCCAGAAAAACTGCCTGCGTGAAATCATAATGGAGCTTTGAAGCTGAAGTGTTCTTGGAAGGTGGCAGTGAAGATTACTCTTGATGTAACATAGTAACATATGTATCTCCAGGAACAAGCAGGAATGTAGTCTTCACATATGGCTGATGTTGGTACCAACGGAGCCCGCGTGGGAACACTCCCCAGCGTACAATTGAAAAGCTTTTGGGAACATCCCACTGCATCTGTGCAACTGCCTCCCATCTTCCCAACTCCCTCTCCTCAGTTCTTCGTTTTCCGCAGAGTTAGCAGGAAGCAAATCCTGTCACCACAGAAAAAATTATTTTTGTGGATAGCGCCTCTGCCTTCCTGTTGACACCAGCACCGTCTAGGACAGTGATGGCTAACCTTTTTGAGCCCGAGTGCCCAAACTGCCGCACAAAACCAAAGAATTTCCTCAAAGTGCCAGCACGTCAATTTGCATAAATATTTGCATAATGCTAACATACACTAACTTTTAGTAAACATGTCTCTTAATGAGTGTATGGATAAAGACAGACTAAAAGATGTCTACATTACTATAATCCAGTGCCAACCGCCAGGCACATTAGGAACTACTACAAACACTGCCCATTTAGAACCAATAGCAAACCTGCCGTATCCTAACAGCACTACCAGGACTCACAAAGCACCACACCATACCTATCAAAAGGCAACACTGCAAATATTAAACCAATACATTTCAGACAATAACAATACATGACCTACTGGGGAAAGAGAACAAGTGGCAATGTCAAAAAGGAATTACATAAACAGAATACCTCAGCTCAGTTACACAGTTGCAATTGCTCCAGCCACTTTCTTCTGGTTTCTTCATGTTTTCTGCTAACTCTCCATCATCTGCTGTCCATTTGTCCTTGCTTCTTCTCTCTTCTAGTTTTTTTTTTCCCTTCTCTCTCTCTACATCTGCTTTAACATACTAATCTTTCTCCTTTTGCTCTTTCCTCATTCCTATTTCATCCACTCAAATTTTACCCCTCCATCCTCAATCCCCACTTACTCTCCCACTACCCGGCCAATTGTAGATTTTTTATCACTCCCACACACACTATGTTTCCCCTCTCCATTGTACTCTCCCAGCCCCATCCCATTCTAATCCTCCCCCAACAACAGCTCCCTTCTAGTTCCAGCCTCAACCAGCATACATTCCCTTCTAGTCCCTGCATCAGCCCATTTCAAGTCCTATCAACCCCCCAACCCAATACCTGTCCTAGCCCCCCCCCATCAACTCACTTCCAGCCCTAAACCCCCCTCACCCCATTTCCTGCCTGCCCCCATCAGCCACCAGCCCATTAGCAGTCCTACCCCCCCAGCCCATTAGCAGTCCTACCCCCGCCCGCCCGCCCATTAGCAGTCCTAACCCCCCCGCCCATTAGCAGTCCTAACACCCCCCCTCCTGCCCATTAGCAGTCCTAACCCCCCCCTCCTCCTGCCCATTAGCAGTCCTAACCCCCCCCCTCCTCCTGCCCATTAGCAGTCCTAACCCCCCCCTCCTGCCCATTAGCAGTCCTAACCCCCCCCCTCCTCCTGCCCATTAGCAGTCCTAACCCCCCCTCCTCCTGCCCATTAGCAGTCCTAACCCCCCCCCTCCTGCCCATTAGCTGTCCTACCCCCCCACTCCTCCTGCCCATTAGCAGTCCTAACCCCCCCCCTCCTCCTGCCCATTAGCAGTCCTAACCCCCCCCTCCTCCTGCCCATTAGCAGTCCTAACCCCCCCCCCCCCGGCAAATTTTTGATAAAAAAAAAGCAGGCTCTGGCTGCTGCCGCGGCAGATTGCAATGTCCCGCGGGGCCCCCCTCCGCCCGCTAAGCCCCTCTGCAAGGGCTTTCAGATTCGCGAGGGAGAGCGTCTCCCTCGCGTCTCTGTTAAGCCCGCAGGGGCTAATGGGAAATTTCCCATCAGTCCCTCGCGTCTAAAGGGGCTGATGGGAAATTTCCCATTAGCCCCTGCGGGCTTAACAGAGACGCGAGGGAGACGCTCTCCCTCGCGAATCTGAAAGCTCTTGCAGAGGGGCTTAGCGGGCGGAGGGGGCCCCGCGGGACGCTGCATTCTGCCCTTGCCGCGTCCGCAGTCAGAGACAGCTTTTTCTTTTTTTTGCGGACCTATGGCCCGCGTGCCAGCTGCAAGGCCTTCGCGTGCCACAGCTGTCACGCGTGCCATAGGTTCGCCATCGCTGGTCTAGGACATGGCTGGTTCCTTTATCCTTTTCTTTATCTTCTTTCATTATTTTCTCTACAAAAAAAAAAAATCTACTTGGGCGTCAATGCCTTTTTAGGCCTTAAGCCTACCATACTCTTCATTCATGGAGGGAGGAGTAGCTCAGTGTTTGGGACAGGTTGCCGGAGGGTCGGGGCTTCAATTCCCGCATGGAGACAAGCAACCTCAGGCCAGAGGGACTGGGGTCTCTAGTCCCATGGCCACTCCTTGTGGCCTTGGGCAAGCCACTTAACCCTCCATTGCCTCAGGTACACTTAGATTGTGAACTCTTTGGGGACAAGGGAATAAAAAGTACCTGTTAGTATACATGTAAACCGCTCTGATGCGCAAGTAAAGGGTGGTATATCAAGTGCCTAAACCATAACCATACATAGAAGATATGGAAAAACCACCTACTGGTTTCAAAAAATACACTGTGTGCCAGCACCATTCAGTGTCTGAAACACATGACTGGTATCTAAAATGCCTCAGCACAGACCACCACCCAAAGGACTGTTCCCTTTGCCCGAAAATGACACAGAGAGGCCTACAGAACCGAACTTCTAAATTAGGAGCATTCTTCATGTTAGATGTGTTATCGTTGGTATCCACTTCGTCAAGGGCCTCATCATCCTCTCAGGTATCCTCAAAGTCCAAGCACAAGGCCGCATCAAAATCTGCAGGCACCTCCAGGGGAAGATCTCGCTCAAACGATCAAGATCTTTCAGGGGTTGCCTTGGAGGCAGATCAGCCTGCTAAACAGTCCCAGTGGGAGCCCATGTCCTCCAAAGCCATTGAGGAGCTTCAGGATTTTCTCGAAGCCTCCAGAGAGCTACTGGTGCCATGCCATACCCATCACCGATACCCAAGCACCGGCAACCTCAATAGACCAGCACATATTGGCCATCGAGTGCAGCTTGACAGCCCTACTTGCAGCCTCGGTACCCATAAAACCCTTGACTACAGGTACCGCCCTGTCGATACCAGTTCAGGTACCGATATCAACACCGATTCCCGGTACAACATCGGGGCTGCTGCAGATATCATTGACATCGCTCCTAACCATACCCTCCCTGGAAACTCTTACTGATGCCTGTGCCAGGCCCAAGCAACTCACCGAGGACGATGCATTGAAACATCGATACCAGCTTCTAGCTTCTGGCGAGCACTGTACCTGTCGATACTTGAAGTCCTCCGATTCAGATTCCCCTGATTCGGATGTAGTCACTCAATTCATGGGAGTCTGAGACCTTCCTTTGGACCCTTCCCCACTTCAACAGTGGCACATGTCGCTGCCGAAGGATATGTCCTTACAGGACTCCATTCGAGACCTAGTTAAAGGTCTCTCTATCACAGTGACATTGGAGAAGGAGCCAAGGGCAGAGGAATTAGAGATCCTCCAATACCCAAAAGCACCTAAGAAAGCAGTCACCTTACTGATGCACTGCATCCTTCATGACCTTATGCTCCATATGTGGGAGACGCCTCTCACGGTCTCACCCCAAAGTAGACGACTCAATACCATGCATTGGATACTGGAGTGTCCAGGCTTCCAAAAGCCATAGCTTCCCCACCACTGGAAGATAAATTGACTGATTTAGATGGAAGGGAGATTCCACCTTTGGCATAAAGTATGGGTGAGTCCAAAGGACTACTTTGTCATGGTGGAAGCGGGTATAGGGTAGATCTGCCACCAAAGCTTGAAGCTCACTAATGCGTCTAGCTGAAATGAGGGCAATTAGGAAGATCACTTTCCATGAGAGGAATTTAAGTGAGGTCGTGGCTATGCACCAAATCAAAAGCTCAAAGTCACTCCTCTAACCCTCCAGGTAGGGAATCGAGAACCCTCTACATCTTTGGGTGTTTCTAAACATCGATGCTCTCAGCTAGGATTAACTCCTATATACTCTATATGGGAATGTTCCTGAAGGAGGTCTCCAGGAATCTCGAGGCCTTTGCCCCTCTCCTCCCAGATGACAAATGGGAAGATTATTTTGCTCTAGTTAAACATAGCCAAAATGTATTGAAGTTTGTCAATAGAACTACCTTGGATGCTTTTGAGTGCATGAGTAGGGCCTCAGAAATTTGCATCGGTGCACGTCGCATTGCATGGCTTCAAGCCTCAGATCTTGAACAATGGGTTCAAGATAAGCTAGGCAATATTCCTTGCACAGGAGAAAATCTTTTTGGCAAAGACTGGCAAGATAAGGCCTCTCAATTAGAGTCAGAAAATACTACTCTAAAGAGACTGTCCAGAATAACAGCTGACCCTGCTAGGAACAAGACTCCTGCAAAGAAGTCTTTCTATAATAAGAAAAGATTCTTCTCTTCCTATCCTTCTGCTTCTCAGTATCGGGGTCAAGCCCCAAAGAAAAGGCAGCAGCCTCCTAAACAAAAGAAGCCACAGGTGGCTAAATCTCAACCAGCTCCACAGCCACAGCCTGTACCTGGTTTTTGACTCTTTCCTAGAGAGCATTGCCACTCTGCCTCTGGAGAGGCTCAACCCCTTGCACACAGCAGGCTGTGTCACCATGCCCACAGATGGCACCTCATCACCCCACAGCAGTGGACACTCACCATAGTTCAACCTTCACCTGCAAACTCTGCCCCCTCCACATTCAGGGAGGAATATTAAACGCAACCCCCATTCACTGCTCTCCTACAAGACAAAGTGTCCTCTCTTCTGTCTCAGGGCACCATAGAAGATGTCCCAACATCCCAACAGGGAGTGAGCTTCTACTCTCCCTACACATATCTTTATTCATCCAGGACACAGGAAGTATCTACGCTTCACCTTCCAGGGAAAACATTATCAATACAGAGTCCTTCCTTTAAGACTCGCCTCTGCCCCAAGAGTCTTCACAAAGTGCATGGCGGTTGTGGCTGCATATCTAAGAACTCTGGGGATATTTGTCTTTCCTTACTTAGATGACTGGCTTATAAAGGCAGACACCTCCCAAGAGGTACTGCTTTCCTTGCATTGTACCATCACAGTACTACAACATTTGGGATTTGTCATAGACTTCACAAAATCCCAGCTTGTTCCAACTCGAAGACTAGAGTTTATCCAGAGTCCTACTAGACACTCAACAGGGCATTTCTGCTCCAACTCCGTTGTACCAGTCTAGTCAAACTAGCATCCCAGACACTCCTATGAGACCATTTGACAGTCCGAAAGATACTGCAGCTCCTTGGGCACATGGCCTCTATAGCACATATCGTTCCACATGCCCAACTACATATGCGAACAGCCTAGTGGACTCTTGCCTCCCAGTAGAAGCAGGCCTCCAGCTGTCTCCTGGACAGGATACAGGTCACTGCCCATCTTCAGTGGTGGTGTTCTCCAGAAAACTGGCTGGTAGGGTCACCTTTTCAAATGCCTCCACATCAATGCACCCTGATGATGGATGCCACAATCTCTCCGCCCCACAGCTTGGCTGATGAGAGCATAGCTTTACAAAGTTTGGACCTTACCCAAGAGGTTGAGGAGATCTTGTTGGCTTTCTAGTGGTGTAGATTTTCTGTCTGGTGTTCCCAGAAAGATCTCAATCCCTTTTATGCTCCAGTAGAGTCACTCCTCCAATATCTTCTCAACCTGTCCTCGACAGGTCTAAAAACAAACTTAGTGAGAGTCCAGCTTAGTGCCATTGTGGCCTTTCATCATCTGCTTGATGGACAGCCCATCTCTTCACAACCACTAGTAACGCGTTTCATGAGAAGCCTCTTGCTGTCTAATCTTCCCATTAAGTCACCTCCAGTAGCTTGGGACCTCAATGTTGTTCTGGCACAGCTCATTTCTCTCATGGAAAGTGATCTTCCTAATTGCCCTCACTTCAGCTAGATGCATTAGTGAGCTTCAGGCTTTGGTGGCGGATCCACCCTATACTTCCACCATGACAAAGTAGTCCTTTGGACTTACCCACATTTCATGCCAAAGGTGGTATCTCCCTTCCATCTAAATTAGTTAATTTATCTTCCAGTGTTCTTTCCTAAACTGCATGCTTGACTGGAAACGTGCGTTGGCTTTTTACCCCCAAAGGACTCGGGGTCAATTTAAAGCCTCGCAGTTGTTCATCTCATTTGATCCCAGTCACCTGGAATTATCTGTCTCTAAGTGTATGCTCTCTAGGTAGATAGTGGACTGCATTTCATTTGCCTATGACAAAACAGGGCTCTACCTGGAAAGGCATGTCACTGCTCACAACATTCGTGCCATGGCCACCTTGATGGCAAACCTATGCTCAGTAGTCATTGACAAAATTTGTAAAGCAGAAACTGGGTCTTCTGTCCATAGCTTTGCTGCCCATTATTGTTTGGACAAAGACTCCCGTTGGGATGCCATTTTTGGTCAGGCTGTACTCCAACACCTCTTTTAGTCTTAGATGTAACTCTTACCCTCCATCCTGGACTTTGAAGATACCAGAAATCCATTTGGGATCCATGACCTCATCATGCCTACTCTGAGGTGAACCTCCACCGGTTCTGAGGTCACTTCATCTGGGAGCTAGGGAGTCCCATTATGGAAGACTACATTCCTGCTTGTTCCTGGTGATAGCATAGTTACTCAACTGTAACAGGTGATCTCTGGGAACAGCAGGAATTTAATCTTCACAATCCACCCTCCTCCCCTAGGAGTTATAGGATTTCATTTACTCTTTTTCTCAGCTGCAAACTCAACTGAGGAGATGGGAGGGTGGGAAGGCAGTCACACAGGTGCAGTGGAGTGCTCCCAAAAGCTTTCCAATTGGGCGCTGGAGCGCTCCTGTGCAGGCTCTGTCAGTACCTACGTCACCCATATGTGAAGACTAAATTCCTGCTCTTCCCGGAGATCACCTGTTACAGGCGACTAACTATGCTATGTTGGTGAATTACTTTCTGTGCTGACCTGAGATCATACACGCTGGATAACAGCTAATGTGGGAACCTGTGGGCACAGACCTACTTTCCATAGGGAGCAGTAGGAGGAAGCTGATGCTACATCGTGGCTTTAGCAGCTTTCAACTGTTCTATGTTACAGGCTGAATCTGTCACTAAGAATAAATGAAATAAGAATTTTTGGCTTTATAGCCCACCTTTCAAAATAATGCTCATGGTGACTTACGGCCTTATTAGGATTCAGTTACAATAAGCTCTTGACCCAAAGAGCTATAATCTTAGGGAGCACCTGAAGCAACAGAAGCTAAAATGATCTGTGCCTAAGGTCAGTGAGGGCAATGGGAATTGAATCCTCGTTCTTGGCTCATTGCTGTAACCACCATATCACTCTTCTGCTATTAGTGAAAAGCTGCCTGATTCCATGAAATTAGGGAACTAAGATAGAAAATTTCCTGCTCTTCCAACCCCTTCCCTGTGCCCACAACTCACCTTGATCATCTGTGCTACATAGCTCTCCGGCCATGTATAGTCTGTCTTATTCTTCACTCGGACAAGGACGATGAAGTACAGATAATTCCAGATGTTATGTTCCTCCTTAATGTGTTCCTCAAAGGACAGTGTCTTGTTATCAAACTTGTCCCGTTCTAGCCCTGGGAGGAGAGAATTACAGGCAGGAGGTGAGTGCCACTGAGTTCTGCATGAATTCTGATCCTTCCAACATCTTTCTCATCATCTAATGGGGTACCATCCTTGTCCCTCCTGCCTGCCATGGGAGGACCTTCTTGCCTAAGGAAGGAGCCAGCAGAGAAGGTGGGAAGAAGGCCCGAGTTACAGGACATCCCGGGCAGCCCCATCACTCAAAGGTCATCTTTTTTTTCATTACATGCACCCAACCCTGTAGTGTCAGCAATTGGTCCTAACCCACATTTTTCAATTTATGAAACAAGCTGTGACCACTGGATCACTGGAAGCCTGAGCTTTGATTTAGAGCCATATCTCCACAACAGAATTAGACTTTAGAATATAGTTCCATGGAGAACAATTCCAAGGAAACAAAGCAGCCACGTAGCAGGATTCTCAATCAGGCAAGACTCTTGACAGGCTCCCCCATCACTGCCCCTTTCTAGGGGAGTGTGGTATCACTTGGGTTTCCCCAGGGCTCCAACGTAGTACTTCAGGTGCAGATATCTCATAGGAGATGCAGCTTCAGTCCCCTTTTTGGAATCATCGGAACAAGGTAAAAAATCAACCTGATTAATAAAATAAAATAAATTTTTGCTTCACAAAGCTCCAGCCTGGCCAACCAATTTATAGTGTGTATGTAAACTACCAAGCCCTCTCCATCTTCAGCGATGATGAGATGGACAACTGTTGAGTGTCACATAGAGGTTTTAAACTTATCAATCCTCTCCTTTCTGTAATCCCAGTAAATTCTAGACACCCCACAGGAAATGGTAATAACTTCTCCCTCATCCTACTTACCACATATGAAGCAGGTCATCTTCAGCACTTTTTTGTTTCTCACTTCTCAGGTCAGCAAATGTGTCAATGATGACCTCAAAGATCAGATTCAGGACAATGATGATCGCAATGAAGAAGAACAGGAGGTCATGGACCACAGGGGCAGGAAACAGGGACTTCTGCAAGGAGAGAACAGGAGACAAAGATAGAGACTCTCCTTTTTGTGCAGTCTGTGTAAGACCCAACATGCCATAGAAAAAATTAAGGAGTTCCTCAAACAAGGAAATCCTCAAAACCTAGCATGCAAACATGGAGGTGGCCCTGAGACCCAGCATGCAATGCTCAGAGACAAAGAACCTCTCAGAATGCTGGCCCCAGATGCTGAGAGAGAAGAAGCACTTCCTGAGCTGATGCTCAAAGATGGAAGGATGGACACTGCACTTGCTTTGTAGACCTTGACATTATAATGTCAATTACCAGAGATGTACTAGTTGTCTGCAAATAGTTAACCCTGGCGCAGGATTAGGTCAAAGAAGTCAATATGTGCATAGAATCCAAACTATGCACATATTTACACCAATAAAATCCCTGTCCAACAGTCATTTTCACAACAGGATGCCGCTTCAAACTAAGTTGTAAGCTACTGTGAATAGTTAAAATGTTGTAAACTGTTAAATGTAAATAGTTGATATTATTCTGTTCTATGTAATACTTGTTCTATTTCACTGTAAACCGCTTTGATAAGATTGAAAGGTGGTATATAAAAAATGTTAAATAAAATCAGTAAAAATAAGTGTAAATTCCCCTTAGAAAAATACCCATACAGAGCATAACTTCAAAGCAGGACATCTAAAGTTTTTTTTTTAAGTGCCTCTTAATTAAATAAAAAATACCATATAAACTATACTGTAGACCGAGCCGGCACTATCCAGTAAGTGGGATAAGTGCAGCAGAGGGATGCCAATCTATGGAGGGTGCTGTCACTACCCGCCCCCATACCCCAAGTAGGAAGACAAGTGCAATCGGAGAAGCAGAACCTGTCTACAGTCCTAGCATATCCCATGGACAGAAGGCTGTGCAAAGCTACGATCACTGCCTTAAACAGCCTCTGCCTGTGGGACACGTTACTCCCACGAGTAGGCTCAGCCCTCTCTCTGCTGTGATTGCTGCCAGGCTCAGCCCTTGGCAGTCTTAAACTGCTGTGGGCTGAGCCCAGCAGCGATCGCAGCTGAGAGAGGGCCAAGCCTGCCTACAGAAATAGCATGTCCTGCAGGCAGGGGCCCTTTAAGGCAGCAATTGCAGCGCAGAAAGGTCTGAGCCTGCCCACAGGAGTAGCGTATTCTGCAGGCAGAGGCTGTTTGTTTAAGGTAGCGATCGCAGCCTTGCACATCCTTCTGCCAGCAGGACATGCTAGTCCTGTAGACAGGCTCTGATTCTCCAGCCACACTTGTCTTTCTACTTGGGGGGCGGGGGCGGCTCAGCTCTCTTGGCTGTGAGAGCGGGGGAAGTAGATGAGGGGGGATTGGGAGGTGGAGGAGAGATATACTGGGCACTGGGAGACAGATGGGAGATGCTGAATGCATGGGGGCAGATAGAGTGGCAGAGGAGACAAACTAGAGGTGGGGGGGAATAGGGAGGCAGAGGGGACAAACTAGAGGGGGGGGCTAGGGAGATGAAGGGAAATAGTGGACATGGGAAGGGGGCATAGGAAGAATGTGCATATGGATAAGCAAGAAGGGGAGATGGTGATGCTGAATATGGGTTATAAGAAGACTATAGGAAGATCCTGGGCATGGGGGGGAGGGGCATAGGGAGACAGGAGAGATGCTAGACACAGGGGTAATAAGGGAGGGAGGGAAATGTAGAACATGGGGTAATTGAGAAAGAGAGGGGAGAAGATGGAAAGGGATGGCAAAATGCTTGACAGAGGATGGTATGATATGGGGCTGGAGATGCTGGACACATGAGAATAGGAAGGGGGAGGGAAGACATGGAAGGATAGGGATAGAGAGAGCAGAGATTCTGCATGGAGGGAAGGAGAGAGTGAAAGACTGGATGGGGGGGGGGGAGGGTAGAGAGTGAGTGAGACTGGGGAATAATGGACCAGGAAAAAAGAGGTGGAGAATGGGAGGACTGGGGTGAGGGTTGAAAAGTGGTAGGGAAATGGAGTAAAAAGAGGGGGATTGAGGGCTGGATAGTAAGAAGAAATAGTGAAATCTGAGTGGACAGAAAGAGAGAAAATGGAAGGAAGCTGAAGGGAAAGATCAGTATCTAAGATGGAACAAAGTGGAGAAAACAAGAGGAGACAAGAAATGGAAGATGGACTAGAGACCATAGAAAGAAAGCTAAGAGAAGACAAGACAGAAGAAAGCAGAAACCTCAGATTGGGCCCAGCATGATAAGAGAATAAAATGGTCAGACAACAAAGGTAGAAAAAATAATTTTATTTTCAATTTCATGATTGGACTTTGTGCTATTTTAATATTTTATACAGTACAGGAAAATGCATCTCTTTCTATTTCTCTGGTGTTGCATTGTATGCAGAATCTGGCTTGTTGGAATTGCAGTTTAATTTTTATCTACATATTTTTATTTTTAGGTTGTGGTCAGATATTCTGTACTTGGTGAGGGTCTGTGTTCTGAGTGTGTGACCAAGGCCAGGTGTTCTGTTAACATGAAGTTTGTACTTAAGGATCTGTACTGTAGTAATCTGAATTGTTCAGCTTTTCAAATAGGTGTTTCGATGTTCCAGGGCCCGCTGTAGTATTTATAGTGCTGCTTTTTTTGGGTAGGCTCCTTATGTAAGTTTTGGAAGATGGTATTGGTATGGTATGGTAGATTTGCTCTATAGATCCTCAGTGACTTTTGTAGGTTTTTGTATTAGTTCCCAATATGCTTGTACTGGAGAATGTTTATGTTGGTTAGTGAGATGACCAGAATCAGATTTATTTTTTTAGATACTGAGTTCTGTGGATGAATGTCTTAGTTCTGTTCTGCACCCACTGTCGAGGGAGGGGGTTCTGTGGATGCAGAATATATGTTCAAAAAGAAAAAGCGAGAACCATAATGCAATTTATAACAACAAAATAAAATGAATTATAATTTTATACTTTGGTGTTATAAACTGTGCTATGGTTCTCGCTTGTTCTTTTAATTCCTTGGTGTGTGAACATTTTGTATCTCCTTTGTTTTTTGCGGAATATTTATTTACATTAACGCCATGCTGGTGCAGTGCGCAATTTCAAATTATGTTGGAGATATCAAATCCCTCTTGGTGTTTATGTTGGAATGGGAAGTGTTGTATTGGGATCATAAAGCCCCTCTTGTTTTTATGAGGATGGGAAGTGCTGTCTAGGAGCCACTAAGACTCTTGTTTTTGTGAAAGTGAAAAATACTGTGTTGGAGCCACCAAGTTGCTCTTGTTGTGTTTGTGGAAGTGGTAGCTGTTGTGTTGATGCTGTTGAGCCCCTCTTGTTGTTTGGCACATTTAGTAGCATGTTTCCTAAGCTCTGTGCTAGAAACACATGTGGGGCCGCATTACCGGCATGGGGCCGTAGGATAATGTCAGGGAAATAGTTAATCCCCCTGCAGTTACCACATTTCAAAATGGCTACAGTAGCAACTAAGACAACCCATTGAGATGGCATCAGGAATCATATAGCTGCACTTAGCGGCCTTGTATATAGTTGCCTTTTGTACATAGTTTATTATGTTCGCTGTTTAAGAAACCTGTTTAATGTAAACCTGTTTAATGTATTGCCCTGTTCATTGTAAGCACTGATCAATGTTGTGAAGTGTAATTTCTGTTCACTGTAAACCGCGCTGATGTCGAATAGCGCGGTATAAAAGAAACTTTAAATAAATAAATAAATAAATTAGTTGCACCTACGCTACTTGCACTGAGCCATTATGTTAGTTTCTGCCGACAATGCAGTTCTCCAGGAACAAGCAGGAAGTCAGTCCTCACTTATGGGTGATGTCGGCACCGACGGAGCCCACGTGGAGCAATTCCCCAGCTTTCAAAGAAAGCCTTTGGGATTGCTGCCACGTATGCGTGATCCTCTTTCTGCCCAAAGGTGCCAACTTGCTCAGTCTCCCTTTATCTGCGGAGCCCTTTGGATGCACGTCCTCGTCCCTCGGAAAAAGTGTTTCATTTTTGACCTCTGGTTTTTCCAGTAGCACCAGTCCTCTACCTGTCCTCCCCTGCTCTGTTTGTCCTTGAGCGAGGGGACGTCTTTTTCTGTAAAAGTTTTTTTTCCTGTTGTGGGCTTTGCGCCCTTTTTTCCCCAACCACTAGCCACAAAGGTCTTCAACATAGCGGGGGCCCTTTTTGTCCCAATGGCCACTGGGTTTAAGAAATGTGACAGATGCTCCAAAAACATGTCGCTCACGGACACCGACTGCTGTCTGCAGTGTCTTGGGGCTGACCATAACCCGGAGCTCTGCTCCCTTTGCAAGAAAATGTCCTCCAAGCCCCTGCTAAGTCGTAAGCAGTAGTCCGATGACATTTTCCAGAAGGTAGCCCCAGAATCCCTGGTGGCACCCTCGGTCATCCCTCCACTGGTAGGATCCCCCACCTCGGTCCCGCGCTCTTGGCGGCACTCTGACCAGGGGTCCCCTGAAGTGGAGAGGCATAAGAAGACCTCAAAGTCGCTGTCTGGGGCTCCAAATAAGCACGAGCGCTCCCGCACTCGGTCGCTCAGCTGCCCTCGGCGTCCCAGAGAGTCGGACAAGGAGCGGCCTCATACAGATACGGAGGCTTCCCGCGATGGCGCCCAGTCTCCTGAGGGCCGTCCTGGTGAGGACCCCCTCTCCTCCTCCACACCAGACCCGGTAACCCCGGTGTCAACGCCGCAAGGACCCATGTTCTCACGGGAGTCCCGTATGCTGGCACTAGAGCGCAGCATTTCTGCCTTCTTAGCTGCCCAGCAGATGCTCTTGCCCAGCACAGCTGGCCTGCGCCTTGAGACCGAGGTTCTTTCGAAAGGGACACCGAAACCCGCCCTGGAAACCCCCCAAGAGCCGTGGGCCTCGTGAGGGTCTCACTCTCCTTCCCGGTCCTCAGGAGCGAGATCCTCCAAGGCTGGCTCCAAGCGGGCCTCGACCTCTGGACAGGGCGACCAGCCTGAGTTGGACTCCTTCTCAGACTGGGAGTCGGACGGGGATACCTCCCCGGAGACCTGTGCCCACAGGGACCTCCCTTCGGACCCATCCCCGCCCACCTCTCGAAGGCGGTCCCCGCCTGAGGACACATCATTTCTAGTGTTCGTGCGGGACATGGCATGGGCCCTCAGCCTGGCTACGCAGGCTGAAGAGGAGCCACGAGCTGAAGAGCTCGATACTCTACAGTATAAGTCCCCGCCTCGGGAGTCTCTTCCTGTTCCAGTTCCTCCCATTTTGTCAAGGCTGCTCCTCCACATGTGGGAGACACCTGCATAGTCCCCAAAACCGAACTTGCCCCATATTTCCTTCAAATAATTAATGAATCCCTACTCCAAGGAGTAATGCCCACCGACCTAAAAACGTCCTCCATTCGCCCTGTACTAAAAAACAAGAATGTAAACAGAAATGAGCCTAACTCATACAGGCCGATAGCAAGCATACCATTTATTGCAAAAATAATTTAAAAAACCCATCCTTAACCAACTCCAAGACTTCCTATACTCCAACACCCCCCCTAGACACCCACCAATATGGATTTCGCCAACACCATGGAGTGGAAACATTGCTAATAGTCCTAATTGATAATCTGATCCACGGCATAGACAACCCCAACTGCGCATTTATCCTAGTCTTCCTGGATGTTGCATCAGTGTTTCACAACATAAACCATAAAACCCTCATCGCGAGACTGGAATATCTTGGACTCGGCAGCTTAGTTCTACTCTGGTTTAAATCCTACATCACAGGCCGCAAGCTCCGCATCCAATTAGGAGAAGAACCCCCAAACACCTTCCCACAAGAACAAGGCATACCGCAAGGTTTCACCCTTTCCACCCTCCTATTTAACCTCTACCTTCAACCCATCACACACACATTCAGAAAACACAACATCCACATATATGTGGACGACATGTTGTCACTCCCAATAGATATAAACAATCCCACCTACAAAAACCTAATCGATTGCATTAATGAAACTGACTCCTGGCTAACATCCAACAACCTCAACCTGAATTACAAAAAGACCGAAGTGCTGCTCATCACAAGGAGCCAAAACTCAACCCTACCCCAAACCATCATCCTTAACAACACCACAATCCCCATCAAACAAGAAGTTAAATACCTTGATATAATCCTGGATACATCTCTCAGCATGATACCCCACCTGAAACGAACAGCCAGAACAATCCTATACAAACTGAAGTCCATACAGCATTTAAGACCCATCCTAGAAGATAACTTCAGAGCAGTCATCCAATCCATCATTACCCCCCACTTTGACTACTGCAACAGCCTATTGCAGGGTCTTCCAGCAAAGAGCCTTCACATACTCCAACAAATGCAAAACATCACCGCTAGAGTCACCTGCAAAGCCAAACTAACCGACCATATCACACCCCTACTATATGGCCTACACTGACTCCCAATAGAAAGTCGGATAAGGTATAAGCTTCTCGTAACAACCTTCAAACTCATCAACAAGATAGCCCCATCCTTCCTCTTAACCCTCCTCCTCGCCCCTGAAAGCACCAGATCCCGTAGGAAAAATGCTCTCCACTCCTTGACAATCCCGCTCTCCATCCGCAAAACAAAACAAACCAAACCACCAGCTCCAGAGCGTTTGCATACTCTGCCCCCAGCATCTGGAACGCCCTCCCACTGTACATCCGTGCAATCAAAGACCTCAAATAATTTAGAAAGCAACTCAAACCTCACCTTTTCACCATGCACTATGGAGCAAACATCCCACACCCAAACACACACACACCACCAAGACAGCCCATCAGCTAACACAACCAGGACCAGGGCTGTCTAAGGAAAAACCTGTCCACATATACTTAAAGACTTCCTGTATATAGTTAAATCCCACCTAGTTTACTCTTAAATTCCCAAATTACTGTTCCTACCCTCAAACCAAGTTTTATGTAAAAGGTTTATTCCTGTTCTATGTAACATGTTCTTTGTTTCTTGTAAACCGCCCCTGATCTCTGTAAGGGGTGGTATAGAAATGTAACAAACAAATAAATAAATAAATAAATAGCGAGAAAGAACCTCAATGCTATGTACAGGGTCCAACAGGGCTCTGGGGTTCAGGAAGACCCAGCTCCCACACACCTCCATGGTAGTGGAGTCGGCGATGCTAAAGCAAACGACTTTGGTCCCCCCGGGCAGGGAGTCGAGAGCTCTCGACGCCCTTGGGTGCAAGGCCTATCAAGGATCCATGCTTACATGCCGCATCCAAGCATAATAATGTATATGGGCATGTTCCTACGTGACCTTGCCAAAGAGCTCAGCAGGTTTTCCGTGGGCCTTGACCCCTTCTCGGGTTCCAAACCCTCCTAAAATCCATCGCGGAGTTCTCAAGTACCTCTCCTGCGGTGCGTATGACGGATTTGAATCCTCCGCCCGAGTGGCAGCAGCCGGCATCGGGGCCCGTTGCCAGGCGTTGCTCCAGTACTTGGATCTGGAGCAGTGGGTCCAGGAGAAGCTCCTGGACGTCCCCTGCCTCGGCGAGCAGCTGTTTGGCAAACCTATGGAGGATAAGACTGCTGAGATAGAAATGGGAGTTTGTCATCCGAACCCATCTTTCGTGTAAGACTTCCTCCCTCCCTCAGAAGAAACAGCAAACAAAGAAGCCATTCTTTCAAAGGAAGGTGCTCCCCTACCGGGTTACCCTGCTTTCCTGCCCACCCCTGCGCCAGCTCCTGGCACGCAGAGGAAGGGAGGTGTGCATAGCTACCGCAAGCCTAAAGGGCCTAAGGCCCAACAACCAGTACCACCCCAGCCTGTGCAGGGGTTTGGACGCCGACGGCTTAGCCTCTTGCCCCCCCCCCCCCCGGCAGCACTTCCGCTGATGGGGGGGACACCTGTCCCTCTTCGCCCTGCAGTGGGCATCGATCATGTCAGACACCTGGATCCTCTGAGTGATCCGGGACGGATATCGTCTGTGCCTGGACAGGCGCCATCCTCCCTTCTCGCCAGCGGAGCCTATTCAGCTCCTTTTACACCAGACCTTCTTGCAGCGGGAGCTTTCCAACCTCCTCACCCAACGGTTGGTCGAAAAGGTACCACTGCATCTTCGAGGCCGTGGGTTCTACTCCCACTACTTTCTCATTCCGAAAAAGACAGGGGGCCTATGCCCCATTCTCGATCTCCTGAACCTAAACAAGTTCTTGGTGCGGGAGAAGTTCAAAATGTTGTCGCTTGGCGTCCTGCTGCCCTTCCTCCAGCAGAGTGACTGGCTATGCTCCTTGGATCTCAGGGACGCCTACGCCTATCCCCAGCACAGGCAGTTTCTACATGTCAGAGTGCAAGCCTGGGTGGTGGACTCCGTCTGGGTGGTGGACTGCATTGCCTTTGCCCAAGCAAAGGCGGGCGCCCCACTTGATTGGCAGGTCACTGCGCATGGCATCCGAGCCAAGGCGGCTTTGGTGGCTTCGCTGCGCTCAGTGCCTCTAACGGACATCTGCCGGGCTGCAACCTGCTCTTCAGCGAACACTCGCTGTCCACTACTGCCTTGAGAGGGAGTCCTGTCAGGACAGCACCTTCGGCCAGGCTGTACTTTGGCCAGGTGTAATCTGTTCAGGGTATAAGCAACTTCTGCACTCTGACCCTTCTTTGACAGCTACTGAGAGCTTCACCCCAGGCACCTGAAGACTCAGGCTCCTCCAGGCATTGACTTCTGCTCATGAGTGCATGGATAGTTTTTGCATTACAGACTTGGTAGCCTGTTGCTGGGGAGTCCCATAAGTGAGGACTGACTTCCTGCTTGTTCCTGGAGAAAGCGTAGTTACTCATCTGTAACAGGTGTTCTCCAGGGACAGCAGGAATCGGTGCTCACTACCCTCCCCTGAAGAGTTGCTATTTTTGTCCTTCCCTTGCCATCTGCTTAGTAGGGCTTTAGCTAGGGGACCTGACTGAGCAAGATGGCACCTTTAGGCAGGAAGAGGACCACGCATGCGTGGCAGCAGTCCCAAAGGCTTTCTTTGAAAGCTGGGGTATTGCTCCGTGCAGGCTCCGTCAGTGCTGCCGACACCCATAAGTGAGGACTGATTCCTGCTGTCCCTGGAGAACATC
This sequence comes from Ichthyophis bannanicus, assembly GCA_033557465.1. Classification (NCBI taxonomy): domain Eukaryota; kingdom Metazoa; phylum Chordata; class Amphibia; order Gymnophiona; family Ichthyophiidae; genus Ichthyophis; species Ichthyophis bannanicus. Next base: position 162,072,092 of record CM066041.1, read on the forward strand.
TGTTACAGGTGCGTAACTATGCTATACCTGCATGTGAGAATTCTTCTCACACCTCACTCTGGAGGAAAGTATAATGTTGGGAAAGAAATCCTGAAAATCTAAGAGTAATGGAAAAGCATGGAACTTGATCCCTGGTCCTGCCAGAAAGTGGCCATATTATTTTTGCTTTTCTATTGCTCCAGCTTCACTTCTTACTGCCAGTCCATTGTCTGCATGACTGCCAGTAGAAAGTGAAGCTAGAGTGAGAGAACTAGAGTAACACATGCTTGATCAAGAAATGAAAACATATCCTATGATCCTGTAAGGGGAAAGCATGGATTCATTGGTTTGTCATTGAAACCTGCTTTACACATGTGGCAGCACTGATAGCATGTAATAAATAATACCTGGAGTCAGTGCAAGGATCCAAACCAATTTATTGTGCACAAGGCCCAAGCATCAAAGGACTGAGCAATGGCGAACAGGAACAACTTCCTCATATACAAGCTTCACAGTTTGATACAGGCAGACTTTCTATTGGTCCCAACGCCCCCTGCACCTATCCAATCGGGGACCCTCACTGGGCTATTGCTCCCTGTTCACCCTTCTCAGACTAGTCTAACAAAGGCACAGTTCTGTGTTATGACCTTGCAGTAGAAATGTAGTCATATCTAGCTCAAGGAATGCAACAGTATCCATTTAGTATGGAAGTATTGTGCAAGCTTTGTCATAAACTGATTTTTCTAACTTTTAATTCTTTAACAACAGGAAGGTGGGGGTTAGAATCCAGGTCTATCTTACAGGCCTTTCACATCTATTTAAGCCATCGCCTACCACATTCCCCCCTTTGATTATTCCCACCCTTAGCAAGAGAGGGTGAGAACTAAATCACATAATACACTCGTTGAAAAGCATTACTTTGGGGTATAGGGTGATACTACCATATAGCCAACACTTTAGTTGCTGTCTGCCGCTTCACAGTGCTATCAACAACTGAGGTTATAGGGCGCAAGCAAAGGGGTAGGAGACATGGGAGAAACAAGCACACAGCCAATATTAATAATACAACTAACACAAGAGTTTTCAGGCCACCCAGTCCTGAAAACATGGAACCCAAACCATCCCTCAAGCTCCAGTCCATGCCATTTCTGGACTGGCACATAGGCTTGCTTCCGCATCTGTTCGGCTATGTCTTTGACAACTTGGCCTTCATTATCAATCTGCAAGCAACGGTTAGTTACATTCAATTTTCCATTCACTCCACCTTCAGCTGCTAACAAATAATCCAGTGCTAAACAATGTTCAGGAGCATTTACACCTGACCACCAGGACGTCTTTCTAGTGGTGGCATTATAAAACTTCTGGCTTAGACGAGTAATCTTTATTCCAGTCTGAGGAGTAGTGATGCAGGCTGCACAAGGGGGGAGAGTAAGGCAAAAGTCATTCCAAGGGACCCCAGGGTTGTCTTTCTCCCACAGCTTCCATTGCACCCTGGCTCCCACAACGTGTGACAGGAGTAGGGTTGTAGATTCTTAGTCCCTTACAGTAGTGGTTGTCGTTGCAAAGTGAGCCGCAATGAAGTTTCAGGGTCATTTACGGACGTTCAATGACCAAGTTCAGGAGCGGCTGCTGGCTTTACTCGACTGTGGTGGATCCAAAGTTCAAGCTCTGCAAATTTAACTGCTGTTGGGGTTATTAAGATGACAACATAAGGTCCCTTCCAACGCGGTATCAACGGTGTCCTTCTCCACTCTGTGATCCATACCGAGACCCCAGGCTTGAGAGGATGTAGAGGTTGATGGGCAGCTGATGACTCTGCAAAACAGAACTTAAAACCAATAGTTCTTGCCTAGTAATTTCAGATCCAATCTGTTTTGTATCTCCTTTTGTTCCTTGCACCATAGGCGGGGGTCGCCTATACAGAATCTCAAAAGGGGAAACTCCTAAAGACTTAGTAGGGGCTAAACATATCCTGAGAAGGGCTATAGGAAGAACTCAGAACTGGAGCTACTTCAGGTGAACTGCTTGGCCAAGTTTGGACAACTGGGATTTCAGGGTTCTACTCATACAGTCTACTTTTCCTAAGTTCTGAGGTCTGTAGGCAGTATGCATCTGATAATGTTAATATCTCGGGATCATACTTAATGGACTTGCTTCCTCCCTCATTCTTTGTACAGGGCCCCATGTGCATGCAAGGTTGTAAGGGCATACTTGGAATCTGGGTACACATTTAGACGGAGCCCTTTTCTTATTGTCAGTGCTCTAGTGAGAGCTGTCAATTCAGCTTTCTATGCTGAAGTTCCTGGGGGCATAGCTGAGGCCTCAACTACCAGATCAAGGGTCACCACTGCATATCTGGTACAACAATGTTCATTAATGATGACAAGACTGCTTCCATCTACAAAGAAAGTTCGTTCAGGGTTCTCCAAAGGAACATCAGTCAAATCCAGGCGGCATGAAAATATAGTGTCCATAGTTTCTAAACAGTCTAAACCGCCAGCACCCGACCACCACCAACTCCACTCCTGTCCAATCGGGACAGTGGGAGCTGCTCCCGCCCAATCCGGGCGGTGGGAGAGGAGCCGGGAAGGGCCATAAAACGCGGCGTCCCTACCCCGAGGGAGCCGCAGTACCGCCAGCACCCGACCACCACCAACTCCACTCCTGTCCAATCGGGACAGTGGGAGCTGCTCCCGCCCAATCCGGGCGGTGGGAGAGGAGCCGGGAAGGGCCATAAAATGCGGCGTCCCTACCCCGAGGGAGCCGCAGTACCGCCAGTACCCGACCACCACCAACTCCACTCCTGTCCAATCGGGACAGTGGGAGCTGCTCCCGCCCAATCCGGGCGGTGGGAGAGGAGCCGGGAAGGGCCATAAAACGCGGCGTCCCTACCCCGAGGGAGCCGCAGTACCGCCAGCACCCGACCACCACCAACTCCACTCCTGTCCAATCGGGACAGTGGGAGCTGCTCCCGCCCAATCCGGGTGGTGGGAGAGGAGCCGGGAAGGGCCATAAAACGCGGCGTCCCTATGGGCGCGCCCGCGCCTGGCGGGCCCGTGCCTGAGGGCCTCGCCAGAGGGCCCTTTGGCGTGGCCCTTAGGCGGTGGCCATTACCGTGGCCCGGAAAATCTCCACAACGGGCAAGGCTCGAGCTCCCCTGATCGGGTCTGAGCTCGCCAAAAAAAAAAAAAATAGCAACACCATCAACTCCAACAGCCTCAACACCCGACAACCATCTCTGATATAGAGGAGACTCAACGTAGCAAACAGCTCAACAGGGCAAATACCGGATATTCAAACGCTCCAGCAAACCGGCAAGAAAGAGACTACACTGCTTCAAAACCCCAGGTACTCTTTCACAACATGCCGCCCTTCCTAACACCCATCTACCTTCTCACTCCTCTGCTAACACTGTACCCCCACCCAAGCACACTCGGCAATCCTCTCTACGCAGACACACTGACAGGCACAACCCCTTCCGCACAGACATTGTACTCCCGCCCCACCACACCTACCGACCTTCCATACACAGGAATCACAGGACTGCAACCCACAAGCATCTACAACACCACGAACAACCCAACACACACACACCACACGCCAGCCAAAAGCACCAATCACATCAGTCGCCTGCACCTCTCCATCACACTCATAAACGCACGCTCCACCAGGAACAAATATCACATGCTCCAAGACCTGATCATATCTGAGAAGACCGACATCCTATGCATAACAGAAACGGACACAGTAATAATGAACCAACTGACACCAACTGGATACAGCTTTCATCACTGTTCCCAAACGCACGCAAAAGGCGGAGGAGTAGCCATCATCGCAAAGGACAACCTCCACCTGCGCACCCTCACCTCTGAAACCTCCGACGAAGCAGACATCCTCACCCTCACCAACAAAAACCTCACAATATGCCTGGTCTACAGAACACCCGCTGCAAACTCTGACTTACCAAGGATACTGCACCTGATCTCCGAAAGCATCGACCCATCAAAGGAACCAATTATACTAGGAGACTTCAATCTCCCATCCCTCCAAGACACACAAACAGAAACATTCCTTAACGCCATGACAGCAATGAACCTATCGCAGATCATAAATGAACCAACACACGAAAAAGGAAACACACTGGACCTCATATTCCTGAACTCCCAGGCATCCACCTCATACAGCAGTCCGACAATCTCACCAGTCCCATGGTCAGACCATTACATCATCCACCTCTCCCACGCATATCGACCAAATACAAACAGAGGATACGCCCAACACACACGAAGATTCAAAGCATTCAACAAAGAAGACTTCCTGACGCTGACCCTACCTAATCTACTTACGAACTCAAATAACCTTGATGACCTCATGGACAACTGGAACACCACAATCTCCTCAGCATCCAGAGCAACTGTAAACAAGACCAGCAACAAGCCCATCTCCTCAAAGGCCCGCTGGTTCACCCCTGACCTCCGGAAACTGAAAACAAATCTTAGAAGAACAGAAAGAAAATGGAGAAAAAACAAAACTGACAAAGACAAAAAGCAATACCTATATGAACTTGCTGCCTACCACACAGAAACCGACAATGCAAAGAGAAACTACCACACCAAAATCATCACGACCGCTGCAAACAAACCTCGAGAACTCTTCCAAATCGCTAAAAAACTGACAAAGACACCAACCACTTCCGATCAACCCCCAGATATCCCCTCGGATCTCTTGGCCCGACAATACAAACAATTTCAGCAACCTCAACAACCTTACCGCTGCGCTACAGCCACAAGAACATACCCAGGAATCACCATAAACGCTAACTGGACTACATTCAATGACACCTCAAAGGAAGAAATATCCTCCACCATCTCCTGTCTGAACACCACTACCTCCCCACTGGACCCCTGCCCTACCGAATGGATAAAGAAAACCAAGGAAGACCTAAGTACCCCACTAACTCACATCGTAAACGAATCCTTTAAACAAGGATACATGCCAGATGCCCTCAAAACATCAATCATCCGACCAACCATAAAGAAGAACAACCTGGACCCCAAGGACCCCACCTCCTACAGACCAGTGGAAAGCCTCCCCCTCGCCACCAAGATAATAGAAAAGATAGTCCAACACCAGCTCCAAGATCATCTAGACACCAACGACATACTTGACCCACAGCAACACGGTTTTCGACCACTACATGGAGTTGAGACCCTCATGACCATCCTAATGAACACACTCATCATCGGAACACAAGAGAAAAATTCAGGGTACATCCTGATCTTCCTAGACATATCAGCGGCCTTCGACACAATCTCACACGAAATCCTCATACACAGACTACAAACAATCGGAATCAAGGACACTGTACTCCAATGGTTCAGATCCTACTTAACTAACAGACAGCAACGGATTCGCACCCTCTCCACAACCTCGCCCCCCTACAAACAACTTCAAGGAGTACCCCAAGGATCCACCCTATCAGCCATGTTGTTTAACATATACCTACGTCCACTATGCTCAATCATACGCACCCACAACATCAACTTCCACATCTACGCGGATGACATAATGCTCTACGCACCAATTACAACCACCAACCCAAAAAACGAACAGCTATCAGCCTGCTTCAACAACGTGGCCAACTGGCTACAGGAGAACAATCTATCCATCAACATAAAGAAAACCGAAGCCCTAATAGTAACAAAAGAACCTGACTTCAAACCACCTACCCACCTCAACATGGGAACCACACAAATACAAATCCAGCCTCAAATAAGATATCTAGGCGTCATCATTGATCAAGCTCTCACCTTCAAACAACAAATCAACAAAACCGCTGGGATGATATTCCACAAAGCTAAAACTATCCAACGACTCCGGCCCCTTCTAGAACCTCACGACTTTAGGACAGTGATGCAAGCTGTGACACTCCCTCACCTGGATTTCTGCAACATAATCTATCATGGACTTCCTGCCTCGCACACCAACTCCCTCCGTACTGCCTTAAACACCACAGCAAGGATTATTCAAAATGCAAAAAAATGGGAGCACATCACCCCAATCCTAAGAGACCTTCACCTCCTTCCACTGCAAGCAAGAATCAAGTACAAAGCCATCTTACTAATCCACAAAACTATCCACCAAGCACGGAACACCTCACTACACTCCTTACTGCCTCGACCATCCCACAACAGATCAACCAGACATTCCTCCAATAACTCTATCGTTGTCCCCCACAAAAGAACCAAATCTACACAACGGACCTGCAACAGAGCATTCGAACTTTATGCTCCATCCCTCTGGAACTCTCTACCAAACCACATCAAGAACAACAACGACATCACATCATTTAAGAAACAGCTAAAGACAATCCTATTCCGTGAACATCTCTCAACGGAAACACCACCATGACCTCACACTTAGATTTTAGCAGAAGTAAATCATGTCCATGTCCACCCATAATCATTAATTGTTGACCCTGGTGATGGCCCCACCCTAAAAGAAATTACCCCTCCCTATGTTACATGTTACACCGCTTTGACCCGGTGAAAAGCGGGATATAAATGCAGTTAAATAAATAAATAAATAAATAAATAAATGATCAGGGGGGGTCAAGACCAACTGGTAACAACGTAGCAGGATTCAAAGCTTGACTGACCTTCAATTGTATCTGGGGGTTTTCACACAACATACTCTGATACTTCAACATTCGTGAGTTTGTTAGCCAGAAGTTTCCTTTGTATTTCATAATGGTCAAAACAGAGTGTGGTACAGTAACTTGAAGATTCTGTCTCAAAGTGAGCTTGTCTGCTTTGCTCACTAGGAGGGCTGTAGCTGCAACAGCTCTCAAACAAGGGGGCCAGCCTTTTGCAACTGTATCCAGCTGGTCGCTTCTAAGTTCTAAGAGATTGAGTCAACACTCCCAAAGCATTTCCTTGTGACTCATAGACATAGAGGCGAGAAGGTTTTCTGGACGTCTGGCAGACCCAGAGCCGGTGATGACATCAAGGCGGCCTTCAAAGATCGAAATGCTGCATCCTGTTCAGGCCCCCATTCCAATGGAGACCTCTCCCTTCCTTTGGTAGCTTGATACAATGGTGAAATTGGGAATCCATATATCCTGCAGTCCCCAAGAAGGCTCTCACTTGCCTCCTGGTGGGATTACTGCACACAGTTTCTTTGCGTCGTATTCTGCTGGTCAACTGGAATCCTAGATATTTCACTTCGGCTTAACATAATTGCGCCTTGGCTCTTGAGACTTGTATCCAGCCTCATTTAGAAGGTGCAAGAGTTCACTGGTGGCTTGTAGATATTCACTTTCTGCATTTGAGCAGATCGTCCACATACTGATGAAGAACCCTTTCTCCTGGGTTCACATAGTAGCTTGGGGTAATCAAGTCCAGGTGAGTTGGCCCCGCCTTCCTGTTGTGGGGTCTTGCCATTCAAAAGCAAACAAAAGTTCGGGGGGCTAGGCGTATGCAGAAGAAGGCATCTTTCAGGTTCAGGACAGTGAAATGAGTAGCCTCAGCGGGGATCAGTCCCAAGAGAGTATAAGGATTTGGTACCACTGGGTGTATAGTTTCAGCTGCATCATTCACTCGCCTCAGATCTTGTACTGGGCGGTAATCCCCTGTCCCAGGTTTCTTAACTGGGAGAAGGGGGGTATTCCAAGGTGACTGGCACTCCTTGAGAAGTCCATACTTCAGCAGTTTCATTAAATGGCAGTGGATACCTTCAATAGCTGGTCGGGGAAGAGGATACTGTTTCACATGCACTGGTTCCGTTCCTGGCTTGAGGGTGACGATGACAGGGGCTATGTTCTACGCTAGGCCAGGTGGATTATCTTCTGCCCATACTTCAGGTGGGGCTACAAGGTTGGTGGGTATACAGGAACTAGCTAGCTTGGTTGGAGATACGCTGTAAAACCGCCATTATTCTTCTCGGGGAACAGTCAGCACCATCAATCCATCAGGCTTTGGGTTCACAGTCATTTGCATTTCTCCCCCTTCAGCAAAGGGTATCTGTGCCTGGAGCTTAGCAAGCATATCTCGGCCCAAAAGTGGAATAGGGCATTCAGGCATATACAGGAAGTGGTGTGCCATTTTCTGTCCTCCTAGTTCAGTTCTCCTAGTTCACACATGCGGGAAAGGTTTAGTGGCTCAGTAGCTCTGACAATGGTGATGCATTGAGAAAACAAAGGGGCAAGATAATGCCTGTCTTTCCCGAACTGTGTTGGTGTCCAGAGAAACAATGTACTGTGTTTTGAAAGGGTCTTTTAAAGTCTCAGTTTCAGAAGTACAGTCTTAGTTTAAAGCCTTTAAATAGGTTCAGACAGTTGTTGTTTAGAATGAGCCCACACATCCATTATGCTTAATCCACAGGGAAATGCAGCCTGCCCCCTCTGTCTGTTGACAGCAGCCCAGGAGAATTTGCATTTTTGTCAGTCAGTCCCAGAGAGATATAAAACAGAAATTGCAGAAACTGGATGGATTTGCGGGCATGACAGTTAATGGAAGTTGCTCAGAAAGTTTTTGTGAATTGTGAAAATGAATGTGACAGAGAAAGTAGAAAAGAAAGCAGATCATCTTGCAGCCGCTTTGGTTGAACGATGTGGAGGAGGTTTTCCTAATTGAAAGAGCAGAGGAAAGTGGAAGGGGATGTGAAAATGATTAGTCCCCTCTGGGTGCAAATCAGTGCACCCATTGCAGAGAAGAAGGACACTAGTGAAGTGAATGCCCGTATCTTGACTCCACCCCCAGGAGGGGAGGAGGGAGTACTTGATTTCAGAGTCATGGAAGAATAAACCGAGCACAGTGTTCCAGCAAGAGAGGGAAGCAGCTATAGAGTGAGTGGCAGCCGAAGAGGGCTACAGCATGGATGAAGACTAGGCCAGACCGGATTCCAAGTTTCCCTGGGTCCCCAGGAGCCTATGGCCAGTCTGAAAATAGGGGACCAATATATGGACTTTATGGGGGATATAGGAGCAAAATACTTTTTTATATTACAGATTACACTGTAGACTCAATATAATGCGGATTCACTTATAGTATGGTCAAATATCTTGAACCTCAATCTCAACATTATATGGGGTCTATGGTGTGTAAGAATATCTGGTATATAGAAAACTGGAGAAATTAATAGATAAGGTATTAGCGATAAGGAAATGTGTTGATTGTAAATTTTATAAAGGCCACATAAGTGCCTTTATGAAAGAGGCTTCTACAATAACCCCCCAGCAGTACAAAAACTCTAACACAACAGTGTAAATGTGTGTGTATGTACTCTATGCATGTACACATGTGTTTTAACAAATAAGCAGATACATTACAACTTTGCCTCTGCTCCACCCAAATAGGGCCAGTCCAAAGGTATGAGACGTCCTAGGTGAACTGTCTGCTGTACCCTCCACCCCAGGGGTGACCAAGGCCATATACCAACTCTCCACATATCTAGCATTCCCCCTTTGCATGCACATGCCAGCATACATACTCTGTCTGCATATATACCTGTGTACAATTTTATAATAGCTATTTTCTGTGTCTAAGAAATGCTTTACATGTAGAAAAAACTTTAAAAAGTTATGGGCCTGACATTCAGCGCTGGCAGCTAGGCATGAGTACAGTGCCTAGCTATCGGTGCTGAACCTTAAACCCAGATATTCAGTGCCAAAGTCATATGCAGCCCTAGTATTGAATATCCAGGGTTGCCACACAGAAGTGAAGCAGGCAGAGGCAATACTGAGCTGCTGCCCAGTTAGCTCCTATGGCTTTTGCTGCAATATTGTCACTATCTGATTATTTTTATTTATTTAGACAGTTTTGTATACCATCTTATCCTTCAATGAAAGTGGTCACAACACAATTGGGTGATACATTTAACACAAGGGGCTATGAGACACATATGCTAATACTTACAGGGAACATGGGCAATGGAGGGTTAAGTAGTTTGCCCAAGACCACAAGGATCACCCGTGGGACTAGAAACCCAGTCCTTCCGGCCCAAGGTTGCTGTCCTCTAGTGGGATTTGAACCCCTGACCTTCTGGCCTGAGGTAACTTGCCCCAACCACTAGGCCACTTCCCTGCTAGATTAGCAACTGTTGCCACCCATGTCATGCCCCAGAACACCCACGACACGCCTCGATGCTAAGCGGGTATCAGGGTGTGTAGCGGCATTAGTAGGGGATATTCCGTTGAATATCCCGTTCGTTGGCATTCACATAGCTTACAGGGCTGTAAACGCCTTTCAAAATCAGGCCATATCTCTACAAAAAACAGGCACAAATTTGTGTAGGTACTTTCTCTTTGCTAATAATGAAAGCTAAACTGCCAATGTTGTTTCCTTTTCATTATGGAGTTGCCAAGTTACCCAGTTCCAGTAGTGAGTTTTTGGCCAATTCAGGTTTTAAATTTACATTAGTGCTGTATGGTATTTGTAGTCCTTGATTTTACCCATTAGAATTACTGCTGCAGGTCTCCTTAATGTATCAGAATGAGATTGTCAGAAATCCAGGACTGGCTTAAAATCTCACTCCTGGAACTTGGTAACTCTGTCATTATCATGATAAATCTGTCCATAAAAACTGTCTGTGTGGTTTTGGTAGGTTGATTATTTACCTCATAGGGTGATCTGATATTTAATAAACTTCTAAATACTCGTATACTCCCAGAGCTATCAAGTTACCAACTTCCAGGAGGGAGACATTTTGGCCAGTGATGGTTTTGAATTTACATCCCAAAGCAGTGTGGTAGCTGTAGTCTCTGATTCTACCCACTAAAATCAATGCCGCAAGTCCCATCATGCATCATGATGGGACTGTCAGAAATCTAGGACTAGCTTAAAATCTTCCTCCTGGAACTGGGTAACTTGGGAGCTTTGTATTTCTGCAGAAAATCAAAAGGGATCAGATATACGAGAATTTTCCATCCTGGGCCTGCGTATCCAAAAAACTCACATCTTTGGATGGCTTTCGGAGGATGTCACCCACACCGCCTCCATTGCGCTGTCCATGGTTCAGCACTGTGGTGATGCACATGAGCAGTGTGTCACAGGCACGATCCGAGGAGTCATCCTCATCTGCAAAGGAGGAAGAGGGGCTCAGAGGAAATGAAGAATCTGTCTCTCTCTGGTACCAAGAGATCCTGTGTCCCTAACACCAGTGCCTCTCTTTAGCACCAGAGCATTTTCTTTCTCTGGTGTCAAGGGCCCTCTCTTAAAGACAATGTGTAAGTGTCAATGGCAGGAGCAATTCAGAATGCTGAGTTCAGGTTTGGAGGAGAGAAGGTACCATCTTCACCCCGTGATGTGCCGCTCATTTCTTATGAAGTGGCTCTCATCCATTTCTCTTCTTTCTGAGTAGACACTTCTTTGCATGGATTCACTTTTTATTGGCCCAATATAAGAATCATCTGAAGAAACTACCATTTTGAGACAGTGGAAGTCCTTTCTACGTGATCTAGCGAGGACAAAGTTTATACGCTATGATATCCTTGGATAATTCTTAGACTGGTCTAAGGAGCGATCCTTGCTCTCTCCTGAACCAGTATTACTGCCAGGCCTCTGTATGCTCTGTTTTCATAATAGCCATTAAGAGACTCATACAGCAGATGACTGGCCTTCCCTTTGCCTCCCTCACCTCAGTCAGAACCATTTGACTGCAGTAGGATTATCAGATGACAGCACACCACGGGTACTATTGAATCCACAGACTTTTTTCCCACTTCTCTTTGTCCTTCCCTAAACCAACCTACCCACTTTGGGGAGGCAATATTCAAACCATATAAAAGCCACCATTTTATTCTGCTAATCAGTCACCACTTGCTCTGAAATACTCAAACCGCCATTCTTTTAATTGTCAGTGGAATAACTCCTGAAGACATAAGTCACACTAGTGCAGGGATTCTCAACCCAGTCCTTGGGACACATCTAGACATTCAGGTTTTAGGATCACTACAGATATATGCATGAGAAAGACTTGCATACAGTGGAGGCAATGCATGCAAATCTCTCTCATTCATATGTATTGTAGCTAACCTGAAAACCCGACTAGCTAGTTGTATCCCAAAGATTGGGTTGAGAGACCCTGCTCTAGTGCAACCTGTGCAGGGCTATGACTGATTCCCCTCCACTCCCTCCCCTTGCATACCTTCTGGTGACTCCAGTGCAGTGATACTGGAACTGCAGCTGTCCCCGCTACACGAGTCCACAAATGCAGCCCCGCCAACAGTTTGTGCCATGCCCATCGTACCTGCAAGGTCCACAAAGAAAACAGAGCTAGCCACTCAGATGAGCAGAACCAAAAACAGGAAGCGGCAGATTCAGCACCCAATACCTTTATTAGTACCAATTAAGTGGCCTAAGCCCAACACAGGACCGTGTTTCGTATGTCACTTCGTCAGGGGCTATCAGGACACACTAAAAATTAAATTTATAAAATTACATTAATATAATAAAATCAAAACAATAATAGTGCAAAAAAAGGGGGGTTAAAACAAAAAATATAACATAAAAATACATTATACATGAAAAAACAGGCTAAATTGGACTATCACAAATGACTTAAGTCTCAAAAAAAAGACTAAAAATGCATTAATAAAACACAAAAAAGGGGGGGGGAAACCCATGATAAATAACTCAATTAAAATGATGATAATACATATATAATTAGAATAAAACTCAGTACATTGAATAAACAACTGCTCTATAAATCAAATTATATATTTGAACTTATATACATACACATATATAAATAAATATATAAATACATAAATAATTAAAAAATTAAAAATATAAAGATGCAATTTGGAATACAAATGACAATACTGGAGATCAAAACATGTACACTAGAGATCCAAAGAAATTTGTTAAAAAATATTGAATCAAACATTTATAATTATGAAATGCTTAAACGGACATATACAGAGAACCTGTAAACAGCCATATAGAACCAAGAGAATGGAAGGGATGAGGAGACAAAGGAATAGGACCAAACCAAAGATAAAAAAATATATAATAATATAAAAATATATATAATAATATTGGGAAGACATTACCTGAGGGTGTGAAATACATGGACTTCACCAGGCTCAACAGAGTCAATGGAAGTCGCTATAATCTAAAAAACTTCTAAAAATAAAAATAAAAACATGAAACATGTACAAAATCAAATTATTGCCCAATCAAATAAATAATAATAGTAATAATAATAAATATATAATAATAGTAATAATAATGAATTATAAATTTTAAAACATGAAGGGTTATTGAACACGAACCCGATAAAAAACCATGAATAATAAAAAGGGAGTTAAAAATTAAATAAATAAGTGGTAAAACATTCGGAAAAATTCTAAGGGATGATTGTAAATTCAAAACATAAATTCTCAGGGGGGGGGAAGGGGGAAGAAGATAGGGTGTGACGAATGAATAATAAAACTTTCATTCATACACATATGCAACCCGTGTTGAATGCTAAAGACCATGATCAACCGGCTGAAAGTCCTCCAAGGAGTGAAAGGATATTCAAAATGAAATGTACCCCTGAAGATCAATGCAAAAGCTTACGTAAAACCGCAACGAATGAACAGAGAAAAGGGAATTATCCACATAGATTATACTGATAATTTAAAAAAACGAAACCACCTATGAAAAAACATTTAGGCACCATAGAAAACCGGAAGAGTCATATCAAGAATCAAAAGGACGCCAAAACCAGCTCATAAGAATACAAATAACTGCATAAAAACCCTTCATATATCTTGCCTTTACAAAGCCCGAAGGATGCCTTGTATCACGTTGTCCAATCCGAGCTTCTTACTCAATGTCCGTGAAAACCTTAAAAAACATTTATTGTATTACTATAGCATCCAGAGCATTAAAGGGACCCTAACAAAGCTGAAGTACACTTAGAACCATAACGGCAAACCCCCTAAATTATATTGACTCGTGCCAAAGGGGAAACTACATTCCGTAACCCAACTAAACTTACCAACCATAACAAGCCGTATGAGATTTCCAAAAGTATTAAAAGACGCCGACACATGCGCATTTAAAGAAACCAAACCGGAAGTGTAAAAATGTAGAAGGACATGTAGATTAAAATGAAAATAAAACTAAAATTGAATGCTACCTAATGAATCTGTAACCATAAAACAACCAACGTTAAAAGATTATATTGATAAAAACCCTCACTGAAACCGGACATGGAACTCAGATGTATACCCAACAAGTCAATAAAATAACTCCATGAGCTAAAACCCTACCTGTCAGATCAAATTCTAGAAAAATATTCAGATTGTGTGCCCAACAATCCGAAATTAATACAGATGATATAATCAAAAAAACTTTATTAAATATTGCGTTTAAAAAGCTAACGAATTGGCCATAAGAATCAAACAATACATTCTTCCATGTAAAATTAACGTTACAGAGGGAGCCTACCAAACCCAAAACAGTGTATAAATCATTGAATTTTAACCAATACATGTATCAATGGGAAGGGGAGAGAAAGGGGAAGGGGAGAGGAGAGGGGGGAGGGAGGGGAATGGGAAAGCAGGGAAGAGAGGAGTAGAAGGAAACAAGAGGGGGGAGAGGAAGGGAGGGGGAAAGGAGTAGGGAGGTGGAAGAGAGGAAAGAGAAGGGAGGGAAGGGAAGGGGTAGGGGGGAGAGGGGGGAGGGGGGAAAGGGAAGGGGGGAGAGGAGGGGAAGGGGGAGGAGGAGGAGGAGGAGGAGGAGGAGAGGGGAGGGGAGGGGGAAGTGAGGGAAAGGGGGGAGGAGGAGGGGGAGGGGGAGGGGGAAAGGAAAGGGGAAGGGAGGAGGGGGGGAAAGGGATGGGAAGAAAGAGGGGGAGGAGGAGGGGGAGGGGGAGGGGGAAAAGGAAAGGGGAAGGGAGGAGGGGGGGAAGGGATGGGGAAGAAAGAGGGGGAAGGGGAAGGGGGGGAAAAGGGGGGAGGAGGGGGAGGGAAGGAATGGAAGGAGGGGGAGGGGAAGAGGGAAGGGAGGAGGGGGGGGAAAGGGGATGGGGAAGAAAGAGGGGGAAGGGGAAGGGAGGGACGGGGGGAAGGGGAAGGGGGAAAAAAGGGGGGAAGGGGGGGGAAAAGGGGAAGGGGAGAGAAGGAATGGAAGGAGGGGGAGGGGGAGGGGAAGGAAGGAGGAAGGAAGAAAAGAAGCGCTATACAGACATGCGGGAGCTGCAGCTAAACCATATAAAATTAAATTACTATAAACGAAAACCCTCCTAAAGGAACACGGACAGATCTTTTTCTAAATTCAAACCATGAGGAACTAGCGTATCCATCAGGAAAATGTATTTCTGTTCAAGCCTTAATAATGTTTTATCATTGTCCCCGCCCCTCCAATTAGGTATAACCTTCTTAATCACAAAGAACCGTATATCAGACAAGTTATGATTCTTTTCGAGCCAATGTTGGACCAGCGGCTTATCCTCTAACCTTCTTCTAATACTACTCTTATGTTCTACTATCCTGACACGTATTGTTCTTTTAGTTTTTCCAACATAAAGCATCTTGCATGGACATATAATTACATATATTACATTTGTAGTATCACAGTTGGAGTGATCATGTATGTAATATTTTTTTTTGTGTAATGGGGTGTGTAAAAAACTTACGAATCGGAAGAGTGTGTGTACATACAGAGCAGTGTCCACACTGGTATTGACCTTTATAATTTGAGAGGGGTTTCCTCTCAGTGAGGGCAGAGGAAACAAGAAGATCTCGGAGATTAGCATTTCTTCTATGCGCTATCATTAATTCCATGTTTTCAAAACCTGGAACAGCTTGTATCAAGTGCCACTCTTTTTTCAGAATATCAATAATCTTATGAGATACCAAGGAATAATTAAGGGGACAAACAAATTTGTCTCGGCCACTTTTCTTGCCACGTGGTCTAAGCAAATCAGCCCTTGATGAATCCCTTGCCCTAACATAGGCCTTATCAATAGCACAAAGTGGATATTTACATTCCTGAAATCTTTCTCGTAAAGCAACAAATTGCTTCTCAAAATCTTCCTCCAAGGTGCAAATCCTCTTCACTCGTAGAAATTGTCCTACTGGTAGATTATTTTTAAAGGCGGGATTGTGAAAACTTGAATGATGAAGTAATGTGTTGCGATCGGTGGGTTTTCTGTAAAGTGTAGTAATAAATCCTGACCCCTTTCTTTTTATCAATAAATCCAAATAGGATATCTTGACCATATCATAGGTAAACTGAAACCGTAAATTACTATCCAAATTGTTGACCCATATATTAAATTCCGCCAGTAATTCAACTGAACCATCCCATATAATAAAGATGTCGTCAATATATCTTATCCACAACCGGACATTATCCTTATACAAAAAATCCTTCAGAAAAAGTTCTTCAAAATTATGCACATAAGATTTGCAATATCTGGCACAAAGGAGGACCCCATGGCTACAACCCTTGATTTGCTGGTAAACCAACCCTCTGAAACAAAAATTTTTTACAAAGAGCAATCTCAGCCAAACCAAATAGGAAAAGCAGTCGGGATACGCTGATGGGACTCCCTATTCAAAAAACACTTTTCCACAATGCGTAGAGCTTCTTTTTGTGGCACATTGGTATACAGTGATTCTACGTCTAGAGTTACCATAATCGTATTGGGACTCAAATTGTCAAAAGCGGAAAGGATCTCAATCACATGAGCTGAATCTCTGACGTACGACCACATTTTCAGCACGAATGGTCTAAGGATAACATCCAAAAACTTTGAAATGGGTTCTAACAAGGACCCTATAGCCGAAACTATCGGTCTACCAGGAGGGTTATCCAAAGATTTATGAATCTTAGGTATTACATATATGGTGGGCATAATGGGATTTTTAACTGTAAGGAAGTCTCTCTCTTTTTTTGTGAGATGTCCAGTATCATAGGCAATCGAAACTAAATTGTCAATACTACTTTTAAGAACATCAGTAGGGTCTTCATTTAATCTAAAGTAAAATTCTTTATCATGAAGTTGTCTATCAATTTCTGCAATGTACTTCTCTTTGTCAAGAACAACAACCGCGCCCCCCTTGTCCGCAGGTTTGATAATAATCTTAGAGTTAGTTTGCAGAGATCTTATAGCCTTCTTTTCATCCAAAGTCAAATTGAATGGTAAATGAGTATTAATTTCTAAATCATGTCTGTTTGAGAACGAGTCTTTCAAAAGATACATTTTCCTGATGGATACGCTAGTTCCTCGTGGTTTGAATTTAGAAAAAGATCTGTCCGTGTTCCTTTAGGAGGGTTTTTGTTTATAGTAATTTAATTTTATATGGTTTAGCTGCAGCTCCCGCATGTCTGTATAGCGCTTCTTTTCTTCCTTCCTCCTTCCTTCCCCTCCCCCTCCCCCCCTTCTGTTCCTTCCCTCCCCCTCCCCTCCCCCTCCCCTTCCCCTTTTTTCCCCCCCGTCCCCCCTTTTTTCCCCCCTTCCCCTGCCCCTGTCCCTCCCTTCCCCCTCTTTCTTCCCCATCCCCTTTTCCCCCCCTCCTCCCGTCCCCTTTCCCCTTCCCTTTCCCCCTCCCCTCCTCCTCCTCCCCCCTTTCCCTCACTTCCCCTCTCCCCCTCTCGCTCCTCCCCCTCTCCCTCAGCCCCTATCCCATGCCCCCCTTCCCCCCCTCTCTCCCCCCTCCCCTTTCCCCCCTCCTCCTCCTCCTCCCCCGCCCCCTCCCTCCCCCTTTTCCCCCCTCTCCTCCCCCCTTCCCCCTCCCCTCCTTTCCCTCCCCCTCCCCCTTCCCTTTCCCCCTCCCCCCTCCCCCCTCCCCCCTCTCCCCCTACCCCTTCCCTTCCCTCCCTTCTCTTTCCTCTCTTCCATCTCCCTACTCCTTTCCCCCTCCCTTCCTCCCCCCCCTCTTCCCCCCCTTGTTTCCTTCTACTCCTCTCTTCCCTGCTTTCCCATTTCCCATTACCCCGCCCTCCCCCCTCTCCCCTTCCCCTTTCTCTCCCCTTCCCCTTCCCTTCCCGTTGATACAGGTATTGGTTTAAATTCAATGATTTATACACTGTTTTGGATTTGGTAGGCTCCCTCTGTAACGTTAATTTTACAGGGATGAATGTATTGTTTGATTCTTATGGCCAATTCGTTAGCTTTTTAAACGCAATATTTAATAAAGTTTTTTTGATTATATCATCTGTATTAATTTCGGATTGTTGGGCACACAATCTGAATATTTTTCTAGAATTTGATCTGACAGGTAGGGTTTTAGCTCATGGAGTTTTTTTATTGACTTGTTGGGTATACATCTGAGTTCCACGTCCGGATTCAGTGAGGGTTTTTATCAATATAATCTTTTAACGTTGTTTGTTTTATGGTTACAGATTCATTAGGTAGCATTCAATTTTAGTTTTATTTTCATTTTAATCTACATGTCCTTCTACGTTTTTACACTTCCGGTTTGGTTTCTTTAAATGCGCATGTGTCGGCGTCTTTTAATACTTTTGGAAATCTCATACGGCTTGTTATGGTTGGTAAGTTTAGTTGGGTTACGGAATGTAGTTTCCCCTTTGGCACGAGTCAATATAATTTAGGGGGTTTGCCGTTATGGTTCTAAGTGTACTTCAGCTTTGTTAGGGTCCCTTTAATGCTCTGGATGCTATAGTAATACAATAAATGTTTTTTAAGGTTTTCACGGACATTGAGTAAAAAGCTCGGATTGGACAACGTGATACAAAGCATCCTTCGGGCTTTGTAAAGGCAAGATATATGAAGGGTTTTTATGCAGTTATTTGTATTCTTATGAGCTGGTTTTGGCGTCCTTTTGATTCTTGATATGACTCTTCCGGTTTTCTATGGTGCCTAAATGTTTTTTCATAGGTGGTTTCGTTTTTTAAAATTATCAGTATATAATCTATGTGGATAATTCCCTTTTCTCTGTTCATTCGTTGCGGTTTTACGTAAGCTTTTGCATTGATCTTCAGGGGTACATTTTATTTTGAATATCCTTTCACTCCTTGGAGGACTTTCAGCCGGTTGATCATGGTCTTTAGCATTCAACACGGGTTGCATATGTGTATGAATGAAAGTTTTATTATTCATTCGTCACACCCTATCTTCTTCCCCCTTCCCCCCCCCCTGAGAATTTATGTTTTGAATTTACAATCATCCCTTAGAATTTTTCCGAATGTTTTACCACTTATTTATTTAATTTTTAACTCCCTTTTTATTATTCATGGTTTTTTATCGGGTTCGTGTTCAATAACCCTTCATGTTTTAAAATTTATATAATTCATTATTATTACTATTATTATATATTTATTATTATTACTATTATTATTTATTTGATTGGGCAATAATTTGATTTTGTACATGTTTCATGTTTTTATTTTTATTTTTAGAAGTTTTTTAGATTATAGCGACTTCCATTGACTCTGTTGAGCCTGGTGAAGTCCATGTATTTCACACCCTCAGGTAATGTCTTCCCAATATTATTATATATATTTTATATTATTATATATTTTTTTATCTTTGGTTTGGTCCTATTCCTTTGTCTCCTCATCCCTTCCATTCTCTTGGTTCTATATGGCTGTTTACAGGTTCTCTGTATATGTCTGTTTAAGCATTTCATAATTATAAATGTTTGATTCAATATTTTTTAACAAATTTCTTTGGATCTCTAGTGTACATGTTTTGATCTCCAGTATTGTCATTTGTATTCCAAATTGCATCTTTATATTTTTAATTTTTAATTTTTTAATTATTTAATTATGTATTTATATATTTATATATTTATTTATATATGTGTATGTATATAAGTTCAAATATATAATTTGATTTATAGAGCAGTTGTTTATTCAATGTACTGAGTTTTATTCTAATTATATATGTATTATCATCATTTTAATTGAGTTATTTATCATGGGTTTCCCCCCCCCCTTTTTTGTGTTTTATTAATGCATTTTTAGTCTTTTTTTTGAGACTTAAGTCATTTGTGATAGTCCAATTTAGCCTGTTTTTTCATGTATAATGTATTTTTATGTTATATTTTTTGTTTTAACCCCCCTTTTTTTGCACTATTATTGTTTTGATTTTATTATATTAATGTAATTTTATAAATTTAATTTTTAGTGTGTCCTGATAGCCCCGGACGAAGTGACATACGAAACACGGTCCTGTGTTGGGCTTAGGCCACTTAATTGGTACTAATAAAGGTATTGGGTGCTGAATCTGCCGCTTCCTGTTTTTGGTTCTGCTCATTGTACCTGCAAGGGACACAGGAGACAAACAGTACCATTATGACAGCAACTGTGGCCAGTTAACACACTGCAGCAGAGGGCAAAAATCAAAATCCTTTCTGTAGATAAAATCCTGTGTAAAATGCTTGCATGTATGTTCTGGGGGGGGGGGGGGGGGAAAGCCATAAAATGAATGGGAGGGGGTTATAAAAACAAACTGAAAGGTACACACCAGCATCCACTTCAATAAATCAGCAGAAAGCATTACTGTCCAAATTACTATACATACATTTGATGGTCTGGTGTAGAAGCCAGTTTTATGAATCTTTGGCAGTGTGTAAATGATTAGTGTTCAAAAAATAAAATAACCTTTATGCTGTGTTTAAATTCCTCCTGTCAAATAGTTTAAAAAGCAGATTCTCCTGTGCTCCATTTTAAGGTGATATTCCCTAGAGCTGGAGGATTTTGCTTTTTACCCAGTTCTATGAAAAGATTTAAAGGGGCAGTAGGGATGAGTAAGAAGAGTAATGCAATGGCAGACAAGGGTGAAGGGGAATGGAGTTGGGGCGGGACAGTGGGAGGAGGGGTAGGGGGAAAGGAAAGAATGCAAGGGGTTGGGAGGTGAAGAGTGCGGCCACTGTCTTCTATTGGCACTGTGCCGTGGCCCTGTAAGAGCCTGACTTTTGTTTTTATTTTATTTAAAACATTTGATAAGTACCTTATGCACACAGCATTCAAAACGGTGTGCAACAGATAAAATACAACACGATAATCCCCCACCAGCCCCTCCCAGCAGGACCCCCATTGCAATGCAATGTGTGGCTTCTGAGTCAATGCTGACTTCTGGCAATCCAGCGACTCCTGGGTTTTCTTGGCAGTGTGACTGGAAGCAGATTGCCAGGCCTTTCTTCCGAGGCAGTGAGAGTTAAGTGGCTTGCCCAAGGCCACAAGGAGTGCTAGTGGGAATCAAACCCTTGTGGTTACCAAACCAAACCAGTGCTCTAACCACTAGGCTAATCCTCCACTCCAAAATATAAATAAAATTAAACAAGCTACAATACACAGGGACAATTGCTGCCAACTCCTAACTCCTACCCTACCGGACCAACATCTCTCCCCCCCCCTCCCTTACTATGCTACCCGCTACCCACCAGCCAATACCATCAGCTTGTCGGAAAGAGCAAGGTCTTCAGCTGCCTCTGGAATGTTAACAGATCCATCTCCATGTGCAAGACCGATGGCAAGGCTTTCTAAAGAGTTTAGGCTGCCACAGTGGGGGTGGGGGGTGGGGTGGAAATCTACTCGCCAACGCTGCAGGTGAACCTTGACAGACCCTGTGATAGTCAACAACTATGTTCCGGTAGACCGGAGAGTCTGCCTGGGCTGATACCATTGTACCAACTCCTGTGGATAACAGGGCCCTGAGCCCCATAACAGCTCAAAGACAAGTGTTGGTACTTTGAAAATACACCTTTGCCTAACTGGTAGCCAATGCAACTGGCACAGAACCTCTGCAACGGAATCATACTTCCCTAAATAGGCCATGTGGTCTTTTTCTGTCATTATGTTTCTAAACCCCATAGCAGTCTGGCTGCTGCATTCTGGATCATCTGCAACTTTCTCACCAGATAACTCTGCAGCCCAACATCAAGGGCATTTCAATAGTCAAGCTGGGATAACACCAAAGCCTGCACCGCCATGCGTAAGGCATCATGATCTAAAAATCTTTTCCGTAGAAAATGGGGACATAGTCTTAGTAAAGAAGGCCCTAAAACCAAAGAAAGTAACTGTGTAGGCCTTTGTGGGGGATGGGGGACGGCTCCTAGGTTATTAAGCTGGTTCATAGATTCCAAAACATTTTGTCAAAGCCTGATTAAGGCCATGCTATTTTCTTTGGAAATGGAAGAGGAACCCAGGGCAGAAAATTTTGAAATGCTCCAATATTCCTCAACTCCCAAGGAGGCAGTGACATTGCCCATGTACTGCATCCTTCAGAGGTTACAGATGAGAATGTAGGAGATCCCTCTGTCTGTACCTCCAATCAGTAGAAAGGTTGACTACATACAGGCTTCAGAAGGCTCCCAGATTCGAGAAGCTTCAACTGACATACCACACGATGGTGGTCTGATCTGCTCTGTAAAAGAGTCAATAGCTGCAAGTCCCACTCCGGTGCCCCTGGGGAGGGAGGCTCGGACTCTGGTCACTTTTGGAAGTGACTTTCAGAATGTTTTCTTTCTGCTTGGCTTCTCCACAGCTCTAATTGACATGTTCTTCCAGCACTGTTCCCTCTAAGCTGTGCGCGTGTGCGCACGCACACACCTCGCCGAGCAAGCGCACATACTTTACAACAGAGCGCACAAAAATTACGGCTCTGATTCTGATAGAAAACGACACAGACGTCTTAAAATTTAAAAGTTATGATTGTAATTACTAGAAATTTCCCGCTTCATTTAGTAATCGTCTATTTTCATTTAATTTGATTAAAATCAATGTGGTGTACATACTGTATTCTGATGTGTAGTCAAATTTTAAAGTATATAACTCCAAGTGTCATTATGTGGCGCACAAAAATTTAACCTTCCTTCAAAAGCTGCACACAGCTGATATTTTATGCGCACACAGCCTACAGAAAATTAGAGGGAACATTGTCTTCCAGGACATCATACAAGCCTAGATGATATGTCTATGTTCCTCCTTCCAGAGAAATTCTAACAATATTGTTCCCTAGTGAGTCATGGGAAGGACTGCTTGAAGTACATAAGAAATGCTAAGTATTCTATTTACAACAGTGGCCAATCCAGGTCAAAAGTACCTGGCAGGTTACCAAAAAGGTACATAGGATTCACAATGCTTGTCCTGAGGAAAGCAGGAGATTTTCTGGGTCCTTTTTAACAATGGTTTATGAACCTTTCCTCTAGGATCTTGTCCAAACCTTTTCTAAACTCAGCTACACTAACAGCCGGTAACAAATTCCAGAGTCTGATTGCGTATTGAGTAAAAAAAAAAGATTTTCTCTTAGTATTCTTAAATGGGTTACATTGTAGCTTCATTGCATGTCCCTTAGTCTTTCTACATTTTGATGGAATAAACAACCTATCTATGTTTACCTATTCTACTTGTCACCCGGTGAAGGTCCCCAAAGGCTAAAGCGTGGGTTTTTCACTGGGGCATCTTCTTAACTAGCAAGGGGATGGTACAAAAAGGCGTTGCAATGCCCTCTGGGAGTTGCAGTCCCGCAAGCTAAGTAAAGAATTGAGTTGTAGTCGAATGGTAAGGCTTAAGACAGGATTTTTTTTATTCCCCTTCCGGGCGGATTTCCGAAGCCATAGAAACAAAGACAAAAGGACCATATGTCTGGTACAAAATAAAGGAACAACAGGAACCAAAAGTATTGCTTATCTTCAGCTTTACAGAGGAACAAAAAGGTAACTCAAACAGTCTTTTTCATACACAGGTAAGTTTCTTCACTTC
Source organism: Ichthyophis bannanicus (assembly GCA_033557465.1). Taxonomy (NCBI): domain Eukaryota; kingdom Metazoa; phylum Chordata; class Amphibia; order Gymnophiona; family Ichthyophiidae; genus Ichthyophis; species Ichthyophis bannanicus. The sequence goes on from CM066041.1 coordinate 162,095,737, forward strand.
TGTTTCTTTAGAAAACTTCCACCAGCCTCTTCAACATAAAGAAGTGATTTCATCAGAAATAATGAGTGTACAATCCATACAACTATCAGAGGCTGGTTCCTCATAGCAAGCAAACTGCATTTCTTCTCTTTTGGATTGTAAATAATGCTATTATTGAACAGTCCCTCTTCACGGCTAAGAGAGTTCCCCTCCTCCTCTCTTAGTGAGTGGAATGTGAAGCTACCACATTCTCTTGAGTTTCTCTTTTGAGAGCCACACAACTCTTGATAGGTGCAGGGAAAATCTTTAAATTTGGTTTCTCTTATATTAGAAGCAATAAGCCTACCTTCAAGCTCCTGTGATAGGCGATGGCCTAGTTCATCCTGTAGGTAGTCGAGGCCTGTATATTAGGCCTGAGTCCCCCTCCCTTACTTTAGAATATTATAACTGACTTTGGAATATTATAGCAGAACCAGACAGACAGAAAATACCAGTAGCTGTTAGAGACACTGCTGCTTTGCTCTGCTTTTGATAAGAATGCTTCTGATAAACAAAAGTAAAACTTTTCCACTGTTATGATAATCACAGCTGTGCTTTCCACTGTATCTCTGCTGGCTAATGACCTTGCGAAAGTAGCAAAATGTACTGTAGCAGAAGTATTATGTCTAGAGATTTGGGCCACAGTTAGAAAAGCCTGCACAGGGAGAAAACAGGTGCAAGCCAGATCAGAGATGGCCATTGGGAGAGGGAGGGGGGCCACCGAGACCAATGAGGAGTTTTGCCTGTATTAGACTGGAGAAGAACAGTATATAAACTGTCGTTTTTCTGAGCTCAGGGCTCAGACATTTTGTATGTGACATTGGCCTGAGACTGTGCACATTAAACTGGTTTGAATTCTAGTCAATAGACTCCTGGTTTTATTCGTTGCGGGCCCTTTGCTATTATATATTCTTGGTGCGTTGGCCGGGAAGGCGTAATACGCGAATTGTACGCAAGTGAATACTACCACGTATTACCGCCTCCAGGTTTGGTCCGGCTGGGCCTACAGCCGACCGACGTGGAGAGGATCCCAGGCGCCGACCGGTCCCTTGCATCGGAGGGTTCCTCCCTGCCTCGGCGGCCTGCTGGGTCTGGCTGGCCAACACCTCGAACCCAGGGGAGTCCAGGATTCAACCCAAGGTGGAACTGGTTGCGCAGCACATTAGCTACTGGATCCGGTGAGTATTGATTTTTCTGGTTCTTAGCTCTGGGAAAGTTTCGAGAATGATTTGGTACAGTAACAGGTAAAGGAAGTCTGATCAACTTCCAGGGCGATCCTAGTCCCCCGGCATGAGTATGCGCGGGGCGAAGCCATCGACCCTTTTGGTTTGGTAAATTTAGGTTCAGTCAGTTAGCCCGGAAATTTGGAATTTGGGAAATGCTAGCAAGTTTGGTTGTGTGAAGTGTGATTGAGAGGTCTTGCAATACAGGCCAAGCGAGAGCGGACTCCTAAGTAGCGCAGTTCCTGACCGGGCGACCGCATTCAGGTCGCGAACAGGAGGAAGCGTTTGGTGTTTGTCCCCCTCATTGTTTTGTGGGCTGCGCGGACCCCTTACCCGTAGCCATCCTACCTACCGTTTTTGTTTGCTGTCTTGTACGTTATACATACGTTATAATGGGAGGGGCGGAGTCCGTACAAACTCCGCTAAACTGTATGATCACAAATTTTAAGAAAGGATTTAGTGGTGATTATGGGGTGAAAATGTCACCGACCTGCTTAGAAATATTGTGTAGTAGGGTGTGGCCAGCGCTGGACGCCGGGTGGCCACCAGAAGGTACTTTTGATATCCAAATTGTGTCCCGTGTGCACAAGGTAGTGCGCAGCTATAGTCCAGAACAGTTTTCCTATATAGATTCATGGTTAGGGATATGTGAGAAACAGCCCTCTTGGATGAAGCGTTGCTGTGAGGGGCAGAGTAAAATTATGTTAGCAACTGCCATGAGAGTCCCTGCCAAGAAAGAAAACCCCCCTATTTATGTAGCCCAAGAGTCTCCAGAGATCCCAAGGTATCCACCCGCCTTTCTGTATACATTTGTCCCATCAGCTCCGCCAGTACTCCGAGAACCCCCGCCAATACTCCGAGTAGAGCCAGAGGAAGGGAGAGTACCTCCAGCCGAGGTGCCTCCACCCGGTCATCCGCCTCCAAAATCTGAAGTGCGGACCAGTCCCCTAAGAAGTCTGAGCCCTAGTCCTGAGCAGCGCTCTGAGGTGGAACAATCATCCCCCGAAGAATCCGCTAGTGGAGAGTTAGATGCCAGTCCAGGGTCATCCACTAGTCCAGGTACCAGTAGCGGCGTCACCCATAAGCCCACTGAAATGCGCTATGATTTCAGAAGTAGAACGAGAGAAGCTCTCCAACTGCCGTTGCGGCAGGTCCCGGGATTACCCATTCGAGACAATGGTCAGGTTGTGGTCGGACCGACCAGTCTAGTGTATGTACCTTTCTCCACAACAGATTTATTAAACTGGAAAACGCATTATGCCTCCTATACTGAAAAGCCCCAAGATTTAACAGAGTTAATGACTAGTATTATGCAAACCCATCAGCCCACCTGGTCTGACTGTCGCCAGCTTTTGGCTACCCTCTTTACTACCGAAGAGCGGGCACGAATAGTGCGAGCGACCACTCGATGGTTGGAAGAGAACCCTGAAGTGGGGAGAAACCTGGATCCCAGACAGGCGGCAGCCGCAGATTTCCCGAATGAAGATCCTGGATGAGACCCAAATAGTGATGTAGGAGAAAAGGCCCTCACCCGGTTCCGCCAGGCGATACTGCAGGGCCTAAAGAAAGGAGGCCAGAGAGCTATGAATATTGGGAAAGTAGCGGACGTTCTTCAGCGCCCAGATGAGAGTCCAGCTGCTTTCTATGAACGATTAACTGAAGCTTATAGACTTTACACCCCCTATGACCCAGCACCTCAGGAGAATTTACGCATGGTGAATGCCGCTTTTGTGAGTCAGTCCCAGGGAGACATAAAACGAAAACTGCAAAAATTAGAAGGATTTGCGGGCATGAACGCAACACAGTTAATGGAAGTCGCACAAAAGGTATATGTGAATCGTGATCAAGAAAGCAAACGGGAAAGTGAAAGAAGGATGAGGAAGAAAGAAAGTGGATCTGCTCGCTGCAACACTAGTTGAAGGACGCGGAGGAGGATATCCTAACAGAAGAGCCAGAGGATGGGGAAGGGGCCGAGGGAGCGCTCGGCCCCCCTTAGGTGCAAATCAGTGCGCTTATTGTAAAGAGGAAGGACATTGGAAGGATGCGTGCCCAAACATGAGCTCCACCCCCTGGAGGGGACGCGGGAGCACCAGGAGAATGGGGGGGGGGGCACGCACAGTTTCAACAGCAAGAAGAGATTGCCATAGCGGGAGTGGCAATCACCGAGGACGATTCTATGGATGATGAGGGCTAGGCCAGACCGGGCTCCAAGTTCGTCTCTTCTGCAGAACCGCACCTGTGAACTAGGGGGACAGAAGATAACACACCAGTTCTTGTACATGCCTGAATGCCCAGTTCCCCTGTTGGGCCGAGACATGCTTGCAAAGCTTCAAGCACAGATATCCTTTGTTGAAGGGGGAAAAATGGAAAAACTCAAAACCTGCCGGCCTGATGGTGTCAGCTGTCCCCCGAGAAGAAGAATGGCGGTTCTATTCATCTGCATCCAAAGCAGTAAGCCTCTGTACACCTGTCAGCATTGCAGCCCCGCCTGGAGTATGGGCAGAGAATAATCCACCTGGCCTAGCGAAAAATATAGCTCCTGTACTTGTTACCCTTAAGCCAGGAGCAGAACCAGTGCATGTACGTCAGTATCCCCTCCCACGACCAGCAATTGAAGGTATTCATCGCCACCTGATGAAATTACTGCAGTATGGACTTCTTAGAGAATGCCAATCACCCTGGAACACCTCCCCTTCTCCCAATCAAAAAGCCTGGGACAGGTGACTACCGCCCAGTGCAGGATCTACGTCAGGTAAACAGTGCAGTTGAAACCATACATCCAGTAGTACCAAATCCTTACACCCTCCTGGGACTGATTCCAGCAGAAGCCACTCATTTCACTGTTTTGGACTTGAAAGATGCCTTTTTCTGTATATGCCTGTCAGAGGCCAGTCAGCTTTTGTTTGCATTTGAATGGGAAAACCCTACCACAGGAAGACGAGGACAACTCACTTGGACTCGCCACAAGGATTCAAGAATTCACCCACAATCTTCAGTGCAGCCCTCAGTCAAGATCTGTCAAGTTACCCTGTAACTCCGGGAAAGAGAATCCTACTCCAATATGTGGATGATTTGCTCATAGCCACCAACAATGAAACTGATTGTGTGCAAGTTACCCCAAGAACCTCAAGATGCTAGCCCTCAACAGGGCATTATTTATAGGAAAAATGACTTTTGCTGCTAGCCCTCTCTGGGGCATTACTAATAGGAATAAGACTTTGCACCTCTACCTCATTTCTCTACCTCATTACTAGTCCCCTGGCAATGTTTACAGTTAGCCCATGCCCTGCAAATAAAATGGAAGTTACACACAGCCTACAGGCCCCAGAGTTCAGGGAAAGTAGAGAGAATGAACCGAACCCTAAAATCTCAGTTATCCAAACTTTGTCAGGAAGCCCACTTGAAGTGGCCCCAAGCTCCTTCCCATAGCCCTTCTCCGAATACGTTCAGCCCCCACCACGCCATTAGGGGTATCCCCATTTGAGATTTTGTATGGAAGGCCCCCGCCCATAGTACAGGGGATAAGAGGGGATATGAATCAAATTGGATCCGTAATTACTAGGCAAGAATTGTTGGCTCTAAGTTCTGTTTTGCAGAGCCTTCATACCTGGGTGCAGGACCAGTTGCCTATCAATCTAACAGAGCCCTTGCATCCTTTCAAGCCTGGAGCCTCGGTGTGGGTAAAGGAGTGGAAGAAGACACAGTTGGCGCCTCATTGGAAGGGACCGTATATTGTTTTGCTATCAACCCCAACCGCAGTTAAAGTGGCCAAGATCGACTCCTGGATCCATCACAGTCGAGTGAAGCCAGCAGCAGTTCCTGAGAGTCGCCCCTGGACTTTGATCGCTAATCCTGCATCACCGTTGTGACTCACGCTGCGAAGACAAGATCCATCATCATAAAGACTTTGCCAGCTTGCTCCTGAACATCTACTTTTCAGACTCTATCCTCTATCTATCTACCTCAATCAACCATTAACTACCTCATTAATCATCAAAGACTATAATCATGATGATTACTAATTGCTGCTATTTCCTTCTTGCGGTAGCCCTGGGACACTTGAGAACCACTCTTGCTTTGCCCCCTTGTGCAGCCTGTATAACCACCACCCGAACTGGTATGCAAGTTACTCAGACTTTGCTTTATCACTCTTACTACATTTGTACCGGTGTAGTCAGCCGGTGTATCTATAATGGTACAGAACTGAATGTATGCACAAAGGGAAAGACTCGTACTTGCTTCAGACCTTGACAGAACCCATCATACTATGTCCTGGAACTGAGATGGAATGATGAAGATGGGGCCCTCATCAACGCCACAAGTCAACTCTCTGATCCTAACCAACCTGCTTACCTGTATTTTGATGCTTGTGACTTGATTAATAGAAATAATTACTACAGGTGTGGATCATGGGAACAAGCTTACTATTATGATGAGAAGTATATGTGTCCTGAAGGTGCGTACAGCTGGGGAATATGCACTGGGATATATTCTCCAACAACATATAGCAAATCAGCAGAAGCAGACTACTTCTGTCCGAAATGGGATTGTGTGTACTATGCTACCTGGTCTGGTAGCCCTACAGGACAGACTGGAGATAATCGCAAGGCGCTGCTGGAAAGATTACCCTTACTGAAACCTGAACAGTGCAAGAAAAGCGCCTGCAATCCCCTACGTCTTCAGATCTTCGACCCCAACCAGTGGAAGCAAGGATTTCGATTCGGCCTGCACATAGCAGGAGGTGGAACTGATCCTAGAACCATTGTATTCATCCAGCTGAATGTAAAGACTCATGTTTCTTCACCTTATCGTATACATCATACCTTCTATGAGGCCATGAAGGCAGAATTTGTTGTTCCCCGTGCTTCGCAGAATTTGTTCATCGAACTAGCTGAGATGTGGCATCCAGCCTCCATGTCTCGGACTGTCTCTTTTGTGGAGGAACTCAGATGGGAGACCAATGGCCTTGGGAGGTGCAAGAACTGAACTATTCCGTACCATATAACCAAACTGATGTGCATAACACTACCAACGAATGGGTCCTCGCCCACTCCATAGTGGGTAGACTGTTTTGTACGAGCAGGACCACAATTGACTGCATTAGTAGGACAGTTGGTCTGTTTGAACCAGAAATATTACAATGCCACTACTGGGAAGACTTCTTGGTGGTCAGGTGCCAATACTCCAGAACCGTCTAACCCTCTGATCATCTTTCCTTATTTGGCCAGGATATGGACAAATCTGGCTACACACAGCACTTGGCAAGCCCCACCTGGACTGTATTGGATTTGTGGCACCAAAGCGTATGAACTCCCTGCCAAATGGGGAGGAGCATCTTTCTTTCTCTTGCCCCTTTCCCACGGAGAACAATTGGGGTTCCCTGTATATAAAAGTCGACAGAAATGAGAAGCTCTGAAAATCGGCCAATGGGACAAATGGGATGCAACCTCTGAAGAATGGCCACCAGAGCGAATTGTTTCTTACTATGGACCTGCTACCTGGGCACAAGATGGTTCTTGGGGCTACCGCACCCCTGTATATATGTTAGACCGTATTATACGTTTGCAAGCTGTTGTTGAAATTATAACCAATGAAACTAGTAGAGCGCTAACCTTGTTAGCTAAACAAGCCACACAGATGCGTACAGCCATTTACCAGAACCGCTTAGCTTTAGATTATCTGCTTGCAGCTGAAGGAGGAGTATGTGGCAAGCTGAATTTAACTAACTACTGCTTGCAAATAGATAATGAAGGACAGGTTGTAGAAGATATAGCCAATCACATGCGAAAGCAAACTTATGTCCCAGTCCAAACGTGGCATGGCTTGCAACTAGATGACTGGTTTGGTTCTTGGTTTTCAGGCCTAGGCGGCCTGAAGACACTTATAGTGCTTGTATTTTTGATTGTAACTGTTTGCTTATGTATCCCATGTTTCCTTCCCCTATGCTTGCGTATGCTACGCTCCATTATTGATAATATTATTGACCGCAAGGCAGCAGCACAAATATTAGCAATGTGGGACTACTACCCTATACCACGGAGTGATCCCTCTACCATAGTTTAAAGAACTTTCATATATATGTGTGATTTGATTCTCACCCTTTCTCACTTGCGGGTGTGAATAATCAAAAGGGGGGAATGTGATAGGCGATGGCCTAGTTCATCCTGTAGGTAGTCGAGGCCTGTATATTAGGCCTGAGTCCCCCTCCCTTACTTTAGAATATTATAACTGACTTTGGAATATTATAGCAGAACCAGACAGACAGAAAATACCAGTTGCTGTTAGAGACACTGCTGCTTTGCTCTGCTTTTGATAAGAATGCTTCTGATAAACAAAAGTAAAATTTTTCCACTGTTATGATAATCACAGCTGTGCTTTCCACTGTATCTCTGCTGGCTAATGACCTTGCGAAAGTAGCGAAATGTACTGTAGCAGAAGTATTATGTCTAGAGATTTGGGCCACAGTTAGAAAAGCCTGCACAGGGAGAAAACAAGTACAAGCCAGATCAGAGATGGCTATTGGGAGAGGGAGGGGGGCCACCGAGACCAATGAGGAGTTTTGCCTGTATTAGACTGGAGAAGAACAGTATATAAACTGTCGTTTTTCTGAGCTCAGGGCTCAGACATTTTGTATGTGACATTGGCCTGAGACTGTGCACATTAAACTGGTTTGAATTCTAGTCAATAGACTCCTGGTTTTATTCGTTGCGGGCCCTTCGCTATTACACTCCCTTTGCTCGGAGTTTCTCAGTACAGAAAAGTTAGCAGAGTTTTGCCATGATGGAAGCGTCTTACTGCCTTTCTCTCTTAGCTTTCCTTTAGGCATAAAATTGCCTTCAGGACAGAAGCTCTTTCCCTTCTTGTACCTGTTGCTGGGAAGGCTGTTCTCCTCGGCTTTCCTAAGCCTGGCTCCTGGAATATCTCCTCTGTCACCTTCGTGGTAAAGTTCACTGAACTTTTGTTTGGCTGTGCACTGCTCTCTAAAGCAGTCTCCCGTGGTTCTCTCAGCTACCCTGGTTCTACCGGGTCTCCAACTTCCTCCCGTCCTCCAGTTATCAGCTGTTCTCTCGATATCACGACTCTCTGCTGGTCTCCTCCTGTTACCAGCTGTTCTGTAATTCCCTGGTGGTCTCTCCTCACTAACCTCTGGTGAGTGAATTTTATCTGCGTGTGTCCCGGTGTTTGCCTGGGCTCCGCCCCCTCCCAGCTGCCCTTCATTATCTAATGAACTGTGAGTTAGCTTGCTGCTTGGGAGTGCTCTCACACCTTGTGACACAGTTTGTATATGTTGCCTATAGCAACCCTGGGCCAAGTGCTGCTCTGAGCTGTCAGTGTCAGATCTATTATTCTCAGTAGTACCTATCTCCATAGCTTCTGACCGATCTACACCATGACATACTCTATTCATTAATTTATAGACTTCTATCACATCTCCCCTCCACTGTCTCTTTTCCAAGTTGAAGAGCCCTAACCTTTTAAGCCTTTCCTCATAGGGAGTATCCATCCTAATGTAGAACCTTACATTGTGTAACCGTAGTTTGTGTTCTTTCCTGGGTGTGTATAACTTTGCCCTTGTCCACATTATATTTCATCTGCTATTTGGACATCCAGTCTTCCAATTTATCAAGGTTCTCTTGCAATTTTTCACAATCCTCTTGTGTTTTAACAACTCTGAATAATTTTGTGTTATCTGCAAATTTGATCACCTCACATTATTCCCATTTCCAGGTTATGTATGAATATGTTAAAATAGTCATTTATGAATGTTAAAAAGCAGCAGGCCCAGCACAGATCCCTGGGTACATTGTCTGAGTGATATATAAGAACATAAGTGATGCTATACTGGGTATGAAGACCATCCTCCATGAATATTGGTGCCCGAAGACTCTTATTGGCTCTGAGCATCAGATTTGCAACATTCTCTTCAGGACCAGCTTGCTGATCTACCATACCACAGATACTCTCTGACATAATATCAGGAAGCAGCTTCACTTATTGAGAAGCATTCAAAAATACTACAAATGCTCTGCAGGCAGACACCCAACCTATAACAAGAGGTACCAGGCTAGAGACCAGAGGAAAAGATTACTCTCACAAGTGTAGGTATTTCCTGGCCTCCTGCTACTTCCAGTTCAAACAGACCTCTTGTGCTCATCCAAAGCAGGTCTCAAAAAACCCTACCAGTGCCTCAGCCAAAACCAGGGATGGGCTTTGACTGGTTTCTGCAGAGCATAGCTTCTCTACCTCTGACCTTTTGGGAGATCCACCAGTCAGAGGGAGGCTCACTCTTTGCTCAGAGATGACCCCTTATAACTTCTCCAAATGAAAACAAAAAACTCCTAATGTATGCAAAAATATAAAAATTCAAACACATAACACCAAGTGCAACAGCGCATACAAAACAATACCCTTAATACTACGAAGAGATGGAATAAAGACCTCTGTATCCCTCAGGGTCAAAACTAAACCCAAACATGCCAGAGGGTGAGCCTCACCAGACTATGACAAAGAAGACTGGAGACTGGAGAAAGCTCAATACATCAATGGTCTGAAAAAAGCCCTCTATCAGGTCTGTTGTAGGACAATAACCCATTTTTCAGGGTGTAACACTTGAAACAAACAATATTGCAACACATTAAACTGGCAAAACAGCCTACGGGTGACAAATTAAAGTCTCATATTCATATCAATGCTGTTATAAAGAACACATAGCCATGTAATATATGGCATACGTTTTGTACAGTTACTTAGCTTGGCAGTATCAATGCTGTGGTGAAAAACACATAGCCATGTAGTATACGGCATAAGTCTAATACAGTTACTTAGCTTGGCAATTATAATCTCATGTTCAAGTCAACACTGACAGTTGGAATAAGGCCCATCAAAGCCCGGACACTGGGTGTTTTGCCATCCTTGACTTCCTCAGGGAGTTTGATGAAGCAGGACACTACAAAAGATGAAAAAAACTCTACACAACATCTTGCCAAACTGGTGTCACTGTGTCCACAGCATAGATAAAACTCCAGGAACATACCAAAAAAATTCTGGGACAGTCTAATATAGCCGCCACCACTGCCACGAGCCTTAACTAACAGCAAGAAAAGGCCAAACATGTGTCTTAATACAGGGAACTCCCCCCGCCCGATGATGTCATCAATCTAATGAGGCTGTCATCTCATTCAGAAACTTAAAACCTCAACAAAACTGACAGCAAAATGAACCAGCTGAGAAACAAACCGAAAACTGCATTCCTCCGACTCAAATAAACAGCGAGAGCATAAGAAGTGACCAAAGAAAGACTACCAGAAAACTGGTAATCACAGAAACCCATGCCAACCCTTCCAGACTGAATATGAAAAACAGGCCTTCTATTCAACCACCAGGTTCCAGAGTGTTCAGATGAAAAATCCATCGTAGTTCTACCCACACCAATGTCTTATCCCAGTCTCCCCCAAATACTGAAGGAACATAAGAACATAAGAAATGCCATACTGGGTCAGACCAAGGTCCATCAAGTCCAGTATTCTGTTTCCAACAGTGGCCAATCTAGGTCATATGTACCTAGCAGTTTCCCCAAGAGACACAAGTTCCACAATGCTTGTACTGGGTCAAGCATTGATATCTTCGGTCACTTCTTAATAATGGTTTATGGACCTTTCCTCCAGGAACTTGTCCAAACCTTTTTTAAACCCAGCTACATCCTCCGGTAACAAATTCCAGAGTTTGATTACACGTTGAGTGAAAAAATATTTTCTTTTATTAGTCTTAAATAGTTTACCCTGTAGCTTCATTGCATGTCCCCTAGTCTTTCTATATTCTGATAAGGTAAACAATCGATCTACGTTTACCCGTTCTACTCCGTTCATTAATTTATAGACTTCTATCATATCTCCCCTCAGCCGTCTCTTTTCCAGGTTAAAGAGCCCTAACCTTTTTAGCCTTTCTTCTTAGGAGTATCCTTACATCCCCTTTACCATTTTGGTGGCTCTTCTCTGTACCTTTTCTAAAATCGCTATATCCTTTTTAAGATACGGCGACCAGAATTGCACACAATATTCAAGGTGCGGTCTCACCATGGAACGATATAGAGGCATTATAATATCTTTTGTTTTATTTTCCATTCCTTTCCTTATCATACCTAGCATTCTATTTGCTCTCTTGGCCGCCGCTGCACACTGGGCCGAGGGTTTTAACATGGTATCCACAATGACGCCTAAATCTTTTTCCTGGGTGGTGGTTCCTAATGTGAAACCTTGCATCGTGTAACCATAGTTTGGGTTGTTCTTCCCTAGGTGCATAACCTTGCACTTGCCCACATTAAATTTCATCTGCCATTTTGATGCCCAGTCTTCCAATTTATCAGGATCCTCTTTCAATTTTTCACAATCCTCGTGGGTTTTAATAACTTTAAATAGTTTTGTGTCATCTGCAAATTTGATAACCTCACTCGTTATTCCACTTTCCAGGTCATTTATGAATATGTCAAAAAGCAGCGGACCCAGCACAGATCCCTGGGGTACACCACTATTCACCTTTCTCCATTGGGAAAATTGGCCATTTAGCCCTACCCTCTGCTTTCTATCTTTTAACCAGTTCCTGATCCACAATAGTACACTGCCTCCTATCCCATGACTCTTTTGTTTTGCCAAAAGTCTCTCATGAGGGACCTTGTCAAAGGCTTTCTGAAAGTCCAGATACACAATATCAACCGACTCACTTTTGTCCACCTGTTTATTCACTCCTTCAAAAAAACATAACAGATTAGTAAGACAAGATCTTCCTTGTCTAAAGCCATGTTGGCTGTCTCCCATTAGGTTGTGACTATCTACATGCTGAGTAATTTTATTCTTTATGATGGTTTCTACCATTTTTCCCGGTACTGACGTCAGGCTCACCGGTCTGTAGTTTCCCGGATCACCCCTGGAACCCTTTTTAAAAATTGGTGTTACATTGGCGATCCTCCAATCTTCAGGTATAAGAGATGATTTTAATGATAGTTCACAGATTACTGATAGCAGTTCCGCAATCTCATATTTCAGTTCTTTCAACACCCTTGGATGTATACCATCCGGCCCAGGTGATTTGCTACTCTTCAGTTTATCTAATAGTTGTAAGACATCTTCCCGATGTATCGATATTTCCTTCAATTCTTCCGCACCTTTAAATACCACTTCAGTCATGGGTAACATCCCTACATTTTCCTCAGTAAAGACCGAAGCAAAGAATTCATTCAGTCTCTCCGCTATCGCCTTGTCGTCTCTTAGTGCTCCTTTAACCCCTTTATCATCTAATGGACCAACTGACTCTCTCACAGGTTTTTTGCTACGAATGTACTTGAAAAGGTCTTTATTTCGCGTTTTTGCTTCCGTAACAAGCGTCTTCTCAAATTCTCCCTTTGCCTGCCTTATCAACGCCTTGCATTTGACTTGCCAGTGCTTGTGCTGTTTCCAGGTTTCGTCGTTTGACTCTTTTTTCCATTTCCTGAAAGATGCTTTTTTGGCAACAACAGCCTCTCTGACCTCACCTTTAAACCATGCTGGCAGTTTTTTGGACTTCCTTCCACTTTTCTTAAAGCGTGGAATACAGCTGGTCTGGGCTTCCAAGATAGTATTTTTCAACAACACCCAAGCTTGATATATGTCTTTAACCTTCGCAACTGCTCCTTTTAGTTTTTTCTTAACTGTTTTCCTCATTTTATCATAGTCTTCCTTTCGAAAGTTAAAAGGTAGTACTGTGGATTTCCTTACTATCCCTCCTCCACTAATTAAATCAAAGGTGATCATGCTATGATCACTATTGCCAAGTGGCCCCAACACCCTTATCTCTTGCACTAGATCTGGTGTTCCACTAAGGACTAGGTCTAATATGGCTTCCCCTCTGGTCGGTTCATGAACCAGCTGCTCCAAGAAGCAGTCATTTATTTCATCTAGGAACTTTATCTCCCTAGCATGTCCTGACGTGACACTGACCCAGTCGATACCGGGGTAATTGAAATCACCCATTATTATTACTGCGCTGTAACTTTTGTTAGCTTCCTTGATTTCTTTGAGCATTTGATCATCCATTTGGTCATTCTGGCCAGGCGCTCGATAGTACACTCCCACTGCCATTGACGTCCCCCTTTTATATGGAATTTCAATCCATATAGATTCTACAGCAGATTTTGTTTCCTGCAAAACTTTAATCCTTTCTGAGTCAATGCCCTCTCTAACATAGAGCGCAACCCCTCCACCAATTTGATCAGCTCTATCATTACGATATAGTTTGTACCCAGGTATCACAGTGTCCCACTGGTTGTCCTCCTTCCACCATGTTTCTGATATTCCAATCATATCTAACCTTTCATTTAGTGCTATATATTCTAACTCTCCCATCTTATTCTTTAGACTTCTAGCATTTGCATACAAGCATTTTAGAGAATGTAGCAGAAACCCTTGGGCCAGCCCTGCTTATGACAGATGCATCCAAACTAAGGAGTTCATCTCATAGGTTCTACACTCAGGTACTTGGTCCATTTAAGAGTATCCATTAGATCAATTTCTTGGCACTGAGAGCCATAGCAAATGTTCTAAGGGCTTTCAGGGATTAGTTAACAAACCAAATTGTCATGATTCATACTGACGAACAAGTAGTCATATTTTATATCAACAAGAAGAGAGAGACAGGATTGTATCGCCTGTGCTGAGGAAATGATCAAACTTTGGAATTTTACTATCTCTCATGGGATGGAGTCAAGAGACACTTTGCTACCTAGTGAGCAGAATACTCTGACAAACTGAGCTGAGTCCTTAAACTTCATAGATTGACTCTAGATGGGGAGATAACTCTGTATCTTTTGGGAATGGGGCACCCCCTCGATAGATTTCTTTGCTACTCTGTTTGCCTCTCTGTGTTCTGGGAAGAGCAGTGCCCTCATAGTGCTCTGCTAGAGAGGTGAATTTTAGCTCCTGTGAGTGAATTTGCTGTGAGTTCTATCTGTCTGTCTCCACTTATTTATTTATTTGTCATTGTTAGTCTGTTCCCTTACTTCTCTGCCTCTTATTTTGCACTTTTGTTCAGCTTTCTCAGCTGTATAACTTATACCCTACCCCCTCCCCTCTACCCACCCACCCACCCCGTGGCTCGCTGTCTCTTATAGCTGTCATCTGCTCATTACCTACTTCATGCACAGGTGCACCCAATCTCTTTGACTCTTCCACCTTCTATATCCTCTGGCCTTTGTTCTCCTCTCTGTTCCTCTTCTATGGCTCCTCATCACATTGTCTTCCTCTTCTTCATACTCCCTAACTGTCTCCCCTCCTACCAGCACCCTCACTCCTCCCTTCCTTATCTCCCCTTTCCTCACTTACCCCTCCATTCTGTCCTTTACCCTATCATCAGCTCTTGAGCTTCATTCTTTCTCACCCTCAGTTCCGACATCTGACATATTGTCGCCTCTCTACCCCCTACTCTGCTACTCCTTCTCCTTCTCTCATCCAGAGATATCAACCCCAATCCTGGCCCCCCTAGACTTCTGTCACACTCTAAGAAGAGATCTTCATGCAACACCTCTAATCTTATTCATATCCCTCTCCTTTCCCCTTCTACTCTCCCCTTCTCATGTGCTTTGTGGAACACACACTCTGTCTCTAATAAACTTGCTTTTACTCATGATCTCTTTATCTCTAATGCTCTACATCTTGCTCTAACTGAGACCTGGTTCCTCCCAGATGATACTGTATCTATTGCTGCTCTCTGTTATGGGGGCTATCAGTTCTCCCACACGCCTCGTCCCACTGGCTGTGGTGGTGGTGTTGGGCTTCTACTTTCTCCCTCCTGCCAATTCCAAGCCCTTCTGCTGCCTCAGTCTCACTCCTTTCTCTCTTTTGAAGTCCACTCCATCTGCCTTTTCACTCCACTTCCTCTCTGGGTAGCTGTTATTTATCGACCTTCTGACAAGTCTGCTTCTACCTTTCTCACTGACTTTGACTCATGGCTTTCCTTGTTTCTGGATTCCTCTTCCCCCACTCTTATTCTTGGGGATTTTAACATTCATGTTGATAACCCCTCTGATCCTTATGCTTTAAAGCTCCTCTCCCTTACCTCCTCGTTTGACCTCCAGCTTTGTTCCACTGCCCCCACTCACCAGCATGGCCACTGCCTGGACCTGGTATTTTTCTCTAGTTGCTTCCCTCAAACTTCTGTAGCTCAGTTCTTCCCTTATCTGACCATCACCTTTTAAGCTTTAATCTTCATCACCCGCTGCCTCAACCTCGTCCTGTCTCCTCCAACCTATTTAGAAATCTTTATGCTATTGATCCTTTGGTTCTCTCTTCCACTATTTCTTCATCTCTTTCTTCCACTATGTCATCTAAGTCTGTTGATGAGGCAGTGACTTGATATAATAGAAACATAGAAACATGATGACAGAAAAAGACCATATGGCCTATCTAGTCTGTCCTTCCATAACAACAACTACAACAGTCCACTTTTTACCTTTAGAGATCCTCTGTGTTGGTTCCATGCTTTTTTGAATTCAGTTACTGTCCTCATCTCTACCACCTCCACTGGGAGACTATTCCATGGATCCACTACTCTTTCTTTAAAGAAATATTTCCGCATATCACTCCTGAATCTGTCTCCCTTCACCCTCATCCCATATCCCCTCGTAGCAGAACTTGCTTTCAATTGAAAGAGGCTCTCTCCCTGAACATTTATGCCACGGAGGTATTTAAACATCTCAATCATATCACCTCTATCCCACCTTTCCTCTAAGGTGTACATATTAAGATCCTTAAGTCTGTCCTCATATGCTTTATAATGAAGCCCATTAATCATTTTAGTAGCAACCCTCTGCACCGACTCCATCCTGTTCACATCCTTTTGAAGGTGCGGTCTCCAGAATTGCACACTATACTCCAAATGAGGTCGCACCAAAGACTTATACAGAGGCACTATCACCTCCTTTTTTCTGCTACCCATTCCTCTCCGTATGCACCCAAGCATCCTTCTAGCTTTTGCCGTCGCCTTTTCTACCTGTTTAGCTACTTTAAGATCATCAGACACAACCATGCCTAGGTCCCGCTCTTCTTTAGTGGACAAAAGTACTTCACCTCCTATACTGTATTGCTCCCTTGGATTGCTGCAGCCCAAATGCATGACCTTACATTTTTTAACATTAAATCCCAGCTGCCAAATTCTAGACCATTCTTCAAGCTTAGCTAGATCCCTCCTCATGTTATCTACACCTTCCTGGGTGTCTACTCTATTGCAGATTTTGGTATCATCTGCAAAGAGGCAAACCTTACCCGACAGCCCTTCCGCTATATCACTAACAAAGATGTTAAAAAGAATCGGACCAAGGACAGATCCCTGGGGCACACCACTGGTAACATCCTTCTCCTCAGAGTGAGCTCCACTTACCTGTACTCTTTGTCGCCTCCCACCCAACCAATTTCTAACCCAAGCAGTAACTTTAGGGTCCATCCCTAGGATGCTCAGTTTGTTTATAAGTCACCTGTGAGGAATGCTGCACTCTCCTCTCCTCTGCTCTGGATGCTCTTGCTCCGCCCATGCCACATCCTGTGAGACGTTCTGCACCCCAGCCCTGGCTTTCATCCACTATCCACTATCTACGTTCCTGTGCCCGTTCTGCTGAGTGTGCTTGGCTCAAATCGCGCTCCCTTGCAGACTTTCTACACTTCAACTTCATGCTTGTCTCTTTCCAGTCAGCCATAGCTCTTGCCAAACAAGACTATTATGTCCATCTGACTAACTCTCTTGCCTCTGATCCTTGCTGTCTCTTTACTACTCTCAGCTCTCTCCTCAAAGTGCCTCTGTGTCTGATCCCTCCCTCCCTTTCTGCCCAAACTCTGGCTATTTCCATGACAAAATCCACAAGATCACCCTCCAATTCCCCACAAAGTCAGCTACTTCCCCTCCTCCCCCTCTTCACTCCCAACTCCCCCCCCCCCCCCACTCTGCTACCCTCTCTTCCTTTCCTGTGATCTCTGAAGAGGAAACTGCACACCTTCTTTCTTGCTCCAAACTCACCATCTGCTCCTCTGATCCTATCCCCACCCGTCTCCTAAGCCCCATCTCCTCCACCATTGTCCTTTCCATCTCTCATATTCTCAACCTATCGCTCTCCACTGCAACAGTCCCTGCAGACTTCAAGCATGCTGTGGTCACACCTCTCCTCAAGAAACCCTCACTTGATCCCACCTGTCCTCCTAATTATTGACCCATCTCCCTCCTTCCCTTCATTTCTAAACTACTTGAACATGTGATTCACCACCGCTGCCTCAACTTCCTCTCTTCTCATGCCCTCCTGGTCCTTGACAGTCTGGCTTTCGATCTTTACACTCTACTGAAACGGCTCTTGCCAAAGTCTCCAGTGACTTGTTCCTGGCAAAATCCAAGGGCCTTTACTCTGTACTCATCCTTCTTGACCTCTCTGCTGCTTTTGACACTGTTGACCACAACCTTCTCCTCAATGCCCTGTCTTTGCTTGGTTTTAAGGGCTCTGTACTATCCTGATTCTCCTCCTATCTCTCCCATCGCTCTTTCAGTGTGTGTTCTGGTGGCTCCTCCTCCTCTGCTATCCCACTCCCAGTTGGTGTACCCTAAGGATCTGTCCTGGGTCCGCTCCTTTTCTCTCTCTATACCCAGTCCCTTGGTGCGCTTATCTCTTCCCATGGCTTTCAGTACCATCTGTATGCTGATGACTCCCAGATCTACCTCTCTACGCCTGAAATCTCTCTGGCAATCCAGACCTGGATCTCTGCCTGTCTTTCTGACATTGCTGCTTGAATGTCTCACTACCGCTTGAAATTGAACATGGCCAAGACTGAACTTCTTATCTTTCCCCCTAAAACCTCCCCTCCTCTTCCTCCTTTCTCTGTGGATAACTCTGTTTTCCTTCCTGTTTTCTCGGCCCGCAATCTTGGGGTTGTCTTTGACTCCTCTCTCTCTCTCTCTCTCTTTCTCCACACACATCCATCTGCTAGCTAAGACCTGCCGTTTCTTTCTCTATAAGATCAGCAAAATCCGCCCTTTCCTTTCTGAACACACTACTAAGATGCTTATCCACTCCTTAA
Source organism: Ichthyophis bannanicus (assembly GCA_033557465.1). Lineage (NCBI taxonomy): Eukaryota > Metazoa > Chordata > Amphibia > Gymnophiona > Ichthyophiidae > Ichthyophis > Ichthyophis bannanicus. The sequence goes on from CM066041.1 coordinate 162,114,056, forward strand.
TCACCTCCTGTCTTGACTACTGTGACCTACTCCTTGCTGGTCCCCCTTTGAATCATCTCTCTCCCCTTCAATCTGTTCAACACTCTGCTGCATGGCTAATCTTCCGCTAGCCTCGTCATGCCCATATTACTTCTCTTCTCAAGTCCCTTCATTGGCTCCCTATCTTTTTCCGCATCCAGTTCAAACTTCTCCTGCTGATCTATAAATGCATTCACTCTGCGTTCCTCACTACCTTTCTTCTCTTATCTCTCCTTACAACCCCCCTCAGGAACTCCGCTCTTCTAGCAAACTGCTTCTATCTGTGCCCTTCTATTGCTAACTCCAGACTTTGCTCCTTTCACCTTGCTGCACCTTACGCCTGGAACAAACTACCTGTGTCTGTACACCAGGCACCTTCTCTGACCCTCTTCAAATCCAGGCTGAAAACTCACCTCTTCGCTGCTGCTTTTGGATCTTGACTCACCTGATCTCCTTTTTCTTTCCTCCTTGTTTTATCCCTGCCTACACCTTCCGTGTTGTCTGTCTTGACTAGATTGTAAGCTCTGATGAGCAGGGACTGTCTCTTACATGTCTGTGCAGCGCTATGTACAAATAGTAATTACACTTACCTGGTAATTGTAGTTCCTTGAGAGACGACAGCTTAGTCCTCCACAAATGGGTAGTGCACCTCCTCCTGCAGCATGAAGACTGGACCAATCAAATTTCAGCTCCACTGGAAATAGCATAGCAGGCATCCCTGGAACTCCAGTGAACTACTGTCAAAGCAAACTCAAAGAAAAATAGCTAACCTTTTAGAAGATAAAGCAACAGTCTAAATGTCAAAAAATTTTATTTGTTTTTTTTTTTTTTTTTTTTGTATAACGCAACCAATTTAAAATATCCAGCAAACCGAATGTCCCGCTCCTGCCGCAGCACAAGCAGAGAGCGAAAGGAAGAGGAAAACACCGAAGACAAATGGAGAAAGAAAAAACACACTCACCTGTAAATACTGACTGCTGAAACCATGGCGTGCCGAGCGAAAACACCAAAGGGAGGGAAGGAGGACTAAGCTGTCGTCTCTCAAGGAACTACAATTACCAGGTAAGTGTAATTACTATTTCCTTATCGAGCCTCCAGCTTAGTCCTCCATGAATGGGATGTAACAGAGCAGCCTTAACGGGAGGGATTATTCCAGCCGGCACGCAGAACCGCGGACCCAAAACTGGCATCGCCTGCCGCCAAAACATCAAGACGATAGTGCTTACTGAAAGTGTGAAGAGAAGACCATGTCGCTGCCTTACAGATTTCCACCGGCGAAACCAAACTAAACTCCGCCCAGGACGCCGCGTGCGCCCTGGTAGAATGAGCTTGCAAGCCAACAGGCGGCACCCGACCGTGCAACAAATAAGCCAAGGCGATTGCCTCTTTAAGCCACCGAGCAATAGAGGCTTTCGCCGCCGCCTCTCCTTTCCGAGGGCCTCCAAACAGAACAAACAAACGATCAGATTTACGGAAATCGCTGGTAACCTTTAAATAGCGACGTAAAACTCTCTTGAGATCCAGACGACTAAGACCGCGATCTGCAGCCTGTTCCCCGGACGCCGGGAATACCGGGAGCGATACAACCTGATTCACATGAAAAGGGGAAGCCACTTTAGGCAAAAAGGAAGGTACCAGCCGTAAGACCACCTTCTGATCCAAGAAAGACAGAAAAGGTTCTCTACAGGACAGAGCCTGTAGCTCGGAAATACGTCGCGCCGAACATATTGCCACTAAGAACACCGTCTTAAGGGTCAAATCCTTTACCGAGCTGCGAGAGATAGGCTCAAAGGGAGCCTCACTGAGCGTCCGCAAAACTAGGTTGAGATCCCACGACGGAACAGCAATCCTGCGGACCGGACGGAGCCGAGAAACCGCTCTCAAGAACGGGACGACATCGGCATGTGCCCCCAGCGAGACGCCCTGAACTTTACCTCTGTAACAGGAAAGCGCCGCCAACTGTACCCGTAGGGAACTGGCAGCCAAACCTTTAGCAAAACCATCCTGCAAAAAATCTAGCACCACCGGGAGAGAGGCCGTAGCAGCCCGAACTTGACGTCGAGAACACCAATCCTCAAAAATACGCCAAACGCGGACATAGGCCAGCGAAGTGGACCTCTTACACGCTTGAAGCAGGGTCGATACCACGGACTTCGAATAACCCTTTTTCCTTAGCCGCGCCCTTTCAATAGCCAGGCCGTAAGAGAGAACCTCCCCACTTGCGGCATGCGAAGAGGACCCTGACACAACAGATCCGGATCTACCGGAAGATGCACGGAGGGCCATCCACCAACCTCATCAGATCGGCATACCAGGGCCGACGAGGCCAATCCGGCGCTATTTACAGCACCTGACCCCGGTGAGCCTCGACCCGTTGAATCACACGCCCCAGAAGCGGCCACGGGGGAAAGACGTAAAGAAGACCCGTCGAGGGCCAAACCTGCAAGAGAGCATCGATGCCTTCTGACATTGGCTCTCGCCGACGACTGAAGAACCGAGCTGCCTTCGCCGACCGGCACGTGGCCATCAGGTCCATAATCGGTTGACCCCAACGCAGAACCACTTGCGCGAATACGTTTGGATTGAGCTCCCACTCGCCGGCATCCAGCTGAACCCTGCTGAGATAATCCGCTGTCACGTTGTCCTTCCCGGCAATGTGCACCGCCGAGATGGCCTGCAGCCGGGGTTCTACCCATTGGAACAGCGCTTGGGCTTCCATCTCCATGCCCACGCTTCCGGTGCCGCCCTGATGATTTATGTACGCCACCGTCGCGGCATTGTCGGAGAGGACCCGCACTGCCCGGCGCAATAACTGGGTCTCGAAACTGCGCAACGCCAACCGCACCGCTCGAAGCTCCAAACGGTTGATTGACCAACTGCTCTCCTCCGGAGACCAGACCCCTTGAGCAACCTGCTCGTTGCAGTGTGTGCCCCAGCCCATCAAACAGGCATCCGTCAACAGCGGAACCCAGACTGGCTGCTCCAAGGGCATCCCCGCTCGGAGCGAAGTTGGTCGAAGCCACCACTTCAGGTCCCGACACACCGCCAGCGGGCAAGGGAGACGAGTGTTCAGAGAATCGGACTGGTTGGACCATCGTCGGAGCAAGGCTCGCTGAAGCGACCGCATGTGGAAACGAGCCCAAGGAACCACCTCCAGGGAAGCCGCCATCGTTCCCAGGAGCTGAAGGTAGTGCCAGGCCGACGGGGCTGGGCGTAGTCGAAACCTGCGTACGAGAGACTGAAGCCCCGACACCCTGCGGTCGGGAAGGAAGACCGAGCCCCCTCGGGTATCGAACCGAACTCCCAGATATTCGAGAGACTGCGTCGGAATTAAGTGGCTCTTGCCGGGGTTGACCACCCAGCCGAGAGACTGCAGAAGCTCGACGACCCTCGATGTCGCTGACATGCACTCCGCTCGAGATTTTCCGCGAATCAACCAATCGTCGAGATAAGAATGGACTAACACGCCTTCCTTGCGCAAGGCCGCTGCCACGACCACCATGGCTTTGGTGAATACACGAGGGGCCGTCGCCAGACCGAATGGCAAGGCCTGAAACTGGAAGTGACCCCATGGCAGGGCGAAGCGGAGATATTTCTGATGGTCCTTTCGAATAGGAATATGGAGATAAGCTTCCATAAGGTCGAGAGAGGTGAGAAACTCACCCTTGCGAATGGCAACCATCACTGACCGAAGGGTTTCCATTCGAAAGAGCGGTACCCGCAGGCAGCGGTTCACGCCTTTGAGATCTAAAATGGGGCGAAGAGTACCATCCTTCTTTGGCACCACGAAATAAATGGAATACCTGCCGAGACCATACTCTGCCGGTGGTACGGGCACCACCGCTCCCAACCGCAGCAGACGATCGAGGGTTTGACGCACCTGAGCCGTCTTCCGAGCTCCCCGACAGGGAGATGCCACAAAGGAATCGAGCACGGGTCTGGCCAAGTCCAGGGCATATCCGTCCCGGACGATCTCCAAAACCCACTGATCGGATGTAATCTGGACCCAAGCAGAGAGAAAGCGTCAAAGGCGTCCCCCGATCGCTGGAATCTCTGCCTGGGCCCACCGCCCTTCATTGGGACTTACGGGCGGCCGCAGGAGTGGCTGTTGCGAAACCTCTAGAGGCTCCTCGAAAGCCCCGAAAACCGGAAGCTCTCGAGATATATCTACCACGCTGGAATCCAGCCGTACGGGGAGAACGAAATCTACGAAAGTCCCGAAATTGTCCCCGAGAGGCCGGAAGCGACTTCCCCCGCTTGGAGCGATCCTCCGGAAGGCGACCGCCCTTGGATTCACCCAAATCCTTGACCAACTTGTCAAGGTCCTCACCGAAGAGCAGCCTACCTTTAAAGGGCAACCTCCCTAAACGCGACTTGGATGAACCATCTGCCGCCCAATTCTTCAACCAAAGAGCTCTGCGCGTCGCTACCACGGACGCCATGCTATTGGAGAGTGCCCTGATAAGATCATAATGGACATCCGCCAAATACGCTGAACCAGATTCCAAACGGTGGAGCTCACTTAGGTCGTCGGCCCCCAAGGAGGGCGCCTGACGCAACCGCTGAACCCAGCGCAAACAGGCCCGAGCAACCCAAGCCCCGCACACGGAGGCCTGCAACGCCAGAACGTCTGCCTCAAAGGACTGCTTCAAAAGGCCATCCATTTTCCGGTCTTGCGGCTCTCTCAACGCCGCACTACCTTCCACCGGGATCGTTTTCTTTTTAGTCACAGCCGACACCGCCGCATCAACCTTAGGCGCTCGGAAACGTTCAAGATCTTTTTCAGCCAAGGGATACAACCGACGCATGACCTTCACGCCCTTGAGCCCTGATTCAGGAGCATCCCACTCCGCCTGGATCATTTGGTCAATGACCTTGTGAATGGGAAAAACCACCTGAGTCTGACGCACCGCCTGAATGATGGGGTCCGCCCCGTCTGCGTCCTCAACTGGAGGTGGCGGCGCCAGACCAAGAGTCTGAAGCGCTTCCGAAATGAGCGCAGGCAACTCTTCCCGTCGAAACACACGAATAATCTTAGCCTGATCCTCCGGTTCAGGGAGTTCGCCTTCCTCCAAGGCCTCCCCGTCCGCCTCCAAGTCGAAATCCGGATCCCCCCCCTCTGGCCAATCCGCTTCAGACTGGAAGGGTTCATGTAGCCTCCGCCGTTTGGCCGCCGGGACGCCGGACAACAGCTGCTCCGCCGCCGCCGACGACTGGGCCGCCACCCCGGTCACCGAAAGGGAACCAGTGGCTATGCTCTGACGCCTACGACAGAACGCTTGATGCATTAACAAAATGAAATCGGGAGAGAAATCCTCCAAGGGCAAGGCCCCCCCGAGGTCCGACTGCTCCCCTGCGCCCAAAGGAAGAGCCGACGGAATCCCCGATGGACCTTCCAGGGGCGAGTCCAACTCCCCAGCGGAGGGGCCTGGCTGCACGGAAGAAGCCAAGGCACCCTCCAGGCGCTGTTCCATACTGCAAGACACTGAAGTACAGCGTTGGCAAACGCCTGTCTCCAAAGCGGAGCCCCTCCGGGATCCACAAATTACACAAATGGACCCCGCGGGCATGAGATCTCAAGGGCAAAAAACAAAATGCCTGTCAGCACTGCAATAAAAAAGGAACTCACCGCCCCAGAAGAACCAGCACACAAGCTGGGGACTGGGTAGTCAGATTTTTTTTTTTTTTTTTGGTCAGATATGTAGATATGAAAGTATGAGCCGTTTGCAGTTAATGAGACAGTGAAGAACTGCCCGTCGGACAGCCCATCAGAGAACCGTGCCAAAACCGCCAAAATGCCGTGGCAGCTACAGAGAGACAGGCAGTCCCGATAAGAAGCAGTTCAGCAAGAAAGGAACTGAAATAAATGAAAACAAAATAACTGAAAGAAAGAAATGAAAATAACTGAAAGAAAAGAGACCCCGGGGCAAGCAGCAGTGTTCGCCCCAGGCCCACAGAAAAGGGAAAAACCTTCGCGTGCAGCGCACGCTGCTGAAACCGCAGCCCCCCCAAAAAAAATGGCCGCCGCAAAGGAGAAGCTTTGGCGCGCTTTTGTCCGGCGCGTGGTATCCGCTCGAGAAATTGCAGAAACCACCGCCGCCGAGCGACCCCCTCACACCCGCAACCTGAGCGACCCGGGGACCCCCCCGAAAAAGAAAGAAAACCGCAAAGGCTAAGCGGATGTGACAGACGGCAGGCCAGAGCAGCGTTGTGACTGCCGACCGCCGTAGCACTCACCGGCATTGGCGAAGCACGCTCCCGACACCCTGGAGAGGTGCTACCTCGCAGCCGCCGCCGGAACTCTGCCCCGAAGAGTCGTGGGGCAGAGATCCTAATCAGAAAAGGAGACAGGCAGGCAAAGGCAAGACGGCTTAGGCTGGGCCGGAGAGAGACCTCAGTCCAGTCCCCCCCCCCCCTACGGAGTGCCGGTTGTTCTTAAAAACTGAAAATTTAAAGACACAGGTCCCCTAAATTAATAAATGAAAAGAAGTCCTAATAGGACAAAAAAGAAATCACCAAAAAGGTTAGCTAGAGAAGCAAAGATAAACTAAGATGAGTAACTAGTGAGCCCAGCTCAGCTCACTAACATCTTCCTGCTGCATGAAGACTGGACACACTGGAGTTCCAGGGATGCCTGCTATGCTATTTCCAGTGGAGCTGAAATTTGTTTGGTCCAGTCTTCATGCTGCAGGAGGAGGTGCACTACCCATTCGTGGAGGACTAAGCTGGAGGCTCGATAAGGAACTTGTAGCGCTATACAAATGCTCGGTGGTAGTAGTAGTAGTAGCAGCTACTCAGAATACCCAGGTGCCTCAGTTCTGTCCCAGAGTGGAATGGAATGGCTAAACATAGATGGGTTGTTTACTCCTTCAAGAAGAAAAAGGCTATGGAAAGCTACAGTGTAGCCCATTTAAGACTAATTGGAGAACGGGGAAAAAAGGCAACATATAGACAAAGCTAAAAGGAAATGTTTTGGTTATTGACTTCTAAAAAAAATTGTGGTGGTAGCACAGTTTTGCTACAAGAGAGGTTTTGCAATATTTCAATTATGACCTGGAGATTTGAGAAATTAGGTCGATAAGGACACGTCTAGCTGCCCTTTTTTCTACAATCTACAAATTTTCCCATAAATGAGCCTGATCTCATTGAAATGATTTGTGAGTGTTTTAATGCAGACCCTGTGACATGCACAGGGACCAGCCCCCTCCATCAAAATGCAATGTGCTTGTTGACCCCTGGAATCTGTAGAGCAACAGCTGGGTTTTCCATCAGTTGATCTGTAAACTGAGCCCCTAATGTGTACTGGAAAGTGTCTGTGAAGGGAGATGGGGTAGCTCAGTTACAACTCGTCCCAGAGAGCGATGAGGTGAGACTTCTGAAAATAGTGTATAGGGTGGGGTAGCATGCGGGGTATAAAAGGAGCTGTGTGCTATGATCTTGCAGTCGTGAGAAGCTTCTATGGAGAAACAGCCCCTTCCTCCCTCCTCTCCTGTCCCCCCCCCCCAACCTGCCAGTGTATGTGAGGACTTCAGGACTGAAAACTTTCTTACAGAATCATCACGTATCAAGGATACAGCTTTTGTCTGCATATGAATTCTAAGGGTTGTAATATCCCAATACAGAAGTGTACTAGTCGCTCCTTTACAGACAACATCAACTCTGTAGTGAAAGCTTCCGAGACCACAGTCTGTGCTAACCCTTGTTCCTAGGATGAAGTATCACCCAGCAACACGATCAAGGCGTAGTGCCTCAGTAAGGATCAAAGCTGCCCGAACTGTACACTTCCCCAATGATATTGTATTCCAGGATCACATTCGGCAGGGGGACTTGGAGCAAGTGGGCAGATTTATACGTGCCAGAAAGGTCACCTTGGACACCATCTATCTGTCAGGTGAGGCAGAAAAGGACTTTTATTTTATCTTCGCCTGCTGCCAAGGGCTTAGCCAAAATTGACAATCTAGGGTGCTAGGATTGTGTCTACTGGTCATTAAGACGCTGCAAATGTTTGACATTTCTCTATAAGTGGCTTACCATGGGCACTCAGTTTGAGTCCTACACTGACTGACTGGGTTGGAAACTAGTTAAATAGGCAATTTAAAGTAGTAACAGGTTCACTCCAAGGAAAGGGATGTTACCAGTGGTGGGCAACAGAGATTGGGCCTTGGTCTTGTTCATTTCAATATTTTGTAATTAATATTTTTTAAAAAGGCTAGCAGAAAACAGTTGCTTTTATGTGGTTGATGCTTAAATTTGTAACAGGGTAGACACCCCGGAAGGACTGGAAAACATGAGGAGGGATCTAGTGAAGCTTGAAAAATGGTCTAAAGCAGTGGCACTCAATCCAGTCCTCAGGACATCCCAGTCAACATTTTGGGACATCCAAATAAATATGCATATGCGAAGGAGCTGTGTGTACTACCTCTACTCTATGAAAATTCTCTCATGCACATTTATTGTGGATATCCTAAAAACCTAACTGGCTAAGGGGTCCCCTAGCACAGGTTTGGGAATCACTGGCCTAGAATGGGGCTTCCAAAACCTATTCTAGGGACCTTTCAGTCTCTCATGCATGCTTTGGAGACTTATATACACAATTTACCTCCTGCATATTCATTATGGATATCCCAAAAACCCAGCTGGCTTTTGGGGTCCTCTGAACGGGTTTGGGAAGCCCTGATTCATAGCAGGGTACTTGGACCTGGTTCTTGAAGGCCACAAACTAGTTAGGTTTTTAGGATATCCCTAATGACTTTGCAAGAAATTTGGATACAGTAAGCAATGGTTCCCAAAACTGGGGCTCCCCAGCCAGTCAGGTTTTCAGGATATCCACAATGAATATGCCTGAGACAGATCTGAGCAGTGATACTCAATCCAGTCCTTGGGACATACCCAGACAATCAGGTTTTCAAGATGTCCACAATGAATATGCATATGAGAGAGAGCTGCATGCACTGCCTCCATTATATGCAAATACATCTCATGCATATTCATTGTGGATATCCTGAAAACTTGACTTCTGGATGTGTCAACGCACTGGGTTGAGAACCCCTGCCCTGGAGGAAAGGGAGGACATGGAGCCATTTTAAATTCCTTAATGTGTAAATACAAAAGATGTGGGTCTCCCTTTCAAGAGTCTGGAACAAGGGATAATAGGATTAAGGTATCTGAGGAGTAGTATTTTGATGTATGGAAAGGATGGTGGATATGTGGAACAGCTTCCCATTGATTTTAAAAAAGAAAAAAGGTGTGTGGGGGGGGGGGGGGGAGGGAGGGAAGAGCACTGAGGATCTTTGAAAGCAAGGAGTTGTAGTGCTGTGGATGGGAGACTAGACAGACTGCATCTTTAGCTGCTGTCATGCTCTAGATTTCTAATGTAGAATATTACTGTAAGAACATACAACAGGCAGGAAATCCCGAGTAGTGCTATTAGTTGCTGCTGCTTGGCCCGAGTTTGCTCAGAAATGTATGCCAACATAGTACAGATAACCCTTACCTGTTAGCAGCTATGCACTCATGAGTAATTAAGTCACATGCCTTTTGCCCTCTGAGGGAGGAAGACTATAGATGTAAATTCTCTCTCAGACTCTAAAGGACAAGGCATTGCTAGGAGAAATGGCACACAGATTGGTTCCCCTAAATAGCTTTCATATAACATCAAAACCACTGTGAACAAATGGTTATTGCTGGCTATTGTCAGTATACATATTGTAAACGAAGAGAACAAATTCAGCTTTGTAGTTCTCTGATGTTCATGGTCTTTTAGAAAGAGATGGTGAGGGCTATGATTTGGTCCTTGCATAGTGCTTCCTCCTCTTTGTTTGTTTTACAATAGGTAGAGGGCAGGGAAAGGAGGAAGCAGAACTTTCAAGATAGGCCTAGGGAAGGACAGGGTCTCATTTCCTTCACACCCTCTAAGTAGTAGCTACCTTGGATCCAAGCATTATTTGTCTCAGGCAGGGCTACCTGCTCTAGCTTCTGAATGCAGGCACTTCGGAGGTCATTTTTATAAAGTTATTAATCTGCATATGTAACAGCTGGTGCATTAATGGTCTCTCATAAAATACCAACTAGAGTAAACGTGCACACATGGACTAGGGGTGCAGTCTGGGAAGATGTACATTGATTATAAAATAATTAACGTGCACTAGCATACTTAATGTATAAAGCAGGTGTAACTATCCACACTTGAAGTTAAGGTGCAATCTCAGCCATTATACTAGTATTTTATAGACACCACCTTGTCTTTATAAAATTAGCATGTTTTGCCTGCCATAAACTAGGTGCCTTGTTCTAAAATTACTGTAACTGAAAATAGCTTGCCTTGATCTCCTGGAAAGGTGTGAGTTAAAATACTAATAATTAAAAAAAAAAAAGTAGCCTTGGGGAACATGCAGAATCTTTGGTAAAACAGAGAAAATGCCCAAAGGCAAGACAAGCATATTGTTGGCAGAAAAACCCTGAGAGCGCAAAGGCAAAAAGCACAGTCTGTTTCTGTGCATTTCTTGGGAAAAAAAGATTTCACTCAATGCATAATCAAACTCTGGAATTTGTTACCAGAGGATATAGTAGAAGCTGTTAGTGTAGCTGGATTTAAAAGAGGTTTGAACAAGTTTCTGGAAGAAAAATCCATAAAACATTATTAAAGTGGACAGGGGATATCCACTGCTTATCCTTGGGACAAGCAGCATGGAAACTTTATACCTGTTGGGAACCTGACAGGTACTTGTGACCTGGATTGATCACTGTTGGAAAGAAGATACTGGGCTTGATGGATCCTTGGTTTAACCCAGTATGGCATATCTTATGATGTTGTGTTTTCTTTGTTTGTAACATACAGAGTTGCCTCAATGCTGCTTTCAGGACAGCTCTGTTACACATCCTGCTGAGGGGTAGTGACTGTTGGGTGGTTCCTGAGATGTCTGAGAAAGGCTAAGCACTGTTATTTTTATAGGTAGGAGGTATCTTATTTAAAGTATTTATAGCTCTCCTATCAATACGTGCCTGATGGAAGACCATAGTTTAGGATAACCATTCAGAGGGTTGCCATGATTGCCATGAGTCGGCACAGACTCGACGGCACATAACAACATCAATACTTTGCTAAATAGATACAAAAACTTGAATTTTAAAACAAGCATGTTTAAAGATCAACTAGTAAGACCCATCGAAAATGAAGGGAAAATTTCATTCTCTGTGGACAAGCAGGAATGTTGTCCTTATACATGGGTGATGTTATCCAATGAAGTTTGTGCGGAAACACTCCCCAGCTACTAGTTGAAGCTTTTGGGAGCTTCCACTGTGCATGTACACCATCTTCCTGCCTGCCACGGTGGTGCCATTTTAGGATAGTCTTAGTTTTTTCACAGAGCCCAATAGATGCATTTTGCAAGCTCTCCATCATATTGGTGGTAATTTCCCCTCACTGGGGCCTCTGCTGCCTTCATTGACACTTTTGGTTTTCTGTCCTGCCTGCTCATCACCCTTTAGCTAGTTAATTTTATTCTTTTTAAGTTTTCTTTTATTTTCCGCAGGACCTCTGTCCACCCCCCCCTCCCCCCGCCCCCATAGGCACCGGTGCTCCGGCTATGGGTTCTGCTCTTTTTCAAAAACAAGCTGTTTGATTTAGCTGTGACTGTTTTTCCAGCCGATATGTCCCAAAAACTGGCCAGCGAGTTTAAGAAGTTTTCCTGATGTTCTGTTCAAGGACCATAATCAGCCATGGATACTCACTGTTGGTGCCTTCAGTGCCTGGTCCCCGATCATCAGCCATTTTCTTGTAATTTCTGTTTACAGATGACATAAAGAGGACTCAAAGGTCGAGAGAAACGGTGCGGATCACTTTTTGGCATTCATAAGTCCAATTTATTAACATCGGCATCAGAGGCACTGGTCTCAATGGCTTCAAAGGCTGCATTGGATGCTGGCAGTGCATCAACATTGAGGAGTTCTTGAGCCCACTTGGAGCCAAGCACCTGTAGTGCCCCAGAGCACTGGTTATCTTCATCTTTATCAGTGCCGCAGGGTGATCACACCAAGCACTGAGTGAAGGCTCCAGTGCACCAGCATTGAAGCATCTAAAGGCACAGCACCGAGAGCAATGAGGGCCATGAGAGCACCCCTCTAAGCTGCCCTGAAGAGAGAAGAGCTCATCCTCCAGGACATCGAAGGGGCAGCAATGATCTACTGATTGCTGGGACCAAGCCACCAATAACCCCTTACAGATCCCAGGTACATTGGTCGAGGTTGCTGAAGCTCCACAGCCTTTGGAGTTGGCAGTCATGGAAAAATGCCTTCTGCAGGCTCTCTAGGAATGGATTGCAGTGCTCTTGGCCATGCAGCAGGCCGGTGCCTCTGTCAGATGCATTAACATTGGTAAGCATTCAACCAATCCTCGAGACCCATGGCTTGCCTGTGGGAGAGGCATCAACATCAGGGCATTGAAGGACCCCATTACCAGTGCCTGCCCAGCCAATATCACACTGTAGCGTTTCAGGGTCTCATGCACTCTCGAAGTCTTGATGAGCATTGGTGCATCATCACTCCTGAAGGAGCTCCCGATCCCCGAGGGTCAGAAGAGAGATCCAGACAGAGACTAAGAAGTACTTTGACTACCCTAGAAGGCTGTATCACCAATGTCTAGTCCGAGGACTTATTGGAGAACGGTACCCAACAAACCCTTCTCCTCCTCATGAGTGATGCAAGTCCTCTCCTGAGGATATAACCTTCCAAGATTTTATCAGGGATATTGGCAAGGCCATTCCATTTTCTTAAGAGACTGAGGATGAGCCCAGGGCAGAATAACTGGAGATCCTTCAGTACTCTTCAGCCCCTAAGAAAGCGGTGACAATGCCCATGCACCACATTCTTCACAGTGTGCAGATGAGAATGTGGGAGAACCCCCCTCACTGTACCTCCAGTCAGCAGATGTCTTGACTCCATGTATATAGTTCAGAGGCTCCAGGGTTCAAGAAGCTCCAGCTTCTGCACCATTCCTTGGTGACCGAATCCGCCCTTAAGAGATCTAAAAGTTCCACGACTCACTCCTCAGTGCCCTCAGGGAGGGAGGCCCGGACTTTAGACTCTTTAGGGAGAAGAATTTTGCAGAGTTTCTTGCTTATGGCCCAATTGGCCTTTTACCTTTTTTCATTGTAATGACCTGACTTTTGTTTATTGTCGGATATTGTTTGTTCTATGTAAACCGCGCTGATCGCAAATAGTGCGGTATATAAGAGATGTAAATAATAAATAATAATAATAATAATAATAAATAATACCCAGCTCTACATGGGCATGTTTTTGAAGAACATGTGTGACCTAGCTGATCTGTCACAGTATCTCCCTCTAGAGAAACTGGAGCAGTATCATTCCCTAGTGACTCATGGCAAAGACTGCTCAAAGTTCATGGTCTGGGTAACCTATGATATCTTCAAAAGGGCATTGAGAGCTTCTGCCATGTGCAGCGGCGGCCAAGAGAGCAAATAGAATGCTAGGTATGATAAGGAAAGGAATGGAAAATAAAACAAAAGATATTATAATGCCTCTATATCGTTCCATGGTGAGACCGCACCTTGAATATTGTGTGCAATTCTGGTCGCCGTATCTTAAAAAGGATATAGCAATTTTAGAAAAGGTTCAGAGAAGAGCCACCAAAATGGTAAAGGGGATGGAAGGCTACTCCTATGAAGAAAGGCTAAAAAGGTTGGGGCTCTTTAACCTGGAAAAGAGACGGCTGAGGGGAGATATGATAGAAGTCTATAAATTAATGAACGGAGTGGAACGGGTAAACGTAGATCGATTGTTTACCTTATCAGAATATAGAAAGACTAGGGGACATGCAATGAAGCTACAGGGTAAACTATTTAAGACTAATAAAAGAAAATATTTTTTCACTCAACGTGTAATCAAACTCTGGAATTTGTTACCGGAGGATGTAGTAAAGGCTGTTAGTGTAGCTGGGTTTAAAAAAGGTTTGGACAAGTTCCTGGAGGAAAGGTCCATAAACCATTATTAAGAAGGGACCCAGGATATCAATGCTTGAACCAATACAAGCATTGTGGAACCTGTGTCCCTTGGGGAAACTGCTAGGTACGTATGACCTAGATTGGCCACTGTTGGAAACAGAATACTGGGCTTGATGGACCTTGGTCTGACCCAGTATGGCATATCTTATGTTCTTATGGTATTGGCGCCTTGAGACTTGCCTGGCTTAGGTCCGTGGACCTGAAACAATCAGTGCAGGACAAGCTTGCTGACCTGACATGTTGTGGAGAGAATCTCTTCGGACAACAAGTCAAAGAGAAAGTTGGCTTCATTGAAAAGCAGCATGCCACCCTTCGGAAACTCTAAAGGCACACATCCAAGCTGGCCTCCTACCAAAGGGAGTACTAAGGGGGAGACCAGAAAGACCTATTACTCTTGTAGGGTCCCAAATCTCCCAACTGAAGCAGGCTCCTTGACCACAGCCATAGCAGGAGAAGCCTTAGAAGCCCCAGCCTGCTCCTCAGCCAAAGCCTGTGGCAGGGTTTTGATTGGTTCCTTCAGACCATAGCCACTGTACCAGTAACTGCAATGGAAAACTTGTCAGGGGAAGGCTCACTATTTTTGTCCAAAAGTGCAATGTTCCCTCTAATTTTCTGTAGGCTATGTGCGCATAAAATATCAGCTGTGCAGCTTTTGAAGGAAGGTTAAATTTTTGTGCGCCACATAACGACACTCGGAGTTATATACTTTAAAATTTGACTACACGTCAGAATATAGTATGTACACCACATTGATTTTAATCAAATTAAATGAAAATAGACGATTACTAAATGAAGCAGAAAATTTCTAGTAATTGCAATCACAACTTCTAAATTTTAAGACATCTGTGTTGTTTTCTATCAGAATCAGAACCGTAATTTTTGTGCGCTCTGTTGTAAAGTATGTGCACTCACTTGGCGAGGTGTGTGCGCGCGCACACGCGCACAGCTTAGAGGGAACAGTGCAAAGGTGACTCCTCTTAATCTCAGATACTTGGATTCTGCAAATTGTCCAAAGCAGTTATAAATTACATCTATGTGACTTACCTCCAAATTGTCCTCTGAGGATGCATCATATCGACCAGCTGCATCAGAAAGTGCTTCAGAGAGAAATCACTGCCTTTTTGGGGGGGATCTTGTGATCAAGTTTGTGCCACCAGAGCAAAGGTGAGGTTTTCATTCCAGGTATTTCCTGATCCCCCAAGAAAACAGGGGGATGCATTCCCATCCTAGACCTCAGATCTGAACAGAAAACGTTAAGATTGATTTCTCTGGGCACCCTGCTTCCTTATCTGCAGAAAGAAGATTAGCTGTGCTCGCTAAATCTGAAGGATGCATACACCCACATACAAATACATCCCACTCACAGGAAGTATCTCAGATTCATCCTTGGGGGACAACATTTTCGGTACTGGGTGTTGCCCTTTGGCTTAGCCTTGGCACCACGCATCTTCACAAAATGCCTAGCAGTAGTAACAGCTTACCTCTGGATGCTGGGAGCGTTTGTCTTCCCCTATTTGGATGATTGGCTGATCAAGAGTACCACTCCAGAAGGAGTTTGAGAATCAACATTGTTGACCATCCCATCTACAGCCCACACAACAATTAGAATTTATTGGAGCCATGTTCAACATGACTCAGGCAAGAGCCTTCCTCCCACATGACAGACTCCACAGATCCACAGCCCTAGGAGATATGAGCTCAATTGAGTCAGCAGGTCATTGTTCATGTGATGTTAACAGTACTAGTTCATATGGCCTCTACATGTAGCACCCTTGACACATCTCCATATGAGGTAGGCTCAGTGGACTGAGGACTCAGTAGACCCAAGCCACATGTCAACTCGGAGATCGTCTGTATGTCACCAACTCACTTGTTCATTTGATGCATTGGTGGACAATTCATCACAATTTACTCAAAGGTCTTCCCTTCTAGATTGTTCCACCTCAAAATGTTTTGATGACAGACACATCCAAACTGGGTTGGGGAGTTCATCTCAATGGGTTTCACACTTGGGGTGACTGGTCCTTCCAAGAAATTCTCCACCAGATCAACTTTTTGGATTTAAGAGCCATAGCAAACGCTCTAAAGGTTTTCAGAGATTGATTGGCCAATCAAATTGTTCTGATTCAGACAATCAAGAAACAATGATCTACATCAACAAGCAGGGAGAAATGGGCTCATACCTCCTGTGTTGGGAAGCAGTCAGGTTATTGAAGTTTGCCATCACCCATGGGATGGACTTGAGAGCCACATACCTACCAGGCGAACAAAACACTCTGGTAGGCAGACTGAGTCAAGTCCTCTAACCACACAAATGGACACTGGACAGAAAGGTTGCAGCTCACGTCTTTCAGGAGTGGGGCACCTCTTGGATAGATCTGTTTGTGAAGCCTCAGAATGCCCAAGTGGATCAGTTCTGTTTCAGAGTAAGATCACTCAGCAGACTAGCCTTGGATGCTTTCCTCCTACAAAGAGGGGAAGGTCTTCTGTATGCATATCTTTCAATACCTCTTATTGCAAAGACCCTCCTGAAGCTAAAAACAGATGGAGGCACAATGATTCTCATCGTTCCTTACTGGCCCCGACAGCCTTGGTTTCCTCTCCTGCTATAGTTATCCAGTCAGGAGCCACTCTGGCTAGGCCACACACTGGACTTCATTTTGCAGGAGAATGAAATGATGTTGCACGCCAATATCAAGTCCTTGGCCCTTATGGCATATATTTTGAGAGGCTAATGTTATCTGACTTAACCTGCCAGCTGGCATGATTGATGTTTCTTTGGCCTCCAGGATACCCTCAATGAGAAAATCCTATTCATGCAAGTAGAGGACGTTTGCTGTCTGATGTGAGGACCATGCCCTAGATCCCTTTGTCTGTCCCACACAAAAACTGCTTGAGTATCTTCTACACTTCTCCGAGTCTGGACTTAAGCCCAACTCCGTCAGGGTTCAGCTCAGTGCAATTCAAGCTTATCAAGGGTAGAAGGGAAATCCATCTCTGCACCGTCTTCAGTTTGCTTTATGAGGAGGTTGCTCCTTTTGAAGCCTCCCTACAAACCTTACTCAGTGTTTTGGGACCTCAATGTGGTTCTTATGCAGCAGATGAAAGCTCCTTTTGAACATTCAATTCTTACTACTTGAAATTTTTTTTTTAAGTTTTAGTTTTATTCAAGTTTCAAACACACAACACTACAATCCATAATTTCAAACAATCAAAACAAAACCAACCCCAAAATTACAGTTGGCTCTTTACCACCCTACACTTTTACTGACAAGTTCTTCTGCATACCCCCACAGCCAACTGCCCCAACCTCCTACCCTACTCCCCTCTCCCCCTCACCTCCCCCCACTACTTTAACAAAGGATATTCCCTCCCTTACTCCTCTCCCCCATTAATAATCCACCCAAGTCTGTAATCTCACCTACAAATGACAGCCCTCCCTTATTTTAACAAAGTGTCCAAACACTTTCAAATCTCTTAATAGTGTGACTTTTATAGGCTGCAATGTCACACATTCTAAAGACATAATCCAATCTTTTAAGCATCATCTCTCTTGTTGGAGCCGCCTTCTGCCCCCATCCTTTGGCAGTCTCCATTCTGGTTGCAACCATACAATATCCCAGTAAATGTTCCAGCACTCCTCCCCCCCCCCCCCCCATCCAGCTCATTGAGCAACACCATGCCTGGGTGTTAACCTCAACAAAATCCCCGTCATATTGTTATAAAGGTGAACCACCTCCTCCCATAGTCCTCTCACTTCCCTGCACCTCCAAAAAAAGTTGCACCAGATCCCTAATTTCCCCACATCCCTGCCAACACAAGGGGCTGATTTCCTTAGAAATTGCATGCATTTTCATCGGGGTCCAATACATCCTGTATAAAACCCTCAAGTTATTTGCCAACAGTGAAGTCCCCGGAGCCAGTCTCCACCCCATCACAAATATATTGCCCTATCGCTCGTCCTCCCAATCTCCCGGTATCTCTTCCTCCCAGTGGGCCATATACCTAGACTACCAGGAGTAGCAAGAGGTAAATTGTGGAGAGTAATCCCCCCTGTACTTCCTACCCACCTCATCTCCTCAAATGGTGCTTCACACGTAGACAAATCCCCTTTGAACATCCCTCTGTACCAAGTAGTGGTGTAGCTGTAAAATGGGTACCAATCAGCCACACCTGAGCCAAGCTCCTCCTGCACAGAGTCAAAGCTCCTCATCTGGATCTTCTCCCCTACCACTTGCCCAA
Source organism: Ichthyophis bannanicus (assembly GCA_033557465.1). Lineage (NCBI taxonomy): Eukaryota > Metazoa > Chordata > Amphibia > Gymnophiona > Ichthyophiidae > Ichthyophis > Ichthyophis bannanicus. The sequence continues at coordinate 162,132,337 of CM066041.1, forward strand.
CTCATATCAGCCCCTTCAACCCCCACTCTTGAATCTGCCCCCCCCCCTGCAGCCCAGGTAAGAACGACTCCAAATCACATATAAAAGACTGCAGAAATACTTTCTTTGCCCTTAATAGCTGCTTCCTACACATATCCCAGATGCCTCTCTCCACATCAATCTGTTCAAAACTCAACTGCACAACTAATCTTCTGCTAGCCTCGTCATGCTCATATAACCCCTCTTTTCAAGTAACTTCATTGGCTCCCTATCCATTTCCATATGTAGTGCAAAGTTCTCTAGCTGACCAGTAAGTGCACTCACTCTGTTGCTCCTCATTATCTTTTCTCTCTCATCTCTCCCTACACTCCTCCTCAGGAACTCTGTTCTTGTAGCAGATCACTTCTATCTATGCTCTTCTCTTCTACTAACTCCAGACTGCGCTCCTTTCACCTTGCTGCTCCTTATGCCTGGAACAAACTACCTGAGTCTGTATGTCAAGCTTCTTCTCTGGCTCTTTTCAAATCCAGGCTGAAAACTTACCTCTTTGCTGCTGCTTTTGGATCCTGATTGGTCTTATCTCCTTTGTGTTTACCATTCCTTTTCCACAGCTGCTGTGTTGTCTGTCTTGACCAGATTGTAAGCTCTGATGAGCAGGGACCATCTTTTACATGTGTCTGTGCAGTGCTGTGTATGCCTTTTAGTGCTATACAAATGTTCAGTAGTAGTAGTAGGTGCTCAATGTTAAAACGGTCATTGGATTTCCATCCTGCACCCTTGTTCCCACCCTACCTCCCCATAGTTGCTCTTCCAGCACCCCTTCCATATCCTCCCGCTCCAACCTAACTCATTGTTTTTCCTCCCTTTCCTTACCAATCAAAAATCTACTTAAGCTGTACAGCCTCATAAAAGAACTTAAAGCACGGAACCCAAAGCCCCATCCCCCACTGAAGAGGACTTTAAACTTGGTTTGTTGGGGATGGGTGAAGAAAGCCCCCAGGAAAATAAAAGCCCTCAGGTAAGTAAGACATTGAATACCTTTGTTGAAATGAGTAAAAGGGGCAACTACTTGAAAACAGTGCGCATAAATGCCCTTCGTATGGGAATAAAATCCCAGATGTTGAGGCTTTAAAGGAAGAAGCTGACTTGGATTTAGTGGCGGTTACAGAGACATGGTTCACGGACATCCATGACTGGGATATAATTATTCCAGGCTATACTTTACACAGGAAGGACAGGGGAGGAAGAAGGGAAGGAGGAGTGGCACTATATGTAAAAAAATATAAAAAGCTTTAGAATTACAGGGCTTACAGGGGAGCGAGGAGGCACTGTGGGTTAAACTAGGAAGAGGGAATGGGAAACTATTTGCATTGGTGTGATATACAGATCTCCTTCACAAGGAGAAGAAGTAGATGGAAATTTAATAGATATGCAGTATTGCCATGAAAGGAGAAGTAATTTCAACATGTTGGGTGTTGATTGGTACATCCATGCTGCGGTTTGATCCAGAAGTAAGGAGATCCTGGATTCTCAACAGGGAGAACTATTCCGGCAACTGGTAATGGAATCCACATGTGAAAGGGCCATATTGGACTTGCTGCTTACCAATAGGGAAAGTGTTTTCTGATGTTATAGTGGGAGATCATCTTGCATGCTGTGATCACCAGATAGTGTGGTTCAGTATTAGGACTAGGGCTGATAAAGCCCATTCAAAAGCAAGGGTCTTAGACTTTAGGAAAACTAACTTTGCCAAGATGGGACGATACTTCAAGGAGTCAATAGCAGTATGGGAACAGTGGGGGATGTAGAAAAGCAGTGGGAAAAACAGGTGATTTTTTTAAGGGCAACAAAACTCTTGGTTAGGTAAATAAATGTAAAAGGAAAAGGAGGCCACTATCGTTCTCAAAAGAAGTAGCTGAAAAGATGAAGAAAAATAGGGAGGCCTTCAAATAATACAAGAGATCACAAAGAAAGGAAGACAAGCATCAATATTTGGAAAAACTTAGAGAAGCTAAGAAAGTAGTCAGGAAAGCAAAGATACAAAAAGAAAAGAGCCAATGCAATAAAATGGGGGGGGGGGGGGGGTGGGGGGGATAAGACATTTTTCAGATGTGTTAGTGAAAGGGGGAAGTACAAAAGTGGTATTGTCAGACTCCAGGGGGAAGGGGAGGAATATGTAGAAGCTGATGAGGATAAAGTGGAATTGCTTAACAAATATTTTTGTTCTGTGTTCACAGATGAGGGGCCAGGAGTGGAACCTCAGAAAATACCCACAAATAGGAGCAAAAGTGAGGGGATCTTGAATGATTTTCAGAAGATTGTTCATGAGGAACTAGCTAAACTAAAAGTAGACAAAATGAGGGGGCTGAATGGGATACATGCGAGAATAGTGAAGGAACTTGGGGATGTTCTAATGATTCCACTGATTGACCTTTTCAATGCTTCTTTTAGGGTCAGCGTAGTTTCAGAGGACTGTAGAAAGGCACAGAAATGGAAGTAAGGATAAGGTTGAGAACTACAGGCCAGTTAGTCTGACCTCTGTGGTGAGTAAATTATTGGAAATGCTGCTAAAACCGAGGATAGTGATGTTTCCGGAGTTCAGTGGATTTCAGGATTTGAGGCAGTATGGGTTTACCAGAGGTAGTCTTGTCAGACAAATCTGATTGATTTTCTTTGCCTGGGTGACCAGAGAGTTGGACAGAGGTAGAGCCCTAGATTTGGTGTACTTAGATTTCAGTAAAGCTTTTGACACAGTTCCACACAGGCGAAATAAATAAATTGAGCACCCTAGGGATGGACCCTAAAGGAACTGACTTGGTTAGAAATTGATTGAGTAGTAGGTGACAAAGTGTACAGGTAAATGGAGCTCACTCTGAGGTGAAGAATGATACCATTGGTGTGCCACAGGGATCTGTCCTAGGTCTGATTTTTTTTAACATCTTTATTAGTGATATTGCAGAAGGGCTGTCAGATAAGGTTTGCCTTTTTGCAGATGATACGAAAATCTGCAATGGAGTAGACATCCAGGAAGGAGTAGATAACATGAGGATGGATCTAGCAAAGCTTGAAGAATAATCAAAAATTTGACTACTGAAATATAATGCTAAAAAATGTATGGTCGTGCATTTGGGCTGTAAAAATCCAAGAGAACGGTACAGTGTAGGGGGACTTGGATGTGATTGTTTCTGTTGATCTTTAAGTGGCTAAAGTAGAAAAGGTGATGGCAAAAGCCAGAAAGATGCTTGGATGCATAGGGAGAGGAATGGCCAGCAGAAAAAAGGAGGTGATAGTGCCTCTGTATAGGTTTGTGACCTCAATTGGAGTATTGTGTGCAATTCTGGAGACCACACCTTCAAAAGGAGGGTGCAGAGGGTGGCTACTAAAATGATCAGTAGTTTTCGTTATAAAGCATATGGGGACAGACTTAACGATTTATTTATTTATTTGAACAGAATTTCTATACCGCCCCTTCCAACAATCAGGGGTAGTTTACATCAGACAATTGTCTAATACAGAGAACAATATAGAAAACTTATTTACATTAAACTATGTAGAAAACTTATTTTCATTAAACTATTTACATACCAGCTGAGAGACGAGGTCGGGGGCATGACCCAAAATGAGGGGTGGCATCTGTGTTAGATGAAACAGCAGAGGAAACCACGGCTGATGGGGCCAATAAGAGGCTATTAGAGCCATCATCAAAATATATATATACGTTAGAGGAAGGGCGAGATAGAGGAGATATGATTGTTGTTGTTAAGTGCTGTCGAGTCAGAGTCGACTCATGGCGACCCTCTGGATAGCTATCCTAAATTGTGTTCAGTCTTGAGTCAGGCGGCTCATTGTTAACAGACTGGTACCCGTAGCTGCTGTTATTGTCTCAATCCATCTCATTGCTGGCCTTCCTCTTTTGCGTTGACCTTCTAGCTTGCCAAACATGATGTCTTTCTCTAATGATCTCTCTCTTCGCATGATGTGTCCAAAGTATGAAAGTCGAAGTCTTGTCATCTGAGCTTCTAAAGAAAGCTTAGGTTTGATCCCCTCTAGTACCGACTGGTTTGTTCTTCGGGCAGTCCATGGTATACACAGTATTCGTCGCCAGCACCATAATTCAAAGGCATCAATTTTCTTCCTGTCTATCTTTTTCACTGTCCAGCTTTCACATCCATATGATGTTATTGAAAATACCATGGCTTCAACAAGTTGAATCTTTATATGGAGAGACATCTCAGCTCTTGAGAATCTTATCTAGGTCTTTCATAGCCATTCTGCCAAGAGCAATTACTTGTCTGATTTCTTGACTGCTTGTTGCTTCTTTATTGATAGTTGATCCAAGTAGGTTAAAGTTGTTCACGATTTCAGTTTCTTCTCCTTCAACGATGAACCTGTTGATTATGCCAGTTGTCATGATCTTTATCTTCTTTACATTAAGGTGCAGGCCCATTTTGAGACTATGTTCTTTGAGAAGCAAATGTTGATGAGAAGCAAATGTTTCAGATCATCTTCACTTTCAGCCAGTAATGTGGTATCATCAGCATAACGAAGGTTGTTGACGAGTCTTCCACCAATCTTCACACCTCTGTCTTCATACAATCCTGCTTTTCTGATGATTTGTTCTGCATATAAATTAAACAGGTAGGGGGAAAGTATACAGCCTTGTCTTACACCTTTGCTTATTTTAAACCATTCTGTTTCTCCTTGTTCCGTTCGAACTGTTGCTTCTCGATCAATGTACAGATTGTGCAAGAGTACGATCAGGTGTTCTGGTATACCCATGCTTCTTAATGTGGCCCAGAGTTTCTCATGGTTTACACAGTCAAAAGCCTTGCGATAGTCGATAAAGCACAAATGGATATCCTTTTGGTATTCTTTAGTCTTTTCAAGGATCCATCTCACATCCGCAATGATGTCTCTCGTTCCTCGCCCTTTCCTGAACCCTGCTTGCACTTCAGGTAGTTCTTGTTCCAGGTATGGTTGTAGTCTCTTTTGAATAATCTTCAGTAGAATCTTGCTGGCGTGTGGGATCAGAGCGATTGTGCGATAATTTCCACAGTCAGATGGATCACCTTTCTTTAGTATAGGTATAAACACAGATCTTTTCCAGTCAGTTGGCCATGATGTTGTCTTCCATATTTCTTGGCAGAGCCTGGTAAGTATGGTAACAGCTGCATCAGATTGCTGTAATACTTCTATGGGAATGCTATCAATGCCTGGTGCTTTGTTCTTTGATAAGGCTTTCAATGCTGCTTCAACTTCTTCTTTCATCACCAATGGTTCCCGATCATAAGGTACAGGTTGAAACGGCTGTTGGTCCACTTGATCTTTATCATATAAAAACTCTGTATATTCCTTCCACATTTTCTTGATCTTCTCAGCATCATTCAACATCAAACCTTGAGCATCTTGTAACATTCCAATTCGAGGCTGGAACTTTTTCTTTAACTCTCGTAGCTTTAAGAAAGCCAATCTTGTTCTTCCTCTAATAGTTTCTGCTTCTATTTCCTTGCATGTGTCGTTGTAGTACTTTTCCTTGTCCTGTCTTGCTGCACGTTGGAAATCTCTGTTGAGTTCTGTTATTGTCTTTCTTTCTCCTCTGGCTTTAGCTTCTCTGCGTTTCTGGGCAATTTTCAGAGTTTCTTCTGTCATCCATTTTGGCCGTTTTTGCTTTTTCACCTTTTGTAGAGACTTCTTGCTTTCTTCCAACACAGCCTTCTTGATGTCATTCCATAACTCTTCTGGAGCTCTGTCATTTGTATCTAAAACAGCAAATCGATTTTGCAGGCAGTCTGTAAATTTCAGTGGTATATTCTCAAGGTCATATTTTGCTGCATTCATGAGTGGTTTGCTCTTTTTCAACTTTAGCTTGAGTTTGCATACTAGTAGTTGATGATCTGTACCACAGTCAGCTCCAGGTTTTGTCTTTGTTGATGTTATAGAACTTTTCCATCGTTGACTTCCACAGATGTAGTCAATTTGATTTTTATACAATCCATTGGGTGAAGTCCATGTGTACAGTCGCCGCTTGTGTTGATGGAAGAAGGTGTTTGAGATGAATAGGTCGTTGGTCTTGCAGAATTCTATCAGTCTTTCTCCAGCTTCATTTCTGTTGCCAAGTCCATATTTTCCAACTACTTTGCCGCCTTCTTTGTTGCCAACCTTTGCGTTCCAGTCACCCATGACTATCAGGATATCCTGTTTGCATGTTCTGTCAATTTCAGCTTGTACTTGTTCATAGAACTCTTCAGTTTCATTCTCTTCTGCAGCTGTTGTTGGGGCATATACTTGAATTATAGTTGTGTTGATAGGCATTCCTCGTAGACGAATAGAGATTAAGCGTTTGCTGACTGCATTGTATTTCATTACAGTTCGTGCAAGTTTCTTCTTTATTATAAATGCAACACCATTTCTTCTTTGTCTTTCATTTCCAGCATAGTAGACCATGTGATCATCTGATGCAAAGTGCCCGATGCCAGTCCATTTCAGTTCGCTGACACCCAACAGATCAAGCTGTACACATTCCATTTCATTCTTGACCACCTCCAACTTCCCTTGGTTCATGCTTCGTACGTTCCATGTTCCAATGCGTAAGACATCTTTACAGCTTCTGACTCTCATTTCATGCGCAGCTACATCAGCAGTCAGACGTCCCGAGGGCTTTGATCCATCCACATCATAAATGCTGGCTTTACTCTGAAACGTTTTCAGCTCTTCCCCAGTAGCTAGTTGAGTGCCTTCCGACCTGGGGGTCTCATCTTCCAGCACTATAGCACAATTTGTTTTGTTGTAACTATCCATTGGGTTTTCATGGCAAGATACAGAAGTAGATTGCCGGGCCTTTCTTCCGTGCAGTTTTAGTTTGGTGGTGTTGTCGTTGTCACAGAAATGTGATCCTCCGCCGTCAACACTATCCCATTCTGCTGCTGCCCAGAAGGGTGGTTTGTCTTGGTCTGGCACCTCAGCTGAGACCTGTCCATCTTGGGAGACCCTGCCAGTAGTTAAACTACTGATAGTTTAGCTCTCAGCATCACTGATGCACACAAGCCCTCACAGCACGACAAGCTGCAAACCAAGTGAGGGGGAGATATGATAGAGACGTTTAAATATCTCTGTGGTGGCATTGATTGAAAGTAAGCTGTGCAATGAAGGGGCATAGGATGAGGGTGAAAGGGGATAGACTCGGGGACTAATATGCAGAAATATGTTTTTATGGAAACAGTGGTAGATGTGTGGAATAGTGTCCCAGGGAGGTAACAGAGACAAGGACAGTATGGGCCTGATTATGATCCTGACATACATCTTTTGTATGTCTGGGCTGACCCGGACATACAAAGGAGATCGTGATTCTGATTCCTTGGGGCACGTCTAGCCCCGCAGGATTAGAATCGCGAACAGGCATGTATGTGCAGGCCGGGACTGCGATTCAGTCTCAGCCTGCATGTATAGCCATAGCCCGGCTAACTATGCCAGCACTTTTAAATGGAGCCACGGCACCATGGCGTCCTGTTGCCATGGCACTGCAGCTCCATTTAAAAACCACGATGCCGGCTGCTGTTTAAAAGGTTAATTCCCCGCAGCCCAGCCCCTGATCCAGCTTGCTAAGGCCAGTGTCAGGCTGCGGGGGATTAACTTTGCCCTCCCCCCAGCCCCTTCTGTGTCCCGAAGAAAAAAAAACACGTCCAGGGAAGTTATTCCACCTCTGAGGTGGAATAACTTCCCCGAACATTTCGCCAGCCCTGGATGTACAGGGCCAACATTAGAATGGTCCCTGTACATCCAGGGCTGGCGACCACCCAATGCCCGCCCACTCTCTGCCACCATGCTGCCCCTTCCCTGCCCCCGTCTAACTTCCCCAACAGGAGTGGAAAGCCAGCACGAATAGCGGGGATGGTCATCCATTCCCGCTATTCGTGCCTTAGAATTACCCCCTATCTGAATTCAAGAGAGCATGGAACAAGCACATATCATCTCTAAAGGAAAATAAAGGACTATAGTATTTGATATGGAAGGCCAGGCTAGATAGGCCATAGAGTATTTTTCTGTTAACATGGTTTTATCCCTCTTTTTCTGGAACAGGACCTCCTTTGCCACTCTGGGAGATCTTCCTCCCCCCCCCTACTAAATATAGTTCATATCCATTCCCTGCATCCGTCTCATAAATGCCCGAGGTACTTGCCAGGCAAAGACATAAACAAAAAGACTACTACCCTAGGAAAGAATAGCCTCCTGTCCTGAGGTCTGGTTCCACCTATCTTGGTCTTCCAATTTTTAACTAATTTTGATTTCTAACTTAATTGTTGTTTTACACTTTTACTACTTTTCTTAACTTTCCTCTCCTTTCTCTTTGATAGTTCCTCACCCTCATACACAGCCACATCTTTAAGGTGGATTTTACTACCTTTTCCCCCAGCTGCTCCCTATGCCTTGATCTTTCTCCCACCAAACCTTCAATCATTTCCTTTTTTGCTTTCCTCTCCATCTCTTCTTATGGCTCCACATCATTTTTTCTTTGATTTATTTAGCTATACTTATACCGCTTTTCACCGGGTCAAAGCGGTTTTCATTAAACAAGTGATACGTCAAACAGGTCATAACATATTTACAGTTTGATAGCGTGTGTTGAGGAAGGTGGGGAGGTTGAACAATCAGCATGGTCTCAACTTATTTACAATTCCTCTTCATATCTCTGCCACTAATTTATATTGTGTACAACATAATCTGGTGTTCAATGGGTGTTGCTTGAGTCTATGCCAAAGTGTTCTCTGAATAAGTGGGTCTTTGTTTCTGAAAGGAGGAAAGGTCCTTGTTCTGGATTTTGGTTGGGGGAGAGTTCCATAGGGAGGGGACGTAGAGGTCAAATGCATGGGCACATGTTTGATGATTGTGTTTTGTCCTTGCATGCGATATGGTCATAACATTGTTAGTGGTCTGCCTTGTGGATCTCCCAGAGTTTGGTTGTGGTAGGAGGGTGTGTAAATGTGATGTTTGTTGTTGGTGTAATGCTTTGTGAATCAGTAGTAAGGATTTATACTTGATCTGAGATTCCAGTGGGAGTATGTGGGGGTGCTTCAGTATTGGAGTGATGCGGTCATACTTCTTTGCCCTTTGTATGATCCTGGCAGCTGTATTCATGGCTGTCTGCAGAGAGTGGAGAGCGGAGTCCTTGATATATTGCATTACAGTAGTTAAGGTGGGGGAGTGTCATTGCTTGTAGTAGTATTATTGACACTCCCTAACCTTCTCCCCTCATATCATCATCTTCAAACCCCCCTCCTCATCATGCTCTCTCTATCTTCACCATTTGTTCTCCCATCTTGTCTTCCACCCTTTCTTCAGCTCTTGAACTTCCTTTTTCTTCCTCTCATTCAGCCCTCTCCTTTCTCTCTTAAGGAACCTCATCCTCGCTTCCGCCAATCCAACTCCTCTGTATCTCACACTTTTCTGCTCCTTCTTCTATCATCTGGCAGCATTAATCCCAACCCTGGCCCCCCTAGACTTTTCTCTCACTCCCAAGACACTTCCTCTCTCAACCACACCAGTCTTATTAATGTTCCTTTCATTTCCCTTTCTCATATGCCTTATGGAATATTCATTCCATAGCTAATAAACTCCCCTTTACTCACAATCTCTTCATCTCTAATGCTTTCCATCTTCTAGCTGTCACTGAGATCTGGCTCCTCCCTGATGACACTGCTTTGGTCGTTGCTCTCTGTCATGGTGGCTACCAGTTCTCCCACACTCCTCGTGCCATTGTCCATGGTGGTGGTGTTTGGGTTTCTGTTTTCTCCTTCCTGTCAATTCCAACCCTTCCTTCCACCTCAGTCTCACTTCTTTTCCTCCTTTGAAGACCATTCCATCTGCCTTTTTAATCCCTTATCTCTCCGGATAGCTGCTATTTATAGACCCCCTGACAAGTCCACTTCTACCTTTCTTATTGACTTTGGCTCATGACTTTCCTCATTTCTAGATTCTTCTTCCCCCAACCTTGTTCTTGGTGCCTTTAATGTTCATGTTGATGGCTCTTCTGACCCCTTTGCTTCTAATCTCTTTTTCCTTACCTCCTCATTCAATTTCCGGCTTTGCTCTTCCACTCCTTCTCATCTGCACAGTCACTGCCTTGACCTTGTTTTCTTCTCTAATTGTTTACCCTCTAATTTCCAAACCTCAGTTCTTTCCTTATCTGACCATCATTTGCTAAGCTTCACTCTTCATCACTTCCCACTCCCCTCAATCTCGCCCAGTCTCCTCCTACCTATTTAGGAATCTTCATGCTATCGACCCATCGGCTCTCTCCACTTTTGTCTCATCACCTCTTTCCTCCACCTTGTCTTCTAAGTCTGTTGATGTGGCTATAGTTTCCTATAATACTGCTCTTTCCTCTGCTCTGGATGCTTTAACTCTGCCCATAATATGTCCTGTGAGGCGCACTCCCCTCAGCTCTGGCTGTCTTCAACTATCTCCTATCTACACTCCTGTGCCTACTCAAATCCCACTCCCTTTCTGACTTTACTTCAAATTGATGCTTGCCTCCTTTAAGTCCGCTATAGCACTCGCCAAGCAAAACTACTAGGTCCATCTTACTAATACTCTTGCCTTGGACCCCGCCATCTCTTTTCTACTCTCAACTCTCCCCTGAAGGTGCCTTCACCTCTGACCCCCCCTTCTCCTTCTGCCCAAACCCTAGCCAACTATTTCCATGACAGTCCACAAAATCACACTCCAATTCCCCTCTAGATCAGCTTCATCCTCTTCCCCCTCTCCAGTACCAACTTTTCCCCTCAATCTCTGTTACCCTTTCATCCTTTTCTAAGGTCTCCAAAGAGGAAACCTCTCATCTTCTTTCATCCTCTAAACTTACTACCTGTTCTTCTGATCCTATCCCCACCCATTTCCTTAATTCCATCCAGGGCCGGCCCATCCATTGAGCAAGAATGTTGTTAGCACAGGGCCCCGCGTTTCAGGGGCCCCCGCGCAAACAACATTCTTCATTAAAAGCCCAGGTAAATAAAAAATAAAAAAAATTGGCTGCTGCCACTGCCGCTGCGACAGCAGCAGAATCAAGTGTCCCGCGCCTGCCCGGCAGAGCCCCCGGAATCATTCCCCTCGGCGCCGGGGCCAAGGCTGATGGGAAATAGGAAATGCTGAAGCAATTGCAACTGAAAAAAATGCACAAAAGGTAGAAAAATATCTCTTTATTTTGAATTTATTAACTGGAATATGTCAGCTCTGGGAAATGTGCATCATTAACGTCTGCGCTTTGTTTAGTACAAGAGGAAATAAATTTATAGTTTTATTTCTACAATGGTGTTGTACATTCCAAGTTTGGCTTTTGGGATTCCCAGTTTAATTATTGTCTTCCTGTTTCTAAATTGTGATTCCTTGTTTGGTGATGGTCTATGTTCTGCATGTGTAACTGAGCTGAGGTATTCTGTTTATGTAATTCCTATTTGACATTGCCACATGTTCTTTTTCCCCAGTAGGTCATGTATTCTTATTCTCTGAAATGTATTGGTTTAATATTTGCAGTGTTGCCTTTTGATAGGTAGAGTATGATGCTTTGTGAGTCCTGGTAGTGCTGTTATGATACGGCGCGTTTGCTATGGGTTCTAAATGGTCAGTGTTTGTAGTAGTTCCTAATGTGCCTGGCAGTTGGCACTGGATTATAGTAATGTAAAAATCTTTTAGTCTTTCTTTATCCATACACTCATTAAGAGGCATGTTTACTAAAAGTTAGTGTATGGTAACATTATTTTAAATATTTATGCAAATTAGGCTTTGCACCAAGGCCCCGTACATGGCCCCGCACCCCCCTTGGGCCACCCCTGATTCCATCTCCTCCTCTCATCCCTTCCACATCATATGTTTTCAACCTATCACTGTCCACTGCAACTGTCCCTGCAGCCTTCAAGCATGCTGTGGTCATACCTCTCCCTACTTGTCCTTCTAATTATCGACCCATCTTCCTTTCATCTCCAAATTTCTTGAACCTGCAGTTCTCCACCATCGCCTCAAATTTCTCTCCTCTCATGGCCTGCTAGATCCATTTCAATCTGGATTTCGTCCCTTACATTCTACTGAAACGACTCTTGCCAAAGTCTCCAGTGACTTGTTCCTAGCTAGATCCAAGGACCTTTACTAAGTCCTCATTCTTCTTGACCTTTCTGCTGCTTTTGACACTGTTGACCACCACATTCTCCTTGACACATTATCCTCACTTGGTTGTAGGGGATTTGTCCTGTGTGTTCTCCTCTTATCTTTCCCATCGCTTTTTTAGTGTTGGTTCTGGTGGTTCCTCCTCTACTGCTATCCCTCTCTGTTGGTGTATCTCAAGGGGCTCTGTTCTGGGCTCTCTCCTTTTCTCTCTCTATACCCAGTCCCTTGGTGCTCTGATCTCCTCCTATGGCTTTCAGTATAATTTTTATGCCGATGACTCTCAGATCTATCTATACTTGGTATTTCTCTGACACTCCAGACCCACATCTCTGCCTGCCTATCTGACATCGCTGCCTGGATGTCTCATCTTCATTTGAAATTGAACATGGCCAAAACCACTTATTTTCCCCCTAAGCCCTCCTCCCCCTTCCTCCTTTCTCTAGCTCTGTAGATAACTCTTCTTCTTCCTGTTTCCTCAGCCCGCAATCTTGGTATCATCTTTGACTCTTCCCCCTCCTTCTCCACACATATTCAATAATTAGCTAAAGCCTATCGTTTCTTTCTCTATAACATTTACAAAATTCGCCCCTTCCTTTCTGAACATACTACTAAAACACCTATTCATTCTTTTTAATCATCTCCTATCTTGATTATTGCAACCTCCTCCTTGCTGGTCTCCCTCCGAGTCATCTCTCTCCCCCTTCAGTCTGTTCAGAACTCTGCTTCATGGCTAATCTACCGCTATCCCTGATATACTCATCTAATCCCTCTTCTCAAGTCACTTCATTGGCTCCTCTTTCCATTTCTGTATCCAATTTAAACTTCTCCTTCTAACCTATAATGCATCCATTCTATTGCTCCTCTCTACCTTTCCTCTCTCCCCTCCTCGTGAACTCCACTCTTCCACTGGCCTGCTTCTCTCTGCGCCCTTTTCTTCCACTGCCAACTCCAGACTTCGATCCTTTCACCTTGCTGCTCATTATGCCTGGAATAAACTACCCGAGTATGTATGTCAGGCTTCTTCTCTCCCCCTTTTCAAAGCCACGCTGAAGGCTCACCTCTTTGAGGTTGCTTTTGGATCCTAATCCCTTGTTTTCCTTATGTCTCCTTACCTTCCCTATTGATACACTTATTCTTACCTAATGTCTTGTTTGTCTTGAATAGATTATAAGCTCTGACGAGCAGGGACCGTCTCTTATATATATATCTGTATAACGCTGCATATGCCTTGTAGCACTATATAAATGATTAATAGTAGTAGGGAGAATATTCCTATTAACCACTGCCACCCGTCCCAACCAAGAAGTGTACAGTTCCACTTCCACTAGCCCCCCTATCTCCTACCTCCCACCGCTACCCTCCCTCCCCTGGCAGGAACACCCACCTGTAACCTGTTTCTCTGTCAACAGATCTGTAAATAGTTCAGATTCAGCTTTCAGGAAACCTATGTATAGGTGCATAGCTGGCATGTAAATAGTTCTTTGTATTATAGTTTGACATGTTCTCTGTAACAGAGTTTTGGAGTTTTGTTCAATGTAAACCGCCCCTGATTGATGGAAGGGGCGGTATAGAAAAACGTTTAAATAAAATAAATAAATAAATTCCTTCCACTTCCTCAAATCCCTTCTAATAGCCTCTAACAAAAACTTATAATTGTTAATAAAAAGCCCTCCTCGCTCCGCTCCCAACTGGATCCCAAATACCTGAAACTCTCATTCATCCATTTAAATGGAAATGCCTCTCATAGCCTTTCTTCCATCCTCCCCTCCCCCCCCCCCGGGATATTCATCCCCAGCACCTCTATTTTCCCCAAATTGATTTTATGTCCTGACACTGCACTAAACTCCTGAATTTCCCCCATAATAACAGGTAAAGAAACTAAGGGTTCCCGAATTGTAATAGTGACATTGTTGCCAAACAGCGCAATCTTCGATATGGCCCCCCCCCCCGCCTCTATGCCTTTTATGTCCCCACACTTATGAACCATCTCAGCTAAGGGTTCAATAACTAATGCTAATAATAACGGTGATAGGAGGCAGCCCTGCCTTGTTCCCGTCCCCAATTTAAAAGCCTCTGAGTAACTCCCGTTAATACGAATGCAGACATCCAGTGCCACATCCAGAGCTCTAATTCCTTGAATAAACTGTGCACCTACTCCCATTTTCTACAAAATACCAAACACAAATCCCCATTCAACCCTATCAAATGCCTTTTCAGCATCTGCTGTGATGAATAGTGTCTCCTCCCCCTCCCTCTGCATTCACAAAATTACATTCAATAACTTTCTGATATCACTCACCCCCTGTCCTGGGATGAACCCTGCTTGATCACTGTGGACCAATTTGGCAAAAACCTCTGCAACCGAGTTGCCAAGATTTGCCAACAGTTTAACATCCAGAATAATCATTGAAATGGACTTATATGATCCACACACACTCACATCCTTGCCCGGCTTAGGCAAAATAGTTATTCCCACCATATTCATGGACCCAGGAATCTGCCCCTCTTCAAGTACACCATTCAGCAGCTGAGTCAACTGTTCCACCAACAGAGCCTTATAGGTTTGATAAAATTATGCAGTGAATCTGTCTAATCCAGGGCCTTCCCAGCTTTCAAAGATCACCTCCTCCTCTGTAATAGCATTCGAGAACTTGGCTTCTTCCACCGCTAAAGTGCTCAAAAAAGCTGCAGTCTCTCTCCCCATCCTCCACCTCCCATTCATACAATTTTGCATAATACTCCCAAAACACCTCCCTAATCTCCTCCTTCCCAAACACCAGCTCCCTCCTGGAATTTCTAATATGTACCACCTGCTGTTGCTGTACTTTCTCTTTCAACTTTGAGGCTAACAACCTACTCACCCTATTCTCTGACTAGACATGAGATTTATTTACTTTATTTATTTGCAAGCTTTTTTATACCGCCCCTTCCAGAGATCAGGGGCGGTTTACATGGAACTGAAAACAATAATGATTACATTGAGCATAAGAAACATATGAAAAACGTATGAAAAACATAGTAACTATTTACAAAGAACAAAAACTTAGAGCTTTTGAACTAGCTCTAATGCAAATGCTCAATTGCTCGCCCTCAACCTAGTCAATTCTCCTTCCAACTTCTGTAACACTTTTACATCTTTCCCTTTTGATGTTCTTCCTCCTACAACTTAATGCACTCACATAGCTCCTCCTCCCTCTCCCTCCTTTTCCTCTTTATTCTAGTTGTCCAACTAATAAAATTACCCCACACTACCACCTTCATCCCATCCTACACCATCCTCATCCCCACCCTGACCCCATATTCAGATGAAAATATTCCTTAATAATTCCCCAAATACCCTCCACGCAGCCCTCCTCCTCCAAAAAGGAATCATTCATCCTCCAGAATTTTACCTCTCTCTCCTCCACCCCTATGACCAGCTCCACACTGACTGGAGCAGGATCCGACCAAGTTATTTGGCCAATGTCCACCTCTACCACCCAGGGCACCAACCCTCCCCCAACCCAAATCATGTCAGTTCTACTATAGGAACTGTATGAATTTAAGTAAAAAGACTACTTCCTCCCCATAAATTGCCGAGCCCTTCAAACATCCACCAACCCCAACTTATCCCGCATCTTACCCAGTTCAATCCTATCCCTCCTTCTCCCCCAAGACATACCCCCACTGTTATCTACTCATGGGTTTACCATTAAATTGAAGTCCCTCTCCTCCACCCTCATCTTATTGGTAGGTTTCCAAACTCCAACAATTTGTCCAACACTAACTTATAGAACTCTCCCCTGTCCTTCATTTGGTGCATAGATACAAGCCAGCACCGGTTCGTCCCTCCCATCACCGCTTGGAAGAAAATATACCTTACCACCCCATCCCTCACTATATTTTTTTACTTCCATCCCTTCTTTGCCCTATATAAGAATGCCCACTCCTCCCTTCTTTGGAACTCCTTTATTCCCTGCCAAATAAACCCTGGGGTACATTTTAGTCATCACAAATCTATCCCGATTAACCCTCAGATAAGTTTCTTAAAGTATATTGGCTTTTAATCTTTCACCCTCCCTTTCCAGGCTTGTATGCTTTTGCCAGGAGTTCAGACCTTTTGCATTTATGGATGCTATCACCCAACTCCTCTTACTATCCCATACAGCCTGTGCTCCTCCAACCCCTTACCCATCCTCTGTTCCCTTCCCATTTCCCCTTGTTACCCTGCATCTCACTCCCCTCCCTCCCAAAACCCTTCCCACCCCCACCACCTTCAACTCCCTTGAAGGCCCCCCCTTCTGTGAATAGTAATACCCCTCACCTGGCCCCCATACTTACTCATCATCCACTCCACCCCCCTCCAAGCCCATACATATCACCCCCACAGTCTCCCAATTCCACTCACACCAGCATTCCCATATAAGTCCCCTTACTCATACCCCACAAGACATTCACATTCTCAGTCATCCAACTAATCTCCCTATAACTAGTCCAACACTTTGCATAAAGGTGTCCTTCTACAGTTCAGGTCAATGAGTTCTTCCCAGCAGTCATCTTCCTTTTCATCCCTCCTTGGCCACCGCCTTCCAACTCACATGTTTCACTGCTACAGCCACTCTCAACTTCTCTGGTTGCACAAGTCCCTCTGTATCCAGTCCAGCTTCCTTGAAAGTCTTCACTGCTTGATCTAAATTCTGAATACACCATGTGTGACCAGCCTAAGTGAATGCCAGTCCAAAGGGGTAAAGTCACCTATACCATAGCTGCCCCATTCTCAGTGTCTCGGTTATTACTCAAAATTGTCACCTCTGTTGCAAAGTCCCTGCCATATGGTAGCCCTGCCATTCAAAGGCACCGACCAGCCTCATCAATCAATTGTTCTACTGACATTTTTCCCAAAACCTCATGTCTACAAAGGGGAACATAAGATATGCCATACTGGGTCAGACCAAGGCCCATCAAGCCCAGTATCCTGTTTCCAACAGTGGCCAATCTAGGTCACAAGTACCTAGCAGTTTCCCCAAAGGTCACAGGTTCCACAATACTTGTATTGTGGCAAGCAGTGGATTTCCTGGGTTTCAACGTGCTATCCATGATGATGCCTAAATCTCTTTTCTGGGTGGTGGTTCCTAATAGACATAGTAACATAGATATGATGGCAGATAAAGACCAGCATGGTCCATCTAGTCTGCCCAGCAAGAATAGGTGCACTTGCCGCTCCGTGCAGGTCACCTCTCCCCATGCCTTTGTTTAGGGGTGTACCCACCGCTATGTGCAGGTCACCCCTATTTGTTCAGATATAAGAGAAAGTAATGCTTATTTTGATTTTATTCTGTTGCTATAAAGGGATCCACGATGTCTATCCCATGCCATTTTGAATTCTATCACTGTGTTTGCCCCCACTACTTCCATTGAGAGGGAATTCCAAGCATCCACTACCCTTTCAGTGAAAAAATATTTCCTGACATTGCCTTTCAGTTTTACCCCCTTGCAGCTTCATGTTATGCCCTCTAGTTTTACAGCTTCCCCGTCTTTGGAAGAGATTTGTTTGTCTATTAATACTCTAAGTATTTTAAAGGTCTGAATCATATCTCCCCTGTCCCTCCTCTCCTCCGGAGTGTACATATTTAGGTCTTCAAGTCTCTTCTCATAAGTCTTATGACGCAGGCTCCAAATCATTTTGGTCGCCTTCCTCTGAACCACTTCCAGCCTTTTTATATCCTTTGTGATATACAGTCTCCAAAACTGAACACAATATTCCAAGTGAAGCCTCACCAGCGACTTGTACAGTGGCATTAGTACCTCTTCCTTTCTGCTGGTAATTCCTCTGTATGCAACTCAGCATCCTTCTGGCTTTTGCCACCGCCTTGTAACACTGTTTCGCCACCTTGAGATCCTCAGAAATGATCACACCGAGGTCTTTCTCCTGGTCTGTGCACATCAATCTCTTGCCCCCTATCACATACAATTCCCTTGGATTTCTGCTTCCCGTGCATGACACTGCACTTCTTCGCATTAAATCTCAACTGCCATGCATTAGACCATTCTTCCAGCTTTTGTAGATCTTTCCTCATGTTCTCCACTTCCTGAGGGGAGTCCACTCTGTTGCAAATTTTGGTGTCATCTGCAAAAAGACAGACTATTCCATTCAGCCTTTCAGCAATATCACTTATGAATATATTGAACAGTACCGGTCCCAAGACCAAACCCTGGGGCACACCGCTAATCACCTTCCTTTCATCCGAGTGGGTTCTGTTTACCATCACCCGCTGTTGTCTGTCAGTCAACCAATTTCTGATCCAGTTCACCATCTTGGGACCCATCCCCAAGTCCACAAGCTTTTTGATAAGTCTCCTGTGAGGAACAGTTTCAAAGGCTTTACTGAAATCTAGGTAGATCATATCCATCGCATGCCCTTGATCTAGTTCTCTGGTCACCCAGTCAAAGAACTCAATCAGATTTGTTTGGCAAGATCGTCCTTTGGTAAAACCATATTGCCTCGGATCATGCAACCTGTTGGTTTTGAGGAAGTCCACTATTCGCTCTTTCAGGAGCACCTCCATTTTCCCACCACAGAGGTAAGGCTTACTGGCCTGTAGTTTGTCACTTCTTCTCTATCACCACTTTTGTGGAGAGGTACTACATCAGCCCTTCAGACCCGTGGAACTTCTCCTGTCTGCAAGGATCTATTAAAAACATCCTTTAAAGGCCCTGCAAGAACGTCTCTGAACTCTTTCAGTATCCCATCCACTTTCAGTTTTGCAAGCTGTTCTAACACATCATCTTTTGTGAATGGTGTTATATCTACTCTATTCCCATTTGTACATTTGTCAATCACAGGTGGTTCTTCTCCAGGATTTTCTCTAGTGAAAACAGAGTAGAAGTATTTGCTTAGCATTGTCATTTTTTCAATGTCACTTTTCACAAATCCGTTCCAGCACTTTTGAGTCTTGCAATTCCACCTCTGATTTTCCTCCTCTCCCGAATATACCTGAAAAAAGTCTTGTCACCACACTTCACATTTTTAGTCATCTTTTCTTCTGCCTTTGATTTTGCTATCTTTATTTCTTGTTTTGTCTCTTTTAGTTTGATCTTGTATTCTTTTCTGTGTTCCTCTGTTTGCGAGCTTCTGAATTTTGTGAAAGCTGTGTTTTTTTGCCTTTATTTGTGCAGCCACTTCTTTGGAGAACCAAATAGGTTTCCTTTTCCTCTAGTTTTTATTTACTTTCCTTATGTATGTATCTGTTGCACCTTTCATTGCTTTCTTTAGTTTAGC
The DNA here is from genome assembly GCA_033557465.1 of Ichthyophis bannanicus. Taxonomy (NCBI): domain Eukaryota; kingdom Metazoa; phylum Chordata; class Amphibia; order Gymnophiona; family Ichthyophiidae; genus Ichthyophis; species Ichthyophis bannanicus. The sequence goes on from CM066041.1 coordinate 162,151,727, forward strand.
ACATTGCAATTCCACTTCCCTTAACCCCTCCCCACCCTACTAACTCCTCCTTCGGGTACTTGGCCATTTTACTAAAGTCAGCATTTTTGAAGTCTAAGACCTTGAGTTTGCTGTGATTGGATTCCACCTTGGCCTTTATCTCAAACCACATCATGTGATGATCGCTGCTGCTCACATGGGCACCCACCTGGATATTCTACACACTATCTCCGTTGGTGAGCACTAAATCTAGCACTGAGCTCTCCCTGGTTGGTTCCATCACCATTTGTTTAAGTAACACATCTTGGAAGGCATCCACAATTTTTTTACTTCTTTCCAGATTTGCAGAAGGAACACTCCAATCCACATTGAGTAGATTAAAGTCACCCAATATGATTACTTCCCCCTTCATGGCTATCTTTGCAGTATCAACAATCAATTCACTATCCAGTTCTTCGGTTTGAGTTGGAGGCTTGTAGACAACACCAATATGGATGATAGTGCCATCTCCTCTTTCCAGCACAATCCACAGCGCTTCTTCTTTTCCCCACGTCCCCTGCATTTCAGCAGCTTTAATATTGCTTTTGACATACAGGGGGCTACTCCTCCTCCTTTTCTACCCTCTCTATCTCTTCTAAATAGATTATAGCCAGCTATTACTATATCCCATTCGTGTAACTTGTTAAACCATGTTTCTGTAATGGCCACAATGTCCAAGGCAATTTCCACCATTAGGGCTTCCAAATCAGGAACTTTGTTGGCGAGGTTTCATGCATTTGTACACATTGCTTTCCAGCATTTGTTGAATGGCTTGCCTGCCTTTTGCATGGGTTTTTTATTCTACACGCCCTTTCCCACTTGCCATTGATATGTTGTTCAAGTGTGTGGCTGTTTCCAATGTTTTTCTTTTGCTGGGAGTGACGTACTGAATTTGTCCTTCTCCATCTGTCACCCCCTTCCCCTAGTTTAAATGCCTGTCCACATAATGCCTGAATTTTTCACTTAGGATCCTTTTCCCTGCAGGGGAGAGATGAGTGGAACCTTGCATCGTGTAACCATAATTTGGGTTGTTCTTTCATAAGCGCATAACGTCGCACTTTTCCACATTAAATTTCATCTGCCATTTGAACATCCAGTTTTTTATGGTCCTCTTGCAATTTTTCACATCCTCTTGTATCTTAACAACTCTGAATGATGTTGTGTCATCTGCAAATTTGATTACCTCACTCGTTATTCCCATTTCCAGGTCATTTATGAATATGTTAAAAAGAAGCAGACCCAGCACAGATCCCTGGGGTACTCCACTATTCACTTTTCTCCATTTGGGAAAATTGGCCATTTAGTCCTACCCTCTGCTTTCTGTCTTTTAACCAGTTCCTGATTCACAATAAAACACTGCCTCCTATCCTATGACTTTTTAATTTTGCCAAGAGTCTCTCACAAGGGACCTGGTCAAAGGCTTTCTGAAAATCCAGACATACTATATCAACCTACTCACCTTTGTCTACCTGTTTATTCACATCTTCAAAAAAAAAAGCCAAATTAGTAAGACAAGACCTTCCTTGGCTAAAGCCATGTTGGCTGTCTCCCATTAAGTCATGTTCAGTAATTTTGTTCTTTATAATGGTTTCTATCATTTTTCCAAGTAGTAATGTCAGGCTCACTAGTCTGTAGTTTCCCGGATCACCCCTGGAACCTTTTTTCAAAAATTGGCATTACATTGGCCATCCTCCAATCTCCAGGTATTACAGATGATTTTAATGATAGTTCACAAATTGCTAATAGTAGGTCTGCAGTCTCATATTTCAGTTCTTTCAACACTCTTGGATGTATACCATCCGGTCCAGGTGATTTGCTATGCTTCAGTTTATAAAATAGTTCTAATGCATCTTCCCAGTGTATCAATATTTCTTTCAATACTTCTGTGGCATCACCTTTAAATACTATTTCAGTCATGGGTAACATCCCTACATTTTCCTCAGTAAAGACTGAACCAAAGAATTCATTCAGTCTCTCCGCTATGACCTTGTCCCCTCTTAGTGCCCCTTTTACCCCTCTATCATCTATTCATCCAACTGACTCACAGGTTTTTTGCTATGAATGTACTTGAAAAAGTCTTTATTATGCTTTTTTGCTTCCACAGCAAGCTTCTTCTCAAATTCTCTTTGCCTGCCTTATCAATGCCTTGCATCTAACTTGCCAGTGCTTGTGTGGTTTCCAGTTTTTGTCATTTGGCTCCTTTTTCCATTTCCTGAAAGATGCTTTTTTGGCAACAGCTTCTCTGACCTCACCTTTAAATCATGCTGGCAATTTTTTGGACTTCCTTCCACTTTTCTTAAAGTGTGGAATACACTGGTCTGGGCTTCCAAGATAGTATTTTTAAACAACACCCATGCTTGATGTAAATTTTAACCTTTGCAACTGCTCCTTTTAGTTTTTTCTTAACTATTTTCCTCATTTGATTATAGTCTCCCTTTTGAAAGTTAAAAGGTAGTACTGTGTATTTCCTTGCCCTCTTTCCTCCATTTATTAAATCAAATGCGATCATGTTATGATCACTATTGCCAAGTGACTCCAACACCCTTATCTCTTACACCAGATATTGTGTTCCACTAAGGACTAGGTCCAAAATGACTTCCCCTCTTGTTGGTTCATGAACCAGCTGCTCCAAGAAGCAGTCATTTATTTCATCTCAAAATTTTATCTCCCTGCCATGACACTGACCCAGTCGATACCGGGGTAATTGAAATCACCCATTATTATTACTGTGCTGTAACTTTTGTTAGCTTCCCTAATTTCTTTGAGCATTTCATCATCCATTTGTTCATTCTGGCCAGGGGGTCAATAGTATAGCCCCACTGCCATCACTTTCCCCTTCCCCTTTTTACATGGAATTTCAACCCATAGAGATTCTACAGTGTATTTTGTTTCCTGCAAGACTTTAATCCTTTGTGACTCAATACCCTCTCTAACACAGAGTGCAACCCCTCCACCAATTTGATCTGCTCTATCATTACGATATAGTTTGTACCTAGGTATCATAGTGTCCCACTGGTTGTCCTCCTTCCACCATATCTCTGAATACCAATCATATCTAACCTCTCATTTAGGTGCTATCTATTCTAACTCTACCATCTTATTTTTTAGACTTCTAGCATTTGCATACAAGCATTTTAGAGGCTGTATTTTATTCATATTAATCTGGTTATCGGTAGGCAACTTCACAATTTTTTGCCTCCTAATTGGAAGGGCTCTTTGTAAAGGACACTAGAAACAAGTTTATTTTTCTTTCTACTCAAGAGACTATTCTACTTGTTGGTCTTTAAGCTAGCCTTGACCTTCTACTTGGAGCAGACACAAGTCCATAGAAAGTCTATTCAGCTTTTTGTTTCTTTTTACCCTACTAAGCTAGGGGTTGTTGTCTCCAAACACTCTTTCAATTTAGCTAGCAGTCTGCATATCTTTCGCTTATACCCATGCAGACCTAAGCTTTGATGGTCATGTCACAGCTCACAAAGTCAGAGCCATGGCTGCATTGGTGACCAACTTGCGCTCGGTCTCCATGGAAGAGATTTGCACACATCTGTCCACACATTCACATCTCACTACTATCTGGAAGGGGATTCCCGAAGTGACAGCAGCTTTGGCCAATGAGTACTTCGGAATCTGTTTGAGGATTTATTTATTTATTTATTTAATTTATTTATTTAACATTTTTATATACCGCACTATTCATAATCAGCGCGGTTTACATAGAACAATAAAAACATCAGATAAGATACATATTATCTGTTTTTTACATAAAACAGGAACAATAACTTGGGTAACCGGGCAATTATTTACAATGAATAGTATTCATTAAACTATTTACATTTGGAAGGCATATTGTATGAACTGACCCTTGTTGGTATGAGAGAGAGGTATAAAGTGTTGCTGGGTTAGCAGAGGTTACGTATTGAGAACAGGAATGTTGCTATTTGAGTGTGGCTGTGTTAATATATTCTCTGGGAAATATTTGATGAAAAGGTGATGTTTCAAGGCCCTTTTGAACTGGGAGAGATCATCGATGGCCCTGATATGTGGTGGGAGGGTGTTCCAGAGTTTTGGAGCGGATAGACTGAAGGATCGGTTTACTGTAGCGGAGATGTATCTTAAGGACTCTTTTGGAACCATTAGCAAGTTTAATTCAGTTGTTCTTCTTAGCCTGTTAGTAGGAATTGGGTGGATCATCTCTGATAATGATGAGGGAGCGAGACCTTTCTGAGCTTTGAAGGCTAGGAGCAGAGTCTTGAAGGTGATTCTCGCTTGGATAGGGAGCCAGTGTAATTGTTTTAGGAGAGGTGTTACATGTTCTCTTTTAGGTACCCCGAAAAGTACTCTTGCTGCACTGTTTAGTGCTAGTTGAAGCGGGCTAATGGTGGATTGGGGGAGCCCCTGTAATATAGAGTTTGCGAAGTCAAAGTGGGGAATAATTAAAGCCTGGTAGACCGTGCGGAAATCATCTGGATCAATCAGTTGGCGTAGGTGTCTGAGGGAGCGAATCTTGAAATAAACTGCCCTTACTGTGTTGGCTATGTGGGTCTTCATATCCAGATTCTGATCTAGAGTCACTCCAAGGTATCGGATATGGGATTTTACTTGCAACTTGGCATCTTGAACCTCAAGGAATGTGGGAGGTGTGAACTTAGAGTTCCTTGAGATAAAAAGAACTTCAGTTTTTTTATGCTGGATTCTGAGATTTTGAGTCAGTAGCCAATTTGAGATGGCGTTAAAACAGTTGGTTATGGGGGTGAGGTTCATCTTATCTATGCAGAACGGCATATATAGTAACACGTCATCAGCATAGATCATATAATTGACGTTGAAGGACCTGATAATGTTGCATATAGGTTGCATGTATATGTTGAATAATAGTGATGACAAAGAGGAACCTTGCGGGACTCCTTGTCCTTTGTGAAACGGATCTGATGTTTCACCATTTGAGCGCACCTGCTGCCATCTCTCTGAGAGGTATGAGTTGCACCATTCGAGAGCATTTCCACAAAGGCCTTTTTCTCTTAGACGGATAATAAGAAGATCGTGACAGACCGAATCAAAAGCAGCCGCAATATCTAGGAAGATGAGAACAAAACCCTGTTTGATGTTATCGATACCAGAGTTTAGGCTGTTGAGAAGTGAGGTGAGGAGCGTTTCAACTCTGTGCGATTCCCTGAATCCATGTTGACAGGTATCCAAAGGTGCTTCAGTGTCAATATGGTCTTGTAGTTGTCTGTAGGCTATTTTTTCAATAATTTTTGCAAGAGTGGGTATGCTGGAGATGGGTCGGTAAGAGTCTGTTTTTTGTGGATCTAACTTGAGGTTTTTTAGCAAAGGTCTGATAGAAGTCTGTTTAAGTGCAGCAGGGAATGAGCCGGTGTCGAATGATAGCCTAATGATCTTGGATATTATTGGAGCAAGCTCTTTGCGAAGGTCCTTTATCCAAAAGGCTGGACAGGGATCAGTATGCGCTGTGGATAAGTTGAGAGAGGAGATTATGTCTTCAATTAGCTTCAAAGAAGGGGTGGAGAATGAAACTAGAGGAGTTGGGGGCCCATGACTAATCGGGACAGGGGGTATTGTAATTTTATTTGTACAGAGCATCTTAGATTGTATGTAAAGAGCATATTCTTGTGGGTTGATTTCGCACTGGTGCTCTGGTGAGGGTTCCTTGGCTAATTTCTTGACGAGAGTGAATAGGTCATGGGGTTTATTTATAGCACGTTTCAGTGTGTCTGTATGATATAATTTCATTTTTTCTGAAATGGCTTTACGGTGGGCGTCAAGATGTTGCATGTATGCAGTCTGATTGGTATTGGTGTGTGACCTTCTCCATTTCTTCTCGAGCTTTCGCAAAAGTTTTAGGGATTCTTTCAGTTCTGATGTAAACCAAGGTGCCGTAGGTTTTTTTCTTGAGGACTTGTTTCTGGGTGGACGAGATGAAATGCGGTTGAGTCTGTTATTCCAAGAAGTGATAATCTCTTCCAGGTTTAAGGTAGAGTCTTTGAAGAGTGCATCAGTTTCAACGAGGATCTGTTCCCTGTTAAAAGGTTGGAAGCTTCTGGATGTGGTATTTGCATATTTGTTTGGGTCCTTGTCATCAGGATATTGTTTCTTTTGAATGGGAATCTGGAACATAATGAGATTGTGATCTGACCATGGGACCTCAGTATTTGCTAGTGGAATATTTTGAGGTTGATTGAGAGCGGAAAGTGGGGCAAATATGAGGTCAAGGATGTTGCCTTTTGTATGTGTGGGTTGTTGTACCACTTGCTTGTAACCTAGCGTTTCTAGAGCATCTATGAAGGCATCCACTTGGTTGTTTTGTAGAGACGGTAGGTTAATGTCTCCTAGTATCCAGTTGGGTCTATTAGGATTCTGTGAGTTGGAGGCAAGGTTTATAATGGTTGACAAGTCGTCTGGTGAGGATGATGGCGCTCTGTAGACTAAGTTTATAGAGCATAGGTTGTTAGAGATGGAGACGGTTTCCAGGTGGTTGTTGCTAGAAGAGTCGTTCATTGTAAATTGGAGTTCTGTCTTGGCGAGGATAAGTACCCCTCCTCCTCTTTTACCTTGTCTGCTACTGGTGAAGACAACGAAGTTGTTGGGGAGGAGCTGATTGAGAATTATATTATCTTCTGGAGACAGCCACGTTTCGGTGACCATAAGTATGTCCAGGTTATGAGATGATATTATGTCTGTGACTGCTGGCCATTTTTTACGAAGTGAGCGGGCATTAATGAGGGCACATTTGAGAGGGCAGGGTTGATTGTAGTTTTCTGTATTTAAATTTGTAGTGTGTTGAAGGGGTATGTATAATAGATAGTGGTGATGAGAACGGTGGGCCCAGTTTGCATTGTGGTAGTTGGTGCCTGACCATTTTCTCCAGTTGTTATGTAAGATAGGTATGGAATTACCTGAAGAAATTAGAGCTAGGATGTCTGGTATTAGAGCTATGAGGAGGAGGTATAGGCCTAATGTTATCTTGATGTGTAGGGCCATTCTCTGTCTATCAGAATGTGAAGAATATTGCTTAAGAGGGTGATTTTCAAGATGGGGTTTGTACTTTCCTGTGGTGAAGTGCTTAATATCTGGGTAGGCAAAGATAATTCACTAGAGTTTAGCTAAGTACAGAGAGATGTTGGAGAAGCTTACTTAATGAGAGTTGATATCTGGCTGAGCAAGAAAATTTCACTGGAATTTAGATAGGTGCAGATAACAGCTTACTTAATGAGAGGTACAATCTGGTTAGGCAAAGAAATTTCACTGGAATTTAGTTAAGAGCAGATAAATGTTGCAGCAATTTACTTAATGAGAGGTACACTATTATGGAAAAAGTACATTGTATTGGATAGCATTTAGAGTTACACATTTGGTTAGCAACTCTAGTTGCCTATCCTCTACCGTTGCACATTAACAGACTGCACAATTAGGATTTGTAACTGGTTACATTTGATACGTAATAAGTTCACCTGAGAGAGCAGGATCGAGTATCTTGGAGTCCGGGTGGATTATAGGATTGCTTAGACTTTGTTGGGATTTGTTGGACAGGTTGTGGTCTTGTGTTTTCCGTGGGTAAAGGTGAATGATCGATGCTGCTGTTTTCCCAGTTATCTACAGAGGCTGATGAGCAGATTACATTGCCATGTGCCTCCACCAGGCCTCAGCAAAGGATTACTCAGAGTGGAGCTTTTAAAGACCAAGCAGGCAGTCCCGATTAGGCGATGTTGCTGACGCTGTTTCCGTGATGCCGGAGGCTCTATCCCCTGACTGGGGAGAGCTACTGATGATGGTAGGGGTTCGCTTTTTCAGGTGCCCCGTCTTTCGGCCGCCGCCTAAGGGCCACGCCAAAGGGCCCATCCTCCCAGGCCCATTCTTTTCTGTTTAGGCTACTAAAAAAAAAGATGACAATTTTTATTGTACATAACTGTATTTGAGAATATAAAGGTCTGTTGCCAGTAAGCAGATGATCCTAATTGCCTCTTTTGGGCTCATCTGCACTCTCATTTGCTTTTGGTAGCCTGTAGCTAGGGATTCCCATATGTGAGGACCTCATTCCTGCTTGTCCATGTAGAAAAGTTAGTTTCTTACCTGTAGCAGGTGTTCATGGACAGCAGGAATAAGTCCTCACAACTCTCCCACCTCTCCTGGGAGTTGTATTCTACTTTAGCTATAGTATCAGACTGTCCTAAAATGGTACCGCGGTGAGGGCAGGAAGATGGCATGCATGTTCAGTGAAAGCTCCTAAAAGCTTTAACAAGTAGTTTGGGAGTATTCCCATGTGGGCTGCTTCGGATGACATTCATTCACACGTGAGGACTTATTCCTGCTGTCCACGGAGAATACCTGCTACACGTGAGTAACTACCTTTTATTGCAGTACATAAGCTTTCAAGCCCACACAGGACTCCGGGTATTAACACTGCATATTCGAATAAAGGAATTTTCTTCTCGAAAGACACCAGTTGTTGATGGATTGCTGTAATGTAAGTAAAAGCATATGTTATCATGTATGTCTTTGCAGTGCCCATAGTAAAAGGTTTTGTTTTCTGTTATAGGTATGGCTGCCCTGCATGAGGCTGTGTTGGCAGGGAACCTAGAATGTGTGAAACTGTTGGTAAAATATGGTGCAGATATTCATCAGCAAGACGAGAACGGTTGGACCCCCCTACACATGGCCTGTAGCGATAGCCATGTTGATATAGCCAGGTATAATGTCTCTCCTGCCAAACGTGGTCTTGGTACTATGTTGAACAATGTAGTAACCCTAACTTCTATAGCAAGTGTCGGTGGCTGTCATGCCCCCGTCACATGGCAGTACTACTGTCAGTGGGACTCTGGCATAGGGCACGTGATCAGGACGGAGGGCTTAAAACAGTTGCTTTTACTGGATGTGTCCTGAGGATCATTTTGAGAGCTACAGGTTTGGCATTCTGAAAATGTTTTTATTGACATGCACCTGGGCTGCTTCAGACAGAGAAATTATTCCAAATTATCCCCATCAACTACTAGGCAGGTTAGGAATAAAAATAAAATAAGTTACTTTTAAAAATGTCTGTATGCAAATGCTATTTGGAAGTCTGAAAATGTAAGACTGGAGAGTTAGAACGCATGGGACTAGCTGAAGATGTAGACGTAATAGGCATCTCAGAGACCTGGTAGGAGGAGGACAATGGGACACTATGAAGCAAGGGCACACATACTGAAAGAAGGTTGATTAAATTGGTACAAGGGCTATATTATATGTTAAAGATGGCATAGAGTCAAATGGATTACAATTCCTCTAGAAAACAAAATGGTGTTGAATCTTTATGGATAGAAAGTCCATGTAAAATGCTACTTGAATCTACTCTGCCAGGATGAAGAAACAGAAGAAAAGGCCTGGCAATCTACTTCCAGTCATACCTTGCCAAGAAAACCCAGAGGCTGCTCTGTTGCCAGGAGTCAGCATTGACTTGATGGCACTTAAAAAAAACAACAAAAAACCCCCAAACAAACCTGAAAAGTGGAGGCAAAGGAAAACTACTGCTGTAGCATTTGACCTTAAAATAAGGAATGGAAATAAACTTTCTCTGGGACCAAGCAGGAAGTCAGCCCTCATATATGGGTGACATCACCGATGGAGCTCGTGCGGGAAACACTCCCCAGTTTTCAGAGAACGCCTTTGGGAGGTCAACCATGCATGTGTGCCTGCTGTCTTCCTGCCCGAAGGAGCCATCTTACCTCAATCTTCTTTTTTCCATGGAGCCCTCCAGATGTCCATCTGTGTCCTGGAATCTAGTTGATTTTTCTTGGCTGGTTTCCAGTCATTTTTATTTCCTTTTTGGGTTGCGTGTTTTTTCAGTCTCTCTGCCTGACTTTGGCAGCGTCAGTGCCTCAGCATCATATATTTATGGGGTTTTCTTTCCTTTCTTTTTTGGCACTTAGGTTTTTATCTCACACTCCCCTAGTTGGCAAGGACATTGGAGTTCTTTGGCTTGGCGGAAGCCATCTTCCCGACCATGTCAAAGCCACCTAGTGCTTTTAAGAAGTGTACCCCCTGTACTCGGATATCTCCATGATGGACCGCCACAACAGGTGCCTTCAATGCCTCTGGCTCGACCATGAGCCCTTGAACTTTGCTCTCTGTTTACAAAGAGCTGAAGAACTCGAACAGCAGTGGAAATTGCTGTTTGGTTCCAAGGCATCGGAATCAACCCCGGCTTTGACACCCTCAAAAGGACCATGCCAAGGCTTCAGCTTCACACAGGGTCAGGCTACTCGGAATTGAGAGGTCTCAGTGCACCAGAATGGTGGCTCTCCTTCGAAGAGGAGAATCTCCAGAAGGCCTGGTTTTTGGCCCTTCAGAATCAAAGACCAATGCCAAGTCCAAAGCTAAACCCCATGGGCATTGTCATTGCAGCCCTCGACGCAATTTCAAGGCAAGAGCTGGGAGCGGCCCTCCAAGCTGCCTCAGCAGGAGGAGTTGCCTCCTGATGCCCAGGAGGGCTGGCGAGGGACTCCTGAGGCTGTTACCATAGAAGAGTCTGCACCGAGGAAGCCGGCATCAGCACAAACAGCTGCAGTGCCACTTCCACCGGCATCAGACACCTCACTCCTCATGGAAAGGCTGCAGGCCTTGGAGCATGGCCTTCTGGCTCAGGCTCCCAAGGAATGCATGGCACTGGTTCTTTGGCAGCAAGAGTGGAGGATGAACACAGGTGCTTTATTGGATCCCCAACGCGTTTCGGCAGATGTCTTCTTCAGGGGGAAGAATACTTTAATATATATTGTCGTGACGGCATCCCCTAGTGGCCAATGGCGGTAAGGGCATGCTGTACAACATATTTATTTTCAAGGAGCGTAGGGTATTTTAAGGCCAAAAATGGAGATTGGTCTTAGGTATTTCAGCTCCTTGTGAGAACTCAATAATTAAGCCACGAGTGTAGGGAAACAAGGCTTTTATTTCCCCTCTGTGCAAGGGTTCATTAAGACACTAGAAATCAAAGAATGTCCTTTGTTCATAAAGGTTCCAGTAATAAGCAGGTAAAACCAATTGTTAATATCTTCACAATTAGTTGAAAGGGTTAAAGGGAGGAATTCAATTCATTCCAGGGCAAAGCAATTAAACAAGACTTCTTCTTATTTACAAGGTCGCTATGGATTCTAGGCTAGAAGCCATACACAAACTACAATCCATAGCTTCTTCCTGAGGAATGGGAATAGCATTTGCATCTTCTATTTCCATAAATTCTGCTTCACTACTTTCCCCCTCAGAGCACATGCTGTCCCTGGCAGTTACAGCTTTACATGGACTGTCTCTGGTATCTTGCCTCCAATAAGACTGTGCTTTAAAGTCTTTTGGTAGTTCTTCAAACCACTCTGGTTTCTTTCCTCTTCTTATAAAGTGAGTTTTAGTTTTAGCAGTGCTTTTAGGAATTAAGCTTTCTTTAGCAGGAATAAAACTTTCATACCTTGAGTTTCTGTAGCTTGAAGCTCTGGAGCCTTCTCTTTCATGCACGTCTCTGTGACAACAGGTTTTCTGTCGGTAGCTTCTGGGCAGTGCTGGACTTCCTGAAAGCTTAGTAAAACCTGGTGCGGATTCTCCAGCTCTATGCTTCAGTGACAAAGTAGCTTTGTTAGAAGCTCCTTCCCTTCGGGTACCTGGTAAAGCTTGTTCAGCATACTCCAATGCCTGCAAGCATTCCTCCAAGCCTGGCTCTCTGGCTCTCTGTGTATGTCTCTCAGCTTTGGACTCAGGAACGTTGGTTAAGCAGGGAGTGGCATACCCTCCAGCCTGACTGCTTTCCTTAGCAGACTTCCTCTGATTAGCGGCTCTCGTAGCTTGGCCCCTCTGAACTCTACCTCTGTGAATTCTATCCTTTTGGGCTTGCTCAAGGAGGATTCCTTCCTTCAGGTCTCTCCCTCCTTCTTCAGCCGTAATCCTTGTTCCTTCTCTTTCTGCTGTTCTTCCTGTTCTTCATGCTGCTTCTGCCTTGCTGGCATTAAGCTTCCGTTTATAAAGGGATCTTCCCTTTGAATCTCCCGGGCTCATTTCCAGGTGCAGCTGGTTAGCTCTCCTAGCCTCATTAGCCTCTGTAAGATCACTCCTGCCCCCTCTAGCTGTGCTTTGAGGTAATTGCACACCTAGAGCTCTGTGAAAAACAGAGTTTCTTTTCAACTCTGCATCTTTATTGCTACCAGCCGCATGACAATATAAAACAAAACACATTAAAAACATAATGAATTAAAAACAAATTAGAACGGGCATATGGTTAAAATTAATATATAACAATACAACAATAAAACACCATAAGTACTCAAAAGTGACCAATAAATAAATAAATAATGAAATAAAAAAGTACACAGATACAATTAAAACCATATAAATGAAATATAAAAAAGTGCAAAATAGACGCAGGGCAAAGCGAAGTCTCAACTAATGTAAAAAACGAAAAATGATCTGAATACAACATATTACTTACACTCATGCACCGTGGGTACAAAGACCCGTATAGCAGATCCTCTTATAGTGTAGCTATCACCATAGGACTGGCAACGATAAGATCTTGCAAAATATAACTGTGTGTATCTTTTGAAACTGCAATGTAACAATTAAAAATCATCTGTAAGGGAACCATCGAAACTGCTAAAATGAAACCAAAACTCTATTAAAACTTAAAACTGCATGAAGCACTGGCTTTAAGCAACGGAGGGAGGGTGTCAGAGAACCATATTATGCTATTATTGGCATAATTAATGACATAGCAAACTTAAAACTATACTAAATGGAAAGAGGGTGTCAGAGAACTTTGTTATACTGTTGTTGACATAATCAATGACATGGCAAACATAAAACTGTACATGGGAGAACCATTATGTTGCTACTGAGGAGCATTGTATTAAAACTAAATTAAAATTGCATAACAGCTAAAAGGACCGGGAAACCTCTTCTGACAAAAGAGGAATGAAAACTAGAGAGGGTGTTCTGAGTACTTGTAGTAAATCTTTGAATCTTCCTCGAGGGAGTCCCTAAACATAGTGGACCTGTCGGAACACATGTAGTGTAAACAATGATGAGTGAGAGCGGTAAAATCATGACAATTACCATGTAACATGGTTTAAAAGAACTTTTGGGCATCATATCCTGAAAAGTAAACTCAAATAGCGTTGCGATGATCTCTATGTAAAACCAATGTCTGGAAGATATCAAAACAATTGCGAAACTAGGACTATATCGTGCACATGAGGAATCTGTCTGCAGAGACAAAAACTTACACTTTAAAACGAAAAGAACTAATGCACTGTTACTGAACTTAAAAGCTGCAACTCCAACTTGTAGAAATTAACAATATACTGTGCAAAAAGCGTTGGAAAACAAATTATAATAGACATACCTGACAAAGTGAACCGCACTGCTCAAGGTGCATTCAAAAGAAGCCGACTGTGTGACAGAGCAAAATTTTAAGACGCCGAAAACTGTGCCAAAAAAGGGGGCGTGGCCAGCTGGACTCTAAAATCACAGAATGACCGACATGTACTAGAAGCCATTAAAATGATTAGATGAGCTACTAAAACGGAGGTGAATAAAACAAAATTTGTACATAATCATGTGGGACATAATTATATGCTCACTATATTGTGTTACAGAGAACAATTGCTATAAAATGTTTTTGAAGAAACCAATGAAAGAGCACTCGCTTGTAACTAATCCGTGTATAAAAAACAAAATCGCCAACTTGGTGTATAGATAAATTAAATAAATAAGCAGAGGAATAAAATGAATGAAACTGTAAATGTTTTTGAAAAAAACAATGAAAGAGCACTCACTTGTAACTAATCCATGTATAAAAAACAAACAAAATCGCCAACTAAGTGTATAGATAAATTAAATAAATAAGCAGGGGAATAAAATGAATAAAACTGTAAATGGTGACACATAAAATGTCATGATATTGAACCTATAGCTATAATCACCTATGTATTGCGCATGTAGGAATGTTAATAGCAAAGATGTTATAATGAGCTAAAAACTATTCAATCTAATTAACAATGTAATAATATATGGATCATAGGAACACTGATAAGTCTACCTCCTGGTTCAATCCATTAGGTTCCAAACTGTTAAATTCATATATGTATCTCTGCTCTAATTTAAGCAATATCTTACTGACATCTCCTCCCCTCCAATGAGGAACTACTGTCTTTATAACTAAATATTTCAGATTATTGATAGTAGGTTTCATTTTCAGCCAGTGGGCAACCAGTGGACTATCTGAAATTTTCCTTAGTAAACAGCTCCTGTGCTCTATAATCCTGGTACGGATCTGGCGTATGGTTTTCCCAACGTAAACTAAATTGCAGGGGCATATTATCAAATAGATCACTTTCTCTGTTTTGCAGTTGGAAAAATTATTTATGTAAATTTTTCGTTGTGTAACTGGATGAGTGAAGACATCCTTGACTGTAATGGTGTGTGGACATATAGAACAGTTCCAACATTTAAAATGGCCCTTTATTTTGGGTAATGGCTTGTGATATGTAAGGGCAGATGGTACCAATATGATGGCCAAGTTGGGATTACGATTGTAGGCTACCATAACCTTTTTAGATGCAAAAGTGGGTAAAGTAGTTAACAAATGCCATTCTTGTTTCAATATATTGATAATCTCCTTTGAATGGTGGGAGAAAGGGAGCGAGCAGACAACTTTGTCTGTCTTGGGATGTTGCTTCTTTTGTAAAAGAACCGTGCGATCTGTTGTGCAGGCCCTAAAATAGGCCTTCTTGATACAGTTTTTGGGATACCCACGCTGTTGAAATCTATGGTGCATGTCAGCTGCATGTTTTTCAAAATCTGTATCAGTGGTACAGAGCTTTCTGATTCTCAAAAACTGACTTATGGGCAAATTATTTTTTAAGAAACATAGAAACAAACATAGAAACATGATGACAGAAAAAGACCACATGGCCTATCTAGTCTGTCCTTCCATATCAACAACTACAACAGTCCCCTTTTTACCTTTAGAGATCCTCTGTGTTGGTCCCATGCTTTTTTGAATTCAGTTACTGTCCTCATCTCTACCACCTCCACTGGGAGTCTATTCCACGGATCCACTACTCTTTCCATAAAGAAATATTTCCGCATATCACTCCTGAATCTATCTCCCTTCACCCTCATCCCATGTCCCCTCGTAGCAGAACTTGCTTTCAATTGAAAGAGGCTCTCTCCCTGAATATTTATGCCACGGAGGTATTTAAACATCTCAATCACATCACCTCTATCCCGCCTTTCCTCTAAGGTGTACATATTAACATCCTTCAGTCTGTCCTCATATGCTTTATAATGAAGCCCACTAATCATTTTAGTAGCCACCCTCTGCACCGACTCCATCCTGTTCACATCCTTTTGAAGGTGCGGTCTCCAGAATTGCACACTATACTCCAAATGAGGTCGCACCAAAGACTTATACAGAGGCATTATCACCTCCTTTTTTCTGCTAGCCATTCCTCTCTGTATGCACCCAAGCTTCCTTCTAGCTTTTGCCGTCACCTTTTCTACCTCTTTAGCTACTTTAAGATCATCAGACACAACCACGCCTAGGTCCCGCTCTTCTTTAGTGGACAAAAGTACTTCACCTCCTATACTGTATTGCTCCCTTGGATTGCTGCAGCCCAAATGCATGACCTTACATTTTTTAACATTAAATCCCAGCTGCCAAATTCTAGACCATTCTTCAAGCTTAGCTAGATCCCTCCTCATGTTATCTACACCTTCCTGGGTGTCTACTCTATTGCAGATTTTGGTATCATCTGCAAAGAGGCAAACCTTACCCAACAGCCCTTCCGCTATATCACTAACAAAGATGTTAAAAAGAATCAGACCAAGGACCGATCCCTGGGGCACACCACTGGTAACATCCCTCAGAGTGAGCTCCATTTACTTGTACTCTTTGTCGCCTCCCACCCAACCAATTTCTAACCCAAGCAGTAACTTTAGGGTCCATCCCTAGGGTGCTCAGTTTGTTTATAAGTCGCCTGTGAGGAACAGTGTCAAAGGCTTTACTGAAATCTAAATACACCACATCTAGAGCTCTCCCTCAGTCCAACTCCCTGGTCACCCAGTCAAAGAAATCAATCAGATTTGTTTGACAAGACCTGCCTCTGGTGAATCCATGCTGCCTCGGATCCAGTAATCCGCTGGACTCCAGAAACCTCACTATTTTCTCTTTCAGCAGCGTTTCCAATAATTTGCTCACCACCGAAGTTAAACTAACCGGCCTGTAGTTTTCAACCACATCCTTACTTCCGCTTTTGTGTAAAGGCACCACATGAGCCTCTCTCCAGTCCTTTGGCACCACTCCCGACTCCAACGAGGCATTGAAAAGGTCAGTCAGTGGAGTTGCTAGAACGTCCCCAAGTTCCCTCAGTATTCTAGGGTGTATCCCATCCGGTCCCATCACTTTGTCTACTTTAAGTTGAGCAAGTTTCTCACGAACACAGTCTTCTGAAAATTGTTCAAGATGTCCCTCGCTTCTGTTCCTATTTGTGGGTGTTTTCTGAGGTCCTGCTCCTGGTTCTTTATCTGTGAACACAGAACAAAAATATTTGTTAAGCAATTCCGCTTTATCCTTATCAGCTTCTACATATTCCCCCCCTGCACCCTTCAGTCTGACAATACCACTTTAGCCCTTCCTCTTCTCACTAATATATCTGAAAAATGTCTTATCCCCCCATTTTATTGCATTGGCTATTTCCTCCTCCTTTTGAATCTTTGCCTTCTTGACTACTTTGCTAGCTTCTCTAAGTTTTTCCAAATACAGATGCCTGTCTTCCTCTCTCTGTGATCTCTTGTATTTCATGAAGGCCTCCCTCTTTTTCTTCACTTTTTCAGCTACTTCCTTCGAAAACCATAGCGGTCTCCTTTTCCTTTTGCCTTTATTTACCATTTTAACAAAAAGGTTGGTTGTCCTTAAAATACCCCCTTTCAGTTTTGCCCACTGTTTTTCTACATCCCCCAGCTGTTCCCATCCCACTAACGACTCCCTGAGGTATTGGCCCATCTTTGCAAAGTTAGTCTTCCTAAAGTCTAAGACCCTCGCCTTTGAATGGATTCTAACAGCCCTAGTCCTAATACTGAACCACACCATCTGGTGATCACTGGATGCAAAATGATCTCCCACTACAACATCAGAAACACTTTCACCATTGGTAAGCACCAAGTCCAGTATGGCCCCTTCACGTGTGGGGTCTGTTACCAATTGCCTGAATAGTTCTCCCTGTAGAGAATCCAGGATCTCCTTACTTCTAGATGATACTGCAGCAGGAATGTGCCAATCAACATCTGGCATATTGAAATCTCCTATCAGTAGCACTTCCCCTTTCCTAGCAATGCTGCTTATGTCTTCAATTAACTCTCTGTCCACCTCTTCCTCTTGTGAGGGAGGTCTGTATATCACACCAATGCAAATAGATTTCTCTTTCCCTCTTTCTAGTTTAACCTACAATGCCTCCTCTCTCCCTTTTAAGCTCTGTAATTCCAAAGCTTTAATAGTAGTTTTTACATATAGTGCCACTCCTCCTCCCCTTCTTCCTACCCTGTCCTTTCTGAATAAAGTATAGCCAGGTATAGTTACATCCCAATCGTGGTTTTCTGTGAACCATGTTTCTGTAACTGCCACTAAATCCAAGTCAGCCACTCCCACCAAAGCTTCAACATCAGGGATCTTATTTCCCATGTTACGGGCATTTATACACACTGCTTTCCATATGTTACCCCTGTTACCCATTTCCATAAAGGTATTTAATGTATCACCTACCTGGGGGCTTTCACTTACCTGGGGGCTTTCTTCACCCATCCCCAGCGAATCTAGTTTAAAGCCCTCTTCAGTAGATTAGCCTGTCTACTACCGAAGATGCGTTGACCTTTCTTGGACAGATGGATGCCATCTCTGCTCTGCAACCCTTGGAACAGCATCCCATGGTCTAGGAAACCAAAACGCTCTCGATGACACCATCCACGCAGCCATGCATTCATCTCCAGGATGCGAGCCTCTCTGCCTTGGCCTTTACCCTCAACAGGGAGTATTGAAGAGAACACCACCTGTGCACCTAACTGCTTCACCCTCTGTCCATCGTTCCGAGGTATACCTGGCAGTATCATTTGTTCCAACATGGATTAGCAACATTGTGTAAAATAGTCAGTGGGCTTGATGAGTCTCGGCAAACTCTCCGTAACATCTTGGAAGGAAGTATTATGAAAGCTGTCATACTGCCAAAGGGTGTTATGATCAGTAGGTTTACGGTATAGATCTGTAATGAATCCGTCTTCTCCCTTTCTGATCATTATATCAAGGTATGCTATACGTTCTGAGCTAAATGTGCCTTCAAACTGTAGATTGGGATCCAAATTGTTGAGCCAGTAGAAAAATTGCTGTAATACTAATTCAGTGCCATCCCATATCAATAAAACATCATCAATATATCTCTTCCAAAGGCGTATATGGGATTTAAAAGGATGAAGGCTTAAATGTAGCTTCTCAGAATTCACCACATACAAATTAGCAACATCTGGGGCCATGGACGAGCCGATGGTCACCCCTTTAACTTGGATTCTCTTGTCTCTGCCTGAGCATCATTGCCAGGGGCATCTGTTGTGGAGGTACTTTGAGTTCCTCTCTGACACCGACATAGAATGGGAGACTGAGGAGGAATCGCTGGAGATGGTCCAGCACCTTCCCTCCAATCTCTATCCCCCACTCAAGCGCAGGAGGTCTCCCCCCCTGGGATCTCTCCCTTCTCGAGTTGTTTGATACATGGGAAAGGCTCTGCCCTTCACCATAGAGACAGAGACAGAGAAAGAGCCTTGAGCAGAGGTCCTCCAGTAACAGACTCCCTTGAAAGAGGCCATCATGATGCCGGTGTACCCCATTCTAGAAAGGCTTCTCTTTCAAATGTGGGAGATGCCACTTACAGTGCTGACGATAAGCAGGCACCTCAACTCCCTCTACCGGGTGCATAATTGCCCTGGAACTGAAAAGGCACAACTGCCTAACAATACCATGCCAGATTAAAAGTTCCAAGACACAATCCTCAGTATTCCTGGGTCAGGAGGCATGCACCATGGATGACTTTGGCAGAAAATACTACCAGGGCTTGATGCTTGTGGCCAGAATCCAGGCATACCAACTGTACATGGGTATGTATCTGCAGGACCTAGCAGGGGAGCTGGCCGAGTTCTCTGTGGGTCTTTCTGGAGATACCTCAAGCGGTTCAGGAGCCTGGTGGGGAAAACTAAGGAGTGCTCCAAATATGTCACCAGGGTCACCTATGATGGCTTTGAATCCATGGCCAGGGTGGCTGCGGTGGGCATTGGTGCCCGTTGCCTGGCATGGCTACAATCCTATGATCTGGAGCAATGGGTTCAGGACAAGTTGGCTGATGTCCCTTGCTGAGGGGAGAATCTCTTTGACAAACCCATGACTGGGAAGGCTGCTGAGCTGGAGACGGGGCAACTCACCATGACTGCCTTTCGAGGAAACCCGCTAACCCCACTTGAAAGAAGGCATCTGGTAAAAAGTCTTTTTACTCAAAGAAGAGAAAGTATGATGGTATGTACACCCTATACCATTCATACTAACAACCCCAACAGGGGCAACAGCCTAAGAGTCAGGTCAGAAGCAGCTAAGGCCCCTAAGCCCGTCAGTGCCGCAGCCACAGCATGGTGGGGGGCCTTGACTCCTGCATGGGAACCAAGGCCCTTCTTCCCTTCCTGGATTCCATTCCACCTCAGATGGGGGGGGGGGGTGCAGCTGGTATACTTTGCCCACAAGTGGCCCATCGTAACCTCCAACACCTGGACGCTACAGGTGGTCTGTGAGGGATACCGGCTGCATTTCCAACAACTTCCTCCCACCTTTCCAGAGGAGTACCCTGTCCAGCAGCACCATCACATGCTTCTCCAACAGGTGATCCTGGTCCTGTTATCAGATTGGCTGTGGAACTTGTTCCACCATCTCAAATAGGAAAAGGGTTCTACTCCTGCTACTTCTTGGTCCCCAAGAAGACTGGCAGCTACAGACCCATTCTGGATCTCCACAATTTCAATCACTTTCTGGAAAAGGAGAAGTTCAAGATGGTCTCCCTTGGAACATTGCTGCCCTACCTCCATCAGGAAGATTGGCTGTGCTCCTTGGATCTCAAAGATGCCTACATGTACATCCCAATTCAACCCATGCACTATCAGTACCTCTGCTTCATGCTCAGTGGACAACATTATCAGTACAGTGTTCTACTCTTTGGCCTTGCCTCCGCCCCATGGGTTTTCACAAAATGCTTGGCAGTTGTGGCTGCATTCCTTCGTACCCAGGGCATCTTTGTCTTGCCCTACCTGGACCATAGGCTCATCAGGGGCACAATGCTGGAAGAGGAATGGTGTGGACAATTTGCGACCTGCACTATTCAAATACTGGAGCAGCTGAGGTTTGTCATCAACTACCCAAAGTCTCACCCTCAGCCCTCTCAGTGCCTCGAGTTCATTGGAGCTGTCCTCAACACTTCTCTGGCTCAAGGCTTTCTTTTGGCAGCCCAGGTCCAGCACCTGGCTGCCCTGGCACATGAGATCTAACATTGCTCATTGGTCACAGCTCGACAAATGCTGCACCTCATGGATCACATGGCCACTGTGCATGTCACCTCAGCCTGCCTTCACATGTGTCAGGCACAATGGATGCTCTGCATGCAGTGGCATCAAGTGACCGGCTGTCTCTGACAGCATCACAGTAGCTCCGCTGCTCAAGGAATCCCTCTCCTAGTAGCAGGAACAGCAGCATCTGCTTGAGGGCGTTCCCTTCCAGACCTTCTGCATCAGAGGGTGCTGATGACTGATGCCTCCAAGCTGGGCTGGGGCATGCACTTGGATGGCCTGCACACACAGGATCTGTGGATGATGGCAGAGAGCCTCCATCAAATCAATTTCCTCGAGCTCCAGGCCATTGCCAATGCCCTACAAGTGTTCAGGCAACAACTCTCCAATCAGGTTATCCTTATACAAATGGCCATGTTCTACATTGACAAACAAGGCAGCATGGGCTCGTATTTCCTCTGCTGAGAAGAAGTCCTTCTCTGAAAGTTTGTCCCCATGCACAATATGCTCCTCCAGGCAATTTATCTACTGTTAGAGCTCAATTCATTGGCTGATTAACTCAACAGAGTTCTCAAACCGCATAAGTGATCTCTCAACACCTGGGTAGCCGACCGCATCTTTCAGATGTGGGGCACTCCATCATGGACCTTTTTGCCACTCCTCACAATGCCAAGCTGCTGCAGTTTTGCTCCAGGGTCTCCTGCAGCAATCAGCCTCTGATGCCTTCCTTCTGGATTGGAGCACCAGCCTTTTCTATGCCTATCTACCAACTCCATTAGTGGCTAAGACCCTCTTCAAATTGCAGGCGGACAAAGCCACTATGATACTCATAGCGTCGCGTTGGCTCAGACAGCCCTGGTTTCCTCTGCTGCTTCAACTCTCCCAGAGGCCAACAATTCCTCTTGGCTATACCCTGGATCTACTTACTCAGGAGGAGGGGATCCTCCTCCATCCCAACCTGAAATCCCTATTGCTCATGGCTTGAATGCTGAGTGGATAACTCTTGCAAACCTCAGCTTACTGATAGATGTCAAAGAAACTCTTTTAAGTGGCGCAGATTTTCACTCTGGTGTGCAGACAGGGCTTTAGACCCATTTTCTTGCTCGGTGGCGATGGTACATTTACTTGCTCCATCTCTCTAACTCTGGATTGAAATCTAACTCAGAGTGCTCCTCAGTGCCCTGACAGCTTACCACCATCCAATAGCTGGTATGCCTTTTCCCATTCATCCTCTCATCAGATGGCTCATGAGAGGTCTTTTGTTTTCCTGTCCCCCAATCTGGCTGCCACTGGTTGTGTGAAACCTGAATGTTGTCCTTGGCCAGCTGCTTGCTCCACCCTTCGAGCCATTCGCCTCCTGCCCTCTCAGATTTATTTCCTGGAAGGTTATCTGTTTGGTAGTGTTCAGTTCAGTGTGCAGTGTCAGTGAGTTACACGCGCTGGTAATGCATCCACCATATACCAGGTTTCACAAGAATAGAGTCTTCCTCCGCACTTATCCCAAATTTCTTCCTAAGGTAGTTTCCACTGTTCACCTCAACCAGTCTGTGGTCCTGACCACCTTTTTTCCCAAGCCTCAATCCAACAAGGCTAAGGCCTCCTTACACACTTTGGATTGTAGGAGAGCGCTGGCTTTCTATATGGACACTGCCCCCCCCCCCCCCAGCTCTTCATCTTTTTTGACCCCAATCAAATGGGTGTCACCATCTCCAAATACCCTTTCTCCATTTGGGTGGTGGACTGCATTTCCTTTGCTTATGCCAAGGCACACAATGTCTGAGCTATGGCAGATTCTGTAGCTAACCTCTGCTCATTCTCCATAGTAGAGATTTGTTGGGCTACTACTTGGTCATTTGTTCATACTTTCATAGCACACTACTGCCTGGATGTGGATTCTCGGCATGATAGCACCTTCGGCCAAGCCATACTCCAGCATCTATTAGGGAATTGATGCAACTCCTTTCCACCAGATCTTCTGTCCATCCAGGCTACCGTGGAGTCTAACTGATGTTGATGCCTCTGCTCAGTGCTTACTCTCGGAACCATTCAGCATTTTTTCACTGTTCTTCCCAGTTCAGTTTTTCTGGTTGCCCCGTTGGGCTGTTTACAGGTTTTTTTGATAGCCTGTAACTTGGGAGTCCCATATGTGAGAACTGATTTCCTGTTTGGTCCTGGAGAAAGCATAGTTATTCACCTGTAGCAGGTGTTCTCTGGGAACAGCAGGAATAAGTTCTCACTACGCTCCCTCCTCCCTATGGAGTTGTTTTTCTTTTTTAAAGTTTTGTTAAGTTATGTCATCATCTTGAGGTAAGATGCTCCTTCAGGTGGGAAGATGGGTACACATCCATGACTGACCTCCCAAGGCTTTCTCTGAAAGCTGGGGAGCGTTTCCATTGAGGGCTCCATTGGTGACGTTGCCCATATGTGAGGACTGATTCCTGCTGTTCCCAGAGAACATCTGCTACAGTTGAGTAACCACATTAAAAAGAACAGTTGCAAAGGTTAAGAGTTTACATAAAGTGTGAACAATGTTGAAAAAGGCCATCTTGGAAGCCCAGACTAGATGTATTTCATACTCCAGAAAAGTTCAAAGAGACCTAATGGATCGCAGGCATGGTTAAGGGATGAAGTGAAGGCAAAGTTAAAATATCTTTCAAAAAATAGAAAGCAGATCCAAGTGAAGAACACATGAAACATAAGTACTAGCAAGTTAGGCATAAAGCCTTAATAAGGCAGGCCAAAAGAGAATTTAAAAAGAACTAGTCCTAAGGCAAAAACTTATAATTAAAACTTGTCCAAGTACATTAAAAGCAGGAAGCCTGTGAGAGTCAATCAGACCTGTGGTCCATAGACAACTGGGGGTCTGTGAGACCTGGGAGGGATTGGCTGATGGGGCAAAGAGAGAGAGATTGGAGGGAACTGTCTGGGGGGAGGGAGCGCAAGAGAGCCCGAGACTGATGGAGACAGGAAAGAGAAGAGAGAGTGGGCTAGTAGGGGCTCTAGGAAGAGCGGTGGGGGTGAACCTTTTGAAGGCTAAGAAGGGATCCATAGAAACAAAAAGGTTGGGAACCTTTGGCATTTTAGACCAGTAGGTGCTCAAAGTGGAAAAAATAAATTCTTTGCTTCAGTCTCTAGTGAGGAGGATGTTGGGAGATGCACATGTTGGAAACATTCTTTGGTGGCAATTCAGAGGAAATGAAGTGAATCAAAGTGAGCCTGTAAAATGGACTAGAACAAACTGACAAACTAGAGAGTAGCAGATCGTGTGGACCACATCATATACACTCCAGGGCAATGGTCCCCAAATTTCTTTTTTGCCAAGGTCCACATTGGACATTTCCAATCATTAGAAAGGCCAGGGTGTTTGTGGAATGTGTAGGTCCTTAAAGGATCTGGCACAACAACTTTGGGGACAACTAACATTTTATGATTCCCCCACCCCCGAAATGGTGCAACTTTCTTTTCACTCCCTTCTAACCTCCCCTCCATAGGTCCAGAATCTCTCCCTCTTCCCTCAGCCCCTGTGTATATAGATATCATTTCAGTAATCATTCAAGCTGTGTGCCTCCCCCCATAGGTGTCTTCCACCAATGACTGATATAAAATCCCTCCTTCCAGGTCTTCTCTTGGCAAGAACTGCTATGGCCTGATGCAACCCAGGGCAGCTCCCTCGCCTTCTTCACACATGGGGAACTTTAATGTCAAGACCTGTATTATCACTCTTCTTGCAGTGATTGGTGTTCCAACAAGAGTAAAGTAAACAGATACACACACACACACTTTCTACTAAGGCTGCATTACAAACTGCCTCTACCACCGCTGCTGCCTCTCTCCCCATACCTCACCATTCCTTGCAGTCCAGCAGAGCTCTCTCTCCCTCCCCCCATAGTCTTCCCACTTGCCTTTAGGTGCACAAGTGTCACCAGCAATGGCAGCGATTTTAAAGTGCTGTCTCTCACTGGCCCAGGAGCCTTCCCTCTATTGCATTGCATTCTTAGCATAAATGGGATGTTGAGTAAGAAGGGGTGGGTTGCTGTAGATGGAAGACTCACGGGTGGGGAGAGGCAGTGCTTGTAAATCACTGCCAGTGATGCTCATGCATGTGAAGGCAAGTGGGTAAACTGTAAAGGGAGAGGGAAGGCTCTTCGCCTCAGCCCCCTGCTCCTTGGCCCCAGCCCCTGCCCTACTGGCCTCATATTTTTCTGATAAAATATCTGCACTGTGCAATCAGTTCACCTATTGTCCCCCTCCTTTATCTCCACCTTTACCTGTCTGCCCACCTCCTTCCCCCATTTCCCCTTCATCCATCCCATCCCTTTCCCACATGTTCAATTCCCTGTTATTTGTAAACTCAATGTTATTTGTATACATTGCAGTATTCTTGTTCGATGTACACCGCGCTGATTTTAATAGCGCGGTATAGAAGAAAATGTTAAATAAATAAATAAAATAAATATGGTCTTCCTTTTGTCCTGAGTCACCACCAGAATTGTCTAAAACCCTGTCTTTCTCCTACAAGACCACCTGCTCTTTAGATCCCATTCCCTCCCACTGGCTCACAGACCCCTCCCTTGCCCTTCTCCCCTATATCCTCTGCATGTTCAACAAACGTCTCTGCTGGCACTTTCCCCTCCCTTTGGAAGCATGCCCTGGTATGCCCTATCCTTAAGAAACCTGCTCTTAACCTCACTGTCCTGGCTCACTGATGTCCCGTCTCTAATCTCCCCTTTCTTTCTAAATTTTAGAGAAACTTGTCTTTGCACAGCTGTCCACGCATCTCTACTCCACTCTTGCTCTCCCCGTCAATCCAGTTTTAGGCCTGGCCACAGCACCAAAAACACTTCTCTCCCTTCTAAACAAGCTCCACACCTCTCACGAGGGTGATATTACCTTAGCTGTCTCCTTGGACTTCTCCACTGCTTTTGATCTGATTGACCATTCCACTCTTCTCTCCAGGCTCCACGATTTCGGACTTAGGGGCACTGTTCTCTGGTTTCGATCTTTTCTTTCCGTATGCGCTTTCTCTATTCATGTTGAGTCCTCCATCTCCTCATCCACTCCTCTTTTGTGGTGTCTCGCAAGATTTGGTCCTAGCACCCGTTCTGTTTAACATCTTCTTGGTCCGCCTTGCACTCATTATCAAACAATCTGGCCTATCAGCCTACTTCTATGCTGATGATATTATCGTACTCCAGCACACACCCCTGTCTCTCCGTGGCCCCTGTGTTTGCCGACTGTCCCATTCCCCTCACTACTTCCATCTGTTACCTTGGTGTAACTCTGGATTCTTCCCTCTCTTTTTATGAGCACATTTCCACCATTGCCTGTCGTTCTTTTGCTTCTCTTCGACAGATTCGTGCAGTGTGCCCATTCCTCTTCCTCTCCTCTTTCACAACCCTCACGCTGTCTCTAGTCATCTCCAGACTTGACTAGTGCAATGTTGTCCTGGCTGGTCTCCCCCTCTTTCAACTCCACCGTCTTCAGCTCCTTCAAAATACGGCAACTCGGATCCTCACACACTCTGCTCGCTCGGATCACATTACCCCTTTCCTTACCCGGCTGCACTGGTTACCCCTCAAGTATCGTATTGACTATAAATTACTCACTCTTGTCCACAATGTACTTCACACTCGTCTCCCCCAATATCTCTGCAACATCACACTGCACATCGTCTTCTCAGGTCCATTCACTCTCATTGTCTGGCTCTTCCCTCCCCCTCTCGTGCTCAACTTGAACTCACTCGCCACTCTGCTTTCTTTTTCCCAGATCCTGCCCTCTGGAACTCCTTACCCCTTTCTCTCTATTCAGAATCCTCCTTTGTAAGATTTAAAGCCATGCTCAAGACTCTCCTCTTTCTTGCAGACCTATTAGATTACAGCAGTAGTACTCAAACCATTACTCAGGACACATCAGTAAGGTTTTTAGGATAACAATGAAAATGCACATGAGATTTGCATGCACTCTCTCCATTGCATGCAGATATCTCTCCTGCATATTCATCGTGGTTATCCTGCAAGTCTGATTGGCTAGGTGAATCCTAGGACTGGGTTGAGAACCCTTGAGTTAAAGGTTACTACCATTAAAAATTAGCTAAAGTATTGGAAGACGTGAAATTTTAAAAAGGGCTCAGGGCGTGGGGAGGGGGGGGGGGGGATAAGGAAACTATAGGCTGAGCCTAAAGCTGGTGTCAGCTAAAATGGTAAAAGTCATTCTGAAAAACAGTTACTGAACATATGGAAAAACATGGCTCTAAGGGCCAGAGTTAATGTGCAGTTAGCAGAGGGAAACCTTTACCTCACCAGTTTACATTTTTAAAGGACTTATTAAGCATATGGATAAGGCTGAGTCAGTTGACATGGTGTATCTAAGACAGGACTTTACAAACTTGTTCTGGGGTCTTACAGGCAATCAGGTTTTTGGAATGTCCACAACAATTATGCATGAGGTAAATTTCCATATACTGAGAGTCCAATGTGGGCAAATTTCTCATATTTTTGTGGCTATCCTGAAAACCTGACTGGCTGTAGAGTATCCAGGACAGGTCTGGCAAGTTCTGATCTAGGATTTTCAGAAGGCATTTAAAGTTCCTCATGAGACTCCTGTGAAAATTAAAGTCATGAGATAGAGACAATTGCCTATTGTAGACTGGGAACTGATTAAAAAGAGAAAACGGAGAGTAAGGCTGAATGGTCAATTTTCTTAATGAAGGAATGTGAATAGGTGACTGTGCTAGGGACCTGTACGGGGACCAGTTCATTTTAAAAAAGGTCTGGAAAAAGAAATGGCAAGTGAGGTAGTGAGGTTATCAAAATTACAGATGAATGAAATTGTTCGATTTTTTAGATCATGGGTGGATTTTAAGGAACTGTAGAGGGACTTTACAAAACTGGCAGACCGACTGACGTCTAAATGCCAGCTAACATTTTAATGTGTACAAGTGCAGGAAGATGCACACGAGGTGAAACTGATCGAAACTGTAGAAATGATATAGGGGATGGAATGGCCTCTTTAAGGAGAGGCTTAAAAGGTCAGTGGTGCAGCATAGTGGATGAGTCTCCAGGGGCGTGTGCCCAAGAGCGAATGGTTAGCTTGCCAGCAGTACTTGGCAATTCACTCATTGGGAATGTAGACAGCTGAGAGTCTGATGGATGAGGATTAGGTAATAACTTTCCTGCCTTGTGTTCTGCATTGCTAGGACAGGATTTTAGACCTTGCTGGACAGAACCAGTTGTGGGTACCAATGACATAAGGTATGGAAAGGAGGTCTGAAAGCCACAGGTAGAATTTTAGATGGACAGTTGAAATCCAGAACCTTGAGGGTTGCATTCTCCTAAATGCTTCCTGTTCCTGCAAAGCTCAGAGAGGAGATGTTGGTAGAAGCCTATAAAATGATTAATGTATTGAATGTGGTGCATTCGCAATCTGGAGAAACTTCCTAGAAGTGGCACAGGATGCTATGTTATGAATGTATTTGGGCTCCTTTTCAATAGGGTGTATGCCTCTTCAGCAATGGGTGCTAAAACATGATCAGAATCTCCCTGGGTCTTGGATTTTGATGCTGCTTATTGACAGATATTTAGTGAGTAGGAGAGGGGAAAGGTGGGGGGGGGGGGGGTGATACTGCACTGGAAAAACTGCAAAAGACGAGATCTTGGTGTTTGCTTTGACATGGGATAGAGCTACTATTTAGAATAAAGACGAATTGTTTGGGTTTAAGATGTATTGAACTCTGCCATTCCTTTCATTCTATGTTAATGAAGAGGGGGAATGTTATGCCCGGTTTTGTAATATGCTTGATTTCTGAAAATTAAAAACAACAAAAAAAAGGTGAATGTGGTGGAAAAGGTAAATAGAGAGACTAGGTAACACTCCTTGAATTTAACAGATGGTGCTTGTACAGCTTCACTCAAAGCTGTAGAATTTGTTACCTGAAGATGTAGCGTGAGCAATTAACGGAGCATAGACAAAGGTGGTTAAAAACCATTATAAGCCTGGTACACTTGGGAAAGTCACTGATTAGAACAGATCTACTCTTTGGGATCCTGCTGGGTTGCTACTGGAAACAAGATACTGGGCTTGATGACCTTTAGGCTGATCCAGTATGGCATCTGTTCTTAATCATGCCCTCTCCATGACTGCTGGGGCCCTTCAGTTTCTGACACGAGTGTCCTTGCTTGTTGTTGTAATGATCCCTTCTCATTACTTCTGGCTCTTTCTGTTCTAGATATCTCATCTCTCTTGGAGCAAAAGTGGATATAAGAAATGATGATGGTGAAAAACCCTTGGATCTCATTGATCCAGACTGTAAAGAGATGCTGGAGCTTTTCACACAAGATGGAACAGATTAAGAGGTGTTTATTCCAACATGACGGCTTCCTAGTGCCCAGTCTGTTCTTTCCTTGGCCCTATTAGTTGGTGAGCACAGAGCCCGTCCCTGAGTGCACTGAGATTTTTCACAGAACATATCTCCCGAAGGATAATTGGCTGCCACATGACTGTATAAAGCAGAAGTATCCATTCTACGAAGCCGCTCAGGGAGGAAGCAAGAGGCACATTCCTACTACTGCTCTGTTTTAAAGCAGCAGTGTTAACAGAAGAGGTATGTGGAGGGCTCTGAACATACTGTCACTGCTCTAATGGGGTTACACAACAAGCAGCAGCCAGCAATCCTAGAAGAGAACTCTACAGCCACACTGTTGTGCTGTATCTCCATTTGCATGGTATACAAGGCAGATGACAGCTATTAATAGTTGCAAGATGTTTCTCAGGTGACTGAGAGTGTAATAAAGGTTTCCTGGTACTTACACTGAAGCTTTCCCTGGGCTCGTTATCAAGAGTGCTCATAGAAGAGCGCTCCAGCAACAGGTCCTGGAATCTCCTGGCTCTTAGTGGAAGAAAAGTTGACCCTCCTTGAGAGAACATCTTCCTTAGCTAAAGTCTGCTGTGCTTTTTTTTTCTTAAGTAATAGTGTTTTTGTATGGGACAATCTGACATGAGGAAGTCTGCATTGCCCAGTGCTGATTTTAAGTTCTAAAGCAGACAGTCAGTAACTGGGTTTAAAGCCTTGTATTACTGGACACGAGTTTCCCACTTGTGCTAGTTCGATCACTTTTCTGTGTGCTACCATGTATCCAGAACTGTATTTGCTCTGGGGGTTTTTTCGTGTTGTTTTCTAAGCAATAATCTGGAAATGCAGAACCAAGAAAAGTTATTTGTACTATGAAGTCTTATCTAGACCTGCTTTTCAAACACTGCTTGTTGTTTTTGTAATTAGTCCTTTAAGTTGATTCAAGTTGCATTGAGATCATCTTTGTAGGTGTTGCTTACAGTTTAGAAAATAAGACCTTATGGGGAGGTCGTGGCCACTTCACCTTGCATCCACAGGGGTACAATGGAGCCACGACTCAAAACTAAGGGGCATGTTTGCTAAAGTTTAACCTATCAGCGTGCACTAATGATGCAGCCATAGGAATAAAATGGGCCATGGCAGCCCATACTGTTTGCCAAGTATTAATAAGATGCCTTGAAATGTATACAACATGAAAAAAACCCTGAAGGGTCCTCACTGGTAGGGGTGAATCGCTTCTGCTCCTGTGAGGAAGTGCCCGTGACTTCAGCTAGGTCATGTTTTTGCCTCCATGTGACTGCTGCTTTTTCACTTTCTCTGTTTAATTAGCTGGCGTTCTTTGGATGAAAGAAAGGGAAAGGAATATGCATTTCCTGTGCTAGTCCTCATTCAGGAAAATTCCTACATAATAAAGATCATATTTTTAATGTTATCCTTGTACTGTAATATAGTATTGGCAGACATGTCTAGAAGTGCTGACAGCTGGGAGAAGACTTCCTGGGTCACTGGGGGGATGGATACTGGATAAGAGCCACACCTCCCTGCTGCGAATGTGAAGGGCGGTATATCAAATTTAATAAACATAACATAGAAAAGAAGGGATTTTGGGGTGCTAGCCAACTCCAGGCTTCTTGCTCTGAGTCCTGGCTCCTCTAAGAAGACCCAACTTCAGTCGCTGCCTTCTATCATGGTGGCTACCAATTCTCTCATACGCCTTGTCCACTGGCTGAGATGGTTGAAATTGGTAGGAATTCCTCATTCCTGCCAATTTCAACCACTCCTACCTCCGTCTCATGCCTTTCCTTCCTTTGAAGTCCACTTTATCTGCCTTTTTACCCCATTACCTCTCTGGATAGCTGTTATTTATTGACCTCCCCCCCCCCCCCGACAAATCCACCTTTGCCTTTCTCACTGAATTTGACTCGTGGCTTTCCTTCTTTCTGCAGTCTTCTCCCCCCTCCCTTATTCTCAGTGATTTTAACATTCATGTTGATAACCCTTCTGACTTATGCTTTAAAGCTCCTTTCCCTTACCACCTCATTCATACTCCAGATTTGCTCTACCTCCCCCATTCACCAGCACGGTCACTGCCTTGACCTTGTCTTCTCTAATCGCTTACCCTCTAACTTGTGTACCTTTATTCTTCCCTTATCTGACCATCACCTGCTAAGCTTCACTCTTCATCACCCCCATCCTCAGGCTCACCCAATTTCCTCCAATCTGTTTAGACATCTTCATGCTATCAACTCATCTGCTGCTCCATTTCTGTCTCATCACCTCTTTCCTCCATTATGTCATCTGAGTCTGTTGATGAGGCAGTAGCCTCCTATAACACTGCACTTTCCTCTGCTCTGGATGCTCTTGCTCCACCCATGCCACATCCTGTGAGGCACACATATCTCAGCCCTGGCTGTCTTTGACTACCTGCTGTCTACATTCCTGTGCCCACTCAGCTGAGTGAATTTGGCTCAAATCCTGTGCCCTTGCTGACTTTCTACACTTCAAATTCATGCTTGCCTCCTTCCAGTCAGACATAGCACTTGCCAAGCAAAACTACTATGTCCACCTAACTCTCTTGCCTCTGACACTCTCCTCAAGGTACCTCCGCCTCTGACCCTTCCTTCTTTTTCTGCCCAAATCTTGGTTGACTTTCCATGACAAAGTCCACAAGATTGCACTCCAAGTCCCCATGAGATAAGCTCCATCCTTTCTTCCCCATGTTCACTCCCAACTCTTCCCCTCAACTTTTGCCACACTTTCTTCCTTTTCTAAGATCTCTGACGAGGAACCACACTTCTTCGTTCCTCTTCCAAACTCACTTCCTGCTCCACTGATCCTATTCCCAATCATCTCCTAAATTGCATCTCCTCCATTGTCATCCCTTCCATCTCTCATATTCTCAACCTATCACTCTCCACTGCTAGTGTTCTTGCAGCCTTCAAGCATGATGTGGTCACATCTCTTCTCTAGAAACCTTCACTAGACTCTACCTATCCTTCTAATTATCGACCCATCCCCCCCCCCTTCATTTCTAAACTATTTGAATGTGCATTTCACTGCCATTGCCTTGACGTTCTCTCTTCTCATGTCCTTCTGGATCCACTGCAATCTGGCTTTCATCCTTTACATTCTACTGAAACGGTTCTTGCCAAAGTATCCAGTGACCTGTTTCTGGCAAAATCCAAGGGCTCAATCCTCATCCTCCTTGACCTTTCTGCTGCTTTTGACACTGTTGACCACAACCTTCTCCTCAACATCTTGTCCTCACTTGGTTTTAAGGGTTCTGTGTTATCCTGATTCTCTTTATCTCTCCCATCTCACTTTCAATGTTTGTTCTGTTGGATGATCCTCTACTGCTATCCCACTCTCAGTTTTGTGTACCCAAGGCTCTGTGTTGGGCCCATTCCTTTTTCTTTCTGTACCCAGTCTCTTGGTGCACTTATCTCCTCCCATGGTTTTCAGTACCATTTTCACACTGATGATCTACTTCTCTATACCTGAAATCTCTCAGGCAGGCAGAGATCCGGGACTGGATTGCCAATCTGACACTGCTGTCTGGACGTCTCACTGCCATTTGAAACTGAACATGGTCAAAACAGAGTTGCTTCTTTTACCCCATAAACCTAGCTCCCCCCATCATTCTTTCTAAATCTCTGTGGATAACACTTTAATACTCCCTGTTTCCTTGGCTCACGACCTTGGGGGGTCGTCTTTGACTCCTCCCTCTCCTTCTCCACACACATCCAACTGGTAGCTAAAACCTGTAATTTCTTTCTTTATAACATCAGCAAAATTCACCTCTTCCTTTCTGAAAAAACTAAGGGGCTTGTTTACAAAGCCGCGGTAGTGGTTCGCGATCGCGATCGCAACCGCGGCCCCATTGAAATCAATGGGGCCGCGGCTCCGATTACGATCGCAAACCGCTACCGCGGCTTTGTAAACAAGCCCCTAAGACACTTATACACTCTTTAGTCACCTCCTTCTAGACCAGTGGTTCTCAACCTTTTTTGTACCGTGACCCCTTTTACCATTGGTCAACTTGTGGTGACCCCCAATGATAAAATCAAATGTGTCTCTCTTCCTTTACCGTTAACGCATTGTCGCTGTATCATTTATTGAATTATTAATATATTATAGGCCTTTGCAATATGATTTTATTTATAAAATTTACTTATTTAAACCACAATAATTAATCACAGTAACAAGTAACAATATTTGATTTCAAAATTATGATGATTTTGTAGTCAAATCACTAATATGAAATAAAAATATTTTTTCTACCTTTGTTGTCTGACCAATTTATTCTCTGATCATGCTGGTCCCGATCTGAGGCTTCTGCTTTCCTGTCTTCTCTTAGCTCTCTTTCTGTGGTCTATGGTCCATCTGCCATTTCTTATCTCTTCTTTTGTTTTCTTCACTTCTTTCCATAAGCCTATTTCCAGTCCCAGTAACCCTCCCCAGTATTAGCCCCTTTCCAGTCCTCACTCTCAGTACCTTCCAATGTCAACTTGCATTCCCATGACTGCCACTGGTGTCCGTTCCCTTCCAATCCCCTTCCAGTCCCCCTCCTTCCCCACTGACCAGTCCCTTCTAGTACAAATACCATGTCAGCCCCTCTCAGATCCACTCCCTTCCAGTTCCATTCTCCCATCCCCTCGTATCAGCCCATTTGTAGCCTTAGCCCCCAGTTTTCTTCCAGGGCCAGCAGCTCTATCCTCCCCTCCCCACAATCATCCCATTCCCAGTCAAAGCCCCCAATCAGCTCGCTTCCAGTGCTAGTCCCCCCTCAACCCCATTACCAGTGCTAGCCTCCCCTAATCAGCCCAATACCAATCCTACCCCCGTCAGCTCATTACCAGTCCTAGCCTCCCCTAATCAGCTCATTTCCAGTGCTAGTCCTTCCTCAACCCCATTACCAGTGCTAGCCTCCCCTAATCAGCTCATTTCCAGTGCTAGTCCCTCCTCAACCCCATTAACAGTGCTAGGCTCCCCTAATCAGCCCATTACCAGTCCTACCCCCCCATCAGCCCAATACCAGTCCTACCCCCGTCAGCTCATTACCAGTCCTAGCCTCCCCTAATCAGCTCATTTCCAGTGCTAGTCCCTCCTCAACCCCATTAACAGTGCTAGGCTCCCCTAATCAGCCCATTACCAGTCCTACCCCCCCATCAGCCCATTACCAGACCTAGCCTCCTCTAATCAGCCCATTTCCAGTCCTAACCTCCCCGATCAGCTCATTTCCAATGCTAGCCCCCCATCATCCATTACCAGTCCTACCCCCCTATCAGCACATTACCAGTCCAGCCCCCCTTGATCAGTCCATTTCCAGTCCTAGCCTTCCCTAATCAACCCATTACCAGTCCTAGCCCCCCCATCTGCCCATTATAATCCTAACCCGCACTGTCTCTCCCCTCTGTCCAGCATTTATCCCCCATCTGTCCAGTGTGTCCCCCTGTCTCTTCCCTTTGTCCATGTCAGCCCCCCTCCCTCCCTCCATGTCAGCTCCCCATTCTGTCCATGTCAGCCCCCTCCATCCATCCATCCATGTCAGCCCCATGTCCATGTCATCCCTCCTCCCTCCCTCTATCGATGCCTCCATGTCAGTCCTCCCTCTGTCCATGTCAGCCCTCCCTCCCTCCATGTCAGCCCCCCTGTCCATGTTAACCCCCCTGTCCATGTCATCCCTCCTCCTTCCCCCCATCCATCCCTCCATGTCTGTCCCCCCTCTGTCCATGTTGGCCCTCCCTCCATGTCAGCCCACTCTGTCCATGTCAGCCCCCCTCCCTCCATTCATCTATCCATGTCAGCCCCCCTCCCTCCCTCCAAACCTCCATGTCCGCCCTCCCCTCCCTCCCTCCATCCATGTCAGCCCCCCTCTCTCCATGTTAGCCCCCTCCCTCCATCCATCCATATCAGCCCCCCGCCCTCCATCCATCCATGTCAGCCCCCCTCCCTCCATGTCAGAACCCCTCTGTCCATGTCAGCCCCCCCTCCCCATGTCAGCCCCGGTGCAGGTTCCCTGCCCCCTCCTCCCCTCTCCCTGTGTCTGCCTCCTTCTTCTGCAGCCATGGCTCCCTGTCTCTTAGGGAACCGCAGCTGGGCCTGTAAAACCGTTGCGGAGCCTTTCTGTCTCTAAACGGGCTCCGTGCAGCATTGTCCCACCTCCAAAGGAAGTGGTAAACAACTTCCTTTGGAGGCGGGACAATGCTGCACGGAGCCCGTCGAGAGGCAGGAAGGCTCTGCAACAGTTTTGCAGGCATAGCTGCTGTTTCCTAAGAGGCAGGGAGCCGCAGCTGCAATAGAAGGGAAGTGGTGAGTTTGCCACTGCCGAGAAGTGGACTCGACAGTGGCAGCAACTTGTGCACTTTTTTTTTTTTTTTTTAATGGTGGAGTGAGGCGACCCTCGCTAAATCCTGTGGTGACCCCTGTGGGGGTCGTGACCCACAGGTTGAGAACCGCTGTTCTAGACTATTGCAGCCTCCTCCTTGCTGGTCTCCCTCTGAATCATTTCTCTCCTCTTTAATCTGTTCAAAACTCAGCTGTGTTGCTAATCTTCTGTCAGCCTTGATATGCTTATATTGCCCCTCTTCTCAAGTCACTTCACTGGTTCCCTATCCGTTTCTGCATTCAATTCAAGCTTCTCCTACTGACCTATAAGTGCATGCATTCTGCAGTTCCTCAGTACATTTCTTCTCTTGTCTCACCCTGTACCCCTCCTTGGTAACTCTGCTCTTCTGGCGGATCACTTCTATCTGAGCCCTTCTCTTCCTCTGCCAACTCCAGACTTTGATCCTTTCACCTTGCTGCTCCTCATGCCTGGAACAAACTACCTGAGTCTGTACATTAGGTTTCATCTCTGGTCCTTTTCAAATCCAGACTGAAGACTCACCTCTTTGAGGCTGCTTTTGGATCCTGATCTGCTTAGTTTTCTGTGTGTTTCCTTACCATAGCCCTAGATGTACTCTTGTCCTCAGTTGTTGTGTTGTCTGTCTTAACTAGATTGTAAGCTCTGATAAGCAGGGACTGTATTTTACATGTGCTTGTACAGCGCTGCATATGGCCTGTAACACTATACAAATGATCAGTAGTAGTAGTGGGAGTGGAGGAGTAGCCTAATGGTTAAGAACACTGGCTTGGGAACCCAGAGACCAGGGTTCAATTCCTACTTGGGCAAGTCACTTAACCCTCCATTGCCTCAGGAAAAATCCAAGTTATCAATATCCCTGTTTATTGTACATTACTAAGTTACAACATAAACCACTTTGATTGAAATGGTAAAGCAATATATAAAACCTGTTAAATAAATACATAGTAAAATACAGGCACAGAAGACAAGGAATGTGAAAGACTGGCACCTCTGGTGAAGCAGATTATGGCTGGTGGAGTAAGCCTAGAGGCCTGTGAGCAGGAACAGGAGAGAAAAGGAGAAATGCCCATAAGAAGAAGGCAAGAGCCTACCCTACACTATCTGTCTAAGCCTACAGACAGGAGTATGAATAATACAAGCTGCATGCAGAGAGAGAACAGCCATACTAGTGTAAAAGCATTAGGACACATTAGGAAGCTGGGGAGGAGAGGATCTGGCCCATAAAGAGAGTCATGTGAAGTGAAGGAATTCCAGAGAGCAGAACAGACGGGAAGCTATGCATCTAACCAGGCCTTTTATTGAGGGGGTACATGGTGGCATGGACCTTTTTCGTTGCCTGCTAAAATGCACCCACCGTCCTTATGTAGTAATGAAAGTGCCCTGCATATGAGTACCAGCACCTTTCCTGCTAGGAAAAATGCACCTCATCTACGTCCTGAGAGTTTAAATGGAGGAGGGGTCAGCGTTTTCATTTCTTCACTATTACCCTGAGGCTGTGCATTAACAGAGGAACTTGTACATATTTTTATTCCACTCTGTAAATTAATTTTTAAACATTTTCTGGGGTGTGGGTGGTAGAAAAGGTCTAGGAAGTAAAACGCGTCAGCTCCAGCACTAATGTTGCATCAGCGATTGTTTGGCCCTCAAGACCCTATGAGGTCTGAGATTTGCTGAAGATGGAATGTTTCATCCTTAGGATTTTTAGGTTGTTTTCTCCTCTGCCTGTGTGACAGACTGAACAAAGAATCCTGTGAAACTAAACCTAAGTCTGTCCTCTTTCTCTTCTATGGGTGACAACAGTGAGGATAAGCAAACTGAAAATGCAACTAGCTGCAAGTGGCCAGCCATAAATCACCATGAAAAATATATTGGCAAAGTTGCATACCATAAGAATTTTCTACACTGTCAATCTCCAGAATGCCTTTCGATAAATATATGGATCAATAAATAAGATGAGACTATAGTGAGAAAAAGGGATTAAAAATACCACTCTATGCATATTTTGGTAGCCTATTTCTAGACTGCCTCTATAGCTCTCTGCCCCAAACTGAAATCATATCTAAATGGCATCTCAAGAATGATTAGAACAAAGGCAGCATTGCCTACAGGCCCTCCCCCATTCTAGCAGTGCTCTAGTTACTGCCTTGTTGTGCTTTTATTTATTTAGTTAAATCTTGAAAGGCGGTATAGAAAAGAGGTTATCAAAGTGGTTTACATTAAACTCGGCATCTTTTACATAAAACAAGATATGGTGTTAACATTTAATGCTGGAACACTAAATGGCTAACTAATGGTAGGATAACGAGAGGATGGGGTCAGTGGGCATCAAAATTATTTACAACTTAGTCAAAGCTTAGCTAATATACTGTTGTCTGATTGGGGGTTAAGTGTCTGAACCAAAGTATTCTGTGAAGAGGTTGGGTTTTGTTTTTTCCAGAAATCTGCTATAACTTTCTATTGCTCTTAGGTTAGCTGCGACTGCGAGTGAGTTTCATAGTGATGGTCCATAGATTGAGAAAGTTCTTAGGCAGGTTGCTTGGGAGCTTTTTGTATTATGGGTTGGTATGGTGAAGAGATTCTGGTGGTGTTGTCTTCTAATTCTAGTGTCTGTAGATTTCCAAATGAAAGAGTGTAGGCAATTGACTGTCTGGTTTAGTATAGTTTGTAGGTGATCATAAGGGCCTTGTATTTAATTTGAGCTTGTAGGAGTAGCCAGTGTAGATTTTTGAGTACTGGGGTGATGTGTTCCTATCATGGTGTCCTTGTGATTAGATTAGTTGGGCTGCAGTGTTTTGGGCTAGTTGCAAAGGGCGGACAGCGTGTTTTGGGAGGCCTTGTAAAATTGAATTGCAGTAGTCCAAGTGTGAGGCGATTATGGCTTGACAAACTGTTCAGAAGTGATTGTAGTCTAGCAGCGGGCAGAGGTTATGCAGGATTTTCATTCTGTAGTATGCAGGGGATGTAGTTTTCTTAGTATGTGTTTGAAGATTCAGTCGCTGATCTAATGTGACCCCAAGGTATTTGACTTCCTGCTTTATGGGAAGGGTGATGTCGTTGATCTGGATAGTTTGTGAAGGTGAGTAAGATGTGTCTCTGGTGATGAGCAGGACATCTGTCTTATTATAGTTGCTTTTGCTACAGTAATGATTATCCAACATGATCACCTCAAGGTCCATCACACCACTTCATTTCTGTGTGGTACTGCATGTTTTCCCATTAAATATTAATTGCCAAACTCACAGCCCTACCTCATTTTTTTCTACGCTTTGCAGATCTTTGTGTCTCCTGCCAAAAAAATAAACCCACACCTTAAACTTTTCTTATAAATTCCTCTGCACTCATAGAAATGCTACACAGAACTGAACCTTGATTTTAGAACATTTCATTAATAACTCTTTTTGGCGTGAACTCTTGTCTATCATGCAACAAATACTGAGTGCTAAACCCTAGGCTACTCAGTTTGAATATCTGATGTGGGATATTTTGCAAAAGGTTTTACTAAAACCTTAGTATATCACAACCAGTCTCGCCTTAATCTTGATCTTTGGTCACCTAATGAAAGAAATGGTGAAATCATGCTTCCTTGGATCCTGTAACTCAGTTTAAATGAACATTCTCCTTTCTTTGAATGATTCCACAAATTTATCCATTAATGAGATCAGACTAACTTTCCTGGAGTTACCAACCTTACTATGGATTTAGGAATAGGATTAGCATTAGCTCATTTTTACATGAGTTACAGTGAGCGAAATTTAAAATTTTAATTTTGATGTAGCATTTTGAATGACTTGGTCTTATCCTACCTTAAGGCCAAAACAGCTTCTATCTTGTGGAATGCTCTACCAAGGGAAGCCTTTGATGAAAAGTATAAATCTTTCAGAAAGGCTGCAAAATCATGGCTGCTTAGACAGGCCTTTTCTCAGATCTAAATATTGATCTTCTGGACTCAGGGATTGCTGTAGGGACATAGTGAATGATGGCAGATAAAGACCAACATGTTCTATTCAATATGCCCAGTAGGGCTGCTACAGCAGAACTAGTGGTGCGGTGCAGTGCAGCTTATGTTCCCCATGCCTTTTTTTTGGGGGGGGGGGGGGGAGTGGCATTGTGCCTGTCATGCAGTATGAATTACTTTCTCCATGCCATTGATTTTTCAACAGTCCTTAACTGTATTGCACTTATGTAAGTCTACAGCCCACAGTAGAACCAACAAGGTTGTCATTCTTTGTGCCCAGAGCCAGGCCTCCTGCCTTAGAGTAAGGGAATCCACCCACAGGCATAACTCTCCCAGCTGTGCTCCAGAAGGAAGCTCTCTTTGGCACAATACAGGTGTAAGTGTGGGTTACTCCTTTCCCAGCACTATATACCACTTACCCTCGGTACGCCCGCTAATCCCCTGGGCTGGGGATTACCTTACCTTCTCTGTCTGGAATTCCAGGGGAACAAACACACACATTCGCATATAAGCAGCATGTAAGTTTATTCCACAGGTTAGAGGGGCTGTCTGTCTTTTATACATGAACAAAAGCATATACATATGTCATCAACTCATCCCCTGAGGCCCACCACAGCTTATCAGGAACTTCAGATGTTAGTCGTTTCCTTGCAGAACAATCAATTTGTCTTAGCACAGCACATTCCTTTCCATGTATATATATGTACAGGAGTCCCATTTTCCCCTGCGGGCCTCATAGTCCTCCTGTACACACACTTTAAGTCTTATTTTCCCCTATCAACAGGTATTACCTAGATTTCAGCAAAGCCTTTGATACTGTTCCTCATAGGAGGCTTATCAATAAACTCAACAGCTTGGGGATGGGTCACAAGGTGATGAACTGTATCGGAAATTGGTTGACTGACCAACAACAGAAGGTGATGGTAAATGGAACTCACTTGGATGTAAGAAAGGTGATTAGTGGTGTGCCCCAGGGTTCAGGCTTGGGACCGGTACTGTTCAATGTATTTGTTAGTGATATTGCTGAAGGACTGAATGCAAAAGTCTGTCTTTTTGCAGATGACATGAAAATTTGCAACAGAGTGGACTCCCCTGAAGGAGTGGATAACATGAGGAAAGATCTACAAAAGCTGGAAGAATGGTCTAATGCTTGGTAGTTAAGATTCAATGTGAAGTGCAGAGTCATGCACTTTGGAAGCAGAAATACAAGGTAATTGTACATGATGGGAGCAAGAGGTTGGTGTGCACGGACCAGGAGAAGGACCTCAGAGTAATTGTTTCTGAGGATCTCAAGGTGGCGAAACAGTACGACAAGGTGGTGGCAAAAGCCAGAAGGATGCTGGGTTGCATACAAAGAGGAGTTACCAGCAGAAAGGAAGAGGTACTAATGCCACTGTACAAGTCATTGGTGAGGTCTCACTTGGAATATTCTGTTCAGTTTTGGAGACTATATCTCACAAAGGATATAAAAAGACTAGAAACAGATGAGAGGACGGCAACCACAATAATTTGGGGCCTACATCAGAAGACTTATGAGAAGAGACTTGAAGACCTGAATATGTACACTCTAGAGGAGGGACAGGGGAGATATTTATTTATTTAGACAGATTTGTAGACCACCTTATCCTTCAATCAAAGTGGTCACAAGACAATTTGGAGGGGAACATTTAACAAGAGGTGATACGACTCACATACGTAGATACTAAGCGCCTGGTGGCCCAACTGGACGAGGGTAGTTGGGGCCAAGTGGCGTGCGTCACTATTAGGACAGTTGGGTGGTATTTTAGTGGTTGGCCACATAAGGTGGCTGCTCGTAGGTCTCAATAAAGAGAAGAGTCTTGAGTGTCTATGATTCAGACCTTTAAATACGTAGAGTATTAATGAACAAACAAACCTCTTCCAAAGATGGGGAAGCTGTAAAACTAGAGGGCATAACATGAAGTTGCAAGGGGGTAAACTGAAAGGCAATGTCAGGAAATACTTTTTCACTGAAAGGGTGGTGGATGCTTGGAATGCCCTCCCGAAGGAAGTAGTGGGGGCAAATACAGTGACAGAATTCAAAATGGCATGAGGCAAACACAGTGGATCCCTTTATAGAAACAGGATAAAATCAAAATAAACATAATTATCTCTTATATCTCAACAAATAGGGGTGACCTGCACGGAGCGGTGAGTACACCCCTAAACAAAGGCATGGGGAGGGGTGACCTGCATGGAGCGGCAGATGCACCTACTCTTGCTGCCTTGCTGGGCAGACTAGATGGACCATATTGGTCTTTATCTGCTGTGTCATATACTATGTTACAGCAAATGGTAGCAGTAAATTTGAAAGACTGAGATCATACTCTACATACCCTGGCTTAGGAATGAGGCTCATGTCTGTCATGGTATGCACAAATCTAAACTAACTAACTAACTAACTGATAAAATACACCCTTAGTAACCACCATTAATTAACCAAAGTCTTCAAGAAACTCATATATACCATTTACAAACCTTAGACCCAACCAATTCAATAAAGCATTAACGAGCTCAGGATGGCCTTACCCCTACATTTGCGAATCTAGTCACCATAGGGAAATGGCAGACGCCCACATCATAGGTCTCTAGCTTAATTACTCTCAATTATATTTATTCTTATATTTTTATATTATTCAAATTAGCCACAAATTAATAATTCTATATCCACAAAAGTACTTTTAGGGATCCTCCAAGACTCAAAAATACATAAATATATTAAAAAGAAAGCGTCTATATTTCTGCATGAAATGTGGTAATTTCTACCTTGTAGCAGAGCCCACGAAGTGCAATCCATTTTCCTATAACAAAATAGAAAAAACTCTTAAAGATAAACTTATCTATACACCCATAACAGATATATAGTCACTTATCTGAGCAACCTCTTGAGTTCGGCACTTATCGATAGTCGAAAACCGCTTGATTCAACTGCTACCACAAGCTGCAAAGCTGTCCGTCTCTGCAGCTAACTGACCAACAAAAAGCTTTTGTTTCGCCAGATTGGCTTCCTCAGGGATTCATAATGCAGTTATTTCACCAAACACAAAGAATATCTCCAAACACCTAAGATCTCAAGCATAAAAATGTATTTTGTCAGTTAGTTAGTTTAGTCTACCCTTAGGCAGTTATACTTAATATGCACAAAACTAACCTATTTGGAGAAATTGTCCCCAAATTTTATGTAGGGGTTGTATTTGGTGGGTGATATGTACTTTCCCCATGGTTTCTTAGAAATGGGACAGTCATTTCACATCTGTTTGAAATTAAGTGCTCCATTCTTGGTTACCATCCTCTTGCCCTTCAGAGATCATGTTTAACCTAACTTTAATTTGTAGGATGCAAGTTCTATTTTTTTTTGGAGTGGAGGAGTAGCCTAGTGGTTGGAGCAACTGCCTAGTACGCAAAAGATCAAGGGTTTGATTTCCATTGGCACTCCTTGTGACCTTGGACAAGTCACTGTACCCTCCATTGCCTTGGAAGAAAAGGCTGGTAATCTACTTCCTGTGATACATTGTCAAGAGAACCCAGAGGCAGCTGGGTTGCTAGGAGTCAACAGTGACTTGATGGCACTAAAAAAAAAAATTTAAAAAGCTATATATTTTATGCATATTTATACACAGAGGACAACTGAATTTCAGAGACTTGGATATATTACTGTCCTATTTATGTTTGCAATTGAACTAATTAAGGGTTATAATCTTGATTGCATTTAAGTATTCTTATGCTTACTATAATTTTTTTGTATTGTTGGTTATCTGGATTGTTATTTTTCACTTTGGTCTGCTGTGGAATTAATTGGATAGGTTCCTTGAAGAAAAGTTCATAAAATGATTAATTAGGTAGCCTAACACATGTAGGCTGTGCACTGGTAAGGTGAAAGTGAGGTAGAAATCCAGGCAGGGCTGAGAGCTGGAAGGGTAAAGTGAAAAGGATACACCCCTCTTGGTGAAGTCATACCCTGGTACATTGCTTGTCCCTCCCCTATTCCTTTGTCCTGCTGCTCTCTCTGCTTGCTAAAGATAACTTCTCTTCCTCTGCTTTGCTAGAGATAAGAGTGCAGTAGGTTTTCTCCAATTGGGACTAAACTGTAATAAAGTGACCAATCATGAAGAAATACTGTAATAACCTGATAAGAGGTCTATATAATCTCTCTGAGCCCTCTGGTGGAGGCCCAGAATTTGGAAAAACTATTTTCTCTGGGTCTGTGCACATTAAACCATTGTTTCCTTCTAAGACTCCTTGGGTGTTTCTTTCTTCACTCGTTTATCTGCTACATTTTTGGTTCCCTGACCCGGCTGAGACAGTGAGATAAGAAAGAAAAGGTTATGTTTATGTTTATGTTTATTTTGAATTTGATATACCGCTCAGGCCAGAGGCATTAGAGCGGTTTACAATACCATATCATTTGAGGAAAAAAGGAAAAGAACGCCATTTAAATGATAGGACAGAAAAGAGGACAGAGACAGTTAAACAGATAAGAGAAGAAGAGGAACATGGAACAGCGAGTTACCACAAAACAGCAGCACGTCACCCCAGTCCAAATCATAACATCAATGCTACCCTCAGCAACAGACGCCCCGGACCAACGCCTAAGGGCCATGCCACAGGGCCCTCTGGCGAGGCCCTCAGGTGCGGGCCCGCAAGGCGCGGGCGCGCCTCCGAAGCGGCAGATTTTGAGCCGTTGACGTGGCAGGTAGGGGAGATGAGGAGGAGGAGCTCCCGCTCAACTCCCTCCGTGATGGCTGCTGCTCCTGTTCTGGCTGCGCGCCTCCGAAGTGGCAGATTATCTTGCTACCTCTAGGTTCAATCAGTTTGAGCCGGGCTGTGGCGAACGCAGTGGGGAATACAAGGCGCCACCAGA
The DNA here is from genome assembly GCA_033557465.1 of Ichthyophis bannanicus. NCBI lineage: Eukaryota > Metazoa > Chordata > Amphibia > Gymnophiona > Ichthyophiidae > Ichthyophis > Ichthyophis bannanicus. Next base: position 162,195,909 of record CM066041.1, read on the forward strand.
CCAGTTGTTCTGGAAAGTATTGCTTCCTGATTCGCCTCTGCCGCTGGCTTTCTCCGATAGACACCTACGAACCCGCTCTGGGGTCTAGGAAACAACCCCTTCAACTCAGGAGGACATCTGAGTGGGGTAAGTCATAACGGGGGTCGGTCTCTATCTGCAGTTCAGAAAAATCTGTCCTTCCTACGGGGAGAAGGAGAGATTGATCACCTCTCGAAGGAATCGCCCTAGTACCCTGAGCTGAGCTGAGCTGAGCTGGGGGAAACCGCGTTCCTAATAGACTGTTTTCTAAGGAATTGGGAGGCTGTCTATGTGTTGGTCTGTGCTTGATTTATGTGTTTGGCACAAGCAGAGGCTTGTGCAGTGAGAATAGACTCCTGATTAGTGCAATTCCTGGCCAGGCGACCGCGTCCAGGTCGGGGAAAAATGGCGAAAGCGCCATTTTGTTAGGGTGTGTTGAAAGCGCCATTTTCTTAGTTACCCTTCTTGAGACTAGAGCAGCCGGATTCCTGGCTGTCTGCATTCCTTTCCCTCTGTGTTTTCAAAGCCTGGAAGAAAGATATGGGGGGATCAGAGACGAAATGCAGCCCCTTAGAGTGTATGGTAAAGCATTTCAGGAAGGGATTCCCTGCAGATTATGGCATTCATATGACTCCATCCTTGTTAAAGAAATATTGTCAGAATGAGTGGCTAGCTTTAATACTGATTGGCCCGAGAAGGAACATTTGATTATGACTTGGTTAGCCGAGTGCACCAAGTTGTGGGAGCTAAACATCCTGATCAATTCCCTTATATTGATTCCTGGCTGGATGCTTGTCAGCAGAGACCTAAATGGCTCAGGAGATGCTACAGGGAACACTGTCACATACTTTTGTCTCGTAGCCCACAGGAAATGCAGCCTAAATTAAAATCACAATTGTCCGTTTTAGTACAGGAGCCAGAGACAGAAGAATTCCCCCCTTTCCCTCCTCCCTGTATTCTCAGGCAGAGTCCTGTGACTTCAGTTAGGTCTGCAGTCTCAGCAGGGAATTTGGCTAGTTCTCCCCCGCCCCTCTCAACAGATACTACATTCTCTGACAGTCAGAAGAGCAGTGAGGGAAGCATACAAATGCCAATTTCAGATACAGACCTGCCCAGCACTTCAGAAAGTTCCCTGAGTCCCAGATCTGAAGAATGTCAGTTCCACGTTCATACACCCTTCCCCCCCCCCCCCGTACTAGAGCACTGCAACCTCATTTGGGGGCCCCAGTGAGAAGCGCTGCGAGACTTTCCTGACCTAAAATCCCACTGGGCGGCAAAGAGTGATGCAGGCCGCCTTGCTCTGAATTATTATCATCGGGCTCTCCTTGAAGGCTTTAAAAGGGGGGCCAGAAAGCAATGAATGTAGGGAAAATATCTGAGGTACTGCAAACCCCTGGCCAGTTTTATGAAAGACTCTACATTCGAAGGAAACTTCAGAAGCTTGAGGGCTTTGCTGGAATGAATATAACCCAGCGGATGGAAGTTGCTATGAAAGTATTTGTGAACAGAGATCAGGAGATGAAGCGTGAGTGTGAACGAAAGATGAAAAAGAAAGCTGATATGTTAGCAGCAGCACTAGTCGAGAAAGGACAAGGAAAGTCGATGTGGGAACCGAGAAGCCAGGGCCGGGGTAGAGGAACCCAGCGAGGATCATTGGAGCAAGGACTATTGGAACAAGATCAATGTGCCTATTGCAGAGAAATGGGCCACTGAAAAAGAGAAGAAAAAACGAATGTCCCAATTGTGTCAGGCCATATTCCCTGCCCCGAAGAGATGTTGAGGGCATTCATAAATGTCTCCAGCATCTACTTAAGTCTGGACTCCTGAAAACCATGCCAATCACCCTGGAATACCCCTTTGCTGCCAGTTCAAAAACCAGGTACTGATGATTACCGACCTGTGCAGGACCTACGGAAGGTCAATGAAGCTGTTGTTACCATTCACCCTGTTGTGCCAAACCCCTACAATTTACTGAATTTGATTCCTGCACAAGCAACCTGCTTCACTGTTCTGGACTTAAAGGATGCCTTTTTCTGCTTGAGACTGGCCACTCCTAGCCAGCCACTGTTTGCATTTGAATGCATATTACTGGCAGTAAGGGTCAGTTGACATGGACACGGTTATCCCAAGGATTCAAGAATTCCCCCATGCTGTTCGGGTATGCAGTTAGTCAAGATTTGCGTCAGTTCCAGTCTTGCCCTTCTCAGTGTGTATTGTTACAATATGTGGACGATTTACTCATTGCTGCTGTTTCCCGGGAAGAATGTCTAACCGCTACTTCAGAACTTCTACACGTACTTTGGATGTCTGGCTATCGGGTGTCCCGAAGTAAGGCCCAATTGTGCCATACTAAAGTCAGATACTTGGGATTCCATGTTGCCCAAGGCCTTCGAAGATTGGGCTCTGAGCGGAGGGAGGCTATTTGTTCTATTCCTGAGCCACAAAATCGCAGGCAGTTAAGAGGCTTCTTAGGGGCTGCCGGTTTTTGTCGAATCTGGATACCCAACTATGCAGTGTTGGCCAAACCCCTGTATGCAGCTACAACGGGGGGAGAACGAGATCCTTTCAACTGGGGCCCGAACCAAAAGGAGGCCTTTCAGAATATGAAGAAGGCTTTGCTATCAGCCCCCAGTCTAGGACTGCCCAATGTGGAAAAACCATTCCATCTGTACGTCCATGAAGAAAAGGGGATGGCAGTTGGTGTCCTCACTCAGAGCCTAGGTTCCTGGCAACGACCTGTGGCTTATCTGTCCAAACAGCTGGATCCAGTAGCAAGGGGGTGGCCTTCTTGTCTCCACGCAGTAGCAGTAACAACTCTCTTGGCAACTGAGGCTGATAAATTGTCCCTTGGGCAAAAACTGTATGTTAAAGTGCCGCATGCAGTACTGACCCTGATGGAGTACAAAGGCAATTATTGGTTTACCAACGAGCAGATGACAAAGTACCAGAGCATGCTGTGTGCGAATCCTTGGGTTCACTTGGAGATAGTGAAAAACACTCAATCCTGCTACTCTACTCCCTGTAGCACCTGGGCTACCTGAACATGATTGTATCCAGGTTATGGATGAAGTGTATTCCAGCCGCCCAGATCTGAAGGATGTACCGCTGGCTTCTCCTGATGTTCAGTACTTTACCGATGGCAGCAGTTTTGTGGAAGATGGACAGCGGAAGGCCAGATATGCTGTGGTCACTCCGGGGGTGGTTGTGGAGGCTGAGCCCTTACCCCTGGGAACCTCTGCCCAGAAAGCTGAACTCATTGCCCTTACTTGAGCCCTCCAGTTAGCTGCAGGTCTGAAGGCAAACATTTTCACTAATTCTAAGTATGCATTCACTACACTCCATGCCCATGGGGCCCTCTATAGAGAGAAGGGGCTCATAAATTCAAGTGGGAAATCTATAAAGTATGGGAGGGAGATTTTGGAGTTACTAGAGTCTGTGTGGGCACCAGAAGCGGTGGCAGTAGTTCACTGCAAGGCACACCAGCGAGGAGACATTTTGGTCATCCAGGATACTGCAGGGCTGATAGGGAGGCCAAGCTAGCAGCCCAGCGAGGAAGAGTCTCAGTAAGTGTTCAAGCCCCCTGTTTCCAATTCCTATGTCAGAGTGGGACCCACGTTATACTAGGAAAGAGATGGATTTCTTCACTGAGGAAGGGGCTACTCTCACTACTGCCTGGTGTTTGCGGTTACTGGAAGATCCACCCCGATATGTTATCCCTGAGAGTCTAGTGTCTGCTTTTTGTCCGCTGATTTCATGAGACCACCCACTTAGGTAGGACCTCCATGCAAACCATTCTACAGTCTTGCTTCTATGTCCCACATCTGACTGCCTTGATGGCAGCTGCCGCACGTCGCTGTCTCCAATGTGCCAAGAATAACCCCCGCCAAGGGCCTCTACCTCCCGTTTCTATACAGGCAGTTGGTGCTGCCCTTATGGAGAATATTGTAGTTGATTTCACTGAGTTACTCCGAGTAAGGGGTTATCAATATCTGCTGGTGATAGTGTGTATATTTTCAGGATGGGTTGAGGCCTACCCCTGTAGAACAGGGAGAGCCCGAGAAGTTACAAGGGCCCTGTTGAAAGAGATCATTCCTAGGTTTGGCCTTCCCCTTACTATAGGGTCAGATAATGGCCTTGCATATGTTGCTAAGTGCCTTCAGGACCTTTCTAAGGCCCTCCAGATCACCTGGAAACTTCACACTGCTTACCGCCCACAGAGTTCGGGAAAAGTGGAAAGGATGAACTGAACTCTGAAGCTCCATTTGTCTAAACTCTGTCAGGAAGCTCAGCTCATCTTAAGTGGGATCAGGCTTTGCCAATAGCCCTTCTCCGGGTCTGGTCCTCTCCAACTCAGACCTTGGGAATATCCCCTTATGAAGTACTATATGGTCGACCACCACCCATTGTTCAGGGCCTTAAGGGAGACCTAGAGCAGATAGGTAATGAACTTATGAGACAACACCTACTGGCATTGGGATCTGTTTTTCAGTCTTTGAACAGGTGGATACAAGAGCGACTGCCTATCTCTTTGTCAGAGCCACTCCATCCCCACCAGCCGGGAGATCGTGTGTGGATTAAGGAATGGAAACGTGAACCACTGTGCCCTACCTGGAGAGGTCCTTACACAGTTCTCCTAGCCACAGCATCTGCAGTCAAGGTCGCAGAGGTTACCCCGTGGATTCATCATACTCGTCTTAAGAAAGCTGCTCCTGACTTGGATGATAAGTGGACAGCGCACAAACATTCTCAGGATCCCTTACACCTCACACTGCGGAGAACCAGGGTGCTGGCAGATGACGGAGCCCTGCGCTAGCTGCATACTGGAAGCTGGCTAGTCTATGCACGGCGGAAGCTTGAGGAGTCATCTTCAGATACTGTTAGTGGGACATAAACTCCATGGTCGGTATGCACCTGCTCATGCTGACTTTTGTTCTGGAATTCATGTGGGGCCCTCCCTTTTTGACCTCAGGAACTATAAATGTAGTAACACTACTTGCCGGGACTGCTTTGAATACTTCGGACTTTTGTGTACGCAGCTCATCGCAGCCTGGAGTTTTTGATCAACATGTCTTATTGCTGTACCCACTAATTTGTGTGAAATGCAAACGTTTACTGTGATGCATAATCTGAACTGCAAACAGCCAAAGCTAACCTTTTCTACATTTTTCTACTTCATTGGTGTTACTCGTCCTACCTCAGCCTATTTTAACAAGGCCCCTTTCTCCTTGCAGGTTGTCTCCATGCTTAAAGCTACAGATTGCTTTATTTTTGTAAATACAACTGAAGGGTTTTTTTAATGTGTCTAAAACTGTATTATCATGCAAGTCTATTACGAAGGTATCTTATGCTTACTCAGAAATGTATCTTCCCTTAGGATGTTTTTTGTTATGTGGTAAAGCTGCTTACACTTATGTTCCCAGAAACGCTACTGGAGGTCCTTGCACTTTTGGCAGACTTACTACTGCTGCTTTCTCTCATTCCCCTAGTAAGGTTAGTTCCCACTCGTGCTATCCTCGATCAAAACCTATGCCTCCTATCTGTAACTCTAATGTGGAACCTTATAGTGATCAGACAGCTCTAGGACTGGCAATATCCATTGTAGGAGCACCTGGGTTAGCTTTACACAGTGCAATGGAAGTAAGCCGTATTGCTTGTTCCTTGGCCAAATCCATTAATCTTACCTCAACCATCCTAGCCACTATGAATCATGAGATGTCCGGTCTGCGGACGGCGATTCTTCAGAATAAGATGACCATTGTTTTTCTGCTCCTACGCTTAAATCATGGCTGTGAGGAATTTGAGGGTATGTGTTGTTTTAATCTCACTGATGAGAGTGTTTCCATTGAATGCTCTATTCAAGACCTACGTGATCTAGCTAATCATATCACCGCCCCTTCTATAGGTGCTGGGTGGTTTGTGGAATGGTTCAATTGGTTAGGTGGACTTAAAACCCTAGTGATAGGGGTTCTCCTTATTCTTCTGCTATGTGTAATCCTGCCATGCTGTATCCCTATCCTTATCCGATTTATTACCTCCACCATTGAGACCATGGTGGAGCGGAAAACTGCCGCCCATGTGATGGCAGTATGCAAATACAAATCCCTTCCACAGTTAGATCAACTGCTATGAGGGAAACTTGGCCTCCTTCACTACAAGGCAAATTTTTCCCTTAAAAAGTGGGGAATGAGGTAGAAATCCAGGCAGGGCTGAGAGCTGGAAGAGTTAAGTGAAAAGGACACACCCCTCTTGGTGAAGTCGTACCCTGGTACATGCTTGTCCCTCCCCTATTCCTTTGTCCTGCTGCTCTCTCTGCTTGCTAGAGATAAGAGTGCAGTAGGTTTTCTCCAATCGGGACTACACTGTAATAAAGTGACCAATCATGAAGAAATACTGTAATAACCTGATAAGAGGTCTATTATAATCTCTCTGAGCCCCCTGGTGGAGGCCCAGAATTTGGAAAAACTATTTTCTCTGGGTCTGTGCACATTAAACCGTTGTTTCCTTCTAAGACTCCTTGGGTGTTTCTTTCTTCACTGTTTATCTGCTACAAAAGGGCATGGGAGGAGGAGGAGGGGGGGTGGTAGAGCTGGTCATTGGATCATGTGTTAAGTGAGTAACAATTTTATGCACACATTGTATCAGTGGCTGTAGAAAACCATGATGAAAGCAGTGTGACAATTACACAGATCCCAATGTATTTTGCTCATGTTTCTCCATGAATCTTAAATAGGAAGTGATGGACTACATTGGCCTTGCAGGCTGCAATCCATGAGTCCCTCATAGTGTATTAGGGATGGGACAGAAATGCAACTTGAGCTAGCCAACTAAATCCTGGCCTCTCTCTGAGCCCACCTTCTATAGGTCCTAGCAGGAAGTGAGCAAACAAAACATGTACTTTCACTTTTTTATTTGTATTTAGGAAAACTCATGAGAGATGCATGCCAGTCAATTTGTCAGTAACGAAAGAGAAACAAAATTAAAAGTTACATATCTATTAATGTCTGTAAAAAGATCACATCTGTGTGTAGTGCTATAGATTTGGGCTTCAGTACTCGAGAACACTGTATCCCTCATTACCTCCTGTCTACAGGGCCAGCGCTACCATTAGGTGAACTAGGTGGTCGCCTAGAGCACTGACCCTCTGGGGGCACCCACTACCAGGGCTGGCTTTCCCATTGAGCCAGAATGTTTTTTGCATAGGGCCCCGCGCCAAAGACATTCTGTGCTGCCTTTGCCTGGATAAGAGTGTGAGACAATGCGTGCATCCCAGCATCGTTCACTTCAATCTGGCCCTGCGCTGTTATCTGATTTTTAATTTTGGCCCTCTCCTGCCTGGCTGGCCTGCTGCAGTCCCACGATCAAACTCTGTTTTGTTTTGTTTTTCCATGCCCCATGTGCTGCTACGCTGCCCAGCTCCTCCCACTCTCAGCATGGCTTCAGCACGGGAGGGTGACTTTAGCCTTGCAGAAAGTGTGTGATGGCACAGAAATCGGTGGTCATCAGCTCCTTCTTTGGAGAACGGCGAAGATCCATTCAGAGGAACAGTGCATACCCAGAGGTTAACAAGCCACTGCCGATTGTACACATGCTGTCTTGCTAGAGGAAACCTTTCCCTTCTACTTGCAGACTCGGGGGCGCCTGGATGAATGTTTAGTCCTGGCCCCTGAGGAATGCCGGGCGATGGTGGTTGTGAGAAAGTGATCAGAGCCCTCGAGGTAATTTTTTTTTCCGTAATTCAATATTCATCCTGTTTTGAAATATTGCAAGGAGAGCTAAAGCTTTTTGCCCCTTCCTCCCCTCCCCCCCATTACTTTGCTAACCTTCTGGCATTCTATCCTGATATTCATTAACCTTACAAAACATTTTTCTATTTATTTAACAGTTCTTTTATACTGCTTTATCATTTCAATCAAAGCAGTTTACATTGTAACAAACATGGTAAACATACATTAAACAGGGATGTTGATAACCTGGATTTTTCTGAGCAATGGAGGGTTAAGTGACTTGCTCAAGGTCTGCTAGTGGGAATCAAACCCTGGTCTCTTGGTTCCTAAGCTAGTGCTCTAACCACTAGGCTACTCCTCTAAGGATGGAAAGGATCTGTCCATTTCTTACTATTTATTTATTTGTTTATTTAAAGCTTTTCTATACCACGCTCTTTAAAATCAGTGCGGTTTACAAGTAGCATTTATTTGTACAAAGCAGGAAGTAACCTGCTTTGTACTTACACTGAACGGGTATTGCAACTTGGATTTAGAACAGGAGTAACTATATACATACTGAGCAATGTGTTGCTGCACTGTTGTAGCAACATGACGTTTTAAAACTTTTCATTAAAACAAAGTGCATATCAGAACCAAAATGATACCATGAGGATGGTGCTAATAAGCAAACAAAGTAATTATATGTGCACAGAAAAGATTATTTTCAAATCTCTTTCCAGTACTTTATTGGTGAAAATGGGCTTTTACAACATTGCCAGCCAGATATGTGAATAAAAGCCTGCGTGCATACTTCTACCTATAGCCATCAGGGGCATTACAGGGGAAAGGGATATAGTGAGGGGGGGGGGGAGGGGGATCATTTATGTACATTATTTTGAAAACTGATGCCTATGCTGTAAGTTAACCCAGAAACATTATGCACTCCAAAGAGCAGGTGCAAATATGTATACACAATTTTCCTGGGGCATCTTTCAAAGCAGAAGCATATGCATTTTTCATTTGATCTGAAAAGAAAGGCTTTGCCCTTCTGATGGTGGTTTCCTCTGTATGTACTCTTTGTCTCTTTTCTGGTGCCCTTTGGGGAGTTGTGACACTCTTGATGGCAGGTAGTTTCAAGCAGGTTTAACAGAGGAGTAGTCTAGTGGTTAGAGCACTGGCTTGGGAACCCAGAAAGCAGGCTTTGATTCCCACCAGTACTCCTTGTGGCCTTGGGCAAGTCACTTAACCCTCTGTTGCTCAGAAAAATCCAAGTTATCAATGTCCCTGTTTAATGTACATTTACCAAGTTGAAGTTACAATGTAAACTGCTTTGACTGAAATGATAAAGCAGTATAAATAAATAAATAATAGATGACAAGCTTCACTGTTCCATTCCAAAATAGCTTTCCCCATAAATATTAATGGGACAAACACATGAATGGTTTGTTTCTCAAAGACTAACTGGACAGATATATTCTGATGAACAAAAATGCACCCCAAAACCATTGGCACACCAATCCCTAATAGGCAGATATGCCTTCCCTGCCTGGCCACCTTCTTACCAAATGATCCTCTACTGTAAATGGTTTAAACTGACGCTACGGGGATAATTTTATAAGACACCACCTTGACTTCTTACAGAATACTGACTAGTGTAAAAGCGCATACCTTGTTTACTTTGACTGTGGGTGTATATGAGTGGGTTTGAGCAGAGCGTGGGCGGAGTATCCAGAGGATAAACAGGGGCATTTCCTATCTTGTGCGATACAGGAAATGCCCCCATTTAACCTCCCCACATTCAGCGCGGTGGTGGGTCAACTTTAACAGAGACACAGGAAAGAAGGAAAATGCAATTCTTTCTCGCGGTTCTGTAGAGGTGAGCTGAGGTGCTGGACTTTGGGCCTCGAACCTCCCCGGCTTCCTCTGAAGACGGTCAGGCAGGCGCTGGGCTATGAAAAATAAAATGCCCAAACAACCAAAGGTAGAAAAATACTTTTTTATTTTGAATGTATTAACTGAAATATTTCAGCTTTGGGAAATGTGCATCGCTAACATCTTTGCGTTTTGTTTAGTTACAATAGGAAATTAATTTATAGTTTTATTTCTCCAGTGTTGTTGGGGATCCCAGTTTAATTACTGTATTCCTATTTCTAAATTGTAATCCTTTATTCTGTGTTTGGTGATGGTCTATGTTTTGCATGTGTAACTGAGCTTCGGTATTCCGTTCATGTAGTTTCTATGTGACACAGTCCCACTTGTTCTCTTTCCCCAGTAGGAGATGTATTGGTATTCTCTGAGATGTATTGGTTTAATATTTATAGTGTTTGATAGACAGGGTTTGGTGCTTTGTGAGTCCTGGTAGTGCTGTTATGATACAGGTTTGCTATGGATTCTAAATGAGCAGGGTGTATAGTATTCCCTAATGGGCCTGGCAGTTGACAGTAAGGTAAAAATCTGGTAGTCTTTTTTTTATTCTCACTGCCCATGCAAATGGAATTCAGACACTCATTAAGAGGCATGTTTAGAAGTTAATGCACATTCACAATGTGCACTAAGTACAGGAACCCCCATTTATTTCTATTGGCGCAGTGGCATTTAACACACATTAATATTTAGTAAACATGCCCCTAAGTCATTGCCAGGACAAAAGAGAGGCCTGTGAAGGGCTCCTTTGAAAGTTGCCTAAAATTTTAGTTGACAACATATACATTTAAAAATAAAATAACTTAAATGCAAATGTATGCAAATGAGGTCCAGTAGGTATGCAAATGAGGCCCCACAATGAATCTCCGCACATGGCCCCGCACTACCCTTGGGCTGCCCCTGCCCACTACTACCACTGTCACCCCTCTCTGGAACAGACAGCAGCAGCAATAGTCGCAAACTGCCCCGCAGATCTTACCTTCAAGCTCTGGCATCATGAGGCTGTTTGCTGCTGCCTCTCTCCAAATCTCTATGCCAACTTCCTGTTTGCATGGGAAGTCTGCTTTGGGTGTTGGAGAACAGTAGAAGCAAACAGCCTTGCAGCACCGAAGCTTGAAGGTAAGCTCCACGGGGCTGCTCGTGGCTATTGCTGCTGCTGTTGAGGCTGGCAAGGGGCCTATGGAGCTGGCCCTACTTGTCTAGCCTATTGCTAACTGCTCTTCTATGGTGTCCTGTCAAATCATTTCTCTCCCCTTTAATCCATTCAAAACTTGCTTGTATGGCTAATCTTCCATCAGATTGGCTATGCTCACATAACCCCTCTTCTCAAATTACTTCACTGGCTCCTAGGGCTTTCACCACCATTAAGTGAACTAGGCAGTTCCTAGAGTGCCAGTGATCTGAGGACATCCCATTTCCCTGCTCCTCTTTAGGCTTTGCAGCAGTGGTGCTTACCGAAACCTGTGGTGCTGTTTGTGTTTCTGCCCCCCCCTCCCCAACACAGACTTCCTGTTTGCATGGGGACAGAAGTGGCTAGACAAGAGTTATTGGTAAGGCCATGGTACTGCTTAAAGTAATTGCTGCCACTGCAGGTCCTGAAGAGGTGCGGGAGCAGGGGACCAGTCTAGAATGAGGTTTACGAAGGCTGCCTCTAATCCTTGTACCAGCCCTACCTACTCCCTATCTGCTTTCGCATACAGTTCGTACTTCTGCTACTGACTCACAAGTGCATTCTTTCTGCAGCTTCTCATTACCTTTCCTCTCTTTCACTACAACCAGTGTATTTTTCCTAGGAAAAATGGTGCCGTAACTCATAGTCGGGGCTCTTTTGTTACCACATGAGCACCATGGGTCATTTTTAGCAGGCAACGAAAAAGGTGCTGGTACTCTGTACTTCCCCATAGCCCCTCAAAAAAAAGCCCTGCCTATAACTCTCCTAAACACTGCTCATACAGTAAGTCACTCTTGATTGCGCCCTTCTTGACTATGACCAACTCCAAACTTTTTTTGGTCCACCTTGCTGCACTTTATGCCTAGAATCGACTACCTGTGTTAGTAGTCAAGCTCCATTTCAACTCCTATTCAAATCCAGGCTAAAAGCCCAGCCCTTTATCTGCTTTTGGATCTCGATTCCCTTATTCTCTTGTTTAACATCCATATGTCTTCTAATCATTTCTCTCAGGAGTTACCCTCCTATTTTTTTGTCTTGAATAAATTGTAATAAAACAAAACTTAGTGGTCTTCTCCTTGAATGAATACTTCACAGTACAAATAAACCAGTCTTGTTCACTCAATGTATCACTTCAGTTCAATATTCCTATATGCATTCAATTATCTAATACAGGTCTCAGATAAACGTTGGCACTAGAATTTTGGGTATTATATATCCCCAGTTATGTGCCCGTTAACATCAATGACCTCTATAAATATCTTTCAAAAACTGTAATGAAGTACTTAGCTTAGTGTATGCTATTTTCTCCATACAGCCAGTGCTTCTCACTTCTCATCTTCCGTACATTCTTAAAACATGGAGGAGTGGTCTAGTGGTTAGGACAAGGTACTTCAGGCCGGAGGGCCGGGGGTTCAAGTCCCACCTGGGGACAGCAATCTCAGGCCGGAGGGACTGGGATTTCTAGTCCTATAGGCACTCCTTGTGGTCTTGGGCAAGCCACTTAACCCTCCATTGCCCATGTTCCCTGTAAGTATTAATGTATGTGTGTCATATCCCCTCATGTTAAATGTATCCCCCAATTGACTGCTTTGACCAGGTGAAAAGCAAAATATAAATACAGCTAAATAAATAAAAAGCCCCACAGGGGACCTCATGACACTTTTTATTTTCTGAACGAATGATGCTGCCCACGTATTACTATTCAGAGACCTCCAATTGTTCCATCTCAGAACCATCTGAAAACACCGCGCATGAATAAATTGTAAGCTCTGTGCATAGCAGTAGAGGGACTGTCTCTTATATGCTTATGTAGTGTATTGTATATGCCTTGTAGTGCTTGTAGGTGATGGACAATTGTTGGATAGAAGAAGTTTGACATTTTCACTACCACAAGAAGGTAAGGAAAACAACATAAGATATGCCATATCGAGTCACAGGGTTAGTGCCAGGGTTTCTGGCACCCCAATGCAAACTAGCTTGGTGCCCCCTCCTCATTACTATTAATGCTGGTTGCAATTTTCCAAAACTCCTTTCTGAACTCTCTTCACATGATACAAGGGTTTCTTCTTCAAATCCAATGTTGTAAGAAAATTGCAGTGAAGGGGCAAATGCATAGCCAGAATAAAAATTACTACTGAACAGTAAATACTTAGTATCAAATGAACAGGCTGTGAATAGTCCAAGAGCAGGTTAAATTCTAGATATGGATCAAAAGAAAAACAAATACTCAGCTATATGGACAGTTCAGAACTATTTTACTCATAGTCCAATTACTAAATTACAAATTAATTTTTTTTTCTACCTTTTTGTTTGGCCATTTAATTTTTTTTACTGATGTTGGCTCCAGGCTTTGGTTTCTGTCTTCTCTTAGCTCTTTTTTTTACAGGGACTTCTGTCTGTTTGTCATTTTCCTCTTTCTTTGTATTATTTTTGCTTCCTCCACTACATCCATCTGACACTGAACTTTCAGCTTTCTTCCATTTATTTTTATACATTTCTAGCCACTCCAATTTCATTAATTCTTTCTTTCCTATCCTCACTTTCCCTCTTTTTACTGTATCTACAGCTCTTTGTCTTCTTCCCTCACCCTGGCCATCCTATTCTCCTTGCCCTTATTCCCCATTCTTTCACTAACCCTCCTTTCACTCTGTCTTCCAATCAGCATTATCTCTCTTCCATCCATCTACTCATATTCTCTCTCCAGCACCCTTTTCACCCATTTATTCTCTCCCCTCTCCCTTTTCCATTCATCATTTCTTCTGTCTCAGAACGTATCCAGCATGTCCCCTCTTTTTCCCTAATCCTGCCCCCATGCCTAGCATCTCCCCTGTCAACTGGGTTACTTACCTGTAACGGGAGTTCTCCGTGGACAGCAGGATAAGTCAGCCACACCTGGTGACATCCCCCGACGGCGCCATATATGGAAGTGCTCTCTAGAGCTCAGAACCTTTTTGAGCATGAGCCAGAGGCCCAACCCACTAGCCCTCCCCTAGCCAGCCAGTGAGTCACAAGCTGTGCCCAGCGTGTCCATGGCTAGGGGCTCAAAGAGGCCAACCTCGGCCCGGGGAGGTGGGCGGGAATGTGTGGCTGACTTATCCTGCGTCCAAGGAGAACTCTCGTTACAGGTAAGTAACCCAGTTTTCTCCTTGGACAAGCAGGATTCGTCAGGCACACCTGGTGCCTCCCTAGCTGCGCGATAGCGCGGGACAGCAATGGAGAGGGAGGCCGAGTCTAGGTGAAGGCAATTAGTGTTTAATTGCACACGTAAACCTTTACACTTGACAGGTTTACAAATGGTAACTGCAACAAGGTAACTGTAACTAGTAACTGGCCAACACGGCCGTACGGAAAGTAAATGGCCAACATGGCTGGAGGCTAAGTCTCAGTCATAATGCTGAAAGAGAAGGCCGACATAACAGCACATTAACTATATGGACCAGCCATGAATCTATATAGGGAAACTGGTCCGGATGCTCCTTCACTACAATTTAGCCTCCGGACCCCATGCTCTAATCACAATTTACAAATCACAATTTACAGTGTAAATCTTCTAATCTCAATTCAAGGAATGCAATGTTCAGTGTAAATTTTCTAATCTCACTTCTGGGAATACAATATACAATATAATCCAGGTAACAGGCAGAGTTTGGTTGCGCAAAACACAGGACCACAAAGGGAAAAGGAAAGAGGGAAAACAGAAAACAGAGACGTCTCGGCAGCAAATACTCATACACTCTCTTTCCTCAGTAGTAGCTGTTACAAATACACATTACACACACTCTCTCTAGCTGTAGCATAGGATTTAACTTTAACCATGAGGATAATAGTAATATAGCTAGCTATTTTTCTAATGTCCACTAGATGGAGCTCCAGGATCACTAGCACAAAAAAAGCCCCCAACACTAGAAGCACATGGCAGCACAAGCACATAGCAGCACAAGAGAAGCCCCCAACACTAGAAGCACATGGCAGCACAAGCACATAGCAGCACAAGAGAAGCCCCCAACACTAGAAGCACATGGCAACACAAAAGAAGCCCCCAGCACTAGAAGCACATGGCCCCCAACACTAGAAGCACATGGCAACACAAAAGAAGCCCAGAACACTAGAAGCACATGGCAACACAAAGGAAGCCCCCAACACTAGAAGCACATGGCAACACAAAAGAAGCCCCCAGCACTAGAAGCACATGGCAACACAAAAGAAGCCCCCAAGTACGCTTCATTAGAGACAGCGTGTGTAGGCTCTAAATAAATCGCCCCGATCATCGGAGAATTGCGATCAGTGCAATTATTAATAAACAGCTTGAAAGGCACACTTAAGGGGGTAAAGTGCTAATGTTTTTGGTCATTTTAAGAAGTTTTGGCAGCGCTTTAAAGTGCTTTAAGGTACCCGAGGTTACTGCGACCATTTTTGGCGCTCGCAAGCGCCCCCTCCCCCTCCCCCTCCCCTTTTTCCCCACAGACTGGACGAGCAGTGGTTTCAGGAACTCTGGGGCCCTTACTCGGACTGCTCGTGCAGGTGATCAAACCGCTACAGGTTACAGAGTTTTCCCCACAGACTGGACGAGCAGTGGTTTCAGGAACTCTGGGGCCCTTACTCGGACTGCTCGTGCAGGTGATCAAACTGCTACAGGTTACAGAGTTTTCCCCACAGACTGGACGAGCAGTGGTTTCAGGAACTCTGGGGCCCTTACTCGGACTGCTCGTGCAGGTGATCAAACTGCTACAGGTTACAGAGTTTTCCCCACAGACTGGACGAGCAGTGGTTTCAGGGACTCTGGGGCCCTTACTCGGACTGCTCGTTGCGGGTGATCAGGCCACTACAGGTTCACAGAATTTACCAGATTTACCAGATACAGAAATACAGAACTACCCAAACAGTAAAACAGTAAGGCAGTAGTACTCACCAGACCTCTGATCAGAGAGAGTTTGGATGCCAGTCTATCCAGCCGGTTTTCAATCGGGGGGTCAGCCGCAGGGACCGACTGACCAGACAAGTCAAGGTGTCCTTCTGGAGCACAAAGGGGCCCAGGGCGCCAAGGACCATTAATCACCTGGAGGGGCCGGTCCCTGACCGGTGGAGGCCCGATGTTGCAAGAGCAGAAGTCTTCCCACCGTGGGTGTGATGAGAGAGGCTTTTTGTTTAATTTAAAAGGGTCCCATCTGGGTCGCCAAATGTTGCAGCCAAACAGCTTAAAATGCTCTCATTCTCTCACTCACCCACAGAAGGAAGCACACAGACAGGCTGGAATGCAAACAGGATCTTTTAATGTGCACACAGGCCCAGACAGAGAGCCGGTACCCTCCACAAAAATCTGAGCCCCGAAGGACGTCCTACATTGTCTTATATACAGTACATTTTCAAACTCATTCTACAATCTCATTCGTCTCAGGTATTTCCTGTCCACCAATCAGCAGCCCCTGGGGAAGGTGCCTGGGTGACCTGTCCAAACCGGTATGCTCTGGTCTGCTGATTTCTGGGCAAGGGGGTATTGTGCTCAGGCCTGGAGGGGGGAAAGGTGCCTACTGAAACCTTTATGTCTTTTCTTAGCAAGCTGATCACTATGTAAAATCCTCATGGCTTGGGGGGAAGGGTTACCCACAGCTAAACCTCATGGCTGCCTCATTAAGCCCGCTGGAGCAGACATATTCCAGTTAATAAATTCAAAATTAAATACTTTTCTTTTTTACCTTTTGTTGTTTGGGCACTTTATTTTTCAGTCGCAATTGCCACAGTCTCTCTTTTCTGTGTTCTTCATGTCTTCTGCTAACTCTCCATTGTCTACTGCCCATATCCTTTCTTCTCTTCTCTTATGTTTTTTCCATTTTCTATCTACATCTGCCTCTGTCTTACTGATCTTTCACTTTTTGTTCTTTTCTCCACTTCTTTCTTTACTCATTCATCCACTCAATTTCAACCCTCCATTCTCAATCCCCCTTTGACTTTTCACCTAGCAGCTTTCCATTTACTCTTCTAATCTCCAGCACAGCCCCCCCATTTCTCATCCCACTCTTTTGCTAGCTTTTTATTCCCCTTTGTGCCTCCTAGGTCCCTTTCACCACCCAGTTACTTCCTTCTTAGATATTCATGAATGTGGCCTTTCCTCCTCCTTACCCCAGCATTCCCTCTTATGCCCATCTTTCAACTCTTCTCTATGACCTTTTTTCCTTCCCACACAAAATATCTCTTCCCCTCTCAATCCTCACTCCCCCAGTTTCTTTTTTTCTCCCCCAGGCCTACCCTCTTCCAGTTCCAGCCTTCTCAGCATCTGCTCCCTTCCAGTCCCATTCTCCCCAGCATCAGCCCATTTCCAGTCCTAGCCCCCCAGTATCAGTATTCCTCTAGTTCCAGTAGCAGTCCCCATGCCAATAGCTCCCACTCCCTTCCCCCTCACTCACACTCTCACACACATATCCATGGCCCCACACCTCAGGGGGCTCCATGTTGACCTGACTGGCTTGAGGGGGAGCCAGTAAGAACCAAACTTTTACTCCCCTTCTGCACAGCTGTGGGAGTAAAGACCTACTGGAGTGGTTTCTTTTTTTCTCCTGCAGTTGTGTTAAGTTGTATGCTGCTGGCACAGGTCATTACGTCAAGGTTAAACAGGAGCATTTTCTGAGGAAGTCAACAATGGAAAAGCTCTATAACATCAACAAAGACATAACCTGGTGCTGACTGTGGTACAGATCACCAACTACTACTATGCAAACTCAAGCTAAAGTTGAAAAAAGCAAGCCACTCATGAATGTAGCAAAATATGACCTTGAGAATATAGCACCAGAATTTAAAGACAGCCTGAAAATTTGATTTGCTGCTTTAGTTCAAAACTGTTTTTATTACAGAAATAACACCATATAAAAAAAGGAAATACAAATACAGTTATCATATGACATACATAAATCAATAAATACATTTTTGACATGTTTATATTTTTTTCTGTCCCCTCCCCTCCCAATCCCCCCTAGTCCCACTCCCCTTTTACTCTCCATCCCAGGGGAGGGGTGGAAATAGAGACAGCCATATTCCTTATACAGAGTGCGGTGTTCCTTAAGCACCCTATGTCATTCCCCAAGCCCCCTCCCCCTCCCCTACAGATGCTTCAAGATGGCCTCCTATAGGTCATTCCAGACATAGCTGCGGCTGTGCGGGGCAATATTTGCACGTAATAGTCCCACACTTCATGAAATCAGGGTATATGTTGGCGTCCAACCTTGGCCCATAACTTATTTATTTGCATGTGCCGATGCAGAGCATTCCACCATTGCCAGTCACTCGGAGGTTCGGTGTTTTTCCAGCCCATCAGAATGACCTAGGAAGCTAGACTCCATGCCAGCTTCAGCCAGCGCCGTTGGCCCCAGCCTGCCATTTCTACTCCCTCCATAACATGGAGGAGGGCGGACTGCGGAGTCTGCTCCCACCTTTGGTTGAGAACCGCCTCAGCAATATTCCTGTATGAATGGGCAAGACCACATTAGATGGATTAAAGAGGCTCCTTCTTCATTACATTTGGGACAGTGGGTCCAACTGCTATATCCAATCCCACAAAACTGACCCGGTGAGAGATATACCCTCCTAATTATTTGGTATTCCATGTCCTGGAGACAGACCATAGCCATAAACCTAGGGATCCTGCCAATAGTCTTCCATAGGACCTCACCCGTGAGAGTCGTGCTGAGGTCAGCGTTGCATGTTTCCGCCAAGTGATGGCAAGAGGTCCGAGAGACATGGGTAGCAAAAGAAGATTGTACTCTAGCCACCTGTATCTGGTCTGAATCCTCACAGATAAAGAAATATTTGAGTTTGCAACAGAACTCACTGGACAAATTGCCCTTAACCAAGCCCTGGAGGTAGCTCCTAAGTTGGTAGTAGGAAAAGAGGTCCCCTCTCCCCAAGTCAAACTGGGACTGGAGTTCCTCAAATGATATTAGTTCTCTATCTTCTGTCAAAACTTGGTCTAGGTATAGGATCCCTTTGCGTTGCCATTGACAAATGAAAGAGAAGGACATCCCTAGGAGGAAGTCAGGATTACTGTAAATTGGTAGGCAAACTGATTGTGAGTAGGAATGACCAAGACGGCAACAAATCCAGCGCCACACCTGTTGAACCACATGGACAGTAGGGGAGCTCCTCATTTGGGGGGAAGACTTGCTCAAGGGCGCATGTAGTACATAGTACAGTGTGACCAGTGCAACAAGGGCTCGTTCACAATCCAAATGGGTATGTTCCTCTATGTCAAAAAGCCAGTCCTTCAAATGATGCAGTAGGTATGCTAGATTATAGGCCCGGAGATCAGACACCCCCATACTTCCCTGGCACCATGATCCATAAGAACATAAGATATGCCATACTGGGTCAGACCAAGGTCCATCAAGCCCAGTATCCTGTTTCCAACAGTGGCCAGTCTAGGTCATATGCACTGTTCCCTCTAAGCTGTGCGCGTGTGTGCGCGCACAAACCTCGCCGAGCGAGGGCACATACTTTACAACAGAGCGCACAAAAATTACGGTTCTGATTCTGATAGAAAACAACACAGAGATCTTAAAATTTAAAAGTTGTTGTGTGTATTTATGGTTTTCACAAGTTCTACAATATTTTCTTGTGCAATCAATGTGGTGTACATACTGTATTCTGACGTGTAGTCAAATTTTAAAGTATATAACTCCGAGTGTCGTTATGTGGCGCACAAAAATTTAACCTTCCTTCAAAAGCTGCACAGCTGATATTTTATGCGCACACAGCCTACAGAAAATTAGAGGGAACATTGGTCATATGTACCTAGCAGTTTCCCCAAAAGACACAGGTTTCACAATGCTTGTACTGGGTCAAGCATTGATATCCTGGGTCCCCAATGGTTTATGGACCTTTCCTCCAGGAACTTGTCCAAACCTTTTTTAAACCCAGCTACACTAACAGCCTTTACTACATCCTCCGGTAATAAATTCCAGAGTTTAATTATACGTTGAGTGAAAAAATATTTTCTTTTATTAGTCTTAAATAGTTTACCCTGTAGCTTCATTGCATGTCCCTTGAGGACCTGTAATGTTATTTGAGCGCATTTCCCTCGCCACAGGAACTTAGAGATTAAGCATTCTAGTTTGAGAAAATCTTTGTGAAAACGCTAAAACAGCAGCATCTGAAGCATAGAGAGCCATTTCGGGAACAATATCATCTTAAATAGAGATATCCTACCTCCCAGGAATAAAGGCAGGTCCTGCCACCTCACCAAGAGCTGTGCAGTCTGTGCCATTAGAAGCCCGACATTGGTTTTATATAGATCACCCAAGGCCGCTGGTATAATAACCCCCAGATACCGGAATGAAGTTTGTGCCCACTTGAGCGGAAAGACTCCCTTCCATGTTCATAGTGATTCCCCAATTGCCATTGCTTCTGATTTGTCTAAGTTCAGTTTGTAAATGGAAAAAGCTCCAAACCTGACGATTTTGGCGAGTATGACCTTCAAGGCGTGGCTGGCTCAATAGTATGAATTCTTAAGTACCTAAGCGAACTCCCAGGACAGTTGGGCTAGCCCATATGTGGGACAGTAGCGGCTCAAAGGTAAGTAAAAACAGAAGGGGAGATGAGGGACAGCCCTGCTGTGTACCTCAGCGCAGCAGAAATCTCTCTGTTTGTCTGCCATTAATCAAGATCTTTGGCCATGGGTCAGCATAGAATGTGTGCATGGCTTGCAAGAAAAGTCTCTCAAATCCCAAGTGTTCTAGCACTGAGAACATGTATCACCAGCCCATTCTGTCAAAAGCCTTTTCAGAGTTGAAGCTGATGAGCAGAGATGGAATCCGCATGGCCGCGCAATAGTGTTGGGTCGCACGAATTTGTCAAATATTCCCTATTGCTTGCCAGCCTTTCACAAACCCCATTTGTGATGGGTGAATAAGAGTGGGCATCAATGGGGCCAGGCATTCCATCAGAACTTTAGCCATGATCTTAAGGTCCACATTTAATAGGGAAATGGGTCGATAAGAGCTTGGCATAAGAGAGACCCGGCCTGGTTTTGGGATCAACATGATCAAAGATCAAAGCATTGTTTCTACAGTATGGAAAGAACTGCAGTGTGGCTAATTGCTCATACAGCTGACAATGGAAGGTAGACCTTATCACACAATATGTGGTAGAATTCCGCGTTGAATCCATCTGGGCCTGGAGCCCGCAGTGACTTCAGACCCTTGAACACTTGGTGAATTTCCTGGGGAGTAAACATGGCCTTCAACTGGGCATTCTGCGTTGGTGTAAGCCTAGGGAGACTACATTGTTGCAAGTAAATATTGGCCCCTTATCCATCTCGAGCATCAGATGAATAAAGTTTACGATAATATTCCAAGAAAACATCTTCCACCTCTTTCTGTATCGTCCAAACCCTCCCGCCCACTGTCTGAACCAAGGGCACTGTCCAAGGACCCCCTGCAGCTTTAACAAGTGAAGACAACAAGCAGCCAAAGCGCTTCCCAAAGCGGTTGAGGGTGTAGTGGTAGTGGAGCATGGAGCGTTTGGTCCTGGCATGAATCAGGGTATTCAATTGACTATGATTTGCTGCTTTAGATACAGATGACAGAGCTCCAGAAGAATTATGGGTTGACATCAAGAAGGTTGTGTTGGAAGAAAGTGAGAAGTCTCTACAAAAGGTGAAAAAGCAAAAATGACCAAAATGGATGACAGAAAAAAACTCTGAAAATTGCCCAGAAATGCAGAGAAGCTAAAGTGAGAGGAGAAAGAGAGGCAATCGCAGAACTCAACAGCTTTCCAACATGCAGCAAGACAAGACAAGAAGTACTACAATGACACATGCAAGGAAATAGAATCAGAAACTATTAGAGGAAGAACAATTTCAGCTTTCCTAAAGCTATGAGAGTGAGAAAAAATTCCAGCCTCAAATTGGAATGCTACAAGATGCTCAAGGACCCATGTTGAATGATGCTGAGAAGATCAAGAAAACATGGAAAGAATATACAGAGTCATTATACCATAAAGGTCAAGTGGACTAACAGCCGTCTCAACCTGTCCCTTATGATCAGTCACCATTAGTGATGAAAGAAGTCAAAGCAGCATTGAAAGCCTTATCAAAGAAAAAAGCACTGGGCATTGATGACATTCCTATTGAAGTATTACAGCAACCAGATGCAGCTGTTACTGTACTTACAAGGCTCTGCCAGGAAATTTGGAAGACATCATCATGGCCAACTGACTGGAAAAGATTTGTGTTTATACCAATACTAAAGAAAGGTGATCCAACTGACACTGGAAATTATTGCACAATTGCTCTGATCCCACATGCCAGTAAGATTCTACTGAAGATTATTCAGCAGAGACTACAACCATACCTGGAACAAGAACTACCTGAAGTGCAAGCAGGGTTCAGGAAAGAGCGAGGAAGGAATGACATCATAATGGATGTGAGATGAATCCTTGAAAAGGCAAAAGAATACCAAAAAGTTATCTATAGGTGTTTTATTGACTACAGCAAGGCTTTTGACTATGTAAACCATGAGAAACTCTGGGCCACATTAAGAAACATGGCTATACCAGGACATCTGCTTGCTCTCTTGCACAACCTTTACATTGGATCAAGAACCAACAGTTCGAACGAAACTAGGAGAAACAGAAAGGTTTAAAATTAGCAAAGGTGGCTTCTGGTTCTGATAGAGATGTGAGAGGCTGCTTCAACTCATGGTTCCAGGCATCTTGATTAAAAAATCGTGGGTTTTCAAATAAATCTAAGGACTAAACCAGTGTATCTTAACCTGTGGAGATGCCAAAAATGCTCTGGGCACATCCAGAGAAATCTATCAAAGACTTCCATGCAGAAAAAGCAGCAAAATTGCCACAAGCAGGAAAGGCAGCCGGACCTATCATGGCGGTGGTGACTACTGCTGAACAAAAACGTCTGGGGTCGGGAGACATGTCGGAACTCCTGCAGGAGATTCATACTTCTAAGCTCGAAATTATTAGTGCTATCTTGGCCCGCTTTAATGAGCATTTCGATTCCATGCTGGCTCAACTGCAGGAGCATGTGGGAAGGCTGGAGGACTGGGAGGTACAAATGGGAAAAGACATGGATAAACTAACTAAAGTAGTACACTGGCTGGAAAGTAAGGCAGAGGACCAAGAGAACTACGATTGCTGCCAAAACCTTAGAATCTTTGGGATCCCAGAAGGCGCTGGGGCATCGGATGCATGCAGTTTTGTGCAGCAGCTTCTAAGTGCTTGCTTTCCCGCTCAGCTGGCGAACCCCGCCTATGAGATTGAACGAGTGCACTAAGAGACATGGTCAAAACCTAAGGTGGGTCAAAAACCTCGGGTCCTCATTGTATGGATGCTTCATTAATGGGAGAAAGAGCATATTATTATGGAAGTCAGAAAGTCCAGAACAGTAACATACAAAACTTGACAGGTCTCGATATTCCCAGATGTTAGCAGTGAAAGTCAGAAAACGGAAAGAGCTGATACCATATAGAGACACTCTGGCTAAAATAGGGCTCAAGGCTAGCATTTGGTACCCTGCTCATGTCACTGCCATGTACAGAGGGAAGCAAGTGTTCCTTCAGTCCCTGGAAGCGGTGGGGCGCCTGCTGGAGCAGGTACGGAGAAGCACTTCAAAAGGGGAGCACTCTAGCACCGAGACCGCCGACTAGGACAACTACAGTGCACGTTGTCACACCCTCAGGGGCCCCTACCGGTGGGGTCAGGTATTACCCAATGACTCCTCCTCTTGGCTCTGTACTTGCTGCAGACAGCCCTGTCTGGCCCTCTGGGAGCGTGGTAGTTGTACCTTCTTTGATAAGAATCACTCACTCACACACTTCAACTTCAAATCAGGGCTTTATTCCCCGTCCACGAGGTTTTTTCCTTCTTTGGCAAAACAAATAATAAACCACTTCGGGCATATAACAGATTAACTGTGCAATACGATCACCCGTACGTACTTTAAAGTCTTTGTCCCCTAAATTAAATAACAGGACTTTCACTGGTCCTCGATAATCGGGGTCGATAACCCCGGCACCAACATCTATCGCATACTCCACTGCTAGACCTGACCTCGGCGCTATCCGTCCGTAGCATCCATCTGGGACTTTAATCTGGATGCCTGTGTCTATCAGTGCTTTCCCCCCCTTTTACCACCACAGTATTCTCCACACTAAAAAGGTCGTATCCCGCGGCCATTGCAGAGGCTCTTTTTGGACTTTTAGCCTGGTCAGTATTCTTACAAAACTGTAGGGTAAATTTCTGTTTTCCAGCTGGTGGTGGCTCCTGAGCCTGGGGTCCCTTTTTATGTGGTTTCCCAAATAGTGGACTAGGGATAGCGGCTGCTATTGCTTCTTCCTTTTCCTCCTCAGCTACTGCTGGATATTGTGTGGGGGCGGGGACTAATATCTCTTGGAGACCTTTCTCCATCTCTTGGCAGAAAGGAATCCAG
Source organism: Ichthyophis bannanicus (assembly GCA_033557465.1). NCBI lineage: Eukaryota > Metazoa > Chordata > Amphibia > Gymnophiona > Ichthyophiidae > Ichthyophis > Ichthyophis bannanicus. Next base: position 162,220,153 of record CM066041.1, read on the forward strand.
TCTCGTCCAAGGACAACCGCATAAGGCAGTTTAGGTACCACCACGACTAGTATCCGACGGATGGTCCCCAAACCTTGTATGCCCACCTCATGTAGCGGATAGTGGGAAGCTTCCCCATGTACGCATCTTATGCGTACTTGGCCTTCTACTGGATTCGAGGGAGACGACCGATGTTTTTCTATGGTTTCCCAGAGGTCACGAGAAACCATACTCTGATCGGCCCCCCGAATCCAGTAGCGCTAGGACCTGTATCCCCTCTACCTGGACCATTTGTACGAATCCCTCGGGTATTATCTCTTCTGTCCCTGTTACGAGGGCTGTCCTAACCCTACACTCTTTCCTGTTATGTCCAGGCTTACCACATTTGTAACATTTTCTCATGTTTATAGCCACAACATCTTTACCTGAGTCATAATTATGTGCCTTGATTCTTTCATACTTTTTCCACTCACCCGACTCTCTCACACCTGCCACTTTTAAAAGGCTTATCTTGGAGGTTTCAGCTTGTTTGGCTTCCCTAAACACTTCTGCCAGTTTAGCTGCCTCCTCAGTATTAGAGCAATTTTGTAGAGTGAGAAATGTTTTCATTTCTGGGGGTATCGCTAGCAGGAATTGTTCTAGAATAACCTCATCTAGAATGGATTCTAGTGTTTTCCCGTCTGGGTCTAACCACTTGTATGCCAGACTTTTAAGTCGTTGGCATAATGCTTTCGGGGTTTCATTTTCGTGTATTTGTGCCTCCCTGAACAACCGCCTATAGTGTCTTGGTGTAAGACCAAGCCGATCTTTTACTGCTTTCTTAATTTCCAAATAATCATTAGCAAGGCTAGCAGGCATGGCCTTAAATGCAGACAAAGCTTCACCGCTTAGGGTCATTGCAAACCGCATTGCCCATTGCTCTGAAGGCCATTTAAGGTTTCCAGCTATTCGTTCAAACGCTTCAATGAAATCGTCAGGATTGTCCTCCTGTTTTAAATGTCTCAAGGACAAAGCAAGGCCAGTGTTCAGTTCTACTTGCGGTATCGTCGTAGTACACGCTGCTCCTTCTCCATGGGACTTGCTTAGCAGAGCGTTCACTGCCTCCAGCAATGGTTGTTGCTGCTCTTTCATGGCGGTCATATACTGCTCTTGCAGATGCTGCACCATTCTCGCTTGTTTGTCCCACTGTTCATTTATCCACGATAACATGGCCTGTGGAACCATCTTCTTCTCCTCCGGATTCTGCACCTGTAAAGAAAGAAAAAGAAAGACCCACCAAGTGCGGTACTTTCTACACAATATTTTATCCCAGTTATAGCGCCCCTCTTTTCTCACTGGGTATCCTGTACCCGTCCACCCAGGCTACTAGTACCTTAGTCTCCTGGCAGACTCCAGCATGTGAGAAAAGGTCTTTTATTCGTCCCCTGGCCGATCTGCCAGTCGAATATTCCTCGGACAGTATTCTGTAACCAATATTCTCCTTGCTTCTCAGCAATGTCCTTTTTCCTCCTCTTTCCAGGAAAAATTAGCTTTGCCACAGGAAAAAAAAAATCCTCAATACTACGCCATTTTCTTGTCACACCCTCAGGGGCCCCTACCGGTGGGGTCAGGTATTACCCGATGACTCCTCCTCTTGGCTCTGTACTTGCTGCAGACAGCCCTGTCTGGCCCTCTGGGAGCGTGGTAGTTGTACCTTCTTTGATAAGAATCACTCACTCACACACTTCAACTTCAAATCAGGGCTTTATTCCCCGTCCACGAGGTTTTCTCCTTCTTTGGCAAAGCAAATAATAAACCACTTCGGGCATATAACAGAAATTAAATATGGAACAAAAATAGCTTGCTTCAGCTTTTAACTATGACAAAAGAAAAGAATTAAACAGACTTTCTGTTCTCAACACAGCCTTTTCTTTTGCTGCCTTTGTACAGCTCAATTATACTGTTGCCTGAGAGAACCGTTTGTTAGCAAACAGATTATGGCTTTAAACTCTGGTTATCTTCAACCTTCTTATCTCAAAGAAAACTCTGGGTCAATTACTGATAAAGAACAGTCCATTGGTTCAGGACTTACTGGCATATCCGGATTATCATATTGCATTAATTCATATTCACCTGAACACACATTTACAGGATCAGCTGTTTCACCGGAGTAAGGCTGGCTTGCTCCGTCAAGCAGGAAGTTACTTTGTTTCTCTGAGCCAAAGCCTTGCTGGGAATTACCATACGTTTTTGAGTGAGGCTCGTAGGAGCTCTGCCTCTGCTGGTAACTAGAAGGAAACTTCAAACATTCACTGGCTCTGTTATTAGAGTGTTCACGGTATGCTCTGAGCTTGCTCGGGCTTAGCTCTTGCAGTACAGCTGCCTGTGATTGCACTATTCGAGACGGCACCTTGTTAAAACTTGGGAGTTTAAAATTGCTAGCAGAATTACAAGCTCCTGCAGGTAGGAAAACTTCTCTTCTCTTAGGGCTTCTAGCACAAGGGAAGAAGTTATTCTCTGTTCCTCTTAAGCTTGCTTTTGGTTGGCTTTTCCTATCAATTCTGGGTTTTACCCACTCAGGTAGGAAACAGCCTCTCTCTGCATTTCCTGCTGTGTTACCTTCTATGGAAATTCTCCCACGTCTCTCGTGACCTCCACGCATGCACTCAGTATTCAGCTGCTGACTTCCAAACTTCTCAAACAGGTCTTGGGACTCACTCAGACTTTCCTGTTGATTTTCCTGCTGACCCAGTGGTTCATTCTCTCTTTCTCTCATTCCAGTTCCATTCGTTCCACGGCTGCTGCTGCCCTTGCCGCTGTCTCTCCTGCTGCCCTTCCAGCTGCCTCTCTCTAACTGTTTGTGAGCGTATTTTATGTATGTGTCTTTGGGCTCCACCTCCACCCAGCTGATCCCTATCAGGTAATGCAAACTCCGTTTCCCTGCTACCTGGGTGTGTCTTCCTAGCCCTTACCCACGTGTGTCCTGGTTGTTTATAGCAACCATCTGACAGGTTTTTATTTATGCTGTCAGTTTTTCCCTGATCATCCCTACTGATCTCCATTTTTTCAGGCTCTGTTAGGTCCACCTTGTGACAACGTGCCACTCCCTACACCGGATTCTGTCCTAATCACAGAGGAGCAGGTGCCTCCCCAGCATGAGCAAGTTGAGCATGATGCTGGTAACGAGCCACGTGGAGAGGGGCAACCTTGCCTACAAAGCCATGAAGCGGATTACGAGCTTTGTTGGAAATCGTTTAAACCCCTTTTTCTTCTCCTATCTGTGAGAGCTGGGAGCTGTGATGCAGCTGAAGCAGTGTAGAGCTGTGGCTGCTACTTTCCTAGTTGAACTTGGAACAATAACATTCTCAGAGAACAAGGACAACACACTTATACGGCACTGGACATGTTAGGGCACCTCAATAACTGGAGAAAACGGGAATGTTCTGCTTGACCGGGAAGATCTCCCAGAACAAACACCCAGCTGGAAGTATAATCGGAGCTGTCCTTAGAGGTGCATTATTTGTTTTAGAAGACAGGATGAAAAGTCTAGGAAGCCACAGTCCAAGTTAAAGATGGAAACCAATGTTGATCTTATTTATTTATTTATTTATTTAATTTCTCTTCTATACCGCGCTATTCAATATCAGTGCGGTGTACATTTAACTGTGGCTTAAACAGTGCAGTCGAGACGGTATTGTATTTACAATAAAACAGGAAATATAACTTGGGTGGAAACTGGGGTAACTGTCAAAAACTTGTTTACATTATATACGTTAATAAACATTAATAGCTGTGCTGTGTGCAGTGGTGTTTACTTGGGGTTGCAGCCTTGGGGCTTGCTGCACTCAGGAGCATCTTAAATAGAAAAGAGGATGTTTGTTTCTATATACTGTTTTCTGTTCTTTTTGTATGGTTGGTACGTGATAGGGATGTGCAGTGTGGGGGGCTGTGTGGGTGGGAGATTGCGGGGGGGGGCAGGGTAGGGGTGGGATTGGGGGTATTCTACCTTATTAAACTACCTCAGTCTCACAGGGACTGGTTTGTCTTATGACTCTTAAAGTAACTACCCTGAATCCCCATGAGCCTTAACAGTCCAATCAAGCATTAGAAAGTACTTTCTTATCTTCAGAGGGAAAGAGTGGATATAGCTCTTCTCCAGGAGATAAGGTTGATCCCCTCAGAGATGAACAAATTACAGGTGGCTACTGGGAACAAGTATTTTATTCCGCATATAACTTGAAAAAGAGGGGTGTGGCAATCCTAGTGAGTAAGAACACCCCTTATATTGTAGAGCACTCAGGTAGAGATACTTACAGATGGATGGTGTGGACAGTGGGACAGGTTGAGGGACGTGAGATTTCCCTTCTAAATCTCTACGCCTCAAATGGCAGTTTTATCCTGCTGTCATTCGCAACCTTCGTCCAACAGGCGCAGAGCTCAATTTGGATTGGGGGAGACATGAACTGTGCCCTCAGTAACTTGGACAGGTCTGGCCCAGGTCTGCCGGAAGGTAAGGAGTTGCACAAAGCTCTGCTTAAGATGGGCTGAATGGACGCTTGGAGGGCGATACATCCCAATAGTAGGGATTATACACACTGCTTGACCAAGACCCATGGTTACTCACGGCTTGATCTCTTCTGTGGGTAGGATATGGAGCTAAACCAAGTAGAGGACATACGTATCTTGAACCCCGAGGTTAGTGACCATGGCATGGTTTGCCTTTGGCTTGATATGGGGTGCTCTGCGGCAACCCCTGGGGCTCAGAACTGGCAAGCTAACACGAGACTTCTCCAAGAGAAGGGGGTGCAAGAACTTATGGGTTTATGGTGGATTGAATTCTTAGGTCACAAAGATGTAAGGGGGATCCCAGCTAGCCTATTATGGGAATCAGGTAAGGCGTACACGTGTAGATGACTGCTGCAACTTGCAGCACGCAGAAAACGACAGAGGCAGAACTTTGTCAGTTCTGAACCCAGTTGAATGATTTGCAAAATGAGCATAAACGCACTGGCGGATGACGGGTTTACCATCATATAGAAGTGAGGAACTGTATTGAGGCAACAGAGGTAGAGCAAATCATATTTTTACTTTGTTTAACCCACTGCAATTTTTTGGAATCTGGTGGGTGTGCTGGTAAGCTGCTCACTTGGCAGCTCTACAAGAGATGGGCTAGCCATCTCATTGGAGAGATCTATGACCAGCACCGAAGACTGCAACGGGACCATAGGGATATTGCACAGACCTTTAAAATCTTCTATGCCTCATTATATAAATCTGAATGCTCCCCCATGCAGGTCAATCTGGCTAACTTCCTCGACCAAATATCACTGCCCATGATTTCACTTCAGCATCAAGAGTCCTTGGACAGGGAGATTTCAGTGGCCAAGGTGGAACTTGCCATAGGATCATTGGCCTCCGGTAAGGCGATGGGGACAGACAGATTCCCAATTGAGTGGTACAAGGATATGAAAGATGCTTTTGCCCCTATACTACAGCGAGTCTTCAACAAAACTTTGCTGACCGGTTACTTATCTGCAGTAATGTATGTGGCTGAGATCTCTTTGATTCCTAAAGAAGGATGCTCCCCCCTAGAATGTGGGAACTATTTGCCAATTTTCCTTCTAAACAGTGATGTCAAAATCTTTGCCTGCATCTTAGCTGATTTTTTTTTTTTAGTGCTGTCAAGTCGGTGCTGACTCCTGGCAACCCAGCTGCCTCTGGGTTTTCTTAGCAGTGGAAGTAGGTTGCTGGGCCTTCCAAGGCAATGGAGAGTAAAGTGACTTACCCAAGGTGTGCTAGCAGGAATTGAACCCTTGATCTTCTGGGTACTAGGCAGTTGCTCTAACCTCCAGCTAACTGATTAGATAAGGTCATCTTGCATATTATACACCCCTATCAGAATGGATTCATAAGGGGTCAGCAAGTTTACGATAATGTCAGAAGGCTCTTGAACATTATTCTAGGTGTTACACAGGCAGGCAAGAGTGCATGGTGTGTGTTGTTGGCTGCGGAAAAGCCTTCAATCGAGTGGAGTGGGAATACCTATTTACAGTTATGGAGTGATTTGGGCTAGGTGAGTGGTTTGTGGGCTGGGTTCGGGCCCTTTATGCTGCACCGATGACGAGAGTGGTAGTTAATGGCATGCAATTGGAGAGTTTTCCCTTATATCAGGGAAGGAGACAGGAGTGTCCACTTTCCCCATTGCTTTTTGCGCTGGCATTTGAACCACCGGCTTGCTTATTGTGCACAGCCACTGACATCCAAACGGTTATCTCAGATGGGGTACTGCATCATGTATCATTGTATGCAGATGATACGCTAGTCTTTCTAGAAAACCCAGAGGTGTCTATGCCAGGACTACTCTGGGCCCTTGGAGAATTTGCCGTAGTCTCAGATTTCAAAGTGAATTATGACAAAACTGAGATCTCTGCTTGGGGGTAGCTGGGCTCCCCCTCCCACTGGGTTGTCCATTCTGAGTGGCCCACCATTTCTATTAAATACCCGGAGATTCGAATCTCACCATACCTCACAGATTTGTACATACTTAACTATGCAACGTTGCTGTCCACAGTAATGGCAGAGTTAAAGCACTGAGAAGGCCTCACCATGGGTTGGATGAGCTGGATTGCCGCACTAAAGATGACGATAGTGCCAAAGTTACTTTACCCTCTTTACACAACTACCCATTCAGGTACCTGCATGTTTCTTTAAAAAACTGGAGGAGCGATTTAGTAGGTTTATCTGGGGTAAATCTAAAGCCAGAATCGGTTGGCGGTGATTAGTCCCCACAGTGGAGGATAGAGGAATAGGGTGACCAAGGTTGTTTCTATACTACAAGGCAGCCGTGCTGCGCAGCTTGCAATACCACTAAGTGAGATTGCTGGATGCTCATTGGGTGGCTATGGAGCGAGCGTGGTTAGCACCGTTCTCGGTGTTTGAGGGGGCAAAGGGGGAGGGAGAGCAAGCAGCTGGTCATATCATGCTAGCGCCCTTACTTCAAGTCTGGGCACAGGTTTGTCATAGAAGTGGGGTGAGTGCACTACTGTTTCCCAAAGCTCAAATAGGTGACTTTATTCACTTTAGTGGTCCCGAGTTTACTGAACTTCAGGGAATTTGGCACCAAAAGGGGATCTGATGATTTTCCTATGTAATCGCAGAAGGTACTTGCATGAGTCTAGCGCAGCTACTTTGTTATGGTGGCGGAACACAAGCCCCACATTACTCGTGTACCAGTCGCTATGGAGAGAATTCTCTTTCATAAGCCGATTCAATGGAAAGGATTGCTTTTGAGATTATATGGTGCCTTACAAGAGTTATATTGTTCAGAGCGAGATAGACTCTTTGATGTTTGGCATCAGCTCCTGGGGCACACCTTCACGCCCAGAGTGGCGCCTGATCCACCTATGCGGATATCGCTGCATGCGCAACATGAATTGTCGGCAAACCCAATACCAGATTTTGATGCAATTGGTGCGGATGAAGCATCTTGGGTTGCGGGGTGGGAATGACTGCTGGAGGGACTGTGGATAGGTGGGGACCTTTTGCCATGTTTGGTAGACTTGTCCACACATTCAGCGTTTCTGGGTGATGGTGATTTCAACCATAAATGAGGTTATTGGGGAACGCTCACGTGAGATCCTATGCCCTGTCTTTTGGATTATTTGGGCCCTGCCTTAGAATTGACTAAGGAACAATGTAGAATGGTAGAGCTTTTGCTGTTGGGAGCCCATATGGTGATCGCCAGACAGTGGAAGATGACTGCAACTCCAGGGCTTGTAGAATTGTCTGATCGGCTGCAAGACTTTAACAGAGATAAGTTGTCTTTTATGCTTAAGCACCAACTGGAGGATTATGACTCCATTTGGGCACCATATCATTCATGGGAATGGACTAAAGGGGTTACCCTGGTTAGATAAACAGAGAATTCTAACCTGGTTGGTTAATGGACTTAAGGTGTAACATTTTGGTATTGCTGGTGTCCCTCCCCCACCCCCTGCTTTCCTTGCTCTCACCCCATTGGTCCCGCCCTCTTTCCCTCTCCATTCCCCACAGCTTCTGCCCTTTCTATAGCCAGTTTTACTTTCACTGGACTGCCTGGTGAACCTGGCACCTCATGTGGATTTAGGCAGTCGATAAGCACACTGCACAAAGAGATGGAAAGTTCTGCTCCTGTTGAGCTTTTGATATATGTATTTTGATATTACTGCTATATATATTCTTGATATTGCTATATGTTGGAGATCTATATGGTTGATTTTGATGATTATGATTGTATCTATGACTTCTTGTATTTTCCTTGACATACTATAAATAAAGTTACAAAAGAAATTGCAAAGGTTTATGACAAGGCTGCATATTTTCCCCCTACCTCTTTAATTTATATGCAGAACAAATCATCAGAGAAACAGGATTTTCTGAAGACAACTGCGGTGTGAAGATTAGTGGAAGACTCATCAACAATCTTTGCTATGCTGATGATACCACATTATCAAGAGGATTGTGAAAAATTGCAAGAGGAGCTTGAAAAATTGGAAGACTGGGTATTCAAATGGCAGATGAAATTTAATGTGGACAAGTGTAAAGTTATGCATCTAGGAAAGAAAAACCTAAACTATGGTTACACTATGCAAGGATCCACATTAGGAACCACCACCCAGGAAAACGATTTAGACATTTATTTATTTATGCTTTTCTTTTATACCGCTTTTTCCAGAGATCAAAGGCGGTTTACACTTAACATATAATCATCATTGTGGATAACATGTTGAAACCCTTCACCCAGTGTGCAACGGTGACCAAGAAGGCAAATAAAATGCTAGGAATCCTAAGGAAAGGAATGGAGAATACAACAAAAAATATTATAATTCCACCTTGAAAATTGTGTATAATAATGGTTGCCGTATCTTAAAAAGGATGTAGTAGAATTAGGAAAGGTATAGAGAAGAGCAACCAAAATGGTAAAGGGGATGGAAGGATAGTCCTAGGAGGACAGGCTTAAAAGATTGGGGCTTTTCAACCTGGAAAAGAGATGCTGAGGGGAGATTATGACAGAGGTCTATAAATTAACCCTTTCCAGGCCGAGCCCAAAACTCTCGGGATCCAAAATTCTGACTAAATATTCCTATCAAATGGTATATAATACATGACCATGGCAGAAGGAAAATCACTATTAGAACATATTGAATAAGATGGGTACAATTTTCCTGAAATATGCAAAAATTAACCCGGCTGCAGAATGTGGATTAAAAATTTAAAGTAGGCCTTCAAAGGGTTAATGAATGGAGTGGAACGGGGAAAAGTAGAATGATTCTTTATGCCATCAAAAAGTAGAAAGACTAGGGAACATGCAATGAAGATACAGCTTAACCCATTTAAGACCAATAAGAGAAAATATTTTTTTTCACTCAACACATAATCAAACTCTGGAATTTGTTATTGTTAGGGTAGCTGGGTTTAAAAAAGGTTTGGACCAGTTCCTGGAGGAAAGGACCATAAACCATTATTAAAGAGGATGCAGGTTATCCACTGTCTGCCCCAATACAAGCATTATGGAACCTATGTGTCTTTTTGGGAAACTGGTTGGTACTTGTGACCTGGATTGGGCACTGTTGGAAACAGGATACTGGGCTTGATAGACCTTGGTCTGACCCAGTATGGCATTTCTTTTGTTCTTAAGACTATCTGAAACATTTGCTTCTCAAGATCAAGGAACACCTTATTGTAAAGAAGACAAAGATCCCAACAACTGGAAAAATCAATAAGTTCATCATTGCTGGAGAAGAAATTGAAATAGTTGACAACTTCAACCTACTTGGATCAACTATCAATAAAGAGACGACAAGCAGTTAAGAAATCAGACAACGTATGCTCTTGGCCGAATGGCGATGAAGGACCTAGAAAAGATTCTCAAGAGCAGAGATGTCTCTCCATACAAAAATGTGACTTGTTTAAACCATGGTATTTTCAATAATGTCATATAGCTGTGAAAGGGAGGAGTGGCTTAGTGGTTGGGACAAGTTACCACAGGCCAGAAGGTCAGGAGTTCAAATCCCACTAGAGGACAGCAACCTTGAGCTGGAAGGACTGGGGTTTCTAGTCCCACAGGTGCTCCTTGTGGCCTTGGGCAAGCCACTTAACCCTCCATTGCCCATGTTCCCTGTAAATAGTTATCTCCAAGTCATAATGCACTGTTCAATGTAATTTCAGTTTGTTCAATGTAAACTGCCTTGATATCATGAAAGCTGGTATATAAGAAATGTTAAATAAATAAAGTTGGACAGTGAAAAATAAAGACAGGAAGAAAATCAATGCTTTTGAATTGTGGTTCTGGCAACAAATCTGGTGTATACTATGGACTGCTTGTAGAACAAACCAGTCAGTACTAGAAGAGATCAAATCTAAGCTTTCCTTAGAAGCTCAGATGATAAGACTTCAACTTTCATACTTTGGACACATTGCTTGAAGACAGGTATCTTTAGAGAAAGTCATCATTTATTTATTTATTTATTTAACAAGGTAGGTCAATACGAGAGGAAGGCCAGCAATGCGATGGATTGATAAAATACCGGACACAGTTTAGGACAACTAACCAGAGGGTTGCTATGAGCTGACACTGACTCAGCAGCACTTTACCACAACTCCATTATTTTATAGACCTCTATCATATTTCCCATCAGCCATCTCTTTTCTAAGTGGAAGAGCCCTAACCTTTTAAGTCTTTCCTCACAGTGATATCCTTCCATCCCCTTTACCATTTTGGGCTCTCTTCTCTGTACCTTTTTTAATTCTGCTATATCCTTTTTAAGATATGGTGACCAGAATTGCACACAATATTCAAGATGTGGTTTCACCATAGAGTGATACAGAGGAATTATGATATTCTTTGTTTTATTCTCTATTCCTTTCCTTATGCTTCCTAGCATTCTCTTTGCTTTCTTCACTGAAAAGAAAAAGTCTGGCTGTAGCTCTAGCTAGATGTTGCTACTACTGTAAAGTTCCAACTATTAATTCAGCTCCTGCCCCACTTAGTCAATGCTGATTCCTGGGAGACTTGACAAGGTATGCCTGGAAGCAGTGGTGGGATTTGGCCGATTCGTATGAAATGGTTCCTGCCATGAGCTGTGTTCGCTGAACCGGGCTGAAAATGGTATCCTGCTTCTGGTGCTGCACTGGCCGGAATCCTCCACCCGCTAGTGGTCTGATGGCATCAGAGGACCGCGGCATTGGGGGGTTGGGCCGCCGGTGGGTGGGGGATCGGGTCGCGGGGCCACTGGGGAGTTGCTGCCCTGCAGTGACTACCAGCGGGCCTGGGTTTGTGGTGCCCACCCGCTCTGTTCTGTCAGTGGCGAATTCAGCCACTTGGAGGGCAGTTGCCAGACTTTTACTTCCGAGGCAATGGACTTGCTAAAGGTCATAAAGAGGATCGGTGGGAATCGAATGTTGATCTTTTGAGTACTGGGCTGTTGCTTTAACCACTAGGCTACGCCCCTCCGTTTTAGTGTTAAGGGCTTAGCACTATTGGAACTGCATTCATCCAAGTCAGGTGTAAACCTCGGTCCCCCACGCGCGCAAACGGGGAGAGTGAACCGTGATAGACGATGCTTGCTTGCTCGCCGTCCCCCCCCCCCCCCGGACTGCACTTCCTTGGGTATGCACCAATGCATGCAGTGCACGCTTGATCTTATGTCAATAAAGTTTTATTGAAGATAGATGAGCGCGCACGCTTTCTTTCCTATGAGCGTGGCCACGGTTGTGTGACGTCACTTCCGCCCCGGGCCTGCCAGCTGGTTTCCTTCTAGAGGAGGCGGCGGCTGCTGCAGCAAAGGGACCTAGGAGGAAGGAAAGGCTTGTGAATGGAAGAAGGACGAGAGGTAAAATCAACGGGTGAAGGAGTGCGGAAGGAAGGGTGAGACGGGGAATAACGATTGGAAGGAGGGAAACAGAATAGGATGGGCGGTGTGAACTCTTGTTTACCGTCATGGCAATCCAGGGAGCTTATTAGATGGCTGCGAAGCTAGAATAAGAGGGGAACACCGAGGAGCTGGGAACAGGGTAGGATAAGACCCAGAAAAGGGAGGAAGAGGGTGTTAGGAGTTGTGAGATTCAAGTTAGCGAGATCCAAGAGGTGGAAGAGGCAGAACTCCGGAACAAGACATGAAGGAAACGGAATGTCAGCGGTGACTGCCTTGCACCTGCCGATCCCATTGACTACTTTACTGCACTAAGTTTTCTTTTACAGTTTTAAATGTTGAAGTGATAGTTGTGAATGTGGATAGCTATAGTGACTTCTGTATGTAAAGCTTCCGCTCATTTTCTACCTCTGGAAATGACCGTAATAGATTCTTGTTTAAATGTTTCTTCTTTTACTGAGATCACTGGGCACTTGAGTTGGTTTCCACCAGAAGCAGACCGTATTCATCTTGATGAAAACAGAGACAATCTAGAACTCTTTATTGGAAGCTTGCTCAGAATAACTGGCAACTATATCTTTTATGTGTAGAAATATTATCACTTTGATACCTGTTTAATCCCAAGTATTTGAGCTTTTCCTCCTGATCCTTGGGCCCTGTCTTTCTCTGTGCATGTATGAAGGGCAGTGTCTTGAGTGTCAGAAATAAGTTGCTTGGACTTTGAGAAGAGTGTAGGTTGCAATTTGTAGGGTCTTTTGCTTTAGCGCTTGCTATGAACCTTTGTGGTGATCCACTCATGCAGCCATCTCTTCCAGACATATACCGACTAGCCTTTTAGTAATGTGTAAATCCAGCTGAACCTCTTCTAGGGCTGCCACTCAGCAATACCAGTTAATTCTTTTCTTTTTGTCTATTTAGAAATCCCCAGAGCAGACAAGTGAGACGTGCTCTGGCATCAGTGGCCAGACAAAATCAAGTTTGCAATGACCAGGTAACAATTTAAATGACTCCATAGAGCCCCCAGGAGTCTCTCTGCATTGCAAGTCGGTGTGTGTTATTTGTTATGGATTGGGAAGTGGGTGCTGTATCTATTTCTTATTCAAAACTGACAGAACTCTGCTGTCTTTCAGCTCTCCAGTGTCCAGAGTTGTTTATAATGGAAAGAGGAATAGCAGCCCACGGTCTCCAACCAGCAGCAGTGAAATCTTTACCCCTGCACATGAAGAGAATGTACGCTTCATTTATGAAGGTTTGTCTGAGGAATCTGGGTTAACACGTGCTGTATGCAGCAGTTGGAAAGTGATTCTGATGGAGAATTCTTTTCTTTGTGCCATTGAGTGGAATAGACTGAAATGAGCAAAGCCCAGAGAAGGGATGAGGTCATTCCCCAAGAGTTCAGTGAGGTGGTAAGGCAGAGCAGGTGATGGTCTGAGGCAGGGTCCCTGATGCATAGACCTTCATGTACTAAGAACAAGTCTGCATGGGAGTCCTGGTACCCAAGGGCCTTTTTACTCTGTGATTTGCCTTTTTATATATTTGAGATGTTTTAGTTTTAATACTACCAAATTGACTATGCTCCAGGGAATTATCACAGAATTTACAGAGACACAGAGTATGTTTATGGTAGCAAGCAGTGCTCCTTTTTTTTCCACTCTGTCTGTAACTCTGTCTTTTTGCAGCATGGCAGTGTGTGGAGCGGGACCTCCGCAACCAAATGTCTGGCAGTGAGAGGGGCCTAGTAGAAGAGTATGTGGAGAAGATACCAAATCCTGGCCTGAAGTGTGAGTGCCAAAGATGATGGGTGAGGTGGTTGGATGGATGGGCATAGCAAAGGTCTAAGTCAGTACTAGCTAGATATCAACTGTGGGAATGTCAGGAGGACTTCATATGGCTTGTGGGAAAATGGATCTTGTATCTGCAGAAGGGACCTATTCAATAGCTTTTAACTAGTTTTGCCTAGGCTCAATACAGGGTTTGAAAGCTGCAAAGAATCCCACCTTCCACAGGACCTATTGGATTTCTTTAGTATAGGAAGTAAATCAAATTTAACCTATTCCAGGAAGTTTCTGCTCCGATGTAGTTAATTACCATTTTCACTAGGGTGCACAGCAACCTTTAGGTTTGTTATCACTAAAAAGTACTGTAGAATTCCTGGGAGTTGTATTTTTTTATATTTATTCTATTCTTTTTGTAATGAAAATATTTTTCCAGTTTACTGAGAAACTTGGGCATGAAAAAAGCTCATACATATCATTCCCTACCTGTTTGTGTTGGGTATGTTTGAGATGAACTTTGAAAGTTGCTCAGTAGATAGACTTTGTGGCACAAACAACATCAAATGTAAACAATAGGAAAAAATTAATCTTGAAAACTGGGGGATGTTTTGGAGATTTTATTGTTATAGAAACTAAGTTGCGCAAGTGATTCCTGAAAAATATTGCTCTCCTGATAAGTCGGTATGGTAAAAGCCTTTCGAAGCACTTGCATTTGTTGTAATGCAGATGGTGGAAGAGTCCAGTCCTCCCTAATTAATTAAACTCCTGATCTGCACTGACCTGCCTCATTTTTCTGTCTTCTCTTATCAGCCTTTAAACCCGTTGACTTGAGTGAGTTGAAAAGACGAAACACACAAGATGCCAAGAAGTCCTAAGTGTACTGCTTCTGCTTTCGGGTCCACATTCTGTGCTTGGAAATCATCAGGAGCTTCTGTTTGGAAGATTATTCTTCCTTTTTGCTATTTAATTTCAATCCATGTCAGCACTGGACAGTTTAGGGCTGTCAGATTTTGGACTGTGCTAAGGGTGTCTACAACAAGATGTACTTGATTCTTCTTTTAGTTTTCTTCTTTCCCAGTTTCTGTCCCACATCTTTCTCAGCATATTCTAGGAGATGTGACCCCCCTTAGACCTAGTGCTGGAGGTAGGTTAAAGGGTACCTAACAAATTGGTTGAAAATGTTTTTAAACTCAACTTCTGAAGTTTTGTTTGGTTACATGATTTTGGCTGTTATTCTGAATGCCCCATAATGTTTCTATGCTATTGTACCCCATTCTTCTCTGGATAGTGCTCCTGTACTGTAGACCAGCCAGCCACACCTTGCCACGCAAGAGTTACAGAGGCTACATTTTAAAGCCCCTCCCCTACTAAAGCCTGATTGCTTTTATTCCTGCCATCTTGGACTAGAGATAAAATGGCCAACAGCATGTAGGCCTTTTATAGGTAGGTAGGAGGCACGCACAAAACTCTTGTGGTGGGGGCAGATGCAAAAGGGTTAATGTGGTAAATGCCAGTGCTGAGATACTAACATTGACTGATACATTTATGCAAAAGGTGAGTGCTGCAGATGGGTGAGTGATGTACAGTGTATCACTCAGTCTGCTGCTTGTGTGGACGGTGACTTAGTGATTTTATGTGCTACTGTATCATTGTTGTAAAGTCTATAGCAGAGGGTTCTATTTGCTAATGGAAGACAGATGCTTATAGTGGTGTTAGAGTGGGAGGAGCCTCAGTCTGTCCTAGCAACAGAACTCCCTCCCCCCCCATCATGTGATGACAACTTGACCTGCATTGTCTGGGGCAGAAAGATCTGTCATTTTAAAATATAACTTTCAAAACATACATGGTCTACATACTAGAGTGGAGTTAGCTGAAGCATGATGGGAAAGATTTATTTTGGACTTGGCTAGTTCAGCATGGAGATTTCCCCAAGCAGTAAGAAGTTGGAATTTCTGCATTGCTAAGGAAGGAATCTGAAACTTTAAGGATTCAAGATTTGCGTGGTATAATGGGGAATCCCCTGGACTTTATTGGCTTTTGCTGTCTGACATATAGCGACCACTGTTCAATAAGCAGCAAGTTTAGAAGCTTTGCAGAGTAATACAGCCCCATCCTCGGATAAGGTTCTACTTGGATTTCAGAACTCAGAGTGTGGCTGAAATAACTGTGGTGATTTTTTTTAAGTGAATGCAAAACTAAAACTTAGCAGTGCTGACTGAGGAGAGATAGTGACCTGCACTATAAATAGAGGTCTATAAAGCAAAGTGGTGCACTCTCTGAGCAGAGAGAATGAGCCCACACTGTAAATAAAAGGTCTGTAAAAAAAAACAACACGTTAGAAGCACAGTTTGTGAGGAATGACGTGAATCCACGCTGAAGGTCTATAAAGCCTAGCAGCGCAGTTTGTGAGGAGCAGGAGTTCTCAACGCATTCCTCAGGACATATCCAGCCAGTCTCGTTTTTAGGGCAGCCATAATGAATATACCTAAGAGATTTGTATACATATTGTAGGTGATATTGTGGAAGGTCTGTCGGGGAAGGTATGCCCCTTTTGCAGATAATATGAAATTTTCTGCAACAGACTAGACATCCTGGAAGGTGTAGATAACATGAGGAGGGATCTAGCAAAGCTCGAAGAATGGTTGAGGATTTGTCAGCTAAGATTTAATGCTAAAAAATGCATTTGGGCTGCAAAAATCCAAGAGACATGGTACAGTATAGCAGGTGAAGTACTTCAGAGCACAAAAGAACAGTGGGACCTGGGAATGATCATGTTGAATGATCTTAAAGTGGCCAAATGGGTAGAAAAGTAATGACAAAAGCCAGAAGGATGCTTGGGTGCATAGAGAGAGCATGGCCAGCAGGAACAATGGAGGTAGTACCTTTGTATAAGTCCTCTAGTGTGGCTTCATTTAAAGTACAGTGTGCAATTCTGGAGATCATGCCTTCAAAGAGATATAAAGAGGATGGAGTCTGCCAAGAGGGAGGCTACTGAAATGGTCAGTGATCTTTATCATAAGGCATATAGGGATAGACTTAAAAGATCTCAATATGTATACTCTGGGAGAGAGACATTGAAATACTTCCATGGTATAAATGCACAAGAGGTGGCTCTCTCCCATTTGAAAGGAAGTTCTGGAATGTGGCTTCATAGCATAGAGGTGAAAGGGGATAGATTCGGGGGTAATTGGAGGAACTATTTCTTTATGGAAAGGGGGTGGATGTTTGAAACAGCCTCCCAGTGGAGGTGATAGAGATGAGAAATGTATATTAATTCTAGAAAGCCTGGGAAAAATACAGAGGATCTTTGAGGGAGAGGAAGAGATTGTGGAACTTATAATTCTTATGGATGTGCAGACTTGATAGTCTGTAGGGTCTTTATTTGCTATCATTTTTTTTATGTTTCGATGGATGCAGTGCATCGAAAGCTATCTCGTATATATTCATTGTGGATATCCTGAAAATCAAACTGGCTATGGGTGTATCCTGAAGACTGGGTTGAGAACCCTTAGGTGGAGACTGATGTGCACACACATTGTAAATAGATTCTCTAGGACTGTTTCACCATCCACAAGTGCACCAAGAGAGAATAGCAGAGAAATGCCTCTCCCTTTCTAAGGAGAAATATATTCCTGCTGTCTGCGAATTACTTTATGTGGTTTGTTTTGTTCTACATTTTATATATCTATGATCTTGTGCATCTGGAAGACGCTTATTCTCGAAAAAGGATACCAGAAAAATTCAGGGTAACGCATTTAGTTAGCAGACTATGCAATTGCGACTGAGGATGAGCTGAAGGAACTACGGCAAGGTCTTTGAAGGCTGCACATAGGTCAGATTTTCAGAATAGTCTTAATGAACATCCATGCAAGATATCTGCAGCCATAGTACCTTCGTTGTGTCTTGTGCATATGCAGTAGGGATATCATGAACCTTCATCACTTCTGGTCCTCAAGGGCCACAAACATGAATACCACTAAACTAGGCTATGGATATATTTAGGGAGTATCTGGCATTCTTGCGTCTATGCTTTAGCTTGCATGTATCCTCCTGTATAATGAAAGAGGCTCATCACCTGTGTGCATTCATATTTTGGAGATGCTCAGATGTCTGCTTCTGTCAGGAGTTGTCCCAGAAGACTAGAGGAAGGCACACGTCCCAGTACACAAGACTGGAAGTAAGGACGAGGTTGACAAATACAAGCCAGTTAGTCTAACCTCTTTGTTGGGTAAATTATTGGAAACTACTAAAACAAAGAATGAATTTTCTGGAGTCCAATGGATTGCAGGATCCGAGGCAGCATGGTTTTACCAGGGACAGGTCTTGGACAAATCTAATTGATTTCTTTGGGTAACCAGGGAGTTGGTTCGAGGGAGAGCCCTAGATGTGGCGTATTTAGATTTCAGTAAAGCTTTAGACATTGTTCCACACAGGTGACTTATAAACAAATTGAGCACCCTAGGGATGGACCCTAAAGTGACTGAATGGGTTAGAAATTGGTTGAGTGGAAGGGTACATGTAAATGGAGCTTACTCTGAGAAGGAGGTTACCAGTGGTGTGCCACAGGGATTTGTCCTTGGTCCAATTCTTTTTGACATCTTTGTTAGTGATATTGTGGATGGGCTGTCGGGTAAGGTTTACTTCTTTGCAGATGATACCAAAATCTGGAATACAGTAGATGTCCAGGAAGGAGTAGATATTAACATGAGGAGGGATCTAGCTAAGTTTGAAGAATGGTCTAGAATTTGGCAGTTGAAACTTAATGCTAAAAATTGCAGAGTCATGCATTTAGGCTGCAAAAATCCAAAAGAGCGGTACAGTGTAGGGGGCAAAGTACTTCTGTCCACAAAAGAAGAGCGGGACCTGGGCGTGATTGTTTCTGATGATCTGAAAGTGGGTAAACAGGTAGAAAAGGCAACTGCAAAAGTCAGAAGGATGCTTGGGTGCATAGGGAGAGGAATGGCCAGCAGAAAAAAAGGAGATGATTGTGCCTCTGTACATCTCTGGTGCGACCACATTTGGAGCATTGTGTGCAGTTCTGGAGACTACACAGGATAAAAGCAGGATGGAGTTGGTGCAGATGGTTAGAGGTCTTCATTTATAAAACATATGGGGGACAGAGTTAAAGATCTTAATATGTTTACATTAGAGAAAAGACGGGATAGAGAAGTATAAATGTTCAAGAGGAGAGACTTTCAATTGAAAGCAAGCTCTGCTATGAGGAGACATAGGATGAGAGTGAAAGGGGATAAACTCAGAAGTAATATGCGGAACAATTTCCTTATCGAAAGAGTGGTAGATGTATGGAAGAGTCTCCCAGTGGAGGTAGTTGGAGACATGGACAGTATCTGAATTCAAGAAAGCATGGGACAAGCACAGAAGATCTCTAAAGGATGAAAGGAGACTATTGTAGTGATGTGGTGGTTTGGTTTTGTTTTTTTGCTGTCATTTTCTTTGTTTCTGTCTGTCGCATCACCTCTATCCTGCCTTTCGTCCAGGAGATACATGTTTAGATGTTTAGGTTTGACTATTTGATGATGAAGACCGCTGACCATTTTAGTAGCTGCCCTCTGGACTGACTCCATCCTGTTTCTATCATTTTGAAGGTGCTGTCTTCAGAATTTATACACAGTACCCTAAATGAGAGCTTACTAGAGCCTTATACAGAGGCAGTATTCCCTTCGTTTTCCTTATCGATATTCCTCTTAACGCACTCCAGACCCCCTACTATCTTATACTTTGAGACAATGAGGTGTATAGTCTAATGTAATTCTCTTTGTAGTCAACACTAATTAAAACCAAAGAACTAATAAGATATTTCTTTATTAAGCTTTTCTTGAAATTTACTTTTAGTATTATGTTTTCACGGATCTCATTTCCTTCTCCCTTCCTTCCAAACCTTCTTTTCATTCATAACTTAGGCGAGTTAGATTTAGGTACAGTAGGTATTTTAGGGCTCTGTTTACTAAGCATTTTTCCCATAGACACAAAATGAGAAAAGACCTTTTGGAAGGGAATTTTAGAAGGGACATCCTGGTGCAATCTGGAGCATCTAAGCCAGAACGTCGGAGGGGGAGGGGGGGGGAGGAGGCAGGCACATCCAGGTATAGACATGATTTCACACACATAGATGTACCCGATATGGATATCTTGGGGGCATCTACATAGATGTCCAGGTTCTGAAATATAGTTCCGAGTACATCTAGGATAGCCTAATGGTTAGAATAGTGAGCTAGAAACAGGGTTGAGAGGGTTCAAATCTGACTGCTGTTGTCATTGACTTTGTGCTGAGTACTGGGGATGATGGAGTCCTTTCTTTTACCCTCGATGTTTTTCAGCCAAAACGAGCACTTTCCAGATGCCGGTGTTCATGCCTGGAGCAGATCTAAGACACAACACCAGACATCCATGACATTTCTGAGATCAAGCGGGGATATGCAGGTTCATGGGAACGTCCCAGCTACGTACCCTCCATGCCTCCCATTCAGACTTGGATGTCCTCATGCTGGGGACATCCCCAGAGTTGGCTTCTAAAATGGCTCTGGAGATGGTTCTGTTTGGATGTCTCTGTGCTCATGGTCAGACATCCAAAGCAGGTATATGGCTTTCAAAATGAGCCCCTTAGTAAAAAGATCCCTTAGAATAAATGATAGCAGATAAAGACCAGTGTGTAAAGTGGCATGGTAGAATTGCAGCTTTGTGCATTTTATCTCCTCCAGGATTTGCTAAAGATGCAAAAGTCAAGGCACTGCTGTTTTGAGCTGATATACCCTCTGCTTGTTTTCCATTCTCTTGTCCTGTAGGGATCCTCTGTATACCACGTTCTTTGTTGGATTACACCACCTCTTCTAGGAAGACATTACAAGCATGCACCATGAAATCATATTTCCTGATGTTGCTCATGAGTTTACCTCCTTGTAGCATCATATCATTTCCACTAATTCTACAGCTTCCAGTCCATTGAAAGGTATTAATGAGCATATTAATCTTTCTCAAGTATTTCAAGGTCTTGTATTTTAACTCCTTTGTCCCCCCTCTTCAGGATATACATATTTAGGACCTCTAGTTTCTTCTCATGCATCTTCTGATGCATACCTCATACTATGCTTGCCCTATATGCAACAAAGAAACCTCTGGATAAATACAACTCCAACTAAAATTCATCCACGTCCCTCCAGTCCAGTCTAGAGAGACTGGTTGTGCTCATGCACCAGCAGCTGGAGACTGAATTATGCAAATTTCTTCCATGATGTCACCTTACATTAGCCCAGGATCTTCCTGATCTCTCCAGTAATTCAGTCTCCAACAGCTGGGGTTCTACCAGACCATTCCTGTCTGGAGTAGCTGAGTTTTTAAGGTCACCCAGGAGTAGTTGGTGGTGGTTTTCTGTATTTGGTGAACCGAGTAAATCTGTCTGAGCAGAGGCTGACTGCAATTGTAAATTATACCGAAAATAAACAAAAAAATCATAAGGAAAGTATTGGCAGTCCCCTCCTGAGCCCTTCAGTGGGTGGGAGTAGACCCCTGAAGGAGCACCATGAACCTTTGAATTGGCATCAATGTCTTCCAAAGGTAGGAACAACCCCATGGGGAACCGGGGAGTCTGGCTGCTGTCTTCATCCTTCAGTGATGAGTAATTCTTGCAGCTTGGGTTGATACTCCATCTATTTTGTGGTGTCAAAAAAGGAGGGCTCCTTTCAGCCCATTCTTAACCTCAAGTACCTCAACAGTGAACTGTGGGTCCTGCACTTCCACATGGAGACTCTTCATTCCATCATAGTAGCCATACAAAGCAGAGAGTTCCTCACTGCACTAATCCTCTCTATTCCTATTGCGGTACCCATGGGACATTTTCAATTCAGGGCTCTGCCATTTGGATTGGTGACACTCCCAAGAATGTTTACCAAGATGATGATGGTGGCGGTGGCTACGGCGCATCAAAGACAGGGCATCCTGGTGGACCCATATCTTGACAACTGGCTCATATGGGTAAAGTTGAGAGAAGAGAGAGACACAGAAAGTGATTTCATTCTTGCAAGACCAGGGTTGAGTGAGCAACTCAGCAAAAAGCAAGATACACCCATTGCTGCAGTTGGTGTACCTGGATTCGTGCTTGGACCTGGAGGTTGGTCGAGTGTCGCTACTGGAGGAGTGCATAGACAGGTTGCAAAGTGTGTTGCAACAGTTCCTGTGGAGGTGAATTCCTTGGCCTGGCATTACCTGAAGGTGTTGGGGCTGATGGAGGTGGTGTTAGATTTTGTGCCCTGGGCCAGTGCACATATGCATCAGCTACAGAGGGCACTGCTCTCTCTGTAGTCTACACCCTATGTCTCGCCAACTTCAGTGTCAGGGGGACATCAAGATCGTCTTAGCATGGTGGCTGAACAGAGAAAACTTGACCAAGGGAGTGTCCCTGGTGAGGCCAGACTGGGTGCTCATAACAATGGATGCCAGTCTGTCCAGGTGGGGTGGGGGGTGCATTGTTGCTCCCAGTGACTTGGGGATAGTGGTCAAAGGAGGAAAGCACTTAGTCCATCAACCACTTGGAAATCAGGGTGATCGGGATGGTGTTGAGGCGGTTCGAGCCATTGTTGGAGAACAGAGCAGTTTGGATAATGCATCAACGATAGCATATGTAAACAGATGGGCTACACTGACTGTGCCTCCCTTAGTGGCCAAGTCAACCCAATCCTAAGATGGGCAGAGCAGCACTGCAGGCTCTCTTGGTGGCTCACATGGCTGGGAAGGACAACGTTCAAGTCGATTACCTCAGTTGACATCGGCTCAATGCGGACGAGTGGTTCTTGCAGGATTCCATGTTACCCAAATAGTGAGTCGATGGGGGCAGCTGGTGATGGATCTGATGGCCTCAGCGGAGAATGCCAAGGCAGATTAGATCTTCAGCCAGCAGAGAAAGTGAATGTCGGAGGGTCTTGATGATCTTGCTCAACCCTGGACACTGGAGTGACAGCTGTACATCTTTTCTCTGTGGGCTCTGATCGGGTGACTGCTGCAGAGAATAGCTTGGCATGGGGGTCGAGTGGTTTTAGTGGCTCCCAATTTGCCTCTGAGACCCTGGTATGTGGATCTGGTCTGAATGACAGTGTACCGACCTTGGCTGCTGCTAGTGAGACATGACCCTCTGTCTCGGGGTCCCATCTTGATGCCCTACGTGGATCGCTTCTCACTTACAGCTTGGTCCTTGAGCGAGCATGGCTGTTAGAGAGGGTATGCGCCGACTGCAACCTCCATGCTGTTTAAAAACTAGAAAAAGATTTATTTCCTTGTCCTATATTCACGTCTGGCGTATTTTTGAAGAGTGGTGCGAATCACAAGGCCTTCATCCCTTGACGACATCAGTTGGGGGCATCCTCTCGTTTTTTGCAGGACGGCCTTGAACTCATTGAAGGTTCAGGTGGTGCCTCTGGCGTGTTACTGGGGCAAGGTGCAAGGAGTCTTTGTGGCCAGTCATCCCAACGTGGTACGTTTTTTCTACAAGCAGTTAAGCAGGTCAGACTTCAACTCAGGGCTTTTGTCCCTACCTGGGATCTCAATTTTGTCTTGTCCGTTCTGACCACTTGTCCTTTTGAACCGCTGAGAGAGGCCTCACTCAAGGATCTCCCCTTGAAGGTGGTCTTCTTAGTGGCTAGCTAGATGCATCTCCGTGCTGCAGGCTTTGCCCTGCAAGGAACTGTTCTGGTCATGTCTAAAGAGAGAGTGGTCTCGTGTCCAGTACCATCCTTTTTGCACAAAGTGGTCTCTATTTCATCTCAACTAGATAGTAAAGCTGCCAGTTTTTGCAGCAAGCGCAGAGCTGGAGAGTCAACCTTTGCACAAGTTGGATGTGAAGAGGACGCTACAGTGTTATCTCAGGACAGTCTGTTCATGTTTGTTTGGAAGGCTTCAAAAAGGCAAGCGGCCTCCAAAGCATCCATATCAAGATGGGTGAAGGAAGTGATTTTGCATTTTCGTATCTTCTCAAGCATAGGTTAGTTCCTGAGGGTCTAAGGGTGCATTCAACGAGAGCCCAGGTGGCATCCTGGGTAGAGTGTAGCCTAGTGGCTCCGGTGGACATCTGTCGGCAGCGACGTGGTCCTTGTTGCATACTTTTGCAAAGCATTACCGGCTAGATGTGCAGGTGGGTCAGGAGGCCCATTTCAGAGCTCGGGTTTTGCAGGTGGGGCTCACGGGTCCCTCTCAACTCTGTGGTACATCCCATCTGTCTGGACTGGACTGGAGGAACATAGATGAAAGTGAAATTAGACTTTACCTGCTAATTTACTTTCATGGAGTCCCTCCAGTCCAGTTTAGAACCCACCTGTTTCATTCTGGGTTAGTTTTGCGAGTCCGTACGTGGAATGAGATCCGGTAGGCAATCCTTGGCCCTTGAGTGGGAGGGTGCACCTGTTGAATTTTTTTTCTTCAAGAGCCATTGGACTCAGATGGCCAAAGTCTAAGAACTGTGTATAATGTTCTTCCTTCCCCCTCTTTCCTATATATGAATTGTAGTTTCTTTTCTTTTCCCGCTCCTGCTGTTTTTTTGTAACATTGCAAACCACTCAGATGTTATGGGGGGCGGTATATCAAATACCTGAATAAACATAAGAAAAACTAAAAAGAACCAAAGAATAGCAGCTTAAGTTTGTTCACGCATTGCGTGCTTATGAGAAACCTGGACCATACCTATTGGATTTTGCTTTAATTCATTCTGGTCCGGGGCTGAAGAGGACAGTTTTTGCTAGTTTCACAAGGTTTTTGTTTAGTTTTTGTCCTTATCTATAGGATTAGGCTGCTTTGTCAGGAGTATATTGGAGAGATCAGGAAGCTCTTGGGCTAATATAGGGTGACATCACGTAAGAAATTTGCATAATTCAGTCACCAGCTGCTGGTGCATAAACACAACCAGTTTACCTGTTTAATTTACTTTCATGGAGTCCCTCTAGTCCAGACAAAGTCTAATTTCACCTTATTTGATAGCATTATTCAACCAATCCTACTATATGGGAGTAAGGACGGGCCTGGGCCTGACACTAACCCAAAACCACACATAATGGGATAAATCCTCAAATGAAAATCTGTACCTTCAGTTCTGCAAACAGATCCTCTGCATACACAAACACCCCCAGAGCAGAGTGAGCAAAACACTTCCCCTTACTGTTCGTGCTAAAAAGAAGAGAATATACATATTTTATTATCTCAGTAATAGTGACGGATGATCCCTCCACGATCAGGCACTCTGTAAGGTAACACAAAATCCTGGAAAATATTCTCTGAACACGTGTATGGCAAACCTGGTCTAACAAGAAGTCACCATTTAACATCCAGAACCCAAATGACGACAACCCTGCTTATGACAAACAGGCAGTCTGAATAGTGCAATGGAACTCCTAGAACACCAATACACATCTTGCACAGCAAATACGCACTAAAAGACTACCTGACCTCGGTCACATGTAAAACACAGACACTCACTCTCTAAATACAGAATAAGTGGCTGACAGACTAAAAATAGAAAGGTACAAAAACTGAACTGGAAACACAAAAGACAATGTCTGCACTGCAACACTGGAGAAATGGATACCGAAATGCATTTCCTCCTACAAAATGCTTAAATACAAAGCTATCAGAGATCTATATTTCCCAAACCTATCAGAGGGAGTTTGACGTCCCGTAAAAGAACGAGCAGGAAAAACTCTTTATAGCCCTAGGGGAAAGATGCGAAACAGCAGCTAGAGCAGCAGATTGTTGTATCCTGCCAGCAGCAAGAAATTTAACCTGAGCAGAGATAATACGAAGCAGAATCGGGGACTTTTCCTTGTTGTCCTCTCCGTATGCTGTAATTCTGCTGTTGTTACTACTGCTTTGTAAATGATCTCCTTCTGTCTTTTTCTCTTTTCTCTGTTACTGTAAATACTAAATGTGTTACTTTGGAAACTTGTGATAAAGTTACCGGAATATGAATCCTCTGAGCCACCTTCAGTCTCAATAATACGGCTTCCAAAACGGAACACAGTATTCCAATGAGAGTTAATTCATGACCTGTATAGTTGCATTATCACCTCTTCCTTTCTGCTGACTAGCATCCTTCTGGCTTTGGCCACTGCCTTGCCGCATTACTTCACTCCTGGTCTGTTCACATCGGCTTCTTGCCCCCATTACACACAGCTCCTTTTGGATTTGTACACCCTAGATGGATCACTGCACTAATTCACATTAAAGCTTTAACTGCCAAGCATTTCAGCAGTCTTTTTTTTTTTATAGATCAGAATAGGTAAATGAGGTGAGGCACAGTCTTTCTCTTTAGAAGCAATCTCTCTTGTCAAGCCTCCTCTCTCATATGTCTCTACTCCCCCTTTCTATGTTATGATTCTTTATTGTCCTCCCTCCTCATGCATAAGGTTGGCAGGAACTCGCCTCCATCCTGGAGTTCTGTACTTGCTTCCTATTCACGTTCATCTTAGGTGACTTTACTATTCATGCTGATGATCCTACCAAATTCCAGGAAAGAGACTTCCTGTCACATCTGGACTCCCTGGGTACATGCAACTTGTTTCCATAGTTGCTCACACCGCTGTTTACTCTTGACCTTCTAGTTTTCCCTCTCATCCTAAAACCTTGACTTGTTCCTCTCCCCCCCCCCCTTTCTTGGTCTGACCATTACTTCATCTTTCTCTGTGCCCCTACTCCCCTTTCCTCCTCTAAAAAAAGTTATGAAATTTGTTAGGAACCTTTCTGCTATTTCTGAGGCTGCTCTTGCTACCACTCTTCCCCCCCCCCCCCTCCTCTTTAGACCTTGCTTCTCAAACTTCTCAGTGGGACATCGAGTCTTAAAAACATAAAAAAATGCCATACTGAGTTAGACCAAAGTCCATCAAGCCCAGCATCCTGTTTCCAACAGTGGCCAAACCAAGTCACAAGTACCTGTCAGGTTCCCAAAAAGATACATATAGGTTACACAGAGCTTGTCTTGAGCTAAGCAGTGAATTTCTCGCACTGACTTGATAACCAAGAGAACCAGGGTTCAGTTCCCACTGGCACTCCTTGTGGCCTTGGGCAAGTCACTTAACCTCCCATTGCCTCGGAAGAAAGGCCTGGCAATCTATTTCTGGTCACACTGCCAAGAAAACCCAGGAACTGCTGGGTTGCCAGGAGTCGGCATTGACTTGAAGGAACTCATTGCATTTTTGCTTTAATAATAGTTTATGGGCCTTTCCTCCAGGATCTTGTCCAAACTTTTTTAAACCCAGCTACACTAACAGCTTTTATTATATCCTATGGTATTAAATTGCAGAGTTTGATTACGCATTGAGTGAAAAAAATATTTTCTCTGTGTGCAAGCAGGAATGAAGTCCTTGTGTATGGGTAATGTCCTCCGATGGAGCCCATATGGGAATGCTCCCCATCTTCTATTGGAAGGTTTTGGGAGGCTCCACCATGCCTGTGCACCTCCCTGCCGTGGCACCATGATGCTTCAGTCTTTGTTTTTCCATGGAGCCCAACGGATGCATTCCAGTCCTCATCCGCTTCCATTTCGATTTTTCTCTACTGCGGAGGTTCTGTGCTCCTTAGTTCTTCAATTGCTATTCTGTCATGTTTCTCTTTTATTCTCTGGTTTATTTTCTCCACTTTTTTTGTGGCTCTTAGGCACCGGTGCCCCTGCTAGTCCTTGCTTTTTCAGCTGCTTGTGTGTGTTTGGGGGGGGGGAGGGATGAGAGTTCTTACCTCTTGCCATCTCACAGTTGAGTTACTCCTGTTGGGTGTCTTGGTGGCCTCTTTAGTTTTCGGTAGCCAGCTTTGACCTGGTGAAAAGCAGTAGATAAGCACAGCTGAATGAATGAATAAATAAATAAATAATTAAATAGTTTGGAAGTCCCATATGTGAGGACTACATTCCCGCTCGTTCAGTGAAAAGTTAGTTTACTCATCTGTAGCAGGTGTTCTCTGTGGACAGCATGAATAAGTCCTCACAACCCTCCCACCTCCCTGAAAAGTTGTCTTCTGCTACAACTGTGTTATCAGACTGAGGCATCATGGCAACAGGCAGGAAAGAAAGAGGTGTGAAGATGTGGTGGAGCGTCCCAAAAGCTTCCAATAGAAGCTGGAGAGCATTCCTGTGTGGACTCTGTTGGAGGACATCACCCATACGTGAGGACTTATTCCTGCTGTCCATGGAGAATACTTGCTACAGGTGAGTAACTAACTTTTTCTCTTATTAGTCTTAAATGGTTTACATTGTAGCTTTATTGCTTTTCCCGTAGTCTGTCTTCTTTTTGATGGAGTAAGCAACTGATCAATGTTTGCCTGTTCTACTCCATTCATTATATTATAGACCTCTGTCATATTTCCCCTGGGCAGTCTCTCTTCCAAGATGAAGAGCCCTAACCTTTTCAGCCTTTCCTTGTAGGGGTATCCTTCTATCCCCTTTACTATTTTGGTAGCTGTTCTCTGTATCTTTTCAACGTTTTATCCATGATGATGCCTAAATCCTTTTCCTGGGTGGTGGTTCCTAAGTGGAATCTTGCATCTTATAACTGTAGTTTGGGTTGTTCTTTCCTAGATACATAACTTTGCACTTGTCCACTTTAAATTTCATGTGTCATTTGGACATCCAGTCTTCCAATTTATCAAGGTCCTCATACAAATTTTCACAATCCTCTTGTGTTTTAACAGCTTTGAATAATTTTGTGTCATTTGCAAACTTGATCACCTCACTTATTTATTCCCATTTCCAGACCTGTTAATGTGCTATCAAGTCTGTGTCAATTCATGGTGACCCTCTGGATAGTTGACTGGTTTTCAGTCAAGCGGCTCATTGTTGATAGTGGCACACATAGGTGCTATTGTATCGATCCATCTCATTGCTGGCCTTCCTCTTTTGTGTTGACCTTCCACCTTGCCAAGCTTTGTTTGTTTTATTGTTGCTTGATTGACTGCCCTTCATGGAAACATCAGGGCAGTTTACAAAACATAACTTAAAATTCTTTCTCTCACTTCTTATGATGTGTCCAAAGTATGAAAGTCAAAGTCTTGTCATCTGAGTTTCTAAGGAAAGCTTAGGTTTGATATCCTCTAGTACTGACTGGTTTGTTCTTTGAGCAGTCTATGACATACACAGAATTTGTCGCCAGCACCATAACTCAAAGGCATACATTTTCTTCCTGTCTTTCATCTTCCCTGTCCAACTTTTGCATCCATAAGATGTTATTGAAAATACCATAGATTGGACAAGTCAAATCTTTATATTGAGAGAGACATCTCTTCTCTTGAGAATCTTGTCTAGGTCCTTCATAGCCATTCTGCCAAGAGCAGTGTGTTGTCAGATTTCTTGACTGCTTGTCCTTTCTTTGAGTATTGATCCAAGTAGGTTAAAGTTGTCAAGTTATTTCAGCTTCTTCATCAATGATGAACTTATGATTTTGCCAGTTGTCAGGATCTTTGTCTTTAACGTTAAGGTGTAGTCCCATTTTAAAACTATGTTCCTTGATCTTGAGAAGCAAATGTTTCAGATCAACTTCACTTTCAGCCAGTAATGTGGTATCATCAACATAGCGAAGGTTGTTGAGTCTTCCACCAGTCCTCACATCTCTGTTGTCTTCATACAGTCCTGCTTCTCTGATGACAAGATCTTCCTTTGCTAAAACCATGTTGATTTTTTCCCATTGAACCATGACTATCTACGTGTTCAGTAGTTTTATTCTGCATATAAATCAAAGAGATAAGGGGAAAATATGCAGCCTTGTCGTAAGCCTTTGCTGATTTTAAATCATTCTGTTTCTTCTAGTTCCGTTCAAACTGTTAGTTCTCTTGCACAATCTTTACATTGATCAAGAAGCATCAGGTGTTCCAATATACCCATGCTTCTCAATGTGGCCCAGAGTTTCTCATGGTTTACAAAGTCAAAAGCCTTGTTGTAGTCAATATAACACATATGGATATCCTCTTGGTATTCTTTTGTCTTTTCAAGGATCCATCTCAAATCCGCAGTGATTTCCCTCGTTACTCTCCTTTTCCTAACCCTGCTTGCACTTCAGGCAGTTTTCGTTCTAGGTATGGGTTGTAGTCTCCGCTTAATGATCTTGAGTAGAATCTTGCTGGGATGTGGGATCAGAGCAATTGTGTGATAATTCCCAGAGTCAGTCGGATCACCTTTCTTCAGTATTGGTATAAACACAGATCTTTTCTAGTCAGTTGGTCATGAATTTGTCTTCCAAATTTCCTGGCAGAGCCTTATAAGTATGGTAACAGCTTCATCAGATTGCTGTAATACTTCAATGGGAATGACATCAATGCCCAGTGCTTTTCTTTGATAAGGCTTTCAATGCTACTTCGACTTCTTCTTTCATCACCAATTGGTTCCTGATCATAAGGTACCAGTTGAAACGGCTGTTGGTCCACTTGATCTTTATGGTATATTGATGCTGTATATTCTTTCCACCTTCTCTTGATCTTCTCAGCATCATTCAACATGGATCCGTGAGCATCTTGTCGCATTCCAATTTGACTAAAACTAGAAAACCCTTGACTATGATGGTAAATCTCTGAGACAAGTTGTAAACCAATCATGAAATTAAACCCACTATTTATTCATTCATTTGTCGAAGTCCACCGAGGGAGGGTTAGGACGGTTAGCCAAACCCCCACCAGACTGTGAACTGCTTTTATTCTTAAGTCACCCTTGTGAATTTCAAAAATCAAACACTTATCTTCATCTCCAAAACAGCAGCGATTCCTTTCATGTTGCAAATGACAAGATATTCAGTACACGACGTGCACGTTTCGGGTGTGCGCCCTGTATCAAGTGTATTCGTCATATGATAATGCAACTAACTGCTATCTTTTTCTGCCAGCTTGATAAAACGCCACCTTCCACATGGCTAATTCGGGCATAATGCAAAGCCCCGATGCCAGTCCATTTCAGTTTGCTGACACCCAACAGATCGAGTTGTACACATTCTGTTCATTTTTGACTACCTCCAACTTTCCCTTGGTTCATGCTTTGTACATTCCATATCCCAACAAGCTGCAAACCAAATGAGGATCCAAGTCATTTATGTATGTTAAAAAGCAGCGGGCCCAGCACAGATCCCTGGGTACTCCACTATTCATCTTTCTCCATTGAGAAAATTTTGCCCTTTAGCCCTACTCTTTGCTTTCTATCTTTTAACCAATTCATGATCCACAATAGTACACAATCTCCTATCCCATGACTTTTTAATTTCGCCAACAGTCTCATGAGGGACCTTTTTCAAATGCTTTCTGAAAATCCAGATAACCTGTATTAACCGGCTCACCTTTATCTACCTGTTTATTCACACCTTCAAAAAATATAACTGAGTAGTAAGACAAGATCTTCCTTTGCTAAAACCATGTTAGTCATGGTTCAATGGGAAAAAACCATCTACGTGTTCAGTAATTTTATTCTTTATAATGGTTTCTATGATTTTTACCTGCTACTGATGTCACACTCACTGTCTGTAGTTTCCGTAATCACCCCTGCAACCCTTTTTAAAAAATTGGTGTTACATTGGCTATTCTCCAATCTTCAGGTACTACAGACGATTTTAATGATAGTTCACAGGTTACTAATAGGTCTGCAATCTCATATTTGAGTTCTTTCAGCACCCTCTGATGTATACCATCCGGTTTAGGTGATTTGCTACTCTTTATCAAATAGTTGTAATACATCTTCCTAGTTGATCAAAATTTGTTTCAATTCTTCTGATACATTAAGATCATCTAAGATCACCTAGCTCCCATTAAAACTCTTCAATTCTATTGCAGATTGTCACATCGTTTGCAATAAGGCAAACATTTTCTTTTAACCCCTTGACAATACTGCTCACAAAGACATTAAACAGTACTGGTCCTGGGACTGATCCCTGAGGCACTCTACTAATCACCCTCCTTTCTTTAGAGTGAATTTCATTCACCATTACCCTCTGTAGCCTATTAATCAACCAATTCTTGATTCAGTTTACTACCTTGGGACCCATCCCCAGGCTGTTCAGTTTATTCATAAGCCTCCTATGCGGAACAGTATCAAAGGATTTGCTGACATCTAAGTAGACCACATCAGTTGTATACCCATGAACTAGTTCTCTGGTCACCTAGTCAAAGAAATCAATTATATTTGGTCAGAGGAATGCGACTAAAATATGGGGCCTGTGCCAGGAGAGAGAGATGAGAAGAGGCTTGAAGATCTAAATATGTGTATACCCTAGAGGAGAGGAGGAATGGGGGAGATGATACAGACATTTTTAATACCTAAAGGGTATTAATGAACAAACCAACCTTTTTTCTTTTCAAAACTAGGAAACTAGAGGACATGGAATGAAGCTGCAAGGAGGTACACTTAAAAGCAGTGCCAGAAAATACTTTTTCACAGAAATAGTGGTGGATGCCTGGAATGCCTCCCAATGGAGCTGGTGGGTGAAACTTCGGTGAAGGAATTCAAAAAAGCATTGGACAAACATGGAAGATCTTTATATGGCAACATGATGTTATCAGAGCATACTTTCTATATTTTAAAAAATAGAGGAGAGGTGGGGAGTAACCTCAATAGAGCAGCAGGTACAACTCTAGCCACCTTACTGGGTAGACTATGTGGTCCATCATGGTCTTTATCTGTCATCATTTACTATGTTAATAGAAGGTTTGTGGTGGTCTTTGATGACCATGGTGTGTGTTCAGTTGGCATCTGTCTCTAGATGGGGTTGGAGTGCAGAGGAAGGCAGTAACATGAGTTCACATAGTAATGCTGTCAGTGCCCTGGGTTCTAATCCCATCTTTAACACATGCCTTCCATGATCTTCCATTATTGTATAGCAACTGTTAGAATTCTTCTGCTCTGACTGAAGGTAAGTTGAAAGGAGAAGAGTTCTTGAAAACCCATCATAAGTGTATTTAGTCCAGTAGAAAAAAATATTTGTACCTGCAACTTGTTTATCTTAATTTCTAAAAAGTAAAAAATAAATCCTCTCAAAAACTGCCTGGGATTTCCCTAAGTGACCACCAGGTGTCGCCACAGATCTGAGCAATGACACTATCAGCCTTCCATATACTGACTAGGCTCATGTGGTGAAGGGCTGGGGTAGTGACTTAGATGTGTGGCATCAGGACGAGCTCACCCCCTTCTGGTACATGTGTGGGGAAGGGCCACACCTGATGCAGCCATTCCTTTGATAGAGTTGTAATCACTGCTCTATCATAGGTCTGCACACTGGTTTATATTCTCTCCTTTCTGGTCCGTTCAGCAAGTCCTCAAGCTTTATTTCTACTGATGTCCATGTCTGTCCCAAGCACATTTTAAATCCTGGCACTATTAGTAGGTTCTTGCTGCCCTCTCAGTGGCATATTCTCTTAAGTTTCCTTTCCACCTTCCTCTCCGCAGCTTCACATATAATGGCTCCTCATCCTGAACTCTTACTTTCTATGGAAAATTCAACCTTCCCATACTTTATTGCAGCCTATCAAATATTTGAATACTTCTTATCATATCCCTCTGATCTCTTCTTTCCTCCAGCGAGCATATCTTTTGATTTGTCTTGCAGCCTTTCTCTCCATGGCCCTAGGTTAGGTTTGAGATATATTGAGGCGGTTTACAAGAGGACAAATATTCAAAATAATACAGACACAAAAGCAAAACGGCTGCAGTGTTATGTAAGAATTTGTTAGGTAAAATCTTGCAAGTGTATTGTCCTGTATTTCTCCCCCCCCCCCTTCTCCAAGAGACATAGCTAAATAATTGCTGAAAAATTCACCAATTTACTTGTACATTTTACAACCATACCCATATATTAAAAAAAGTGATCTCTAGAGGTGCAGCCTCCAGAACTAAATATGGTACTCAAGGTGAGATCTCTCTAGTGAGCTAGATAGGGGCAATATTACCCCCTTTTACTCATAGTGCTTCTATTTATGCTACCAAGCATACTGTCAGCTTTCTTATTTGATTGGCTCATCTGAAATGGTCACTTCTATGACTGTGTTTGATTTATTTTAGGTGTTTTTATGTTTATTATGTATCTTGATTGTGATCAGCCTAGATCCTTGTATTGTGAGGAATACAAATGTCAATAAATAATAGATCTGTCTTCTTTGACAGTTTCTAGTACTTGTTTTTCTAATTAGCATGTAGTTAATGAATTTTTTTGCATCTCAAGTGCATAATTTACACTTTTCCATCTTGAAGATAATTCTTTAAGTTCTTCACCACTCTTTTTGAAAAGATGTTTTTAAGGGCCATGTTCATTTTTTCCTTCCCTTTCCATGTTTATAGAGTTTTAAAGTAAGAATATAAGAAATACCATACTGGGTCAGACCAAGGGTCCATCAAGCCCAGTATCCTGTTTCCAACAGTGGCCAATCCAGGTCACAAGTACCTGTCAGGTTCCCAGAAAGGTGCATAGATTCCATGTTGCTTATCCCAGGAGTATGCAAGAGATTACCCTGGTCCTCTTTAAAAATGGCTTATGGACTTGTCCAAACCTCTTAAACCCAGCTACATTAACAGCTTTTACTACATCCTCCAGTAACGAATCCCAGAGTTGGATTACATGTACAGCCATATAAATATTTTCCCTTAGTTTGCCCTTTAATGTTGCTAATAAAGATATTAAAAAGAATTGGTGCTACTGAATTCAAAAAAGCATGGGACCAACACAGAGGATCTCTAAAGGTAAAAAGGGGACTGTTGTAGTTGTTGATATGGAAGGACAGACTAGATAGGCCATGTGATCTTTTTCTGTCATCATGTTTCTATGTTTCTATGTAAGTGGTGGCCCAAGGGTGTTGCAGGGCCATTTGCGGAGACTTATCGCAGGGCCTAATTTGCATAGTCACCAGATCTCATTTGCATAATTGTATTTTATTTTAAAATGTATATATTGCCCATCTAAAATTTTAGGCGGCTTTCAAAGGAGCCCTCCACAAGCCTCTTTTTTTTTGTCCTGGCAATGACTTAGGGACATGTTTACTAAATATTTACTTATTTATGTTCTTTTTTTATATACTGACCCATCAATAAATCAAGACGGTTTACATAGAATGATTAGGTATTACATAGAACCATTAACTATTACATAAAGCATGTAATATTTTAACAATAATTGGATCCACAATCCCATATAACATTTTGAATAGTTAACTATTTGTGTAATAGATACATTTGTATATATGTTGAATACATTATTTACATTGCAGGTTACATTTGTGGTAATGTGTTTTTTTAGGGAGCTTGAGCTTATATAATGGTATTCTATTCTTTGCTTTTGTATCAGAAGGGTTATAAGTTATATGTAGTACAGTCAGTGGTTGGATCGTTCTTAACTTGGGTTATCGAGGTGTTCTGGTAATTATTCATGTGTCTGGATTTTCAAAGTATTCTTGGAATAACCATGCTTTTAGATGTTTGCGAAAAGCTTGATGGTCTTTTGTGGATCTTATTGTTTATTAATGTGTGTTTAAGTGCCATTGCACCAATAGAAATAAATGGGTGTTGCTGCACTTAGCGCACATTAACATTTATACTTTTAGTAGACATGCCTCTTAATGTGTGTCTCAATACCATTTTCAACGGACAATGAGGATAAAGAGACTACCAGATTTCTACATTACTATACTCCAATGGCAACTGCCAAGCAGATTAGGAAGTACTATATACCCTGTTAATTTAGAATCCATAGCAAACCCGCCGTATCATAGCAGCACTACCAAGACTCACAAAACACCAAACCCTACCTATCAAAAGGCAACACTGCAAATATTAAACAATACATCTCAGAGAATACCAATACATCTCCTACTGCGGAAAGAGAACAGGTGGGACTGTCACATAGAAACTACATGAACAGAATACTGCAGTTCTGGTCCACATGCAAAACATAGTCCGTCACCAAATGGAGAACAAGAGACATAGGAAGATAGTATTTAAATTGGGAACCCCAAAAGCCAAACTTGGAACGTACAATGACATTGGAGAAATAAAACTATAAAAAGGTGCCTGCTGGTGTGCTGAATGCCAGGAGGTCAAACAAGGGCATGTTGATGGGTTGATGGGTTCCTTTTTATCACAGCTGCGGGAGAGGAGGCAAATGCCGCTTTTTACTCCCATGGCTGTTCATTGGTGAGCTGGGGCTTTGGGCCTCCTTCGGTCCCTTTGCTGCTGTTCATGTGCGGGACCCCCAAGGTGTGGGCTATTTGTGGGCAACATTCCTGCACAATAGATCGATCCTGGTGCTGCCATTTAATCCTGGGGTTCCTAGCTGGTCACTGCCTCTGCCAGTGAACGTCCACATGGACTGGCGGGTCTCTGAGCACTGTTGCCTCATATCTTCTCATCGTTTGCATTTCTGTCCATAAGGCCCATCATCCTTCCTTCGCATTACCGTCATGGAGTTCCTGCCTGGCTAACAGTTCCATTGCAGGTTGTCTTCTGAGATCCTCCATGTTGGAGCACGGCCATCTACTGGCAGAGACAGCATTGAGCTCTGCCCCTTCCCCCCCCTACCACACTGCAGGAATCAGCCATGGCATGGTTGATCCAGGAAAAGGAGAGGTCAACTGCTTGACCACCTCCTGCCTCAATCTCTCCAGAATGAAAGCTGGACATCTCCTGACTTTCAGTAGGTGTACAGCAGGCTTTGCTCACTATTTAGGGGTTCCACATTATATCAACAGTGGGTATTTCTTTTGCATTATTTGGAGCTGGCTCTGTTTTTGTTATAGAGCTAAGGGGTTTTTTTTTAAAGCTGTTCCTGTAAATAGATATTGAGAGCTGGAAACCGTAGATAATTTGTGTTATTGTGATGTGGAGGAGGGGCCAATTATAACAATATCTTGACATATGTTTTATTACTGTTTTGGTCCTGGTGAGCTGAGAGAAGTTTTATAGGTTGGACTGGAAGTGGGTTGCCTGGAGTTCTTTCCTTACCTGGCTGTGATATGATGAAGCTGTGATGTTGATATTTTGCTGACAAAAATTGTAAAGACCCAATATTCAAAAGGATTTATCTCAGGTTGTGGGGAGGGTGAGGATGATTCCAGCACTTAGCCGGTTACCAGCAATTTTCAGTCCATTAACCAGATAAGTGTCTGCATAAAGTTAGGTCAGAGAAACAGCTGTTCAAAGTTCATGGGGTTCGGCTATCTGGACCGTGCCTGAATATCACCACTGTGCAGATAGCTGCGGAAGATATTCATGTTCTGAAAACTCTGACTGCTGCAGGCTGAATATTGCCATTGTCCAGATAGCTGTGCTGGTCAGTGCTGACATACGCATATTCAGTGACGGAGGATATAGGGA
This sequence comes from Ichthyophis bannanicus, assembly GCA_033557465.1. Classification (NCBI taxonomy): domain Eukaryota; kingdom Metazoa; phylum Chordata; class Amphibia; order Gymnophiona; family Ichthyophiidae; genus Ichthyophis; species Ichthyophis bannanicus. The sequence goes on from CM066041.1 coordinate 162,257,097, forward strand.
TTCTGGCACTGAATATCCAGACCCTTTGAAAATACTGGCTGTTGCAGGCTGAATATTGGCCTTAAAGTGTATTTTGTGTTTGATTGTAATCTTGTTTGGTGCTGTTCACTCTTCGTGCTTGCTCACTGCTTTGAATAGTCTTTTAACCAGGGAAGCAGCATATTGATGGGCCTAATAAAATAGAGAGCTGCTGAAAATACAGCCTGAAGGGTGATCTCAGCAGCTGCCCATGGGTTGCAGACACAGGGCTTCGCAAAATTTAGTTTTAAATTCACACACAATGGAAAGAAATTCCATAACCATCTCTGATTTTCTCTGGTCTTTACCCAGGCTTCAGCTGGGATAAAAGCCCAACTTTCTTGCACAGTGACTATGCAGCAGAGAATGGTGTAGTGGAGATTGGCTGTATAATGACTTTATTGGGAAAGATTCTTTAACTTTTTCACAAGATTTAGTATACCGCTAATGGCATACACATCGTAGCGGTTTAGAGAACCATTAAGCAAAGCACTGGGACAAAAATAAACCAAAAGCTAAGGCCAACAAAAGGAAAAAGAACAAAAGGATGGAAAATCAGTAGTATGACAATTCTTCCATTCTGAAAGACAAAACAAATACCTGAGGAACTAAAGGAAAAAAAGGTGAGCAATAGGGACACCAAGTAGCTGAGAAATGTTAGAAAGTCTGGAGGATATTTCTAATGGAAAGCTTGTTCAAAAAATCCGTTCTTCAGACCTGCCTTGTATTTTTTTCTAAGAAGGTTCTAGGTGGAGCTCTAATGAGAGGGAATTCCACAAGTAAGGTGCTATGTAACAAAAAGCTATAGATCTCTGGGTCTCTAGATGTAACTTGGACTTTGTGGGGACCACCAGTAAGGTGTGTGTTGTCAGACGCGAGCTGGACAGTAAGGAATAAGATGTGAGTGGAGGAAAACAGGAAAACCAGTATAGAGAGTGTGATGAGTCAATAAAATTTCACTGGCTGAAATGAATTTGTGAAAATATTTAGAGGACAAATTGCTGGCAATCTGGTTTTAATTTTTGCATGGAGACAAGTATCTCAATAGAGCTCCAGGAAGACTGTCAGAAAGATTTGAGCCATTTCTCTCACTGGCACTTTCTTTCTCCCTAGATTTACTGCTCTGTTAGTCTGTGATGCATACGAGCAGAGATCGTTGGTCCTCCCCAGCACATGTGGAGAGGGAAGGAACAGCTCATATTTTATAATCTAAAGCTGCAAATGTTGAAATGCCTGCAATGTGAGGTGTGTAGGATAGCATATGAGGACAGAGTGCGGAAAGAGCACAGGAACAAATTAGGCAAAAGTGAGGCTGGTGAAAGGTTAGAACCGAGAGTGAGCGGCCTCCTCCAAAAAGCTGCTTTGAGGCGTGGATGTGTCAGTAGGAATTAGCGCATAAGTGTGCGTTTTACAGAGTGCATTTAGAATCCTCCTCTGCTCCGAGGGATGCCCACACATATAATCATAGAAATCAGCCTTCCCACTGTGTTTCTAAGGGGCATGCTTACTGAACGTTAACGAGGGTTGAGTGCTACCTCAGCTCATTCATTCTATGGGCCACGGCAGTGCTTAACATGCATTAACCTTTTGTAAACATGCCCCTAAGTGTCTGCTTTTATGGGCAATTTTCTTTTTGTATTTGAAAATTTTTATTGCACACACAGATATACATCTTCTAAAGAACCAATAACAATTTGCATTATGTACAGCTGTCCCCCCTCCCCCCTCCCCCTACCCAATCCCTACTACAATGCGCACAGTACAAGTTCCAGTGCTTCGCCAGCATTAATGTGCCCCTCAGTCCTCATGGAAATGGGCTTCTTTGGTGCTCAGTCTTGCTGCAGCTTCTGTCATATGGCAAATGCACTTCAAGCGACTAGTTACTGCCGACATATCGGGCATCGGTCTGTCTCTCCAATGCTTGGCCAACTGGATCCGTGCCGTAGGTATGCACATCCGGGCAAGCACATGGCCCCCACAGACTGTGCCTTGCAGGGGTAAATTCCCCACCAATTTAGCAATTTCCTCCCAGCATTTGCCTGCCTGCCTCTGGGCATGTCCACTACATATGGAAGAAGCCCCCTTATTGTCCACAGACCTGCCAAAACGTCTTTACTTTTGCCAGCTCCATCCTGCTCATTCTGACTGGATTCAAGTGCATCTGGTATAGTACTTTATACCTATGTTCCACCAGTGATACTGCTATAGAGCTTCCTGTATGTTCAAAAATGCATTTCCATTTCTTCTCTCCCAGATCCCTTGCCCCCACTGTGCGCGAAATCACGATTCTCTCTTCCGGTCCTTTTGTAAGAGTTTATACAGGCCTGACAATAGTCCCCTTGGGGAGTAAATGTTCAAAATCTGTCCTCTGTCCCAGAGGGATGCCTTTGGGCTGGCTGGACTGCACAAAATGCTGCACTTGTCTATAGAAAAAGTCATTTGCCTCTGTTAGCTGAAACTGCGCTTTTAACTCGGCAAAGCCCAACAATTTTCCCCTATTATGTGCTAATTGCCTAACCTCCTGCAAACCCACTCTCTGCCCCTCCCGATCAGCACCATACATCAGACCAGGCTTAAAATCCTCATTATACAAAATAGGAGTGTTCCAGCAAAGTGGCTTCTTACCACATAAGTGGTCCCTATATCGGGGTATTAAGCAAAAAGGACTAATCCCTCCTGGACATTTACCTCACTCTTGCAACCAGACTGCCTTCCCTAGTGGGGTAGGGCCACTAAGCTCTTGTAAGGTCATCACCCATTGCTTTCTTTGCTCCTCTTTTCCCCATTCAACAAGCCCACAAAGCATAGAGTTTAAGATCCGATACACCCGGCCCCCTTCCCTTCTATCCTGCATCAAGACCATCAGCTCCTCACAGTCCTTTACTCTTAGGCCCAGCTCTGCCACTTCTGCGTGCAGTTGCTTCACTAGCCCTCCAATTTCAGCTTTAAAGTCCAAACTCTCCTCCTTTAAATCCATAAACCAGCTGCACAGTTCTGTTTTGGTAAGGGGTATGGGTGCCACACCTTTTGCTATGCTGTCCGTCGCCACCGACCCTCCCAGCATTCCCATGCTTCCCTCTCTTGGTACCAGATCTCGACTTTCACTCTGCTCCGCCTGGAATGCAAGCTCCTTTAACTCCATCATTTTGAATCGGGTGGCCATTCTCGTTCTTGCCATGGGGGCCTCAGTTACCCACTCTGGAGGGTTTATAATCACACTTTTGATGAGTTTAACAGTGGAACTCTTCACTCAGCTGCCCATTTGACGTCACTTCCTCATCTTCATGGGCAATTTTCTAAGTGCCTACTTCAGCAGGGAAAATGCTGTTCTACATGGTCACTTTGAAAATGACCCCCTAAAAGATTATTTCCCCACCTAAAAACCCCTAAAGGATTAATTCCCCACCTAAAAGGGTACTGATATGGAATGAAATGAAACAATCAAGGGTAGATATTTTGGGGGTAGAAGAAACACATGAGAAATAAAAAGGCTTATCGAGTATGTGTGGCCTCTGAAATGACAGGAGAGGTAAGCAAGAGTAAGCACGTTCCGAGTTACACCAATCAGCTTTAAAAAGAAAGGGGAAGGAGCAGTTCATTCTTGGTTCTAAAATGACTGATGCAGATCAAAGAATCTTCTTCCCAGAACAAGTTAGAGTGCAGCTCATGCAGATCTTGTGATATCAAATTTCAGTTCAATCCAGGAAGGTAAGACATTTGAAGTTTGTCTCTTTTTTTTGTAATCGGTCTCCAAAGTATTATAACAAAGATTTGGGCATCCTATCACATAAGCCATACAATTTTACTGCTTTGTCACCTTCAAATCTTCCACCCATCCTTCCCTCCCACTGTCTCCCCTCCCCCTCACATTCCCTGCACTTTTTCTCCTTGAGACTGTCACTGGAATGCTGTTATGATTTATTTATATATTCTGGTATTTTGTCCTCTTTTGCTCATACTGTCCTGACCTGATTAAGGTTTTAACCTTCAAAAGCTAGTGGAAGCGTTTATTAAGTTAGTATCGCCTTATATTCCCTTTTTTTGTCAACCATAAACCATGGAACAGGTTTAATATTTTCTGGATAGAATGATACACACAGTTACAATGAACATGTTGCCCAGAATAGACTCCCTTGTCTGAGCTTTTAGCAGTGTCACAATGAAAAAGATTTTGGTGAGTGTTCAGAAAAACATATTGGGATTTATTTGGAAGGCAAAACCTCCCAGTGTCCGAGAAAACACTCTCTATTGCAAAGATGGATAGGGGGTTTGGAGTATCTAAAATCAAGCAATATTACAGGATAAGTCAAATTTAAGAATGGACTTGAATGATAACAGAGTAAAGATTAAAAAAACAACCCAGTGCATTGAAAATGTAATACAGGAATTTAATAAACTAAAGTGTAGCAAATCAACTGGACCAGCTGGTGTATATCCCAGGGTGCTGAAAGAACTCAAAATGAAATTGCAGACCTACTATTAGTTTAGACAATTTTAATAATAGAAATTTGTATAGTACTTGAAGATTGGAGAGTGGCCAAAGTAACGCCATTTTTTAAGAAAGGTTCCAGGAGTGATTTGGAAACAGACCATTGAATCTGATATCAGTGCTATGCAAAATGAATGAAAGAAAACATTATACTCTACAGAATTACTGAACAGGTAGAGAGTCATGGTTTAATGGGACAAAGCCAACATGGATGTAGCCAGGGAAAGGTTTTATTTTTTTTTTTTTGTCTCGCTAAGCTGTTATTTTTTGGAAGGTGTGAATAAACAGATAAAGGTGAACCAGTTGATCTAGTGTGTCTGGATTTTCAGAAAGCCTTTGACAAGGTCCCTGATAAGAGACGAGGACATTTAAAAAGTCATTGGCTAGGAGGCAGTGTCCTATAGTGGATTGGGTAGTGGTTAAAATAAAGAAAACGATAGATTTAATTGGCCAATTTTCTTAATGGAGACTAGTGACTAGTGGAGTACTCCAGGGATCTGTGCTGGGCCTGCTGCTTTTTATCATATGGAAATGGGAATGAGTGAGGTTATCAAATTTGCAGATGATACAAAATTATTCAAAGTGTTAAATCGCAAGAGGATTGTGAAATATTGCAAGAGGGTGTTGAGAAACTGAGAGACTAGGCATCCAAATGGCAGATGAAATTTAATGTGGGCAAGTGCAACGTTATGCATTTAAGGAAGAACAACCCAAACTAAGGTTCCATGATGCAAGGTTCTACATTAGCAAACGCCATCCAGGAAAAAGATCTAGGTGCCATCATAGTTAATACCTTGAAACCTTCTGCCCAGTGTTCAGAGACAGCAAGAAAGCAAATACAGTGCTCAGAATCATAAGGAAAGGAATGGAGAATAAAGTCAAGGATATTATATTGCCACTGTATTGCTTCATGGTGCAACCACACCTTGAATATCGGGGTCGGTGCTATCCAGTAAGCCGGGTAAGCACGGCAGGAGGGTGTGGTGTTAGCTGCCCACCACCCACTGCTTCAAAAAGAAAGCAGCCACATGAATATTTCTCTGTTTCCGCGCCTCTGCTAACTTTTAAATTGCTGGGTCATGGAATTTCTAATAGCAAGGATAAGCATTTCCTGGTTCTCGAAACAGGAAATGCTTATTCTTCAGTATATATTTTTTATTAATAATAATTTCAGAAATAATTACAATACATAATAAAAAAGAGAAAACTCAAACCATCCACATCATGGGGAGATTCCAAATAACAGCTAAACATAAGCAATACAAAGTCAAAAATACAAATATTATCCTGAGAGAGAAGATGATGTCCTAAAATACTAAACAACTCAAATTATTTCTAGCGTGCTAGCAGACATAGTCAAGAAAACTACATTATCCCTGTGAACAATAATTACTAAGAAAAGTTTCCAAAGAAGATACCTCCGAAAAAACATATTTAGTCCCCCCGATGTAACCAGGCATTTACAGGGAAATTTAAGAAAAAAGGTAGCACCTATAGCCAAGACGTGAGGCTTTAAAGCAAGAAAAGCCTTGCGTCTAAGCTGTGTTTTCCTGGAAACATCAGGGAACATATTAATTTTCCCCCCGCAGAAATTAGCATTCTTATTTTGAAAATACAAACGTATGGAAAAAATAAAAAAAATCCTGATGATAAAATAATCTACTCCATCAAATTAGAAGATTACAAATCATTAATAACAAACGAGACTATGTTATGGTTTATTTGATATACCACCCTTCTATGAAAATCAGAGCAGTTTACAAAATACAAAGGTTCAGAGTGGGCACAAGGCCAGAAATTTGAAAAGAAATTACAATATGTGACAGGACAGTAAAAGTGAGTAGATAAACAAGATATAGAGGACAGAGTAAGAGTTATACTTGGGAGGACAGGATCAGACAAAAGGGGAAGGACGCTCAAAGGCTAAGGAGAAAAGGTGGGTTTTAAGGTTCTTGAAAGTGATATGATGGGGTTCTAGCCTGAGGGAGGAAGGTAGTGAGTTCCAAAGTGCGGGGCCAATGAAAAAAAATGCAGAGGAGCGTGTAGATTGGAGGTGGGCATAAGAGGGGGAGGGGAGGTGAAGGCGATTTATGTGGAATGAACGGTGGGTGTGCCTGGGAGTATGGAATGTGATAATATCTGCCAAATATTGTGGGGTGCTGGTATGGAGAGCTCGGTGGACTAGAAGAAGTATTTTGAAGTGAGTGCGAAAGTAAAGGGCAACCAGTGGAGGTGAATAAGAAGAGGTGTAACGTGATCCCGCTGTGTTGTGTGTGTGTGTGAAGTTGAGCGGCAGTGTTCTGAATTCATTGTAGTCTAAGTGATTGTGACTGAGGAAGACCAGTGAGGATGGAATTGGAGAAGTCAACACGGGACATGACCAATGACAGCAGGAGAGTGGTGAGAGCGGGTGGAGTAAGAAAAGGATGGATTGCATGGATCTGGCGAAGGAAGAAAAAAGAAGTTTTGGTGATATGTGAAATGTGTGTCCGAAAAGAAAGATCAGAATCTAAAAGAACGCCTAAGTATCGAAAGGAAGAGACCAGTGGTATAAGTGCTCCGAAGAATGAGGGGGCCACTGGAGGGGAAGGACTACCGTGGGTGAACCAAATAGTGACTTTTTTTGTTAGGTTAAGGTGTAGACAGTTAGAAGTAAGCCAATCCGTAATAGCTGAGAGACAAGAGTTAAGAATGGTGAGGTCAGGCTGAAGAGGAGAGGTGTGGTGAAGAAGGACTAGGTCATCTGCGTAGTAGAAGGTGAAAATCCCAAATTGTTGTATTAAGAGGGCAAGTGGTGCTAGGAAGAGATTAAAGAGGGGGGGGGGTGCTAGAACAGAGCCTTGGGGGACCTCACAGAGCAGTGGAAAACTAATCAAAATAGCATTAAACAAGCCCAGAGAAATGTTTGACATTGTCAAATCTCTTACCACCAACCAAAAAGAAGATAACTCAACATTCACATCTGATACCAACACCATGGCTAGATGATACAAAGAAAAAGTAGGCATGATAGCAACATCTAATTTCCAACTCAAAGCAAGCATCCTCACTACCTACCAAACGTGGAAAACATTCACCCTTATCAACGAAAGATAGCTAGAAGATATCATTAAATCTCTTAACACCTCAACATCTGTACTAGACCCTTGTCCAGCAACCTGACTTGAACACCTATCTCCACATATACTAAAGCTAATCAACGCCTCATTAGAACAAGGATATATTCCATCAGAGCTCAAAACTGCCTCTATTCGCCCCATATTCAAAGGAAAGGACCTGGACAAAACTCAACCAAGCTCCTACAGACCTATTTCAAGCATGCCATTTATGACAAAAATACTAGAAAAAGCACAAAACCAACTACAAAACCATGTAGACAGCCATGCTCCACTTGACCCTCAACAACGTGGGTTCAGACTAGGACACGGAGTGGAAACCCTCATCATGGCCTTAACCGATAAGCTGCTAAAAGGCATAGAAAAACCCAATCTAGGTTTCATTCTAATATTTCTAGACATTTCAGCAGCATACAACTCCATAACACACGATTATCTCACCCATAGATTACAGGAAATTGGTCTCACAGACAAGGTTCTGTCATGGTTTGGTTCCTACCTAACAAACAGAAGCATCCAAGTTAAAATTGGTAACAACACATCAAAGCCATTTTACCAAAAGTCAGGAATACCCCAAGGATACGCATTGTCATCACTTCTCTTTAATCTATATATCCAACCTATCTGCAGCATAATCAAAGAACACGGCATATATTATCATTTATATGCTGACGATATAATGCTATACACCCAAATCAATACCAATATGGTTATGGTTAGGCATTTGATATACTGCCCTTTACTTATGCATCAGAGCGGTTTACATGTATATACTAACAGGTACTTTTTAATCCCTTGTCCCCAAAGGGCTCACAATCTAAGCGTACCTGAGGCAATGGAGGGTTAAGTGGCTTGCCCAAGGCCACAAGGAGCAGCCATGGGACTAGAGACCTCAGTCTCTCCAGCCAAATAACCAAATTTACAAAAAATTGAACAAATGCCTCAATAGCACTACCACCTGGTTGACAAACCACAACCTCCACAGAAATATTATTCATTACTAAGGACAGTTCCTTCATTCATCCGGATTCAATTACGTTAAACAAAGAAAGCTTCAAGGTTAAAAAAGAAGTGAGATACTTAGGAGTCACCCTTGACGATCAACTCAATTTCAACAAGCACGTGAGTAACATAGTCAAGGCCATATACAACAAACTAAAAATGCTACAACATCTAAGACCTCTCCTCCCCACAAGCGATTTCAGAACAACAGTACAAGCTATGATCTTCCCTCACCTAGATTTTTGTAATGCACTACTAAAGGGTCTCCCAAAGCAAACTATCCACCGACTTCAGCTAGCCCGAAATACAGTAGCTAGAGTAATAGCTCAGGTACCAATCAAGAATCATATCACACCAGTATTGAAACTCCTTCACTGGCTCCCAATAGAGAGCAGAATTAAATTCAAGGTTATCCACACCATATTCAAATCCCTTCAAGCCGAGTCACCCACCTACTTGAAGACGCTGATAACAACTACCCCGGACAGAAGACCAAGGAGAAGCAACAACAAAGAACTCCTCGTAGTACCAGCCGAATTTAAGAATTGCAAATCTGCAACATCTAAGAGAGCCTTCTCACTATACGCACCACAAATATGGAACTCTCTTCCTGAAACTCTAAGAAGCACTAAGGATCCAATGCTTTCTGCAAGCATCTAAAAACATATTTATTTACTGAACATTTTGGTGAACTAATTACCTAAATAGATAAAACCCAGAAACATAGCCTTTCCAAACAAAAATAAACAGGCAATAAACAAACATACCAATACCACAAGATGACCACTGATGAATCTACCACCCTCATAAATTATCAGAAGACATTAGCAGTTGCTTAAAAGTTTCTCATAAGACATTATCAGAGGACATTAACAGTTGCTTAAAAGTTTCTCCTCTCCCCTTACCACCCCTAGTTACCGTTTTAATTATGTAAAAGTGTTTCAGATTTTAATGTATTGTTTCACACTGTTGATCATGTTATAATGTAATAGATCAGTTCTATGTAAATCGCCTTGATTCACGAAAGGTGGTAACAAATACAAATAAATAAATTGATAAAAATACAGTTATTTATTTTATCTCAGAATTAAAGGAAACAAGACAAGTAGACCTAGTAGATATCACATCATGTGAAGTTTCAATAAAGTCAGATACATCCAACGACTCTAATAAGGGAAAGGCTCCAGCTCCCTGCAGAGAGCGACAGCCAACTGAGGCAAATAATGCAACTTATTTATAGAAGGTTTAGTATTCTCTTGATAACCCAGAATTTCAGACAAATACTTATAAAACAGGATCTGTGGTGATAACAGACAAGTACATGGAAAATTTAAACATCTGCTTTCTTTTTTTTTTGAAGGATGAATCTTTTTATCTTTATCTTTATTCATGCTTTATATACTGCCCACACCAAAGCACCAGAGTGGTTTACAATATAAAAATCAAAATTAGAGGCTGCAGGAAATGGAAACAGAACTCCATTGGTTGGATAGAAAAGGGATAGAGTCAAGAGTAAAGATGAGCAGACAGACATAAGACTCGAAGAAGCAGACTAACAGGGGGGAACAAACTATGTAGGAGGTGAGGGGGGGGGGGGGAAGGTGCGGTCAGGTTGAAGGCAGCACAGAAGAGATGGGTCTTTAGGCCAGCCTTGAATCTGACAAAGGAGGGTTCAAGGCGCAGGGCGGGAGGGAGCGAATTCCAGAGCTTGGGGCCAAGGAAGAAAAAAGCAGTGGAACGGGTAGATTCTAGGCGGGGAAGAGGAGGGGAGGAACATGCGGTTGGCATCGATGGACTGGAGTGAGTGTTGGGGAGTGTGAAGGTGAACCAAATTGGAGAGATACTGGGGGACACCGGTGTGCATCACTTTATGGACGAAGGTGAGTATTTTAGACTGGATCCTATAGGACACGGGAAGCCAGTGGAGATGGATGAGAAGGAGAGTGATGTGATTGAAATGGGTAGCGTTTGTGAGGATCTGAGCTGCAGTATTTTGAACAAGCTGAAGCCTGCCCAGTTGATACTGGGGGCGTCCGGCAAGAGAGTTGGTACAATAGTCTAAACGAGACATGACCAGGGAGAAAAGCAGAGTGGTCAGGGAGGAAACAGGGAGAAAAGGACGGCAGCATGGATTTGCCTTAGGGAGTGAAAGGATCATTGATTCATGGAAGAAATATGTTCCTGAAATGACAGAGCAGAGTCCAGAGTGACACCGAGGTAGCGGAGGGAAGAGACGACAGGAATGGGAGAGGAGGAGAGCAAGGGAGTGATAGTGGGAATAGGGCTGCCGAAGGTGAACCATATGGCCATGATTTTGAAAAGGTTGACGTGAAGGTAATTAGTGGACATCCATGAATCAGTGGAGGAAAGACAAGAATTAAGGGAGGTGAGATCTGGTGAGACAGGGTCTGTGTGGTATAGGAGGATGACATCAGCGTAATAGTAAGCGGAAATACCAAACTGCTGCACCAGGAGGGTAAGGGGGGGCCAGAAAGACAGTGAACAAGAGGGGAGCCAGGACAGAACCCTGGGGGATACCACAGGTGAGCGGATGTGCAGGCAAGGATGAGGAGCTAGAAAGAACTGAGAAAGATCTGTTGGTCAGGAAGGAACGGAACCAAAGGAGAACAGAGCCCGAGATCCCAATATCATGGAGATGAGTGAGCGGAGTTTGATGGTCAACAAGATCAAAAGCGGATAGGTCAAGGAAAACTGCAATGGAAATTGAACCGTGATCGTGTGCAGAGTGAAGTTCATTCAGGATAGCAAGAAGAATAGATTCTGTGCTGTGACGGACGGGAACCAAACTGATGAGGGTGGAGGGATAGGGTGGCATTACAGGTGAAAGAAGACCAGTTTCTCTAGAAGCTTGGAGAGAAAAGGGAGCTTAGAAATGGGGCACCAATTAGCTGGTACAGAGGGGTCCAGAGAAGCTTTCTTAAGGATGGGTCTGATTAAGGCATGTTTCCAGGGAGATGGGAAGGAGCCTAAAAGAAGACGAATTAAACATGGAAAGAATGATCGGGACAAGGGCCAGAGAGGGGTCAGAGAGCCAAGAGAAGGGAATAGGATCAGAAGGATATGTTTTGTGGGTGGATGCTAAGGCCTTGGATAGTTCTGGAAGAGTAATGGGACAGAAGGAAGACCAATGGTGGGAGAATACAGGACCTTTGTGGCTAGAAGGAGAGATAGGGGAAGGAGGGTTGGGTGGGGCAAGAGGGAAAAGAAGAACGTAGTTTACGAACCTTGTCACTGAAATGCACAGCCAGCAAGGCTGGATCAGGAGTAGACTGAGATGGTGCAGGGGAGGCAAAGGAGCGAGAGACAGAAAGGGAATACAGGATGGAATAAAGTTGGTGGGAGGAGCTGGCGGCTGAAGAGATAAGATCAGGGAAGTATGCCAGTTTACTGGAATGAAGAAAGGAACGATAGTGACTGTGGCAATGGCAATAGTGGGCCAAGGTATCAGAGGAGGGGTGCTTGTGCCAGAGACGTTCAGCTCTGCAGAGATAAGAGCGATGAAGGAGGAGGCCTGAGTGATACCAGGGATGGGAATGTGGATGACGCGCATGTGAGACAGGTTGAAGAGATGTGAGATCGTCTAAGGTGACCGAGAGGGTGGAGTTCCACATTGGGAGTTTAGGGGAAAGTAAGTGAAATTGGCAGGGAAAAGGGAGTCGGAGGGAGGGAAACGTGAAAGGGTTGCGGCATTGACTCGACGTGCCAAGGCAGGGTAGGTAGCAGGGAGAGAAGGACAAGAGGGAGGAGAGGAGGGGAGGGGCAAGGCATGGTGAAGAAGATACAGAAATGATCAGACCAGGGAACTGGGAGAGAATGGAAGGCAGAGGGAGCAAAGGGGAAGTTCTGTGGGGACAAAACCAGATCAAGGATGTGACCCGCGGAGTGAGTGCAAATACGCACATGTTGTTGAAGGGGAAAGATCATCAATATGAGAGAGAGAGAGGAGGTATCGCGAGTCCTGGTTGGGGTGGTCAAGGTGCACATTGAAATCCCCTATGATAAAGAGATGGGGGAAGAGGAGGGAGGCCCCAGAAAGGGTAAGAAAGAGCGAGTCCCAGAGATAGGGCTGGAGAGAAGGAGGGACATAGACCAGGACTTAAGTGTATGGCGGGGGAGAAGCCGAGATAGAGCAGGAGATACTCGGGGTAGTGGAGAGCCAGGGAGGATAGCTCCTGAATGGAAAGGGAGGCGTGACAGAGAGCTGCAACCCCCCCCCCCCCGATCCTGCCAGGGCGGGGAGTAGAGAAAGCAGAGTAACCGGGGGGGGGGGGGGGGAACGGGACGACAATGATTAAGAAGGGGCGCCTCACCATCTGAGCCATGTTTCCATGAGGAATAGAATGTCAAGGGAATGCTGAAGAACCAGGTCATGAATAGGGATAGATTTGGAGCGGAGGGAACGGCAGTTAAGTAAAGCCAAGTGCAGAAGTGGAAGCAGAGATGAAAATGGAGGGTCCCGGGGGTCCCTAATGGAAGGCAAGTAATGAATAAGGTTGAGTGGGTTCCTGGAGAAGAGTGCAGGAAGGGCATTGGGGGGGGGGGGTGAGGGGTGCCAGCCCCAGTGTACTGGGATGGTGGATATGGAAAACAGTGGTAAGAGACACCAAATTATAGCTAACAAATACTGGACATGGGTGAAGGACTTACTTGCAAGAGGGAATCTCAGTAGAAGGGGGTTGAGCACCAGGTGTGCAGAGGAGGCTAAGGAGAGACCCGGGGGAATCGGAGCAGACAGGGGGTGGGGCTAAAAGGGAGCAGACACGGGGGGGGGGAGGAGTTGGAAGGGAGCAGACATGTAGGGGGGGACTTAAAGGGAGCAGATACTGGGGAGCTGTAAGGGAGCAGACATGGGGGGGAGCTGGAAGGGAGCAGACATGAAGGGGGGCTACAAGGGAGCAGACATAGGGGGAGTTGGAAGGGAGCTGTCATGGGGGGGGGGCTGGAAGGGAGCAGACACGGAGGGGGGCTATAAGGGAGCAGACACTGGGGAGCTGGAAGGGAACAGATGGAGTGGGGCTGAAAGGGAGCAGACATTGGTGGGGGGGGGGGGCTGGAAGGTGAATGGGTAATAGGAGGTGGGTTGGACGAGAACTGACAGGGGGGAAGGTGGGGGCTAGAAGGGAGCTCACATGGGGGGGGGGGGTTGGAAGGGAGTGGAAAAGAGGGGAAGGAGGAGGCTGGAGGGAAGGTGGGGGCTTGAAGGGAGCTGACACCCGGAGATGGCACTGGAAGGCAGATGGATAGAGGAAAGGGTGATGAAGGGAACTGACACAGGAGGGGGGCACTGGGACTGGAAGTTTGCTGATACCTGGTTTGGTATTTGGACTAGAAGCGACTGGATGATGGAGAAAGAGGGGAACTAAAAGGGAATAGACACCAGTGACGGTGCAGGGGGGTTGACACTGGAAGGTACTGGGAAGGGAGGCTGTGAAGAGGGCTGATACTGGGGAGGGTTACTGGGACTGGAAAAAGGCTGATGGAAGAAAATGAAGAAAGCAAAAGGAGAGACAAGAAATGGCAGATGGACTATAGACCATAGAAAAAGGGCTAAGACAGAGGAAAACAAAAACCTCAGATCGGGACCAGCATGACCAAAAATCATCAGACAAAGGTAGAAAAAATAATTTTATTTTCAATTTAATGATTGGACAATATGGGGAGCTGCATCTCTTATCTGGTGTGGCACTGCAGACGGAGTCTGGCTTCTTGGGGTTTCATTTTAATTTTTGTCTACATATTTTTATTTTTACTTTAGGTTATAGTCACTTATTCTATACTTGGTGAGGGTCTGTGTTCTGAGTGTGCGACCAAGGCCAGGTGTTCTGTAAACATGGAGTTTGTACGTAGGGATCTGTACTGTAGTAATTTGACTTGTACAGCTTTTCAAATAGGTGTATGGAGGTTTTGGAGCCCATTGCATTATTTGTAGTGCTGCTTTTTTCTCGGTAGGCCCCTTATTGTATGAGTTTTGGAAGTGTATGCTGGTATGGTAGATTTGACTGTAGATTTTCAGTGACTTTTGCAGTGTTAGTTCACATTATGCCTGGCACTGGAGAATGTTCATGTTGTTGTTAGTGAAATGACCGGAATCGGCTTTTATTTTTATTTTTTATTTTTTTGACTATACCAGCCTGTTTGTAGAAATAGAAACAGAGAAAAATGATGACAGAAAAAGACCACATGGCCTATCTAGTCTGTCCTTCCATATCAACAACTTGTGATAAGGAAGCTTATCATAGCTCAAGAAGGAGCTATAGAAAAGGTGAAGTGACTCTGAACAAGCAACCTGTCAGTTCTGGTAGAAATAAGAAAACAGAATTTTCCCATAAAAGACTACCAGTCCCAGAATGCACCAGGTTTCCAACAGCCATTAGAGGAGCTGAAGTGGGGAAATGTGTGTTCAATCAGGAGGGCTATGAGGTAATCCCTAAGCACTCATCTCAAAGGGCAGGGCCTGATTCAGCACAGCTGCGCTGTGTTAGGGAGGAGCACTCATCTAAGCAGAATAAGAGTAGAGTTTATTCTACAGATGACCATCTTCATGATCACCTTGGATATCCAGAGAATTGTCCTCAGTATCCTGAGAATCAGCTTGAGTTTGATCATCAGTTTCATCTGAAGGATCATCAGAAGCAGAAGCCAAACCGGACGGACAGAGAGGGAAAGAGACCCTTTGGAAGAAGGAAGAGAAAAGCCTTTGAGAGGTCTAGAAGAGTCGAAAGCAGTACGTATACTGGGAGGTATTCCAAGGGCCAGCATACACCATTGGACTGGGGAAAGCCAGAGGAATGGTGCTGCAGAGCTAGGAATCACCAGAGGCTACCTGTGAGGGAGACGGCTGCACGTGGAAGGGACCCTAAGACCTGTGCCAGAAGGTATGTGAAGAGAGATCCAGTGTCCAGGGATCTGGATTGGAAGGCTGGACATAAGAACTGGACTACATACTGGCCAGGCTATATAGAGAGGAACTCTAGCAGCAATGGAAGCTCAGGTATGAACACTGATCTATGCCCTAGCTATAACCTTGAAAGACAGCAGGGAAACGAGTATTCTCCTGAAAATGCTCCATTGAGAGATTCATCTGTGCCAATCCATGATATTGAACCCATGCTTGTTGAACAAGGGGGAATAATAGCAGATGAGGATCCTATTTATATGGACTGTTCTCTGTCTAAACTCCGTTGGTAACTTTCTGTTATAAAGTACAGCAACCATCACAAAGAAATACAAATTTGTTCTTTAATCTACTCAGAAAAGCTCCTGAAGCAGGATTTGACCCACACAGTAGAAAGCAAGCCAGCTAAGGGGTTTCAGCTGGATAACTGCTAGCAATTAAGCCTTACCTAATTGCTTGTGAGCTAGGAGAGAATCACTTTTGAATCTATGTGGGAAGTAATCAGAAGTTAACCTGAAAAGAACAGTTTGTTTCTTGCTTTGTGACTTTTCATTTGTTGTTTTCCTGATTTTGACTTTGTTTTTCCAAGTTAACACTGAAAGCAAGTTACCTAATTTATGTGCTACCAAGCATATCTGTGTTGGGAGAAATAACCCCATAAATAAATATCTTATTGGCTTTACCCAAGAGCACAACTAAATTATTGTCAGCAGCTGTGTCTGGTGTGAATGAACTACATTGCCCACAATACCTTGCAAATCATATAGATATATGCACTTGACAAGACTGTGAAGATTCTCACCCAGGCAGCCGTCTGACAAACTACAACAGTCCCCTTTTTTCCTTTAGAGATCCTCTGTGTTTGTCCCATGCTTTTTTGAATTCAGATACTGTCCTCATCTCTACCACCTCCACTGGAAGACTATTCCACGGATCCACCACTCTTTTATTTTTTTTTTTTTTATTTTATGCATATTTATATACCGCAACTTCCAAAGTTCAGTTGCGGTTTACAGTGAACAACAATTAACAAAACAGGTTTGTTTTACAGAGAACGTCATAATTAGCAGAACATATGTACAGGGTAACATTATATAATAGTCTAAACAATGTGAATAATACAGAACAGCACAAACTATATACAAATGTATATTTGTAAATATACATGGAAGTGAGAAGACAAAAGGTGTGGGATCCTCAGGGATGTGTGCTATGTGAGTGGGTTGTAGAGATTTTGTTTGAGGCAGACAGATACCCTTTTAGCCTTTGTCTAAGGTAGGTGATTGGTTTTCTATGTTATAGTGTTTAATGAACAGATAAGTTTTCAGTTTTTTGCGGAGTTCCATGATCTCCGTTAGTGTTCGTAGCTCCTCTGGAAGGGAATTCCAGATAGTTGGGGCAACATGGGAGAATGCTCTGTTTGTTGATTTATGGGCTCTTGTATACTCTCTCGGAATCTTTAATTTGTTTAGTTGTTCTTTTCTGTGTGTAGGCTTAGATGGTTCATTGTGTATTAGGTTGCATAGTGTAGTCGGGGCCATATCATTTAAGGCTTTGAATGAAGTTATTATTGTTTTGTAGATTATTCTACTTTGAATTGGTAGCCAATGGAGGGAGGCTAGTATGGGTGATATGTGTTGGAGTGAGTTAACTTTCAGTATAATTCTGGCCGCTGCATTTTGAGCTAGTTGCATTCGTTTGATGTTTTGTTTTGATATGCCTATTAGAATTAGATTGGCAAAGTCAAAATGTGGAGTTATGGTGGCCTGAATTATGTTGATAAAGTCTTGTGTAAAAACTAGGGGACGAAGTTGTTTGAGGGTTTTGAGTTTGAAATAAATTTTCTTTATGCTATTGCTGATGTGTGTTTCTAGGGTAAGGAAAGAAATATTTCCGCATATCACTCCTGAATCTATTCCCTTTCACACTCAACCCATGTCCCCTCATAGCAGAAATAGAAGATGCTAAGTATTTTTATTTTGGTTATGCATTTGCTCTTTTGCTGCAATTTTTTACAACACTGGATTTGAAGGGGAAATACTAATATCCCTTGAAAAGAGTTCACAAAGCGGTTTTGGGGAAAAAGGAGGATAGGGTGCAACCAACATTAAAAATAATGAGGGAGGGGCGCCGATTTATAGGTTGCAGGGGGGCTCTAGAAACCCTAGCACCGGCCCTGTTGAATACTGTGTGCAGTTTTGGTTGCCATATCTTAAAAAGGATATAGCATTATTAGAAAAAGTACAGAGAAGAGCGACTAAAATGGTAAAGGGGATGGGAGAATACTCCTAAGAGGAAAAGAGATGGCTGAGGGGGAATATAATAGAGGTCTATAAAATGTAATGAGTGTAATGAAATGGGTAAACATGGATAATTTACTCCTTCAAAAAGTAGAAAGACTAGGGGACACACAATGAGGCGACAATGTAGCACATTTAAGATGAATAGGAGAAAATATATTTTTTTCACTCAATGTGTAATGAAAGTCTGGAATTCATTACCAGAGGATGTAGTAAAAGCTGTCTGTGTAGCTAGGTTTAAAAGAGGTTTGCACAAGTTCCTGGAGGGAAAAATCCATAAACCATTATTTAAGTAGACTGGGGAAAGCCACTGCTTGCCTCTGGGATAAGCAGCATGGACTCTACCTTTTGGGAACCTGACAGTGCTTGTGACCCAGATTGACCACTGTTGGAAACAGGATACTGGGCTTGATGGACCATTGGTCAGATCCAGTATGGCATATCATGTTCCCCAAGAAATAGGGCGACAGGAAGCAATCTTCACCCATTCACAAAAGTCGTACTATGAATCTGAACTGAGATGAATAAGGTTTAAGGTTTAGTGCATATGATCAACCGCTTTTTTAATAAATAGCAAAGCAATTTACAGAATCAAATATCGACATGTAGGTGTGAGCAGAGCTTATTGGGGAGAACTCCAATCAGATATTTGCTGACGTTTGCAGTACAATTGGTCAGATTAAGCTTTATGATATAGGAAAAGGAAGATAAGCAAACAGTCAAATTTGAAACAATAAGGGGCATGTTTACTAAAGTACACTAACGGCTAGTATGGGGTCTTCTGCACACTAAAGATACAGCCCTGGTCAAAATGCCCCACTCACTGCTTAGCATGGGTGGGGGTAGACATTGAGCAGGTCAGGGCAGAGTGCACACTGCAATTAGTGCAGGCATCTTGATGCACCGTATCCAACAGTGTTACAGTTAGTTTTATCTGCAGCAAATATCTTAGCATAGATTTGGCCCTGCCCTCATATTAACTGCACGGAGACACGCCCACATCAGCTAGTGCAAGTTTGACCCCGACCCTGCATTAAAAAAGGGGCCTCAATGTGCATTTTAGTATACATGCCCCTGTAAGCGTGAAACACAACCTGACGCTACACTACCAGTCTGCTATTACGCAAGTAAAGCACTTCCTCAAACCCTTTCCAGGCCGAGCCCAAAACTCTCGGGATCCAAAATTCTGACTAAATATTCCTATCAAATGATATATAATACATGACCAAAGCAGAAGGAAAATCACTATTAGAACATATTGAATAAGACGAGTACAATTTTCCTGAAATATGCAAAAATTAACCCGGCTGCAGAATGTGGATTAAAAATGTAATGTAGGCCTTCAAAGGGTTAAAGGGAAATTAAATGATGCTTTCTTGAAATTGCTATTGCCAACTGAGAAATGGTTTAAACGGGAACAAGGACCTTACCACCAAGTTTGCGTAAAATCACAGTTGCACTGACTGGAACTGGCTTTTGTGAAGTCTGTGTAAAATCATAGCTGCACTGGCTCTCACTACGTTTTGTGTTATTCTGATAAAATAATTTCACCGTTGATGCAGTGTCTTCAGATCCTGCTCTCTGCCTCTGCAGTCTGCACCTTGTGCTGAATGTTACTGGATTTTCGGTTTACACATTTGATTAGATGGATCCTTCCATTGACTCTGGGCATTTTGTGAGAGGAAATTAGTCTTTTTTCCCTTTGCCTTGGGTTTTTTTTTTTTGTTTTGTTTTGTGACCTTTTCCTTACCTGTGTTTGTTTCTGCTTAGTTCGTATTATAGGAATAAATAGAATTTTGAGCACTTAAACAGTTTGTCATCTGCATGTTACAGTGCTGTTCAAAAAGAGAAATGTGTAGATTGAATTATAATGGCAGCTTCTGGACAAAGGCCAAATGAGGCCCATTAATCACTTCAGCAGCTCCTGAAATCCCATCTCTTTTTCACAGCTACGAACACATTCATCTGTGTTAATGGAAAGGAGAGCCTCTGGGCTAGAGATATCGCTGGAAAGGGTTGTGGTCCAGATCCTAGATCCCCCTCCCTACTCCTGCCCAGATAGCCTTGAGGGAAGGGCACAGGTGGGGGGCAGATGAATATGGGACTAAGTGAACAGGAGGTAGGCTTGTGGTGGTGGGCTTTAAAAGGGTGTTCAGCCTCTTTCCTACTTCTGCCTCCTACCTATCTGTCTGCCCCCCCCTCCCGATGGTCTCAAGGGGGAAGAATTAATGGATGGGGTGGGGGAGTTTACCTGTTGCATCCTTTGAAGGGTACTGGGGGTGTGTATCATATGCTAGCTATAAGATGGATAAGTCTTTCCCAATTTACCCACGTGGAGATGCAAGGGAGGGAGCACAAGGCTGGTGGCTTGTTGGTGATGGAAATGTTTATGTAGATGTTTGCTTTGAAACTGACTCTGGGCTGCTGAAGTTATTACATGTCTGTACCCAATAAAGCTGCAATCACTGTGATTGCGGGTAATTCGAGGGGGAGTAGAGGGGGAGTATACGGCTGCCTGTGTTACTTTAAGTGATGCAGAGAGAGGAAAGATTTCAGAAGCAGGGTAATAATATCCTGGGGTAGTGGGCAACACTGAGAATCACCTTCCATTCCTTTCTAGCACATTCAGCTTGAATTCATGAAGGTGACTGAGGGCTTTACCTTTTTGTTGGAAAGGTAAATAAAAGGAAAAGGAGGCCTCTATGGTTCTAAAATAAAATAGCTGAAAAAGGTGAAGAAAAAAGAGGGAGATAGATATTCATAAAATACAAGAGATCACAGAGAGAGGAAGGCATGCCTCGTATATTTGCAAAAACTTAGAGAAGCTAGCAAAGTAGTCAGGAAAGCAAAGTTACAAAAATAAAAAATAGCCAATACAATAAAATGGGGGGCAGGCGACATTTTTTCAGATATGTTAGTGAGAGGAGGAAGATCAAAAGTGGTATTGTCAGATTCAAGGGTGAAGGGGAGGAATATATAGAAGCTGATGAGGATAAAGGGGTATTGCTTGACAAATATTTCTGTTCTATGTTCACAGATGAAAGGACCCCAGAAAACACCCACAAATAGGAACAGAGGTGGCGGGGATTTTGAACGATTTTAGAAGACTGTTCGTGAGGAACTAGCTAAACTAAACGTAGACAAAGCGATAGGACCGGATGAAATACATCAGAGAATACTTGCGGGCATTCTAGTAACTCCAATAAACTGATCTTTTCAATGGTACTTTGGAGTCGTAAGTGGTCCCAGAGGACTGGAGAAAGGCACATGTGGTCCCTTTACACAAAAATGGAAGTAAGAATGAGGTTTAAAACTACAGACCGGTTAGTTTAACCTCTCTGGATGACCAGGGAGTAGGACCGAGGGAGAGCTCTAGATGTAGTGTACTTTGATTTCAGTAAAGCCTTTGACACCGTTCTGCACAGGCGACTTATAAACCAACTTAGCACCTTAGGGATAGACCCTAAAGTGACTGGGTCAGAAAATGGTTGATTTGGAGGCAACAAAAGGTACAGGTAAATTATGCTTGCTCTGAGGAGAAGGAAGTTACCAGTGATGTGCTGCAGGGATCTGTCTTTGGCAGGGCCGGATTTACCTATACGCCCATTACGCCGTGGCGTAGGGCCCACAGCTGGCAAGGACCCACAAAAATCGAACAAATTAGCTTTTTTTAAAAATAAAATTTAAAAAAAACACTGCTGGCTACCGCCGCGGGGCCCCCTCTGCTGCCGCGGCAGCATGGACTGACCCGCGAGGCCCCCTCTGCAAGCTGAATCAATCGGTCCGTCCGTCCCTCCCTTCCTCCCTCCCTCCCTCCCTCCATGCAGGCTTTGAGAGGCGCGAAGGGAGAGTGTCTCCCTTGCGTCTCTGTTAAGCCATCAGCCCCTGCGGGCTTAACAGAGACGCGAGGGAGACACTCTCCCTTCGTGCCTCTCAAAGCCTGCACGGAGGGAGGGAGGGACGGACGGACCGATTGATTCAGCTTGCAGAGGGGGCCCCGCGGGTCAGTCCATGCTGCTGCGGCAGCAGAGGGGGCCCCGCGGCGGCAGCCAGCAGTTTTGGTTTTTTTTATTAAATTTTACTTTAGGCCGATGGGGGGGGGGGGGTAGGACTGGTAATGGGCTATTGGGGGGGCTGGGACTGGAAATGGGCTGGGGGGGTTAAGACTGGAGGTGGGCTGATGGGGTTAGGACTGGTAATGGGCTGTTGGCTGTTGGGGGGGTTAGAACTGGTAATGGG
This sequence comes from Ichthyophis bannanicus, assembly GCA_033557465.1. Taxonomy (NCBI): domain Eukaryota; kingdom Metazoa; phylum Chordata; class Amphibia; order Gymnophiona; family Ichthyophiidae; genus Ichthyophis; species Ichthyophis bannanicus. The sequence goes on from CM066041.1 coordinate 162,279,177, forward strand.
CTTGGGGGGGTTAAGACTGGTAATGGGCTGTGGGCTGATGGGGGCTGTCTGGTAATGGGCTATGGGGGGGCTAGGACTGGAAATGGGCTGGGGGGGTTAAGACTGGAGGTGGGCTGATGGGGTTAGGACTGGTAATGGGCTGTGGGCTGTTGGGGGGGGTTAGAACTGGTAATGGGCTTTGGGGGGGTTAAGACTGGTAATGGGCTGTGGGCTGATGGGGGGCTAGGACTAGTATTGGGTTGGGGGGTTGCTAGGACTGGAAATGGGCTGATGCAGGGACTAGAAGGGAGCGGATGCTGGGTGAGGCTGGAACTAGAAGGGAGCTGATGTTGGGGGAGGATTAGAATGGGATGGGGCTGGAAGAGTAAAATGGAGAAGGAAAAAATATTTTGTGTGGGAGGGATAAAAAATCTACAATTGGCCGGGTATTGGGAGAGTAAGTGGGGATTGAGGATGGAGGGGTAAAATTTGAGTGGATGAAATAGGAATGAGGAAAGAGCAAAAGGAGAAAGATTTAGTATGTTAAAGCAGATGTAGAGAGAGAATGGAAAAAAACTAGAAGAGAGAAGAAAGGACAAATGGACAGCAGACGATGGAGAGTTAGCAGAAGACACGAAGAAACCAGAAGAAAGTGGCTGGAGCAATTGCAGCTGAAAAAAATGCACAAAAGGTAGAAAAATATCTCTTTATTTTGAATTTATTAATTGGAATATGTCAGCTCTGGTAAATGTGCATCATTAACGTCTGCGCTTTGTTTAGTACAAGAGCAAATTAATGTATAGTTTTATTTCTACAGTGTTGTACATTCCAAGTTTGGCTTTTGGGATTCCTAGTTTAATTATTGTCTTCCTGTTTCTAAATTGTGATTACTTGTTTGGTGATGGTCTATGTTCTGCATGTGTAACTGAGCTGAGGTGTTCTGTTTATATAATTCCTATTTGACATTGCCACTTGTTCTCTTTCCCCAGTAGGTCATGTATTGTTCTCTGAAATGTATTGGTTTAATATTTGCAGTGTTGCCTTTTGATTGGTAGAGTATGGTGCTTTGTGAGTCCTGGTAGTGCTGTTAGGATACGGCGGGTTTGCTATGGGTTCTAAATGGGCAGTGTTTGTAGTAGTTCCTAATGTGTCTGGCAGTTGGCACTGTATTATAGTAATGTAGAAATCTTTTAGTCTTTCTTTATCCATACACTCATTAAGAGGCACTTTTACTAAAAGTTAGTATATGGTAACATTATGCAAATGAGGCCCCTTATGCAAATGAGGCCCCGCACCCCCCTTGGGCCGCCCCTGCTGGGGGCCCACAATTTTTGTTGGCGTAGGGCCTCACTCAAGGTAAATCCGGCCCTGGTCTTTGGTCTAATTCTTTTTACCATCTTTGTTAGTGATATTGAGGAAGGGCTGTCAGGGAAGGTTTGCCTGTTTGTGGATGATACCAAAATCTGCAATAGAGTCGACACCCAGGAAGAAGTTGATAACATGAGGAGGGATCTAGCTAAGCTTGAAGAATGGTCAAGAATTTGACAGCTGAGATTTAATGCTAAAAAATGCAAGGTCATGTACTTGGGCTGCAAAAATCCAAGAGAGTGGTACAGTGTAGGGGGCAAAGTACTCCAAGAAAGAGGAGCGGGACCTGACACTGATTGTTTCTGATGATCTTAAAGCAGCTAAGCAAGTAGAAAAGGTGAGGGTGAAAGCCAGAAGGATGCTTGGGTGCATAGGCAGAGGAATGGCCAGCAGAAAAAAGGAGGTGTTAGTGCCTCTGTATAAGCTTCTGGTGCAACTCATTTGGAGTATTGTGTGCAGTTCTGGAGACCGCACCTTCAAAAGGATATAAACAGGATGAAGTCAATGCAGAGGGTGGCTACTAAAATGATTAGTGATCTCCATTATAAAGCATATGAGGACAGACTTAAAGCTCTTAATATGTATACATTAGAGGAAGGGCAGGATAGAAGAGATGTAATAGAGATGTTTAAATACCTCCATGGCATAAGTGCACAAGAATTTGAAAGCAACTCTGCTATGAGGGGACATAGGGGATAGACTCGGGAGTAATATACGGAAATATTTCTTTACGGAGAGGGGTAGATGCGTGGAATAGTCTCCCAGTGGAAGAAGAAGAAACAAGGACAGTATCTGAATTAAAAAAGGCATGGAACAAACAGAAGATTTCTTAAGGAGAGAAGGGGACTATTGTAGTTGATATGGAAGGGCAGACTAGATAAAGCCATGTGGTCTTTTTCTGTTCTCATGATTCTATGTTGCAGGCTATGATACCACATGGAAAATCTGGTCTAGGGCTTGGTGATGTAGGACAGAGATGGCCAAAGGCCTTGTGATATGGGGCAGAATTAGCTGAAAACCTTGATGTATGGGCCAGTGCAAAAGAGCCAGCAGAGGGTTTGAGCATGTTGGACAGAGTTGCAGAGCTGGCCAGGAGTCTTGCAATGTGCAGCTGAAGGTTGGAGTATTGCCAGCCCAAGGATATGGGCTAGTAGAACTGTGTGGCAGAGCTGATGAGAACCTTGTGATGCAGGACAGTTTAGCAGAGCTGGCCAGGGGCCTTGGTATATGTAGAACTGGTTGGAGGGCCTTATCATATGGGGCAGTGTGGAGAAATATTACAAAGATTTCTGGTTCTCTTCTAAGCAGGGCGTGATTAGTGACAGCTGGAAACAGCTGTTCTCAGAACTTCCTATTTGTCTCACCACTTTAGTGAATATGTCTTTAATAAAACCATAGACGAGGGGCGTGTGCTTGAACACAAGTCTTTCCCGCAGGCTCCTTACTCTATCTCAGAAGATATTATGAGAAGAGATGTATAAAGGCAAACAAAAGGGGTGACTAACTCTCTTGCCTCTGACCTTCACCGTCTCTTTACAACTCTCTCAACTCTCTCCTCAAAGTGCCTCTGCTTCTGACACCTCCTTCCCTTTCTGCCCAAACCCCGGCTAACTATTTCCATGACAAAATTCACAAGATCACACTCCAATTCCCCACAATGTCAGCTACTTTCCCTCCTCCCCCTCTTCACTCTCAACTTTTCTCCCCTATCTCTGCTACCCTCTCTTCCTTTTCTGTGATCTCTGAGGAGGAAACCACACATCTTTCCTCCTCCAAACTCACTACCTGCTCCCCTAATCCTATTTCCACCCATCTCCTAAGCTTCATCTCCTCCACTGTTGTCCCTTCCATCTCTCATATTCTCAACCTATTGCTCTCCACTACAAATGTCCCTGCAGTCTTCAAGCTTGCTGTGGTCACACATCTCTTCAAGAAATCCTCACTAGATCCTACCTATCCTTCTAATGACCAATCTTCCTCCTCCCCTTCATTTCTAAACTACTTGAATGTACAGTTCACTGCCATTGCCTTGACTTTCTCGCTTCTCAAGGCCTCCTGGATACTTTACAATCTGGCTTTTGTCCTTTACATTCTACTGAAACGGCTCTTGCCAAAGTCTCCAGTGACCTGTTCCTGGCTAAATCCAAAGGCCTCTACTTGATCCTCATCTTTTTTTTACCTTTCTGCTGCTTTAGAACGGTTGACCATAACTGTCTCCTCAATACCTTGTCCTTGCTTGGTTTTAAGGCAGCGGTTCTCAACCTGTGGGTCGCCACAGGATTTAGCAGGGGTCGCCTCACTCTGCCAAGTTAAAAAAAATAAAAAAAAGCGCACAAGTTGCTGTTGCTGCTGAGTCTGCTTCTCTGCATCGGCAAACTCACTGCCTCCCTTCTAATGCAGCCGCGGCTCCCTGCCTCTTAGGGAACTGTGGCTATGCCTGTAAAACCGTTGCGGAGCCTTCCTGTCTCTCGACGGGCTCCGTGCAGCATTGTCCCGCCTCTAAAGGAAGTTGTTTACCAGGGGGGGGGGGCTGACATGGGGGGCTGACAGGGAGGGAGGGAGGGGGGCTGACATGGATGGAGGGAGGGAGGGAGGGGGGACTGATAGGGAGGGAAGGGGACTGACATGGACAAAGGGGAGAGACGGGGACATACTGGACAGACGGGATAAATGCTGGACAGAGGGGAGAGACAGTGCGGGTTAGGATTATAATGGGCTGATGGGGGAACTAGCACTGGTAATGGGCAGATGGGGGGCTAGGACTGGTAATGGGTTGATTAGGGAAGGCTAGGACTGGGAATGGACTGATCAAGGGGGGGAGGTTGGGACTGGTAATGAGCTGATAGGGGGGTAGCACTCGTAATGGACTGATGGGGGGCTAGCATTGGAAATGAGCTGATCGGTGAGGTTAGGACTGGAAATGGGCTGATGGGGGGTAAGACTGGTAATGGGCTGATTAGGGGAGGCTAGCACTAGTAATGGGGTTGAGGGGGGACTAGCACTGGAAATGAGCTGATTAGGGGAGGCTAGGACTGGTAATGGGATGATGGGGTGGGGTAGGACTGGTAATGGACTGATAGGCTAGCATTGGAAATGAGCTGATCGGGGGGGGCTATTACTAGAAATGGGCTGATTAGTGGAGGCTAGGATTGGTAATGAGCTGATGGGGGGTAGGACTGGTATTGGGCTGATTAGGGGAGGCTAGCACTGGTAATGGGGTTGAGGGGGGACTAGCACTGGAACTAAGCTGATTGGGGGGCTTCGACTGGGAATGGGCTGATTGTGGGGAGGGGAGGATAGAGCTGCTGGTCCTGGAAAAAACTGGGGGCTAAGGCCACAAATGGGCTGAAACGAGGGGATGGGAGAATGGAACTGGAAGGGAGTGGATCTGAGAGGGGCTGCCATGGTATTTGTACTTGAAGGGACTGGTCAGTGGGGAAGGAGAGGGACTGGAAGGGAATGGACACCAGTGGCAGTCATGGGAATGCAAGTTGACATTGGAAGCTACTGGGAGTGAGGATTGGAAAGGGGCTGATACTGGGGAGGGTTACTGGGACTGGAAATAGGCTGATGGAAAGAAGTGAAGAAAACAAAAGAAGAGATAAGAAATGGCAGATGGACCATAGACCACAGAAAGAGAGCTAAGAGAAGACAGGAAAGCAGAAGCCTCGGATCTGGACCAGCATGATCAGAGAATAAATTGGTCAGACAACAAAGGTAGAAAAACTAATTTTATTTCATATTAGTGATTTGACTACAAAATCATCATAATTTTGAAATCAAATATTGTTGTTATTGGGATCAATTATTGTGGTTTAAATAAGTAAATTTTATAAATAAAAACATAACATGTGGATTGGAGGAGTGGCCTAGTGGTTGGGGCAAGGTACTTCCGGCCGGAAGGTCGGGGGTTCAAATCCCACTAGAGGACAGCAACCCTGGGCTGGAAGGACTGGGGTTTCTAGTCCCACATGTGCTCCTTGTGGTCTAGGGCAAGCCACTTCACCCTCCATAGCCCATGTTCCCTGTAAAATAGTTATCTCCAAGTTATAATGCCCTGTTCAATGTAATTTCAGTTTGTTCAATGTAAACCGCACTAATGCAGAATAGCGCAGTATATAAGAGAATATAAATAAAATAAATAATGCAAAGGCCTATAATATATTAATAATTCAACAAATGATTACAGTGACAATGCGTTAACGGTAAAGGAAGAGAGATGCATTTGATTTTATCATTGGGGGTCATCACAAGTTGGCCAATTGTAAAAGGGGTCACGGTACAAAAAAGGTTGAGAACCACTGTTTTAAGGGCTCTGTACTATCCTGGTTATCTTCTTATTTTTCCCATTGCTCTTTCAGTGTTTGTTTTGGTGGATCCTCTACTGCTATCCCACTCAGTTGGTGTACCCCAAGGGATCTGTTTTGGGTCCCCTTCTTTTCTCTCTCTATATCCAGTCCCGTGGTGCACTCATCTCTTCCCATGATTTTCAGTACCATCTTTACACTGATGACTCCCAGATCTACTTCTCTACACCTGAAATCTCTCTGGTATTCCAGGCCAGGATCTCTGCCTGCCTTGCTGACATTGCTGCTTGGATGTCTCACCACTGCTTGAAATCGAACATGGCCAAAACTGAGCTTCTTATTTTTCCCCCTAAACCCTCCTCTCCCCTTTCTCCTTTCTCAGTCTCTGTGGATAACTCTCTACTCCTCCCTGTCTCCTCAACTCTCAAAACCTTGGGATTGTCTTTGATTCTTCTCTCTCCTGCTCCACACACATCCAAACTTGCTGTTTCTTTCTCTATAACATCATCAAAATTCATCCCTTCCTTTCTGAACACACTGCTAAGATGCTTATCTGCGCCCTAGTCACCTCCCGTCTTGACTATTGTAACCTACTCCTTGCTGATCTCCCTCTGAATCATCTCTCTCCCCTTCAATCTGTTCAACACTCTGCTGTGCAGCTAATCTTCCACCAGCCTCATCATATTCATAATACCCCTTTTCTCAAGTCACTTCATTGGTTCCCTATCTGTTTCCGCATCCAGTTCAAACTTCTGCTGACCTGCATTCACACTGCAGCTCCTCGTTATCTTTCCTCTTCTCTCACTACACCCCTCCTTGGGTACTCTGCTCTTCTGGCAAATCACTTCTTTCTCCTTTGTGTTGCCTTACCATTCCCCCTAGATGGTATCCCATGTCTACACCTACTGTGTTGTCTGTCTTGACTAGATTGTAAGCTCTGATGAGCAGGGACCGTCTTTTACATGTCTCTGCAGGGCTGCTTATGTCTTGTAGCACTATACAAATGTTCAATAGTAGTAGTAGGGTGACTCAAAGTCTAGCCACTGCTGGCTCAAACATTAGGCACAACTAAAACAAAAATGGCAGGTTCTTGGGGCAGGCAAAGAGCAGTAGCACCTAAAGCCAAACAATAGATCCTGACAGCCAGACACAATCAAAGAGCTAACAGCACACGGAGAGCAGACATGCGCGCACACACGCAAAATTTTATATTTAAAACATGTCCAATTGTGCATTTTTAGAGTATTATTGTGGGAAGAGTAGTGTTGGGGTGATCATGATTGTTGAGTTTAATTATGGAAATCCATGGGAGGGGGGAGGTGCAGGCACATGCATAGGGCTGAAGGTTTACCTAAGTCTCCCAGTATCTGTGCACCAGCCCTGATTTCATCCATATTCTATAATCATTTGCATTGAATAAATGATTGAATCCTGGAAATTCCTGCAATGGCTGTCAGTGAAGATCTGCATTTCCTTTCCTGTAGAGCACAATCAGGCATGGCACATCCATTAGCACCTCCAGCTTGGTCTTTGCTTCCTGACAGGCTGATTCAGGAAAGTGCGCAAGGCTTTGGGCACAGGTTAACTCCATTTTAGCAAACAATTTTTTGTGCTACAATTGCAAGAACATGTTTTGCACATGAGTTGTGCACAAAGCCTCGAGCAGACAGCGGTGCACAGTGCATTTAAATCCATTTAAATAGTGGTAATGAAGCAGTTGTGTAGCCCTGATTTAGAGAACTGCGCAGAAGACCAGAAGGCTGTGCGCAATACTGGGATTTTAACAGGTGGTCTTAAGAGAACTAAAGGGTTCACTCATAGGTCCATGGTCAGTGCTAATGAGGAATTTCAGCCTATTTCTTCTTCATCTTGAGCATATAGCACCTGCAACGTTTTCTGTCCGTGCAGAAGGAAGTGGTGAAAAAACACGGCAGGGGTGGTGTGCTGGAACAGTGTCATGCATATGTGCTGGAAACATTAATATGCTGCACAGAATAATATTGCTGTTCATGTCAGATAGCATTCTAGCACATGCACACAAATGCCAAACTTTCTTTTTTTGTGCGTAGGATACTAGGTGCTGCTAACTATCTACAGGCATCAACTCAATGTAACACAACAATGCAGATTCCTATGCATATGTGTCTGGCTTGTTTTCCTTGTTTAGTGCAGACTTTCTGCACACAGCTTATTCACATATTGTGTACATGCAGTATCGGTGAGCCAAATGTCTTTGCTAAACTTGTCAGAAAACCATGCATGGTGCTTTAATGCACAGTTTTTGCATCAGCCTACATGATGATGGATAGAATTAACCCATCCTCCCATCTCTAGCTCACTCCTCCTGGAGTCAGGTGCAGGATGTGCATTTTTCATCCTTTCAGCTGTGCACGTACGATGATAGGATTTTTTTTTAAGCCTCTGACCCAGATAACACAGATATGGAAACTTTGAAGCTAGCCAATAGTTAAGGAAGGATATGAAATGCCTTTTTAAAGTAACTCCATCCCTCCCTCAGTTCGGGAAAGCACTTAACATTCCATCTGTCTTCCCAGATACCACAATGAGGGGAAGTCTCTACAGGCTTAACCATAGACCCTCACAAACATATTCTTTTCTCTGTAAGGCCAGAGATGGGATAGAAGGGATTTACGTGGTGGTGGTCTGGGGAGAGGGGGTGTTTAAGAAATATCTCTGTGCAAGGAAAATGGAAAAAATAATATACAGGCTATCTATTCTAGTGGAGAATATCCCCACCAGTGGATAAAGGCCCCCCTCCTGTTCTGTCTAAGGAATCCACAGGTCTGAGACCTCCTCTGATGGGAGGAAGAGTGCTCGGCTGCAGAGTATGTCTGGGAGCAAGGTGAAAGAGTGGGCACCTCATTCACATTCCACTGCCTTGGAAGTAGCTTGTTAGAAAGTACTTACTGCATTATTAGCAGATGAGTATCCTGGTGAATGGCTGAGCCTTAGGTCATCTCCTATTGCAATATTTTTCTAGTAGTTTCTTAAGATAAGAACATAAGATATGCTATACTGGGTCAGACCAAGGTCCATCAAATCCAGTATCCTGTTTCCAACAGTAGCCAATCTAGGTCACAAGTACCTAAAATAGCAGTTTCCCTAAAAGACACAGGTTCCACAAAGCTTGTATTGGGGCAAGCAGTGGATATCTCAAGTCACCTTTTAATAATGGTTTATGGACTTTTCCTCCAGGAACTCGTCCAATCCATTGAACAAACTGAAATTACATTGAACAGGGCATTATAACTTGGAGATAACCCTCCATAGCCCATGTTCCCTGTAAAATAGTTAAGTGACCTGCCCAAGACCAGAAGGAGCACCTGTGGGACTAGAAACCCCAGTCCTTCCGGCCCAAGGTTGCTGTCCTCTAGTGGGATTTGACCCCCCGACCTTCCGGCCTGAAGTACCTTGCCCCAACCACGAGGCCACTCCTCCACTCCTTATATGCTTTTTAAGATACGGCGACCAGAATTGCACACAATATTCAAGGTGCGGTCGCACCATGGAACGACAAAGAGACATTATAATATCCTTTGTTTTATTTTCAATTCCTTTCCTTATGATACTTAGCATTCTATTTGCTCTCTTGGCTTCTGCTGCACACTGGGCCGAGGGTTTTAACATGTTATCCACAATGACGCCTAAATCTTTTTCCTGGATGGTGGTTCCTAATGTGGAATCTTGCATTGTGTAACCATAGTTTGGGTTGTTCTTTCCTAGGTGCATAAATTTGCACTTGTCCACATTAAATTTCATCTGCCATTTGGATGCCCAGTCTTCCAATTTATCAAGATCCTCTTGCAATTTTCCACAATCCTAATGGGTTTTAACAATTTTAAATAGTTTTGTGTCATCTGCAAATTTGATAAGCTCACTCGTTATTCCAATTTCCCAGGTCATTTTTGAATATGTTTAAAAGCAGCGGATCCAGCACAAATCCCTGGTGTACTCCACTATTCACCTTTCTCCATTGGGAAAATTGGCCATTTAGCCCTACCCTCTGCTTTCTATCTTTTAACCAGTTCCTGATCCACAATAGTACGCTGTCTCCTATCCCATGACCTTTTAGTTTTGCCAAAGGTCTCTGATTCGGAACCTTGTCAAAGGCTTTCTGAAAGTCTAGATATATTATATCAACTGACTCACCTTTGTCTACCTGTTTATTCCCACCTTCAAAAAAACATAACAGATTAGTAAGACAAGATCTTCTTTGTCTAAAACCATGTTGGCTCTCTCCCATTAAACCATGACTATCTACATGTTCAGTAATTTTGTTCTTTATGATGGTTTCTACCATTTTTCCCGGTACTGACATCAGGCTCACTGGTCTGTAGTTTCCCGGATCACCCCTGGAAACCTTTTTAAAAATTGGTGTTACATTGACCATCCTCCAATCTTCCGGTATTACAGATGATTTTAATGATTGATAGTTCACAGATTACTAATAGCAGGTCTGCAATCTCATATTTCAGTTCTTTCAATACCCTTGGATGTATACCATCCAGTCTAGGTGATTTGCTACTCTTCTGTTTATCAAATAGTGGTAATACATCTTCCCTGTGTAACGATATTTCTTTCAATTCTTCTGCAGTATCACCTTTAAATACCACTTCAGTCATGGGTAACATCCCTACATTTTTCTCAGTAAAGATCAAAGCAAAGAATTCATTCAGTCTCTCCGCTATGGTCTTGTCCCCTCTTAGTACCACTTTTACCCCTCTATCATCTAATTGTCTAACTGACTCTTTCGCATGTTCTTTGCTACGAATGTACTTGGAAAAGTCTTCATTACGCATTTTTGCTTCCACAGCAAGCTTCTTCTCAAATTTTCTCTTTGCCTGCCTTATCAGTGCCTTGCATCTAACTTGCCAGTGCTTGTGCTGTTTCCAGGTTTCGTCGTTTGGCTCTTTTTTCCATTTCCTGAAAGATGCTTTTTTGGCAACAGCCTCTCTGACCTCACCTTTAAACCATGCTGGTAGTTTTTTGGACTTCCTTCCACTTTTCTTAAAGCGTGGAATACAGCTGATCTGGACTTCCAAGGTAGTATTTTAAAACACCCAAGCTTGATGTAAGTCTTTAACCTTTGCAACTGCTCCGTTTAGTTTTTTCTTAACTGTTTTCCTCATTTTATCATAGTCTCCCTTTTGAATGTTAAAAGTAGTACTGTGGATTTCCTTACCATTTGTCCTCAACTAATTAAATCAAACACGATCATGCTATGATCACTATTGCCAAGTGGCCCCAACACCCTTATCTCTTGCACCAGATCTGGTGTTCCACTAAGGACTAGGTCCAATATGGCTTCCCCTCTGGTCAGTTCATGAACCAGCTGCTCTAAGAAACAGTCAATTATTTCATCTAGAAACTTTATCTCCTTAGCATGTCCTGCCGTGACACTGATGCAGTCAATACCGGGGTAATTGAAATCACTCATTATTATTACTGTGCTGTAACTTTTGTTAGCTTCCATGATTTGTTTGAGCATTTCATCATCCATTTCTTCATTCTGGCCAGGTGTTCAATAGTACACCCCCACTGCCATCTCCTCCTTCCCCTTTTTACATGGAATTTCAATCCATAGAGATTCTACAGCAAATTTTGTTTCCTGCAAAACTTTAATCCTTTGTGATTCAGTGCCCTTTCTAACATAGAGCGCAACCCCTCTACCAGTTTGATCAGTTCTATCATTATGATATAGTTTGTACCCAGGTATCACAGTGTCCCACTGGTTGTCCTCCTTCCACCATGTCTCTGAGATACCAATCATACCTAACCTCTCATTTAGTGCTATATATTCTAACTCTCCCATCTTAATTTTTAGACTTCTAGCATTTGCATACAAGCATTTTATAGACTGTATTTTATTCATATTAATCTGGCTATTGGTAGGCAGGGGTAATTTGGAATCTTTAAGCTCTGTGTGCTCCATAGTCAAGCGCATTTGGGCTACTTTTGTCTTTATTGGAACCTCTCTGCTGATATGCCCTAACTTCATTTTTTTGGTAGTATCCTTCAAGGATACATTGTTCCGAACCATGCCCTCTTGGGAGACTGTCGGCTCTCCCCTATTATCTAGTTTAAAAGCTGCTCTTTCTCCTTTTTTAAAGGTTAATGCCAGCAACCTCGTTCCATCCCGGTTAAGGTGAAGCCCATCCTTTTGGAAGAGCCCTTCCTTTCCCCAGAATGTTCCCCATTTCCTAACAAATCCAAAACCCTCATCCTTGCACCATCATCTCATCCATGTATTGAGACTCCAAAGCTCTGCCTGCCTTTTGGGTCCTGCGCGTGGAATGGGAAGCATCTCGGAGAATGCTACCTTGGAAGTTGGATTTCAACTTCCTACCTAAAAGCCTAAATTTAGTCTCCAGAACCTCCTAACCACATTTTCCTATGTCATTGGTACTGACATTTACCAAGACAGAAAACTCCTCCCCAGCACTATCTAAGACCTTGTCTAGGTGGTGCGTGAGGTGTGCTACCTTCGCACCAGGCAGGCATGTTACCAGGCAATCCTCATGTCCACCAGCCACCCAGCTATCCAAATACCTAGTGGTCAAATCACCAACTTTAACGGCTGTCCTGACCCTTCCCTCATGGGCATATGACCCTGGAGAATCTTCCTCGGTGCGAGAGGGTTTTACATCACCTGGAGGACAGGTCCTAGCTACAGTATCACTTCCTGCAACACCAGGGTGATGCTTTCTTGTCATGTGACCTCTCTCCTCCATGGCAACAGGGATGCTGCCAGACTGGACGAGGGACTTCAGTACTATATCCTGGTAGGTCTCGTCTATGTACCTCACTGTCTTCCTTATGTCCTCCAAGTCTGCTATTCTAGCGTCCAGAGATCGGACTCGTTCCCTGAGAGCAAAGAGCTCCTTGCACCTAGTGCACACATAAGAGCCCTAACCAACTGGGAGAAAATCATACATGTGACACTCAATGCAAAAGACTGGAAAACCCCTGTTTGCATCTTAAGATTGTGTTTAGGTATTTAAGTTCTTTACCTACTAAGGTTTGGTAGGGATATTTACTAATAAAACTACATCTAATATGTTTAATGTACTTGGTTCACCTGAAGCTTAATTAATCTCAGGTCCTTAATGTATGCCTGATGAGGACAAACAGCTGCACCTGAGAGTGAATATGGCTCCTCCTTTCTTTTGAGAGGTTTATGCACCTATAAAGCTACAATTATCCCAAGCGTGGGTGAGTGTTGGGGAGGGAGGGAGGGAAAAAGGCTTATTAAAAGCTAGCTGCTACACAGTACCCTGTCCTGTGCTTCTAAGGTAATCTGTGACCAATTTCCAGGGGGAGTCCCACAGCCCTTGCTTGGTTAGAGGGAGTCTTGGGTTCTAAATTTAACCAGAAAGCTTTCTGCTGTGTTTTAAATTTAAACTGAAAGCTCTTTGCTGCTACTAAGCCCTGACTGATTTAACAAATACACTGGGTTCACAGATTAATCAGCTTTAATCTAAAGAATTCCTTTTTCCCCAAGATTTAGAAAAATTCCCAGAAGTAAATACTTACGATTGCAGATCTCTCTCCAGAAATAGCAGTCCCCTTTTGTAGTCCTTCAAGATCTATAGTTCATCCATTGCCTTGGACATTTCCTGTCCTTCCTCCACCACACAGCCTTTCATTATTTTTGAATCCTGATGCTCCTCATTCCTTTGCCCACTACTTATGTGTATCTTGCCATACTTTAGTCCTCGGTTTTACAATGTGTTTTCATTTTGATTAGATTGTAAGTTCTGATGAGCAGTGACTGTGTCTTACATCTATATGTATACACTATGTACATACACCTTGTAGTGCTATACAAATGATTAGTAGTAGTAGTTGTTGTTGTTTTTTTCAGCCCTTTATTTCTATTTAGCTCACACCTTTCCAAGGGTATATCAGGGTGAATTACATTCAGGTGCAGTAGGTATATCTCCAGGAACAAGCAGGAATGTAGTCTTCACATATGGGTATCGTCGGTACCGACGGAGCCTGCATGGGAACGCTCCCCAGCATCCAATAGGAACGCTTTTGGGAGCATCCCTCAGCACATGCGCGCTGCCTTCCCGCCTTTCCAACTGTCCCTCTTCAGTTCTTCTTTTTTCGCGGAGCCGACAGGACATATTCCCTGTCACTGCAGAAAATTCTTCTTTAAACTTGTTTTCTTGTGGTTGCGCCTGCCTCCGCACGACATCTACCGGTACCGCCGGTTCTCTCTGCTTAAAAAAAAAAAAAAAAAAAAATTATATATATATATATTTTTGAACTGTTTCTCTTCAGAAATTTTTTATTTTAGTGCTAGGCGCCATTTTGGGCATTAGGCCCCATTTTTCCTAAAAGATGGAAAAACCAGCTAGTGGTTTTAAAAAAAATGTACTAAGTGTGGTGGTACCCTCTCTGTCATCGACACCCATGACTGGTGTCTAAAATGTTTACGCCCTGACCATTCTCCATCTGAGTGTTCCTCCTGTATGGGGATGACTAAAAGAGGAAGACATAACCGAGCTGCAAAGCTCAGTACCCTCTTTTCTTTGGATATCAGGTCCATTGCATCGACGTCTTCAAGAGCCTCATCTTCCTCCCATGGATCTCAGGTAACTAAACATAAGAGCCGGTCCTCAAAGGGTAGCTCTCCTTCAAAGCATCAAGAGGCATTGGCATTGCCCTTGAGGACCACTACACTGGCAAAACAGCCCCGACGGGAGGCTTCGGCCTCCAAAGCATCAACAGGGTTCCAGGATGTTCTCGAGGCTTCGACCTCGGCAGAACTACTGGTGCCATACTCAGGGGTTCCGGCAGCTTTTACCGGTACCGATAACCAGGCATTGGCAGTATCGATAGACCAGAGATTCCTCGCTATTGAACACAGTTTTGCAGCTCTCCTTACAGCTGTGGTACCGTTGACACCAGTGGTTCAACGTGCATCGGTACCGATGCCCGTACCAGCACCGTTACAGATACTGGTACCGGCCCCGGTGGGAATCCTTCCCATGCAGACTTTTTCTGGCATCGACAGATCGGTACCGGACCAATTCGGTACCGACTTCGATCGATACCGAGACCATGCTTTGCATGAACATTGGGATCAGAGATACTTCGAATCCTCCGATGACTCTGATAATTCTGCTGGTACCAGAGTGTTTCTCCCGGAAGACTCCTCTTCTCCCAACGCAGAATATCTCCTCCGGAAGACATGTCTTTTCAGGATTTTATTCGTGATGTGGCCCGAGGCCTTTCAATCACGGTAGCTCCTGAAAAATAACCTAGAGCAAAGGAATTGGAAATTCTCCAATACCCTAAGGCTCCCAAGGAAGCAGCCACTCTGCCCATTCATGAAATTCTTCATGATTTGATGCTCAGAATGTGGGAGACACCTTTGACCACATCTCCTCCATTCTAGGAGATGCGATACCATGTATCGAGTTCCACCATGGTCCTGGTTTTCAAAAGACTCAGCTGCCATACCATTCGATGGTAGTGGAGTCAGCCATGCGTAGGATGAAAAGTGCAGAGAGACATGCATCCAATCCTCCAGGTCATGAATGCAGGACTCTTGACGCTTTTGGGCGTCAAACTTTTCAGACTTCCATGCTTTCAGCTAGGATCAGCTCATATATTTTATATATGGGAATGTTCCTCAAAGAGGTCACAGGAGATTTGGAGCTTTTGAGCCCCCTTCTTCCTGAGGACAAACGACAGGACTTTCTCACTCTAGTCAAGCATGCTCAAGATGTCTCCAAGTTTGTAAACCGTGCAGCCTTTGACTGCTTTGAATGCATCAGCAGAACCTCTGCTATTGCCATTGGTGCACGTCTGATTGCCTAGCCTCAGGCATCAGACTTGGAGATTTGGGTACAGGATAAATTGGGAAACATCCCTTGCACAGGAGAAAACCTCTTTGGCAAGAATTGGCAGGAGAAGGCTGAGATAGATACTGACTATCTCACTTTAGACAGTTTGTCAAAATCTACAGCCACTCCAGCCAAAAAGAAACTCTATAAAAACCCTTTTTCAGCAAAAAGAGGAAGTTTTATCCATCCTATACCCAGCAAGGGCAAGCTCAGGGTCAAGTTGCCCAGAAGGGTCAACAACAACAATCCAAACAAAAGAAGCCAAAAGGCCTTAGAGCTCAACCAGCTCCACAGGCCCAACCCCCTCAAGGTCTTTGACTCCTTCATAGAGAACTTAGCCTTCCTGCCTCTGAAGGGTCCAGAACCCCTAAACATTCCAGGCAGGTTGTGTCTTTTTGCCAACAAATGGCACCAAATAACAACAGAAAACTGGACTCTGTCCATTGTGGGAGAGGGGTACAAGCTTCATTTTCACAGTATGCCCCCTCCTACAATCGTAAGACAGTTCATTTCCCAAAACTCTACAGGCAATCTACTGGATCAAGAGGTCTCAACACTCCTTGCTCAAGGAGCAATAGAGGAAGTGCCCATTCTTCAGCAGGGTTCTACTCCCCCTATTTTCTTATTCCAAAGAAAACAGGAGGACACACTCATTCTAGACCTCAGAGAATTGAACAAATATCTGTTCTGAGAAAAGTTCAAAATGATTTCTCTGGGAACTCTTCTGCCATACCTTCAAAGTCAGGATTGGCTTTATTCTCTAGATCTAAAGGATGCATATACTCACATTCTGATCCATCCAGATCACAGGAAATTCTTACGATTCCTTTTCAAGGGAAAACATTTCCAATACAGGGTTCTTCCATTTGGTCTGGCTTCGGCACCAAGAGTATTCACGAAATGTATAGCAATAGTAGCTGCATTTCTGCGAAACCAGGGGATATTCGTCTTCCCTTATTTGGATGACTGGCTCATTCGAGCCCCCACAGTTCCAGAAGCCAGCTCTGCACTGTCTCGCACAATGCGAATCCTTCAATACTTGGGATTGGTCATAAACCTCCCAAAATCCCAACTTGCTCCGTCTCAGTCCCTAGAGTTCATAGGAGCTCGTCTAGATACCAGACAGTCAAGGGCTTTTCTCCCACAAACCTGCTGTCTTCGTATAATGCAGCTAGCTTCTCAAGCAGCGGCGAAGTCCTCCCTAACTGCTCGAGAACAACTACAATTATTGGGACATATGGCGTCCATGGTTCATGTGGTTCCCTAGGCTCGCCTTCATATGTGAGCAGCCCAGTGGACCCTATCCACACAGTGGACACAGGCCACAGGACGTCTGTCAGACAAGATATCAAACTCAGAACGACTGATCTTGTCCCTACAATGGTGGCAATCACTGGAAAATCTTCTAGTGGGGTCTCCTTTCCAGCAACCCCTATTCTAGGCCACCCTAACAACAGATGCATCACAGGTGGGATGGAGAGCACACCTGCATCATCTCTCTACCCAGGGTACCTGGACTCCACAGGAGGCTTGTCTTCACATAAACCTCCTGGAACTCAGAGCAATCTATCTAGCTCTTTGAGTATTCCATGCCCAGCTCAGCTACAAGACAGTCCTAGTCCAAATGGACAATCAAGTAGTTATGTTCTACGTGAACAAGCAGGGCGGAACAGGCTCTCTGTCATTATGCAACGAAGCTTTACGACTATGGGCCTTCGCCAGAGAGCATCAAATTCACCTTCTCGTAGTATATCTTCCAGGCATTCAAAACCTTTGGGCAGACAAACTCAGCCGAGTACTGCTGCCTCACGAATGGTCTCTCCACCTAGACCAGGTGGCCAAGATATTTCAGATCTGGGGAACCCCAGACATAGACCTATTTGCAAGTCCACTGAATGCCAAACTTCCTCTGTTCTGTTCCAGGATTCCGGCTCAAAATTGCCAGGCAAGGGACGCCTTCCTTCTTCACTGGGGTCACGACTTCCTCTATGCATTCCCACCCATTCCCCTCATCCCCAAAACACTCTTCAAGCTTCAGAGAGACAGAGGTCGTATGATCCTCATAGCGCCATGGTGGCCACGCCAAACGTGGTATCCCCTGCTTCTACATCTCTCTCAAACTGCACCTCTGGAGATGGCTATGCTCCAGATCTCTCCCAAGAGAACGGGATGCTATGACACCTGAATCCCCAGTCCCTGCATCTCAGGGCCTGGTTGCTGAAAGCTTAAAATTTCAGGATCTCAACCTTTCCCAATAGGTAAAGGGTATCCTTCAGGCTTCTAGAAAACCTTCCACAAGACGCTCTTACGCCTTCAAGTGGAAACGTTTTACTATATGGTGTTCACAGAAAGGGTTAAACCCCCTTATGATACCTTTTAGAATCGATACTAGAGTATATACTTCATTTATCAAATTCTGGTCTAAAGACCAAATCAGTAAGAGTCCATCTAAGTGCAATTGCAGCTTCCTATAAGCCTCTAAATCAGTGGTTCTCAACCTTTTTTGTACCGTGATCCCTTTTACCATTGGTCAACTTGTGGTGACCCCCAATGATAAAATCAAATGCTTCTCTCTTCCTTTACCGTTAACGCATTGTCGCTGTAGTCATTTGTTGAATTAACATATTATAGGCCTTTGCAATATGTTTCTATTTATAAAATTTACTTATTTAAACCACAATAATTAATCACAATAACAAGTAACGGTATTT
The DNA here is from genome assembly GCA_033557465.1 of Ichthyophis bannanicus. Classification (NCBI taxonomy): domain Eukaryota; kingdom Metazoa; phylum Chordata; class Amphibia; order Gymnophiona; family Ichthyophiidae; genus Ichthyophis; species Ichthyophis bannanicus. Next base: position 162,297,420 of record CM066041.1, read on the forward strand.
GATTTCAAAATTATGATGATTTTGTAGTCAAATCACTAATATGAAATAAAATTAATTTTTCTACCTTTGTTGTCTGACCAATTCATTCTCTGATCATGCTGGTCCCGATCTGAGACTTCTGCTTTCCTGTCTTCTCTTAGCTCTCTTTCAGTGGTCTATGGTCCATCTGCCATTTCTTATCTCTTCTTTCGTTTTCTTCACTTCTTTCCATCAGCTTATTTCCAGTCCCAGTAACCCTCCCCAGTATCAGCCCCTTTCCAGTCTTCACTCTCAGTACCTTCCAATGTCAACTTGCATTCCCATGACTGCCACTGGTGTCCATTCCCGACCAGTCCCTTCTAGTACAAATACCATGGCAGCCCCTCTCAGAGCCACTCATTTCCAGTTCCATTCTCCCATCCCCTCGTATCGGCCCAATTGGAGCCTTAGCCCCCAGTTTTCTTCCAGGGCTAGCAGCTCTATCCCCCCCTCCCCACAATCAGCCCATTCCCAGTCAAAGCCCCCCCCAAATCAGCTTGCTTCCAGTGCTAGTCCCCCCTCAACCCCATTACCAGTGCTAGCCTCCCCTAATCAGCCCAATACCAGTCCTACCCCCCCATCAGGCAATTACCAGTCAAAGCCCCCCCCAATCAGCTCGCTTCCAGTGCTAGCCTCCCCTAATCAGCCCAATACCAGTCCTACCCCCCATCAGCCCCTTACCATCCATTCCTCCATGTCAGCCCCCCTGTCCATGTCAGCCCCCTCCCTCCATCCATCCCTCCATGTCAGCCCCCTCCCTCCATCCATCCATCCCTCCATGTCAGCCCCCTCCCTCCATCCATCCATCCATCTATCCATCCATCCATCCCTCCATGTCAGTCCCCCCTCCCTCCATGTCAGCCCCCCTCCCTCCATCCATCCCTCCATGTCAGCCCCCCTCCCTCCATCCATCCCTCCATGTCAGCCCCCCTCCCTCCATCCATGTCAGCCCTCTCTCCATGTCAGCCCCCCTGTCCATGTCAGCCCCCATCCCTCCATCCATTCCCCCATGACAGTCAACCCCCTCCCTCCCTCATGTCAGCCCCATTGCAGCTTCCCTGCCCCCTCCTCCCCTTTGCGTGCTACTGTTTCCTGCTGTTCTTTTACAGCCGCGGCTCTCTGTCTCTTAGGGAACCGTGGCTGTGCCTGTAAAATCGTTGCGGAGCCTTTCTGTCTCTCGATGGGCAGGTTCCGTGCAGCATTGTCCCGCCTCCAAAGGAAGTGGTAAACAACTTCCTTTGGAGGTGGGACAATGCTGCACGGAGCCCGTCGAGAGACAGAAAGGCTCCAACGGTTTCACAGGCACAGCCGCGGTTCCTTAAGAGGCAGGGAGCCGTGGCTGCATTAGAAGGGAGGCGGTGAGTTTGCCGCTGCCGAGAAGCGGACTCTGCAGCGGCAGCAACTTGAGCGCTTTTTTTTTTTTTTTTAACGGTAGAGCGAGGCGACCACCGCTAAATCCTGTGGCGACCCCCATGGGGGTCGCGACCCACAAGTTGAGAACCACTGCTCTAAATGGACAACCAATTTCCTCTCATCCACTCATATCAAGATTTATGAGAGGTCTTCTATTAACAAAGCCTCCCATCAGGCCACCGCCGGTGGCATGGGAACTAAAAACCTAGTTCTCGGGCAGCTCATGAAACCGCCTTTTGAACCTTTAGCCACTACAACCCTAAAGCTTTTGTCCTGGAAGGTCATCTTCCTGATTGCAATCACCTCTGCACGTTGCATTAGTGAATTGCAAGCTTTAGTGGCTGATCTTCCTTATACTAGGTTTCACCATGATAAGGTTGTTCTCAGAACTCATCCACACTTTATGCCAAAGGTGATTTTGTCTTTTCATTTAAATCAATCAATTTATCTTCCTATATTTTTTCTGAGGCCTCTTGCCTCTAATGCAGAAAGGAACCTTCATACCTTGGATAGAAAAGAGCCTTGGCTTTTTAACTACAAAGAACATAGCAACATAGAAAGTCTTCTCAACTTTTTATTGCTTTTGATTCTAGTCATTTGGGACTTCCAGTCTCCAAGAGAACTTTATCCAAATGGATTGCACAAGGCATATCCTTTGCTTATGAGAGTAAGAGGCTTCCTCTTCAAGGCCATGTCTCAGCTCACAATATGAGAGCCATGGCAGCCTCTATGGCTAACCTTCACTCTGTCTCTATTGATGACATTTGTTGAGCAGCCACCTGGGCTTCGGTACACACCTTTTCAGCCCACTACTGCCTAGATAAAGCCTCCCATCGGGATGCCTTCTTTGGCCAAGCTGTTCTTCAAAATCTCTTTCAGACCTAATTCAACTCCTACCCACCAACGCTGGTGGGATGCCAGAGATCCATGGGAGGAAGCATGGCCCACCTTACTATAGGTGGCAGCTTCCTGGGGCTATCTCCCTGGCTTCTTCAGCTAGGGAGTCCCCAAATGTGAAGACTACATTCCTGCTTGTTCCTGGAGATAGCGTAGTTACTCACCTGTAACAGGTGATCTCCAGGAACAGCAGGAATTTAGTCTTCACAACCCACCCACCTCCCCTAGGAGTTGTCTCTCTATCTCTTTCCTCTATCCCTCTATCCTTTCACTCAGCTACAAACTTAACTGAAGAGGGACAGTTGGAAAGGCGGGAAGGCAGCGTGCATGTGCTGAGGGATGCTCCCAAAAGCGTTCCTATTGGATGCTGGGGAGCGTTCCTGCGCAGGCTCCGTTGGTACTGATGATACCCATATGTGAAGACTAAATTCCTGCTGTTCCCAGAGATCACCTGTTACAGGTGAGTATCTACACTTTCCCTGTCTTCTTACAATCTAAGTTGGTACCTGAGGCAATGGAGAATTAAGTAACTTGCCCAAGGCCACAAGGCGTGTCAGTGAGTTTCAAAACCTGTTCTCTCTCGGTCCTAGGCTGCTGCTCTAACCACTAGGTCACTCTTCCACTCGGAACAAAGAGCTCTCCTCTGCTCACTCTGCTCACTCTGCTTTGCTTTATGTGGGAGAGTATGCAGAGCATCTAAGTCTGGGCTCTGCAGAGCATGGCTGAGAGCGAGAAGCTCGAGTTTCTTCATCAGAAACTATGGGGTATGTCTCCTAAACTGCATTAATTATGAGAAGTTATTTTTTGATATTGTTGGTGCCATGGATCAAAGGATTGTGGCACCCCATTTTGTGGGGTGGCTGCCAACCATAGCCATCCCCACTGCCTGCCCCGTCCCACCCCCAAGGCAGCTGCACCACACAAAAATCAGATATTGTGGAGAATTACCTGTGATATCTAACTTTTTTTTTTTTTTTTTTTACAGGTTAGCTGCTACCATGGGGCATTAATCTTGTGTGTGTTCCGCGATACCGGCCAATACAATTACTAGATAGGACCTGAAATCATAGGGGTATATCTCCTTTGAATGCATACTTTGAAAAGGAGAAGGATTTTTCTGTGTCATCTTCAAATGCCATTGCCTAGATCCAGACTGACACTTGAAGGAATATGTAGTCAGCAGTATTGCTGGATAATCTAAATATTTTTTGAAATGGGAAAAAAATAGAGATTAGGGAGGCTTTAGGCTGAGTTCCGTGACTGAAATGGAGAACCTTTGTACAGCCTTGGATTCTCCATGCTAACTGATGTCTGGATGTTGGAATATAGTCTGCAATGCCAGTGGCTAGGGAATCCAAATTTATGTGCACTGATTCTCTTTACCAGATCCCTGTTTAAATACCTCTGAGGCATAAATGCACAGAAGGAGAGTCCTTTCAATGAAAGAAAGTTCTGCAACGAGGGGGCATAGGATGAAGAACATAATATTTGCCATCCTGGGTCAGACCAAAGGTCCCATTGAACTCGGTATCCTGTTTCTAACAGTGGCTGATCCAGATCACAGGTACCTGGCAGGTTCCAAAAAGTATACTGATTTCATGCTGCTTATCCCAGGGGTAAACAGTGGATTGTCCCAGTATACTTTAATAATGGTTTATGGACTTTTTCCTCCAGCTACACTCACAGTTTTTATTACATCCTCCAGTAATGAATTCCAGAGTTTGATCATAAGTTGAGCAAAAGAAATATTTTCTCTGATTTGTCTTAAAATATTACATTGCAGCTTCATTGTGTGTCCTCTAGTCTTCCTATTTCTTGAAGGAATAATAACCTGTTCCACTCTGCTACTACTCTTAATCATTTATATTGTGCTACAAGGCATAGGCAGTGCTGGACAGATGCATGTAAAAGATTGTCCCTCTTCATCAGAGCTTACAATCTAATCAGTAATTTCAAACAATACTGTGAATCCCCCTCTCAACACTTCACCATATTTTTGTTGGGTATAAACCGCAAGAGGAAGATGGAACACTCGACCTCACACGCAGTACATGCCCCTTTTTTTATTTATTTAAAAGGTTCTCATACCATAATCTAATCTTTCAAAGCTGATCTAAAAATAAAAAGCACACTTATCCAGTCCATTGCACGACGTGCACGTTTCGAGGCCAAAAAACCCCTATATCAAGTGCTCTCAATGTATTGGAGTATGACCAAACTTTCTTCAACCACCAAAAACCGCCAAACAAGTAGCTGTTGAAAAGAGGAAAGCTTGCTCAGGATTGGCTGCCCACAAAAACGCCCACTAACTTGAGAACACCAATCACTGCAAGGGACTTCCCCACTCAACCCGGGGATCCATATAGTGAAAGGCAAATCAAGGCTAACCTAAGAGGAAACATCAGAGCCCCAATCAGTCAATTTCTCGATTCAGACCAACGGGGGAAACGGTCCATAGGGTAAATATCCATCGCTGTTCCAATCTACGCAACTTAGCCATACGATCCCCACCTCTAGGGTCCAACGGGACATGATCGATGACTGTCCATTTCAAATGTTCAAAAAAGTGATGTTGATCGAGGCAATGTTGCACTACTGGAGCCATCAATACAGATTGGCGGAGCCTTGAGGCATGCTCGCCCAAGTGAATCCTTACTGCTCTCGTAGTGCTCCCCACATAGCGTAATGAACAAGGACATTCCAGCAGGTACACAACAAAGGTAGAAATACATGTAGTGTGCCATCTCCGATAGAAATTGCGACCCGACCCCGGGTCAGACCATACAGACCCGGCAATAGTGGTGTTACAATAGCCACATTGATTACATGATGAATGGGACCCCGACCTCGCAGTCGGATAACTGGGTCGATCCACAGAAACTGCAGATTTCACCAAAACATCACGCAAATTTCTTCCCCGAGAATAGGTAGTCCGTAAAAGCTTACTAAAGCAGGGGTATACCGACAATACAGGCAGTACTTCCTCAGAAGGTCGGCCACCTGATGCGAGTGACTCATATACAGCAAAATGCCGGTCAAATAATCCTCCAATCCGTTATCAGACCGGGCTTGAACAAAATCGGGATAAAAAAAACATTCTCTATGAGAATACAATGCCCTGCGATATGCACGGGAAATTACCCCCTGGGGATAACCCTTATGAAGAAGCCGGTTCTTCAAGTCGGCCGCATGATGTTTAAATTGAACCACCGACGTACACAGCCTGCGGATCCTCAAAAATTGCCCATAAGGTAGTCCTTTACGAAGGGGTTCAGGATGAAAACTCCTATAGTTCAATAAACAATTTCGCTGAACCGGCTTTCTGAACAGAGTGGTGGACAATGAGGTTCCCTCCCGAAAAACAGTCATATCCAAAAACTCCAATCGGTCCATTGACACTTGGGCTGTGAACTTTATATGGATCTTAATAGTATCAAGCCACGTGATAAAAACATTTAATGAAGGCAAATCGGAAGTCCATATGAAAAATATATCATCAAGAAATCTTTTCCACAGGATGACATTCACAAAATGTGGTGAAAGATAGATATAATGTTCTTCAATGTCAGCCATATACAGAGTGGCAATTGAAGGGGCCACCGTGGCACCCATAGCTATCCCAAACATTTGCTGGAAAAATTCCCCTTCAAACAAGAAATAATTGCGGGACAGCACTAATGTAATCAATTCCATCAAAAAATCTGGGCAAATGTGAAGGAGCGTTCACAAACTTTGATTGGAGCAAACATAAGGCTTCATCCTGATCCACATTCATGTATAAGGCTACGACATCCAAGGTCACAAGATAAAACCCAGTAGAGGGCAACTGCAATTGTTGTAAAAGAAAACCAAAAATGTGTAGAGTCACGAATAAAAGATCGGACCTGAGCAGCCTCTTCCTTAAGAAAAACATCACAGAACTTAGATAATGGTTCAAGGACCGACCCCCAACAAGACACTATAGGGCGGCCTGGCGGGTCCACTATAGATTTGTGTATCGTAGGTACTAAATAAATAATCGGTACCGTAGGTGAAGATACACTAAGGAAACTAAATTCCCTTGAGGTTAGCCAACCTCTCGAATACGCCAAGGTAAGGAGAACCTGAATTTCACTCCACAGGGCTTCAGTCAGATCAGCCTCCAGTTTCTTATATACTTGGGGATCCAATACCTGAGAGCGTAATTTGGTCAGATATACCTCAGTGTCCCACAACACTATAGCTCCCCCTTTATCAGCATTACGAATTGTAATGGAGCTGTCATGAGAGAGAGTCTGCAAAGCCTGGTAATCATCCCGTGAAATATTACAACTCCACCGCACAAATTTCTTCTCAGTAGACTCCAATTCTCTCAAAACCAAAGACTGAAACGCAGTTATAATCGGATCAGGCACCCCAGGAGGCATCCACTTAGAAACTGGCTTTATTACTGACGGGTCCGATACCACAGGTGGATTGCTATCAAAAAAATGCAAAATATGCAATCTCCGAAAAAACTTGTGCAGAGCTTCCCGCATCACAAAAGAATCATAATCCACCGTGGGTATGAACAATAGACCCAAATTCAAAACCCGTTCACAAAATGGATCCAATGGATGATGTGTAAGATTTACCACTAATGATTGTTGAACTGTTTCGCCCTCTGTCAGGTGAACGGAGGATCGCCCTCCCGATGGTTCTCGCCTCCCCTCCGTGGGCGAAAACCTTGAGTTTTATTTTTATTTTTTTATTTTTATATCAGCTTTGAAAGATTAGATTATGGCATGAGAACCTTTTAAATGAATAAAAAAAGGGGCATGTACTGCGTGTGAGGTCGAGTGTTCCCTCTTCCTCTTGCGGTTTATACCCAACAAAAATATGGTGAAGTGTTGAGAGGGGGATTCACGGTATTGTTTGAAATTATTGATTATTTATATTTGAATACCGTTTTTCTGGGACTGTTATATTTGATTACAATCTAATCAGGACAGACAACAACAGTTGAGAACAAGGGTATAACCAGGAAAGGCAAGGAAACAATAGGAGAACAAGGGATCAGGATCCATAAGCAGCCTCAAAGAGGTAAGTTTTTAGCATGGATTTGAAAAGGGGGAGAGATGAAGCTTGACGTATAGATTCAGATAGTTTGTTCCAGCCATAAGGAGCAGCAAGGTGAAAGGATCGAAGTCTGGAGTTGGCAGTGGAAGAAAAGAGCATACAGAGAATCAAGCCATAGAAGAATGGAGTTCACGAAGAGGGTATAGACCTCTATCATATCTCCACTCAGCCATCTCTTTTCTAAGCTGAAGAGCCCCCAATCTTTAAGCCTTTTCTTGTAGGGGTATCTTTCCATTTCGTTATCATTTTGGTCGCTCTTCTCTGTACCTTTGCCAATTCCACTATATCCTTTTCAAGATATGGTATCGAACTGTACACAATAATCCAAGATGCAGTCGCACCATGGAGCGATACGGAGGAGTTATAATATCTTTGGTTTTATTCTCCATTCCTTTCCTTATGATTCTTAGCATTCTATTTGCTTTTTCGGCTGCAACTGTACACTGGGCAGAGGGTTTCAATGTATTATCGTCGATGACACTCAGATCCATTTTCTGGGTTGGTGATTCCTAATTTGGAATCTTGCATCATGTAACTATAGTTTGGGTTGTTCTTCCCTAAGTGCCTAACTTTGAACTTGTCCACATTTATTTATTTTTATTTTTTTATTTATTTAACTATTTCTTTTATACCGCCCCTTCCAGAGATCAAGGGCGGTTTACATATAACAGATTAACAGTCTTGTACACAATTTGTATACATTTTACATAGAACAGTAGAAATCAACTATTTACATTGAATAGTAAATATAAACTTTGTAGGTATTGTAACAAAAACAACTTGAAGGTATTAAAGCAAAATCTTTGTAGGTATTAAAGCACATTAAATTTCATTTGCCATTTGGATGTCCAGTCACAATTTCTCAAGATCCTCTTACAATTTTTCACAATCCTCTTGTGTTTTAACAACTTTTAATAATTTTGTGTCATCTGCAAATTTTATCACCTCACTCGTTATTCCCATTTCCAGGTCATTTATGATTATGTTAAAAAGCAGCAGACCCAGCACAGAGCCCTGGGATACTCCACTATTCACCTTTCCCCATTGAGAAAATTGGCCATTTAGCCTTATTCTGCTTTCTATCTTTTAACCAGTTTCCAGTCCACCATAATACACTGCCTCTTATCCCATGAGTTTTTAATTTCCTCAAGAGTTTCTCATGAGGGTCCTTGTCAAAGACTTTCTGAAAATCCAGGTACACTATTATCAGCTAGTTCATCTTTATCTACCTATTTGTTCACACTTTCAAAAAATATAATAGATTAGTGAGACAAGACTTTCCTTAGTTAAATCCATGTTGGCTTTGTCCCATTAAATCATGACTTAAAATATAAAGGTGAAAGGAGATATATGCAGGAGTAATCCAAAGAAATATGTCTTTACAGAAAGGATGGTGGGAGCATTGAACGGACTGCCAGTAAAGGTGGTGGAGACGAGAACTGAATCTGAATTCAAGAAAGCATGGGACAAATGCAGAGGATCTTTGAAGGAGAGGAAGGGATTGTGGAACTTAATAGTTCTCATGAAGGGATAGACTAGATAGGCTGTATTGTTTTTATCTGCAGTAATTTTCTGTTTCTATTGTAATGGAGCGTACATCCCTTGGAGCGAGAGAGGCCTGGACAGTGAATGATGGAGAGCTTATTGGGCCTAGTGTAGTCTCAGGCTACACATGACATACTTGCAGGGAGCCTTGCAAATGCTGTTCTTACATTGTAATGGTGGCAGATAAAGATCAGCATGGCCTATTTAGTTCACCCAGTAAAGTGGCCAGGATTGCATCTGCTGCTCCATGCAGGTTACCTCCTCCGTTGTTTTTCAGGGTTGTAATTACTGTACCATGCAGGTTACCCCCCCTCCTCATACCTTTTTTGAAGTGTGAAAGTCATTTAAGTTTTGCTTTTAATAGAAATGCTCTATACTTTTATTCCATCCTTTCACATGTTTGTTTCCACCACCTCCACTGGGAGGTTATTCCAAGTATGCCACCTTTTAAGTTTACCTTCTTGTGGCCTCATTATGTACTTTGTCTTTGGAAAAGATTAATTTATTCATTAATACCTTTCAAGTAATTAAAGTTTGGGGCTTCCAGTCTGGCCAGCGGGGGGGAGTAGACATGCGTGAGCGGTGTTCTCCCACCTCCTTGCTTGAATTGGATGTGGAACTGGACAGGGAGCCAATGAAGCGACTTGAGAAGAGGAGTAATGTGGGCATGGTGAGGTTGGCAGAAGATTAGTCAAGCAGCGTGGTTTTGTACAGATTGGAGGGGAAGGAGGTGGCTCACGGGAAGACCAGCGAGGAGCAGGTTGCAGTAATCGAGGCGAGATTAAGGAGTGGATAAGCATTTTGGTAGTGTGTTCAGAGAGGAAGGGGCAGATTTTGCTGATGTTGTAGAGAAAGAAGCGTCAGGTCTTAGCTACAAGCTGGATATGAGCGGAGAAGGAGAGAGAGGTGTCAAAGATAACCCCTAGATTGTGGGCCAAGGGAACAGGAAGGATAGTGGATCCATCCACATGGATTGAGAGAGGGGGAAGTTGGGGGGAGGAGATAGGTGGAAAGGCAAGGAGTTCAGTTTTGGCCATGTTCAATTTTAATCGGCAATGAGACATCCAGGCAGCGATGTCTGAAAGACAGGCAGAGATCTTGGACTCAGTTGCCGGAGAAATATTAGGTGTAGAGAGAGAGATTTGGGAGTCATCAGCATAGAGATGGTACTGAAAGCCATGAGAGGAGATAAGCGCGCCAACGCCTTGGGTATAGAGAGAGAAGAGGAGGGGGGCCCAAGACAGATCCCTAGGGTACACCTACATGGAGCGGGATGGGAGAAGTAGGAGAAGAACCAGGATAGTGTGGAATCCTTGAAGCCGAGCGAGGAGAGGGTGATGAGAAGGTCGTGGTCAACAGTGTCAAAGGCAGCAGAAAGGTCAAGAAGGATGAGGATAGAGTAGAGGCCCTTAAATTTAGCCAGGAACAGGTCGTTTGTGACTTTTGTGAGTGCTGTTTCAGTGGAGTGTAGGGGACGGAAGCCAGATTGTAGTGGGTCCAGGAGGGCCTGGGAGGTGAGGAAGTTGAGGCAGCGATGGTGGACTGCTCGTTCTAATAGTTTGCATATGAAGGGAAGGAGGGAGATGGGTTGATAGTTAGAAGGGCATGTGGGATCAAGTGAGGGTTTCTTGAGGAGGGGTGTGACAACAGCATGTTTGAAGTCAGCGGGGACAGTTGCAGTGGAGAGTGAAAGGTTGAGGAGATGAGTGATGGAGGGGACAATGGTGAGGGAGATGGGACGTAGGAGATGGGTGGGGATAGGGTCTGAAGAACAGGTGGTGGGTTTGGAGGAGGAGAGGAGGAGTGCGGTTGTTTCTTCAGAGATTGGAGGGAAGGAGGAGAGGGTGGCAGGGGGAGTGCATCCCTATATTGAATCAAAGCCTTTTGCTTCTGGATGGTCTGTGCACTCATGACCAGAAAAATGGTAGTTTTTCCAATTTTTATAAGAGATTTTAGTCTTCTGTGCCTCCAGTATAATATGTTTCTTCTCCTGATAGCAGAGAAGCCGGACTTACCCATACCGGGGTTGTATTTGTGACAACCACTCCTTTAGCAGCCTGCAGATAATCACATACACACCTAAGCTGAGCCACAAGCATAAGCAAAATGGAAAGCAGAAAGGGGAATCAAACAAGCAAGCCATTCATATCCACCACAACAATCCTCCATGATCAATTCCTTCAAGAACCAACAGACATACCAAAAAGAACCTCCCTTCCACCCATATTGTGCTTACCCAGGACAGGTGGAATGCAGATGTCTCTTTGAACCAGGAATTAAGAACGGAGCTGGGAACAAAGGGGGAGGGCAGGAAGAATACACAAAGTAGGCACAAAGTGAGTTTAAAGAAGGCAATCCCAATGTTAAAGGTAGATGGTATAGTTCATTATTCAAGTTATGCCGTGACACTCACTCTCTGGCAAGTCCACGCACCGTGCTCCTTCTGGAGCATCTCTAGCCACAGAACTTACCTCGCTGGCATCCAAGCTTCCTTCCTTCAAAGAAGAGCAACCCTCTTCAAGCCACTCCCGTAACTGCTCTCCAGCCTTCCGACAGTCCACCCCACTACCGGCAGGAGATCCTGCCATGCTGTTATCTGAGGGGGGCAGCTGATGAGTCCTTAAGGTCAGGCGAGTGTCTGCACAGTCTCCAGGAGTTTCTGCACGTCCTCCGGAGAATGAAGAAAACAGCACTCACCTCATATCATGACAGTCAGCTGGGCCGGAAACCAAATGTTAGTATGCAAGCTTGCCTTGAGGAGTGCATCCCTGTACTGAATCAAAGCCTTTTGCTTCTGGATGGTCTCTGCACTCATGACCAGAAATATGGTAGTTTTTCCAATTTTTATAAGAGATTTCTTAGTCTTCTGTGCCTCCAGTATAATATGTTCCTTCTCCTGATAGCAGAGAAGCCAGACTATTAGTGCCCGTAGCCACTTCCCAGAATGAGTACAGGTCTCTCTGTGCACTTTGTCAATTTCATAGGGAGGGGAGGCATCCAGTATGCCCTTCACATAGCCCCACCTATCCGGGAGCTCTTTGTCCTCGGGCACACCAAAAATACAAATATTCTGATGGCAGTCTCTATTTTCTTGATATTCGGCATTGACTTCAAGCCAGCACACTGCTTTTTTAAGTTTAGCCAGCTCTTCTGTAGCCTACGTTTCCCAGTCTTCAACTGTACTGACACATTCCTCCATTTCGGCGATCCAGGAGACCAGAGTGTCAAAACAAAGGCCAATCTAGGTCATACGTACCTAGCAGTTTCCCCAAAAGACGCAGGTTCCACAATGCTTGTACTAGGTCAAGCATTGATATCCTAGGTCCCTTCTTAATAATGGTTTATGGACCTTTCCTCCAGGAACTTGTCCAAACCTTTTTTAAACCCAGCTACACTAACAGCCTTTACTACATCCTCCGGTAATAAATTCCAGAGTTTGATTACATGTTGAGTGAAAAAATATTTTCTTTTCTTAGTCTTAAATAATTTACCCTGTAGCTTCATTGCATGTCCCCTAGTCTTTCTATATTCTGATAAAGTAAACAATCGATCCTACGTTTACCCATTCCACTCCATTCATTAATTTATAGACTTCTATCATATCACCCCTCAGCCGTCTCTTTTCCAGGTTAAAGAGCCCTAACCTTTTTAGCCTTTCTTAATAGGAGTATCCTTCCATCCCCTTTACCATTTTGGTGGCTCTCCTCTGAACCTTTTCTAATAACACTATATCCTTTTTAAAATACGGCGACCAGAACTGCACACAATATTCAAGGTGCGGTCTCACCATGGAACGATATAGAGGCATTATAATATCTTTTGTTTTATTTTCCATTCCTTTCCTTATACCTAGCATTCTATTTGCTCTCTTGGCCACCGCTGCACACTGGGCCAAGGGTTTTAACATGCATAAAAGGCTCCAGTGCCCTGCCCTGTTGAGGCTTCCCTAACAGGGGCTCTACAGGACAAACTAAGGATTTGAGGGTTTATTTTTATTAAATTGCTAGCTCTCTGACTGGGAGCTCTTAAAAGGGTTTTTCTATATTTTTAAACCAAGGCTACTTTCTTTTTGGTGCTTTAGTGGACATTTCCTTGAGCAGAGTAGGTTGTTGAACTCTAGTAACCTCCTCAGCTTTGGGAACTGCTAACAGCTAATCAGGTTCCCTCCTTACCCACCCTGACTCCCACCCACGCCTAGTAAGCAGTCTTGCTTTATAGGGCACCTCCCCATTTAACAAAGCACAGACTTAGACCAGCACATTTTTGAATATAATTAAAGAGATTTAACTGCTTTTTCTCTGAAAGAACAGCTGGGAAACCGGCTGGTACTTGGTAGATCTCTCTCTTTTGCTTTAACAGATACCTAAACTCCACGAGCAGAACAATGGCTGGGAAAAATCGTATCGCTAAAGTTGTTGCCCCCGTTACAGCTTCTGCTTCGGTCCAGACAGAGGTCCAAATGCCAGTTGAAGGACTGGTTCCATGTGCAGGGTGCCTGCATGCTGATGCTCTGAGGAAACAAGTGGAGGAACTCGGAGAGGAGGTGGCGAGGCTGAGGAGCATTCAAGACAGTGAGAAGTACATTGATGAGATGCTTCTTGCAGCAACCAAGCTCTCCAGCACAGGAGAAGATGGGTGCCAACAGAATGTCGATGGTTGGACACAAGTCACCAGGGCCTGCAAAATCACCAATCCAACTTCTCCAGCCCTTGAATTGAAGAACCATTATGCAGGCCTGGAAGTGGAGGAGGTGAAAGCATCCCTGGAAAGGAAAGAACCAGAGCTCAAGTACCCCAAAGTTGCAGAATCAGTGACCACAAGGAAACGAAGGATAGTGGTGGTTGGAGACTCTTCTGAGGGGTACTGAGGCGTCCATCTGCCGACCAGACTTGATGTCCAGAGAGGTATGCTGTGTGCCTGGTGCCAAAATCCAAGATGTTATGGAGAGTTTGCCGAGACTCATCAAGCCCACTGACTATTACCCAATGTTGCTAATCAATGTTGGAACAAATGATACTGCCAGGTATACCTCTGAACGTATCAAAAGTGACTTCATGGCTCTGGGACAGAGGGTGAAGCAGTTAGGTGCACAGGTGGTGTTCTCTTCAGTCCTCCCTGTTGCGGGTAAAGGCCAAGGCAGAGAGGCTCGCATCTTGGAAATGAATGCATGGCTGCGTGGATGGTGTTATCGCGAGTATTTTGGATTCCTAGACCATGGGATGCTGTCCTAAGGCTGCAGAGCAGAGATGACATCCAGCTGTCCAAGAAAGGTCGACGCGTCTTTGGTAGTAGACTGGCTAATCTACTGAAGAGGACTTTAAACTAGATTCGTTGGGGATGGGTGAAGAAAGCCCCCAGGTAGGTAAAAGCCCCCAGGTAGGTGATACACTAAATACCTTTATGGAAATGGGTAACAGGGTTGACACATGGAAAGCAGTGTGTATAAATGCACATAGCATGGGCAATAAGATCCCTGATGTTGAAGCTTTGGTGGGAGTGGCTGACTTGGATTTATTGGCAGTTACAGAAACATGGTTCACAGAAAACCATGATTGGGATGTAACTATACCTGGCTATACTTTATTCAGAAAGGACAGGGTAGGAAGAAGGGGAGGAGGAGTGGCACTATATGTAAAAACTACTATTAAAGCTTTGGAATTACAGAGCTTAAAAGGGAAAGAGGAGGAGGCATTGTGCGTTAAACTAGAAAGAGGGAAAGAGAAATCTGTTTGCATTGGTGTGATATACAGACCTCCCTCACAAGAGGAAGAAGTGGACAGAGAGTTAATTGAAGACATACGCAGCATTGCTAGGAAAGGTGACGTGCTACTGATAGGAGATTTCAATATGCCAGATGTTGATTGACACATTCCTGCTGCAGTATCATCTAGAAGTAAAGAGATCCTGGATTCTCTACAGAGAGAATTATTCAGGCAATTGGTAACAGACCCCACACGTGAAGGGGCCATACAGGACTTGGTGGTTACCAATGGTGAAAATGTTTCTGATGTTGTAGAGGGAGATCATTTTGCATCCAGTGATCACCAGATGGTGTGGTTCAGTATTAGGACTATGGCTGTTAAAATCCATTCAAAGGTGAGGATCTTAGACTTTAGGAAGACTAGCTTTGCGAAGATGGGCCAATACCTCAGGGAGTCGTTGGTGGGATGGGAACAGCTGGGGGATGCAGAAAAACAGTGGGCAAAACTGAAAGGGGATATTTTAAGGGCAACCAACCTTTTTGTTAAAATGGTAAATAAAGGTAAAAGGAAAAGGAGACCGCTACAGTTTTCAAAAGAAGTAGCTGAAAAAGTGAAGAAAAAGAGGGAGGCCTTCATGAAATACAAGAGATCACAGAGAGAGGAAGACAGGCATCTGTATTTGGAAAAACTTAGAGAAGCTAGCAAAGTAGTCAGGAAGACAAAGATTCGAAAGGAGGAGGAAATAGCCAATGCAATAAAATGGGGGGATAAGACATTTTTCAGATATATTAGTGAGAAGAGGAAGGGCAAAAGTGGTATTGTCAGACTCAAGGGTGCAGGGGAGAAATTTGTTGGAGCTGATAAGGATAAAGCGGACTTGCTTAACAAATATTTCTGTTCTGTGTTCACAGATGAAGAACCAGGAGCAGGACCTCAGAAAACACCCACCAACAGGAACAGAAGCGAGGGACATCTTAAACAATTTTCAGAAGACTGTGTTCGTGAGACACTAGCTTAACTTAAAGTAGACAAAGCGATGGGACTGGATGGGATACACCCTAGAATACCGAGGGAACTTGGGGACGTTCTAGCAGCTCCACTGACTGACCTTTTCAATGCCTCGTTGGAGTCGGGAGTGGTGCCAAAGGACTGGAGAGAGGCTCATGTGGTGCCTTTACACAAAAGCGGAAGTAAGGATGTTGAAAACTACAGGCCGGTTAGTTTAACTTCGGTGGTGAGTAAATTATTGGAAACGCTGCTGAAAGAGAAAATAGTGAGGTTTCTGGAGTCCAGCGGATTACAGGATCCAAGGCAGCATGGATTCACCAGAGGCAGGTCTTGTCAGACAAATCTGATTGATTTCTTTGACTGGGTGACCAGGGAGTTGGACTGAGGGAGAGCCCTAGATGTGATGTATTTAGATTTCAGTAAAGCCTTTGACACTGTTCCTCACAGGCGACTTATAAACAAACTGAGCACCCTAGGGATGGACCCTAAAGTTACTGCTTGGGTTAGAAATTGGTTGGGTGGGAGGCGACAAAGAGTACAAGTAAATGGAGCTCACTCTGAGGAGAAGGATGTTACCAGTGGTGTGCCCCAGGGATCTGTCCTTGGTCCGATTCTTTTTAACATCTTTGTTAGTGATATAGCGGAAGGGCTGTCGGGTAAGGTTTGCCTCTTTGCAGATGATACCAAAATCTGCAATAGAGTAGACACCCAGGAAGGTGTAGATAACATGAGGAGGGATCTAGTTAATCTTGAAGAATGGTCTAGAATCTGGCAGCTGGGATTTAATGTTAAAAAATGTAAGGTCATGCATTTGGGCTGCACCAATCGAAAGGAGCAATATAGTATAGGGGGTGAAGTACTTTTGTCCACTAAAGAAGAGCAGGACCTAGGCATGGTTGTGTCTGATGATCTTAAAGTAGCTAAACAGATAGAAAAGGTGACGGCAAAAGCTAGAAGGATGCTTGGGTGCATATGGAGAGGAATGGCTAGCAGAAAAAAGGAGGTGATAATGCCTCTGTATAAGTCTTTGGTGCAACCTCATTTGGAGTATAGCGTGCAATTCTGGAGACCGCACCTTCAAAAGGATGTGAACAGGATGGAGTCGGTGCAGAGGGTGGCTACTAAACTGATTAATGGTCTTCATCATTATAAAGCATATGAGGACAGACTGAAGGATCTTAATATGTACACCTTAGAGGAAAGGTGGGATAGAGGTGATATGATTAAGATGTTTAAATACCTCTGTGGCATTAATGTTCAGGGAGAGAGCCTCTTTCAATTGAAAGCAAGTTCTGCTACGAGGGGACATGGGATGAGGGTGAAGGGAGATAGATTCAGGAGTGATATGAGGAAATATTTCTTTACGGAAAGAGTAGTGGATCCGTGGAATAGTCTCCCAGTGGAGGTGGTAGAGATGAGGACAGTAACTGAATTCAAAAAAGCATGGGACAAACACAGAGGATCTCTAAAAGTAAAAAGGGGACTGTTGTAGTTGTTGATATGGAAGGACAGACTAGATAGGCCATGTGGTCTTTTTCTGTCGTCATATTTCTGTGTTTCTATGTTTATCCACAATGACGCCTAAATCTTTTTCCTGGGTGGTGGTTCCTAATGTGGAACCTTGCATTGTGTAACCATAGTTATTCCCTTTTCTAGGTCATTTATGAATATGTCAAAAAGCAGCGGACCCAGCACAGATCCCTGGGGTACACCACTATTCACCTTTCTCCATTGGGAAAATTGGCCATTTAGCCCTACCCTCTGCTTTCTATCTTTTAACCAGTTCCTGATCCACAGTAGTACACTGCCTCCTATCCCATGACTCTTTAGTTTTGCCAAAAGTCTCTGATGAGGGACCTTGTCAAAGGCTTTCTGAAGGTCCAGATACACTATATCAACAGACTCACTTTTGTCCACCTGTTTATTCACACCTTCAAAAAAACATAACAGATTAGTAAGACAAGATCTTCCTTGTCTAAAGCCATGTTGACTGTCTCCCATTAGGCCATGACTATCTACATGCTGAGTAATTTTGTTCTTTATGATGGTTTCTACCATTTTTCCCGGTACTGATTTCAGGCTCACCGCTCTGTAGTTTCCCGGATCACCCCTGGAACCCTTTTTAAAAATTGGTGTTATATTGGCGATCCTCCAATCTTCAGGTATTATAGATGATTTTCATGAAAGTTCAATGAGTATGTGTGTGGGTTATGGGTTATGCGCTATGTGGCTTGTAAAAGTTATATGTTCTCTCGCTGTCGATTTAAAAAAGATTGTAGAAAAAATAAAGTATTTAAAGGTCTACACCTAATCTCCCCTGTCTCTCCTTTCTTTTAAGGTATACATATTTATTTATTTGTGAGTTTTCTATACTGCTTTATCAGCAAAATCAAGGTGGTTTACATGGAACTATTCAATATACATAGAACAAGGAATATGGGTGCAGGTAACATATAACCATGAGATAGAATTAATACAGGAACCAACCATTATTGTTGAGGAACATATTTACATAATATATTTTCATGAATTGTACAATTAAATTAAATAACTACAGTGTTCATGGGATGTGTGAGTGGTTCCATAAGGTGAATTCAGCAAATTTGTATTTTCTTATGTAGGGTATATATTAGGTCCTGATGATTATATTCTGTGAACAGATTTATTTAACTAGGCTTATATACTGCTTTTCTACCAGTGAAATCGGTGTTCATTCAGGTACTGTATATATATTTTTCCCTTGTCCCCAAAGGGCTCGCAATCTGTTTTTGTACCTGAGGCAACTGAGGGTTAAGTGGCTTGCCCAAGGCCACAAGGAGCACCTGTGGGACTAGAAACGTCAGTCTTTTTGGCCCAAGGTTGCAGTCCTCTAGCGGGATTCACACCCCTGCCTCAACCACTAGACTACTCTTCCCTGCATCTTAATTTGTTTTCTGAAGGAGGATAGGTTATTTGTACATTTTAGATATGGGGGGAGAGAATTCCAAAGGAACGGGGAGTAGGAAGTAAAAGCTCGATCACTTGTTGCTTTGTTGGTTTAAGTCTTTAATTCTCTTCTCCTTTATGTTCTTCTGCAGACGCCATGCCATTTTGGTCGTATTTCTCTGAACCACTTCAAGTCTTTTTATATCCTCAGTGAGATATATCCTTCAGAACTGAACACGGTACTGTACAGGGGAGCTATCGCCACCTCCTTTCTGCCAGTTATGCCCTCTATGCATCCTTCAGACTTTGGGCACAATCTTGTTACATTGTTTTGGCAGCTTGAATTCCTCAGACACTTTCACCCCGAGGTCTCAGCCTCTCGCATCCAGCTCTATTATAGTACTCTGCATTTTGTCACATTAAGGGGCTTGTTTACAAAGCTGTGGTAGCGGTTTCCGATCGTTATTGGTGCCGCGGCCCCATTGATTTCAACTGCTACCGCGGCTTTGTAAACAAGCCCCTAAATCTTAATTGCCAAGCTTCTAATTTCTGTAGTTCACATCTCATAATCTTGTGCATGCAAATGAGGATCTGTTGTGTTGGGGGTGCAGTGTTGCAGGACCCGGTTTAAGCGCTAATATGTGCTTCCCCCAATCACTTACTCCACTCTGTGCATACTTTAGGAAACTCTCCAAGGGCAGTCAGGCTGTCTCTGAACCACTACATTTATAAACTTACACTGATAAATGTTTGTTAAAATAACTAAAGCCTTCCTAGTATTGTCAGCAAGGGCATAATGCTGTATTTCCATGGTGATAACAGGAGCACATGCATTTGGCACAGTGAGACACGGTAATTATATTTACTTACAGGAAGAGTGCCTGGTGCTTAAGTCATTTGCTTCAATTACACTCGTTATCCATCTACGTGGGTATTGCTGACGTTAAAGACTAGCTGTAGTCATAGACATTTGGGATATTTGGTCTATATGTGCTCAGACTTCAGGGCCTGTGCTTTTTGAGTATGATTTTATATCCAGAGAGCTGGCCATCCAGGTTAACTTTTTCATATACAGACCTAATATCTTTGCTTCCCTGTGACCAGAGGTGTTTAAGAGCTTATAGGTGCATCTGAGTTCCCCACTGTTAATCTCATCATCTTATTCATTCAGCTATGCCTCAGCTCCTTTTACTCCCTCCCCAGCTATGCCTCGGTGCCTCTTGCTTCCCAGCTTTGCCTCTTATGTGTTGGCAAACAAAATCCCTCCTCTCATTTTCATTTTACAATCGTTCTGACGCTGTTCTTGTCTCAATCTATGTATTATGTGTCTCTTTCTGTATATATGAAGGGATGTATGTGCGCACACACTTTGGAACCTGTGAGCATATCTGGGCACATACGTCAATACTTGTGGGCATATGGTCGATTATCTAATGGGTGCATGTTTTAGATTCAAATTTTGCTTCTCTTTTTTTCACTTTTCAAATGTTCTATCTTAATTTCCATCCCTCTCTCATAAACAAGCTTAAGGAAATGAGGCCTGCCCCCTGCAGAGGAGTCTGCAAAGCTGCGTGTGACAATTGGAGTGCAGTGCCAGTGCTATCACGAGGCACACAGGTGCTTGTCTTGAGTACTAATGGTCCAAGGGCGGCTCATTGCTGCTGCCATCCAGGGGCGCCCAAGGGGGGTGCGGGGCCATATGCCAGAGACTCATTGTGGGGCCTTATTTGCATAATGTTAACGTGCACTTTTAGTAAACATGTCTCTTAATGAGTGCATGGATAAAGAAAGACTACCAGATTTCTATATTACTATGCTCCAGTACCAACTGCCAGGCACATTAGGAACTACTACAAACACTGCCCATTTAGAACCCATTGCAAACCCACTGTATCATAACAGCACTACCAGGACTCACAAAGCACCAAACCCTACCTATCAAAAGGCAACACTGCAAATATTAAACCAAAGCATCTCAGAGAATACAAATACATTTTCTACTGGGGAAAGAGAACAAGTGGCATGGTCAAATAGAAACTACATAAACAGAATACCTCAGCTCGGTTACACATTCAGAACATAGACAGTCACCAAACAAAGAACAAGGGATCACAATTTAGAAATAGGAAGATAATAATTAAACTGGGAACCCCAAAAGTCAAACGTGGAATGTTCAACACTACAGAAATTAATTTATAGTTAATTTCCTCTTGTACTAAACAAAACACAGACATTAAGAATGCACATTTCCCAGTGCTGACATATTCCAGTTAATAAATTCAAAATAAAAAAATGTATTTTTCTACCTTTTCTTGTTTGTGCATTTTATTTTTCAGTTGCAATTGCTTCAGTCACTTTCTTCTGGTTTCTTCGTGTCTTCTGCTAACTCTCCATTGTCTGCTGTCTACTTGACCTTTCTTCTCTCTTCTAGTTGTTTTTTTTCCATTCTCTCTCTACATCTGCTTAAACATACTGATCTTTCTCCTTTTGCTCTTTCCTCCATTTCTTTCTTTATTCCTTTTTCATCCACTCAAATTTCACCCCTCCATCCTCAATCCCCACTTACTCTCCCAATACCTGGCCAATCGTAGATTTTTCTTCCCTCCCACACAAAATATCTTTTCCCCTCTCTATCATTACTCCCTCAGCCCCATCCCATTCTAGTCCTCCCCCAACATCAGCTCCCTTCTAGTTCAGCCCCACCCAGCATCCGCTCCCTTTTAGTCCCATTCTCCCATCCTTTCGCATCAGCCCATTTCCAGTCCTAGCCCCCTATCAGCTCATTTCCAATTCTAGCCCCCATCAGCCATTTCTAGTCCTATCCTAAACCCCATCAGCCCTTTTCCAGTCCTAGCTTCCCATCAACCCTTTTCAGTCCTATCCTAGCCCCTCCATCAGCCCATTTCCAGTCCAAGCTCCACCATCCAGTTTCAGTCCTATCCTAGCTCCTCCATCAGCCAATTTCCAGTCCTAGCTCCCCCCCCCCCCACACTCAGCCAATTTCCAGTCCAAGCCCCCCTCCCCATCAGCTATTTCCAGTCTTAGCTCCCCCCCCCCCCCAAAGAGCCCCACGGCTGTCCGACAGGCTTTAGAGGGAGCCGGAGAGGCCCCGGCTCACCTCTGACAGCCACCAAAGTGAAGAGCGCCTTTTATCTTCACTTTGGCAGCTGTATTGTAGTAAAGGCTGCTGGCATGCTGGAGGTGAAAAGGAACTTCCTGTTTCCCAGCACTCAGCTGCTCTACCAGTGCTGAATATGTGAGACAAGAACATAAGATATGTCATACTGGGTCAGACCAAGGTTCATCAAGCCCAGCCAATATAGGTCATAAGTATCTAGCAGTTTCCCCAAAAGGCACAGGTTCCACAATGCTTGTATTGGGTCAGGCAGTGATATCCTGGGTCCCTTTTAATAATGGTTTATGGACCTTTCCTCCAGGAACATGTCCAAACCTTTTTTAAACCCAGCTACACTAACAGCTTTTACTACATCCTCCGGTAACAAATTCAAGAGTTTGATTAGACGTTGAGTGAAAAAATATTTTCTCTTATTAGTCTTAAATAGTATCTCCAGGAACAAGCAGGAATGAGTCTTCACATATGGGTATCGTCGGTACCGACGGAGCCTGTGCGGGAACGCTCCCCAGCGTCCAAAAGGAAAGCTTTTGGGAGCATCCCACAGCGCCTGCGCGCTGCCTTCCCGCCTTTCCTAACTGCTCTCTCCAGTTCTTCTTTTCTGCGGAGCCAGCAGGTCGTGTTCCTGTCACCGCTGAAGAATTTCTTTATTTTATTTCTTTGGTCGCGCGTCTGCCTTCTCGACGCTGGACCGGTACCGCCGGTCTTTTCTTTCTTTATTCTAAAAAAAACCTCAAAACCTACTGTTTTTCTCACTTCATTGTATTTTGTTCTTTGGCCTTAGGCCTAGGAAATGTTTCCTCATGGAAAAGCCCACCTCTGGGTTTAAAAAATGCACGAAGTGCAGCGGCACTATTTCTGTCACTGACACCCATGAATGGTGTCTAAAATGTTTAGGTCCTGACCATTGAATTGCGGATTGTGAGTCCTGCTCCATGATGTCTAAAAGAAGCCTACAGAATCGAGCAGCTAAGCTCAGTACCCTGTTTCCCTCGGATGCAGCTTCGGTTGCATCAACGTCTTCCAGGGCTTCTTCTTCCTCACATGGATCTCAGGTAATCAAACTTAAATCCAGCCGGTCCTCGAAGGGTAGATCTCCTTCCAAGTATCGAGATGCCTCCGGGCTTGCCCTCGAGGAACCCACACCGGCAAAATTACCCCGGCGGGAGGCTCCAGCTTCCAAAGCTTTATCTATGGGGTCACAGGTTGACATCGATGGCTCGGCCTCGACCGATCACCTGTTGCCATGTTTCTGGGGTACCGGTGGTTCCCACTGGTACCAACATCCAGACACTGGTTGCGTCAATGGATCAGAATATCCTGACCATGCAGCGTGCCATCACAGCATTCATACAAGCTGCGACGCCTTCGGTACCGCAACAAACTCCGTTGCAGGTACCGACTCCAGCACCGGTACTGACATCGGTTCCGGTGCCGGTACCGATTGCATCGACATCCGCTGCGGGGTCGACTGCAGCGGTACACTGTTCTGTGATGCCCATCGGTATCGAATCGGTACCGATCACTCCCGATGTCGATACCACCCGGTACGCGTATCTGGCTCTGCAGGAGCATCCAGACAGACGATACTTCAATTCCTCTGAAGACTCTGATGAATCAAGAGGTCTCTGTCGAAGCATCGGTGATTCATCCTCAGGAGCCCTCTGATCCAAAAAGGAGAATGTCTCCTCCAGAAAACTTGTCTTTTCAAGACTTCATTAGGGAAGTGGTCAGGGGCCTTTCCATCTCAGTGGCCCCTGAGACAGAGCCTAGAGCCAAAAAATTAGATATCTTACAATATCCTAAGGTTCCTAAAGAGGCAGCCACTTTACCAATACATAAGATTCTTTATGATCACATGTTGGGCATATGGGAGACTCCTCTCACCACTTCCCCTCATTCTTGCAGGTTGGACACCATGTATTGTGTTCCTCCTTGTCCTGGCTTCCATAAAACTCAGCTTCCTCACCACTCCATTGTGGTGGAGTCTGCCATGAAGAAGATAAAGAGTACAAAAAGGCACTCTTCTGCTCCTCCAGGAAGGGAATGCAGAACCTTAGATGCCTTTGGCAGGAGAGTTTTCCAGGCTAGTATGCTTGTTGCCAGAATCAACTCCTATAGTCTCTATATGGGGATGTTTCTAAAAGAAGTTACAGATCACCTGAAAACTTTATCTCCTTTTATTCAAGAAGATAAAAAGGAAGAATTCTTCACCTGGCTCAAACATGCCCAGGATGTTTCCAAGTTTTCCAACCGTGCAGCCTTTGACTCTTTTGAAGGTGCCAGCAGAGCCTCGGCCATTGCCATAGGTGCACGCAGAGTTGCTTGGTTACAAGCTTCTGATTTGGAACCTTGGGTTCAAGATGGACTGGGAAATTTTCCTTGTACAGGTGAAAACCTTTTTTGGCAAAGATTGGCAAGCAAAGGCCACCCAGATGGATGCTGAAAACTCTGCTTTAGATAGACTTTCAAAGTCTACTTCTGCTCCTTTTAAGAAAAGGTTGTTCAAAAAGGGTTTTTTTCCCAAAAAAGGGAAATATTATTCTGCTTATGGTCAGCAGTCATCTTCTGTAGGTCGTTTTGCTACAAAGAGACAGCAACAACCGAAACAGGCCAAGCCTAAGGCTGCTAGGACTGCTACGGCCCAACAGCCTCAGCCTCCTCAGGGCCTTTGACTTACAACTAGAGAGCTTAGCTTTTCTGGCTCTAGAACATCCAGAGCCTCTCACCATTCCAGGAAGGTTGGCTTACTTTGCTCCCAGATGGGAACAAATCACAGCAGAGCAATGGACCCTCTCCATCATAAGGGAGGGGTACAAGCTTTATTTCTTAAACCTTCCTCCTCACACCATGGTGAGACAGTTCAATTCTCAAACATCTCTCCTCGACCTTCTGGGTCAGGAGATTACTACCCTTCTTGCCCAAGGGGCAATAGAAGAAGTACCCCTTCTTCAGCAGGGCTCAGGGTTCTACTCCCCCTACTTTCTTATTCCAAAGAAAACAGGGGGCTACAGACCCATATTAGATCTCAGAGAATTGAACAAGTTTCTTTGCAAGGAGAAATTCAAGATGATTTCTCTCGGTACTCTCCTTCCATACCTTCAGAGTCAGGATTGGCTTTGCTCTCTAGACCTCAAGGATGCGTACACCCATGTCCTCATCCATCCAACACACAGAAGGTTCCTTTGGTTCCTTTATCAAGGGAAGCACTATCAATACAGAGTGCTTCCCTTCGGTCTGGCCTCTGTACCAAGGGTGTTCACAAAATGCATGGCAGTAGTAGCTGCATTTCTACGCACTCTAGGGATATTCGTATTCCCATATCTGGACGACTGGCTCATTCGAGCTCCATCCCAGTCAGAGGCCCAGACTTCTCTAACCTGCACAAGGCGTATCCTTCAGTATCTGGGACTTGTAATAAACTTCCCAAAATCCCATCTCACCCCTACTCAGTCTCTAGAGTTCATAGGGGCCTTGCTGGATACCACAACTGCAAGGGCCTATCTTCCCCAGGCCTGTTGCCTACGCTTGGTGCAGTTAGCCTCACAAGTTCAGTTAAAATCCCATTTAACTGCTCGGGAGATGTTACAACTGTTAGGCCACATGGCATCCACCGTGCATGTGGTTCCCTACGCTCGCCTTCACATGAGGGAAGCTCAGTGGACTCTATCCACCCAATGGACCCAGGCATCAGGTTGCCTGTCAGACAAAATAGCAACCTCCAGTCGCCTCTTTTGGTCCCTCCACTGGTGGAAGTCCACTCAAAATCTGTTGTTGGGGTCCCCCTTTCAACAGGTGTTACCCCAAGCAACCCTTACAACAGATGCTTCTCCAAGAGGTTGGGGAGCTCATCTTCAAGATCTCTCCACTCAAGGCATCTGGTCTCTAGAGGAGACATCTCTTCATATCAACCTCTTAGAGCTCAGAGCAATCTTTCTAGCTCTCAGAGTTTTCCACACCCTGCTCAGCTACAAGACAGTCCTCATCCACACGGACAACCAAGTAGCCATGTTCTACGTGAACAAGCAGGGCGGGACTGGCTCTCTGTCACTTTGCAACGAAGCTCTGAGATTGTGGGCCTTCGCCAGAGAGCATCAAATTCATCTCATGGCAGTGTATCTTCCAGGAGTTCAAAACTCTTGGGCAGACAGACTCAGTCGAGTTCTGCTCCCACACGAATGGTCCCTCCATGGGGACCAGATAGCCAGGATCTTTCAAATTTGGGGAACCCCAAACATAGACTTGTTTGCAAGTCCGTGGAATGCCAAACTTCTCCGGTTCTGTTCCAGAATTCCGTGTCAGGGAGTTCAGGCCAGGGATGCCTTCCTCCTCCATTGGGGGCAAGACTTCCTCTATGTCTTTCCACCCATTCCCCTAATTCCCAAGACACTCTTCAAACTTCAGAGAGACAAGGGGTCTATGATCCTCATAGCACCACATTGGCCATGCCAAGTGTGGTACCCTCTAGTTCTGCATCTCTCTCAAGCTCCCTCCCTGGACTTGGGATCTGCTCCAGACCTCCTGTCCCAGGAGGAGGGAACGTTGTGGCACCCAAATCCCCAGTCTATTCACCTCAGAGCCTGGTTGCTGAGGGCCTAGACCTTCAAGATTTGCATCTTTCTCAGCAAGTGAAGGATATCCTTCATGCTTCCAGAAAGCCTTCCACCAGACGTTCCTATGCTTTTAAATGGAAAAGGTTTACCATTTGGTGTGCACAGAAGGGTCTTAACCCTCTTGCAATACCTCTGAATTATTTATTAGAGTATTTGCTGCATTTATCCCATGCAGGCCTTAAAACGAATTCAGTAAGAGTCCATTTGAGTGCTATTGCAGCATCCCTTAAACCTCTCAATGGACAGCCTATTTCCTCTCATCCTCTTATAGCAAGATTCATGAGAGGCCTTCTTTTGACTAAACCTCCCATCAGACCACCTCCAGTGGCATGGGACTTGAATCTGGTTCTTGGCCAGCTTATGCAGCCACCCTTTGAACCCTTAGCCACTACCTCCTTGAAATTCCTTTCCTGGAAGGTTATTTTTCTCATTGCAGTCACTTCAGCTCGCCGCATCAGTGAGCTGCAAGCCTTGGTGGCTAATCCTCCTTATACAAGGTTCCATCATGACAAGGTAGTCCTCAGGATTAATCCACACTTTATGCCTAAAGTGGTCTCACCTTTTCATCTGAACCAAGAGGTTTATTTACCTGTCTTTTTTCCAGGACCTCATGCTTCAAGTGCAGAGAGGAATCTTCATACCCTGGATTGTAAAAGAGCTCTTGCTTTTTACTTAGAGGACACAGCAACATAGAAAATCCTCTCAACTCTTTGTTGATTTTGATCCCTCTCATTTAGGACTTCCAGTCTCTAAGAGAACTCTGTCCAATTGGATTGCTCAGTGTATTTCTTTCGCCTACCAGAGTAAGAACCTTTCTCTGGAGGGCCATGTCACAGCTCACAATGTGAGGGCCATGGCAGCCTCTATGGCTCATCTAGATTCTGTGTCCATCAACCAGATCTGTCGAGCGGCCACCTGGGCCTCGGTTCATACCTTCACAGCCCATTACTGCTTGGACAAGGACTCCCGCTGGGATGCCTTGTTTGGTCAGGCTGTTCTCAAACACCTGTTCCATACCTAACCAACTCCTACCCTTCATCCCTGGCTGGATGCCTGAGATTCATGAGGGGAGGTAGTGCCCTTCCCAGGGACTCACAACCTGGGTGATCTCCCAGGCATCTCTAGCTGGGGAGTCCCCATATGTGAAGACTCATTCCTGCTTGTTCCTGGAGATAGCACAGTTACTTACCTGTAACAGGTGATCTCTGGGAACAGCAGGAATAAGTCTTCACAACCCACCCACCTCCCCTAGGAGTTGTATCTCTCTGTCTTTCTTTCCTTTCCTCACTCTCTCTTTGTCTCAGCTTTAAAACTCGAACTGGAGAGAGCCGGTTAGGAAAGGCGGGAAGGCAGCACGCAGGCGCTGTGGGATGCTCCCAAAAGCTTTCCTTTTGGACGCTGGGGAGCGTTCCCACGCAGGCTCTGTCGGTACCGACGATACCCATATGTGAAGACTTATTCCTGCTGTTCCCAGAGATCACCTGTTACAGGTAAGTAACTGTGCTTTACCCTATAGCTTCATTGCATGTCCCCTAGTCTTTCTATATTCTGATAACGTAAACAATCGATCTACGTTTACCCGTTCCACTCCGTTCATTGATTTATAGACTTCTATCATATCTCCCCTCAGCCGTCTCTTTTCCAGGTTAAAGAGCCCTAACCTTTTTAGCCTCTCTTCATAGGGGTATCCTTCCATCCCCTTTACCATTTTGGTGGCTCTTCTCTGAACCTTTTCTAATAACACTATATCCTTTTTAAGATACAGCAACCAGAATTGCACACAATATTCAAGGAGCAGTCACACCATGGAACGATATAGAGGCATTATAATATCCTTTGTTTTATTTTCCATTCCTTTCCTTATGATACCTAGCATTCTATTTGCTCTCTTGGCTGCCGCTGCACACTGGGTGGAGGGTTTTAACATGTTATCCACAATGACGCCTAAATCTTTTTCCTGAGTGGTGGTTCCTAATGTGGAACCTTGCAATGTGTAACCATAGTTTGGGTTGTTGTTTCCTAGGTGCATAACTTTGCACTTGTCGACATTAAATTTCATCTGCCATTTGGATGCCCAGTCTTCCAATTTATTAAGATCCTCTTGCAATTTTCCACAATCCTCATGGGTTTTAACAACTTTAAATAGTTTTGTCGTCTGCAAATTTGATAATCTCACTCGATATTCCCATTTCCAGGTCATTTATGAATATGTTAAAAAGCATCTGATCCAGCACAGATCCCTGGGGTACTCCACTATTCACCTTTCTCCATTGGGAAAATTGGCCATTTAGCCCTACCCTTTGCTTTCTATCTTTTAACCAGTTCCTGATCCACAATAGTATACTGCCTCCTATCCCATGAATTTTTAGCTTTGCCAGAAGTCTCTGATGAGGGACCTTATCAACGGCTTTCTGGAAGTCCAGATACACTATATCAACCGATTCACCTTTGTCTACCTGTTTATTTACACCTTCAAAAAAACATAACAGATTAGTAAGACAAGATCTTCCTTGTCTAAAGCCATGTTGGCTGTCTCCCATTAAGCTATGACTATCTACATGTTCAGTAATTTTCTTCAGAGGTATGGGGCCCTGTGCACAGGGGTGGCCCAAGGGAGGGTGCGGGGCCATGTGCGGAGAATTGGTGTGGGGCCTCATTTGCATAAATATTTGCATAATGTTACCATACACTAACTTTTAGTAAACATGCCTCTTAATGAGTGTATGGATAAAGAAAGACTAACAGATTTCTACATTACTATAATCCAGTGCCAACCGCCAGGCACATTAGGAACTACTACAAACACTGCCCATTTAGAACCCATAGCAAACCCGCCATATCCTAACAGCACTACCAGGACTCACAAAGCACCATACTCTACCTATCAAAAGGCAACACTGCAAATATTAAACCAATACATTTCAGAGAATAACAATACATGACCTACTGGGGAAAGAGAACAAGTGGCAATGTCAAATAGGAATTACATAAACAGAATACCTCAGCTCAGTTATACATGCAGAACATAGACCATCACCAAACAAGGAATCGCAATTTAGAAACAGGAAGACAATAATTAAACTGGGAACCCCAAAAGCCAAACTTGGAATGTACCACAACACTGTAGAAATAAAACTATAAATTAATTTTCTCTTGTACTAAACAAAGCGCAGACGTTAGTGATGCACATTTCCCAGAGCTGACATATTCCAGTTAATAAATTCAAAATAAAGAGATATCTTTCTACCTTTTGTGCATTTTTTTCCAGTTCCAATTGCTCCAGCCACTTTCTTCTGATTTCTTCGTGTCTTCTGCTAACTCTCCATCGTCTGCTGTCCCTTTGTCCTTTCTTCTCTCTTCTAGTTTTTTTTTCTATTCTCTCTCTACATCTGCTTTAACATACTAATCTTTCTCCTTTTGCTCTTTCCTCATTCCTATTCCATCCACTCAAATTTTACCCCTCAATCCCCACTTACTCTCCCAATATCCGGCGAATTGTAGATTTTTCTTCCCTCCCACACAAAATATTTTTCCGCTCTCCATTTCACTCTCCCAGCCCCATCCCATTCTAATCCTCCTCCAACATCAGCTCCCTTCTAGTTCCAGCCCCACCCAGCAACCGCTCCCTTCTAGTCCCCGCATCAGCCCATTTCCAGTCCTAGCTCCCCCATCCATTTCCAGTCCTATCAGAGTCCCTCCATCAGCTCATTTCCAATACCCAGCCCCCCATCAGCCCATTTCTAGTCCTTTCCTAGCCCCACCATCAGACCATGTCAAATCCTAGCTCCCTCAGCCCATTTCCAATCCAAGCCCCTCATGAGCCTACTTCCAGTTCTAGCCACTCCATGTCCATTTCAATCCAAGCTCCCCCCAACAGCCCATTTCCAGTCCTATCCTAGCCCCTCCATCAGCCCATATCCTGTCCTAGCATCCGCTCCACTCAGCCCATTTCCAGTCCTAGCTCCCTCCCCTCACAGCCCATTTCCATTCCAAGCCCCTGTCCTCATCAGCTATTTGCAGTTCAAGCCCCCTTCCACTCAGCCCATTTCCATTCCAACCCCCCATCCCCATCAGCTATTTGCAGTTCAAGCCCCTGTCCTCATCAGCTATTTGCAGTTCAAGCCTCCCCTTCCACTCAGCCCATTTCCAGTCCTAGAACCCCCAACCCATTACCAGTCCTAGCCCCCCATATCCCATTACCAGTTCTAAGCCCCCCATCAGCCCACTTCCAGACTTAGCCCCCCCATAGCCCATTAGTAGTCCTACCCCCCCCCCATAGCCCATTACCAGTCCTACCCCTCCCCATATCCGCACAAAGCCCATTACCAGTACTAACCCCACACCCCCCCCCCCCATCAGCCCAGGTAAAAAAAAAAAAAAAAAAAAAGTTGGCTGCTGCTGCCGTGGCAGTGGCAGAATCGAGTGTCCCACAGCCCCCTGTGCCCGGCAGAGCTCTCCCTCCCTCCCTACAGTATCAGCTCCCCCTCTGCACCAGCTTTCTGAGCGCGAAAGGAGAGTTTCTTCCCCGTGGCTCTGTTAAGCCCGCGGGCGCTGATGGGAAACAGGTATTTCCTGTTTTCCATCAGCCCCGGCGTGCTTAACAGAGCCGCGAAAGGGAAACTCTCTCTTCACGGCTCTGACAGCTGAGGGTGATGGCAGAAAGGGAACGAGAGCTCTGCCGCAGGACACTCGATTCTGCTGCTGCCACGGTGGCAACAGCAGCGGCAACAGCAGCAGCAACAGTGGCGACAGCAACAGCAGCAGCAGACCGCTTTTCTTTTCTTTTTTTAAATTTTAAAATTTACTTTTAATGCAGAATGTTCTTTGCGCGGGGCCCCCTGAAACGCGGGGCCTTGTGCAAGAAACATTCTCGCTCAATGGGCAGGCCGGCCGTGCCTGTGCAAACAACATTCTCGCACAATGGATGGGTCGGCCCTATTGCCACCCCCCTCTGGAACCTGCAGCAGTGGCAATGACTATAAACAGCAATATGGTACTTACTGAAACCTCCAGTGCTGGGTGCTGTTCATGCTTCTGCCCCTATTGATACAAACTTGCAACTGGACCATCAAAACCACATAGTATTTGAGACCCATAAGCATCTATAATTCTTGGTGATTATAAAGAACAATGCAAGCACTGTCAGACTAGGTCAGACCAAAGATCCATCAAGTCGATCCACGTCACAAGTACCAGACATATCCCAAAAGTAGCCAGTTCCATGTTACTTCGCCCAAGGATAAGCAGAGGGTTTAAGGACTATTCTTCCAGGAATTTGTCCAAAATGTTTAGAACCCTGCTACACTAATAGGCTCATTCCGTGGTATGACTAGCAGGGATGGACATCCCGTTGGGGCATCCATCCCCGCTATTCGTTCCTCCTACCGACCCTGTCTAACATCCCCCACTCGAATGGATTGGGGATGGCGTTAGGGCGGGCAGAGGGTGGTCATTGGCCCCGGACGTACAGGGCCAATTCCAATGTTGGCCCTCTATGTCCGGGGCTGGCGGCTTGGATGGGGAACTTTATTCCATCTCTAAGGTGGAATAAGTTCCCTGATGCAGTAGGAATGGCAGGCCCAGGGCTGGGAAGGGGCAGAGAGCATTCTCTGCTGTCTGACCCTGGCCCTGGGAGGCCAGATCAGGGGTTGAGTTGTGGGGAAAGCAGTTTGGGAGCCAGTGGCTGGGGATCGCGGCTTTTCAATGGAGCTGCAGTACCACGGCAACCAGATGCCATGGCACCGTGGCTCCATTGAAAAGCCATGACTGAGTTAGTCAGGTAAGGCCTGCACATGCAGGTCAGATGGAATCGGGGTCCTGGCCTGCACATACAGTCCTGTTCATGATTTTGATCCTGCAGAGCTAGACATGCCCCGTGGGATCAGAATTGTGACTTCCTCTGTGCGTCTGGTTCCGGACCTGAATTGCACACAATACTGAAGGTTTAGTCACACCAAGAAGCGATACAGAGGCATTATTATATCCTTTGTTTTATTATCTAATGCTTTCCTAATGGTTCCTAACATTCTGTTTGCCTTTCTGGCCACTGCTGCACACTGAACAGAAGATTTGAATGTATTGTCTATGATCACACCCAGATCCTTTTCTTGGGTGGCGACACCTAATATGGAACCTACCATTCTGTATCTATAGTTTGCATTATTGCATCACTTTGCACTTGTTCACATAAAATTCCTGCCATTTGGATGTCCAGTCTTGCAAGGGCCTCCTATAATTTCTCACAATCCACATGCAATTTAACAACTGTGAATTTGTGTCATCTGCAAATTTAATCACCTTGCTTGTTTTTCCCAATTGCATATCATTTATAAATGTTAAAAAGCACTAGTCCCAGTACAGATCCCAGGGGTATACTACAATTCATCTTCCTCCATTGAGAAAATTGACCATTTATCTCTACTCTGTTTTCGATATATCAACCAGTTTCTAATCCACAATAGGACGTTGTCTTTTATGCCATGACTTTAATTTTCCCAGGAGTCTTTGATGGCCTTTGTCAAATGCTTTCTGAGTCTAAATACACTGAATCAACTGGCTCTCCCTTATCCACATTCTTATTCATGCTTTCAAAGAAATGGAGCAGATTGGTGAGTTAAAACTTCCCTTGGCTAAATCCATGTAGATTTTGTCCTGCTTTTCTTCTTATCTCTCCCATTGCACTTTTAGTGTCTGTCCTGGTGGTTCCTCCTCTACTGCCATCCCGCTTTCTTTTGGTTACTTTAGGACTCTGCGTTGGGACCTCTTCTTTTCTCTCTACACACAGTCTCTTGGTACACTTATTTCCTCCCACTGTTTTTAGTACCATCTTTATGCTAATGACTCTCAGATCTACCTTTCTGTGCCTGAAATCTTTCCAAGAATTCAGGCCAAGATCTCTGCCTGCTTATCTGATATTTTGCCTGGATGTCTTACCGCTGTCGAAACTGAACCTGGCCAAAACTGAGCTCCTTATCTTTTCTCCCTAAATCCATCTCCTTCCTTCCTCTCTTCTCTATTTCTGTGGGTAATGCTACACTCCTCCCTGTTTCCTTAGCTTGCAATCTTGGGGTCATCTTTGATTCTACTCTCTTTCTCTGCACACATCTAACAGATAGCTAAAACCTGTCACTTCATCTCTATAGCATTGGCAAAATTCATCCCTTCCATTCTACACACACTATTCACCTCCTGTTTAGACTATTGCAACTTCCTCCTTGCTGGTCTCCCTCTAAATCATCTCTCTCCCCTTCAATCTATTTAAAACTCAGTTGCGTGGCTAATCTTCCACCGGCCTCGATATGCTCATATAACCCCTCTTCTGAAGTCGCTTCACTGGCTCCCTATTCATTTCCGTATCCAGTTCAAACTTCTCCTGCTGACCTATAAATGCACTCATTCTGCTGCTCCTCACTACCTTTCCTCTCTTTATCTCTCCCTACACCCCTCCTCGGGAACTCTGCTTTTTATGACTCTGCTCTTTCGCTTTCCTGTCTCATATTGTAACTTCCTTTCCTTTTCAAGCCTATTTTTACTTTGTAAACCGCTGTGATGTATTTTCCTCAGCGGTATATCAAATCCAATAAACATAAACATAAACATCTGTGCCCTTCTCTTCTATTGCGAACTTCAGACTTCGATCCTTCCACCTTGCTGCTCCTTATGCCTGGAACAAACTACCCGAATCTGCATCAGGCTTCATCTTTGGCCTTTTTCAAATCCAGGCTGAAAACTCGCCTCTTCGAGGCCGTTTTTGGATCCTGATCTACTTAGTCTCCTATGTGTTTCCTTACCATTTCCCTAGATGTATCCTTGTCCTCAGCTGTTGTGTTGTCTATCTTGACTAAGTTGTAAGCTCTGATGAGCAGGGACTGTCTTTTACATGTGTCTGTACAGCGCTGCATATGCCTTGTAGCACTATACAAATGTTAAGAAGTAATCGTAGTATGTGTTCAGTAATTTTGTTTTTAAGAATGGTTTCTGAATTTAGGCTCATCCATCTGTAGTTTCCTGGAGCACTTAAAAACAAGTGTTACCAGAATATTGAAGGGTGGCCTATGTATTACTCACTATTTTTAATGATAGGTTTAAAGTTACCAATAGTAGCTCTGCAGTTTTCATCTTTGAGTTTTCTCAACACTCTTGAGTGTATACCATTCAGTTCAGGAGATTTGCGGCTCTTTAGTTTATTAATTTGTTTTACTACTTATTCCAGGTTCATTGAGATTTCATTTGGTTCTTCTGACGCATCATGATAAATATTCTTTCTGCCATGGCTAGCTTTCTCACATCTTTCTCAGTAAAGACCAAAGCAACAAATTAATTTACTCTCAACTATGGCCTTGTCCTCCCTGAGTGCTCCTTTTACCCCTAGATGATCTAATGGTCCAAATGACTCCTTTCTCCAGCTTCTTGCTTTATATGTATTTGGAAAAGTTCTTTTATTGTGGGTTTTTGTCTCAATGGCAATCTTTTCAAATTCTCATATGGATGCAAAAGTTGGATAGTGAAAAAGATAGGAAGAAAATTAATGCCTTTGAATTATGGTGCTGGTGACAAATACTGTGTATACCATGGACTGCCTGAAGAACAAACCAGTCGGTACTACAGGAGATCAAACATAAGCTTTCTTTAGAAGCTCAGATGACAAGACTTCAACTTTCATACTTTGGACACATCATGCAAAGAGAGAGATAGTTAGAGAAAGACATCATGCTTGGCAGGGTAGAAGGTCAACGTAAAAGAGGCAGGCCAGCAAAGAGATAATTCGATACAATAATTGCATTCCTGTTTGTTCCTGGAGATTTGCTATCTTCACATATGGGCGGCGGTCCTTGATGGAGCCCATGTGGGAACACTCCCCAGCATCCAATAGGAAGCATTTGAAATCACCCCTCTGCACATGCATGCATGCCTTCCTGCCTTCCCAGGGATTCCCCCTCAATCTTAGTTTTTCTGTGGAGCCCTATGGACGCTTGTCCTGTCACCGCAGTTAAAACTTTCTTCTCCGTGCCCTTTGTGGTGCTTATTTTTCTTTTTTGCCTTCCTGTCTACTTTAGTACTGTTGCTTGTCGATGCCAGTACCCTTTTTTTGACAATTCCACTAACTTTTTTATTTTCTATTTTTTACCTTGAGGTTCCAGTGATTTTTTTCCATCAGTACAGGCCATCACAGAGTCTTTTGACTTGGCAAAGGCTGTGTTTCCTGACATACAGAAGCCAGCCAGCAGTTTCAAAAAATGTACTAATTGCAACCACACTATTTTGGCCACCAACAAGCACAATTGGTGCTTACAGTGCTTGGGACCTGACCATAACCCGGACTCTTGTAATTTGTGTCAGCAAATGACAAGGAAAGGGTTAAAAAAATGGGAAAAGCAACGCAAGAGTCTTTTTGGATCTGACTCGGCACACTCTTCTTCGACATTGATACCCTCCCGGGGCTCCTGTTCTTCACGTGGTTCTCGCATGCCCTCAAAACCAAGAGGCTATGATAAGAAATAGCCAACCACTGATGCCACATTGGCATCTTGGCCTTCGACATCAAGGACCAATGACAATTCCTGGGATTGATCTCTTGAATATTGATACCAGACCTCCCCTTGGCGGAAGGAATCCATCTCCAAAGCAAAAGAGGGGCTCGAGTGCTATCAAGGCTTTGACCTCTGGTTCTGTTTGGAATGGTGGTCCAGAGTCCTGCATCAGAGTCCACCCAGATCCATCCTCCATCTCCCTCGAACAATGCATGCTGTCCATCGAGAGGTTTGGCTGAGCTCCTGGTAGCATCCGTGCTGGTGGCCTCAAGGCCTTCAGGAGTCCAGATCTTGATACTGAGCCTGGAATCGGGCATTTCAAAGACCTCGGCAGCCCAGGTCTCAATGCCGAACCTGGAATCATTGCCATCGGAACCCTTGGGATTCATGCTGAGCCTGGAACAGACGAATCCCATCAGCTGCAGGAGGAATAGGCATCAACCTTCTCTGGTTCCAATGCTTCAGAGCATTGGCATTGAGATTGTCCATTGATTGGATCGGTAGTGGAGACGCGACTGTGACCATTACTTTTTGACTTCCTTAACAATTCTGATGCTTGGGAATCGGAGGCCAAGTCCCCTGTTTCACAGAGGCACTGTGCTGTTAGACCCTTCACCGCCTCATAAATACCTCTGATCCCCACCGGAGGACAATGCCTTCCAGGACTTTATGTGGGACATGGTCAAGGCTCTTTCGGTCTCATTGGGCACTGCGGTGGAACTGAGAGCCAAGGAACTGGAGATACTACAGTATCCCTCAACTCCTAAGGAGGCTGCCACTCTTCCAGTCCATCATATTTTATAGGACCTCATGTTTTGGATGGGGGAGACCCATTTCTCGGTTCTCTCGGTCAGTAAGAAGCTAGACACCATCTCTACAGGGTTCCCAATTCCCCGGGCTTCCAGAAACCTCAACTCCCTCACCATTCTATGATGGTGGAGTTGGCCATGCACAGGCTCAAGAGTACCAAGAACGATTTTTTGGTTCCTCCTGAGAGAGAATCATGTACCCTTGATGCCTTTGGCTGCTGATGCTTCCAGGCATTGATGTTGGCTTCCCATATGAATTCCTATATGCTTTATATTGGCATGTTCTCCAGAGACATTGTAGAGGATCTTGATGAGTTCTCTGTTGTAATCCCTTCAGAGAAGCAGTATTCCTATCGGGCCTTAGTTAAGCATGGTCAGGATCATTCTAAATTCATCACCAGAACAGCTTTTGACTCTTCTGAGTCTACCAGCAGAGCTGCAGTGGTTGGCACTGGTGCCAGAAGATTGGCTTGATTGCCGTCTTGAGACCTGGAATAGTGGGTCCAAGACAAGTTAGCAGACATTTCTTGCTGAGGTGAAAACCTCTTTGGTTAAGGGTGAAGGGAGAAGACTGGTGAAATCGAGACTGATGACCTTACCATGAAGCATCTCTTTCGTAAAACAGCTGATCCTTCTAGAAAGAAGGCCTCTGTAAAGAAACCCTTCCTTCTATCCTAAAAAGAAGAAATATTAGCCCTCTTATCCAGCTCACACACCCTACCATGCTCACCAAGGCCAGCAGAAGCCTCGGGCTCCTCACTCCAACCCAAGAGGCCTAGCTTTTGACTTCTTCCTGGAGAACATTGTCATGCTTTCCCTGAAGAACCCCCAGCCTTCTCACATTGAAGCAGGCTGGTGCATTTTGCTCATAGGTGGTCCCTCATAAGATCAAAACCCTGCGCTCTGCAGGTCATTCTCAAGGATTACCTGCTCCATTTCACCCAGTTACCTCTTCCCTTCTTTCCAGGGGAGTATCCTCTAGAAACCTCTTCATCGGGCTCTGTTGCAGCAGGAAATCACCACCCTTCTAAGAAAGTGTGTGATAGAACTTGTTCCCACACACAAGAAAAGGTTAGGGTTTTACTCTCTGTATTTTCTTAGTCCCAAAAGATCATGGGGGTTCCATCCTATCCTAGATCTCCAGAACCTCAAGTTCCTAGTATGAGAGAAGTTCATGATGCTTTCTCTAGGAACCCTACTGCCCTACCTTCAGATGAATGATTGGCTCAGTTCTCTGGATCTAAAGGATGCAAACACGCACACCCTCATCCACCCTTCTCATAGGCAGTACCTTTGCTTCATGTTTGATGGCAGACATTACCAATACCAAGTCCTACCCTTTGGGCTGGCATCCACCCCAAGGGGCTTCATGAAATGTCTAGCAGTAGCCGTGGCCTATTTCTGCACCCTAGGCATCTTCATCTTCCTCTACTTAGATGACTGGCTCACCAGGGGTGAGTCACCACAGATGATGTATCTGTCCATTCAATGTACCGTCACGGTGCTCGAACATCTCAGATTTGTCATAAACCTTTCAAAGTTGCACCTTTCTCCCACTCAGAAACTGGAAATCATAGGTGCTCTTCTCGACACGACTTAAGCTTGAGTTTTCCTGCGTAAGGACCATCTCAAACGCCTCACAGAAATGGCAGGCCTCATTCAGTGCAGTCGTCGCACCACAATGTGAGGCATTCTTCAACTCCTTAGTCACATTTATTTATTTTATTTATTGTATTTATATACCGTCTTTCAGCAGAATCAAAGCAGTTTACATATAACAACCAAGCAACCTTATATATTAACAGATTGCAAGCTGGTTTTAATATAAAACAAGGTAATTGGAATATTAGCATTTAAATATTGCCATGTGAGAATGTAACTTATTTACATTGCCATTTGAGAATCTAATTTATTTACATATGTACAGTATGTATAGGGGAATCCATGTAGTCCCCTTTGCTCGTCTCCACATGTGTCGAGCACAGTGGACCCTCTCCTCCCAATGGAAATGAGCGAAGGACCATTTTCGAGACAGAGTGGTAGTCACCCCTCTTCTGGCAGACTCCCTTCAGTGGTGGCTCTCTCCTCAAAACCTTCTTGTAGGGTTACCTTTTCAGATGCATCCACCTCAAAGGATCCTCAGCACGGATTGGTCAAAAAAGGGATGGGGAACTCATCTGGATGGCCTGGGCATGCAGGGCCTATGATTTCAACAGGAAGTCTTCCATCAGAACAACTTTCTGGAATTGAGAGCGATAACCAACGACCTTTGGGTGTTTCACCATCAATTTATCATATCAATCAATCCTGATTCAGACAGACAAGCAGGTTGTTATGTTTTACGTCAACAAGCAGGGAGGCATGGACTCTCAACTTCTCTGTGAGGAAGTGATCTACCTGTGGACCTTTGCCCTGGCTCAGAGAATGGTTCTCCAAGCCATTTATCTGCCGGAAGAGCAGAATGTTCTCACAGACAGTCTGTCGGGTCCTCCAACTTCATGAGTGGACTCTTCATCAAAGAGTAGTTGATTGCATCTTCTGACTCTGGGGAATCCCGCAGATTGACCTGTTTGCCACTCCGCTTAATACACAAGTCCCTCATTTTTGCTCCAGATTGCCGTCTCCATAACGTCAAGCCCCGGATGCTTTCCTCCTTCATTGGGAAATTAGTCCGTTACATGCTTACCCACCCATTCGCTAATACCCAAGACACTATTCTAATTACAAGCTGACATAGGCACCATGATCCTGGTAGCCCCATTCTGGCCCTGTCAGACCACTAGTGGAAAAAAATTGTGGATGCACTAAGTTTCTAATTTCAATTTTTTGGTTTCTTTGCATATTTTCTATGGAAATCTCAAAATGTCGTCAGTTTGAAACCTAGGAAGTTTTCTAAAACAGTAAATGTATATAAGAGTGAAACAGTA
Source organism: Ichthyophis bannanicus (assembly GCA_033557465.1). NCBI lineage: Eukaryota > Metazoa > Chordata > Amphibia > Gymnophiona > Ichthyophiidae > Ichthyophis > Ichthyophis bannanicus. The sequence goes on from CM066041.1 coordinate 162,337,037, forward strand.
AACTAGTTGAGTTTTATGTTATATTTTAGATCAAATACATTAAGGTGTCTGTACGATTCTTTAATGCACACATATTTAATCTATGAATTCTTTAAAGTTAATAGTGAGTTGGAAAGCCCTTGGAGTCAATTACTGCCTGGCATCTTCTTGGCATGGATTCAACAAGAATTCTCAAGTCTTCTGTGTTAATTACATGGAACCACAAGCTGACAATATCCTCAATAAGGGCTTGTTTATTGCTTGGGCGTTTGCTTGCCACCAAACGTTTCAGCTTAGACCATAAGTTCTTAATAGGATTTAGGTCAGGACTATTTCCTGGCCAGGGTAGAAGTGGAATCATCATCTCTGCAAATCATTTATATATCTTATAAACAAAAAGTGGGTAGCTTGAGTAATCAGATGTATGGAGTAGTAATCGAGAGGAATAAATAAATACAATGAAATACTATGTGTTATAATCAAAGGGGTATGTTTACTAAACCGCGCACACGTGTGCGGCACACAAGAGCGGACGCTAATGATGCACTTAAGTGCTCTTAAGCGCCGCGCATGCGTGTGCGTCACATTAACGGGCCGGTGCACATGTGCGGGGCGCTGATCTGCGATAGAGGCGGGAAAACGCTTACGGAGGGCGGAGGAAGGCTCCCGAGGGGCGGGGTGACGGGGTCAATGGGTGGAGAGTGGGAGGGGAGAGGCTCCCTGCACAGGAGCGGGGCTGAATTCGGCATTAAAAATACCGCGAGTGAAACCCTCGCGTTAGAGCCGATTTAAAGGGAAGAGAAACCATTTACGTCAGCAATGTACAGCAAAACCGGGGAAACCTGAAAAACGTGAGCAGTGTGATACATGTGCACAGAACAAAACAGCAAATAAAACTTGAAAATGACCACAACAAATTTCAAATAAATTATAATCCAGCTGAGCAACAGTGATATTAATGGGCAACCATAAAAAACACTCCCAGGAAAGCTCCAAAAAAAAGAAATGATTTTTGGAAGGGTCTATGCTCCGGAGACTCGTTCAAAAATCACTGCATTTTAATGGAGCTTTCCTGGGAGTGTTTTTCATGTTGCCCATTGATATCACTGTTGCCCAGCTTGGTTTTGGTTTTTTCCCCTTTTTTTGGAGGTCATTTTTGAGGTTTAATTGCACCCCTGTCCCCATACAAGGTAAACGAGCCCACAGTAAAATTGTGCAGAGCAGGGTGTCTGACTCGTGCGGCCAGGTTTCCTATCTCCAGAGACTGCACTGTCTCTGTGGCCACAGTGTGGTGCAGCGGACACAGCCAGTGCCTGTAGGACCCAGAGGGTCACAGGTTCAAACCCCAGTTGGGGCTCCTGCCAACCCAGTCCCCATAGCTTTACCCACCACTAAACAGTGATAGTACAGACACCCCTGTATGGCAGAGAACATAAGCATGGTTCCAACACCTATATTTTACCCTACACCGCACACAAACCATAACAATGGGCATTACCGACAGCCGAGTCCCCCAAATTCAGTCCTGGAGTGCCACAACTCAATCAGGTCATATTCTTTTTTCCAGATAGGGACATGTCTGCATGTTGGCGGAAGGGTACAGGTGGTGGAGGGGGCAGTGGCTACAAACCACAGCAGACAGTGGCCTAGGCCTGTGCAGGCTGGCACCGTCCACCGTAACAGACAGGCTCTGTCGGATGTACAGTCATGGACTCCCCAGGGAACACAGCATATCTGTGGCAACACGGTGGTGCAGTGCACATAGACAGCGTGTGCAGGAACAGAAGGTCACAGGTTCAAAGCCCAGCTGGGGCTACTGCCAATCCAGTCCACATATTTTTCCTACAACTAAACTGTGATAGTAAGGAGAAACCTTTATTGCTGAGAACATACGCATGGTTCACATGCCTATATTTTACCACACCAAACACAGACACCATAAACAGCCGCATTACCCAGAGCAGAGTCTCCCAAATGCAGTCCTGGAGGGCCCCACACCATTCAGGATCCATGCTGCCTCTACTAAAGATGCATGTGCTGCATATCTATGCACCACCCCCATGGTATGCTGATGTAGCTCATGCATATTTCTGAGGGACAGCATGAAAACCCGAACAGTGGTTGGAACACCAGGACTGGAGTTGGGACACTCTGCCGTAAAGCAGCAGCCAACAGGGCCAGACACCCCCCCCCCCCCAGGCCCCATTGGCCAATGCCTCCTAGAGAGGCAGGACATTGGGCCCTGCCTGTATCCCCAAATACTAGCAGTTGCATACCTTAGCACTGCCACCCTACACCTGGGTATATGGTACACAGCTATCAAACGTTGCCCATGATAACTGGCAGATATCAATTCCTACGTTAAGCACATGTTGCTCATTGATCTCCACCATAACAATCATTGTGATGTCTGCGGTGTGCGCTGCAGGTCTGGTCTCTGACAGTGTTTACCACCCTGGGGAGTGACCCCCAACAGTAGTGCGTACCATATCCATGCCTGTACTGTGCCCAGGACTGGTGTGGTGGGTATGGCTGCTGGACTCCTCTATAGTAGCACAATGCTGGCATAGGTGTGGGGGTGGCTGTCTGCCTATCCAGTGTGTGGTGGCTACAAACACCTTCCACAGCCCACACTGCCAGCAATGTTGCCAGTATTGGGCTGCCAATGTGCATAATGAGGAGCAAGGTACCATGGGTATAGGCCGGACAGGGTGGCCTGGCCAGGGTGCATCTGCACAGGGCATAGGGCACTGACTGGGACATATTAGTGCCCGGCCACCACCTACACAGACGGGGTGACCTCAGTATGTCCTGCTGAGAGATCACTCTCACCCTGACTGTGCAGTGACCACAGCATGGCTAGGCACCCCCATAGTGCTATATAGTATTTCTCTCATGTGATAGATATGGGTTTCCTTTTGGGGCCCAGTCACTGATGTAACTGCTTGCTGTGTATGCTGACATCCCAGTTGTGGGTGCATGCATCTCCACTGGGAACATGCACTGTGGACTAACTAGCACACTGTTTGCAGCTGGTATGTGTCTTGATGGAGCAGCTTGCGGGGTGCAGTGGCTGATGACTTGTTGCAGGAGAATATCAGATAGTAGTGGGGTGCAGCTCACCATATCCAGGCCTAATGTCTGTCTGCTATTGTGGTATGGATGTGTATAGAGCTGCATTGACTGCCCTGTGGGGTGTCTGTTCCTCAGCAGGACCCAGGTTGATGGTCCCCTCTACTGCCACCTTTGCAGGGAGGTAGAATGTGGATCTATTGATAGGAGACCCTGTTTGCCACCCTCAGCCCTGGAGGAGGGGGAGTGGTGGTACATAGCCCACCTAGGGGGTCCATAGGGGCTACACCTGACTGAAACAGACAGAGATATCCAAGGTGTTTGTGCAGAAACTACCTATCTCACACATTAACACTGCTTTGGACCTCCGGCATAGCCTCTTTCAGCTATGGAAGGTGTTGTGGACCTGGTCCTGGGCGCCTCATTGCACCCTCAGGGTGAGCACAGTACCCGCACAATGTGACGGTGTGTAGCTACTCTGTACCAGTAAAACACACGGTCAGTACCCCCTACCAGGCCGAGGTGGTGTGTGGGTGCACATGGTCACTTCCCTCTACTGGGCTGAGGTGCTGGGGTGCATTGCCCATCTTGTGTTAATCTGTGGACAGCTGATTTGCATGTGCAGTGCATCATGGGTATGGGTAGGCTAACCCTATCCTGGTGACCACAGCAGACTGTCTGTGTGGTGACGTGCATGCTCTCTGCAGCCGCCAGGGGCTTGCTAGCAGCTATAGAGCTGTAGCCCAATGGTTACTGCACTGCCTCTGAAGCCAGAGGTCATGGGTTCAAACCCACAGTGGGGTTATTTGATAGGGTTGTCCAACGCATTATCTTTTTTTAATGTACATATTTTGTTGCCAGCAAAAACACCCTCAGCGTACTGTACCCATAAGGTGCCTCTGAGGATGCTTTATAGGGCGCCCTATAGGGATGGTGCCCGTCCATATAAGGTGCACTATACATTCTCCTGTGACGCAACCTATAGGGTGCCCTATAGGGGACATTTTAGGGTGCTGTGGCGGACAGTGCAATTTCTAATGTGCCCTATGGAGTGCCTTATACGGCACCTTCACTTACGGCACGTGAGGCCGTGTTTGCTGGCAGCAATTAATAACATAAATATAAAGTGCTGCAGGACAAAATATGTACAATGCAAAGCTGATGCCACAGCCAGCCTTACGTATTAGGCACACTGGGGAGCAAACTCATGACCCCTGTATCAGCAGTCAGTGCCTTAACCATTGTGCTCCACTTCTGCTCCTCCTTGCCTGTCAGCGCACCTACGTATGCTTTTCATTCCTTAAACTGCACAGTGCTGCCATAAAAAACAGTACACTGACCTTGCGGTACCTCATACGGCACCCTCTAAAGCGCCCTATAAGCAACATTCTAGGGTGCCTTGGCTGACAGTGCACTTTAAAATGTGCCTTATAGGGCACCTGATGTTAACACGCTTTGGGAGTGCGTTTGCTAGTAGTGGTAATTAAAATATGACTAAAATGCCTCCTAAAGCAATCTTCCCCATAATATGTTATGCCTCAGCCAGCCTTGTTCATTGGGCACTTTGGGGGATTGAACCCCTGATCCCTGCACCATTGGTCAGTGTCTTAACCATTGTGCTGTGGTTCTGTTCCTGTGATTGCACATCAGCGCGCTGCCTTATGCCACCCAGTATTATACTGCCTCTATAAACATCAGTGCGCCGCCTTATGCCGCCCAGTATTATACTGCCTCTATAGACATCAGTGCACTGCCTTATGCTGCCCAGTATTTCTGTGCCTCATAAATTACCGCCTCAGCCAGCCATCTTCATTGGGTGCTGTGGGGGATTGAACCCCTGATCCCTGCACCGTTGGTCAGTGTCTTAACCATTGTGCTGTGGCTCGGCTCTTTTTCTTGCACTTCAGCGTGCCACTTATGCCTCTCGCGCAGCTATCCCATGCGCTAAGGTGCGGGGCGCACATGGCTGCCGCACACCTTAGCGCATATGTAAATTCCACCTTTCCTTTTTCAGGACGGAACGCCCACTCCTTATATGGCACCCGCACACTACCGGGGCCTGCACTTTACCGGGGTTTTAGTAAACATACCCCAAAGACTTCAAAGACATCATGAAACCGTGTCTGTTTTTTAAAATGATGAAAATGCGAAGATCTTGCTGTGAGCGTAATACAAAACTTTCCAAAAAAGGACGTCATTCTGCTTTAAGGACATCACTGTATTGTGAAAAAAGTTGTTTAAACCAGCCAAATCAAGTCAAATAACCAAATATAATACCTTATGAATCACCAAAGTTATGCTCGCAGTGAGTGAATGCAAAGAATCCTTGAGTGAGATGGTGTGTGAGCATTGCAAAGTAAATAAACCCAATTTCACGCCAAAAAGAGATTGACAGATTGAACGCGCATGGCAAAAGTTGTGTCAAGGCATAAACGAGAGTGATGGTAAACTGAAGGGATGAAACCAGCTTGGGAATGCAAGGACAGTGTCCCAAAACAGTCATGCAATAAAATAGTGGGCATAATTAAGAGTACAGCGTTGTAACTAAAATATAGAATTGTATTTACCATAGTCCTTATGTGGAATAATGAAACATATTAAAATGGATGGAAACATAAAAACTTGAGCAATTGATAAAGCATGGTGCACCTACTCTTGCCACCTTGCTGGGCAGACTAGATGGACCATACTGGTCTTTATCTGCCGTCATTTACTATGTTACTATGTTACTATGTGATCAAATGTAAATGTATATGTATATCATACATTCAAATTATAAATATGGTTAAAAAGGACATGTCTAAAATCTAAAGTTGTATAAGCCATGGATGGTGTTCAAGTAAAATAATAAAACGTGCTAAAATAATGAAAACGGTAAAAGACAAAAAACACATAAATAATAGCTAAAACTGAAAAGTATATTTAAAAAAAGAAAATCGGCTGTATAAATTTATGTCATGATCCATGCAACAAGCTGTCATAATAGAGTGAACAATACTGTAGTCCAAACAGGGACAAGTACAAATTGCAGTGCTCAATCAAATATAGGAGTTCTGCTCTCGCCGGGTAATGTTAGATATCTTTAACCGGAATTGTGTAGGATGTTCTTCCAACATGCATCCTACTGTGCCCATCAAAATAAAAACATCCGGTATCGATAAAATCAAAACCAGGAGAAGAAGAATGATGTAATAAAAGGCGACCAAGAGCTAAAACAATAGTGCAGAACACAACAAGGTGTATAATAAATACTCAAATATAAATAATTAAGAAATTAAAAAATAAATATTTTAGTTATCAAGCTAAAAAACGGACCAGCAGATAAAAATGTGATAAATAAATAAATAGATAAATAGAAATGGGGAACTATAAAAAAACAAGATAGGTCAACTTCTTGGTTCAAAGCAAACGGCGTGAGTGTGTTGAGTTCATAAATATAACATTGTTCTAACCTTAATAAAATTGTCTCTAAATCTCCACCACGCCAGTGCAGTTGCACTGCTTTGATAACCAAAAACTGTATATCTGAAATTAAATGACTCTTTTCTATCCAATGGGAAACTAACAGTTTCTCCTCAATTTTTCTTTGTATACAGCTTTTATGCTCAATGATACGTACCTTTATTGGTCTTTTTGTTTTGCCTATATAGAGCATATTACAAGGGCAGCGTATAGCATAAATCACATTTGATATGTTGCAATTTGAAAACTGGTGTAAAAAAAATTTTGAATCACCGTGTTGAAAATAATTTTTTGTAATCAAAACGTGAGGGCACACGGAGCATCTCCCATATTTGAAATGTCCTTTCACTTTTGGATTAGTTCTTGGTTTAGATAAAGCCGAGGGAACCAAAGTGTCAGCAAGATTATGATTGCGTTTGTAAGCAATAGTTAACTGTTTGTATGTAAAAGCTGGTAATGAAGATAACAGGTACCATTCCTTTTTCAAAATATCGACAATATTGTGTGACAGGTTGGAAAATGTGAGAGCACAAACTAATTTGTTTGAGGGCCTGCGTTCTTTTGTGGTAAGTAGAATGTCTCTATTGGTGTTTTTAGCTCTGTTGTAGGCCTCTTGAATGCAATGACTAGGATATCCATGTTGTAAGAATCTGTCTTTCATGTCTCTGGCATGATGTTCAAAATCTTGTTGATGTGTGCATAGACGATGTATCCTTAGGAAATGGCTGACAGGTAAATTTTTTTTAAGGGACTTATTGTGAAAACTATCAAACTTTAGGAGTGTATTCCTATCTGTTGGTTTGTGATAGAGATCTGTGATGAAACCATTTTGAGTTTTCTTGATAAGAATGTCTAAATATGGATTTCGCAAGTACTGTATGAACCTTCAAATTGTAAGTTTTCATCAAGCGTGTTAAGCCACGCATAAAAGTAAAAAAGTGACGTTTCCGTACCGTCCCAAATAATTAAAACGTCATCGATATAACGTTTCCAAAGTCTCAATTGGGTAATAAACGGATGATGTGTTAGAAACATTGTCTCGAAGTTAGCAACATAGAGGTTGGCCATGTCTGGGGTCATGGATGACCCCATTGCGACCCCTTTTATCTATTTATAAAACACCCCTCTAAAACAGAAGAAGTTCTCCATGATTACGAGACTTGCTATTTGAGTAAGAAAGAATAATGGAATCTGAATTAGTCGTTCTCTTTTTGGAATAGAGTGTCTTCAATGATATCCAGTGTAGCTTTCTGTGGAATATTTGTATACAAAGATGTTATGTCGAGAGTGGCTAAGATAAGATCTTCTTTGTAATTTTGAAAGTCACTTAGAATATTGATAATGTGAGAGGAGTCCCTTACATATGATCCTACTTTAACTATAAAAGGTCTCAAAAAATATATCAAGAAACTTGGAAAGAGGCTCAAAAAGGGAACCAATCGCGGAAACTATTGGACGTCCCGGGGGATTATCTAATGATTTATGGAATTTTGGTAATGTATATATTGTGGGGGTAACTGGATGTTTAACTGTCAAATTCTATTTCTTTTTGAGTCAGGTACCCTGCTTGTTCTCCAACATAGATAAGAGTATCAACTTGTTGTTTCAAGGAAGGTGTTGGGTCATCGTATATTTTGGTATAAAAGTCAGTATCATTCAATTGTCGTAAATCTTCTTTTATGTAAGAATCTCTGTTCTGAATCACCAAAGCTCCGCCTTTATCGGACGGTTTTATAATAATAGAATTATTGTCTTTTAAAGTATTGAGTGCTTTCCTTTGTTGGGTTGATAAATTATTGAAAATATGATGGTGTGATGAATAAAGATCATGGATTTTGGTTAGCACTACTTTTTCAAAAGCACTAATTAAAAGGTTGTGATTTCCCGGAGGAATCCAAGCCGAAGGGTTTTTTTTTATCACCGATGTATCTATAGATGATGTGTCCTGTCTATGAAAGAAGTTGATAACTTTAAGTTTCCTAAAAAACTTGAACAGCTCGACATGTGTACTAAACCGGTTGTTTTGTAAATGGGACATAGGATAAACCTTTCTCTAGAACTTCAATTTCAGTAGTATTTAACTGATAATTAGAGAGACTGAAGATACCACCTATGGGTCTACATCCGAGTTCCTCCTGTGATTGTAACCCCTGCCTCTCCCTCTCCCTCTGTGGGGAAAGGGGGGTGGGCGATATTCCTTGTACTTGTATCTCGTCTGGTCTGGTGACCTTGGTGGATTGTATTGAAATTATGCTCTCCCTCCCCCTTTCCAAAGTGAATCCATCTGAAAATCCTGATGTTTATTAGAATCCTGATAAGGAGGAATGTTAGAAGAAAATAAGCTGAAGCATCAACGAAATCATCCATTTGATTGCGACTCCTTTTGGTGCTCCTCTCTGTATCTGGCTCTGGTGAAAAAAGTCTGGTTTTACTTTTAGTAGAAGGCCCTGGTGTAGGGGGAACAGTTCTACGTTTTCGAGACTCGCTCCTGGGTCTGGGTTTACCATTGGGATCAATCCAATAATAAACATTACCCTCCCTGTAGTCCTCCTCGTCTCTTTTAAATTTTTTGAGCTTTCTTTAACTACTTTCTTATAGTCAGTAGTGTTTCTATTGTAATCTTTTTTTTCAACCTTTCAAACTTAGAATCATTTTGTCTTAATTGATCAATTTTTGTATTCACTTGGGGCTTTACGATTTCAGTTCTTTGTTTCGATGTGTTAATCAGCAAGATCATTAAATCAAGTGAGCATTTGTTAAGAATTTTGGTCCAACTAGCCATAAAAGTGGGATCATCTCTGAACATCCCCAGGGCTTTGTTCATCCGTAAGCCCCTGGGGATGATCTTCTTCCAACAATATTCCAATAACGATGATGCATGCATTTCTTCTCGTACTAATTTTTGTGTGAGCCGGACCACTTCCCCCCGTTCTTCATTAGCTGTGGGTCCCCCTTCCTCCTCAGTGAAGAAGGGGTCTTCGGGCAACATAGCCTGTAAGTCATCTTCTTTATAACTTAGCACATCCTTCCAGGGGGAAAACATTGCTCAGGAGAATGCAAGAACACAAAGGGAGCAAAGCCCTCGCAGAAGCAGCAGAGAAACACAACGGGCGAAGGCCAGTAGAGGTCACAGGTGCTGGGTTTATTTGTAAAAAGCCTCTATGCGTTTTGGCATGGAGCCTTCATCGGGTGGTAAGCATTTAAAATTTTAATATGTACTATTTCCAATTTTACCAATGTTATGTATTATAATTGCCTTTAGATGCGTACCCCCCCCCCCCATGAAGGCTCCATGCTAAGATGCATAGGGGATTTTTACTAATAAACCCAGCACCTGTGACCTCTACTGGCCTTCACCCATTGTGTTTCTCTTCAATTTTCTTGATGCCATAACGGTCATCCTTCTGGCATCCTGTAAGGACTCCACGCAACCCACATATGCCTTTAAGTGGTGTCTTTTTGAGGTATGGTGCTCTCAGCACACTCTCAGCCCCGGTGGAGTCTCTCTTGCTGTACTTTCTCCACTTCTTGTATACGGGTCTCAAGTCTAATTCCATTTGTATGCACCTCTGTGCCATTTCGGCTTCTCATCAGGGGATTGATAGAAAACCCATTTACGCACATTCATTGGTATTCTGCATCATGTGGGGTCTCCTCTTGACTAAGCCACCGATACAACCCCAGCCTGTCGCCTGGACCTTAATGTGGTTCTTGCTCAACTCCTCAAGCCTCCTTTTGAGCCTCTCAGCACTACCTCCCTCAAGTTTCTTTCTTGGAAAGTCTCTTTTCTAGCTGTGCTCACCTCAGCTCACCAGGTCAGCAAACTACAGGCCTTAATTGCACATGTGCCTTATACATGTTTTCAACATGACAGAGTGGTCCTGAGAAAGCATCCGCATTTCCTTCCAAAGGTTGTCTCTCTGTTCCATTTCAACCAGTCGGTAATTCTTCCAACCTTTTTTCCCAGGCCACATACATCTCGGGCTGAGGCTGCGCATCATACCCTAGATTGCAAATGGGCTTTAGCATATTACCTTGACAGAACCAAGGATCATCAGAAATCCTCATGACAAAGCATACTCTTTCTCTTTGGAAAGCAAACTGCATATCCTTTGCATACAACATCAATGCCTTGCATTTAACTTGCCAGAGTTTATGCTGTTTCCTATTTTCTTCATTTGGTTCCTTTTTCCATTTTTTGAAAGATGTTTTTTGGTCTCTTGTCTGTTGAAGAGTCTGCGACATTGCCTCGCCCATACCCTTAGGGTAAGTCCCACCCAGGGATTAACACCACATTTCTGCCCTACTTCCTTGCCTCCTCCCCAAAGGAGATATCTCAAAGGGCATGTCCTGACTGACCTCTGTTCCAAGCAAACCCATTTTTTCCACCACTCATTAACCTGCCATTCCACCGCAGCCTGTAGTTGAGCAGCATCATAATATTTCTGTAGATCCAGCAATGCCAGCCCTCCCTCATTCTGTGCACAACATAAGATTCACCAGGCTACGCGGGGGTGCTCATAATTCCAAACAAATCTCAAAAATTCCCTCCACCAATGCTTGAAATAACACTTTGGTATCCACATTGGAAGGGAGTGGAAAAGATATAAAAATGTAGGCAGCACCATCATTTTTAGGTTATTAATCTGCCCGAACCATGATAAATTGAGTTTTTTCATTGCTGAAGATCGGCACAGACCGTTCTCCACAATGGAGCGAAATTCCTCTCAAAAAGACATGCAGGATCTGCTGCAATGTTTACCCCAGGTACCGAATTTGCAACTTCGCCCAACTAACGGGGAAAGCGGACTGGATGGATAGCTTTTCCTCCGGCGATATGGTGATGATTAGTATTTCCAACTTGGAGGCATTAATCTTGAAGCCTGACATTTGACCAAATAATTCCAGCTCATCCATGACCTCTCTCAAGGAGTGCTCTGGATCCGCAAGAGTGAACAACAGGTCATCTGTAAGCGCTGACAATTTGTATTCTGGGTGGGCTCTGCACATCCCCACAATGTCTCCCCATCTCATATTCTCATATATGCTGTGTTAAGGGCTCCATAGCGACAACAAAGAAGAGTGATGAAGGGAAGTACCTCTGGCGAGTGCCCCTCTTTAATCTAAAGGGATCTGAATAGCTTACATAATTTTTAGGTGGACCATAGGGTCCGTATACAATACCTTGATCTATTTTTGGAATGGTCCCCCTAGACCCACCTTCTCCAGCACTTGGAAAATATAGGGCCAGTATACTCTATCAAAAGCCTTCTGCACGTTGATGGTGAGAAGCACTGCTGGCATTCCCAGGTTCCTAGCTCCGGTCATCCTACATTGTCTGAACACTGATACCCCAGAATAAAACCTGATTGATTGTAATGTACTAATTTACGGAGGAATGGTTGCAGACTGTTAATCAATACCAAGCAGGGAGATGGGGCAATAAGACCCACACAAGGGTCTTACGGTAGAATCGTTGAATGGACGGAGGCACGTATCCTACCTGCAAAAAAGTATTGTATACTTTCACTAGCTGGTCATGAAGGGCCCAATTTTCGAAAGGCATTTACATGGTTTACAGCCCAGTAAACCGTGTAAATGCCTTAAATGGGGATATTCCAGGCACTTACATGGTTAGTGCCATCGAATATCTCCTTCTAGCTCCCCTATGTGTCCTGAAGCTATCTGGTTAGCTTCAGTCAAGCAGATTTGTTCATCCCTTTTTCCAACCAAGTGCTTTGCCAGCGAAGCCTCATGCTGCCCTGACGTGATCGCTCCATCGAGGCTTAGTAGGTGTTTGCCATGTATCACCTGGTGTCTCCAGACCACCCCCCTCAACAGAACTAGGAGACCAGCTGCCGCCAATACTCTGATACTCCCAAAGGCGATTACGAAATGTTCACAGGCAACAAAAAACTGAGCCTTTGCACTGTATGCACCCACATGCTGGAACGCCCTGCCCCCAGCAATCTGTGCCATCACCGACCTGATCCAGTTTAGGAAGTCACTGAAGCACTATCTTTTTCTCCAGCACTTCACTGACCCAGAGGCCTCCTCACATCCTGTCACACTCAGGAACCAGGCTGACATCCCCAAAGCATCCACTATGCCCACTTGCAGCCCCGCCCCCTAGACTCCAATACCCCGGCAGGAACAACGTATACCTACTCTAACCCACCAATCTGTATATAGCTAGGCCAACCTGTAAATAGTTATGAGCTGCTCACGTAGCCATTGACAGCCAGTTTTTTGTCTGTACATAGTTACCCTGTTAGCCTTGTTAGAAACCCCTGTTCATTGTAAGTCCAGTGTAGGTCCTGCCTGCACTGCACAAATTTGTTTTCTGTAAACCGTGCTGATTTTAAAAAGCACGGTATAAAAGAGATGTAAATAAATAAATAAAGGTAAATTTGTCCAACTGGACTCCTTGTAGAATTTTTAGAGTTTCTGCCACTGTGTGGACCCTGAAAGTCCAGCCATGTAGGGTAAATTGTAAACCGAAAGGAAATGCCCACCTGTATTGGACATTCTCTGCCCACATCCACAGAATCAATGGACGGAAGTCCCTGTGTTTACACATAGTAATGGCTGAGAGATCGGTATACAGTTAAATCTCTAATTTTCTCATTTAATTTTTCCTAGTTTTCTTGCAGCTTGTAGTATGGTCTCCTTATTATTTATTTTCTCTTATATACCGCGCTATTTTTCATCAGTGCGGTTTACATTGAACAAACTGAAATTACATTGAACAGGGCATTATAACTTGGAGATAACTATTTTACAGGGAACATGGGCTATTGAGGGTTAAGTGGCTTGCCCAAGACCACAAGGAGCACCTGTGGGACTAGAAACCCCAGTCCTTCCGGCCCAAGGTTGCTGCCCTCTAGTGGGATTTGAACCCCCGAACTTCCGGCCTGAAGTACCTTGCCCCAACCACTAGGCTACTCCTCCACTCTCCTTGAAGGCGTATTCATGTAGGCAAGCTAGCACATCCTTTCCCATGGCCCGATGCACTCTTTCAATTTTAAAACATGTTTCCGGGATTTCCCCTTATGTGAATATTGCATCGTTGTGACCAGTTTTCAAATTCTGACAATGTTCTTCTGAACCCTGGAGATAGCCTCTTCCAGGCATGACTCGTGTCTTCTACCCGGCCTTCCAGCTCGTGGATCTCTGATTGATGATCTGTCATCCATGTCTGCACATCGTTTTTGAGAGCCTGGACATCATTTTTAAGCTCCATAAACCAGGTTTTTTAAATCTCTTGTCACATAATTGTTAGCTCAAAATTGGCCTCCTTATGCCATCCCAGATTTCAGGACTCCATCTTGCCTCTGGTGTCACTCTCTGCTCACCATCTTACGGCTGCCCCCACTCACACCTTCAGCCGCCTTGAAGGCAAAAGAGCTAAGATCAGAACCTGCCTTTTTTGATGATCCTGCCATCCACAAGATCAGTTTTATCCTAAACGGGAGGACCGGTTCAATTTTAGGGCTGTGCACTCAATCTCCAGGCGCGCCCGTTTAGCCGCCCATTTGATAGCGACGTCACTGGAACCTCCCGATTTATGCCTTTTAAAGAATTTAAAATCTAGATTTTTTTTTCATAGTCCACAATTTTGTAGTCCCAAGCTTTGTCACTCAAATTCCCAAGCAAATTTGTGTTCACTTACCTAGCGGTGTCTTCTGGTTTCAGGCTCCCCTTAAGAAAGGCTATTTGCCCTCTCCTTAAGTACTGCCTGGATTCCCTAGAAAGAAGAAATTGTTGCTCTGCTTCTAATCTGACCTATTTGGATAAGATTTTACCATGAGCAATACTTAGCTAACTGCAACGTTTTATTGAATCTAATAATCAGTCAGGATTTCATCTTCAGTGTAATACATACAACAGTTCTTCTGTCGCTCATGGGAAATCTGCCTGATGCTCTGGGCAATAGCAGAATTCAGTAGTCTTCTTAAGTTTTAGTGCTGCATTTGATACTATTGACGACAGGATCCTTGTGATCTCCTTAGGCTGTACGTTGTTGGGAGAAATGTTCTATCCTTACTGTATTTTTGTCCCATCAAATACAGCAAGTCTTATATGACGACTATTTTGGCCTTGTGGGAACTGAGGGCTTATTTTAAGTAACAATTGATTAAAAAAACACAGCCATACATTATGAAAAATTAAAAATGGGCATTTATTGAATAAACACCAGATACAAACTTCGGGCCTGATATTCAATGGCAGTGGCTAGTGTTGCTAAAGTGGCTGGCTACCACCTCTTACCTTTAGACCCGGATATTCCATGCTGGGGCCATAGGTGGTCCCTGGTATTGAATATCTGAGTTGCCTGGCTTGCCATGAAGCTAACTGGGCAGTGGTGATATTCAACCGCTGCTCGGTTAGCTTCAGTAGCGAAAGGTTAGGCCAGCCTTTACTGTGCCGGACTTTGCTGCATTGCAATAACTGAGCAGCGGCTCATTGTTGCTGCTGCCGCCGCTCCCGGAATTCCCTGATGCTAACCAGCTAGCGTCAGTGTGTGCAGAGGCGGTACCCATGCTCCTTCACCCTGCTGAATATCCCAGCCAAGCACATTGACACAGTTAGTAGGTCTGCTGACCACATTAATACCTTTGAATACAGGTCATTAGCTTATAAGCCATCTAGGGACAGGGAATACCTACTATGTAACTTGCCTTGAACTACTGCAAAGCCTTGACCTAAAGAAATAAATCATACCACTTCTCCCGGCTTATCTTATATCCTCCATTCAGGTTTTTGTGCCTTTTTGTGTTGATGATTTAAGTGTCACAAACATACAAATTTGATTCTACCAGAAAAGGTCCTCACCAGTTGTACATGTGGCACAGAAACGTTGAAAATTGATTTTTTACACCCTCATAGAACCCCTAATTAGCTGGAAAATCCCCAAATGTGCAGTTTATAAACACCTAGGAATGGAGTACCAAAGCTCTCTATGGATCAGAACTCAGGGCTCACACCACATCCACCTCCATCTGACATTGGGTCTAGGAGAGAAGAGGGACAGGCTGAGAATAATTATTTCAGGAAGATCTTAGAAAACAAACTAAAGAGTAGCCCCAGATAGTCAGAACTATGTCTTCCATTAGAGTAATGCATCCTGTAACAGAATGACCCTGGTACTTAGTGACCAGCAAGGATGAACTGAAGGGACTGGTTAAACGATGGATGCTGGGTTGACAGTGTGGTCTCATATTGCCAGTGGATCCAGGACATAGATTTTCTATTTGTGCCAATTATATGTGCTTAGACCAGTCCTGGTTACCTTGGTCTGTTCACTGATTCAATCCTCCCTGTTGAGGGTAATGGCCAAGGCAGAGAGTCTCGCATCCTGGAGATGAATGCATGGCTGCGTGGATGATGTCATTGAGAGCGTTTGGTTTCCTAGACCAAGGGATGCTGTTCCAAGGGTTGCAGAGCAGAGATGGCATCCATCTGTCCAAGAAAGGTCAACATGTCTTCGGTAGTAGATTGGCTAATCTACTGAAGAGGGCTTTAAACTAGATTCATTGTGGATGGGTGAAGAAAGCCCCCAGGTAAGTGATACATTAAATACCTTTATGGAACTGGGTAACATATGGAAAGCAGTGTGTATAAATGCCTGTAGCATGGGAAATAAGATCCCTAATGTTGAAGCTTTTGTGGGAGTGGCAGACGTGAATTTAGTGGCAGTTACAGAAACATGGTTCACAGAAAACCATAATTGGGATGTAGCTATACCTGGCTATACTTTATTCAGAAAGGACAGGGTAGGAAGAAGGGGAGGAGGAGTGGCACTATATGTAAAAACTACTATTAAAGCTTTGGAATTACAGAGCTTAAAAGGGAGAGAGGAGGCATTGTGGGTTAAACTAGAAAGCGGGAAAGAAATCTATTTGCATTGGTGTGATATACAGACCTCCCTCACAAGAGGAAGAGGTGGATAGAGAGTTAATTGAAGACATATGCAACATTGCTAGGAAAGGGGAAGTGCTACTGATAGGGGATTTCAATATGCCAGATATTGATTGGCACATTCCTGCTGCAGTATCATCTAGAAGTAAGGAGATCCTGGATTCTCTACAGGGAGAACTATTCAGGCAATTGGTAACAGACCCCACATGTGAAGGACACTGTTCCCTCTAAGCTGTGCACGTGTGTGCGCACACACACCTCGCTGAGGGAGCGCACATACTTTACAACAGAGTGCACAAAAATTACAGTTCTGATTCTAATAGAAAACAACACAGACGTCTTAAAATTTAAAAGTTGTGATTGTAATTACTAGAAATTTTCTGCTTCATTTAGTAATCGTCTGTTTTCATTTAATTTGATTAAATTCAATGTGGTGTACATACTGTATTCTGACATGTAGTCAAATTTTAAAGTATATAACTCCGAGTGTCGTTATGTGGCGCACAAAAATTTAACCTTCCTTCAAAAGCTGCACAGCTGATATTTTATGCGCATACAACCTACAGAAAATTAGAGGGAACATTGGTGAAGGAGCCATACAGGACTTGGTGCTTACCAATGGTGAAAGTGTTTCTGATGTTGTAGAAGAGGGAGATCATTTTGCATCCAGTGATCACCAGATGGTGTGGTTCAGTATTAGGACTAGGGCTGTTAGAATTCATTCAAAGGTGAGGGTCTTAGACTTTAGGAAGACTAACTTTGCCAAGATGGCCCAATACCTCAGGGAGTCGTTAGTGGGATGGGAACAGCTGGGGGATGTAGAAAAACAGTGGGCAAAACTGAAAGGGGATATTTTAAGGGCAACCAACCTTTATGTTAAAATGGTAAATAAAGGTAAAAGGAAAAGGAGACTGCTATGGCTTTCGAAAGAAGTAGCTGAAAAAGTGAAGAAAAAGAGGGGGGCCTTCATGAAACACAAGAGATCACAGAGAGAGGAAGACTGACATCTGTATTTGGAAAAACTTAGAGAAGCTAGCAAAGTAGTTAGGAAGGCAAAGATTCAAAAGGAGGAGGAAATAGCCAATGCAATAAAATGGGGAAATAAGACATTTTTCAGATATGTTAGTGAGAAGAGGAAGGGCAAAAGTGGTATTGTCAGACTCAAGGGTGCAGGGGAGAAATATGTAGAAGCTGATAAGGATAAAGCGGAATTGCTTAACAAATATTTCTGTTCTGTATTCACAGATGAAGAACCAGGAGCAGGACCTCAGAAAACACCCACCAACAGGAACATAAGCGAGGGACATCTTGAACAATTTTCAGAAGACTGTGTTTGTGAGACACTAGCTTAACTTAAAGTAGACAAAGCGATGGGACTGGATGGGATACACCCTAGAATATTGAGGGAACTTGGGGATGTTCTAGCAGCTCCACTGACTGACCTTTTCAATGCCTCGTTGGAGTCGGGAGTGGTGCCAAAGTACTGGAGAGAGGCTCATGTGGTGCCTTTACACAAAAGCGGAAGTAAGGATGTGGCCGGTTAGTTTAACTTTAGTGGTGAATAAATTATTGGAAACACTGCTGAAAGAGAAAATAGTGAGGTTTCTGGAGTCCAGCGGATTACAGGATCTGAGGCAGCATGGATTCAGCAGAGGCAGGTCTTGTCAGACAAATCTGATTGATTTCTTTGACTGGGTACCAGGGAGTTGGACCGAGGGAGAGCCCTAGATGTGGTGTATTTAGATTTCAGTAAAGCCTTTGACACTGTTCCTCACAGGCGACTTATAAACAAACTGAGCACCCTAGGGATGGACCCTAAAGTTACTGCTTGGGTTAGAAATTGGGTGGGTGGGAAGCGACAAAGAGTACAAGTAAATGGCGCTCACTCTGAGGAGGATGTTACCAGTGGTGTGCCCCAGGGATCTGTCCTTGGTCCGATTCTTTTTAATATTTTTGTTAGTGATATAGTGGAAGGGCTGTCGGGTAAGGTTTGCCTCTTTGAGGATGATACCAAAATCTGCAGTAGAGTAGACACCCAGGAAGGTGTAGATAACATGAGGAGTGATCTAGCTAAGCTTGAAGAATGGTCTAGAATTTGGCAGCTGGGATTTAATGTTAAAAAATGTAAGGTCATGCATTTGGGCTGCAGCAATCCTAGGGAGCAATATAGTATAGGGGATGAAGTACTTTTGTCCACTAAAGAAGAGCGGGACCTAGGTGTGGTTGTGTCTGATGATCTTAAAGTAGCTAAACAGGTAGAAATGGTGATGGCAAAAGCTAGAAGGATGCTTGGGTGCATACGGAGAGGAATGGCTAGCAGAAAAATGGAGGTGATAATGCCTCTGTATAAGTCTTTGGTGCAACCTCATTTGGAGTATAGTGTGCAATTCTGGAGACTGCACCTTCAATAGGATGTGAACAAGATGGAGTCAGTGCAGAGGGTGGCTACTAAAATGATTAGTGGTCTTCATTATAAAGCATATGAGGACAGACTTAAGGATCTTAATATGTACACCTTAGAGGAAAGGCGGGATAGAGGTGATATGATTGAGATGTTTAAATACCTCTGTAGCATAAATGTTCAGGAAGAGAGCCTCTTTCAATTGAAAGCAAGTTCTGCTATGAGGGAACATGGGATGAGGGTGAAGGGGGATAGATTCAGGAGTGATATGCGGAAATATTTATTTATGGAAAGAGTAGTGGATCTGTACAATAGTCTCCCAGTGGAGGTGGTAGAGATGAGGACAGTAACTGAATTCAAAAAAGCATGGGACAAACACAGAGGATCTCTAAAGGTAAAAAGGGGACCATTGTAGTTGTTGATATGGAAGGACAGACTAGATAGGCCATGTGGTCTTTTTCTGTCATCATATTTCTGTTATCTATGAATAATCTGGTGCTGACTGGCCAATCTAAGATCTCCTGGGGATAAAGTAGTGTGTACAGCATTTACCTTCTTGCCATTTGTTAGACAGCTCACAGTATGATGGCATATGTTAGTAATGCTGCTCTTGTGCAAATACAGGGACAGAGGAGACTTTCTTTTGACGTCGTTTGGCCTTTCACAGGGCTTGATGCGCATAAGCATTTCTTCAGAGACTTGGTCCACTTTCGATTGTCGCATCTCCTGAACACAGCCTCTTTTCTATTGTGCCATAGGCAAAGAAAGGTGAGGTCTTTATTACAGAAAGTTTGCAACTCTGCAGTCAGGAGTAGCTGAATCCATTCAGTCTAGTGCCCATGAGCTCCTGATGGTAGTTACAAACGCAGCAAAAGGTTTTACTCACAGGTTCGATTTACTCATCAGTTTGATATGCAGGTAATAGATTAGGCCATGTGTCTTTTTCTGCCTCTGTTTCTATCTATTCTGCCCTTCCATATCAAATACCAAAGTCCCTTCTTTTCCTTTAGAGATCTTCTATCTATTTATTTAACATTTATAAAGCACTTCAAACGTACGAAGCGCTGTACATACATGAAGAAAATACAGTCCCTGCTCATCAGAGCTCACAATCTAGTCAAGAAGATCACAAAATACAAATACAATCAAGTAAGACAAAGTATACAATAAACAAGAAGAGCAAAAACAAGAATCAAGAACAGATAGCAATAGAGAAGAGATGGGTTTTCAATCTGGACTTGAAGAGGTCCAGAGAGGACGCATTGCTCACAGACAGAGGTAGATTGTTCCAGGCAAAGGGTGCAGCCAGGTGAAAGGAGCAAAGTCTAGAATTAGCAGTACGAGTGGAGGACATAGATAGACGAAGGCTGTTCAAAGAGCGAAGAACGCGAGAGGGGATGTAAGGAGAGATAAGAGATGATAGGTAGTGGGGGGGCTGAAGAGTGAATGCATTTATAGGTCAAGAGGAGGAGTTTGAATTGGATCCAGAAGCAGATGGGAAGCCAATGAAGGGACTTGAGAAGAGGAGTGACATGGGAAAAGCGATGCTGACGAAAAATTAGTTGAGCAGCAGAATGTTGAATAGATTGACAGGGAAAGAGATGGTTTGCGAGAAGGCCAGCAAGGAGAATATTGCAGTAATCAAGATGGGAAGTGATCAAGGAGTGGACAGTCATTTTAGTAGTGTCATCAGAAAGGAAGGGGCGAATTTTGTTAATGTTATAAAAGGAAGAAACGGCAAGTCTTAGCTACGAGTTGGATATGAGTGGAGAAAGAGAGAGAGGAGTCAAAGATAACACCCAGGTTACGGGCAAAGAGACAGGAAGGATTAGAGTTATCCACAGAGACTGAGAAAGGTTGTAGAGGAGGGGAGGCATTGGGGGGAAAGATAAGGAGTTCAGTCTTAGCCATAAGAACATAAGATATGCCATACTGGGTCAGACCAAGGTCCATCAAGCCCAGTATTCTGTTTCCAACAGTGGCCAATCTAGGTCATATGTACCTAGCAGTTTCCCCAAGAGACACAAGTTCCACAATGCTTGTACTGGGTCAAGCATTGATATCTTCGGTCCCTTCTTAATAATGGTTTATGGACCTTTCCTCCAGGAACTTGTCCAAACCTTTTTTAAACCCAGCTACACTAACAGCCTTTACTACATCCTCCGGTAACAAATTCCAGAGTTTGATTACATGTTGAGTGAAAAAATATTTTCTTTTATTAGTCTTAAATAGTTTACCCTGTAGCTTCATTGCATGTCCCCTAGTCTTTCTATATTCTGATAAGGTAAACAATCGATCTACGTTTACCCGTTCCACTCCGTTCATTAATTTATAGACTTCTATCATATCTCCCCTCAGCCGTCTCTTTTCCAGGTTAAAGAGCCCTAACCTTTTTAGCCTTTCTTCATAGGAGTATCCTTCCATCTCTTTTACCATTTTGGTGGCTCTTCTCTACCTTTTCTAAAATCGCTATATCCTTTTTAAGATATGGCGACCAGAATTGCACACAGTATTCAAGGTGCGGTCTCACCATGGAACGATATAGAGGCATTATAATATCTTTTGTTTTATTTTCCATTCCTTTCCTTATCATACCTAGCATTCTATTTGCTCTCTTGGCTGCCGCTGCACACAGGGCTGAGGGTTTTAACATGGTATCCACAATGACGCCTAAATCTTTTTCCTGGGTGGTGGTTCCTAATGTGGAACCTTGCATCGTGTAACCATAGTTTGGGTTGTTCTTCCCTAGGTGCATAACCTTGCACTTGTCCACATTAAATTTCACCTGCCATTTTGATGCCCAGTCTTCCAATTTATCAAGATCCTCTTGCAATTTTTCACAATCCTCTTGGGTTTTAACAACTTTAAATAGTTTTGTGTCATCTGCAAATTTGATAACCTCACTCGTTATTCCACTTTCCAGGTCATTTATGAATATGTCAAAAAGCAGCGGACCCAGCACAGATTAAAAGAGGGCTGCTACACAGTACCCTGTCTTGTGCTGCTGAGGTAAGCTAAATTCTGATTTGATTTAAATTATAGCTCTTAGCTGCTGCTAGGCTCTATATTTAATTTCAAGCGGCGGTGAGACATCCAAGTAGCAATGTCTGAAAGGCAAACAGTGATCTTGTCATGGATTACTGGAGAGATATCAGGCGAAGAGAAGTAGATTTGAGAGTCATCAACATAGAGATGGTAATGAAAGCCATGGGAAGAGATAAGAGCACCAAGAGATTGGGTATAGAGAGAGAAGAGGAGCGGTCCCAGGACAGAACCCTGGGGAACACCAACTGGGGACGGGGTGGCAGAGGAGGAAGAGGAGCCACCAGGACACACACTAAAAGAGCGATAGGAAAGATAAGAGGAGAACCAAGGAGAGCCTCTAAAGCCGAGTGATGACAGGGTGATAAGAAGAAGGTTGTGGTCAACAGTGTCAAAAGCAGCAGAAAGATCAAGAAGGATGAGAACAGAATAAAGACCTTTGGATTTTGCTAGGAACAAGTCATTTGATACTTTAGTGAGAGCTGTTTCAGTGGAGTGCAAGGGACGGAAGCCGGACTGTAAAGGATCAAGAAGGGCATGAGACAAAAGGAAATCGAGACAGCGAAGGTAGACATCACGCTCAAGTAGTTTAGAGATAAAGGGAAGGAGAGAGATGGGTCGATAGTTAGACGGACAGGTAGGATCGAGTGAGGGTTTCTTGAGGAGGGGTGTGACTATGGCATGCTTGAAGTTTGTCCCGTGTTTTTTTGAATTCAGATACTGTCCTCATCTCTACTACCACCACTGGGATGGACCTGAACATTGAGTAGCTTGGTTACTTCAGTGATAAATAAGTTTAAATTTCAGCAAAGCCTTTGATATGGATCCACATAGATGCCTTATAAATAAACTGATCCCCCTTGCGATGGGCCCTAAAGTGAATGACCGAGATAGATACTGGTTGAGTGGGAGGTAACAAAGAATATAGGTAAATGGTGCTCACTCTGAGGAGAAGGACGTTATCAGGAGTGTGCCACAGAGATCTGTCCTTGATCCAATTCTTTTTAACATTTTTGTAAGTGATATTGCAGAAGGGCTGTTGGGTAAGATTTGCTTCTTTGAGATATTATAGGAATCTGCAATGAGCCAGACATAACTAGGAAAGCTGCTGAAGCATGAGATGAGAGTACTACAAGGTGGAGGAGGAGAATGGTGAGAGAAAAGAGAGGAGAGCATGAGAAGAAGGAAGGAAGAGCTGTATCGGAAGCTTGAAAGTGGGTCACAGCTCTCTCACTGGTATAAGGTTACTTAGCATCACAGGAGATGGAAAAAGCAGATAAGAGGAAAGGCAGCAAAGAAATGAAGGCGTCTCTATGTATCATAGCTGAACATAGAGTAGAAACATCAAATCGGGCTCTAGACCAGGATGGGAAATGAAGGAGCCTCTATGTATCATAGCTGTACATAGAGCAGAAACATCAAATCAGGCTCTAGACCACGATGGGAAAGGGAGAGGTGCGCGTGTGTAACCTAAATATACCCAAATGCCCACACGTAGCCATGCACATCTGGCTGCTCATCTAAACACATGCATGGACACAACATATTACATAAGAAGAAATATTAAATATATAGAAAGGAATATCATTGCACATACACAGTGATCTCATCTTCTATGTCAAGTCAGTCAATGAAATTTTGCTGCAATAGAAATTACATTTTGGGTTCTACATTCAATTTACGGAATTGAAAATCACTAACTCACTTGCTATAATGGAATTTTGAGAGAAGAAAAAAGAAAATAAAAACATGAAAAATCTGCCCACATGTATGCAATATGTGACTTAGTATCCAACTCCCCACTAGTCAATTGACCCAGTTAACTATCTTGGTGCCCTCCCAAGGGTGGGTGAATCTAGTGGACTGACCAGCACTGGAAGCTTTGTTTGAACCTCAGTAGCCACTGTCCTCCAGCCTCACCATCACCCTCTCTGAAATATGCGAGTCAGATGAGTGGGAAAAACAGTTCTGGTTCCAGATTCTTTTAGCATATTGAAGTAGATCAATCTAGGTTCACAGAGAGGCTTGAGGGTTCACATGGAGCAGGAACCAAGTAGTAGGACTGCAGAGCAGGAAGAAGCCCAGCAAGACATATCCCAGGAGTTTGCTATACCAGCAAAGATGGCTGTCCGTTGCTGTGCTTATAGCTTTCTTTTTTAGGCAAGCATTTGTTACCTTATGTTAAGAACTGTATAGTTAGGACTGCAATCTGATTGTGGTCTTTGTGTTTGTTTGATTGTATGTTATGTTAATTATTATGTCTTTATATTAATTTGAGATTTTGTTTTATACTACTTTGTAATTTAGATTTTAATATTGTTTTTACTTCACATGATTTTGTATGTATTTTTTGTAATCTGCCATGTTAGTGAGCGGAATATAAGTTTTTAAATAAATAAACAAACAAACATACATATATACCAATCAGGGTATATCCTGTTCTGGACCAGTGAGATTTGGGGGGGGGGGGGGGGGCCTTCTGGCAACCTGAGCCTAAATATCTATGACTCCATAGCTCCACTACAGATTCCTGGCCTCTGCCCTCTAGGGCTGTTCAAGCACCATCAATCCCCACATAGGCACGGTTTGTTTTCTTTCTCTTTCAGGCTCTGGTAGGTCTTGCCAAGTCCTGATAGCTGAGATACACCATTATTTGATCTGCCTCACATCCCAAGATAGTCAGTTATTATACACACATCTCTGCCTTTTTAACACAATTATATGGGGCAAACACAATATGTTTTATATACAGTCAGATCTCTAGATTAAGGCATTAAAGAACATCTCTGCTTTGGTTTCTTAAAAGTCAACAGCCCTGGCTTATAGAATAAAAACATCAGACATATCGTGTTGATAATGCTTTACTGGGACACCCAACATGATTTGTTTTTGGAAAGCGTAATATAAGCATCTTTTAATACACGTGTATTCAGAGGGGACAGAAAAAAAGCTTTTTCAAATGGTGTTTATTATCTTATCTCCCATGAATTAAGAAACAGACTTTTGACGGCAGATAAAGACTGTAAAGGCCCAACTAATCTGTCCATTCTTCCTATGTTTCATTTATATGTTGCTTTCATAGATAAAAAAAAAATCTAGCAAAGCAGCTCACATCATATAAAATACTTAAAATAATACTGTCACATAAAACTCATATTTCCAATGCCATAGCAGAGTGTTCACCCATTCTCATGCTTTCCCATCACTTCCTGTGCTTCCGATACCGATATGGCTTACACCACCGTTTCTATGGAGAAATATTTCCTGAGCCGACCCTGTGGCAAGTGCTGTGTACTTCTATATGGAAAGTACATGGAGTTTCTGAAGCAGAATTCACACCTCCCCCCTTGGAGCAGAGGAGAGGATCATTGCGTAAGGGTGACACCTGTAGGGATAGAGTCAGGGCTCATGAATAGTGTTTTGGAAGGATTGCTGGTGCCGGACCTCCTAACCGAAGATCATCATTGCAATGATCAGACTAGATATGTTCGAGAGAAAATAGAAATGGGGGTGAGGGGCTCATGGTGCCAGATCACAATCCTGGTTCTGATTGAACTGGGAGCCCAAAGGTGCAGGAGACATGGCCAGATCAAAAAAAGCTCATTTCCTTATGTTGCTTCCTGGTCTAAACCTTTCAGACGTTTTTTTTTTTAAGTGCCATCAAGTTAGTGCTGACTCCTAGTGACCCAGCTGCCTCTGAGGTTTCTTGGCAATGTGTCACCAGAAGTAGATTGTCAGGCCTTTTCTTCCAAGGCAATGGAGGGTAAAGTGACTTGCCCAAGGTCACAAGGAGTGTCAGTGGGAATCAAACTCTTGATCTTCCGGGTACTAGGCAGTTGCTCTAAGCACTAGGCTGCTCCTCCATGTTCTAGAATTTTCCAAATTATAATGTACCTTTGAGGTATTGAGATGTTTCTATCATACCCCACTACTCTGGTTCTAGTTTATACACATTCAACTCTTTGTTTCTCATTTCACTGAGCTCATGGGCCAAGAGCAGTCCTCTTGACTGTCTCTATAATAGTGTCTTTCTATAGATTGTTTTTACTACCTAATTTCCCATATTCCTCTTGTTTTTACCACCTGAATCCTTCACTCGCTCCATTTCTACTCCCCTTTTTCTAATTTCCAATACCTTCACTCCATCTGTACTACTCAACTCCCTCCAGTCAATCATCTGTATGTACCACCACCAAATTCCTTAGTCATCTCATCTGAACCAAAATATTTGCCTCCATTACCCGGGCACACTATATGCAATGCCTGGTTTCCATCCGCCTAGCTCTGTAGAGCCTCTGAGTTCCAATCAAACCCCAGGAATGACTGTTGTAGCTATTATTGAGCTATTGTCATGGTCCCTTCCTGGCAACACCACCGGCATTTCAATTTACATGAGGGAAGGTGGGATGGGAGGAGAGAGGGAGGCTTTTGTGACTCTGCTGCCATGAGGCTATCAAAGGTTATAACAACCCTACAATATAATGCCTGTTCCAATGGAAGGCAGTGGAGAGAGACTGTGGCAGGAGAGAACATAGGGTTTGAGCATAATACAGATGTGAGGCCACACCCAAAGAGCTGACTTACACAAAAGACTTGGATGGAAGAGGACTACTAGTGAACAAATGAAAAGACTTCAAGATAAATCTAGAAATTGTTGGACTAACTGTACAGATGTATTGAGTTAGTCCAATAAAAAGATCTCTGTTTGCTTGTTGGCTCTCATTTCTATAGATCCAAATGATCCAACAGAAACCACAATACTTTGTTCACAATGAATCTATTATTTCCATTATGGACACTTGGATAGATTTTCAGATTTCTTCCAATCCTTACAGATGCTCTTTTGAAGCTGAAATGTGTGTGTCAGGATTGTATTCTAACAGAAGGGATTCTCATAGCAGTCTCTGACAGAACCATCTTGAAAATTGTCCAAAGATGCTGAATTCTACCTTTGGAGACTAGGGGATATGTTTACAAAGCAGCGGTAGTGGCCTTCATGTGACATCGGAGACACGGCCCCATTGAATTCACAATGACCTCCACAAAGTACAGATAAGCATCACTCCTTCAGGGCTAGTTTTCTGAATGTCTACAATGAATATTTAGAAAACTGATTTACATATGTTTGAATCCACCACCCGAGTTAATTTGCATACTATAGCCATCCAAAAATCCATTTGCAGCACAGGGCTGGAATCTGCCATTTCTGCCATAGAGTTAAATGTAAAATGTAAATGTCTGAATTATGAAAGACCTCTAAAGAGATTAGCTTGTGTCACACAAACATAGAAAACTATGGCAGATAGACCCTATAGCCTATCCCGTCTGCCCATCCAAAAGAATTATTAAATTCTACAATCCCTTCCTCTTCCTCAGATCCTCTGTATTTGTCCCATGCTTTCTTGAAGTCACATACAGTTCTTATCTTCACTTCCTTCACTGGAAAGCTGTTCCAGGCATCTATCACCCTTTCCCTAAAGAAATATTTCCTTACATTACTCCTATCACCATTTGGACACCCAATTACCCAATTTACCAGTTTATCAGTTTTTTGCAATCTTCTTGTCATTTAACAATGTTATATAATTTTGTATCATTTGCAGATTTGATCACTTAGCTCATTATTTCCATTTATAAACGTTATCTTTAACAATGGTTTATGGACCTTTCCTCCAGGAACTTGTCCAAACCTTTTGTAAAACCAGCTAAATTAACAGCTTTCACTACATCCTCCGGTCACAAATGCCAGAGTTTGATTACACGTAAAGTAAAAAAATGCTTTCTCTTATTAGTCTTAAATGGTAACATTACATTGTAGCTTCATTGCATGTCCCCTAGTCTTTCGACTTTTTGATGGCATAAACAACTGATCTACATTTCCCGTTCTACTCCATTCATTACTTTATAGACCTCTACTATATCTCCCCTCAGCCGTCTCTTTTCCAAGTTGAAGAGCCCTAATCTTTTAAGCCGTTCCTCATAGGGGTAATCCTTCCATCCTCTTTACCATCTTGGTGGCTCTTCTCTGTACCTTTTCTAATTCTGCTATATCCTTTTTAAGATATAGTGACCAGAATTGCATACAATATTAACAGTGCAATCGCACCATGGAATGATACTGAGGCATTATAATATCCTTGGTTTTATTCTTCATTCCTTTCCTTATGATTCCTAGCATTCTATTTGCTTTCTTGACCACTGCTGCACACTGGGCAGAGGATTTCAATGTATTATCCACAATGACACCTAAATCTTTTTCCAGGGACGGGTGGTGGTTCCTAATGTGGAACCTTGCATCGTGTAACCATAGTTTGGGTTGTTCTTTCCTAGGTGCATAACTTTGCACTTGTCCACATTAAATTTCATCTGCCATTTGGATGTCCAGTCTTTCAATTTATCAAGGTCTTCTTGCAATATTTTGCAATCCTCCTGAGTTTTAACAGCTTTGAATAATTTTGTGTCATCTGCAAGTTTGATCACCTCACCCATTATTCCCATTTCCAGGTCATTTATGAATATGTTAAAAAGAATAACTTTTTAATTTAGCCAAGAGTCTCTCATGAGGGACCTTGTCAAAGGCTTTCTTGAAATCCTGATATACTAAATCAACCTGCTCACCTTTATCTACCTGTTTATTCACACCTTCAAAAAAATATAGCAGATTAGCGAGACAAGATATCTCTTGGCTAAATCCACATTGGCTTGGTCCTATTAAACCATGATTATCTATATGTTCAGTAATTTTATTCTTTATAATGATTTCTATAATTTTTCCTAGCATTGACGGCAGACTCAGCAGTTTGTAGTTTCCCATATCATCCCTGGAACCCTTTTTAAAAATTGTTGATTCGTTGACTACTCTCCAGTCTTCAGGTAATATGGACAAATTAGTTCACAGATTACTAATTGTAGATATGAAATCTAATTTTTGAGTTCTTTCAGCACCCTGGGATGTATACCTTTCAGTCCAGGTGATTTGCTACTCTTTATCAAATTGATGTACAGTATTATATCTTTGAGGTTTATTGAGGTTTGTTTCAATTCTTCTGATACATCACCTTTAAATATAATTTCTGGCATGGGTAACTTCCCTACATCTGCTTTAATAAAGACCAAAGCAAAGAATTGATTCAGTCTCTCCACTATGACCTTGTCCTCCCTTAGTGTGCCGTTGACCTCTCTCATCTAATGTTCCAACTGATACTCTCTCAGGCTTTTTACTACAAATGTACTTGAAAGGTTTTTATTATGAATGTTTGCTTCTACAGCAAGTTCTTTTTTTAAAAAAAAATTTTGCCTGCCAAATTCTTGACTATTCTTCAAGCTTTACTAGATACCTTTTTACCTTCATCTTATGACTCATTGTTACAGAGCTTCCTTTCAACTGAAAGAGGGCCACCTCCTATGCATTTATATCACAGAAGTATTTCATGTCTTCATCATAGCTCCCTCTCCTGCCTTTCCTCCTAAGTAAACATATTGAGATCTTTAAATCTATCCTCATATGCTTTATGATGAAGATCACTGATCATTTTAGTAACTGTCCTCTGGACAGACCCCTTCCTGTTTATATCCTTTTGAAGGTGTAGTCTCCAGAATTTTAACAGTAATCCAAATGAGGTCTCACCTGGAGACAAAGACACTATCGCCTGCTTTCTCCTGTTGGCCATCCTCTCCCTATCTACCCAAGCATTTTTCTGGCTTTTGCATCACTTTTTCTACTTGTTTGGTCACTTTAAGTTCATCTGATACAATCACCCCCAAGTCCTGCTCTTCTTTTGTGCGCTGACATACTTCATTCTGTATATTATATCACTCTATTAAAGGTTTTGCAGCTCAATTGCATGACCTTGCATTTTTTTTAGCATTAAATCTTAGCTGAAAAGTTTTGACCATTCTTCAAGCTTCGATCAAGCCCTCCTCATGTTATCCACACCTTCCAAGATGTCTACACTCTTTCAATTTTCATGTCATCCACAAACATGCATACTTTTCCTGACCGACCTTCCACAATATTGCTTACACCAATGTTAAAAACAGGACCAAGGACTAATAATGTCCCATCTCCAGAATGAACACCATTTACTACCCACTCAACCAACTTCTAACCCAGTTAGTCCCTTTAGAGCTTTCAGTTTATTTGCAAGTCACCTATGCAAAATCGTGACAAAGGCCTTGCTGAAATCTAAACCATATCTAGTGCTCTCACTTGATCGAGTTCTCTGGTCAATCAGTCAAAGATTCATCTGACAAATAAAGCCATGTTGTCTTGGATTCTGTAACACCTTGGATTCTAAAAACTGCACCATACTCTCCTTCAGCAGCCTTTTTGCAAAGGTCAGACT
Source organism: Ichthyophis bannanicus (assembly GCA_033557465.1). Taxonomy (NCBI): domain Eukaryota; kingdom Metazoa; phylum Chordata; class Amphibia; order Gymnophiona; family Ichthyophiidae; genus Ichthyophis; species Ichthyophis bannanicus. The sequence continues at coordinate 162,367,259 of CM066041.1, forward strand.
AGCAGTCTGTAGTTACCAATCTCTTCCTTACTTCTGCTTTTGTGGACAGGAACCACATTCTCCAATTCTTCAGGATTATTCGCAACTCTAAAGGAGCACTGAAAAGGTCAGCCATCTGCTTTAAACACGCCAGTATTTATATCCTAGTTGCAAGATGACAGCTTATGTATGCAAGCAGATATCAGGTGCTATTTCCTGAGAACTGGAACAGAGGCCGCTGTGCAGAGAGAGACCAAGTTGTATTAGAAAATCAGTTTTCTCCACCTGTTTCTATACTATGGTATATTGTTGGTATTTGCATATCTAAATTTTGTTATGCAAGACAGATTTAAGGGGTGTGTCACTAAAATGTTTTTTTTTCCCCTTTCTTTTCAGGCTGTTGGTTTACATGGGATCTGGCCTTTAATATTTTGTTTTGCTAGTATCTGTTCATAGAGTTATTTCCAGTTTCCTCTGTGAATCTTTGTGTTTCCTGTTATTGAGTAAAAGTGAAGTCACAGTGCTCTGGGAGAGTTCATGCACTTGTGTATTTTGGCTCCACTGGGGAAGCATCTAGCTGGAAGAGGGTCCAGAGTACGCTGAGGCTGGCACAAGAAGTTGGCTTTGGGGCTCAGGGGGAGGCTGCATGATAGGTTATTTCCAGGAGTAGAAGTTGGAGGGTAAGGGGATCCAAAATAATGGTGGTTGGAGCCCAGTGGGTATGTGTGTCTATGGTGGCAGTTGTCAGATAATGCAGTGTGAGATACATCTTAGCACTAGAGAGGTGATAGCGAGATAGTTTCAAAAGTCAGTTTATTTGCAAATATTGGGATCAGCATTCTTGCAACTATCTGCCCAGTAGGAAAAGGAATCCTCCTGCTTGCACCATGTAGCAAGGTAATAAGCACAATATATAAAATTCATGACAATGGTCCTTCCCCTGTACACTGTTGTTTCAGTGGTATTAAGCAGCACTGAGCTTCTATAACTAAAGGGGGGCACTAGGAAACCTGAGGGGATGGAAGGGAGAAGACGTCTCAAGGGTATGACTCCAAGGTTGATGCACAGAAAGAAAACATCAAGACAAAAACAGATTACTAGTTACCTTTGCTCAGATATATAAGATGCTGGAGTTTGTGAAAGTCACCAATTGGCTAGAAATTTCCAGGACTTTGTACACAGTCAAACATCTACCCAAAGACACACGTACATGCATGGAGCTATGCCTAGGCAGGCACAGATGCCACATCCGAGGCTTGGACAGCAGCATGAACTAAGCAACACAACAAGCAAGTACAGATCTGAGCCTTATTTTTGTTTGCGGTCATGATGATGACCTTCAGCTTCAGTGCAGGAAAAAAGGGCACTGGCACCTGTAGACTTTAGTTATTTGGGAAGCTTTTCTCCTCCTATTAGCATGGTTCTTGAGTCATGACTGCTTGGCAAAGGCTCTACCTGTTCTTTCTCTTCTGGGAGACTCATCTTACAGTTCATGACAGAACAGTTGGGGCTTGGAACTCGGTGGGGAAGACGCTCTAGCCATCAGTGACAGGATGGCAGCGTCAGCATCAGGCTCTGCCTTTCTCAAAAGAACCCAAGAGGATTATAGAGGAGGAGCAGCAGAATGACAAACAGGGAACACATCACCATATTTTCGAGACAGATCCCAAGCCCCTTCCCTAAGGCTAGTCTATTCATTTTCCTCTCCTCTTCCTATTCTGGCCTCAGGTTCTGCCTATCTTGCTCACAGTTTTCCACACGGTTCATAAGTTGCTTTCGGCAGTCTCGAGGAAGTCATAACAGTGGAGTTGCTCTGTGAGGGTGATGTGCTCAGTGGTGCAGCTGAGGTCTGCAGTCTGCAGGTAGTGTGCACCACAGCTCTTCCCTGTGCCATTACTATTCACCAGCTGATGCTTTTCACCGAAGCTTATAGTCCCAGATCTGGGGTGTTTGCAGGCCTCTTCAATGTCCTTCCCCAGTTTCCAGCGCTTCCATATCTTCAGCAGCTCACACTGCACCTGTAGCAATAGTGAGGAGAGTAGCATGAGATAAGCAGCTTACACGCACAATGCCAACATGTATTTCTGCAGAAGAGTTTCTTTAGACTTCAGCAAAAGAAATTGGCGTGAGTATGTACATGTGTGTAGCAAGGGGCAAATATTCAGAAGACCCGGGCACCTGCAAACGTTTTAGAAGCAAAGAAGAAAGATGCATTTTCCCTATTTTAAGTACATTTCATGAAAAGCAAGCGTGTCAACGGGGGGAGGGAGGGGGGGTGGGTGCTTCCAATTGTTCATTTATACACATTAGTATGTGTATAGCTGTGGCCAAGGATCCTTAGTAAAGGAGCTACACATTTGCATGTCAGGCAGTCGTGGATATGGAGAAAGGAGAGATTGTACCGTCACCAGTTATGGAGCAGGAAGAGGGAGTTTGCCATTGCCACTGGAAAGTAGGGAGGGGTTTTGGGATTACCACTACTGCCAGAGCTGTAGTGGGACGTGAGAAGCTGGAGGTCAAGGAGGGGCAATGGGAGGTGTGTCGTGCTGTCATCTGAAGTAGGGCATGGGCCAAGAAAAGCATCAAAAAGAAACAAACTGCTCTGCACACGGAGGTGGCTCTATCATTAGGCAGAGTGAGGCGGCCGCCTCAGGCAGCAAAAAAATGCCCCTAAAACTGTCTAGCCATGACCGCCTCACTCTGCCTAGACCTACTGTCACTGCTTCTCCCAGGTCTGCAGCACGACAGCATTAATCCCTTCCCAGCCAACGACAAGTGGCAGCAGCAGCTTAAAAACAAAGCAAAAGTGTGGGGTCTCGATTCTAGTGCGCTTGTAAGTTTCTACCGGTCCCATCCCCTTCTGACATGGAGGTATGCATCAGAAGAGGGTGGGACCGGCAGAGACAAGTGCTCTGGAATCAGGACCCCACGCCTTTGCTTGTTTTATTTCTTTTTTTAAGCTGCCGTTGCTACTGATGTTGAGAGAGGCAGCGGCGGCAGTTTGGGGATAGGAAGGGAGAAAGGCCACATTGGACATCAGTGGGGGAGGGGAGCCAGAGATGGAGAGTAGATGCTGGACATGGGGAGCAGGGGGACTGATACTGGATACGGGAGACAAATGCTGCACAAGGGGGGGAGGAGGCAGGGAGCAAGATGCTGGACACTGGGACTAGGGGAAATATGCTGAAGGGGAAGGACAGGGGGACAGATGCTGACCAGGAAGGAAGGAGGGCAGATGGTGACCAAGGGGGGGGGGGGGCGAGGGGGAGGAGAAGAGGCAGAGGCTAGAAGGTTGCCACAGGAAGGATGGTGGGCAGATACTAGGCATGGGGGGGGGGGATAGGGGAAAAAGGGCAAATGGTTGGGGGGGCACATAGGCAAATACTGGGCATAATGGGGGGCATAGGAAAAAAGGGTGGATGCAGGACATGGGGTATGCCGGGCAGAAGTTGGGCAGAGGGGAGGATAGGTGAGAAAGGGCAAATGTTGGACATGGGGCTGGAGGAAGAGAGGAGTGGGGCTGGACATTGGGGGGTGAGGAGAATGAGAGAGGAGATATGCTGGGCACAGGGGAAATAGGAAAGATGTTGGATACACGGAGGTGGAGAGAGAGAGAGAGGAAAGCTAGTGGATACTGGGGGGAGGAGAAAGGAGGAAATGCTAGAGAGAAGGAAGAAGGGGAAAGCTGGACATAGGGTGTGGGGAGATGCTGGACACAGGAACAGAGAGAAAGCGGGATATATTGTATACAATGTTCCCTCTAATTTTCTGTAGGCTGTGTGCGCATAAAATATCAGCTGTGCAGCTTTTGAAGGAAGGTTAAATTTTTGTGCGCCACATAACGACACTCGGAGTTATATACTTTAAAATTTGACTACACTTCAGAATACAGTATGTACACCACATTTATTGCACTAGAAAACATTGTAGAACTTGTGAAAACCGTAAATACACAACAACTTTTAAATTTTAAGACGTCTGTGTTGTTTTCTATCAGAATCAGAACCGTAATTTTTGTGCGCTCTGTTATAAAGTATTTGCGCTCGCTTGGCGAGGTGTGTGCGCTCACACGCGCACAGCTTAGAGAGGGAACAGTGATTGTATAGAGGGCAGGAATAGGGAGGGGGGAATGGTTGACATGGCGGGGTGAAGTGAGAAAAAGAGAATGAGGCACTGGATGGAGGAGAGAGGGGAGAGACTGCACATGATAGGAGAAAAGGGGAGAAATGCTGGACATAGGGGGAGGAGGCAGAGAGAAAGATGAGAGTTAAAGACTGCTGGAAATATGAAGCTGGAGAAGGAAAGGACTGTGTTAAGGGTTGAAAAGTGGTAGATGTAGTATTGAGGGAGATTAAGGATTGGATGGTAAGGAGGAGGAGTAAAATATGAGTTGATAGAGAGAGAGAGAAATAAATGGAAGAAAGCTGAAAGGAAAAGATAAATGCCAGTAATAAGGAAGAGAACACAGGAGTGGAGAGAAGTGGCATATGAGCTAGAAGCCATAGAAAGAGAATTAAGAGAAGATAAAAGAGAGCAGAAACTAGAAACTGAGATCAACATGATTAGAGAATAAAATAGCCTTTCAACAAAGATAGAAAAATTAATTTTATTTTCAATTTAGTGATTGGAATATGTCAGTTCTCCAGGAACAAGCAGGAAGTCAGTCCTCACATATAGGTGATGTTGGCGCCGAGGGAGCCCATGCAGAGCATTTCCCCAGCTCTCAAAGAAAGTCTTTGGGAATGCTACCACGCATGTGTGGTCCCCTTTCCGCCCAAGGGTGCCATCTTGCTCACTGGACGCATGTCAAGTTTCTCTGGAAAAAAATCCTTAAAATATTAACTGTTCCCAGTTTGCGTACCGGTTCCTCTTTTTGCCAGGAATGGCACCATTTTTGGCTCTCTCTCTTTTTTTCATCAAGGCTTGCCTTGACCAGCGTTCGTGCCATTTTTCACCCGATTCCGGCTAGGTGTCCCCCAGCATGTCTCTCAGTGGGTTCAAAAAATGTGACCACTGCAGTCAAACCATGTCTGTCACCAACACCCATGGCTGCTGCTTACACTGTCTGGGACTGGACCATGATAGCACCTCTTGTGACCTGTGCCAGGCCATGACGCCTAAAACTAATAAAAAGAGGTCAGAATTGCAGGGGAAGCTGTTCCCAAGGTCTGATTAGGCACTGGCCTCTCTGATGCTGATTTCCAAGCCCAGCACTTCTTGTGAGTCCTGCGGCGGTGGCTCCTCTGAGAAGACCTTAGACCCTGACCGAAAGAAGAAAAAGTCCTTGAAGTCCGTCAAGGTTCTACTGGGGAAACCCAGTAAGACAAGTCAGAGGGACTCGGTGACTCTCAGAAGTATCCCACCAAGGTCCTCAAGAAGGATTCCTTGGCCGGCAGAGACTGTGCAAAGTTCATCGAGGACGCACTCGCAAGAGTGCCAGTGCCAGGCCCAAAATCCTCGGTGCCCACGTCAAACGTTGGGAAGCCTTCTGGGCTTGGAAACCAGAATGGCAGCTATGAAGCAGAACATCACTTCTATCTGGCCATGCAGTGGGCAGTGATGTCAGATTCGTCTGCATTATCTGCCCTGACGACTGGGCCCCCGACTGCGGGGCAGTCCCCGGTCGTCAAGCTGAGCTCTGAGCGCCACTGGCCTCGGGTAAGTCCTCAGCCTTGGTCAAAGTCCCGGTCCCGTTCCTTGGACATCCGGTCTTCCCTGGCGAGTATCTGAGACTCGGACCCCAGGTCCTCGGGGGGCCTCCGGCCTTTCATCCCAGGCCTCAAGGCACGGGGCTGCAAGGCCTCGGACTCGTCATCTCCCCTCAACTCCAAGTGGGAAACAGACAATGAGGCCTCCCCAGAAATCAGACAGCCTCGAGACATCCCCTTGGACCCATCTCCCCCGGCGCCATTCTCCTCCAGAGGATGTGGCCTTCTATGACTTTGTCAGGGATATGGCCCAGGCCCTCTTGGTGCAAACCAAAGCAGAAGAGGACCCCTGCACCGAGGAACTGAAGATTCTCCAGTTTGAGTCTCCACCCAAGGAAACTCTCATGGTGTCGGTGCAGCCAATCCTCGAGTGGCTACTTTAATTTTTTTAATTGTATTTATTATAAATTTCTATACCGCATTTTTCCATAGGATCAAAAGAAGTTTACATCAAACAACAATTTAAATATTACATAGCAAGTAATTATTCAGATACAGGGAACATTTTCTTCTCAAACTATATACAGTATATCCATACAAATAACATTGTTAACTCAATTAGCAACTCTATCGAACTATTTACTTTTGAGAATGTGGGAGACTCCGGCGTCAGTGCCGGTGGTCAGCCGATGCCTTGACACCATATACCATGTCAGGAAGGGGTCGGGGTTCCATAAGCCCCAACTCCCACATAACTCCATGGTTGTCGAGTCAACCATGCAAAGGTTCAAGAGCCAGAAGAATTATTCTTCTGTCCCCCCTGAAAGGGATGCTAGAGCCCTTGATGCCCTTGAGCGCAAGTGCTACCAGGACTCGATGGTGGGATGTCGAATCCAGGCCTATGAGTTGTACATAGGCATATATCTGAAGGCCTTAATCCAGGAGTTGTCCGGGTTTTTGGCAGGGCTAGTCAGGGAACCTCTTCAATGGTTCCAAGCTCTGACCTCCAGGATCAAGGACTGTTCAAAGTTCCTTTCCTGAGCAGCCTACGATGGATTCGAGTCAGCAGCTCGAGTAGCAGCAGCAGCAGGCATCATAGCTCGATGCCAAGCATGGCTACAGTCACTGGACCTCAAGCAATGGGTCTAGGACAAGCTGCTCAATGTCCCCTGCACTGGGGAGAACCTGTTCGACAAACCCATGGCCGACAAGGCGGCCAAGATAGATGCCGAAGTGGTGACCCAACAGAGGTTCTCATAAAAGACCTCTTCCTTCCCCCGTGAGAAATACTCGAGGGAAAAGGCCCCTGTTCCAAGGAAAAAAGGGGCATTTCCAGCACAGTCACCGCTACCAGCCCTTCTTGGGTCAGCAACAGGGTTCTCACCCCAAGAGACAGTGACAGGGAGCTCTGAAGCCCAAGGCTCTGAAGCCCAAAGCGCCAGCGCCAGCTCCAGCCCAATCAGGGGGAAGGTTTTGACTCCCAGGACAGGGTCTCCCCCTCCCCCAGGAGACCTTCATCAGCCAGGGGGCCGCTTGGCACTCTTTGCCCACAGATGGACTAAGGTCACCTCAGACCAGTGGGTGCTGCAGGTGGTAAAGGAAGGATACCTCCTCCGCTTACAACAGTTACCACCCAAGTTCTTCCCAGGAGAGCCTGTGCGGCCTCTCCTTCACCAGACTCTTCTTCTCTCAGAGCTTGCGGGTCTGCTGAGAGACAAGGTAGTGGGCCTGTACCCAAACACCTAGGGGAAAAGGCTTCTACTCAAGGTACTTCCTTCTCCAAAAAAAGAATGGGGGCCTCAGGCCCATACTAGACCTGAGAAACTTAAACAAGTTTCTGGTGAGGCGGAAGTTCAAGATGCTCTCCCTTGGAACACTGCTGCCATACCTCCACCAAGGGGATTGGCTGTACTCCTTGGATCTAAAGGATGTGTACACACATATCCTAATCCATCCCTCCCATAGCCAGTACTTACGGTTCGTTTTGGGAGGAGGGCACTACCAGTACAGAGTGCTGCCCTTCGGCCTAGCCTCCTAACCAAGAATTTTTACCAAATGCTTGGCAGTGGTAGCTGCCCACCTACACCTACAAGGAGCTTTCATCTTCCCCCTACCTGGAAGGCTGGCTAATCAGAGGGGGTTTGGCCTCAGAGATCAGTCAGGCCACAGAGAAAACAACCCTCCTACTGCAGCACCTGGGGTTTGTCATCAACTACCCCAAATCCCATCTCTCTCCAGTCCAAAATTTGGAGTTCATGGGGGCTCAGTTGGATATGTTGCAAGTCAAGGTCATCCTCCCAAGAGAAAGGGCTTACCGTCTCATACAACTGGCAGGGGAGGTACAACACCGCCAGTCGGTTCCGGCTTGTCGCCTTCTCCGCCTGTTGGGCCACATGGCCTCAACGGTCCATGTCCCACCATTAGCCTGCTTGCACATGCGGACAGCCCAATGGTGCCTCCACTCATAATGGGCTCAAGCCATGGGCAGGCTATGAGACAGGGTCACAGTCACATTCCACTTGGCGGAGTCCCTCACCTGGTGGCAAAACTTGTGCCACCTCCAGTCAGGAATGCCTTTTCAGGCACCCACGCCGCAAAGGACCCTGACAACAGACACCCCCTCCTGGGTTGGGGAGCGCATTGCGGGGACCGCTGCACGCAAGGCAGCTGGTCCCAGGAGTCGTCACTCTTCCAGATCAACCTTCTAGAACTCAAGGCAATCTTCGTGGCCCTGAGAGCGTTCTGCCACTGCCTGCGGCACTGACCTGTGTTGATCCAGACGGACAACCAGATTGCCATGTTTTACATCAACAAGCAGGGAGGTATGGGCTCGTACTCCCTCTACCAGGAGGCAGTAGCTCTCTTCTCCTTTGCAGTGCACAACAGCATGCTCCTATGAACGGTGTACCTGCCAGGCCAGGACAACTGCTTAGCAGACAGGCTGAGCAGAGTCCTTCACCCATACGAGTGGTGTTTAAACCCCAGGGTAACGAAGCAACTCTTTCACCGCTGGGGCAGGCCTGTGATAGACCTCTTCACCTCCATGGACAAGACGCAGCTACCTCGCTTTTGCTTGCTCCAACTGCACCTGGGGAGAGTGGCAACAGATATCGTCCTGATCCCGTGATCAGAAGGCCTACTTTATGTGTTTACACTGACCCCCCCTGGTCACCAAGACCCTCTTCAAGGTCCAGAGCGAGAAGGCGGTCAGTGATACCGATTGCCCCCAGGTGGCCCAGGCAACTGTGGTTCCTTCTGCTGCTTTCCCTGTTGGTGGCACTCCCAGTCCCTCTGGGCCAGGCCCCAGACCTCCTGAACCCCAATCTGGGGTCACTAACACTAACAGCATGGCTGCTGAAAGGGTAGCATTGGCCCCTTTCAATCTTCCTGAGGAAATCGAGGAGGTCCTACTGGTCTCCCGAAAACTCTCCACCAGAAGGGCGTATGCATTCAAGTGCAGAAGGTTCTCTGTCGGGTGTGCAGCGAAGGAGGAGAATTCATTCTTCAGTGTCTCCTACACCTGTCACACATCAGGCTAAAATCAAACTCTGTGGGTGCACCTGAGCACCATAGCATTGCACCATCACCCTAAAGAGGGGCAACCCCTCTCAAGCCATCCCCTGGCCTCCAGGTTCCTCCGGGGCCTCCTGTTATCCAAGCCCCCTCTCTGCCTGTCAGCAGCAGAGTGGGACCTCAACATGGTGCTCTCTCAGCTCACTAAACCACCGTTTGAGCACCTGCCCACTTGTCACCTTTGGTACCTGTCATGGAAAGTGGCTTTTCTAGTGGCCCTCATGTCTGCTCGTAGAGTGAGCGAACGCCAGGCTCTGGTGGCAGATCCACCATATACAAGGTTCTACAAAAACAGGGTAGTGCTCTGCACACACCCCAAATTCCTCCCGAAGGTGGTATCTCCTTTTCACCTCAGCCAAGAGGTAGTCTTCCCCACCTTTTTTCTGCGGCCTCACAATGGCAGGGAGGAACTAGTGCTTCATACACTGGATTGCAAACAGGCCCTGTCCTGCTACTTACAGCGGACTTAGGTCCATCACAAAGCTCCTCAGTTTTTCATGTCATATGACCCCAGTAGACTGGGGCTCCCCGTGACTAAGCAAACTCTGTCCACTTGGGAGGCAGACTGTATTGCCCTCACCTATGAGTGAGTTGGTCTCTCCCTTGAGCACTGGATCACAGCGCATCGCATGAGGGTGATGACCGCATTGGTGGCCAACCTCCGCTCAATACTGGTGACGGAGATCTGTAAGGCTGCCCACATGGTCCTCAATTCATACGTTCACAGCTCACTACTGCCTGGAGAGTGAGTCCAACAGGGACAGTGCCTTTGGCCAGGCAGTACTCCATAATATTCTCAGCATGTAGGCAACTCCTGCCTTGCGACCCTTCTGTGTTCAGGCTACCAAAGTGATAGCGTCACTGGACACGAGGGTCGTGCAGAGTCTCTCAGTGGGGACTCATCTTTTTGCAACTCACGGCTAACCAATTGGTCGCCGTTGGTGCTGTCCTGGTTCGGTCCTCGGCAGCCAGGAACTAGGGAATCCCATATGTGAGGACTGACTTCCTGCTTGTTCCTGGAGGAAGTGTAGTTACTCACCTCTATCAGGTTGTTCTCCAGGGACAAGAGGAATCTGTTCTCACAATCCTCTCTCCTCCCCTGGAAGTTGCCTCCCTACTTGTTTAGTTTTTGCTGTCATCCTAGCTATGTCATTTGACTGAGCAAGATGGCACCCTTGGGCAAGAAGGGGACCACGCATGCGTGATAGCATTCCCAAAGGATTTCTTTGAAAGCTGAGAAAATGCTCTGTACGGGCTCCATCGGCACCGACATCACCCATATGTGAGGACTGATTCCTGCTGTCCCTGGAGAACACCTGTTACAGGTGAGTAACTATGCTTTTTTGGAATTTACATGTTGAATCTGTATATTTTGCACATTACAGAGGCATATGCATCTCTTTCTATTTCCCTGGTGTTGAACTACATGCAGTGGTGTAGCCAAGGGTGGGCCTGAGTGGGCCATTGCCTCTTCACTCTGGCATCAGGCCTATTCAATCAGTGGCAGCAGAAAAGTCAAATGAGAGGAAAACTAGAGGCAGTGTCAACAATTGTACTGCTTTGTGCCCATACAGGTTAATCCCAGGCCCAGGGCCGGCTCAAGGTATTGGCACCCTACACAGACCTCTTAAACCTTATGCTCCCCCCTGGTTGTCATAATTTATTGTTTAGATTTGAATGCCCTGCTCTTTGCTTCTCCCCCAAAAGCTGTCATCCTAGGCAATGGCCTAGTTTGCATAATGGTTGGGCAGGCCCCACCAAAAATAATCAGCTTTTGCTGTGCCACTGATGCAGAGTCTAGTTTCTTTGGGTTTCAATTTAATTTTTGTCTACATATGTCTGTTTTTAGTCATGTTCACAATTTTATGTTTTTTTTATGCAAAATTGCTCTCTCTCTCAAAATAAAAACATAAATATTATGAACATGAGCACTATAGTAGCATTATGGAACTGAGGTATTTTTATTTTGTGGTAATTTATTTCTTACTTGGTGAAGCTCTATCTATTTCTGAGTGGGTGACCAAAGCCAGGTATTCTGTTAGCATGGAGTTTCTATGTAGGAATCGGTAGTAATCTGGCTTATTCAGTTTTCTGGATAGGTTTATGGCTATTCTAGGGCCCATTGCAATATTTATAGTGCTACTCTTTGGATAGGCCCTTTTTGGGCATTTTGAGTGTTAATGTATTATAGTATGGTAGATTTTCTCTATAGGTCCTAAATCATTTTTGCAAAGTTTTGTATTATTTCACAATATGCCCAGTACTGGTGAGGGTTTATATTGCTGTTACTGAATTGACACTAGAATCCGAAGTTATTTTTAGTATGTTGAGTTCTGTGGGAAATGTCCTAGTTCTGCTTTGCATACATTATTGGAACTGTGTTCTTTGGATGCAGAATATATGTTCAAAAAGAGAATGTGAGAATCTCAGCACAGTTTAAAAACGCCAAAATAAAATTAGTTATAATAATTTTATTTTGGTGTTATAAACTGCACCGTAGTTCTCACTTTTGAAGAATATATTTTACATTAGAAACCATGCCAGTTCAATGTGTAGTGTCAGGATTCAGTATGTCTTATATTAGATTCTCAGGCTAGATAATTAATCTGCTACAATTTATTTATTTAGCAGGTTTTCTATACCGCTTTCTCCTTCAATCAAAGCGGTTTATAGGATAACTCAATTGCAATACATATCAATAAAGGTGGGGTGGGCAGGCAGGATTGCTTGACTTAACTTATTTACAGAGTAACTTATTTACAACCTATCTGAATCAGAAATTGCTAGAAGTGTGCGGTTATTTTCACGGTCTTCGAGGGGGTTAGTTCAGTCACAGGGCTGCTATGTGATGTCCCCAAAGTAGTCTGTGTAGAGCAGGGGTCTCAAACTCAAATTGCTTTGAGGGCCGAATGAGGACTTGTAAAGTAACCCGGGGGCCGCATAAGACGCGGGGCCTCATTTGCATAAGGGGCCTCATTTGCATAAATATTTGCATAATGTTACCATGCACTAACTTTTAGTAAACATGCCTCTTTAATGAGTGCATGGATAAAGAAAGACTAAAAGATTTAGAAACAGGAAGACAATAATTAAACTGGGAACCCCAAAAGCCAAACTTGGAATGTACAACAACACTGTAGAAATAAAACTATAAATTAATTTCCTCTTGTACTAAACAAAGCGCAAACATTAATGATGCACATTTCCCAGAGCTGACATATTCCAGTTAATAAATTCAAAATAAAGAGATATTTTTCTACCTTTTGTGCATTTTTTTTCAGTTGCAATTGTTCCAGCCACTTTCTTCTGGTTTCTTCATGTCTTCTGCTAACTCTCCATCGTCTGCTGTCCATTTGCCCTTTCTTCTCTCCTAGTTTTTTTTCCATTCTCTCTCTACATCTGCTTTAACATACTAATCTTTCTCCTTTTTCTCTTTCCTCATTCCTATTTCATCCACTCAAATTTTACCCCTCCATCCTCAATCCCCACTTACTCTCCCAATACCTGGCCAATTGTAGATTTGTCTTCTCTCCCAGACAAAATATTTTTCCCCTCTCCATTTCACTTTCCCAGCTCCATCCCATTCTAATCCTCCCCCAACATCAGCTCCCTTCTAGTTCCAGCCCCACCCAGCATACGCTCCCTTCTAGTCCCTGCATCAGTCCATTTCCAATCCTAGCCCCCCATCAGCCCATTTCCAATCCTAGCCCCCCATCAGCCCATTTCCAATCCTAGCTCCCTCCCCTCACAGCCCATTTCCATTCCAAGCCCCCTCCCCATCAGCCATTTGCAGTTCAAGCCCCCCTTCCAATCAGCCCACCTCCAGTCCTAACCCCCATCTGCCCATTTCCAGTCCTAGCCCCCACCATAGCCCATTACCAGTCATAACCCCCCCCCTGCCAATAGCCCACTTCCAGCCCTAACCCCCATTACCCCATTTCAGTCAGCCCCTCCATAGCTCATTACCAGTCCTAACTCCCCCCATCAGCCCACTTGCAGTCCTTCCTAACCCCCACCTGCCCATTTCCAGTCCTAGCCCCCACCATAGCCCATTACCAGTCATACCCCCCTGCCAATAGCCCATTTCCAGTCATAACCCCCCCCGCCAATAGCCCATTTCCAGTCATAACCCCCCCTGCCAATAGCCAATTTCCATTAATTACCCCCACCTGCCACTAGCCCATTTCCAGTCATAACCCCCCCTGCCAATAGCCCATTTCCAGTCCTACACCCCCCCCCTGCCAATAGCCCATTTCCAGTCCTACCCCCCCCCTGCCAATAGCCCATTTCCAGTCATAACCCCCCCTGCCAATAGCCCATTTCCAGTCCTACCCCCCCCCCGGGTAAATAAAAAAAACACCTGGCTTCTTCTGCTGCTGCTGCTGCTGCTGCTGCAGCAGAAAATCAGCTGTCCCGCGGCCCCTTCCTCTCTGCCCGGAGATCCCTCATTGTGCTTCATCAGCGTGTGCTTCTTAAGCCGCGAAGAGAGTATTTCCCTCTCGCGCGGCTTAAGCCTATTCACTTGTCAAGCCTCGCGAGAGGGGAATACTCTCTTCGCGGCTTGAAAAGCACACACTGATGGAGCACAATGAAGGATCTCCGGGCAGAGAGGAAGGTAACGCAGCACAGCTGATTTTGCTGCTTGAGCAGCAGAAGCCCGTTTTAAAAAAAAAATTGACAGTCGATTCTGCCGCTGCCACGGCGGCAACGGCAGAAGCAAGGCTTTTTTTATTTCCCTCCGTCGCGGGCCGCACAACCTTCTCTCGCGGGCCGCGTGTTTGAGACCCCTGGTGTAGAGGAAGGTTTTTAGCTTCTTCCGAAAGCCTTTTGTGTCCATGGTGGCACTTAGGGCATCTGGTAGTGAGTTCCACAGTGCTGGTGCTGAGAGGGACAAGGCGCTCTCTGTGGTAGATTGGTTACTTTCACGAATGTGCTGGGTGTGGTGATAGTGTCAATTTTGCTGCGTTGCATCTGTCTGATACTCAGGTTTGTGAAGATCGGGTCTTGAAGTACATCGGCAGATAGCCCGTGTTTAATTTTAAATATGTTGAGGGCTGTTTTGAATTTGATGTGCGAGCAGATTGGGAGCCATGAAGCTTGTTCAGGAGTGGTGTTATATGGTCTTGCTTTGCCTCTCCAGTGATGATGCAAGCAGCTGTGTTTTGTGCCAACTGCAGGAGCCGTGTTGCCTGTTTTGGCAGACCATAGTACAGTGAGTTGCAGTAGTCCAGGATGGGGGTAACAACAGCTTGGGTGACTGTGCAGGAGGGGTTTGAGCTTTCTGATGATTGCCATCTTGTGGTACGCATTCCTTGTAGTTCTGTTGATATGTATGTGTAGGTTCAAGTTGCGGTCCAAGGTGACTCCAAGATATCTCATTTCTTCTCTTACAGGTATGGATGTTTCATGTAATTTGAGCGAGAGAGGGGGGGTTAATGATGTGTCTCGTTTGATTGAGGGCTTCCGTCTTTTTGTAATTGATGTTTAGGTTGTTATTGCTAAGCCATTCAGTTATCTCCTGTAGACAGTCTGCTCAACCTGGAAAACCCAGACTACACCCCTATGACAGAGTGTAGGCCATGATGTCATCTGCATATATTGCGCATTGAATGTTACTGTTGTTTGGAGATGTCGCATATTTATTTATTTATTTAATGCTTTTTATATACCGTCTTTCTACGATTCAAGACGGTTTACATAGAACAAAGTAACAGTGTTGACACAGCTGTTTTGCAGAGAACAATAACTTCTTGGTCATAACGGCAAATACAAATTCAACAATTAACTTTTTACAGATTTACAGAGAGAAGGTGGGGGGACAAGGAGGAGGTTGGGAGGGAAGAGGGGGAGGCAAAGCATATCGAGAGGGGGAGGGTCAAGGTGGGGTGAGTGCAGGATAATTGGTTTACATTAGATTAGGATAGGTGTGATTAGGGGGGCAAGGCAAAGTATTCTTGAAAGAGGAAGGTTTTGAGCCTTTTGCAGAATTCAGATTCAAACATGTCAAGCGAGTCAAACATGTCGGAGATACTATTTCCTACTTTTACTTATTGTCACCGGTCGCTGAGGTAGGATTGGAACAATTTGCGCGTGCTGTTGTGGAGACCAATGTCTTGCAGTATGTTGAGTAGAATCCTGTAAGATACCGTGTCAAAAGCAGAGGAGATGTCGACGAAGATGAGTAGGAAGCCCCTTCTTTTGTTGTCAGTCCCTCTGATTAAGGTGTCAAATAGCAGAGTGAGAAGGGTTTCAATACTGTTATTAGGACGAAAGCCATGTTAAGAACATAAGATATGCCATACTGGGTCAGACCAAGGTCCATCAAGCCCAGTATCCTGTTTCCAACAGTGGCCAATCTAGGTCATATGTACCTAGCAGTTGATGGAGGTCGTGGGTGCATGTGTGTCTATATGGTCCTGCACTTGCCATTGTACTATCTTTTCAATTTTCTTGGTGAGAAAGGGGAGACTTGAAATGGGGCGGTATGACGCTGGGTCTGCATTATCTAGTGCAGTGTTCTTGGGTATGGGGTGGATGGTTGCTAGCTTGAGGGAGGGAGGCATGTATCCTTGGGTTAGGGAGGTGTGTATTATCTTGTGGATAAATTGGCTGAGTTTGTCCTTGCTTGCTTTTATCCATGTTGCTGGGCATGGGTCAGAGGGTGCTGTGCTAGTGTTTAGTGCGGTGACTCTGTGGGCAACTTGCTCTATGTTGGGTATTGAGAATTCACTCCATAAGTGTTTGCTGGAGGTGGCGGTGAGTTCCGCTGTCTTATCAGGTGGGGTTTCACTGTGTAGGGGTTTTTGCTTGGAGAGAAGGAAGTCCTCAAATGATTGAGGGTGGATCATTTCTTCAGCTGCATGAGCTGGTTCCCTTGTTAAGGTTTGGGTAATTTCAAAGAGTTCTCTAAGCTTATTGCAAGATTTTAGGATGAGGTTGGTGTGATATTCCTGCTTATGGCGGTTAATTATGCTGTTTGTATTCCCTTTATTTCATCTGATATTGCTTTAAAGTGGCTGGGGTCTTGTTTTGTCTCCATCGCCGTTCCAGCTTACATAGTAATCTCTTGGCTTCCTGTATTTCTTGCTCTTGTATCCTTGCTGTTAGGATTTATTCAGGTTGGTATTCTGGTTGCTGCTGCTATCATTGTATTCCAAGTTTCGATTGCCTTATCTATTTCTGAGATTTCTTGAGGTAGGCTGGGAAGTATATCCTATAGGAATTGGTCCTTGTTAAATCCCTTGAATCTCTTCCAGGGTGCAATGTCTTCTCCAGTGTTTTTTGGTAGGTGATGTACATTTGGAAGCTTATGGCAAAATGGTTGGTCCATGGTATTGGGGTGGCTAGGGGAGATGTAAGGTGGTTGCGTTCATGGAGAGGCTTTGGGGTGAAAATGAGGTCTGGGGTGGAGCCATAGTGGTAGGATGCTCCTGTGAGGAGCTGTACAAATTGGAGAGATTCCATTGCTCCGAGGAAGGCTGCAGCCTCTTTGTTGGATGCTGAAATGAGATTGAGGTCCCCTAGAAGAATCAGTGGCTTGTGGGGGGAGTTTACCGCACAAACCATTTCGGGAATGTTGGATAGGTCATCTGTACAGGCGTTAGGGGCCCTGTAAGTGAGGCAGAGGGCTGTGTGTCTGTTTTCTATGGTGATTATGTTGTAATGCTCTGTGCTTACTGTTTTATATGTTTTGTACTTAAGGTGGGTTCATGCTAATAGCACGCCGCCTCCTCTTTTTGTGTGTTCGTGGACAGTTGAATGGTGTATGTGTATTGGGTGTGATTTAATTCAGGATGACATGGTTAGTGTCTTTTATCCAGGTCTCAGTGATACACAGTATGTCGGTTTGGTGGTGTTGGAGGTGGTCTACAATGGTATTAGTCTTGTTTCGAATAGATCTGGCATTGATAAGTTCTATGCTGATGGGGGTGCATTTGGAGGGCTGGTGATGAGTTTTGGTTGAATTTGTATAAGATATGTAGTTCTTCTGCTTGTGTGTCTGTGTGTGTTTTGGGGTGGGGAGTGGTGGAATTTGTAGGGTTGTTCTGGTGGCGGGAGTGGCCCTTGTGAAGCAGGAGAGAAGGATGAGGATAAACAGGTATGAGTAAAGATGTTAAGTGACTGGCATATTATGTTCCTTTGCCAACAGGCAGGGTTCGTAGTGTTAAAGTAGAGCTAAACAGGTGTGGTGTTAGAGTAGAGCTGAATTTCAAGGCTGCGTATCAGGCCACACTGCGTATTTATGTAGTTACCTTGGCTTGCTGGTTGTTTGAGGTTTGTCCTGGCTTGGAGAGAGACAGTGTTCCTGAACACTTGAGGCGTGCTGGTGGAGCTCAAAATGCGGTGTTGTCACTGGTGCTCGCCAAAGGGCCCTTTGATGTGGTCCTTAGGAGCGGGCACGCCTTTACCAAGCGGGGCTTTAAGCAGCTGTGGCATCTCCCTCTGATGATGTTAGCAGCGGAGGAGGGGCTTACCTCCACGCTGCAGTGTGCTGTCCTGTATTGTTCACTGCCGGAGAGCTGGGATTGGCGTCGGATCGCTGGTGAGGCCGGAGACGTGCTTTGGGGTACATGTGTGTGTGAGCACAGCAGTCTTAAGTGTTCCGTGTGTGTGTATATGAAAGAATTTTTGCCTCATATAAATATCATTAAAAAGTTTTTTTTTTTTTAAATATAGCCTGGGAATATATTGCTATCCTTGTTCTTTGGACAACCATCTGACTGTGTCCTGAGTGAGGGGACTCACTGTTCTCAGACTACAGCTCTGAAGATGCCCCTCTGTTTTGGCTGCTGGGGGAGGGAGAGGGGCATCTGCTCATTTTTCAACTCAGGCAGCAGATTGTCTTGAGATGCTCCTGTCTGCATAGTTTCATTTATTTCTTAAATCATTAAATCATAGTCTTCCAAACTAAAAAGATAGCATTCTAAGTGAGAAATAATAAAAAAAAAACCCATTAAAAATGCATCAAATTAAAAGTAGTTCTTTTCAACTTTTTATTTTTTATATTTTTTTATTATTTAGCATACATTTGTATACCACTACTTCCAGCGATCAGTGGCGGTTCGATTACATATTGGAATTTGTCAAATCATGACATAAAATTTTGAGGTATAAATACATTGATTTGAAGGGAAAGCACATCACACAGTAAATAGGTTTTGAAGGGAGGAGCAATAATTTACATATGTACATATTTACATAACTGCAACCCTGTTTTATTAGGTGGCATCTTGTAGATCACTGGGATTTAATTCAAATTGTACTGACATTGGAAAAGATGTGTCTTAAGTTTTTTTCTGAAATCCATTAGGTCTTTGATAGCTCATAGCTCAGTCGGTAGTTGGTTCCAGAGTGTCGGGGCTGTGTATGAGTATGCTCGGTGGCTAGTACTGGCTGGAACGTGGAGTATGTTTGAGTTGATGGTTCTTCTGCTTCTGTTGGGAGGTTGTGTGCTGATTAGGGTGGAGAGAAAGGATGGTGCTATGTTATGCATGAGTTTGAATGTAGTTATTAGTGTTTTATACTTTATCCGAGCTGAAATGGGGAGCCAGTGCAGCTCGATCAACACAGGTGTAATGTGTTCAGCAAGGTGTTTTCTCATGATAATCCTAGCTGCTACATTTTGCGCCATTTGTAGAATGTTTAGGGTTTTCTTTGGTAGACCCTGTAAGATGGCATTGCAGTAGTCGAAATGTGGCATAATGAGTGCTTGAGCAACAGACCTGAAGTCATGAGGTTCAATGATGCTCCGTAGTGGTTGTAGGACTCTAAGTTTGTGGAAAATGGCCTTGTTGGTTTTGCGGAGGTGTTTTTCCATCTTTAGGTCGCTATCAAATGTTACCCCCAGATATTTTATTTCGTTCTTTGTGTTGTACGTATTGTTACACAGAGTGATTGTTGCAGGAGGGTCAAAATTTGGTTTTCTGGAGATATACATCACCTCAGTTTTCTTATGGTTGATCGCCATGTTGTTTTGCTGTAACCATGTTATCATCTCGCTTAGGCATGTTTCAAGCTGGATATAGTTAGGGTTATCAGTATCAAGTTGTGTGTACAGCATAATATCGTCTGCATAAATGTGGTAGTTGATTTTGTGCTGTTGGAAGATTTCACAAAGGGGTTGCATATAAACGTTGAAAAGTAGTGCGGAGAGAGCAGAGCCCTGAGGTATGCCTTGAGTTTGTGGGAATGCCTCTGCTTTTTCGCCGTTGAATTGAACCTGTTGCATTCTGTTTGATATGTATGAAGAGAACCATTTTAGGGGGGTTCCCAGTATTCCTATTGATTCAATCCTGTTTAAGAGGATTCCATGGTGGACTGTATCAAATGCGGCAGAGATGTCAATGAAAATGAGTATAAACATTTTCTTTTTGTCTTCTAGGCCTTTGAGGAGGTTGTTAAGCAGTGCTAGTAAAAGGGTTTCAACCCCATGATGTTGTCTGAAACCGTATTGCTGCTCATCTAGGGTTTCATGGTCATCCAGGTGGTCTTGCAGTTGTAGTAGGACTGCCTTTTCAATGATCTTTGCTAGGAAGGATATGCTGGAAATGGGGCGGTAGGATGCTGGGTCGTCTTTGTTGAGTGTTTTGTTTTTTAGAATCGGCCTTATTATAGATTTCTTAAGTTGTGTGGGCATGATGCCTTGCTGTAGTGATAGGTTTACTATATGCAAGACTTGGTGTGCAATGTCTTGTTTCGCCAACTTGACCCAAGCAGCTGGGCAGGGATCTAGCAGGGAGGTGGTGGTATTGATGTTTGTTATTATGTTAATAATTTGCTGATCATCAATGTTGTGAAAATTGCTCCAAGCCCGATCCTGGTCCGCACTGGTCGCCATGTTGAGATGATGTGCCGGGTGGGTTGTACTCATACAGTGAGTGGGTTTGGTTGCAGTAAGTTTGCTTGCGTAGTGGTCTGCCAGAGTTTGGGGCTGGATTATGTTATCATAGTGGTCCTCCTGTGAAGGTTTGGTCAGTGATTTCACTAGTTCGAATAATTCACGAGGTTTATTGAGGGCTTTGTTTAATAAGTTGGTGTGATGCGTTCTTTTCGCGGAGTTGACCTTGTCTTTGTACTTTGCGAGGTGAGTGAGGTACTGAGTCTTGTGTTCGATGGATTTGATTCATCGCCATTTTCTTTCCAGTTTCCGGAGCTCCCTCTTCAGTCCGGTCAGCGTTTCTGTGTACCAGGGTTCAGATCTGGATTTAGTTGTGTTTGAGGGGGTCTTCCATGTTGGGTTCGATACATCTTGAATTCCTGCGTCCCACCTGTTAGTTAGAACATCGAGGTCCATGCATTCCAAATCTATGTGGGAGGTAACTTTTTTTTTTTTTTTTTTTAACTTTTTACTTATTCTTCACTATTCTTTTTCCTATTTTTTTGTGGCAGGTTATTTTCTTTTTTGTGAAGGAAATATCAATAAATAAATAAAAAGTGTCTTTACTATTTTGATGTTATGCTTAAATTCGCATTTCGTACTGACTCGCCCTGGAGTTGTTTGGCATGTATATGTTCAGTATTTGCTTCTCCCTCTCTGTTTGCCTCCTCCCCACACAGTCTTCACAGGAGAAACGTCTACCCCAAGCCATCTAGTTCTTAAGTCCAGATCAGGTGCTTAAGTGTTGTTTTCTCCCTTAGCCCTACTGCAGCAGTGAAGGACACAGTGATCCTCCTTTATACAGCTGTGCACTGTGCTTTTCCATTTAAATTTTGACTTTGTGGACAGTAGCAGAGACTGACGGCAGCTGCAGGTGCAAGGGGGAGAGCAGGAACACTAAGAAGGATCATGTAAAAGCAGAAATGCCCGATAAATGATGTGGGCTAGAGAAGAGAGCAGTGGTGATCTGCTAAGATGCTATGACAAGATAGTGAAACAGCGAACAGGCACTTTTTAACTGAAATAGCCTCCAAAAATTAAATCCTAGTTGCCTGAATTTTTCCTCAAGCTCATTTATCCTCCCATTTATGTTCTGAGTGAATAAAATAAACATCTCCCGCCAATGCCCTCTTCCAAGCTCTGCTTCCTTATGCGCTGTGTATATTCTGAGTCAGAGCACAGGACCCACTCAGGTAAATGGGCACTTTAGTTTTACCTCCTAGATCCTGTGCTCTAGCACTGCCTGCCAGGGCGCTTGAGCAAAGACAGCCTGTGTATCTCCACAGATTGCCAAACACACATGATTTTCTGAGATGGGTTTAATCCTCTTGTTGGGCCAGAAAATGAAAGGATGAGGGAGGAGAGCAAGCTCAGCATCAATTCCCTGCTGCCCGAACCTGCTCTCTCTCTCCTGGCACGTTTCCATTAAACCTTGGCATGGAACTCCTTGCTTATAAATTTAGAGATGTATAAATCACTAGCTGCTGGCACTGGGCCCTGTTTCTCTTTAAAAGGAATAAGCAAAGTGCAGAATACCAAATGTTCTCAAGAGAGATGAATGTGTCTGGGACCCAGCGAGAGCCCAGACCCTCATTTCATGGACAAACTAACAGGACGGTATGAGCAGAGCAGGGGACTGCAGAGATAAAGTCTAGTCCAGTCCTCTGTCAAGGACCATGAGTTTATTACTGAACTCTTGCAAGAATATGTTGCAGAACCCCTCCCCCCCACAAGCTCTACCACAACTCCCTTCCTCCACATCCCCATAGCCCCCCCCCCCACTGTGTCTTGTCTCCACCCATTCCTCCACAGCCCTGTGCAGTTCCCTACTTCTCCCCACTTCATGTCATGTACCCCCTCCCCCTAGTGTTTACCCGCTTCTTCCTTCAATGCACCTCCCCATCATCCTCTTTCAGCTCCCCCTTGCTCTTCCACAACTTTCTTCCCCCCTCATCTCCCCAGCAACTTCACTCGCCTTCTCACAACACTCTCCCCCAACAAGGCATGTTCCAAAAATTCTGTGTGGTCTTGTGATTAAGTGATTGCTTTACTCTTTGAGTACAAGTAGGATGTACCATACAAGCCTATTAAGTGGGTGACATCATCCAATGAGCCCAGGCCAGGCTTATGGAACAAAGTTTTCAGAGTTTTTTAGCATAACGCACCATGCGTCTGCATCATCGCACAAAGCCACTTCAAGATTTTCCTCTCTGTGAGTTGCCTCATTTTAGTTTTCCATCTCTTAGTGATTCCCTAGTTAATGTTTTCTAGTGTTTCTAAGTTTTCTTAATCTTTGGCACAGCTGGTGTTTACACTGACTTCAATGTAATGAGCAGCACTGATGAAATTTTAATATCAAACCATTTGAATTTGAAA
The DNA here is from genome assembly GCA_033557465.1 of Ichthyophis bannanicus. Lineage (NCBI taxonomy): Eukaryota > Metazoa > Chordata > Amphibia > Gymnophiona > Ichthyophiidae > Ichthyophis > Ichthyophis bannanicus. The sequence goes on from CM066041.1 coordinate 162,389,711, forward strand.
GAAAAATATCCAGTGCAATGTTTCAGAAGTCAGACCGTCCCAGTAACTTTGGATATGGATTGTACCTTAATTTACTTACTTTTCCCAAATCCAAGCTCAAAACAAATTACAATTAGGTCCACAAGTTACTTCCCTGCCCAAATGTGCTTATAAACTAAAGCTGCACCAAAGACAGTGGAGGGTGAAGTGACTTGCCCAAGGTCACAAGAAACAGAAGTGGGAGAAGCAGAATTTGAACCCTGGCTTCCCAGCCCTCTGCTCTAACCACTCGGCTACTCCTTCACTCCAAAACCTCAAGAAGTGTAAGCACAGTGTTAACAATGTTGAAAATTGACAGATACAACTTATGTCTCGCTTACTATAGGCCCAGTTGTGTAACTAATTCATTATGTTTTTAACTTAGGTCTTTCCATATCTCTTTCAGGGCTACTTATTCCTTACATCACCTCTTGTTCTCTCCAATCAGCTCAAGAATTTCTGCAACAAGAATCGCAGTAGAATTTACCCATCACAGTGTATTTCACTACATAAGAACTGCCATACTGGGTCAGCCAAAGGTCCATCAAGCCTAGTGTCCTGTTTCCAACAGGGGCCAATTCAGGTCTCAAGTACCGGACATATCCCAAACGTATAATACATAAACTTCTACCTTAAAATAATTTTTTATAATCCTTATTTTAAAAGATCCCAAAAATCAAAGAACATCCCAGTTTCAAAATTCCCCAAAAATAGGAGCAAAAAGCCTATGAAAATCACCCCAAACCACCCTAGTACTATTTGGATAGTGGCAGGGTGGTCCAGGGATGGAGTCAGGGTGGCACACCATTTTACTTGGATAGCCAAGATTTCAGCAGTACTATCTGGACAATATCCACATAACTTAGGACAGCTGAACATAGCTGCTATCTGGATAGTGGAGGCAGTCGCTGGTCTACCCAAATATTCAGCGTTGCTATCTGAGTATCAGCCGGTGCTAAGGCCAGCACTTAAAAGGAATGCTAACCTTGGAGTGGAGGAGTGGCCTAGTGGTTGGGGCAAGGTACTTCAGGCTGGAGGGTCGGGGGTTCAAATCCAACTAGAGGACAGCAACCTTGGGCCGGAAGGACTGGGGTTTCTAGTCCCACAGGTGCTCCTTGTGGTCTTGGGCAAGCCACTAAACCCTCCATAGCCCATGTTCCCTGTAAAATAGTTATCTCCAAGTTATAATGCCCTGTTCAATGTAATTTCAGTTTGTTCAATGTAAACCGCCTTGATATCATGAAAGGCGGTATATAAGAAATGTTAAATAAAATAAATAAATAACTGCAGAGTTTACGTATTCTACTAGTAATGACTTTCTAGGCAGACTAGCAACATCAATCTTGCTCTCTATAAAGCTCTGAAAGTGTTATTTAAATATGTACAGCTCAAGCTCTGTTGAATGATATCACTCACTATTGAGGACTGATATCCTATTATCCTCAGAACGCCTTTTACAGGTAAGAAACCTTGTTATGTTGTTTGTCTTGACTAGACTGTAAGCTCTTCTGAGAAGGGACGATCTCTTACATGTCTCTGTACAGTGCTGAGTACGCCTTGTAGTGCTATACAAATGATAAGTAGTAGTAAGGTTAAACGTTAAGCGTACCTCTTTGTTCACGAAACAGTAGAGTATCGCTGCCAACATTCCCTGCAATATAGAAAAAAAATGGAACATTACATGAGTGTGAGCATCCTGCTGTCTGGTTCTTTGGACTTTGAAGCTGTCATGCCACTGTTCCTATACAGTCCAACGCAGAAGCACTCCAAAGATTCGCAGACACACCAGCTAACAACAAGGAGCGAGATGGCAAAAAATAGATTCAGAAGCTTTATTCAGGGATACAGTCTAGCCACACCCAATGCAGGCCGTGTTTCGGCACTTGCCTTCTTCAGGGGCGTAATGGCACTATGGACAAATAATCAACATACACACGTCAGTAAATACAATAAAAAATTATAATATCATTGGTTAAAAAACATTATGCATCAAACTAAACAAATAAATAATACCAGATGGTAATCATTCTGAACTAAATAACATCAAAAATGTATATAAAAAACATTCATATTATTGAATAAAAACATGTAAAGGATAAAAATATAGACAATCATATACATGAACTTCCAAAACAACATATAAAATTAATTGAGAAAAGAGAGCAGAAACCTAGGATATAAAAGATAAGAAATAATCAGGTGACGCCTACTAAAAGGGCTCATGTGGGCGAATAGAACGGGGGGGGGGGAGAGGGAGGTGAGGGGGAAGGAGGGGAAAAGGGGAGAGGGGAAAAATGGTCTGTGTTGGGTGTGGCTACACTGTACCTCTGAATAAAGCTTCTGAACCTATTTTTTGCCATCTCGTGCCTTGTTGTTAATTGTGTTCCTAGAGACAGACTAGTAGGCAAGCGAGTATTTTATGAAATGACACCAGTCTCCAATAGTGCCTCATGAATGCCCTGTTGCTGAACCCTCCCCAGTAGCCAAGCCTCATGGATACTATCCTTTAGGTCCAAAATTCAGCTGTGGTGTCAGCGGCTTTTTTAAAATGCCGGTTGTGGTGTTTAAGAAAACACGTATATTAGCAGCACTGAAAAACATGTAGACTGCTGACCGCTAGCAACTATCAAATAACTGTGGTATTCAAAAGTTACCTTCATGGATAAAAGCATTTTACCCACATTAATTAGATGTCGCATGACGTGAAATTACACACAGGTGTTCCCTTTGGAAATTGTTCCAAAGCGCTTGTGCCAGTATGCAGCGTGAAAATCATTCCTACATGGTACAAGTGCAGATAGAGTTCAATGCCATGGGGGCAGCACTCACCTGGAACGAGCTTAGGAACAGGTCAAAAAAGAGTTTTACATCTCGCATCGTGCCCTGGGCATGTTCTTCTGTTAGGAAGGCAAATATCACCTCATGGGTCCCCAGCAGTGAGATAAGGATCAGTGTCGATTTTGCCAGCCTAGGAAAATCACAAGCCAGATGGTGGGTCTGCTGGGTCTGCCACCAGGAAGCAATGGGGTACTGGGTCTGCACTATGGGGCTTGGGGATTAATGGATCTGCTGAGTTGGAAGCGGGTTTCTGGATCTGCCTGCAAGAAGATGGTTTAAGGGGTGCTGCTGGGTCTTTCACCAGGAATGGGAGGTGTATTCTTCCTCTACAAGGGGACTCTGCTGAATTTCCTGCCAGAATCCTACATGGGCTCAGCACTGCAGTCCTATTTTATTTCTAATTTTCTTAGGATTTCATTCAAGGGATTTCTATGTCCCTTTGCCTCAGTATTCTGTCCAAATTCCACCTGGTATAGTCCTATAAGTAAATGACAGCTGATAAAGACCAAATTGTTCCATCCAGTCTGTCCCACTGTGCTTCATCCAGTTTAGACACATGAGCAAATAAATTCCGAGACACAGTGAACACCTGCTTCCCCCCCCCCCCTCATCAATGTTCCCTCTAATTTTCTGTAGGCTGTGTGCGCATAAAATATCAGCTGTGCAGCTTTTGAAGGAAGGTTAAATTTTTGTGTGGCACATACCGACACTTGGAGTTCTATACCTTAAAATTTGACTACACGTCAGAATACAGTATGTACACCACATTGATTGCACTAGATAATATTGTAGAACTTGTGAAAACCGTAAATACACAACAATTTGTAAATTTTAAGATGTCTGTGGTGTTTTCTATCAGAATCAGAACCGCAATTTTTGTGCGCTCTGTTATAAAGTATGTGCGCTCGCTCGGCGAGGTGTGTGCGCGCGCACACGCGCACAGCTTAGAGGGAACAGTGCCCCTCATGTCTTTTCACTACTACTGCCCTCCATATTCTTCACGTGCTCGAGAGTGATATGTTAAAATGCTTGTGCATCCACTGACAGACCATTTCAGACCTTGCCATCTTCCTCTTGGATTCTCAGAAGACCATCACAAAATCCAGCACCAAGCTCCCCTTCAGTTAGTTACACAGTTCCCAATCTAGAGGGGTCATTGTCACAGCATCCCATCTCTCTGTACTCACTGAAGGTAGGGTTTTAACCACCGCTCCATGCAGGCTCTCTATGGCCTGTGGAGACAGAAAGTCACATTTCTGCCATCTTACACCTTTTACAAGAAAGGACCCTCCAGGCTTAGGTCATAATTTTCTGAAGTCTGCAGTTACTGCTTTAGCTTTCACCACCTTTCTCAGGAGAGCCTTCCAGGCATCTACCACTCTTCCTATGAAAAACTATTTCCTCACATTGTCATAGTAACATAGAGGCACATTCCAATGTTTCCGTCCAGGTCCTTGTGCGTCCGATCAGAATCGGGATGCCCAGAAGTAGACCTGATTCTGATCCTGTGAGGGCTAGACATGCCTGCAGGATCAGAATCAGGTCTAGGGCCTGAACGTGCAGTCTGGGCCCCGATTCCGATCGGCCTGCACACACAGCCACTTGCGCAGCTACCTCAGTCAGGCTCCTGAATAGAGCCGCAGTGCCATGGCGTCCCATCACCATGGCACCACAAGCGAATGCCGGCTGCCACCAATTTTCTTCATTCCCTGCAGATAGACCCTTGATCCAGCCTCCTATGGCCAGGGTCCGCCTGCAGTGAACCTCCTGCACCCCCTACCTCTTTTACCGGGCCCGGCAGCTTGATCCCCCAACATCCAGGGGAACTTATTCCACCTCTGTGGTGGAATAAGTTCACGGCCCCGGATGTACAGAGAATCAACCCTGTATGTCCAGGGTCATGGACCGCCCATGCCCCCGCCCTTGCTCCGCCTCTGTTCGTATAGGGAGGCTTTTGCTAGGGCTGATAGGGAGACGAATAGAGGGGATGGATATCCCAACGGGAAGTCCATCCCCGATATTCGCAGGATAGAATGATCCCCATAGTATATGACAGCAGATGAAGACCAGTATGGTCCATCTAGTCTGCCTAGTAAAGTGGCTAGAGTGGTTGTAACTACTGCTCCGTGTAGGTCAGCCCCCCCTCTATTTGCTGAAGTATAAAAGATATTTACATTTGCTTTGATTTTATCCTCTTGCTATAAAGGGATCCAGTGTCTGTCCCATGCCATTTTGAATTCTGTCACTGTATTTGCCCCCACCACCTCCATCGGGAGGGCATTCCAAACATCCATTACCCTTTTAGTGAAAAAGTATTTCCTGATGTTGCTTTTAAGTTTACCTCCTTGCCGCTTTATTTTATGCCTTCTAGTTCTACAGCTTCTCCTTTTTTGAAAAAAGGTTTGTTTGTTCATTAATTTATTTATTTATTTTATTTATTTAGCTGTATTTATATCCCGCTTTTCACCGGGTCAAAGCGGTCAATTGGGGGATACATTTAACACGTGGGGATATGAGACACATACACTAATACTTACAGGGAACATGGGCAGTAGAGGGTTAAGTGGCTTGCCCAAGACCACAAGGGGTGGCTATAGGACTAGAAATCCCAGTCCCTCCGTCCTGAGATTGCTGTCCCCAGGTGGGACTTGAATTCCCGGCCCTCCGGCCTGAAGTACCTTGTCCTAACCACTAGACCACTCCCTCCCATTAATACCCTTTAAGTATCTGAAAGTCTGTATCATATCTCCTCTGTCCCTCCTCTTCTCCAGGCAGGGCTGTACCGAGGTTGAATTGTACCCTGTGCAACTTACACATCGGGCGCACGCCCACCCCCTGCACCTCCATCCAGCCACTTTCTGGACAGCGGCGGGAGAGAAGAGGCACGCCCGATGTGCAAGTCACCGCTGCGCTAAGCAGATTTGTCCCTCCCTGCTCTTATGTTGTGTCAGAGAAGGGAGAGACCAGACCTGCTTAGCGTGCCGCGAGAAGGCTTAAGGGGCGCATTTCAGCTGTCTGCCGTTGCCTGCCACCGCTGAATGAAGAAAAAAATGGCGGCGGCAGGCAACGGCAGACAGCTGAAATGCACCCCTTAAGCCTTTGTGCCCTGTGCGGCCACACAGCTCGCACAGGGCTAGGTATGGCCCTGTCTCCAGGGTATACATATTTAGGTCTTCAAGTCTCTTCTCATACATCTTCTGGCAGAGGATCCAAATCATTTTGGTCACCTTCCTCTGAACCATTTCAAGTCTTTTTATATCCTTTGTGAGATATGGTCTTCAAAACTGAACACAGTATTCCAAGTGAGGCCTCACCAATGACTTGTACAAGAGCATTAATACCTCCTCCTTTCTGCTGGTATTCCTCTCTGTATGTAGCCCAGCATCCTTCTGGTTATGGCTATTGTCTTGTCGCATTGTTTTGCCACCTTGAGATCCTCAGACACTATCACACTGAAGTCCCTCACCTGGTCTGTGCTCACCAACCTCTCACCTCCTATCACATACAATTCCCTTGGATTCCTGCATACCAAGTGCATGACACTGCACTTCTTCACATTAAATCTTAACTGCCAAGCATTAGACCATTCTTCAAGTGTTTGTAAATTTTTCCTCATGTGATCCACTCTGTTGCAAATTTTCATGTCATCTGTAAAAAGGCAAGTCCACCAAGGCACTTTTCCCTTCAGTCCTTCGGCAATATCACTCACAAATATATTGAACAATATTGGTCCCAGGACCAATTCCTGAGGCACGCCACTATGTACCTTCCTTTCTTCCGAGTGAGTTCCATTTACTACCATCTTCTATCGTCTGTCAGTCAACCAATTTCTGATCCAGTGCACCACCTTGGGACCTATCCTCAGGCTGCTCAGTTTACTGATACGCCTCCTATGAGGAACAGTATCAAAGGTTTTGCTGTAATCTAGGTATATCACATCCATTGCATGCTCTTGATCTAGTTCTCTAGTCACCCAGTCAAAAAAACTCAAATCAAATTTATTTGGCATGATCTTCCTTTGGTAATACCAATTCACCCCTCCCTTTCTGAGCACACTACTAAAACTCTCAACCACTCCCTAGTCACCTCCTGTCTAGACTATAGCAGCTTCCTCTTTACTGGTCTCCCTTTGATTCATCTCTCTACTCTTCAATTTGTTCAGAACTCTGCTGCGTGGCTAATCTTCTGCCAGCGCCATTATACTCATATAACCCCTCTTCTCAAGTCACTTCATTGGCTCCCCTTCCGTTTCCATATCTAGTTCAAACTTCTCCATCTGACCTACAAATGCATTCATCTCATCTTGTACTTCAGGCCGGAAGGTCGGGGGTTCAAATCCCACTAGAGGACAGCAACCTTGGGCCGGAAGGACTGGGGTGTCTAGTCCCACAGGTGCTCCTTGTGGTCTTGGGCAAGCCACTTAACCCTCCATAGCCCATGTTCCCTGTAAAATAGTTATCTCCAAGTTATAATACCCTGTTCAATGTAATTTCAGTTTGTTCAATGTAAACCACAGTGATGCAGAATAGCGCGGTATATAAGAGAATGTAAATAAATAAATAAATTCATTGTATTATTCCTCACTACCTTTTCTCTTTCCTCTCTCCCTACACCCCTCCTCGTGAAATCCACTATTCTACTGGCTTGCTTCCCTCTATGCCCTTTTCTTCCTCTGCCAACTCCAGACTTTGTTCCTTTCACCATGCTATTCCATACTCCTGGATTAAACTAAGTCTGTATGACAAGCTCTATCTCTGCCCCTTTTCAAATCCATGCTAAAGGCTCACCTCTTTGAGGCTGTTTTTGGATCGTGATCCCTTGCTTTCCTTCCTTTCCTTATTTGTACCCTTGTTCTCAGCTATTGTAATGTCTACTATCTTGATTAGATTGTAAGCTCTGATGAGTAGGGACTGTCTTTTCTATGTGTTTGTACAAGTGCTATGTATGCCTTGTAGCGCTATATAAACAATGAATAGTAGTAGTAGCAATTGCTTCTGATCATGCAATTCATTGGTTTCTAGAAAGCTCACTATTTCTTTCAAGAGCACCTTCATTACTTTTCCCACCACATAAGTTAGGCTTACCAGCCTATAGTTTGTCACCTCTTCCCTATTACCATTTTTGTGAAGAGGTACCACCTAAGCCCTTCTCAAGTCCTGCGGAACCTCTCCTGTCTCCAAGGATCTATTAAAAACATCCTTTAAAAGCTCTGCCAGAACCTCTCTGAGCTCTTTCAGTATCCTGGAATATAGCCCATCTGGTTGCATGGCCTTGTCCACTTTCAGTTTTGCAAGCTGTTCAAAAACATCATTTTCTGTGAATGGTGTGGTGTCTACTCCATTCCCATTTGTATATTTGTCAATCATATGTGCATTTTCTTTCATGAATACAGAAAAGAAGATGAAATTAGGTCTTAGGTCTTACTTGCTAAATGGCTTTGCTTGAATACTTCCAGTCTAGTCCCGACTAGCAGGTTTTCATCCCTCACCAGAAGCTTGGAGACTGAGTATGTCCAAATTGATGACACCACCTATCAGCTTCAGTATTCTATTGACAAAGCAAACTCACAAGAGCAACAATTAAGTATAACTAACATTGCATTGCAAAAAACTTTACTTAAACCCCTACTTCCCCCAAAACAGACAGAACAAAACCTTACTCTTCAAAGCCGCAATTGAAATATTCTGGCTGACTGTCCAATCTCACTACTGTACACATGTGAACCTCTTCATATCGTCTGCAGAAATTTGCACATCATTAACATCTCTATGCTGAAGGAACCAAGGGTACCTGAACCCACAAAGAGAAGGATCCAGACCCCCAACAAGAGTCCCACAGCGCTGATGGCACCACTACCACTCCCAGTCACCATGTGTAGATAGCATTCTTTAGGCCCAGGATTGCCACTGTGCAACACACTGCAAAATTTGGGAGTGAATGGGACTGAACTGGAGGTATTCAAGGAAAACCAATTAGCAGGTAAAACTAAATCTCACCTTCCTTATCATACCTCCAGTCCAGTCCCGACTAGCGGGATATACCATAGCAGTACTAACCTTGGGAAGGACCAGTGAGCCCAGTCTGGAGTACCACAGAACTGAAGCGCACATCCCCCTCTGCCTGCACATCCAGGCGACAATGACACAAAGGAATGCAAAGACAACCATGTAGCTGCCTTGCAAATGTCTATGGGAGGAACAAGACTAGCCTTGGCCCACAACGCTGCTTATGCTTGGGTTGAATGAGCCCGCAGTCCCATCGGCAAAGTTTTGCACTTCAACAAATAGGCCAAGGCAATTGCACCCTTCACCCATCAAGAATGGACACCTTGGATGCTGTCTTTCCCTTGCCCAAACAAGACAAACAAGTAGTTCAACTTTTGAAAAGACTCTGTCCGCTTAAAATATTTCTTAAGCACTCGGCGGACATCCAGGAAACGCAGCTGCGACTGATCTTCCGCTACCACCACTTCCAAGAATGCTGGGAGAGTGACCAGTTAATTCAGGTTGTATGCTGAAACCACTTTAAGCAGAAAGGAGGGAACAGGATGCAACACCACCTTTTCCTTGGAAGCAAAGAAATGGTTCGCAACAGGAGAGCGCCTGGAATTTCAAAATGCGCCTGGCTGAACAGGTCGCTACCAAAAAACAGTTTTTAAAGTGAGATCCTTCAGAATGCATGTGCCTAATGATTCAAATGGCTCACCCGCCAGCACAGTTAGTACCAGATTGAAGCTCTATGGGGGAACAAACGATCTCATCGGAGGCTGAACCAGTTTCACCGCTCGAAGGAAACGGACTATGTCTGGATGAGTTGCCAGGGACTCTACCGCAGTAACAGCGAACGCCGCAACCTGCACCTGGAGTGAGCTGCAAGTTAAACCCTTTTCTAGGTTCTCCTGCAGGAAGGCCAAGATATCCAGCATGGATACTGACAACAGCCAGCAATTATGCCCCACACACCAGTCCTCAAAGACATCAGACTTGAACGTACGACAGAGAGGTGGACCGCTTCCAGGTCTTCAGCAATGTAGCAATTACATAAGGAGAGTCTCCTCTCCTTTTCAATCTCACCCTCTCAAGAGCCAAGCTGTAAGTGAGAATCAATGCACTTGAGGCATCACCATGGGCCCCTGCGTGAGTAAATCGGTCTGAATCAGAAGCCTTCACAGGCGATCCACCATTAGCTGCCCCAGATCTGCGTACAATGGTCAGTCTGGAGCCACTAGGATGATCTGCCCTTGATGTGTCTTGATGCATTGAACCTCCTGCCCGATGAAGGCCCACGGTGGAAATACATAAAGAAGACCCTCCAATAGCCACCGCTGCACCAGAGCATTGAATCCCTCCAACATCCGTTCTCGTCTCCGACTGTAAGACCTTGACACCTTCGCAGATTGAAATGTGACCATCAGGTCCATAATGGGTTGCCCCCAACACCGCACTGTCCTAGATCAATGTGAACCTGCTGAGATAATCAGCCACCATGTTGTCCTTTCCGGCCACATGTGCTGCGGAGAGCACCTGCAAGATGAGTTCTGCCTGGACCATCAGCAGAGCTATCTCGTCCTCCAGCTGGGTGCTGCCAGTGCCTCTCTGTTGATTGATGTAGGCAACTGTGGTGGCATTGTCCGAAAACACTCGCACTGCCTTGCGTGCAAATGACCCTGAAACCTCTGCAAAGCTAGGAACACCGCTCGCATCTCCAACCAGTTGATGGACCAAGCCAACTCCATTGCCGACCACCTGCACTGAGCTATCTGGGCCTTGTAATGTGCTCCCCAGCTGATGAGACTGGCATCCATCATCATCGCAACCCAAGTTTGCGTCTCCAGGGGCATGCCCGCCAAACGTTTTTCCAACCGTAACTACCATTGCAGGGACTGCCGAGTGGCCGGAGGACATGGGAGAGGTTCCATCAGTGACTGGTGCTATGCTGAACATCTCCTTAATATTATTCTCTGTAGTGGTCTAATATGTTCTCAAACCCATGGTACCAACTCAATTAATGCTGCTATTGACCCCAACAGCTGAAGATAATGTCATGCTGTCAGATCCTTCCTCATGAGGAATTGATGGACCTGTGCTTGCAGAGTCCGCATCCTGTCTTCCGGCAGACACATCCAACTGATGTCCATGTGGATCCGAGCTCCCAAGTACACCATGTCTTGTGACGGCTGTAGATGACTCTTTCCTATATTGATGACCCAACCGAGCTCTTGCAATCAAATGATGACTCTCTTCATGACCATTCACTGTCCTCTTTGGATTTTGCCCATATAAGCCAGTCGTCCAGGTAGGGATGCACCAGGATTCCCTCCTGCCGCAGGGCTGCCATGACCACACCCTGACCTTGATGAATATACAGGGGGGGGGAGGGGGCAGTTATTAGGCCAAAGGGCAAGGCTTGAAACTGGAAGCATGGGCACCACAAACCTGCTGATGTTCTGTTCATATAGGGATGTGTAGATGTGCTTCTGTGAGATTGAGTGATGTCAGAAACTCTTCTTCGCGTACAGTCACTATGACCGACTGTAATGTCTCCATATGAAACCAAGGCACTTTGAGGCAGTGATTGACGTGCTTGAGATCCAATATGGGCTGAAAGAAGCCCCCCTTCTTGGGCACCACAAAATAAATGAAGTATTGACCAAAGCCGCACTGGTCTGGAGGCACCTCAACAATGGCCTGCAACGCCTGGAGTCGCAACAGGGAGTCCCACATGGGGCTTGAAGGGCACTTTGCAGAGGGACCTTACAAATGCCTCCTTCAGAGGATGTGCAAACTCCAGTGCATACCTTTCTTGGACAACCTCCACTCCCCACTGATCAGTTGTGAGCTGGGTCCAGGTGGGGTAGAAGTACCATAATGTCCCTCCTATGGGAACCATCCTCACCAGGACCCCCCCTCACCTCATTGTGACTTCTTTGCCATATTCGCGGACGAGGTATAAAACCCCCAGATGGTTCCTTGAAATCCACAAAAGGACTGGCCCTGAGAGGCGAAGTACCCTCTTTGGTATGTCATGAACTGCAGTATGTGAAAACTCTGAAAATCATGGGGCTGACCCTTGTAGGGCCCACAGAAGCCGGCCCCCCGTAGACTCCCCCAAATCTTTTACAAATTTATCCAAGGCTTCCCTGAACAACATCTTGTCCTTGAATGGAAGCTTACTTAGCCTGGCTTTGGAGGAGACAGCTGCCGACCAGTTATGCAGCCACAGATAGCAACAGGCGGCAACCACCGAAGACATGCTTTTGAACAAACCTCTAATATGATCATAAAAGACATCCGCCAAGTAGGCTGTCCCTGACTCCAGCTTGGCGGCCTCTGGCAGCAGGGATTGTGATTCCCCTGTTGATTCCAAGATCCCTTGTGCTCAGCGCAAGCATGTGCGAGCCACAAAAGGTCCCACAGACCGATGTCTGCAACGACAGCATATTCACATCAAAGGCTTGGTTCAGCAAGGTTTCTAACTTATGGTCCTGTACATCCTTGAGGGCTGAACTGTCCTCCACTGGTATGGTGGTCTTCTTTGTGACCATGGGCACCGCTGCATCCACCTTGGGCGAGCGTAAGGGCTCTCTCTCCTGCTCCGGGAGCGGATACAGCCTCGTCATTGTTCTTGTGGCCCTCAGGGCAGCCTCTGGGATGTCCCACTCATTCTGCATCATCTGCTTGATTACCCAGTGAAGAGGAAACACTGTTTGCAGCTTCCTGACAGCTTGGAATAACGGATCTTCTAGGGGCTCTTCCTCCAATAGGACCTCCGCGGACATATTAAGGGCTCGCCAGGAATGTGCAATGAAAACCACCAGCTTCTCTCTGCGGAAAACCCACATAATCCATGCCATGTCCTGTAGGAACGCCTTCTTCGAGCTCCGCAGACTCAGGCCCCAAATCCATCTCTGTGTTTCGGCCCATCACTTCCTCCGAGTGAAAAGTCACCATATCGTCCCACATACCATCATCAACTCTCCATTGGCTAGGTCCGGGCTCCTCATCTCACCTGCCGCTGCTCTCGGGCAAACTGCACTTTGCATCCCTGTCCTGAGCACCCGACATGCAATCCTGCCCACACTGCTTCATGCAAAACGCTTTATGCGGGAGCAGAATGAACTTCAGGGAATAAACTTCCTGCACCTCCCCTGCAGTACTTCCCCCAAAGTAAAAGCCCATGGAGACCTGTCATCCTTACCCTGCTCCTCTATAAGGGGCAGGTCGGCGTCCTCCTCCCCCTCCCAGATGGTCCTTGCTGCCACCCTCCAGGGGGAACTTCATTCACCCTAAGAGAAGGGGTCTCGGAATGCACTGCAGCGGGTCCTTTGCTCGCGCTCTCTGATCTTTCTGGCATCAGACTGTCCTCTGCGGACCTAGCCCCCGTCCTGCAGCCGTGACACACCCCAGTCTTTATCTTTATCTTTATTTAAAACTTATTATACCGCCTAAACCTAGAGGCATGCAGCGGTGTACATAAAATAAGGAGACTACTGTCAGAAACAGAAAGGAACGCCAATTCATTTACAGGAAAGGACAGCAGAGAGGAGAGAAGAAGCAGGAAGAGAAGATAAAGGGAACATACAGACGGGTTAGGAGGGATCAATCAGCTGCCAGCAATGGAAGGAAGGGGAGGAGGGAGATCAAAAGCTGTGCAGAAGAGGTGGGTTTTAAGCAAGGTTTTAAAGGAGCGGAAAGAGGATTCTAGACGCAGAGCTAAAGGGAGGGAATTCCAAAGACGAGGACCAAGGAAAAAGAAAGCGGAAGAGCGTGTGGATTCAAGATGAGCCCTAGAGGGAGGTGGGAGAAAAAGACGATTAGCATGAATTGACCAAAGAACTCTAGAGGGACAGTGAAAATGAACCAGATCCGACAGATAGAGAGGGACACCAGTGTGTAGAACCTTGTGAACGAAAATCAGAATTTTATATTGAATACGAAAAGGGATAGGCAGCCAGTGCAAGTGGATAAGAAGGGGAGTGATATGAGCCGACCGAGAAGAGTTAGTCAAAAGACGAGCAGCAGTGTGATGAACCAATTGAAGACGGTGAAGCTGAGAAAGAGGGAGACCGGCTAAGAAGGCATTACAATAGTCAAGTCGGGAAACTACAAGGGAAAGAAGAAGCGTAGTCATAGAGGAAAGAGAGAGAAAAGGCCGAACAGCACGAAGTTGCCGTAATGTATGGAAGGAACGCTGAACAACAGAGGAAACGTGATCTTTGAAAGTTAAAGCTGAGTCCAGAGTGACACCAAGATAGCGCATAGATGTGACAAGAGGGATGGGCCCAGCAGAGAGAGATGGGGTGAGGGTGGGAATGGGGGCACCAGCAGTGAACCAAATAGCAGAAGTCTTAGACAGATTAACATGCAAGAAATGCTCAGAAAACCAAGAAGAGACAGCGGAAAGACAGACGTTGAGGGGACCAATATCAGGTGTGAGGGGACAGGTGTGATAGAGAAGGAGGATATCATCTGTGTAATAATACGCAGAGATACCGTGCTGCTGAATAAGTAAGGCGAGGGGGGCCAGAAAAATATTAAACAGAGGGGCCAAAACAGAACCCTGGGGAACACCACAGGGAAGGGGTGACGAAGTGGATGAATCAGAGCCCGACAGAACCGAGAATGACCGGTTGAAAAGAAATGAGTGAAACCAATGGAAATGGAAATGAAGCTTCTGTGCAAACCACACACCAAACAATTTGCTTTAGAAGGCATCCTGCACTACTGCCTCACCCTCCGAAGTTAGCCAGTTCTTTATGCCCATGGAGAAAAAAAGGCAGTTTCTTTTTTTTTCGCCACACTTTCGCCACACTCAAAATACTAGAGGCTTTATAGCAAAACAACAAAATGCGAGGAGAAAACCCCCAGCATCCATGCCCACCCTCCAACCAACCCCGAGAGAAATTTCAGCACTGCCCTAAAATGGCGGTTTCCCATGCTCAGCAGGATGGCCCCCTTCGGACACATGCAGTCTTCCTGCTCTCACTGGTACTCCCACGTCCTGTAGACTGCTGCATGATCTTGCTGCCCAGCTCCACACACCCCATAGTGGCAAAAAATCCCCCTTTCGCTTACCTGCACAGCAACCTGCCTGCGTGCTCGCTCAGCCTTTTGCCTTCTGCTTTGGTGGCAGTGGAAATATGTGTGAAGGCTGTTCTGGCCTTGTTGCCAGCCGTGGCACTTCACCCTCAATGGGCTCGCATGCCGTTTCACTTTCCCCGGATTCAACATTAAGTGCTGCCCAATCGGGGAAGATAGGTATTCCTCTTCCTGGAGCTGCCCTGCCCATCTGCCACTGTCTGTTCTACCTGTTTGCTAAAATGCTTTTTTTTTTTTTTTAAATCCTTCTTAATTTTAAAGGGCCAACCTTAATCATGCCCCGAACCAGCACCAAAATTCATCCGAATAGCCTTAGATGTTCTTGCTAGTGAGTCCACACTAAGGGATTCACCCATTTCCAGCTGCTTGGAGACTGAGAATACTGAAGCTGGTGGGTGGTGTCATCAATTTTGACAAACTCAATCTCCAAGCTGCTGGTAGGGGTGAAAACCCACTAGTTGGGACTGTACTGGAGGTATGATAAGGAAGTATTTGTTTAGCATTTTTGCTTTTTTTGGTGTCAATTTCCACAAATCTGTCCTCTGTACTTTTGAGTCCTGCAATTCCACCTCTGATCTTCCTCTTCTCCTGAATATACCTGAAAAAGGTTTTGTCTCCATGCTTCACATCTTTAGCCATCTTATCTTCTGCCTTTGCTTTTGCTATCTTTATGTCTCTCTTTGTCTCGTTTAGCTTTATCCTGTATTCTTTTCTGTGTTCCTCTTTTTTGTAATCTTCTGAATTTTGTGAAAGCTGCATGTTCTGTCTTTATTTGTGCAGTCATTTCTTTGCTGAACCATATAGGTTTCCATTTCCTCTTGTTTTTATTTACTTTCCTTTACAAATATATTCGTTGCCCCTTTTATTGCCTCTTTTAGTTTAGCCCACTGCAGTTCCACCTTCCTTATCTCCTCCCACCCTGCCAACTTCTCCTTCTGGTACTTTTGCATTTTACTGAAGCCAGCGTTTTTGAAGTCCGGGACTTGAGTTTTCTGGGACTGGATTATGCTTCGGCTCTTACCTCAAACCACACTGTGTGATGATCACTGCTGCTTACATGGGCACCCACCTGGACATTTGACTCTCCATTGAACTTGTTGAGCTTTCCCTGGTTGATTCCATCACCATTTGTCTGAGCAATACTTCTTGAAAGTCATCCATAATCTTTTTACTTCTTTTGAGATTTGCAGAAGGAATACTCCAATCCACAACTGGTAGATTAAAGTCACACAATATGATCGCTTCTCCCTTCGTTATTACCTTTGCAATATCAGTGATCAAGCCTCTATCCATTTCCTCAGTTTGAGTTGTGAAGGCCTGTAGACTACACCAGTGTAGATGAAAGCACCATCTCCTTTTTTCTAACATAATCCACCGTGCTGCTTCTTTTCCCCACATCCTCTGCATTTCAGCGGCTTTAATATGGCTTTTGACATAGGGCTGCTACTCCTTTTCTGCCTTCTCTATATCTTCTAAAGAAATTACAGCCAGCTATGATCCATTCATGTGACTTGCTAAACTATGCTTCTGTAATGGCCACGATGTCTTAGTCCATTTCCACAATCAGGGCTTCTGGGTTAGAAACTTTGTTGGCTAGACTTTGAGCATTTGTGCTCATTGCCTTCCAGCAATTGTTGGTTGGCTCATTTGTATTTTGCATGGATTTTATTCCAGACTCCTCTTCCTTCTTGTCATTGATATGTGGATTAATATGATGACTATTATCAATGTTATGTTTTTTCTGGGAGTGACATCCTGAACTTGTGGGGGGTTTTTTCCATTCGTCACCCCCTTTCCCCTAGTTTAAATGCTTGTCCACATATTGCCTGGATTTTTCACTTAGAATCCTGTTTCAAGATCAAAAAGTAGAAAGGCTAGAGGAAACACAATGAAGCTACAATGTAACCCATTTAAGACTAAAAAGAGAAAATATTTTTTACTCAATGTGTAATCAAGCTCTGGAATTCATTACCTGAGGATGTAGTAAAAGCTGTTAGTGTAGCTGGGTTTAAAAAAGGTTTGGACAAGTTCCTGGAGGAAAGGTCCATAAACCATTATTAAAGAGGACCCAGGAAATCTACTGCTTACCCCAGGATGAGCATTGTGGAACCTATGTACCTTTTTGGGAACACTTAAACATGATTTAAGGAGTCGCTGATTCTTCCTCCAGAAGTTTCCCCTCTCTCCCTAAGTTCTACAACTTCTGTTCCACTGAAAAAGTTTGCATCTTATATTCTTTAGCTATTTAAATGTCTCTCATACATCACCCTCCCCCCATCTCTTATTTCCTTGAGCATATACTTAAGAATATAAAATGTCTCACACTGGGTCAAAACAAAGATCCATTGAGCCCAGATGGTGGTCAATCCAGATCACAAGTCCTCGGCAGGATCCCTGTTGTTCATACCTAGAGATCCTCAAGTCTCATCTGCGATGGCTTTTACTGAAAATCTCACACCATTTTGGTTGTCTTTTTCTGAGCTCTCTTTAGCCTGAGTACATCTTGTTGGACGTATAGCTTCCTTTTGGGCATGCAAATGGGTGTTTGTGGATTTGGCAGTCCAGTGGTAAAGCATCACAGATATGAATTCCAGGAGGGGTCTGGCTTATGCTTCAGTGACCTTATAGCAGAAAACAGACTTTAAAGGGCTAGCATTGCAAAGCACTTATCCTGACCTATCTACACAGTGCCTATGGTATCGGGGCAGTGCCAGAAAGTATACAGACAATGGCCATATACAGTCTGCTTTGCAGATAACCTTAGCAAAGCCTTTTCTCTTTCACAAAGTTATGCAAATACTTATCTGGATAGTGCACTGAATATCACCACCATTCTGGTAACTAAGGTTGTGCGTGGGTATGAGCTGAGTGGAATATCAAGCTGCAGTTATTCAGCTCGGGTGTTTCTGGGGCTGTAGATTTAATGACATGAGGTGGTGTGGACCACTTATGTTTCCTTAAAAGGGAATATTCAGGAGAGCCCAGCTCCAGGGCTCATCTCTCTGAGACAGGGCCACATGCTGGAAAAGTCAAATGCACCCAGCATCACCCTTATACCTGAACTTGCTGTCTGTGTATCGCATCTGATGAGCCCGCAGCTTGGAAACAAGAATTTGTATTATTCGAATAAATATCACAAAGTTAATCTAAAAAAAAAAAGAGGAAAAATAAAATGTTAGGCTGGAAGTTCCTTTTGGTGAGAAGAGGCAGGATGTCTCTATGCTCGAAGACCCCCCCCCCCTACCCCCTATCAGAAGCATCTCTCCTTCTGCATCTAGTTACATGCTTAGTGCTGCCTGTTACTTCTCTAGTTTTGATCACATCTCTGGGTTATTCTATAGTGATCCAGACAGTGACAGTCTGGGTTACTTTACAATTTCTTTCTATAATGGTTTTCAAAATTGTTAAAGCAGTTCATGAACTATAGTGTTTTTATAAAAGGAACATTTCCAATAAAAATATAAATTAGGAAAATAAAAACAAAACGTTATTGCGAGTTTAAGCAAATTTAAATCAAATATGTGTTAAAGGTCTGGTACAGAAAATACTGGGTAGAGGAGAGAAAGACAGTGGAGAAAGGAGGAACAGAAAAACAGATCAGGTAGTATCACCAGTTTGCCAATGCTCATTGTAAGCTTGTGTAAAAAACCATGTAAGCCTTAAAATGGTTTTTAAACTGTTTCAAGTTAGTTTCTGAGTGGAGCGATAAACACAATGAGTTCCGGAGAAAAGGGGCTGTGTAGAAAATTGCACAGCATTCAGTTGTGCAATAGTGAACAAAACTTGCTGGCGGAAGTAGAGTGTGTTGGTGTGTTGTGAGCAGGTGGGCCGGGGAGGAAGGGTAAGATGCAAAAAAAAGTAGACAGAATGACCAGTAAAATAGGCTTTATGGACAAACAGAAGGAGTTTAAATTTGATATGCTATATGAATAGTAACCAATCGATCAGGTAGCACCAGTCTAGGCTACCCTACAGTGATGCATGCATTGCCAGTCTGGGTTATTCTATAGTGACTGATGAAGCAGTGGAGCAGAAGATTTTACCAGTATAGATAATAACACCGGTGTCCTGAGAATCCACCAGAAACCCATGTTGAGGTTAGTGCTCCAGCACCTGGAAAAGAGAATAAGTAGAAAAGACAGTAAGAGAAAGAAAATCAGGAAGAGGAGTCCTAAAAATAACAAATAGAGCAGAACACAATCTCCACTTCAGAACTGTACAGTTAGAAGACAAAAAAAACGTAAAAAGTTAAAATAATGCATAAATGATTCACTCTATGCAAACAAAGGGCAGAGTGGAGGAGTAGCCTAGTGGTTAGAGCAACTGCCTAGTACCCAGAAGATCAAAGGTTCAATTCCCATTGGCACTTCTTGTGACTTTGGGCAAGTCACTTTACCCTCCATTGCCTCAGAAGAAAAGGCTGGCAATCTACTTCCAGTGATACATTGCCAAGAAAACCCAGAGGTAGCTGGGTCGCTATGAGTCAACACTGACTTGATGGCACCAAAAAAAAAAAAAAGGGGCACCGTGTGTTCAAATTATTTTCAACAAATGCAGCCTTCTCTGCAGTCACTGGTACAGGAGACAACTCAGACAACTGCCTAGAGGGCCACTGTTTGAAGGTGTTAAATAGCTTATCCTAAGAGGAGTCAGTTCCTGCCCCAGCACTGCTGTGTTGCTCTGCTCCTCCCAGTCTCTCATCTCCAAGGGGTCCCCACCACACTCTGTTCTCCAGTCCTGCCTATGGGTACAAACAGCCAGGGATTTGTCAGCTCTTTTGACTTATTGTAGTAAACACTTTTGTTTAATCACTCATAACAAAATGCCGATCAACAAAATAAAGTGAGTCTGCTGTACAGGAGGCCAGCATGGCCTCCCCTGCAATCATGTATGAGAGGCTGATCAGCTCTCACTAGCTTTTTACAAAACCTTTAAGGTGGGAACCAGGTCTATGGTCTTTAACTCACTTCTCAGTCCTGGCCCACAGCTATATCCTTCAAGCAGCTCACATGCCACAAAAAGAGAACTTCTAGGTACCATATCAGATTCAGGACACCTGATTGACATGATAGTGGCAGACAGCTTCCGTGGGAAAAGCGGGACCTGAACACTCAGTCCACTGCTCTTTCCACTAAGCTGTGCCTCCACATATCCGTTCATCAGCTCCATACACACATATGCGCAAGAGCGTGCATACAGATACTCACTGTATGTTTTCATATTTGTACTTCATGGCCGCCCAGGGAACAATAAAGACAACAGGAGCTCCTATGAGAAAACACAGAGGGTGAAGAGGGGAGTAGCTTCTTTGCATCTAGAGGCGTTTCCTCTGTATGAAGGCAGGATTGTATGTTGATCCATGGGAAGGGAAAAACGTGTCTGATACACAGGTGAGAGAGACACATGTACTGTATATGCACAGTCCCACATGCAAATGCAGGGGAGGGAGACATGTATGCACAGCACCACACGCAGATACAAGGGAGAGAGACATGTATGCACAGCACCACACGCAGATACAAGGGAGAGAGACATGTATGCTCAGCCCCACACGCAGATACAGGGGAGAGAGACATGTATGCACAGCCCCACACGCAGATACAGGGAAAACACACATGTATGCTCAGCCCCACACACAGATACAGGGGAGAGAGAGACATGTATGCACAGCCACACACACAGATGCACATATAGCATACAATGAGAAGGGAGAGAATCACTGACATCACAAACCAGGGAGGGACACGTGTGCACACCCACTCTTCATACTCACCCCAGGCCATGCAGACATAGACAGTGAAGTAGCTTTTCTCGGAGAACACAGCCATCGCCAGAAGGTTGTGCAGGTAAAGTCCTTCTACTAGGAGCCAGCAGTAATTAGCTATAATTCCGTACTGCATGAGCACAGAGGCTGCACGACAACCAGCCAGAGCCTGAAAGAGAGAAAAAGCTCACCCCACCGCAGCTGGCACGATGGCTCATGAACGTGGGGGGGCGGGGGGGAGGGCAGAAAAGAGCCTGTTCTGGATACCTGGGTTGAGAGGTGCAGAAATCAGAGGATTTCATTCGATTTACTCTTTACAACTAGGGCTTCTGATTTTAGGTTTTAACTGACAAACACCCCTGATGCAAATAAATAAAAACAGGTGTTTACTGAATAAACACTGGACAAACCCCATGTCCCCTAGTCTTCTCTTACTCCTTCCCTGCTTGCTTCGTATCTGCCACTCCCTTTTTGTACCTTTTCTGTGTTAATATCTCCTCAGTGATACAAACGTGTATGTTTGATCCCACTAAAAAAAGGGACCCCGCAATAGCACCCATGACACAAAAGCATTAATAAACAGATTTTTTGTACCCTCAAAGAACCCCTAATAAGCTGGAATATAAACACCAAAATTTACAGTTTATAAACACCAGGGAATAGAAGCCCCCTGTATAACCCACTATTCCAGAACCAGAAAGGTGGGAGAGGGAGAGGAGATGAGGGGTGGGAAGGTAGTGAGAGCAGGTGCTAGGGGGAAGGATGGAAAGTAGTGGAACTGTCCCCTAGGTGAGGAGGAGAATGGGAGCAGCCCCTCTTCCCCCCCGGTGAGAGCAGGCAGGGAAGGGCCATAGATACTGGCTTGGAAAAAGGACAGAGCTCACAGAAAAGCTTACATCACTGTTAAGCCAGACATGCACACTGTACTCATCAAAGCTCTGATTATAGCGAGTCTTGAGAAGAGCGTCGATCACCAGGACAGAAGAGCACTTCAGGATAAAGGAGGCGAAGAGGTTCATATGGATGTAATTCCTCATACAGTGCAACTTACTGCAGAAAACCACACACAGCTTCATTATATATCCTCCAAAATCCTACTGAGTAAAACACCCTCCCCCTCCAGACTACTGAAAAAGCTTCCCATTTACTTATTTCCTCACCTGAAACCTGCCAGGATGCTGAGAGCTAGGATGAGGGTTGCCAGAGAAATGGAATAGCCCACTGTGTATGTGACCTTAAAACTCTCGTAAGTCTGACCAAATTGATCCTGGAAAACAGAAAAAGCAAGGTCTGCAACTCAGAGCTGCCATTCCTAGTGACTTTTGTTAGAGTTCACATTCCCATGAGACAGATCCGAGAATAAAGCTGAACTCACTGCTCAGTAGCCACACGTGTTCCCAAGACATAATGCTGGGAGATTGATTATTTACTCATTGCTTCTTGATACCCTGCTCATGCTCAAATCAAGACCCTAGAGTGACTTACAATTGAAAGTCAAATAACCGAATGTACAAACAAATCAAGAATCACAAACTCCTAAAACCCCCAAACGAGCCAGGACTAACTCATCCTACCTGTCCCTAGTAAAAGCCTCCTGGAAAAGCCTTTACAAGCTTCCTACAGTGCAAGGAATAAAAACATAACGTAAAAACAAAAGAAATGCCATACTAGGTTAGACCAAGGTCCATCAAGCCCAGTATCCTGTTTCCAACAGTGCAAATCCAGGTCACAAGCACCTGTCAGGTTCCCAAAAAGGCACACAGGTTCCATAATGTTTGTCCTGGGGCAAGCAGTGGAATTCCCGGGTCCTCTTTAATAACAGTTTATGGACCTATCCTCCAGGAAATTGTCCAAACCTTTTTTAAACCCAGCTACACTAACAGCTTTTACTACATCCTCCAGTAATGAATTCCAGAGTTTGATTATGCATTGGATAAAAAAATATTTTCTCGTATTAGTCTTAAATGGGTTACATTGTAGCTTCATTGCATGTCCCCTAGTCTTTCTACTTTTTGATGGCATAAACTGGGGAAACTGCTAGGTACGTATGACCTAGATTGGCCACTGTTGGAAACAGGATACTGGGCTTGATGGACCTTGGTCTGACCCAGTATGGCATATCTTTTTTTTTTTTTTTTTTTTTTTTTTTAACAATTTGATCTACGTTTACTCATTCCACTTCATTCATTAATTTATAGACCTCTATCATATCTCCCCTCAGCTGTCTCTTTTCCAAGTTGAAAAGACCTAACCTTTTAAGCCTCTCATCACAGAGGTATCCTTCCATCTCCTTTACCATTTTGGTGGCTTTTCTCTATACCTTTTCTAATTCCACTATGTCCTTTTTAAGATATGGCACCAGAAATGCACAGACTATTTATTCAATGTCTTGTCGCACCATAGAAGGATACAAAGGCATTAGCTGTGTGTGGGAGGAGTCTGTGCATGCTGGGGTTAGTGTATTTTCAGGCTTAATGCATGTATGGGTGGGGGCAGATTGGTGGGTTAATAGGGGGGCTCTCCTTGTTTTCTGGAAGGAGGCTGGAAGTGTTTCACCAGCAAGCCCGTAGGTGCTGCAGTCGCTGGCTGTGAGCAGTATTGCAGCCATGTACTTGGATGTCTTACAGATGAATTGTTGCCCACCATCTGGATGAGATTGTAAGCTCCAAGGAGCAGGGACTGTCCTTTTGCATGTGCCTTGTAATGCTTTAGAGGTGTGATTAGTGGTGGTGGTAACATCAGTTCCAGGTGTTCACGCACAGTGTGCTGCCTTGATATTGGTCCACCAAACAAGAACAGCAAACTGCCACGTGAGCAGAAGAAACCAGTCCAGAAACGTGGCAGTGGAGGGGCAAAACAATTTTATTGATTCCTAATACAGGGGAAACTGCCAAAGAACCCGACACAGAATGATTTGTTTTTTAAAACAAACTGAAAAACAATTAAACATAAAAGGATATGACATGGTTGTTAACATATAAATTATGTAAATACCTCTGTAGAAAGTTGTAGTAGTTTTGTTTGTTTGTTTTTAAATCATTCTGTTCTTTTATGATTTCATATTTAATATATGATTGAGTTATTTATCATTATTTATGTGTGGCTATTATGATTTTTATATTTTGTTTTTAATTCATTATTTATTATTGGTTTTATGTTTTAATTAATAAGTTTTTTAAAATGTATTCAATATGTCTGTTTATGATTACATTTAGCCATAATACCCCTGATGAAGGCGAATACAAAACATGGCCTGTGTCGGGTTCTTTGGCAGTTTCCCCTGTATTAGGAATCAATAAAATTGTTTTGCCCCTCCACTGCCACATTTCTGGATTGGTTTCTTCTGCCTTGATATTGTCCAGCAACCAGTTCCATAAATCTATGCCAAATAGTAAAAAATGTCCATGCTGCATAGTATTTAATCTTACCCTCGAAAATCGGGGTACATCCAACAGTCCCTTCTGTGACAAGCGAGATACCCTATCATGCATAGCCAAAGCGATTTCATAAAATAAATTGGTTTTCCCATCACTAAACACCGAAAGACCAAATCTAAAACCTTGAATTACCAGCTGCCAAGGCAACACAAGTAAAAGTGGCATTATATGTTCATACCTTAGCTGCTGTGTTTTACACCAGGTGAAGTCTCTTCAGCTGCTACCCTGGCAAATTCTGATACACAGAATTGCAGTAATTTAAGCACGATGCAAGCAAAGCATGAGACTTTCTCCTCCAAGTTAAATAGTTCAATAATCTTTTTGTATTTCATTTACTTTTATCATATTATGTAATCATGTTTTGAGGTAATGGTTATTGTTCTTTGTAAACCACTTTGATTACACGAAAAGGTAGTATAGAAAAGTCTTATATAAATAAATAAAAATAGTACTGGTCCACTGCTCCTGCATGGTGTTAGGGGACCCAATGCTCCAGCACGGTGTTAGGGAACACACTGCCCTCTGTGCCAGTACTGACCTAATCTTCCAGCACTGTATTAGGAGACATTGTTCCTCTTGAGCTAACACTAACCTAGTGCACCTGTTTTATGTTGCAAGATGCTAAACTGCTCAGGAGCCATCTCTCAGCTAAGACAAAACCTTTCTTTTTATTTCCATGTATGTAAAAAATTACAAGTCAATGTTCTGCTAAATAACTACTTCTTATTTAGCCTAAGCTAGGGGAAGTCCATGGTTATGCTTTCTGGCCTTGTACTGTGTGCCTGGTATGTTATGCACTTTGCTTTAATTTATTTGCATACAGCTCATCAGCCCTCTTAAGTGAGATAAGTGAGGTTACTTACTTGTAACAGGAGTTCTCCGAGGACAGCAGGATAAGCCAATCACACCTGGTGACATCATCCAATGGCATCATATATGGAACTGTTCTCCATAGAAAGGCAAAGCCTTTCTGAGCATGAGCCCTAGTTGCCCAACCCAATGGCCCACCCTTAGCCAGCCAGTACATCCCAAGCTTTGACGCTGCTGCTAGGTAGGTGACCCCAGGCTGAGATGCCGACCCTCTCCAGGGAGGTGGGTGGGTATGTGTGGCTGACTTATCCTGCTGTTCTCCAAGAACTCCTGTTACAGGTAAGTAACCTTGCTTTCTCCAAGGATAAGCAGGATGAGTCAGCCATACCTGCTGCCTCCCCAGCTATGTCCCAGAGCTACGGTGGATGGGGGGAGGTCGAAGTCATGCCAGGTAGGAAGAACGGGTCGTGGAACCTTTGACCTTGCTAAAAGTTTTTTTATTGGCACAACAGGCAATGGTAGGATAACTCCCTGTGCAAAACAATCCACAACACTGAAGTACATGTGCAAACAACAGGGCTTTGACACAGTCCACGGTATGGAGCCTCTGCTCCTCCTAGGAGTGTGAGGTGCCAAATGGAAGGTTGGCAGCTCCATAGTCTGGTTGATGTGGAAGTCGGACGCCACCTTAGGAATGAACTTCGGAGGTGTCTAGAGGGTGGCTCAGTCCTGTTAAAGCTGTGTGTAGGGCAAGTTCACCACAAGAGCTTGCAGTTCACTGATCCTCCTGGCGGAAGTGATCGCTACCAGGAAAAGTGTCTTCCAGACTGCGTACTTTATCTCGACTGTTTGCAGGGGCTCGAATGGCATGTGTGTTAGCTGGTTGAAGATGATGTTGCGGTCCCAGGGGAGTACCAGGGGCCAGACAATGGGGCGTAGGTTCACTAGGGCCTTCATGAAGAATGTGACCAGCAGAAGCATTGCTATAGAGCAGGGGTCTCAAATACGCGGCCCGCGGGCCGCATGCGGCCCGCGAGAGAAGGTTGTGCGGCCCGCGACGGAGGGAAATAAAAAAAGCCTTGCTTCTGCCGTTGCCGCCGTGGCAGCGGCAGAATCGACTGTCAATTTTTTTTTTAAAACGGGCTTCTGCTGCTCAAGCAGCAAAATCAGCTGTGCTGCGTTACCTTCCTCTCTGCCCGGAGATCCTTCATTGTGCTCCATCAGCGTGTGCTT
Source organism: Ichthyophis bannanicus (assembly GCA_033557465.1). Classification (NCBI taxonomy): domain Eukaryota; kingdom Metazoa; phylum Chordata; class Amphibia; order Gymnophiona; family Ichthyophiidae; genus Ichthyophis; species Ichthyophis bannanicus. The sequence continues at coordinate 162,415,909 of CM066041.1, forward strand.
TTCAAGCCGCGAAGAGAGTATTCCCCTCTCGCGAGGCTTGACAAGTGAATAGGCTTAAGCCGCGCGAGAGGGAAATACTCTCTTCGCGGCTTAAGAAGCACACGCTGATGAAGCACAATGAGGGATCTCCGGGCAGAGAGGAAGGGGCCGCGGGACAGCTGATTTTCTGCTGCAGCAGCAGCAGCAGCAGCAGAAGAAGCCAGGTGTTTTTTTTATTTACCCGGGGGGGGGGGGGGGTATGACTGGAAATGGGCTATTGGCAGGGGGGGGGGGGTAGGACTGGAAATGGGCTATTGGCAGGGGGGGGGGTAGGACTGGAAATGGGCTATTGGCAGGGGGGGGGTAGGACTGGAAATGGGCTATTGGCAGGGGGGGGGGGGGTGTAGGACTGGAAATGGGCTATTGGCAGGGGGGGGGGTAGGACTGGAAATGGGCTATTGGCAGGGGGGGTTATGACTGGAAATGGGCTATTGGCAGGGGGGGGGTTATGACTGGAAATGGGCTATTGGTGGGGGGGGGGTTATGACTGGAAATGGGCTATTGGCAGGGGGGGTATGACTGGTAATGGGCTATGGTGGGGGCTAGGACTGGAAATGGGCAGGTGGGGGTTAGGAAGGACTGGAAGTGGGCTGATGGGGGGAGTTAGGACTGGAAATGAGCTATGGAGGGGCTGACTGAAATGGGGTAATGGGGGTTAGGGCTGGAAGTGGGCTATTGGCAGGGGGGGGGGTTATGACTGGTAATGGGCTATGGTGGGGGCTAGGACGGGAAAGGGGCAGATGGGGGTTAGGACTGGAGGTGGGCTGATTGGAAGGGGGGCTTGAACTGAAAATGGCTGCTGGGGTGGGGGCTTGGAATGGAAATGGGCTGTGAGGGGAGGGAGCTAGGATTGGAAATGGGCTGATGGGGGGCTAGGATTGGAAATGGGCTGATGGGGGGCTAGGATTGGAAATGGACTGATGCAGGGACTAGAAGGGAGCGTATGCTGGGTGGGGCTGGAACTAGAAGGGAGCTGATGTTGGGGGAGGATTAGAATGGGATGGAGCTGGGAAAGTGAAATGGAGAGGGGAAAAATATTTTGTCTGGGAGAGAAGACAAATCTACAATTGGCCAGGTATTGGGAGAGTAAGTGGGGATTGAGGATGGAGGGGTAAAATTTGAGTGGATGAAATAGGAATGAGGAAAGAGAAAAAGGAGAAAGATTAGTATGTTAAAGCAGATGTAGAGAGAGAATGGAAAAAAAACTAGGAGAGAAGAAAGGGCAAATGGACAGCAGACGATGGAGAGTTAGCAGAAGACATGAAGAAACCAGAAGAAAGTGGCTGGAACAATTGCAACTGAAAAAAAATGCACAAAAGGTAGAAAAATATCTCTTTATTTTGAATTTATTAACTGGAATATGTCAGCTCTGGGAAATGTGCATCATTAATGTTTGCGCTTTGTTTAGTACAAGAGGAAATTAATTTATAGTTTTATTTCTACAGTGTTGTTGTACATTCCAAGTTTGGCTTTTGGGGTTCCCAGTTTAATTATTGTCTTCCTGTTTCTAAATCTTTTAGTCTTTCTTTATCCATGCACTCATTAAAGAGGCATGTTTACTAAAAGTTAGTGCATGGTAACATTATGCAAATATTTATGCAAATGAGGCCCCGCGTCTTATGCGGCCCCCGGGTTACTTTACAAGTCCTCATTCGGCCCTCAAAGCAATTTGAGTTTGAGACCCCTGCTATAGAGCTTTCTCCGATGCGGTTGTGGAAGGCAGCAATTGCAGAGAGGTGCACTCGGACGGACTGTGTGTTTAGGCCACTGTTGAAGAGTGAAGTGAGGTACTGAAGGGTTTGTACCACTGGGCAGGAGAAGGGATTAAGTTGCCGTGCTGTGCACCAGGCACTGAAATGTCTCCATTTCAAGCTGTAGGATTTCCTTATTGACGTGTGCGTGGCTGTCAGTACCACTTGCTGCACCTTGGAGGGGAAGTTGAGAGATAACAGGGTTAGCCTCTCAATCTCCATGCCATCAATGCAAATGCTGGAAGATTGGGGTGAGGCATCACTGCCATCCTGTGTGATGAGATCTGGCCACAGAGGGAGGCGGATGGGGGGGCCCCAGTGCCAGGAGGCAGAGGTAGGGGAACCACATCTGACTGGGCTAGTGGGGTGCGATGAGAATGGCTTGCTCTTTGTCCTGGATGATGCACTGCAGAGTCTTCAATATAAGTGGTATGGGGGGGGGGAGGCATACACTATTGACCACTTCCCCCAGGACCCATCGAAGGCATCCATGGTAAGACTGTGGGTGGACAGGCGCTTCATGGGGACACTTCGCATTCTCCTCTGTGGTGAAGAGGTCAACTTATGGGCATCCCCAACAGAGGACTAAGGAGGCTGTCACCTGCGAGTTGAGTGTCCACTCGTGTGGGTCTAGTTGACGACTAAGCTTGTCCACTCATTGGTTCTGTACCCCTGAGAGGTAGGAGACGTGCAGCAGGCAATGCTTGGAGAGTGCAAAGACCCAGATCTTGAGTGCCTCCTTGTAGAGGGAGCGGGAACCTGTCCCCCCTTGCTTGTTGACATAGAACATGGCCACTTGATTATCCATTTGGATCAGTACAGCTCTGTCGGTGATGTGGTCATGGAAAGCTCTGTGTGTGCAGTGAATCACTCTGAGTTCCAACAGGTTGATGTGGTATGTCTGCTCCTTCACCGTCCAAGCTCCTTGGGTGCGGAGCTGCAAGTAGTGTGCACCCCAATCCACTGGTGATGTGTTGGTGATGTTGCAGTGGCCTACCTTGGACCAGGGTCTCCTGGCGGGTCCACCACAGGAGGGAAGCTTTGATTCCTTCATCCAGTGGAATGCGCATTGACAGGTGTTGAAAGTGCTGATTCCAGTGGGTGTGGAGATGCCATTGGAGGTGGTGCATGTGCAGCTTCTCCAGGGGAAGTACTTGTGTAGATGCCACCATGTGGCCCAGGAGGCATAGCATGATCTGCGTGGAAGCCTGCTGGGTCAAGTAGATGGCTTTGGTTAATGTCATGATGGAGTGTGCCTGATGTGCAGGGAGAAAAACTTTCACCGCAGTGGTGTCTATGTCCACCCCGATGAACTCCAGGCACTGTGAGGGGCGGAATTGGGACTTCTGGTGGTTCACCAGGAATCCAAGGGAGGACAGGGGGGAAATTGTCCATCTGACAGCCTCCTTGGTCTGCAGGTGGGAGGGGGTGGAGAGCAAACAGTTGTTGAGGTAGGGGAATACACAGACACCTTGCTTGCAGAAGTGTGCTGCTGCTACAGCGACACACTTGGTGTACACCTGCGGTGCCGGGGAAAGCCCAAAGGGCAGGACCCTTTAATGGTAGTGGTTCCCCAGCACTTGGAAGTGCAGGTACTTCCTGTGCTCCATGTGAATGGGCACATGTGTGTATGCATCCTGCAAGTCCAAGGAGGTCAACCATTCTCCAGCTTTAGGAGAGGCAGGATGGACTCCAGGGAGTATATCCTGAATTTTTACTTGAGGATGAATTTGTTTAATTTCTGGAGGTTGAGGATGGGGTGGACCCTCTCCCCCCTCCCCCCAACTTCTTGGGATCTGAAATTATCTGGAGTAGAATCTGTCATTGATCTCATGGGGTGGCACCAACTCTATCACCTGGACATTAGGAGAGACAGGATCTCCACAGTAATGGTAGGGAGTAGGTGCAGTGGTGTGTCACTGGAGAGCTGCGAATGTTGCCAGGGGATGGAGGAGAACTGTATGTGATAGCCTTCCGCTTTGATTTGTAGCACTCACTTGTCCATCATAATGGTACTCCAGACCTTGAAGAAGGCTGTCAGTCTGCCCCCCCATTGGCAGACTGGCCCGGGTGTCTTTGTCAAAAGAACGTGTTAGCTTTCCCTCTGGCTGCTGTTGTGGGCTTCTGTTATTTTCGCTCTTTTTTTCACTCTTTTTGGCAGCTTTAGGGTGGTAGGGAGCCTGGTAGGATTGCTGTTTGTACGGAGAGGCTTGCGGTAGGAGTTGTGTCATTTGGATGAAGAGTATGATTTGTACTGATAATCCCTTTTCCAGTTGGGGTTGGTGCGCTCGAGTCCCTCGTCTGCCAAGGTCTGTAGTGTGGTGTAGTGATCCTTTTAAGTTGTTGACAGTGTCCTTGACCTTTTTCTCTGAAAAGCAAATCCTCTGCACATGAGGCATCTGCTATTCTGTCATGCGTATCCTCGTGTAGTCCTGATGCTCGCAGCCATGCTAGCCGGTGGGCCGAGATGGCTGTTCCTGCGGTTCGGGCTGTGGAATCAAAGGCATCGAAGGCCGCTCAGACCTAGTGCTTGGTGCATTCTTCCAGGTCTGCGAGGGCGGTTGTAGCTGCTGACAGTGCCTCGGGAGGGCAAGCCAAAATGGTGTTCTTGAAACTCTCCACCAGAACATCCTGGTACAGCGTGTGCTGCAATCTTTGTGCTCAGGATATCTCCCTGAAATGCCCTCTTGATGACATTGTCCAGTAGTTTGAGGTTGCGTGCAGGCAGGTTGTTGGCATGGCTGCATGATGTCTTGTTTCTCTTCAGAGCCAATTCTACCATGAGTTGGAGTAGTGTGGTAGTTGGGCCTTATCGAACCTGGGGGTGGGATGGACCTGATACTTTGTGTTCAGCTTGTGAGAGCAGGCCATGTTAGAAGCCAGGGTCTGTCACAGGTCATCCCGTAGTAGCCAGTGGACGTGTAGCAAGACTAGAGTCTTCGGCGGTTTGAGGAATTTTAGTGCCCCTTGGAATTTGCCTCTCGGGTCTGGGAAGTCGCCAGTGGTGAGCAATAGTGTGGATGCTACTCTACGTAGGAACTTAGGGTAGGTCAGGTTTTCTGGCGGCGTGGGCTGAAGGTTTTCCATGGCCAGGCGTTTGGATCCTTGCGTGAAGGTGGTGGATGTGAGGGCATCTGCCATCTCTGGGGAGCCCAGCTCTGCAGCTTCTTCACCCCCGCTGGCCACCAATAGCTGACCCAGGGATTAAGCGATTGTGGGGTCCAGAGATGCTGCCCTAGGCATGGGCGTGGTGGCTGGTCCTTTCTCCATGGGGGTTGTCACTGGGGTAGATCCTCTTGTGGAGTTCAGGGGCTGGGGTGCCGGCGTGGAAGCTGGGGGTGCAGGAGGTCAGTGCTGGAGAAGGCATGTAAAAAGCTGGAGGAGCCCTGCTGGACTATCTGCCACTGTTTGCCTGGCTAAGTAGTTCTCTCCCTCCCGTTGCTGATATGTCTGAGGGGACCCGGAACTCCAGGAGGTGTACCTGCACCTTCTGCGGGGTGCTGCTGGGCTGCGGTGGCTGAAGCCATCGCTCACTGTGCTGTGCCTCCATTTCCTACATGGGGGCTTTCCCCATGCCTTCTGTGGTATTCGTGGTGTCTCTGCATCAGTCGCCGCTGCTCCTGTGCTGATCGCTGTGCCTGCCTCTCTTCAGTGTTCTCTCCCTTCGGCAGTGATAGTGCACACGGGGGTCAGAGGACCTTCTGTGCCAAGGATCGGGGCTCTGTGATGCCGAATGCTGGTGATGTCAGCACTGCATTGGCCAATCAGTGCAGGGGAGGAGGAGCCAGACCTGGAAGAGGAGTCCTAGAGGAGTTGAGCAGCATGGCCAGGTGCCCACATGGAGGGAGCCTCCGGAGCGGGGCAGCTGGAATCTGAAGGAGCAGCTGCTGCAGCGAAGGTGTCCAGGAGAATACGGGCAGGGATGGAGGCACTGGCTGGTGTGTCCCACATCGCGGTTAAGGAGTCCTTACCTGGATGGGCCACAAGGTTTGCAGGGGAAGCCTCGGGGGGGGGGGGGTAGTCCTTTCCAGGAAGTCCTGAAGTGCATGTCCTCTCAATTTTTGGGCCCGTGGAGACATCTGGGCACAGGCGGCATACTCCTCTACCTTGTGATTCTTGCCCAAGCAGCATAGGCAGTGATCGTGGACATCAGAGTTGCTCATCTCACGGGCACGCTTTGGACACTTTTTGAATCCCAGCTTTGCTATAGTGCTCCAGGTGGGTTCTTTGCTTCTTCTTGTTTCTTGTATTTTGTTTGTATTCTTTTTTCTTTTGATTTATGTATTAAATTGTGAATCTTACTGGAGAGTAGAGGGGTCCATCTTGTAGGCAAGGCGGAAGTCGAAAAACTGGCTGGCGGGGGGGGGGGGGGGGGGGGGCAGTGGATTGGGCCACTAGGGTTCATGCTCAGAAAGGCTTTGCCTTTCTGAGGTATGGAGAGCAGTACCTTATATGGGCATTCGGATGACATCACCAGATGTGGCTGACTCATCCTGCTTGTCCTTGGAGAATGGTGTGTCTCGGCTGAAATATTTTGGCTTTTATAGTAAAACTACCCTGAGCTGCTTTATGTTGACATTATCAGCATCATATCTATGTTCAGGGCTTAATTTATAGATAAAAAGGAAGTGCACTGGTGGAGCTGAGGGAGGGAGCAGGAGCAATAGAGAGAGGCTGGATTAGGGGAGCAGGCTGGAAGGGATGGGCTGAACAGAATATTCCTGCTACTCGGAGTCTGAAAACAAGAGGCAGAACAGCGTTCCAGGCAGCTTCCTTAACATTAAGACCTGTCTTTGTTCTGTGAATGTTCTACCATGCTGCCTAGTATGGGGCATTAGTTGTATACTGCTGATACCGTAGCATCTCTCTATTACATGAATGCTCCACTGTGCTGTTGATGTATATATTACTGACACCTTGTCATTTAATTTCTATTACTAGGATATAGCTTGCAGATCTACACGTTTACCTCATTGTTTTATGCTCACATAGGTCATTTTATTATCGCTATGTTGTTACTACAACTTAAAAGTAATTTCATAAACTCCTGCACAGTTAATGTGCATTGCCATACACATATTTGGGCCCTGTTTTATAAGGTGAAGTACGTGCGTATTTTACTTTATAAAATAGAGAAGATGTGCTTTAATTTGGGTGCAGCAGTCACGTTTGTTCTAGGGCAGATATAAATGCCCGCATCTAGATTTTTCAAGAACACACAGAAGTTATAGTATTTTATAACTTATGAATGTAAATCTGATCTCCACCCAAGCTCCACTCCTATGGTTGCCCACACTGAAAGTGTGCGCAATGTACTTACGCATGCGCCTACAGAATAATGACTACTAAATGCACATGCAGAAGCACCCATTCAAGTCCATCCTTGAAAATAGGTGACTTATATGTGAAAATGGTACATTTCTTAATGCAGTTTCTTATAAACGTCAGCTCCTGTAAGCTGTTTGTCATGTTATATCTGTTGTACACTGCCTCGGGTCAATTTTTTCATAAAGTTGATTAAGTGCCATTGAGTCAATGCCGACCCATCTGAATAAATAAAGATACAGAATATATGACCTGACGCCCCTTGTTCCTTAGATAATTATTTGGGATATCAATATGTTAACCTCCCTGCAGCCCTTTACAAGTGCCCCAGCGCTTCTGAGAGTGAAAGAAGTGCTTAGGGGTCGAGATCTCCTAACAATGCATTTCTCAATCCCTTCCTTTAAACAAAACACTACTAAGGTGACCACAGCTAAATGTAACCTGGGCTCGGAGATCATCTGTGTTCTCTTCACACTCTGTGGCATTTCTCTTGGCATTTCCATTGGGCATAAGAATCCACTGACCATCAGGCCCACACCTCTTGTAAGCATATCCATGCTGCACTGCGAGAAGCAGAGACAGACAGAGAGAGAAAGAGAAGGTAGGTGTGTTAGTTCCTGGCAGGACTCAGACTTCCACATTACCTGTCATAGCTCTTCTGTCTCCCTCATGTTACCTTTCTTATACCAGGGCAGGAACCAGGGACAGGGTACATGGACCGTTGTGTTTGGAAGTGCATCGGGCCAGCAGGCATATATATCAAAAGTGCGATTACAGACCAACTCTATGGAGACATGAATAGAAAAAACATAAAAGATGTGAGCAACCTGTATCCAGGCATGACATGTATGTTTACAGATTTATCAGATGTGAATTTTGAGCAAGTATCTGACAACACAAATGTATGTTTGAATCTGTATCTGTGTGTTTTTGTGGCACATGTAGTTGGTATGTATCTGGTGCATTCGCACATTGAATATGTTTGGATATATATCTGCATGTGTATATACTGAGCATGCTTTTGTGCTTGTTCTGTAGACAGGTATCTGTGGGTATGTACATGGAGCATGTGTGTGAATGCACATGCATAGTTGTATTTGTGTATTTGTACATGATTGTGCTTGTGTACATTGGACATGTTTGGATGTGTGCCAATGCTTACTGCAAGGCTTTCACCTGTTGGAGCAGGATCTCGGGACATGTTTTGCTGACATTCGGCTTCGTACTGCTGCCATCTCTCATACAGATAATCTGTGGTCTGGGCTGAGGGTTCCTGTAGGGGGCACAGAAAGACATTCTGTAAATCTGACCCAGAATAAGCTGCCTGCAGCAGCCCAAGTCACAGCTGGGTCAGGCAACATCAGGAGAACAGTTTCTCCTTGAGTAGCTAGAATCCCATCAGAGGGTCTTACTCCAATTCCTGGTTTCAGGGAAGCTTTTCATACAAAAAATTAAATAGGGATTCACAAGTGTTAAAAGTTTCAAGCCTGAACAGAGAAAACATTTGAGGCATAAGAACCAGTGTGGACCTCATGAAGAAGGAAATACCTGGCAGAAGAAGAAGAGAACCAGTAGGACACTGTGAAGAAAGAACTGTCGCATCCCTCCACGCGACTGCAGTGCTGCATCAGGAGAGCCCCAGCGGACCTCGTCACAGCAGAACCTCTAGAGGGGAACAGCTTTCAAGCCCTCGACACAACCTCACAGAAACCCCTGCATAGACCAAAAGACCATGATGGGAGAACACAACAAGAGAACATTTTATGAAGTAGTCAAAAGGCACACGCTGTCAGGCAGAGCATCCAATGTATTAGTGCCCTCCATCAGGAACAGTGGAATGTCCAATTTTTTTACCTATATTTCAGTGCCCCACTTTTCACTTATTCAGACCAAGCACCCATGCTCATCAAAGCATCATTTCCACATGGTGTCTATAGCACATAGCTTGAGCTCAAAGCATCACCTCACACCTCATATAATGTCCTTATAGCACTGTCCCACATACCTTTCAACACTTGAAATTTCACCAGAATTCCAGCCCCAAATATCTGCCTGCTTATCTGACATTGCTGCTTGGATGTCTCACCACCCTCTGAAACTTAACATGGCCAAGACAGAGCGTTTTATCTTTTCCCCTAAACCCACCTCTGTCCTTTTCCCTTCCCCCTTCCTCTTTCTCTGTGGATAACATTGTCTCTTCAGCTGATAATCTTGAAGTTATCTTTGACTCCTCTCTCTCTTTTTCTATAACACCACCACAATCTGTCCTTTCTTTTCTGAACACGTCACCAACACTGTTATCTACTCTGTATGTTCCCCCATAAAGGGCTGTATATCAAAACTCATAAACAAACTCTCATTACCTCCCATTTACACTACTACAACTTGCTCCTCACAGGTCTTTCACTGAACCATTATTCTCTTCTTCGGTCTGTTCAAAACTCAGCAGCATGACTTATATGTAACCAGTGTTGCTACACTCACATAACCCCTTTTCTCAAGTCGGGTCTGTTTCTGCATCCAGTTCAAGCTTACAGTTCACCTACAAGTGTATTCATTCTGTAGCTCATCACTAGCTCTCCTAGGGAACTCTGCTGTTTGGGTAAGGCCCTCTTAGCTGTACCCTTCTCCTCCACTGCCAGCTCCACTCCGCTCCTAGGCCTGGAAGAGACTTCCCGAGTGGGTATGTGTCACACTCCCTCTCTGGCCTTATTTATATCCAGCCTAAAGCCCACTTTTACAAGCTACTTTTAAATCTTAACCCCATATTCACTTGCTCATATCCATGTTTTTAATTATTCCCTGATTCTTTTTATTGTCCTTTCTGTTTGTCTTGAATACAGTGTAAATTTCAGAAGCTCAGGTCTGGAAGATCAACTTCTTCTGTGGCTATAAGAAAATGTATGCACTTATCCCATCTAAAATGATGCAAGATACATGTATAATCTGCTACACACAGATGTTCCTTAAACGTTAAGGTATGTGCACAGTTCTGAACAACTTATGATCCGAGGTGGCTAAATGTATAAAAGTTATGAATCTACTCATATATTTTTAGCTGACTGACAATCCAGTTATGCAACACCACTGTAATTCAAAGAGCCCACAAAACTACCTTAACTAATAATACAAAATTAAATGTGGCTGTGTATATTTATGTGCATGTTTATCACGTTTTAATATTAATAAACTAATTTGCTTATATCCAACATTTTTTTTATTAATAAATATATTTATATACAAATGCATCTTCTCATGAACTTGCAAGGCCTCATATCATAAAATTGTTTATGAAAATTTGAAAGAGCACAAAGCACATCAAACCTTTGTTCCTTTCAGCATTGCTCTTTCATAAAAAGATGGGATAATACCACCTAACATCAAACTGTTGTAAATATCTCCCTAAACAAAACAATATTAGGATATCATATTATAAATAGTTATACACAGTAACTAAGCAATGGGTTTAATGTACATGTTTAATGATTCTGATGCACCTAATGTTTTATGTAAACTGTTTTGTTAATCTGTAAACCGCTTTGATTCATTGATAAAGCGGTATATAAAACACACAAATAAAATAAAATAAATACATTTACTGTGTTTATATATCATAATACACCATTATTTATTTGTTTGTTTTTATACTGCTTTATCATTTCAGTCAAAGTGGTTTACATTGTAACTTAAACTTGCTAATGTACATTAAACAGGGACATTAATAACTTGGAGTTTTCTGAGGCAATGGTAGCTTAAGTGACTTGCCCAAGGCCACAAGAGGGAATTGAACCCTGATCTCGGTTCCCAAGCAGTGCTCTAACCATTAGGCTACTCCTCCACTCCATTAATATATATGAGGTTTACATAAAAACATTATACAGTAAAACAATAAAATCACATTAATACAATCATCATTCAGTACTTTACTCTTTTTCACACTTCAATCCCACCCAAATTTGCCCAGAATTCCTCTCTCAATTTACTATTTTCCCCAGAATGCACACCTTTAACAAGATGAATACCTCAGTGCAAACAAATATGTCTTTAACCTTCTCCAAAAAGTTAATAAATTCTGCTCTAATCAAATGAATACTAGTATAAATTAGTATAAATTGTCCATTTTCCACTGTTCTAAATTCATCCAAGAATCAGAAATAATAAAGAAATGCTCATCTTTCCCACACAACCCCATGTGCCCTTTGTGTGAATATAAATTCAATGATATAAGTCAAATGCTTGGTGACGTGTACTACTTCTGATATAATCCATTGATACTGCGAGTGCAACGTTCTTGTTGCATACGACCCTATGTGGATTAGGCAGGGGCGGCCCAAGGGGGGTGCGGGGCCATGTGCGGAGACTCAGTGCGGGGCCTCATTTGCATAATGGGCCTTATTTGCATAAATATTTGCATAATGTTACCATACACTAACTTTTAGTAAACATGTCTCTTAATGAGTGTATGGATAAAGAAAGACTAAAAGATTTCTACATTACTATAATCCAGTGCCAACCGCCAGGCACATTAGGAACTACTACAAACGCTGCCCATTTAGAACCCATAGCAAACCCGCCGTATCCTGACAGCATTACCAGGACTCACAAAGCACCATACCCTACCTATCAAAAGGCAACACTGCAAATATTAAACCAATACATTTCAGAGAATACTGGGGAAAGAGAACAAGTGGCAATGTCAAATAGGAATTACATAAACAGAATACCTCAGCTCAGTTACACATGCAGAACATAGACCATCATCAAACAAGGAATCACAATTTAGAAACAGGAAGGCAATAATTAAACTGGGAACCCCAAAAGCCAAACTTGGAAGTACAACAACACTGTAGAAATAAAACTATAAATTAATTTCCTCTTGTACCAAACAAAGCACAGACGTTAATGATGCACATTTCCTAGAGGTTTCATATTCCAGTTAATAAATTCAAAATAAAGAGATATTTCTACCTTTTGTGCATTTTTTTTCAGTTGCAATTGCTCCAGCCACTTTCTTCTGGTTTCTTCATGTTTTCTGCTAACTGTCCATCGTCTGCTGTCCATTTGTTCTTTCTTCTCTCTTCTAGTTTTTTTTTCCATTCTCTCTCTCTACATCTGCTTTAACATACTAATCTTTCTCCTTTTGCTCTTTCCTCATTCCTATTTCATCCACACAAATTTTACCCCTCCATCCTCAATCCCCACTTACTCTCCCAATACCAGGCCAATTGTAGATTTTTCATCCCTCCCACACAAAATATTTTTCCCCTCTCCATTTTACTCTCCCAGCCCCATCCCATTCTAATCCTCCCCCAACATCAGCTCCCTTCTAGTTCCAGTCTCACCCAGCATCCATTCCCTTCTAGTCCCTGCATCAGCCCATTTCCAGTCCTAGCCCACCATCAACCCATTTCCAGTCCTAGCTCCCCCATCCATTTTCAGTCTGAGTCCCTTCATCAGCTCATTTCCAATCCTAGCCCCCCATCAGCCCATTTCTAGTCATTTCCTAGCCCCATCATCAGCCCATGTCAAATCATAGCTCCCCTCCACTCAGTCCAATTCCAGTCCAAGCCCCCCCCCAATGAGCCTACTTTCAGTTCTAGCCCCTCCATGAGTCCATTTCAATTCAAGCCCCCACCACAGCCCATTTCCAATCTTAGCTCCCCCCAACAGCCCATTTCCAGTCCTAGCTCCCCCCAACAGCCCATTTCCAGTCCTATCCTAGCTGCTCCATCAGCCCATTTTCAGTCCTAGCTCCCTTCCCTCACAGCCCATTTCTATTCCAAGCTCCCTCCCCATCAGCTATTTGCAGTTCAAGCCTCCCCTTCCACTCAGCCCATTTCCAGTCATAGCAACCACCCAACCCATTACCAGTCCTAGCCCCCCATCAAACCACGTCCAGTCCTAACCCCCCCATCACCCCATTTTCAGTTTAAGCCCCACTAGAACCCATTACCAGTCCTAACCCCCCCTCAGCACACTTCCAGTCTTATTCCCATCAGCCCATTGCCAGTCCTAAACCCCCACCCCATCAGCCCACCTCATGCCCTAACCCCCCCCCCCAGCCCATTAGCAGTCCTAACCCACCCCCAGCCCCAGCCCCCGCCCTTTAGCGGTCCTAACACCCCCCCCCCAGCCCATTAGCGGTCCTAACAACCCACCCCCACCCCCAGCAGTCCTAACAACCCCCCCCCCAGCCCAGCACAGCCCAGCCCATTAGCAGTCCTAACACCCCCCCCAGCTCAGCCCATTAGGAGTCCTAACAACCCCCCCAGCCCAGCAGCAGTCCTAACAACCCCCCCCAGCCCAGCCCAGCCCAGCAGCAGTCCTAACAACCCCCCCAGCCCCCTCGCAGTCCTAACAACACCCCCCCACCCCCGCCCCGCCCCGCCCTTTAGCAGTCCTAACAACCCCCCCAGCCCAGCCCAGCCCATTAGCAGTCCTAACAACCCCCCCCAGCCCAGCCCAGCCCAGCCCATTAGCAGTCCTAACAACCCCCCCCCAGCCCAGCCCATTAGCAGTCCTAACAACCCCCCCAGCCCAGCCCATTAGCAGTCCTAACAACCCCCCCCCCAGCCCAGCCCAGCCCATTAGCAGTCCTAACAACTCCCCCCCCAGCCCAGCCCCCGGAAAATTAAATAAAAAGAAAACCTGTCTGCTGCCGCGGTCAGGGCCGCCGCGGCAGAATCGAGCGTGCCGCGGGGCCCCCCTGTGCACGGCAGAGCCTGCCCTCCCCTGTAGCAGCTCTCTCTTTGGAGCTGAAGTCAGACGCGCCGGCTTGCAGAGCAGAGCGCGAGAGAAGAGTTTCTCCCTCGCTGCTCTGTTAAGCCCGCGGGGGCTGATGGGAACTTCCCATCAGCCCCCGCAGGCTTAACAGAGCAGCGAGGGAGAAACTCCTCCCTCGCGCTCTGCAAGCCGGCGCGTCTGACTTCAGCTCCAAAGAGAGAGCTGCTACAGGGGAGGGCAGGCTCTGCCGTGCACAGGGGGGCCCCGCGGCACGCTCGATTCTGCCGCGGCGGCCCCGACCGCGGCAGCAGACAGGTTTTTGTTTTTTTTTTTCAATTTTACTTTTCGAAAAGAATGTTTTTTGCGCGGGGCCCCCTGAAACGCGGGGCCCTGTGCAAAAAACATTCTCGCTCAATGGACGGGTCGGCCCTGGGATTAGGCATGCTCAGCACTCCATAAGAACATAAGAAATGCCATACTGGGTCAGACCAAGGTCCATCAAGTCCAGGATCCCATTTCCAAGTCATTTATGAAGATGTTAAAAAGCAGCGGAGCCAGTACCCTGGGGGGTATACCACTATTCACCTTTCTCCAGAAGCACAGACAGCTGCTGAATTATCCGCATCCAATTTTACCAAACATTTCTATGAAAAGTGGAGGAAAAATAAAACTCCGGTTTCAACAACAGGAATTATTTCCTCCTTTTCTGTGTTGTTTTAGATACACTGGGGAACATCCTAATCCCAGCACTCATAAAAGTCTTGTCTTTAATCCTGAAAAACAACTTTAAAACAACCAATGTTGGTCAAGCTCCAGTGCTACTGTAATAAGTGCTGCAGTCTCACACAGCTTCAACATCCTATTTTTACAAAAGCCTTTCAGATTAACATTATCAAAGGATAGTCATGGAGATTCTCTGTAGCTTCGGGTTCTCTCCTCTTGGCTGTAGAGAACCAGAAAGCTCTAAGTGAAGGAACAGATTCAGTCGGTGTTTTTAAAGCTGCAATTACAAATTTCTTAAATATCTCTTGAGTAGATAAGTCATAGCGATTTACAAATAAAACCAGGTTCTTGATTGCAGGAACTACAAAGCAAATATGACACAGTCAAAAGAACAACAAAGAAACATGTTTGGGGGAGGGGGTGTGTGGCAGCGGAAGTGTTAGCATCTAGCTTCAGAGCCAGGAGCAGCAAAAAGAGAGGCGAGAAGGATCTATTCAAGGCCCGATTAAAGAGCCAGGTCTTCAGACTAGTTTTAAACTTTGCATAAGAAGATTCCATCCAGAGTACCTTGGACATGGTGATCCAAAGATGAGGGGCTTTTTGTGCATTTTGTGGGGGTCATTAAGAGATTGGTATTTGACGAACAGAGAGTACAAGAAGGGCAGTAGAGAATGAGATTAGAGTGTAGGTAGAAAGGTAGCCCAGTATAGTGTAGCAGATAAACGAGTGAAGAAAGAAACACCCAAGGAGTCTTAGAAGGAAAAGAGTAGTTACTCACCTGTAACAGGTGTTCTCCAGGAGCAGCAGGAATCAGTCCTCACATATGGGTGACATCGACGTCGATGGAGCCCCCTGCGGAGCATTTCCCCAGCTTTCTGGGAATGCAGGCACGCATGCGCGGTCCCCTTCCCGCCTAAAGGTGCCATCTTTGCCAGTCGAATGACATAGCTAATAACAGCACTTAAAAATCAAAACAATAAACTATGTACAACTGCAACTCCAAGGGGAGGAGGGAGGGTTGTGAGGACTGATTCCTGCTGCTTCTGGAGAACACCTGTTACAGGTGAGTAACTACTCTTTCTCCAGGACCAAGCAGGAAGTCAGTCCTCACATATGGGACTCCCCAGCTTCAGGCTACCGGGGACCCAGAGCTGAAAAATTAGCTCCCTCTAGCCACAGCATCAGAGAAAAGGATTTCACTGGACTACACCTCCACCGGTAGCCCAACCAGAGGGCTGGAGGGTAGGAAATGCCTAAACCTCGAAGAGATTCCGGAGCACTGCCTGACCGAAAGCACTGTCCCTACGGGACTCCCTCTCCAGGCAGTAATGAGCTGCAAAAGTCTGGCTTGAGGACCAAGTTGCAGCCCTGCAGATGTCTGCCAACGGTACAGAGCGGAGATGAGCTACTGAGGCAGCCATAGCCCTGACACGGTGGACCGTGACCCGACCCTGCAAAGGAAGGCCCGCTGCCCTGTAAGCCCAGGTGATACAGACAGCCACCCAGATGGACAAGGTACGCTTGGACACAGGCACCCCCAAGTTATTGGGGTCAAAAGATACGAAGAGCTGAGTAGCCCTTCTATGCCCCTGCGTACACTCCAGGTAGAAGGACAAGGCCCTTCTACAGTCCAGGGTATGCAGGACTGTCTCAGCCCGGCTAGCATGGGGCCTAGGGAAGAATGTTGGAAGAACCACCTCCTGGTTGAGATGGAAAGAGGAGACAACCTTAGGGAGGAACTTAGGATGAGTCCTAAGGACCACCCTGTTCCTATAGAAGCGAGTGTAGGGCCTATCACAGACTAAGGCCTGAAGTTCACTTACTCGCCTGGCCGAGGTTAAGGCCACAAGAGTTTTCCAAGAAAGGAAGCGAAGATGGCATGTAGCCATCGGTTCAAAAGGTGGGCGAGTTAATTGCTGCAAGACCACATTCAGCTCCCACTCAGGGGCTGGTGGACGGATAGGAGGCTTGAGCAAAAGCAAGCCTCTGAGGAACCTGGACACCAATGGGTGCACCGACAAGGAGTGTCCCTCCACCAGTGAGTGGTGAGCTGCTAGAGCAGAGAGGTGTACCCGAACAGAATTAGACTTAAGGCCCTGATTGGACAAATGCAAGAGATATTGAAGCACCACTGGTACAGTGCAGAAGGGATCTGCCTGGTGTTCGACACCACGAGGAGAATCTCTTCCATTTCAGGGCATAGGTTTTCCTGGTGGATTGCTTTCTAGAGGCTAATACCACCTCTTCCACTTCCTGAGGCAGGCCCCAGGGAGCTAACACTACCCTTGCAGCTTCCAGGCCATCCAATTGAGAGATTTGAGATTGGGGTGTAGAAGGGAACCCTGATCCTGAGATAGGAGATCGGGCTGTAACCCTAGAGGCAGTAGGGTGTCCACCGCCAGTTGAAGCAGAAGTGGGAACCAGGGTTGCCTCGGCCATCTGGGGACTACCAGAAGCACCGAGGCCTTGTCCCTTACAATCTTGAACAAAGTCCGGGCCACCAAAGGCGTGGGAGGAAACGCATAGAGAAGGCCCTGGTTCCAGGAAATGAGAAAGGCATCCGCTGCTACTCTTAGGGGATGCGGCTGCCTGGAACAGAACCTGGGTAACTGGTGGTTCAGGGGACTGGCAAAGAGATCTATGGTTGGAAGTCCCCATTTCAGAAAAATTTGTTGAACCACTAATGGGTGCAGCTGCCATTCGTGGGGCTGCAGAATCCTGCTCAACCTGTCTGCTAGGAAATTCTCTTGACCTGGCAGGTAGACCGCCTTGAGCACCATGCTGTGTTTGAGCGCAAAAGAGCAAAGGGCCTGTGCTTCCTGACACAGGAGTCTGGAGCCAATGCCCCCTTGCTTGTTCACATAAAACATGGCCACCTGATTGTCCGTCTGTACCAGAACAGACTGGTGAGCCAAGGTGTGATAGAAGGCCTTGAAGGCGAAGCGAATGGCTCGAAGCTCTAAGAGGTTGATCTGCTGAGTGGCCTCCGCAGGAGACCACAGGCCCTGGGTGCTCTTGTCTGCACAATGAGCACCCCAGCCCTGCAGAGAGGCATCCGTGGTCAACATCACAGTGGGGACAGGAACTTGAAAGGACACCCCCCGTAGTAAGTTGGGGGGGTGTAGCCACCACTGAAGGGAGTCCAGGAATGACTTGGACACCCGCACTCTGTCCCTGAGGTGCCCTGTGGCCTGCTGCCACTGAGTCCTGAGGCACCACTGGGCCGGCCGCATATAAAGACGAGCATTGGGGGTCACATGCACTGTTGATACCATGTGGCCCAGAAGCTGTAGGCAAAGCTTGGCAGACACCCTTGGCACAGTGAGAAATTGGTGTGCCAAAGTGATGAGCCTCTGTGCTCTGTCCTCTGGCAAGAAGGCCTTCGCCTCCCTGGAGTCCAGCCTTGCCCCTATGAACTCTAGGTTCTGGGAGGGGAGCAAAGTGGACTTTGCGAAGTTTATGACAAAGCCGAGGTGTTGCAGGAGAGACAGCACTCTGGAGGTGGCCTGTCTGGCTTCCTGGTAAGTCTGACCCCTGATAAGCCAGTCGTCCAGGTAGGGGAAGACAAATACCCCCTGATTCCTGAGGTAAGCCGCTACTACAACCAGGCACTTTGTGAAGACTCTTGGTGTGGAGGTGAGGCCAAAGGGCAGTACCCTGTACTGGTAATGGTTTCCTCCCACAATGAACCTGAGATACTTTCTGTGGTCTGGATGAATGAGGATGTGAGTGTACGCATCCTTTAGATCCAAAGAGCATAGCCAATCTTCCTGCTGGAGGTAGGGCAGAAGTGTTCCAAGAGTAAGCATCTTGAACTTTTCTTTCACTAAGAATTTGTTGAGGTTCCTGAGGTCGAGAATGGGCCGGAGGCCCCTTGTTCTCTTTGGTACTAGGAAGTACCTGGAGTAGAACCCTTGCCCTTTCAGGTGTGGAGGGACAGGCTCCACTGCCTTGTCCAGAAGCAGGCCTTGAAGTTCCTGAAGGAGAAGGTCTGTGTGTAAGGGAGGCCTTGGAGGCTCTCCTGGGAAGTAAGCAGGAGGGAACTGTTGGAAATGGAGCATATAGCCCTTGCGGACTATGCTCATGACCCATGCATCTCCTGTTACTGGTGGCCACCTGTGGGCAAACAGGGCCAGACGACCTCCTGTGCAGAGAGGGGGCAGCAAAGGAGGAAAGGCTATGCTTAGGGAGTCAAAAACCCCCTCCCTGCTGTGTAGGAGCAGGAGCCGGAGGCTTGGGGGTTGGCTGCCTACGGGGCCCACAGCCCTGCCCCTTGGCCTGCTGCCCCTGTTGGGAGGCCTGGTAATGAGGGAAAGGTTTGTAGGCAGCCGCCTTCCTCGGGTAAAAGGACTTCTTACCTGAGCCCTTCTTTTTCTGAGAAGGGGCAGAGGTCTTTCTGGACAGTCTGGTCCGAGTAAGGTGCTCGGTCTCGAGCTCAGCAGCCTTCTCGGCCATCTTTATCTTTATCTTTATTATAAAACGTTTTATACCGCCAAGACCAAAAAGGCATACAGCGGTGCACAATAAAACAGGCTACTGAGAAAACAGAAAAGAACGCCAATTATTCATAAAAGAGACAGCAAGGATAGAAAAAGGAGAACAGAGAAACAAACCAGTCAACTGTGGGCAGGGAGGGAAGGAACATCAAAAGCAACACAAAAGAGGTGAGTTTTGAGGGAGGCCTTGAAAGTATTAAAAGACGACTCCATGCGTAAGGTTAAGGGAAGAGAGTTCCAAAGGCGGGGGCCGAGGAAGAAAAAAGCAGAAGAGCGTGTTGATTCGAGGTGAGCCCGGGAAGGAGGTGGGAGGAAAAGACAATTAGCGTGAATCGACTGAAGCGTTCTAGAGGGACAGTGAAAGCGCACCAAATCAGAGAGGTAAAAGGGGAACACCAGTGTGCAGAGCTTTGTGAACGAAGATCAGAACTTTATATTGAATACGGGAAGGGATAGGCAGCCAGTGTAAACGAATAAGAAGCGGAGTGATATGAGCCAAACGTGAGGAATTAGTCAGGAGACGAGCAGCAGTATGGTGGACCAGTTGAAGACGACGAAGCTGAGAAAGAGGAAGGCCAGCCAAAGAAGCATTACAGTAGTCTAAACAAGAAACCACAAGAGAAAGAAGAAGTGTAGTCAGAGAAGAAAAGGAAAGAAAAGGCCGGATAGCACGAAGTTGACGCAGGGTGTAGAAGGAACGTTGAACAATAGAAGAAACGTGCTCTTTGAAGGTTAAAGCTGAATCCAAAGTAACCCCAAGATAACGCATAGTAGAAACAAGAGGAATAGGCCCGGCAGACAGATTGGCCATGGGTTTGCCGAAAAGGTTCTCACCTCGGCAAGGGACATCGACCAACATGTCCTGAACCCAAGGCTCGAGGCCCGATGACTGCAGCCATGCCTGGCGTCAGGCGGCGATGCCAGCTGCCGCTGCTCGGGCCGATGCCTCGAAGCCATCGTAGGCCACTCGGGACATGAACTTAGAGCAGTCCCGGATACCTGTAGACAAGGACTGGAACCTCTGCAAAGGTTCCCCAGAGAGGCCAGCCGCGAACCCGGACATCTCCTTGGCCAGGCCCCGAAGGTACATGCCCATGTACAGCTGGTAAGACTGGACACGGCAAGCAAGCATCGAGCCCTGGAAGCACTTTCTGCCGAAAGCATCCAGGTTCTGGGCCTCCCTACCAGGAGGCACCGCAGAGTGCATCTTCTGGCTTTTCAGACGATGCATGGCTGATTCCACCACCATGGAATGGTGCGACAGCTGCGCCTTCTGGAACCCAGGGCTCTTCCTGAATTGATAGATGGAATTGACTCTCTTGCTCAAAAACGGCGCCGAGGCTGGTGCCTCCCACATCCTGAAGAGGAGCTGTTCCAGCATCGGAGGAACCGGCGCAGTAAAAGCCTCCTTCGGAGGAGAGTCATACTGGAGGGCCTCGAGCTCTTCGGCTCGAGGCTCCTCCTCGGGGTCTGTGGGAATGGCCAAGGCCTTATCATATCCCTGATGAACTCCAAGAACCGGGTTTCCTCCAGAGGGAACCTACTCCGGGGCTTGGACTGCGGTGAGTCCGATGGGACGCACCGAGTCTGGAAGGTATCGGGGGACTCCTCGTCCTCCATCTCCCAAGCAGACTCATCCGAGGAGGAGTCAGGGGACTCCGACCGCGTGGGTCTCGGTGGCACCCGTCCCGATGCCGAAGGCACCGGCGTCAATGCCCTCAGTTCCGAACGGGAGGTCGAGGGTGACCGCGACCGAGGACGACTTCGAGCCTTCATGGTCTCGAGTATCAGCTCGGTCTCCGGGGTCGACTTCGACGTCAATGTCCCGGTGGTCGGGGCAGATGCACCAGCGAGGCTGGTCATCAGTACCCGCTCCTGCTCCATGAAGGCAGACAATCTGCACTCCAAGGCTGTCAGCCTGAGTCCCAGCTCAGGAGACGCATCAGCTCCCGAGTCGGGCCCCGGCAGCGCCGGGCCTGACGTCAGCTCCCTCGGAGGAGAGTCCACGAGGACTACAGGACTTACGTGTCCGATGGGCTCCGACTTTACACGAGGCATTTTGGACGGCTTCTCCGGCTCCAAAGGCCCGGGGCGGCGGTCAGGGGTCTGAGACCTGGCCCTCGAGGAGTCAGGGACCTCTTCCGACACCGCCCTCGCGAGCCGCTTCTTCCTCTTGCGTTCCCGGTCGGGGGACCCCCTGTCCGAGGAACCCCGGCAATGCTCGGGATCCGACTCCCGAGACGTCGAGGCCTCAGACGAGGTCCGGGCCCAGCCGAAGGCAGAGTCCGAAAAAATCCTTTCCTTTTGATGCTGTCTGCTGCGTAGTGCCTTGGTAGACTTACTACATGGGCCACAGGACTGAGGATCGTGGTCCGGGCCCAGGCACCGAAGGCAGCAGTCGTGTGTGTCGGTGAGAGACATGAGTTTCTTACACCGATCACACTTTTTGAAACCACTAGAAGCCATCCGGGAAAAAAGGGCCCCCACGAGGTCAAAGGACCGGCTATCCAGGGAAACAGAAAAAAAGGCGTGAACGCCAGCCACGAAGGGCAAAAAACAAAAAATAGAAAAACGGGCTCCATATCGGTGTACCAAACCCGGCGGGAAGGGGAACCGGCATCGAACCAGGGAAAAAGCGAAGAATCGCTGAAGAAAAAAGTCAACTTTTCCGGACGACTAGGACAAGCGTCCGACGGGCTCCACGGAAAAAGAGAGACTGGCAAAGATGGCAACTTAAGGCGGGAAGGGGACCGCGCATGCGTGCCTGCATTCCCAAACGCTTTCTTAGAAAGCTGGGGAAATGCTCCGCAGGGGGCTCCATCGACGTCGATGTCACCCATATGTGAGGACTGACTTCCTGCTTGGTCCTGGAGAACAACGGTTTAATGTGCACTGACCCAGAAAAAATAGTTTTTCCAAATTCTGGGCCCCCACCAGAGGACTCAGAGAGATTATATAGACCTCATATCAGATTATTACATTTCTTCATGACTGGTCATTTTATTACAGTATAGTCCCGATTGGAGAAAGTCTACTGTACTCTTATCTCTAGCGAAGCAGAGGGACGGTAGTTATCTCTAGCAAGCAGAGAGAGCAGCAGGACAAAGGAATAGGGGAGGGACAAGCATGTACCAGGGTATGACTTCACCAAGAGGGGTGTGTCCTTTTCACTTAACCCTTCCAGCTCTCAGCCCTGCCTGGATTTCTACCTCATTCCCCACTTTTTAAGGGAAAAATTTGCCTTGTAGTGAAAGAGGCCAATTTTCCCTCATAGCAGTTGATCTGACTGTGGAAGGGATTTGTATTTGCATACTGCCATCACATGGGCAGCAGTTTTCCGCTCCACCATGGTCTCAATGGTGGAGGTAATAAATCGGATAAGGATAGGGATAGGGATACAGCATGGCAAGATAATACATAGCAGGAGAACCCCTACCACTAGGGTTTTAAGTCCATCTAACCAATCGAAACATTCCTCAAACCACCCAGCACCTATAGAAGGGGTGGTGATATGATTAGCTAGGTCACGTAGGTCTTGAATAGAGCGTTCAATGGAAACACTCTCATCAGTGAGATTAAACAACACATACCCTCAAATTCCTCACAGCCATGATTTAACCATAGGAGCAGAAAATCAATGGTCATCCTATTCTGCAGAATCGCCGTCCGCAGATCGGACATCTCATGATTCATAGTGGCTAGGATGGTCGAGGTAAGATTAATGGATTTGGCCAAGGAACAAGCAATACGGCTTACTTCCATAGCGTTGTGTAAAGCTAACGCAGGTGCTCCTACAATGGATATTGCCAGTCCCAGCGCCGTCTGATCACTATAAGGTTCCACATTGGAATTACAGGTAGGGGACATAGGTTTTGATCGAGGATAGCGCGAGTGGGAACTAACCTTACTGGGGCTATGAGAGAAAGCAGCAGTAGTAAGTCTGCCAAAAGTGCAAGGACCTCTAGTAGTATTTATGGGAACATAAGTGTCAGCAGTTTTACCACATAACAAAAACCATCCTAAGGGAAGATACATTTCTGAGTAAGCATAAGATACCTTCGTAATAGACTTGCATGATAATACGGTGTTAGACACATTAAAAACCCCTTTAGTGGCATTTACAAAAATAAAGCAATCTGTAGCTTTAAGCGTGGAGACAAACCTGCAAGGAGAAAGGGGCCTTGTTAAAATAGGCTGAGGTAGGACAGTAACACCAATGAAGTAGAAAAATGTAGAAAAGGTTAGCTTTGGCTGTTTGCAGTTCAGATTATGCATTACAGTAAACGTTTGCATTTCACACAAAGTAGTGGGTACAGCAATAAGGCATGTTGATAAAAAAAAAAACCTCCAGGCTGCGATGAGCTGCATACACAAAAGTCCGAAGTATTCAAAGCATCCCGGCAAGTAGTGTTACTACATTTATAGCTCCTGAGGCCAACAAGGGAAGGCCCCACGGCCAGAACAAAAGTCAGCATGAGCAGGTGCATACCGACCATGGAGCTTATGTCCCACTAACAGTATCTGAAGATGACTCCTCAAGCTTCTGCCGTGCGTAGACTAGCCGGCTTCCGGTATGCGGCTAGCGCAGGGCTCTGTCGTCTGCCGATTCCCTGGTTCTCCACAGCGTGAGGCATAAGGGATCCTGAGAATGTTCATGCGCTGTCCACTTATCATCCAAGTCAGGAGCAGCTTTCTTAAGACGAGTATGATGAATCCACGGGGTAACCTCTGCAACCTTGACTGCAGTTGGTGTGGCTAGGAGAACTGTGTAAGGACCTCTCCAGGTAGGGCACAGTGGTTCATGTTTCCATTCCTTAATCAACACACGATCTCCCAGCTGGTGGGGATGGAGCGGCTCTGACAAAGAGATAGGCAGTCGCTCTTGTATCCACCTGTCCAAAGACTGAAAAACAGATCCCAGTGCCAGTAGGTGTTGTTTATTTATTTATTTATTTATTTTAGTTTCTTATATACCGCACTATTTAGTATCAGTGCGGTTTACATAGAACGACGAACCATATTGAACAAATGTTAGATTTTACAGAGAACAGGGAAATACAACTTGGATAACTTAGGGAAACATGCACATCAACTATTTACATATGTAACAGTAAGCTTAGAATAATGGAAGTTGTCTTGTAAGTTCATTACCTATCTGCTCTAGGTCTCCCTTAAGGCCCTGAACAATGGGTGGTGGTCGACCATACAGTACTTCATAAGGGGATATTCCCAAGGTCCGAGTTGGGGAGGACCGGATCCGGAGAAGGGCTATCGGCAAAGCCTGATCCCACTTAAGATGAGCTTCCTGACAGAGTTTAGACAACTGGAGCTTCAGAGTTCGGTTCATCCTTTCCACCTTTCCCGAACTCTGCGGGCGGTAAGCACTGTGACGCTTCCAGGTAATCTGGAGGGCCTTAGAAAGGTCTTGAAGGCACTTAGCAACAAACGCAGGGCCATTATCTGACCCTATAGTAAGAGGTAGGCCAAACCTGGGAATGATCTCTTTCAGCAGGGCCCTGGTAACCTCTCGGGCTGTCTCTGTTCTACAAGGGTAGGCCTCAACCCATCCTGAAAATGTACATATTATCACCAGCAGATATCGATAACCCCTTACTCGGGGTAACTCAGTGAAATCAACTACAATATTCTCTATAGGGGCAGCACCAACCGCCTGTATGGAAACTGGGGGTAGAGGCCCTTGGCGGGGGTTATTCCTGGCACATTGGAGACAGCGATGTGCTGCAGCTGCCACTAAGGCAGACAGATGTGGGACATAGAAATAAGACTGTAGAATGGTGTGCATGGAGATCTTGCCTAAGTGGGTGGGTCTCATGAAATCGTCGGACAAAAGCAGGCACTACACTCTCAGGGATAACATATCGGGGTGGATCTTCCAGTAACCGCAACCACTCAGCAGTAGTGAGAGTATCCCCTTCCTGAGTGA
Source organism: Ichthyophis bannanicus (assembly GCA_033557465.1). Lineage (NCBI taxonomy): Eukaryota > Metazoa > Chordata > Amphibia > Gymnophiona > Ichthyophiidae > Ichthyophis > Ichthyophis bannanicus. The sequence goes on from CM066041.1 coordinate 162,440,910, forward strand.
AGCAATCCATCTCTTTTCTGGTATAACGTGGGTCCCACTGACATAGGAATTGGAAACAGGGGGGCTTGAACACTTACTGGGACAGTTCCTTGCTGGGCTGCTAACTTGGCCTCCCTATCAGCCCTGAGGTTACCCTGGATGACCAGAGTGTCTCCTCGTTGGTGTGCCTTGCAGTGAACAACAGCCACCGCTTCTGGTGCCCACATAGCCTCTAGTAACTCCAAAATCTCCCTCCCATACTTTATAGATTTCCCGCTTGAATTTATGAGTCCCTTCTCTCTATAGAGGGCCCCATGGGCATGGAGTGTAGTAAATGCATACTTAGAATCAGTGAAAATGTTTGCCTTCAGACCTGCAGCTAACTGGAGGGCTCGAGTAAGGGCAATGAGTTCAGCTTTCTGGGCAGAAGTCCCTAAGGGTAAAAGCTCAGCCTCCACAACAACCTCACGAGTGACCACAGCATATCCGGCCTTCCGCTATCCATCTTCCACGAACCTGCTGCCATCGGTAAAGTATTGAACATCAGGAGAGGCCAGCAGTACATCCTTCAAATCCGGACGGCTGGAGTACACGTCATCCATAACCTGGATACATGTTCAGGTAGCCCAGGTGCTACAGGGAGTAGAGTAGCAGGATTGAGTGTTTTCACTATCTCCAAGTGAACCAGAGGATTCGCACACAGCATGCTCTGGTACTTTGTCATCCGCTCATTGGTAAACCAATAATTGCCTTTGTACTCCATCAGTGTCAGTACTGCATGCGGCACTTTAACATACAGTTCTTGCCCAAGGGACAATTTATCAGCCTCTGTTGACAAGAGAGCTATTGCTGCTACTGCGCGGAGACACGAAGGCCACCCCCTTGCTACTGGATCCAGCTGTTTCGACATATAAGCCACCGGTCATTGCCAGGAACCTAGGCTCTGAGTGAGGACACCAACTGCCATCCCCCTTTCTTCATGGATGTACAGATGGAATGGTTTTTCCACATCAGGCAGTCCTAGACTGGGGGCTGATAGCAAAGCCTTCTTCATATTCTGAAAGGCCTCCTTTTGGTCTGGGCCCCAGTCGAAAGGATCTTGTTCTCCCCCTGCATACAGGGGCTTTGCCAACACTGCATAGTTGGGTATCCAGATTCGACAAAAACCGGCAGCCCCTAAGAAGCCTCTTAACTGTCTGCGATTTTGTGGCTCAGGAATAGAACAAACAGCCTCCCTCTGCTCAGAGCCCAGTCTTAGATACTTGGGATTCCATGTTGCCCAAGGCCTTCAGACTTCAGTCTGGCACATCTGGGCCTTACTTCGGGACACCCGATAGTCAGACATCCAAAGTAGGTGTAGAAGTTCAGAAGTAGCGCCTAGACATTCTTCCCGGGAAACAGCAGCAATGAGTAAATCATCCACGTATTGTAGCAACACGCGTTGAGAAGGGCAAGACTGGAACTCATGCAAATCTTGACTAAGTGCATCCCCAAACAGCGTGGGGGAGTTTTTGAATCCTTGGGGTAACCGTGTCCATGTCAACTGACCCTTACTGCCAGTAATAGGGTCTTCCCATTCAAATGCAAACAGTGGCTGGCTAGGAGTGGCCAATCTCAAGCAGAAAAAGGCATCCTTTAAGTCCAGAACAGTGAAGCAGGTTGCTTGTGCAGGAATCAAAGTCAGTAAATTGTAGGGGTTTGGCACAACAGGGTGAATGGTAACAACAGCTTCATTGACCTTCCGTAGGTCCTGCACAGGTTGGTAATCATCAGTACCTGGTTTTTGAACTGGCAGCAAAGGGGTATTCCAGGGTGATTGGCATGGTTTTCAGGAGTCCAGACTTAAGTAGTTGCTGGAGATGTTTATGAATGTCCTCAACATCTCTTCGGGGCAGGGAATATTGCCTGACACAATTGGGACATTTGTTTTTTCTTCTCTTTTTCAGTGGCCCATTTCTCTGCAATAGGCACATTGATCTCATTCCAATAGTCCTTGTTCCAATGATCCTCGCTGGGTTCCTCTACCCCAGCCTCGGCTTCTCGGTTCCCATGTCGACTTTCCTTGTCCTTTCTCGACTAGTGCTGCTGCTAACATATCAGCTTTCTTTTTCATCTTTCGTTCACACTCACGCTTCATCTCCTGATCTCTGTTCACAAATACTTTCATAGCAACTTCCATCCGCTGGACTATATTCATTCCAGCAAAACCTTCAAGCTTCTGAAGTTTCCTTCGAATGTCCCCCTGTGATTGTGCCACAAATGCTGTATTCACTATCCGCTGGTTTTCAAGTGCTTCGGGGTCAAATGGAGTGTAAACACGGAAGTATTCATAGAGTCTTTCATAAAACTGGCCAGGACTCTCGTCAGGGGTTTGCAGTACCTCAGATATTTTCCCTATATTCATCGCTTTCTGGCCCCCCTTTTAAAGCCTTCAAGGAGAGCCCAATGATAACAATTCAGAGCAAGGCGGCCTGCATCACTGTTTGCCGCCCAGTGGGGTTTTAGGTCAGGAAAGTCTCTCAGCTCTTCTTGCTGGGGCCCCCAAATGAGGTCGCAGTACTCTAGTATGGGGGGGGAGGGGTGGGTGTACGAACGTGGAACTGACATTCTTCAGGTCTGGGACTCAGGGAACTTTCTGAAGTGCTGGGCAGGTCCGTATCTGAAACTGGCATTTGTATGCTTCCCTCACTGCTCTTCTGACTGTCAGAGAATGTAGTATCTGTTGAGAGGGGCGGGGAGAACTAGCCAAATTCCCTGCTGAGATTGCTGACCTAGCTGAAGTCACAGGACTCTGCCTGGGAGGAGGGAAAGGGGGGGAATTCTTCTGTCTCTGGCTCCTGTACTAAAACGGGCAATTGTGATTTTAATTTAGGCTGCATTTCCTGTGGGCTACGAGACAAAAGTATGCAACAGTGTTCCCCATAGCATCTCCTGAGCCATTTAGGTCTCTGCCGACAAACATCCAGCCAGGAATCAATATAAGGGAATTGATCAGGATGTTTAGCTACCACAACTTGGTGCACTCGGCTAACCGTCATAATCAAATGTTCCTTCTCGGGGCCAATCAGTATTAAAGCTAGCCACTCATGCTCACAATATTTCTTTAACAAGGATGGAATCATACGAACTCTGCAGAGAATCCCTTCCTGAAATGCTTTACCATACACTCTAAGGGGCTGCATTTTGTCTGATCCCCCCATGTCTTTCTTCCAGGCTTTGAAAACACAGAGGGAAAGGAATGCAGACAGCCAGGAATCCGGCTGCTCTAGTCTCAAGAAGGGTAACTAACAAGATTGCGCTTTCGCCATTTTTCCCTGACCTGGGCGCGGTCGCCTGGCCAGGAACTGCACTAATCAGGAGTCTATGCTCACTGCACAAGCCTCTGCTTGTGCCAAACACAGAAATCAAGCACAGACCAACACATAGACAGCCTCCCAACTCCGTAGAAAACAGTCTAACTATTAGGAACACAGTTTCCCCCAGCTCAGCTCAGGGTACTAGGGCGATTCCCTCAAGAGGTGATCAAGCTCTCCTTCTTCCCCGTAGGAAGGACCGATTTTTTCTAAACTGCAGACAGAGACAGACCCCCCTTATCACTTACCCCACTCAGATGTCCTCCGGAGTTGAATGGGTTGTTTCCTAGACCCCAGAGCGGGTTCTTAGGTGTCCATCGGATAAAGCCAGTGGCAGAGGCGAATCAGGAAGGAATACTTTCCAGAACAACTGGTCTGGTGGCGCCTTGTATTCCCCCCTGCATTCGTTACCATCCGGTTCAAACCGATTGAACCTAGAGGTAGCAAGATAACCTTTTCTTTCTTATCTCACTGTCTCAGCCGGGTCAGGGAACCAAAAATGTAGCAGACAAACGAGTGAAGAAAGAAACACCCAAGGAGTCTTAGAAGGAAACAACGGTTTAATGTGCACAGACCCAGAGAAAATAGTTTTTCCAAATTCTAGGCCCTCACCAGAGGGCTCAGAGAGATTATATGGGATGAGATCAAATATTTGGGAGTCACTCTGGATAAGACCCTCAGCCTCACCAAACATATAAAACAATCTGTAAAAACAATATATTTCAAATTAAGGACAATCCAACAACTTAGACCATTGATAGATAACACTGATTTCAGAACCATAGTACAAGCACTTATTACACCACATTTAGACTACTGTAATGGTATTCTTCAAGGGACCTCTAAGAAAAATATTCACACACTTCAATTAGCCCAAAATGTCACCACAAGGATTATCTATAAAGCGAAACTTTCAGATCATATATCTCCGATTCTCTACGCTCTCCATTGGTTACCCGTCTCATGCAGAATCATCTACAAGTCAATACATTTAAGATCTTTAATAATATAGCTCCATCCTTCTTATCTACGCTCATCAACATCCCACATTGAAATAGATCAAGACGAAGAATAAACCTTCACACGTTACAAGTCCCTGATTCTATTCGAAAGACAAGTCAGAAGACAAGCAACACAGCTTTCTCATACTTCGCCCCTACGTTATGGAACAACCTCCCGTCTGAAATCAGAGAAATAAAGGACCTTCAATTATTTAGAAAAAATCTAAAAACCCATCTATTTACTCTGCACTACAATAACCTCCACATTGAAGATAATCCTAACACAGAGAAAACCACCGATCATCAGTCACTCACTGACCCTACCTAGACAAGGCATAAAATCTTTCCCACACATTCACATTGCTCACCTAGTTAAGCTTACTCTTTGAAAGCAAGTACTTGTCGCTAATGTGAATAACTGTAATTTAATGTAAATATATCCCTTTACTGTTGATATACTGTTGGTAGCCTGTTATCTCATTGTATTTTTTTGAGTTACATTTATAGTTGAATGTTCATTGTTCTAAATCTGTTCTATGTAAAATAATAGTACTCTATTATTAAAGTTTATGTTACTTGTAAACCGTCACTGATCGCTGGAAGTGGCGGTATAGAAAAGATGTATAAATAAATAAAAATAAATAAAAATAAATTATATAGACTTCTTATCAGATTATTACAGCATTTCTTCATGATTGGTCACTTTATTACAGTATAGTCCGGATTGGAGAAAGTCTACTGTACTCTTATCTCTAGGGAAGCAGAGGGAGAGTAGTTATCTCTAGCAAGCAGAGAGAGCAGCAGGACAAAGGAATAGGAGAGGGACAAGCACGTACCAGGGTATGACTTCACCAAGAGGGGTGTGTCCTTTTCACTTAACCCTTCCGGCTCTCAGCTCTGCCTGGATTTCTACCTCAATAGTAGGCCCAATGTGTAAGCAGAAGGAAAATTTAATAAATGTAAATTCCTCTGCCTTAAAAGAATTCCCTAGAACCTCTGTTTTCCTATGAATTACAACAGAATCTTTAACAAACATCACTGCATTGTCCTTTTGTTCTTGGACCTTAGTTCCTGAATCATCTCTCTCCCCTTCACTCTGTTCAAAAATCAGCTGTACAGCTAATCTTCCGTCAGCCTCGATATGCTCATATAACCCCTCTTCTCAAGTCGCTTCATTGGCTCCCTATCCGTTTCCATATCCAGGTCAAACTTCTCCTACTGACTTAGAAGTGCATTCACACTGCAGCTCCTCACTATCTTTCCTCTCTTATCTCCCTCTAGTCTACACCCTTCCTTGGGAACTCCGCTCTTTTGGCAGATTGCTTCTATCTATGCCCTTCTCTTCTACTGCCAACTCCACACTTCGATCCTTTCACCGTGCTGCTGCTTATGCCTGGAACAAACTATCTGAATCTGTACGTCAGGCTTCATCTCTGGCCCTTTCCAAATCCAGGCTGAAAACTCACCTTTTCGAGGCTGCTTTTGGTTCCTGATCCGCTTTGTCTCCTATGTGTTTCCTTACCATTCCCCTAGATGTACCCTTGTCCTCAGCTGTTGTGCTGTCTCTCTTGACTAGATTGTAAGCTACAATGAGCGGGAACCATCTCTTACATGTGTCTGTACAGCGCTGCATATGCCTTGTAGCACTATACAAATGATCAGTAGTAGATCCCAGCTCCTGCTCCTGAAACAACTTCTGGGTTGTCTCCTCAAACCTATTGCCAGTGAAATATCCAATAAAGAAAGACCTTCCTAAATAGTTTCAAAGTTACAAAATGTTGGTCTCACCACTGTAGACTGTGTTTGAAGAGGACCCAGAAAGTGGAAATTTCACCTCTTAATGCGGTCAAACTTTTGCTGCATGGAGTAGGCAGCTCCTTCCTGTGCATCCACAACAGTGTCTTGAAAGTCTTTCCTTTTCCATAAACTGATGCCAAAATGATGGCATCAGCAATTCTCACAGAGCCTTGGCAACTGACTTCCCAGCATCCTATCTCTGTGGTCTTGGCACTCCAGCTAAACAAAACTTTGAGTTCAAACATCTCCATGGAGCCTCCTTCCACCTCCAGGGACACATTCAAGTGCACCAGGGTTTCTCCTGAAGTCTCAGACTGTAGGATCCTGTCCATGAGTCTACACCTAGCTTGCAGCTGTGGCTGTCGGACTGCCCATTGCTGCTTAGCCTTCCACTTTCACTGGATTAGGAAACAAGTTCACTCGGGTAATATGCAGCACAGGGAGATCTGCTCAGGTTTGTCCTGTGTTGGCCATCTTGTCCTCTTAAAACCTCTTTAAAGAGAAACTGCATATCATTTGTTTCCTCTTGGGATGAGCACCACTGAGAAATGCTTTGTATGTGAACATGGCAAAAATGAGTCAGACTCAGATTCTCACCCCACCCATATCACCAATCTAGATGTTCAGCTGGATATAACTCACCATTTCATGTCTAGGAACTTACACAGTGAGCTATCTAGATGCTTGGTCCTCAACATTTCGTCTTTGCGTCAGGACAATGTTTAGTAGCTTAGAGCAACCTGCTCCTCTGTTCATGTTTCAGAGTCTCTTTTCTAGGTTTCTACATCAGTTTTGGATTCCCTGTTTCTCTCCTCCAGTGTATTTATCTGATCGACCTTGACCAGGCTTACAGTATAATCATTTATGTCAATAAAGCAGTCTCTTTTCTATTTCTTTTCCATTATCTCTGATTTGTTGTGTGAAAATAAATGTGCTCTGTGTCTTCCTGAGTTAAGGAGCAACAAACACACACACACGCCTTTGCCAGGGATTCTAGCCACCATAATACCAATGGTAGATAAAGATTAAAGAGATCCATCCATTCTGCCCAGTGGGGTGTTTAGGGTTGTAACTACTGCTCCAGGCAGCTTATCCCCTCACCCCCGTCTATTTTGAAGCCCAGCATAATCATGTTACTGTTGTTTTTGCATGAGTGCTGTTCCAGGTAGGTATCCCAGGGATTTGCTACCATCAGTGTTATGCAGCTCGTTTGCCCAACCACTATGTCATCAGACCTGATCAGATGTGCCATGAAAAGTCATCACTGCCCGATGCTCAGGTCCAAACCAACACATCGGCTTTGCTCTCAGGACCCCACAGCAACAAGCGGCACCAGATCTTCACTGAGGAAGATGTAGGGATGTTACTCATGACTGAAATGGTATTTAAAGATGATGCCGCAGAAGAACTGAAAGAAATACTGATACACTGGGAAGATGTATTAGAACTATTTGATAAACTGATAAACTGAAGAGTAGCAAATCACCTGGACCGGATGATATACATCCAAGGGTGTTGAAAGAACTGAAATATGAGATTACAGACCTACTATTAGTAATCTGTGAACTATCATTAAAATCATCTGTAATACCTGAAGATTGGAGGATGGCCAATGTAACGCCAAATTTTAAAAGGGTTCCAGGGGTGATCTGAGAAACTACACACCAGTGAGCCCGATGTCAGTTCCGTGAAAAATGGTAGAAACCATTATAAAGAACAAAATTACTGAACATGTAGATAGTCATGGCTTAATGGGAGAAAGCCAACATGGCTTTAGCCAAGGAAGGTCTTGTCTTACTAATCTGTTATGTTTTTTTGAAGGTATGAATAAACAGGTAGACAAAGGTGAGTCAGTTGATATTGTGTATCTGGATTTTCAGAAAGCCTTTGACAAGGTCCTGCATGATAGACTCCTGGTGAAATTAAAAAGTTATGGGATAGGAGGCCATGTACTATTATGGTTCAGGAACTGGTTAAAAGATAGAAAGCAGAGGGTAGGGCTAAAAGGCCAATTTTCCCAATGGAAAAAGGTGACTAGTGGAGTACCCCAGGGATCTGTGCTGTGTTCGCTGCTTTTTAACATATTCATAAATGACCTGTAAATGGGAATAACAAATGAGGTAATCAAATTTGCAGATGACACAAAATTATTCAAAGTTGATAAAACCCATGAGGATTGTGAAAAATTGCAAGAGGACCTTGATAAATTGGAAGACTGGGCATCCAAATGGCAGATAAAATTTAATGTAGACAAAAGGATATTATAATGCCTCTGTATCATTCCATGGTGCAACCGCACCTTGAATATTGTGTGCAATTCTGGTCGCCGTATCTTAAAAAGTATATAGTGGAATTAGAAAAGGTACAGAAAAGAGCCACCAAAATGGTAAAGGGGATGGAAGGATACTCCTATGAAAAGAGGCTAAAAAGGTTAGGGCTCTTCAATCCGGAAAAGAAATGGGGTTTTCTTGCCATTTTCTACACACGTTAATAGCGTTTTTACTACTGTGCACCTTGCTGTCGTGTGGTCTGTGCGTGTGTTCCTACCCAAGCACCCATAATGCGTGTTGCTGTTCAAGCACTGTTAACGTATGCCTTTCCAGCCACTATGGCTATAGCGCACACTAGTGTGATACTTGCCTTAACTCTCTATATCTTCTTCCAGGAAACATTGTTTGGCCTGTGGCAAGTGAGGTGCCTCATCTCCGGCTTCTGGACTCTGCTGTTCTTGCATGGCAGCGCCTGAGTCATCCCTGGAGTGCCTGCTCCCCCTCTCTCAGCCAGGGGATGCAGTTAGTATGGCTGAGAGAGGGGGAGCAGGCACTCCAGGGATGACTCAGTCTGGCTTAGGGCAGGAGGAGGTGGGTAAGGATTTCCAGCCAACCAGAGGTTCTGGTAACTCTGCTGTGGGTCACTCCCCATCCTCTAAGGGATCAGCAGCGGCTACGTTTCCTGGTGTAGGGGGATTCCTTCCTCTAGGAGAGCTTCCAGAGTCCAGATTGTCCTTCCCAGAATTCTTTTCCTTTTTACAACAGACCTGGTCATTCTGGATTGGAAGTTCAGACCCTGCGGCCTCTGGGTTCCCATGAGCACAGTCTCACGAGGGGCAGGCTAAGAGTGGAAGCCCTGTTCAATTGTCTATGGCTAAGAGTTCCCGGCGAAGGGTGCCCTCTGGAGATGGGGATCCACAGGGATCTGTCCAAGATTTGGACTGTGATTTGGATTCAGATATCTCGGTTCTGGGCTCTGATGTGGATGAAGAAGTACTCTGGCCTTTGGAGGATGTGAAGAGGCCGGTGTTATCCACCTGTTCTGGAAGGAGGAACTGCTAGGGTCTCATCCACCTTGAGCTTGGTGGATGCTCCACACATGGAGGAGATGAAAGGTGCATCTGCTCCTGCAAGGGATGTGAAAATCCACTACTGTCTTTCCATTCCCAGAGATGATCAAGGACCTGATCCGGTCAGAGTGGGATTCCCTCCACTGGGCAGGAATACAAACCACTTGTCTGGACAGGTCTAGCAGGATAATATGGAAGCAGACTTAATGGCCCAGTGACCAAATTTATTCTTATGGTCCTTGGTGTATTCCAGAATAAGCAGATTCTAATTAGATATACTGATTAAAATCCGTGTTGTATTAAATATATATATAACAATGTAAATGTTTGTACAATACAGTACTAGGAATCATGTTAAGAGAAGGCCCACACTTGCTACTTGACTCATTGCTCAGATCGCATAGCTTATATGATTGAACCCATAAACGGTTATGCCTATTCTAATCCTCTCAAAACTCAAAGGTAGTCTCAGAACCACGGAACATCAACTCCAACTAGAGTTCCTATATCTGCAACAAAAGCGCGAAAAGAATTTGAATTACCAATCTTAAGTTGTTATGTCAATACTCTGTCAGCATGTAAAAAAAAACCCTGAATTTTTACTTGATCTGCTAGGAGATTGGTATGTGGGTTTAGCATTTATTGTTCAAGCCTGAGAAAATGAGGGATGACTACTGAACAAATCGTGCCCACCTGGATACCTGATTCAGCATTACCCACAAGAGAAGGCAGCTTGACCACAAAGAGGCTTTTAAACTCATAGTGGAGAATACAGTAGAGTCCAAGGGTCTTGGCATGATGTTAGCTATAGTTAGCACAGCTGATTCATTGGTTAAGATTGATAATGTATTATTATATAGAAACACAGGCTCTAGGCCTAACGTCCAAGAGGAATTATTCACAATTATCACTTAACCTATGCTTTCATATGTGATCATCATTATAGCAGATCTGTGGATTCTCACATACAGCAACATTTATATTTAACTCAACCCAAGTGGCATAAACAAAAGAGGGTAAAGTCAAGCCAGGGAGAACCAGGAAACGCTACGCAACACTTCAGCACAGACAATAAATCAGGAGTGTGCAGAATGGTTCAGCTGGCAAGCTTCTGGGCTGGGATCAAGTGAATGAATTACTGTATACGGTATCGTCAGCTAAAAAATACAAAAACTCCCATAAGCTGCAAGGCGAAGGGCAGCTCTTGGTTACTTTTTAGTGCTGGCAGCCAGAGAGGAGAGGGGAAAAAGGCAGGTCCCATTCCAATAACCTCATCCGACTGTGACAACGTACCCAGATGACATCATTGGAGTACTCAAAGGAAGAGCACTTTTTGGAGGCTTTTGGTTATAACCAGAAACCCTAAATCCCACACTGACAATGTTTTTTTTCCCAATGCTTTCCAGTTATAATTGAAAATTGGAAGCCCTCATTATACTCCATATGGTTTTACGGTGTATGGAAGAGTCCTGAACCTTTAACCCACACTCAGGGCCGGTCCAACCATTAGACAAGGTTAAGCGGTTGCCTAGGGCAGCAGCTTCTTTGAAACAGTGGTCAAAGCAAAACAGTAGATCCTGACAACCACACAAATTCAAAGAACCATCAAAACATTCTTTTACCTGCAGGGAGGACAGGCGAACGCATACATACAGGCAAAGTTTCAGACGGGAACTGCATCTGAATTCGAGAAAGCCTGGGACAAGTACAGAGGATGTCTGAGGGAGAGGAAGGGACTGTAGAACTTAATAGTTATTATGTATGGGAAGACTAAGAAAGGCAGCGGGAAGGCCAAGTTACAGCCACCAGCATGGTTAAAAAGAGGCTATTAGAGCCAAAAAAACATCTTTCAAAAATTGGAAAAAAGAATCTTCTGTTCAGTGTGCCGTAGCAGCCAAAAAAGCAAACACAATGTTACGAATTATTAGGAAAGGAGCAGAAAATTAAACAAAGAATATTATACTGCCTCTGGTGTGATCACACCTCGAGTATTGTGTGCAGTTCTGGTCTCTGCATCATTAGAAAAGAGAAAGAAAGGCAACCAAAATGATAAAAGAGATGGAACGTTTCTCCTAGGATGAACAGCTAAAGAGATTAGAGAAGAGACGGCTGAGGGGAGATGTAACAGAGGCAGGGCCAGCTCCAGACTTGGTTCCCTAGGCAAACCTTAAGCGTTCCAAAATCCATTGTTTATCTTTGACTGCCCTGCTCTTTGCCGCTCCTCGGAACTTGTCACCATAGGCAACCGCCTAGTTTTCCTAATGGTTGGGCTGGCCCTGGATAGAGGTTTATAAAAGCCTGAGAAGGGGCCGATGCAAATCTGTTGTTGACTATTGCAAAGAATACACGGACCAGGTGGCACAAAATGAAGCTACAGTGCAGTATATCTAAAACGGACAGGAGGAAATATTTTTTCTTTCAACGTGTAATTAGTCTTTTCAGATGTGCTAAAAGCAGGTAGTGTAGCTGGGTTTAAAAAAGGCTTGGACAAATTCCTAGAGGAAAAGTCAATAAACCGTTATTAAGGTTGTCCAAGAGAAAACCACTCCTTACTCCTGGGGTTCAGAAGCATGGAAATAGCTACTTTTGGAATATGCCAGGTACAGGACACTGACGGTTTTTACTGAAGTTTATTAATTAAAAGGATGATGTCCAATTGTGCATTTTTACAGGACTGTTCTGAGAGAGAGGCTTGGTGTTTCAATTATCATGACTGTTGCGTTTAATTATCAAAATCTTGTGGGGAAAGGGGAGGTTCATAAGGTTCAGAGTTGTCTAGGGTGCCCAATACCTTTGCAGTGGCCCAGAACACACCAAGGTATGTTTGATATGATATCTCATATGATATTCTTTTTATTGGCTATACGTCTTTCAGTGATGACTGCTTTAGTGTATAATAGCCAACTTGCATAGAGACTCAGGCTTGATCCGTATAGCAGGGCCTGTGCTCCAGAGAAGTGACGCTGGCTGGGTTGGGCTGGTCAGTGAAATAATAAAAGCAGAGGTGAGCATAGGGGTCACCTTAATACTTGGTATTCCACCAAAAAGAGCTTCCTTGTGGACTTCATAGAATACGAGATGTACAGACAACATATGAAGGTGTCCTTGGAAATTGTTTCTGATCAGACCAGTGGTGCCCAAAACAATTGGGAACATGGCATTTGCTCTTTGAGCCTTTTTCTGATTTTTCTATTTTTGGTGGATTATTTTCTATATGTGCAGTCTTACTCCGATCATCACCAATGATTCTTTAGAACAGCTACAGTACAGAGACTGTTTTGGCTTTGCTTTTGAATCAACTAGACTGGACCTGAATGTATTTTGCGAGCAAAATACAAATAAATTATGGATGCTTTTCTTTGGCAATATACCTAGATCTAGATCAACCCTAATATGACACCCTGGATCATGTCATAGTAGTTTCTAGGATGCAGAAGATGGGCGGGGCAGTTATTTACTGGCTAAACTCTGTCCTCACAGGCAGATGTTAGAGGGTATTGTTTAAGACTGCTCATTTAGCCCCTTGTGGGCTTCCTCCAGGCTTGTCACTGTCTCTCATATTTTTCAATACTTAGCTTTGCGAAAGATTGTGGAGGATTTTGGTTTATTATTTACATACTAAAGACATACAACTGTTCTTGTCACTAGGAAGTGGTCAAGAACTAATGCTGGAAATGTTAAATGAGTTGCTGCAGGCAATTGGCAGTTGATTGATGCTGAGCAAACTAAAACTTAATCCAGATAAATAGAGCAATGCTGTGGATGGATAAGAAAGCTATACATGATTTAGAGACTTCTCTGAACTTAGATGATCTCCTGTAGCTGAAGCGAGACTGACCTGTGTGCTGAAGGTTGGAAGATGAGTGTCATCATCCCTATTAGGCAGCTGAGCCCCCACCAGAGTGGCTGCGAGAATAAGACTATGCCCCTGGCATCTTCTAAGAAGGCACAGTTATTTCCAAGAAGTTTGCCCAAGGGATGGGCACAAGGAGACTCTCCCTTGGGGTGCACCTTAGAGAGACCCTTGGAGATCAGGTGGATGGTAATATGGTTCTTTAGTGTTGGGGGTAGTTGGACTGGACGGGAGAGGGGTGCAATGGTTACGGGAGATATAGAGAAAGGTATAAGGTGCAAACGTACATGAGGTTATTGATAATAATTGATCATTAATAATTTGATAATGATTCTACTGGAAGGTCAGAGAATGAATGATGGGGAGTCAGGAAGTGTGAATAAAAGGAAGATTTCCTGTCTGTTGCTTAATATTTGCTCAGTTCTGTAAGGTTTTATTTTATTGCATCAACTAGATTTGGTACGTGACTGAAACATGCATCAAGGGGCTTTGAAAGTACTGAGGCTTGGCCTCCATCCTGTTACAGGGTAATCAAGTGAGCATAAAAAGAAGATGGGTTGTCATTTTTTGAAGAGATTTGGCAGCTGCTAGGGCCTTATGGTGGGCCTAATAGATTGGCTTCTGACTTATTTACTCTTTAATCAGATGATGGTTCAGATTTGGGGCTTTCAGAGCTTATTCTGAAATTGAATTTGAATTTCTCTTCTTTTGTGCCAATGGCTGGTTTTAATGTACATGTTGAGGAGGCTGGGAAGACAGGCCTACAAGTTTATTAATGTCAATGCTTGGTTTAAGGGAGTTGGAAGTCAGGATCTCTCATTGAGGTGGCCTTTATGGATTTATTTGTGGGTTCGGAAGTAGTTTGGAGCAAGATGGAGGTGAGTTGTTAGTATTGCTGTGGTCAGATCACATACTGCCCCTGTTTTCCTTACAAGACTGGGAATCTGTTGGGTTCTCAGAGGAAAGTTTTAGGGAGAAGGTAAATTCAGTTTTTTGATGCAGGTGCCGCTTTTAATAAAATGTCACTTCTGAAGAGTTTCACCCTGTGATTCACAAGGGAATTAGGTGAACAGAGGAAAGTAAGTTGGTGTTGGAAAGAAGGCAAAAGTCAAGATGTGATGAGGACTATGTCAGCTGATGGCTGGGTGGTGATAAACTGCTCAAGAACTCGGTTATTGATTCAGGAACACAAAACACAGCAAACTATGAAGCTTCCACTGCAATTCTTTAAAACGTGCTCTTATTTAAGAAAAGACACCTCTGAGAAAGCCATTAGAAATCAAGATCACAGTTTTTAAAAATACTTTACGTTTCAAGATTCCATCATAGGTGAAAACCTCTTCACATTTTTTATAATTAGAAAGTGACCCAGTCACAATCGATTCACTGAATATCAAAAACTGTGCCATAGCGACATTTAAAAAATGTTAACCTTCATTTATAATTACTTTATTTAAAATCTCTCTGTTGAATTAATTTGTATGAAATGGTCTTGGTGCAGTGTATGTGCACTCATAAATCCACACATGCATCCCTACCTCCCTTCTGTGCTAGGGCATATGTGCACTTTTGGGGCTGGCTCTGCAAGTCTATTTTAGAAAGGCATAAGAACTTCCAAACTAGGTCTGACCAAAGGTCCATCAAGCCAAGTATTCTGTTTCCAACAGTTGCCAAGCCAGGTCACAAGTACCTGTCAGGTTCGCAAAAGGTAGACAGATTCCATGCTGCTTATTCCAGGGGTAAGCAGTGGATTTCCTTATGTCTATCTTAATAACGGTTTATGGCCATTTCCTTCAGGAATCTATTCAAGCCTTTTTCAAACCCAACTACACCAACTGCTTTTACATATAGATTTTATTTATTTATATTATTTATTACAATTTTTTATACCACATTTTCCAGCAGATCAAATGTGGTTTACAAGGAACAACATTTTTGAATAGTACAATAAAAGGTACATACGCAATTACATAGAAGGTTTTATAACTATATACACTAACATTATTATTAACAGTGAAGAAGCCATTTACATGCAACTATATACAATTTTGATTGTTAGGTAGATGGAAGTTTAGAGGGGGGAGATTAGCAGGGCAGAGAGATGAAATTTCGATGGTGGGTTTAAGCAGAGGGGTGTGAGGAATTATGATCATTTGGGGTACCACAGTGCTGGGTGAATAGACAGCTTTTAAGTTTTTTACGGAAGGTGAGGAGGTCATTTATTTCTCTTAGGTATTCTGGGAGGTTATCCAAAACGTTAGGGGTAATGTGGGAGAATGCCTTGTTGTTTGTTGTTTTTCTTGATTTCCTGAAATCAGTTGGTATTGTGAGTTTACTTTTATTACTGTCTCATTGTGTGCGAGTGTGGGTTTCCTTGTTAATGAGCGAGGAGAGGTATGAGGGGGCAATATCTTTGATAGATGTCTTTTTGAACTTCTCTCACGGGCACCTGTGATAAACGTGACCTCAAAGAAAGGCTCACGGTATTTCATGAAGACACTGGAGTGCTCTGTTCTGGGATGTGATGTGCCCTCTACTCTAGGCCAGCGCGCCGCACGTGATTGTCCCAGCGTTACTGAGAACCCTTCCATGAAATATTTGACAGGAAAGGAGCCATTAAAGATTTTGCAGGGAAACAACAATTTGCCATGTTTCCAGCAGTGGGTTAGGTGCGAAGGCAACCGATATGGGCACGTGCAGATCTTCAGGCCTTGATAATGCATTGCTGATGGAGGTGTGGAGGCTGTTGCACATCGGTACAAGATTTTAACTGGTTTTGTTTGTAGTTATATTTTTGTTTTGTGCCATTTATTGGTTTTGATTTGTCATTATGGTGTTTTTATATAGTTTGGCAGTTGGTTTCTGTATTAGTTTTATCACTGGATTTGGGAGGGTTCTGGGTTTGAATCCCATCTTTCCCCTTCTCTTTCTCCCTAAACCCACTCCCCTCCTTCCTTCTTTCTCTATTTCTGTGGGTAACACTGCACTCCTCCCTGCTTTCTCAGCTCACAACCTTGAGGGTCACCTTTGACTTCTCTCTTTCTCTGCACACACATCCAACAGATAGAAACAATAGATTTTAGCTTTCTCTGTCAGCAGTAACATTTGTCCCTTTCTTTCTGAACACACTACCGAGACCCTTATTCACTCTCTGGTAACCTCCCATCTAGACTATTGCAACCTGCTTCTCGCTGACCTCACCCTGAATCATCTCTCTGCCTTTCAATCTGTTCAGAACTCAGCTGCCTGACTTATCTTCCGCCAGGGTCTCTGTGCTTACACAACCCATCTCCTGAAGTCATTTCTTTAGTTCCCTCTCCATTTCCGCATGCAGTTCAAGCTTCTGCTACTGATGTATAAATGAATGCGTTCTGCCTCTTCTCTCCCCCTGCGCCCCTCTTCAGGAATTCCTGCTATTCCGGCGGATCCCTTTTATCTCTGCCACTGCCAGCTCCAGATTCTGCGCATTCCACCTTGCGGCACTGTATGTATGGAATAGACTACCCGAGTTAGTGTGTCAGGCTCCATCTCTCTTCCTATTCAAATCCAGGCTAAGACCCCGCCTTTTTGAGTCTCCTTTTGGAGCCCAGTGCCCCTTATTCTCCTGTTCACTACCTATGTTCATCTTTATTATTCTCCTAGACTTATTACTACAGGATGTACTCAGCACTGTACAGACACATATAAAAGACGGTACCTGATCGTCACTAATTGTGTTCTCTGTCTTGATTAGAGTGTAAGCTCTGTAGAGCAGCGACAGTTTCCTACATGTGCGGCACTGTGTACGCCTCGTAGCACTATACAAATGATAAGTAGAAATAACTACGAACTCCTATGAACGGAGTTCCATAGCAGCAGTAGATAAACATTTTTAAATAAACAACTCCTAGATTTGTGGTTAAAAAAAAGAAAACGCACATCAGGGTGACCACTGATCGAGCATTAAAACATAGCTCAAAATACTTTTTTGAAATTACGCACGATACACTAAATAACTTCTTTTCTAGGCTTCGACTTAAAGAGATGTGCAAAGCAAACGCCATCGTTCTCTCACATTATTGCAACACTCATTTTGTAGGATTATGAGAGAAGCCGACTGATATACTGCAGATTGCGGGATGTGGTTTTAATGAGAACCCCTCTCCTGTTCTTAAGAAACCACCCTGGATGCAGAGTGGAGTTGTCCAGGGAGCTGAGAATCCAGTAAAACAGGGTTCAAATCCCACCCAGATGCTTTGAGACCTTGGGCATGTCACGTCAGCCTCCACTACCTCAGGACAAACTTTGGAACTGATTTACTAATGTGAGCTATGAGCTTGCAGAGAGGCTACCATGACAATAATGGTGATTGTGTTAAATGTACGTTAATACATGTTGGTAAATCTACCCGTAAGTCCTCTGAGGCAGGAACATACTTACCAAAACATATTACAGATGAAGCCTGGGAACTAATCAGTTTATTTGTACAATCTGATATAGCGCCAGAGTTAGTCCTTGTAGCGAGGGTACAGGAGTAAGAAAGAAAGTTGGTACATTTACAAACAAACAGCAGTGACAGAGTGGAGGAGTAGCCTAGTGGTTGGAGCTGCGGCTTGGGTTTGAATCCCACTGGCAAATGTTGTGGTCTTGGGCAAGTCCCTTAAGCCTTCCATTGCTTTGGGTGCAAATCTAGTTTATAAGCCCTCTAACTAAGGTATAGGAAAATTCCTGCTGTACCTGACTCTAATTTGCATTGAGCTACTCCTGAAAAAAGCGCAAGCTAAATACAAAATCCCTTCCTGCCCCTATATCCATAGCTTTCAAATTCTGAATAGAGCTCTTCTGTGAGGAAGGGGAAGATGGTAAGATGTAGGAGGGGAGATGAGAAAGAAGGATGGAGATTTGCAGAGAATGAGAGAGAGATGGGGAGAAAAGCTGCAGATGGGAAGGAAGAAATGGGAACTCACACACAGTTAAACTCTATGTTTTCTCTTTTAGGGCACCGCACCAGATTATGATGGGCAAAGCGCCAATAAATGGTTTGGGAAGAGTGTGTGGGGGAGGATAGTCATAGGCCTTCCCTTCCAATTACTAAGTTACAATTTAAACTTCTGTTTGTTATTTTTCCCAATAATCTAACTGAATCCCAACAGAAAGGGCAGGCAGCTGCCAAAATCACAGCACATCAGGATTCCTCCATTTGCACAAAATGCAGCTTTCGGACTCTATCCATCTGTCCATGTCACAGGAAATGGAAGTCTCTCCTCTATCTGAGCATATAGGGGGCCAAGCACAGAGGTAAGAGGGAAGTTCTGCACTCCTCTAAGTTCATGGAGGAATTACATTTTAAAAAACCATCCTAAGCACCAAGCTCATAAACTGGCTAATGGTCTGCACCTCCTGACTCTGCCTTGCCCCGCCCCCCCCCCCCCCATATCACCCCTACTGCCTCCTACTCCGTATATAGAAACATAGAAACATGTCAGCAGAAAAAGATCATATGGCCTATCTAGTCTGCCCTTCCATATCAAATACTATAGTCCTCTTTTTTCCTTTAGAGATCATCTGTGTTTGTCCCATGCTTTCTTAAATTCAGATACTGTCCTCTTCTCTACTACCTCTACTGAAAGACTACTCCATGCATCTACCACTCTTTCCGTAAAGAAATATTTCCGCACATTACTCCTGAGTCTATTCCCTTTCACCCTCATCCTATGACCCCTCATTGCAGAGCGTACTTTCAATCGAAAGAGGCTCTCCTCTTGTGCATTTATGCCACAGGGGTATTTAAACATTTCTATCATATCACCTCTATCCCACCTTTCCTCTAAGATCTTTAAGTCTGTCCCCCTTATGGTTTATAACGAAGACCATGGACCATTTTAGTAGTCACCCTCTGCACCGACTCCATCCTGTTTATATTCTTTTGAAGGTGCGGTCTCCAGAATTGCACAAAATACTCCAGATGAGGTTGCACCCGAGACTTATATAGAGGCACTATCACCTCCATTTTTTTCTGCTGGCCATTCCTCTCTCTATGCAACCAAGCATACTCCTGGCTTTCGCCATCATCTTTTCTACTTGCTTAACCACTTTAAGAGAACCAGAAACAATAACGCCCAGGTCCCATTCTTCTTTCATGGACAGAAGTATTTTACCCCCTACACCTTGGAGTTTTGCAGCCCAAATGCATGACCCTGCTTTTTTGAGCATTAAATCTCAGCTGCCAAATTCTTGACCATTCTTCAAGCTTAGTTAGATCCCTCATCTGGCTATCTACTCCTTCCTGGGTGTTTATTGCAGATTTTGGTATCATCTGCAAAGAGGCAAACCTTACCTGACAGCCCTTCCGCAATATCACTAACAAAGATGTTAAAAAGAATTGGACCAAGGACAGATCCCTGTGGCACACCACAGGTAACATCCTTCACCTCAGAGTGAGCTCCATTTACTTGTACCCTTTATCGCCTCCCACTCAACCAATTTTTAACCCAGTTGGTCACTTTAGGGTCCCTCCCGAGGGTGCTCAATTTATGTATAAGTCGCCTGTGCGGAACTGTATCAAAGGCTTTATTGAAATCCAAGTACACCACATATAGGGATCTCCCTCTGTCCAACACTCTGATTTTCTTTGACTGGGTGACAAATTAGATTTGTCTGACAAGACCTACCTCTAGTAAACCCATGCTGCCTCAGATCCTACAATCTCCTGACCATTGCCCCCAACCACCAGCACCTCCTGACCACCCCCCCCCACCAGTTATCCCCCGCATATTCTAGCTACTCCAAACCTCCTGACCACTGCCCCCCCCCCCCAATTACCCATTGCAAGAGTAATGTTTGGGCAATGGTAAGAAGGTGCATCTCCTAACTGCTCCCCCAACCGCTAACACCCTCCACCTGTTCTGTGTGCCCCTTGATCTCTACTCACCACCACTACCTCTTGCACCTCCTGACCCCACCCCATCACTAACTACCTCTTCATCTCCTAACTTTCAACTACTCCAAGCACCCCCGAGTACTCATGCTGCCAACAATCCCGTGCAGCTGACTCCCAGGAACCCCAAAACCTCCTGATCCTAACCAAAGACAATGCCCTGCATCTGCTGGCATCCCCCACCCCCTGCCAACAAACCCCTGCATTTCCTGACTACTTCCCTTAACCAGTTACCCTCTCCACCTGCTGACTACTGCCCTCCTACCAGCAACCCCTGTCCTCTCTTGACCAGCTCCATCTCACCTGATACACTCTGCATCTCCTGACCATCACCCTGCTGCTTCTGCATCTCCTGACTGTCGCCTCCCACCAGACCCCCATTGATTCTGTATTTCCTGACTCCTTCATCTATAGCCAACTGCCCCCTGCCTATTATGTTCTGTTTAATATGGTTAACCACTCAAGACCAAAAGGCAACGAATTAATCAACAAAAATAGCAGTTACAATTATAAGTCATAAAATCTACAAATTAGAATACAGCCAATAAAATAACAAAACATCAGTGATAACACTTACAATAAAGCCTCCAAAAATTCCCGTCCTCTACACATTTCGCAGACCCATTATTGTCCCCACTCCTGAAGAGTTCTGCAGCCACTACCAGCTTCTGCATGGAACGAGCCAAGGACTGGAGACATATCTATTTGCTCATGCAAATACACTGTATCAGCAATGTTCTCTACTGAATAATATCTATTTAAGCAAAGTATTTTATAAATGTTTTTGTGCTATCCTCTTTCTGGACATGTTGAGCATCGTTGTTTCATTGGTATCCTCACCCTCTTTCCTCATTATCTGCCCAGAATCCTCACTCTCTCTCTCCCCCCTCCATGTTGGCCTTCTCTCTCGATTCTTCAATTTCTGCCCAGCATACCAATATCATCCCAGTTTCTTTGCCCTCTTTCTGCAGTGCTCAGCATCCTCTCTCCATCTCAGCACACCACCCAGCAAACTCTCTATCCTTCTCCCACCCCCTCTTTTTCAACATTCCCAACATTCCCAACACGCCCAGAACGTGCTCACTCATTGTCCCCCACACCTATCCAACAGTTATTTCTCTCTTTCTCTGGGAACAAACAGGAAGTCAGTCCTCACTTATGGATGACATTGGTGCCAACAGAGCCCTCGCGGAAGCATCTCCAAAGCATCTTTGAAAACTGGGGAGATGCACCACACATGCGTGATCCCCGTCCTGCCCAAAAGTGCCATCTCCTTTTTTACGTGGAACCCTTCGGACATCTGTCCAGTTTCCCCTGGAAAAAGTTTCTTTTTTTGTCTCGTTTTATCTGGTATGAATACTGGTTCCTTTCCCACCCCCGAGCCAACTCGGCTGAGTATCACTCCTTGGGTTTGTCTCTTTTTTCTTTTGGTTTTCTCAAGGTGTTCCTCAACTGGTGTTTCACACCCTTTTTTGGCCACAGGCCTCAGACCATGTCCAAGTGGCAGGGCCCCTTTTTTCCCTAATGTCCTCCAGTGGTTTTAAGAAATGTGATTGGTGCGGTAAGATGATGTCCCTCACCAATCCACATGACTGCTGCCTCTGTTGCCTTGGGTCGGACTATGTTGACTCAGACTGTGAACTTTGCAAGGCGATGACCACAAAGGCCATCAAGAGCCGTCAGCTGCAACAGGAAAAGATCTTTCACAAGTTGGACTCTGCGCCGGAGTCTCTGGTGACAGTGCGCTCCAGGACCCCCTCTGGTACCTCGGTGCCCCACAATGTCTGGGCTGCCTTGGAGTTCCGCGGCCGCAGGTCCTCAGAGGGAAAATCCCTGGAGGTCGAATGCAAGATGTCAATACCTTTGAAGACTGCCTTGGAGGACGGGTCTTGTAAAATGGGGAAATCTGATTCCAGGCCCCGCAGCCCAAGGTGCAAGTCCGAGGGATCAGAGCAGGAGCAGCCTCACAAGTTGCCCCAAAAGGAGTCGTCGGTAGCCAGTGACAGGTCTCAGACTTCTGAGGCCTGGAGGGAGTTTTTGACTCCTGGAGTATGATTTCCCTCCCCTCCAGGAGGTCTCCTAGAGCCCACAGGGAGGTGTCTGGCTCTGTTTGCCCCCAGGTGGTCCTCCATTACCACTGATGCCTGGGTACTGCAAGTTGTCATGGAGGATTACCTCCTCCACCTGCAACAGATGCCAATCTCTTACTTTCCAGGCAAGCCTATCAGGCCTCTCCTTCACCAGGCTGTGCTCCTCACAGAGCTCGCAGGCCTCCTCAAGGACAAAGCAGTAGAGCCAGTGCCCAAACACCTTTGGGGGAAATGCTTCTACTCCAAATATTTCCTCGATCCCAAGCGGACAGGGAGCCTCAGGCCCATCCTAGACCTGCGGGACCTGAACAGATTCCTGGTGAGAGAGAAGTCCAAGATGTTCTCCCTTGGAACACTGCTGCCATACCTCCAGCAGGGAGATCGGCTATGCTCCTTAGACCTGAACGACGCTTATACGCACATCCTGATCCATCCCGGCCACCACAAATACCTACGGACTACCCTTTGGACTGGCTTCAATGCCAAGGGTCTTCACCAAGTGCATAGCAGTGGTTGCAGCCCACCTTCATCTCCAAGGGGCCTTCATCTTTTCTTACCTGGATGACTGGCTCATAAGGGGAGGCATAGCTCCAGAGGTGCACCATGCTACTGAGCACACTATCCAAGCCCTGCAGCACCTGGGGTTCGTTATCAACTACCCGAAGTCCCACTTCTCCCTGGCTCAGTGCCTGGAGTTCATAGGGGCTCAGCTAGACACCCTCAAGGCCCAGGCCTTCTTCCCTCTGGAGAGGTCAGAACACCTCAGGGTGCTAGTCACAGAGGTGCAGAACTGCTGGTCGATGCCTGCCCACCTACCTTCTTCTCTGCCTACTGGGCCACATGACCTCCTTGGTTCACGTAACCCCATACACTCGCTTACATTTGAGGGTGGCTCAATGGTGCCTCTGTTTCCAGTGGGAACAAGCCATGGGCAGGCTTCGAGACAGGGTGAGGGTGACCCACCACCTGGTGGACTGTCTTGACTGGTGGCAGCTCCTCTGCCACCTTCAGGCCGGGATGCCCTTCCAGGCATCCACCACCCAGAGGGTCCTAACCAAGGATGCCTCCCTGCTGGGTTGGGGAGCTCACTGTGAGGACCTCCACACACAAGGCAGTTGATCCCACGTGGAAGGCCAGTTGCAGATCATCCTTCTGGAACTCCAGGTGATATTTCTGGCCTTTCAAGCCTTCCGCCACAGGCTCCGGCACCAGTCAGTGCTGGTCCAGATGGACAACCAAATCGCAATGTTCTACGTGAACAAGCAGGGAGGCACAGGGTCGTACTCCCTCTGCCAGGAGGCGGTAGCCCTCTGCTCTTATGCGACATGCAACATGATGCTCCTGCAGGCAGCCTACGTCCCGAGCCAGCAGAAAGCCCTGGCGGACAAGCTGAGCAGAGTTCTCCAGCCGCACGAGTGGCATCTGGACCCCAGAATGGCTCCGATTTTCCGCCTCTAGGGTGTCCCCCTAGT
The DNA here is from genome assembly GCA_033557465.1 of Ichthyophis bannanicus. Classification (NCBI taxonomy): domain Eukaryota; kingdom Metazoa; phylum Chordata; class Amphibia; order Gymnophiona; family Ichthyophiidae; genus Ichthyophis; species Ichthyophis bannanicus. Next base: position 162,464,711 of record CM066041.1, read on the forward strand.
GGACTTGTTCGCCAATCCGGACAACACGCAATTGCCTAGCTTCTGCTCCCATTAGCTGCACCTGTCCTGGGTGGAGGCGGATGCATGCCTCATTCCATGGATAGAAGGCCTTCTCTCTGCCTTCCTGCCAACACCACTGGTTGCCAAGACCCTCTTCAAGGTCCACAGTGACACAGTGTCACTGATATTGATAGCCCCCAGGTGGCCCAGGCAACCTTGGTTCCCGCTACCTCTCTGCCTGTCGGCGGTGTTTCCAACTCTCTTGAGCCACACCCCAGGACTTCTGTCACAGGAGAAGGGCTCTCTCCTGAACCGCAATCTAGGGTCCCTATTGCTCACAGCCTGGCTGCTGAAAGGGTAGCTTTCACTCCCTTCGACCTCCCACAAGATGTGGAGGAGATCCTTTTTGTCTCCTGCAAGCCCTCCATGAGAAAGGCACACACATTTAAGCGGCTCCGCTTTTCAGTGTGGTGCTCCAAGAGATGGGGGAACAAATTCTCCTGCTCAGTGCAGCTGGTACTCCAGTACCTACTCCACCTGTCCCAGATGGGACTGAAGTCCAACTTAGTCAGAGTTCACGAGCACTATCACGGTGCACCACCACTCCATTGAGGGAAAGCCCCTCTCAGCTCAGCCCCTCGTTTCTCATTTTCTGCAGGACCTCATGTTGTCTAAGCCCTTCATCCACCCACCTTCGGTGGTGTGGGATCTCAACGTGGTCCTCTCACAGCTCATTAAGTTGCCGTTTGAGCCCTTGACTACCTGCCAGTTGCAGTATCGCTCTTGGAAGGTTGTCTTTCTCATGGTACTCACATCAGCTCGCAGGGTCAGCGAGCTCCAGGCTCTGATGGCAGAGCCTCCCTACAAGAGGTTCTCTAAGAACAGGGTGGTGCTCTGCACACGCCCCATGTTTCTGCCAAAGGTAGTGTCCCCCTTCCACCTCAATCAGGAGGTGGTGCTCTCCACCTTCTTCTTGAGGCCTCACGCCGGCAAGGCGGAGACTGTTCTCCATAAGCTGGATTGCACAAGGGCTCTGTCTTTCTATCTACAATGAACTCACGGCCACTGCAAAGCGACTCAGCTTTTCGTCTCTTATGACCCCAGTTTATTGGGGTTTCCAGTGACCAAGTGAACTCTGTCCACTTGGGTGGCAGACTGCATTGCTCTCGCCTGTGAATGGGCTGGGATCTCACTGGACCACCATGTCATGGCGCACTGCATCAGGGTCATGGCTACCTCCATGGCAAATCTGCATTCCGTACCTGTGATGGAAGTCTGCAAGCCACCACCTGGTCTTCGGTCCTTACCTTTGCAGCTCACTTTTGCCTGGAGAGGGAGTCTCAACCAGACAGCACCTTTGGCCAGACCGTACTATATAATCTGTTCAGGGTGTAGGCAACTCCTGCCCGCCAACCCTTCTGTGTTCAGGCTACTGGAGTGTTGGTTCTCCACTGGACACTTGGGTAATGCGAGAGTCTCTTAGTTGGAATTCAACTGCTGCAGCTCACGGCTCATCTTCTCTGGCCGCTGTGGCATTTTGTACAGGTTCTTGGTAGCCTATAGCTAGGGAATCCCATATTTGAGGGCTGACTTCTGCTTGTTCCTGGAGAAAGTGTAATTACTCACCTGTAACAGGTGTTCTCCGGGGATAGCAGGAATCAGTCCTCACAACTCTCCCTCCTCCCCTTGGAATTGCTTTTTTACCATATTTATTTTTTTGCCATCTTAGCTATGTCATTAGACTGAGGCAAGATGGTCCCTTGGGCGGGAAGCTGAGGAGATGTTTCCGTGAGGCTCAGTCAGCGCTAACATCACCCATATGTAAGGGCTGATTCCTGCTGCCCCCAGAGAACACCTGCTATAGGTGGGTAACTATGCTTTGCCCTCTCTTAATCATGGCAGTTCTAGGCCTCCTCCTACTTTTGGTCACCAGCAGGATAGATACTTCAGCACTGCTGAGCTCCAGGTAGTCTTCAGGTACTGATAGCAGGACCTGCACCAGTGGCCCAAGGTGAAATTAGGCCTTACCTGTTAATTGCCTTTCCTTTAATCCCTCCAGTCCAGTCCAGACGCATGGGTTGTGCCCCTCCCCCCTCAACCAGTAGATATAGACTAAGCACGACAAGCTTTCCTGATGTCATCCATTAAGGATGCTGTGCATCACTAAGCTAGTCAGTATTGGAGTACCAAAGCCGAATTTAAGCCACTAATGACCCAAACAGTTGCTCAAAACTTGGAACCCTCCAACCTAGCCTTCCAAGGCCACTGAGGCCTGATCTCTGGGAGTGAGAAGGAAACATTCCCTTGTCCCATTTCTTGAGTTTCTCCTTTTATTTTATCTTTTTTTGTTGTTGTTGTACATTGCTATCTGGCCACAAGCATTGTCATCATGACAGGGGAACACCTTAACAAGAGTCCCCTGGATTCCGAGCTCCAGAGGCATACCATCACCAACAGACAGAACGGATGAGCACAAAAGGGTAGGTTCTGGACTGGACTGGAGGGATTCAAGGAAAGGCAATTAGCAGGTAAGGCCTAATTTCACCATCCATCTCATTCTTTCAGTCCAGTCAAGATGCATGGGCTGTACCACAGCAGTATCCCTCACAGGGAGAGAGCTACGAGGCCAGCCTACAAAACCCTTGAGCTGAAACATGTCTCCTCCCAAGTCTGCACATTGAGACGATAATGCTTCATAAAACACATGTACCGAGGCCTGTGTCACAGCCCGACAAATCTCCTCAAGAGGAATCAGACTCGCCTCCGTCCAGGATGCCACTTGTGCCCTAGTCAAGTGCACCTGCAGACCTGAAGGGACCCACTTGTGCCTCAACAAATACGCCAAGGCAATTGCTGCTTTCAACTAACATGCTACGGAGGCCTTCGATGCTGCTTCCCCCTGTCATCCTCCACCAAACAGGATAAAGAGGTGGTCTGAACACAAGAAAGACTCCAACTGGTTCAGGTATAGGTGGAGCACCTTCCTGGTATCCAGAAGCCATAGTCGTGGGCTTTCCCCTGGGAAGTCCTCCCTCCACAACACTGGCAGGACGACCGGCTGAGTAATGTGGAAGGGCGTCACCACCTTTGGCAGGAAGGACAGAACTGTCCACAGAACCACCTTCTCCGGGTGGGCCTATTCAAGGACCAGGCTATAAGCAAGAATCGATCCACCTGAGGCATGTGCAGAGGACCCTGTTGCAACAGATTGGGCTTCAATGGCAGTCGCATGAGATCTGTGTACCAAGGCTTCCAAGGTCAGTCCAGGACAATCAGAATCACCCGTCCTGATGCTGCTCAATCTTGTGGAGCATCTGCACTATCAAGGGCAAGGGAGGGAACATATACAACAGTCCAACTGCAGCCAAGGTTGCACCAGCGCTTTGAGCCCCTCCGACATGCGCTTGCGCCTCCTGCTGAAAAAATGTATTGCCTTGGCATTGTCCGCTGACGCCATCAAATCCATCACTGGCTGACCCCAGCATTGCATAATGCCCTGAAACACGGAGTCCTCCAGGGCCCATTGTGCCAGGTCCACTTGGTGCCAACTGAGGAAATCCGCCTGGACATTGTCCTTGCCGACCACATGCACCTCCACCCATTCCAGGCCCGGAGACGCCTCCTCCATCAATGTTGCACTGGCAGTACCCGCCTGGCAGTTAAGATACCTGACTGCCCTCGCATAGTCTGAGAATACCCAAACTGCCTGACCCTCCAGGAGGGTTCCGAAATACTATAACACCAGAAAGATGGCCCTCAGCTCCAACCGGTTGGATCGATCAGGTTGCCTCCTTTGCTGACCAGAGACCCTGTGTGAACTTGTCCAGGAAGTGTGTGCCCCACCCAGAGAGACTGGCATCAGTCATCACCATCACCCCTGTCAGGTTCTCCAATGGCACGCCTGCCATCAAGGCCAGGGCAGAGCACCATTACTCCAGTCTGTCTCTGACCATTTCTGTGTACAGAAGTCGTCATGCCAGGGAGTCCCTCTGAGGGGACCAGCGTGACAGCAGCACATGTTGTAAAGGCCACATGTGAGCCCAAGCCCACAGGACCAGTTCTATGGTCACCACCATGGACCCCAAGAGCTGGAGATTGTGCCATGTTGAGGGCTGTGCCATGCTGAGGAACAGATGCAGATACTCTCGTAACTTGTCCACCAATAGGAACACCCAACCTTCCTGCGTGTCGAATCTTGTTCCCAAATAGGTCACATGGCTCTTCTCAAGGTTCACTACCCAGCCAAGGCTCTGAAGGAGGTCCACCACACGCCGAGTGGCCTCCTGAATCTACCTGAAGGACTGCCCGGATTAGCCAATCATCCAGGTACAGGTGGACGAGGACACCTTTCTGCCATAAGGTCACCACCACTACTACCATGGCCTTCATGAACATCCAGGGAGCAGTAGGAAGCCCAAAGGGCAGTGCTCAAAACTGAAAGTGACCCATGGGGTATGCAAACTGCAGGTAGCACTGATGCTCTATTCTGTGCAAGTAGGCTTCTGACAGGTCCAGTGATGTCAGGAACTCCCCTGTGTGCACCACCACAGTGACGGAGAAAAGCATCTCCATGTGAAAGTGTGGTACCCGCAAGATCCGATTGACATGCTTGAGGTCCAGAATTAGTCAGAAGGTCCCGTCTTTCTTGGGGACAACAAAGTAAATGGAGTAGCGACTGGACCCTTGGTCTGCAGACGCTGGGGCAACCGCCCCCACGAGGACCAATTTGTCGAGCATCACCCTGACCGCTGTTCTCTTACAAGGGATTTGCAAGGCAAGACCAGGAAGGCCTCGGGAACGGGCCACGCCAGTTCCAGTGCATACCCACCTTGGACAACCTCGAGCACCCACTGTCCTGAGTGATGTGGGTCCAAGCAGAGTAAAAGAGGACCCACCTCACTTCATTGGGTCTTCTTGGCAGAACTGGTCCAGAGGGAGTAGAAATCCCTGCCAGCTCCCCACCCCCAAAGGAGGGACCTCCTTTGGATGCGTAGTGTACCCTCTGAGGGGAAGCAAAACGGGCAGCTTGGAACCTCTGAAAGTCTTGGGCTGTCCCTGAGGAGCCCAAGGAGTCTTGGACCCCCTCGACTTATCTTCCAGGAGCCTAGCTGCCTTGGTCTCCCCTGGGTCCTTGACTAACTTTTCCAAGGCTTCCCCAAACAGCTTGTCTTTGAATGGCAGCCGGGAGAGCCGAACCTTGGAGAAAAGATCCGCCAACCAGTTAAGCAACCACAACAGGCAATGTCCTGTTACCATGGAAACCATGCTCTTAGATGTTGTCTGAATCTGGTCATAGAAAGCATCCACCAGGTACACCGTTCCAGACTCCAACATTGCTGCCTAGGAGCCGGACACCAATACCCAGCAAAGGCAGGCCCTGGCAAAGTATGCCCTACAGACGGAGGTCTGAAGCGCCAAAGCATTGGCCTCAAAAGTCTGTTTGAGCACTGTCTCTCCAGCCTTCGATTCTATGGGTCCTTGAGAGCTGCCCCTCTTTCATCCGGAATGGTGGTCTTTTTTGTCACTGCGGTCACTAAGACATCCACCTTGGGCTGCTTCAGCAATTCCTTCTCCTCTGCAGCAAGCGGGTATAGGGAAGAGATGGCTTCCCCTCCCTGAGGCTGAATTCCTGAAGCTCCCACTCTGCATCTATCATCTGTTTGATGGCCCTATGCACTGGGAAGAAATCCTGTGGAGTTCAGATCCCCTGCAACAGCGAGTCTTCCAAGACGGGCTCCTCAGTGGCCATGACTGACATGTTCAGAGCCCCGAAATAGTGGGATATGAGAGTGGGCAGCTCCTCCCTGTGGAATACCCTCACCACTGAGGGTTTGTCCGTGATGTGCCATTCCATGGAATCCGCCTCGGCCACCTAGGAGTCCTCCTAGTCCCCTGTGACCTCCTCTGCCAGGTTCTCTGACTCTGGAGACCACGGAGAGAGCAGCTGCTCTGATTGCTCAGGTATCTCCTGCAGTCTCTTGGCCAGAGGGGCTCCCTCTGAGTCCATGGGGGCAGTGAGCTCCAGAGCCACTGGGCTAGAGGGCCCAGGTGGCAGGTTGGAAGGTGTTCCCCAGCTCTGCTTCAGGAAGAAGGCCTGGTGGAGCAGCAGAACAAATTATGGTGAAAAGGGCATGCCCTAGTCTGAGGAAACCAGATTGGAGGATTTGCGGTCCTTCTTAGACTTTGCCGTGGCCTCCTGACCGGCATGGGCTCTGCCTATGACTTTCCCGCCTCCCTGCAGGTTAAAATGGCTGCCTTTCCCACCAAAATGGAGTCACGGGAGAGTGGAGGGACCTGAGATGTAGACACCTGTGCCCAATCTGTTTCTGTTGCCGTCACTGACTATGCGGATCGCAGGGCCTGTTCTGCCATCTTGTTCTCTTTGGAGCAGAGATGGCAGAGGCCCACCAGAGAAACCATGCTCCTGTTCATGCCGCAGGCCATGCATATGGATTTGCTAGATGGCATGCCACCACTGAAGTCACCACGTTGCCCCTGCCTGCAAGGCCAAGGCCACATTTAGCATGCCGCAAGCACAGTTCCCCCTGAACTAGGGCTCTCCCCCCTGAAACACACACAGGCGTAAAACCAATACACTCACCTGGCTGCAGCTCCAAACTCAATGGCAGGCATTCGGGCTGATGTGGAGGGAAGGACCTGGGGCACCCAGGTTTTCACCACACTGTGACTGAGGCTGTCACAGTCTCCAAATGTTTCAAGGCTCCTCAGCACTCACGGAGGCGGGCAAGAACAGGCAGCCCTGAGCTGTGCCTGCAGGCTCCAATTGAAAACTTCTTTATTACTTAAATTATATTTCTTTTTTTTCTTTGTTTTTGCAAGGAGCACTCCCCTGTTCTTGCAACTGCCAACACCAACTGAATTTACCCTTATGAACTTTCTTCTGCCTTTGGCCACCAACAGAGCTCTCCTTACTCTAGATTTATTCTCTTTGATTTCTTCTCTTTTTTTTGTGTGCCCAATAAGCACTGGAGCCCCAGACCAAAGAACCTACTCGCTAACACCAGCTCAATTATACTTCTGTCCACCAAGGTATCCCTGCAGTTCAGCACAGATGCACAGCCATGTACCCATCTGCTGGAGACTGAGCAACACTGACTAGCTTAGTGATGCACAGCACCCTTAATGGATAACATCTGCAAAGCTTGTCATGCTCAGTCTCCATCTGCTGTTTGGGTGGCACAACCCATGCGTCTGGACTGGATTGGAGGGATGAGATGGAATGACCAGGTTTTTAAAATTCACCGGCCAATGTGTCTAATGTCCCCACTGTCTATCTCATATTGCATGCAATCAGCAATCAGGAAGTACTGGCAGGCACGTTTTAAAAATACGCCATGCTTTGTTTAAATGTAGGTGAGCAATATCACAGATTTCTAGATTTGCCATCCCCAGCACTTTCTAGTTCATCTAATAGAAGAGGAGTCGATCCTGTCCCTCACCAAAGACTTAGCAAACAAAGATGTCTTGGAATAAGAAGAAAAAAGTCTTAATATATCAGCAAGTTGAAGAAAGTTCATTTAAATTTATTATATACTGCAATCCCAGGCACAAAGCTGCCCAATGCAGTTCACAAAATATAAACTAACCTACTACAATCAACCCTAAAAACAAGTAAAACCTCTTCCAGCATCCCCCACTCCCATCCACAGAGATCGTTCTCTAACCAGAACTCCCACGCAAACAACCAAATCTTCTTCTAAAGCCTTAGTATTAATCCACCCAAGAAAGAAAGAGGAAATTCGATGGCTTGTCGCAGTGGTGTTAGAAGTTCCTCAAGGATCTCTGCTGGGAGCTGGACCAACACAGGGAGAGAGGAACGTCAGCAGAGCAGCAGCAAGATTCATCTCGCTCACATCTCCATCTCTCAGCCTTTAACATGCTGCCTTCTGCCCTGGAGCCCAGGAAACACCTCACACCATGCTGCCCACACTAGTTCTGCCCCCCGCAACATCACTTCCAAGGGCAGGGCTAAGATGCCCCTGTGCAAGCTCAACCACAAGCCTCTGGGCAGCTCTTCCCGCCTGTTTCAGAAACATTCACACCACATCTCCCCATTCTCTCACGTAGGGGCTTCAGGATCACGGCCACTGCGACTGCTTCATTCCCAGACACCTGCAGCCTCCGTTTTCACCGTTATTACACAGGAAACTAAAACAAAGCAGTTCACATACAACTCTAAGGGTTTTCCTAAGGGTGTACCAAACATGCATAAATCTTGGTATTTTAGTCATATATGCACAGAATTGGTTGCTCGTGCGTATAAATGACATGGTCGGGCAGAACTTAAGGTTGTATGTCCAACTTATATAATACCATAATTAGGCACATTCCTTGCAAATTTAGGAGAGCGTATTTAATCAGAAGAGTTTGCATGTACTTGACTTTATGAAACAGGCATGAAATATTTGCACAAGGTCAGTCAGCTGAAAACCCCCAAACACCAGGTCTGATGACATAAGTTCACTTAGCTATTCCATGTCTAACTGAAACCTGCCTTAGCTCTAAAAAGGGCTTAAATTTAACTCTATTATGCTCTTTTCACAATTATGCTTTAGTGGGAAAAGGGGAGGAGAGGCCACTGTGGATCAGGATTACATTTGATTCCTAAAAATGGCAACCCAGCATGAAGAGGACCTTGAATTCCTCTTCATCAAACACAACAAGAGGGAGGGGGTGCAAATCAAGTTCTCTCCCAAAGAACAGAACCCCTCAAAAGACAATCACTTCCATCAGCACAACTATGGAACTCATCTCAGATTCCACCCAAGCTTATAAACTTGTGAGGATTTTAAATATCCCATGGCATCTGCCTTGGACAGATCAACACAGATTTTCTGTCAGCAGTGAACTCGCTACTCTGCTCAAACTTAGGACATTGTGTGGATCATAAGCTTGATCTGTTTTTTTTTCCATTCCATTGTTGATCCAGTCAGTCCATTAGTAAGAGACATTATTGAGGAAATGTTATAAAAGGATATTTTATGCATCAAACACCTCTTATCAAATGACCCCAGGGCTTACACATGCAAAGATATGCACAGTGCCAAGAAGGTAGGTAGTTTTATGCAACCCACATGTAGGGGATCTTTCAGAGCTAGAAATAAGGGTGCACCAAACACAGCTGGAGCCCAGGAACCATGTGGTATTAAATCAGAAGGTCAAAGGTGACAATAACAAGAACGTCAAAAATCATCATGCCACAATTAAAGGACTTTTCAGAAGACCTATGAAAAAGAACAGTTGAGGCTCATCTGTCTGAAGAAAGTTACACAGACCATTTCTCAACATCTGGAACTTCTTCCTTCCACTATCAGACAGCCTACTCATGGAAAAGGCTGAAAACTATAGTGACTCTACCATGCACTGCCAGGATCACTCCAAGAGTAAACCATAAAATCACATACAAAGTCCAAATATTCCCTGACTAACAGCTAAAGATCTTCAGGCATCTCTCAGTGCAGCTTACGTGAGAGGGTTCATGTGTCAACCATCAGAAAAACCTAAATGGGAAGGATGATGATGGGAGAATGGCTACAAAGAATCCACTGCTCTCGAAAAAGGGCGCTGCCGCCCTCTGCAAGTCTGCATGACCCACAAGACTTTTGGAATAATGTTCTCTGGACAAAGGAGTCCAAAATGCAACTTTCAGGTCACAATCACAAATATTTTGTTTGGTGAAAAACAAACACTACTTTTTAAAGGGAGTACCTCATCCTGACTGTCTAATATGGGGTGAAGATATCATGGTGCTAGGATGCTCTGCTGCATCACACCTGCATTGGCCGCCATCATTGATGGAACCAAGAATTCTGCTCTACATCAGAAAATTCCAAAGGAAAACTTGAGGTCATCTGTCCATAAGTTGAAGCCGAGTCATAAGTATCATGCAGCAAGATAACAACCCTAAATATTTAAGTAGATTGATTACACAATAGCCAAATGGGAGATTGCATAGTTTGGGCTGACAAAATCAGAGTCCCAACCGCAACCCCACTGAAATGTTATGGCAAGACCTGAAGCGAGCTATTCATGGAAGGAAGCACTCAAATGTCTCAGAACTGAAACAGTTCCCTATGGAAGAATGGACCAAAATTCCTCCAGGATGATGTAAGAGACTGATCAACAGTTACAGGAAACATCTAGTTGAAGATATTGCTGTTTAGGGAGGTGCCACTAGTTACTGAACGAAGGGCTCATACATGTTTTTGCACAAGGATACTTATTGTTGAATAAATCACCAAATATACTTTGTGCTCGAGTTATTTAACGGCCTTATGATTAGCTCTTAATCTAAATCTTGATAAGAGAGAAGGATGTTTTGAATATATACTGTGCAAAGAAACAGACCATCCTAAAAGGTTCACAAGCTTTTTCTCAGTACCACAAGTGGAAGGAGAGACCCCCCTGATCCAAGTGTGTAGAGAGAGACTAGCAGCACAAGGCAGGGAGGAAAGTTGTGATGGGGCAGCTGGAAGGCGTGCACCACACTGACTGCCCAAAATTCCAAGGAGTGGTCAGTCCAATGGTCGTTAAGAAACAAGGAGAAGCAGGGCCACCCCACCATGAAACCAGACGTGAAGGGTCTCATCTCCTGAAAGAAAAATCTTCAATACAACCAACACATGAATCTCTAAACTACTTGTAATTCCAGCAGGCAGAACCACACTTTACTTCCAGATAGGAGGAAGTACAAAATGGATCAAATGAAGGAGGGGGCCAGGGACTGGAGGTCAGTGATGGGAAGCTCCTGGAAAGGTTGGCAGCTAAAAGAGTTAGAAAAGGGACTGAAAGAAAGCAAAATGCATCTACTTTGTGTTATGCTATGATAATCAGCAATGACTCGACCGCTTACATTGCACAATTATCATGTTTGTTTTATGCATTACTGCCTAGGCAATCAAAGAGCATAACACCAATATAAGCAAACATTGCAAAGTAAGCAATACAAATATGAGCATAAAAACAAACATAATGCCATTAAATTAAAATGTCTGCACAAGAAACAACAACAAATAATCACATTAAAATGTAAGAAAGAAAACTATAAACAGTTAAAATTCTTAATTAATGAAGTAAAGAGTCACATCTTTAATCACCTAAATGTGGAATAATCTGCTGCTGGATCAGATTCTCCAGAAAGGAAATTTCATAGAGGAGACACAAAGCAACAAAAGACTAGATAATTTTGCCTCCCTCCTCATAGGACCACTAAAATTCTTCCTGGGCTGATCTTAGTATGCAAGGTAGTGTGTTAAAAGACAGAGACTCCTGGGTAGACTTTGAGCCCTTATCAAGTTACGAGTATTGTTTTAAAAATTACATCAAAGCTTCAAATCAAATAAGTACAGAACTGGAAACTGCGATAGCTTTTTTTTAAATTTTTTTAATACTAGTGTAATGTGATTCCTATTATGTCATTCATTTAATTTATTATATTTATATACTGCACATTGTGGCAACCTTAAAGTACACAGGGAGTTGAATTCTGTATCAGCCTCAGTTTTCAGATGCACTTCATTGGAAGGCCCATGTATAAAATGTTAGAATAATCAAAAATGGAGAAAATAATCTTGCACTGTGCTCCCCAAAATCAGACATTAAGATATGAACACAATGGGCATATCGTCAAATGCAGAATTACTATATTACGTGCAGAGCCGCGCCATATCATTAAACTAGAGACACGAGTTTTCACAGGAAGCTGTAGCCTATCATCAGTATCCAGCAAGGATTTTGTCACAGAGATTCCCCGTCACCTCTCTTGTTCGCTCTGCCACCAAATCCACTCACTATGCTTAACAAACTCCCTGGGCTATGAATTTAGCCTTAACCCTGCAGATATGAATGACCCACAAATCACATTGCAACTACTATTTGATATGAAGCTTTACAGCCTCGGCAATCGTCGGTTAGCAGAACAACTTCAAGTAGTAAAAAGCTTCTCTGATGACATCAGGTTAACTTTTTACCTGGACAAATATGCTGCAGCAGGTTTCGTTACAAGAAAACTGAGTAAAACTGAAAACACCTCTCAGACTGAAGACTAACACAGAAGAACTTCAGCAGTAAGCTGTATGGAAATATCTAGGCATAAAGGAGGGAGAAACAATCCAGCTCAAATTACTGACAGAAAAGATCTAGGAATGTTACAGGAGAAACTGGTATTAAAAACAGCTTTAACACTACGAAATAAGATATAAGCAATTAATCACTTTGTAATCCCTTTGCTCTCATACTGCTTTGGAACTGTAGACTGGCCCCAAAAAAAGATCTTAAAAAGTTGGAAAAACAAGAAAAGTCCTCCATGATTATGAAGTAATGTATAAGAATCAGTGTATGGTGAGACTATACATCCCAAAAGCCACAAGGAGGAATGAGCCTGATAGAAATATAGATAATACAAGCAGAGTTACTATCAGAGGCCTCCAGGCATACGAGTATTTAACATATTTAAGGTAAATATCCCGAATCAGTCTCCATCCTTAAAATTAAACACGCATTCTAATAAATGGAAGAAATGAGTGAGAGTCTACCAGCATACAAGGGGAAAAAGCAACAGAATCTACAAAATAAGAGAAACATCTTGAACATTTTTATATAAAGATTCAGAATGGCAAACAAGAAAAAAAATGGCAATGCATAAATATGACAGGAGACTGAAATGTTACTCCAGGAACCATATGCTGACACTTTACTTGACCTAGGAATGGTTAAGGAGAGGTGAATATAAACCTAAAGATGAGAGACCGTTAATTTAAACACAGGAGAGCAAACCACGGCCAAGATGGTTCACAGCCAGCATAGAAAGAACATCAGTAAGACAGACAAATGCAGATTCTATGGTTACACAGTTCTTTGCTGGCTGTGACCTGCTGATGTCAGAAGATCTGTTTACTGCAAAGCACAATAAAGTAAGAGGGTTCATCCACTGGAAACTGTGTGAACACTAGACCACATTTGTATGAGAAAAGCACTGGGATCATGACCCAGGCAGCAAAGAAGTTGTGATCACCTGCAATATTCCTATTTCCACGGATAAAAAAGATTTAAAAAAAAAACATATTGCAGTACATGAGATGTGGAAATAAGGATCAACACACAAGCTGTATGCAATATATTAAGGTTTTTGGGCGAGGGTTGGGGGCTAGCTCAGGCCTCGTCAGAAGCAGCTCCAGGCAAGTTAAATTCAGATACAGTAGATTATTTCCCTTCCCCTCAAGGGCTTCCAATATAAATTTGTACCCAAGGCAATGAAGATTTAACTGACTTGCTCAAGGTCACAAGGAGCGTCGGTGGGATTTGAATCCTGGCTTCCATGGTTCTCAGCCTGCTGCTCTAAACATAAGGCTATTCCTCCATGCCATAGTTAATCCAATAAAGAGGTATCTGTGACAAGCCTTCCAGTGTAATCCTCTCTCCAGCAGGTAAAGGAAAAAAGCGCAAGAACGGCATTAGGAATAGAACTGTTGGTAGCAAGTGACTATAATCTGTACTGAGTGGGAAGAAAGAGAAGATCCTCCGGTATCATTAAACATGATCTATCATAGTCTAAGAAAATGTGATGGAAAGATATAAACAATGTCCTGACTGTACTGGGCAGCACTAGCCCGATTAAAAAGAATTTCCATACACATCTTGATATATTACACCTTATGAACTCCAGGAGTCGTCTCTCTTTGGAACAGTGCAAATACTGAGACGAGCATTTGCCGTAAATCTGAGACTGAGATAATCCCCAACATACCCTGGCAGAGGAATGAGGTTCATTCTTGTCATGGTATGTGCAAAATTAACCCATTCGGAGACATTACCGCCACAGAAGTGGTAGACCAGCCCAGACAAGGGGGAAATACATATTCACTGACAGATTTTTACCTACAAAAAAGAACTTCTGTTTTTACTAGATTAATTCATAATTTATTTTACAATATCCAATTGCTCATTTCATAGAAATATAGAAAATGATGGCATATAGTTTATAGTGTGCCAAGCACTCATTACACCTCTGCTTGATTATGGAAATTCTCTGTATCAAGGCCTCCCCCAGCAAACCTTACACCCACTCCAAATGGTGCAGAACACTACAGCACGCATCATCACTGACACGCCAAGATCAGAACACATCACTCCTATCTTACAGACAACTACACTGGCTCCCAATGGTGGCCAGAGCAAAATTTAAAATAATCTTGATCATTTTCAAAATCATCTCCAACAATTCCCTTCAGCAACTGTCTTACTTCCACCTGACTTCCCCCTTCTCTCCCCCTCTTCCCAAGCGTCCACATGGTTCTCTTCTCTTTCTGCTGCCCTCAATCACATTGCCCCTCTCCGTCCCCGGCCTCCTTCTCACCGTCCCTCTCAGCCATGGTTCCGGCCTGGTCTGTTACTGCTCCGTGCGCAACTCCGTCGGGCTGAACGATTATGGCGTAAAGCCCCCTCTCCCTCCTCCCTCTCTCGTTTCAAGTCCGAGCACTCTTACTATAAGTCCCGCGTCCATCTAGCTAAACGGACTTACTTCACCACTGCTATATCCTCTGCTCCTAACCAGACCCGTCATCTCTACTCTGTACTCCAATCCCTTACCTCCCTTCAATCCTGCACCACCACTTTGCCCTCTGTCCCCTCCCCCACTCCCTCCGATCTTGCAGACTATTTCAGTACCAAAATATCTACCCTCCGACACTCCCTGCCCTACTGTCCTTCTCCCATTTCAAGTCCTCCCCCCTGTTCTCCCCCTTGCTCCCCTCACCTGTCCCACGTCTGGCATTCCTTCCACCCACTCACTTCCTCTGAGCTCATTGCTATCATCATCTCCTCTAAAAAAACCTCCTGTGCTCTGGACCCCATCCCCACCCCCTGGCTTCTCACCCCCTCCCTAGCCCTTATCCCTCCTATCCTCTCTATGATTAACACCAGTCTATCCTCCGGTGTATTTCCCCAACCTTGGAAGCACGCTCTTGTACGACCTATCCTTAAAAGTCCTCTCTTGACCCCATGATTCCCGCGCACTACCGCCCAGTCTCTAACCTTCCCTTCTTATCTAAAATCCTCGAAAAAGCTGTCTTCTCCCAACTTTCTGCCCATCTTGATTCTACTCACTTTCTCCACCCCCGTCAATCTGGCTTCTGCCCCGGCCATAGCGTCGAAACTGTTCTCCTTGGTTTCCTGAATGAAATTCACACTGCTCACGACCGTGGTGATCTTTCGGTGGCAGTTTCTCTTGACCTCTCCGCTGCCTTTGATCTTGTAGACCACTCCCTCCTCTTAGCCCGTCTTCGCGAAGCGGGCCTCTGCAGCACCGTTCTGCACTGGTTTCACTCTTTTCTCTCCTCTAGGTCCTTTTCAGTTCTCTCTGCCTCTACCCCCCCAACCGCCTCTACACCTACTCCCCTGCTTTGCAGTGTCCCCCAGGGCTCTGTTCTGGCTCCCCTCCTCTTCAATGTTTTCCTTACCCCCCTTTCTCTACTGGTTCAACAGCACGGGATTCCTGCCTTCTACTACGCTGACGACCTCCTTCTTCTTTACCATACCTCTCCCCTTTCCCCTGACCTCTCCCCACTGAACACCTGTCTCACAGCTGTAGCCCACTGGCTTACCACTCACTGCTTACATCTTAATCTTGCAAAGACTCTGGCCATCTGGTTCTCACGTGACGGTACCCCTCCCTTGGTTTCCCCCTCCTTTTCTGGCTCCCCCATTCCCTTAGTCTCCTCCTTCCGTTACTTGGGTGTCCTTTTTGACCCTGGCCTCACCTTTTGGGATCACATTGCTCACATCTCTAAGACCTCATTCTACTTTTTACGTCAGATCCGTGCTATTCGTCCCTTTCTCTCTCCACAGGCTCTTTCTACCCTCCTTCTCTCCCTGGTTATATCTCGCATCGATTTTTGCAATTCCGTCATGTCTGGTCTCCCTGCCTCCCAACTACAACGCCTCCAACGCATCCAAAACACAGCTGCCCGGCTCATCTTTCATGCATCTATCCGTGATCATATCACTCCTCTCCTCATCCGTCTCCACTGGCTCCCTGTCAAGTTCCGCAGTCATTTCAAGATTCTGGTCCTTCTCCACCGTGTCCTCCACACCCACTCCCCTCAGTATCTAGCTGACCTGGTTCACTTCCATAACCCAACCCGTTCCCTACACTCCTTTCACCTAAATCGTCTGCATCTCCCCTCACCCACTTGTGCTCACCTCCAATCCACCCGTTCCTCTGCATTCTTCTTCCTTGCTCCCGCCCTGTGGAACTCTCTCCCCTCTTCTATCCGCCTCGAACAGGACCATGCCACCTTTAAGACCCGCCTTAAAACTCACCTCTTTACCCTTGCCTTCGACCTTCCTGAACCTCCCACATGATTTGTCTTCCCCTCCCCCTCTCCTCACTTTCCTTTCTACTGTCCTGTTGTATGAATCTGCCTAGTTTGCTTTCCTATCAATTGATGTAACTTCTTTTCCTTTCTCTTCCCACCTTTTGGTGACTGTTTTGATTTGAACTCTGTAAACCGCTATGATGTACATTGCGTTTAGCGGTATATTAAGTTAATAAACCATAAACCATCTACCATCTTTCAGCAGATGCACTACAAGAAATCTTAACAAGAAATATTAGTAATAGACCAAGGAGGAACAACAATACCAACATGATCAGCACACCTTCAGAATATCAGAAGACTAAACAAAATACATCAAGAAGAGCTCCATCATTAATAGCATCCACACTATGGAACTCCCTCCCAACGTGCCTAAGGGAATTAGAGGACATCACAGACTTCCGCAAGGCCCTTAAAACCCTGCTGTTCACAGAAACATATGAGCAGATTGACAACAGTCCCCAAAAGACACGCAACAGCCCACACCCAAGTGGGATAGTAACGTAAACACCCCTGCAAAATCAATACCTAACCAACACAGCTAAACCCACGACAATATAATGATAAATGTAACCCTCAAATTGTGTTGTCTTAATGTTTTGTCTTAATGTTGTTAAATACCTTCATGTTAAATGTTGTAAAGCACCCAAATGTTAAATGTAACCCAACTGTGATGTGATGTAACCACTTTGATTGTACGATAAGGTGGTATATAAGTCTGTCTAAATAAATAAATAAAATTAATAGTTTATCTGTGCTTGATATACTGCCTTTGGCATGTATACGAGATTATTTACAAAATAAATCATTGAGAAGCTCAGAAAGGAACTACAATAATAATAGGAATAAAGACCATGTGGCCTCTGCCCACCCATAAGAATTATTAAACTCTATAATCCCTCCCTCTTCCTCAGAGAACCTCTGTATTTCCCCCATGCTTTCTTGAATTCAGATACAGGTCTTATCTCCACCATCCCCACTAGGAGACTGTTCCATGCGTCCACCGCCCCCTTCTGTGGGTCTGTCCCCTTTAATCTTCATCATATGACCCATTGTTCCAGATCTTCCTTTCAACTGGAAGAGGGCCACTTCCTGCACATTTAGACCATGGAGGTATTTGAATGTCTCTATAATATCATCCTTCTCCCACCTTTCCTCCAAAGTATACATGCTGAAATATTTAAGCTTATTTCCATATGCCTTATGACAAGAAACACTGACCATTTTAGTAGCCATCCTCTGCATTGACTCCATAATGTTTATATCCTTTTGAAGGTGCAGCCTCCAGAATTGCACACAGTACTCCAAATGAGGTCTCACTAGAGACTTGTGCAAAGGCGCTATCATCTCCTGTGTCATGCTGGCTAGCCCCTCCCTATGCACCCAAGCATCCTTATGACTTTTACCACTGCCATTTCTACCTGTTTTGGCCTCTTTGAGATCATCTGAAACAATCACACTCAAGTCACACTCTTCTTTTATGCGTCGAAATGCATTACCCCCTATACTGTACCGCTCTCTTGAGTTTTGGCAGCCCAAATGCATGACCTTGGATTTTTTTTAGCATTAAATCTTAACTGCCAAATTTGCTACCATTCTCCAGGCTTCACTAGATCCCTCCTCATTTTATTAACACCTTCTTCCAGGGATCTACCCCATTGAAGATTTTGGAATCATCCAACAAAGAACCAAACCTTTCCTGACAGACCTTCTGCAATATTGCTTATAAAAATGTTAAAAAGAATAGGATCAAAGACCAATCACTGTGGCATGTCACTGGTAACACCCCCATCTTCAGAGTGAACTCTGGCACCTCCCATTCAATCAGTTTCTTACTCAGTCACTTTAGGGTCCGTCCCAACGGCACTCAATTTATTTATACAACGCTGATGCTGAATGGTGTCGAAAGCCTTGCTGAAATCTAAGTATACCACATCTGGCACTCTTTCCCTGATCCAATTCTCTGGTCAGCCAGTCAAAGAAATTAATCAGCTTCATCTGCAAAGCCATACCATCGTGGATCCTGTGATTTCTTGGCTTCCAAAAACCGCACCGTCCTCTGCTTTAGCAGCGTTTCCATTAATTTACTCAATTGAGGTAAGACTAACCAGTCTGTAGTTACTAACCTCTTTCTTGGTTCTTGATTAATGACTGTAGATGAGCCTACCCCTAAGGAATAATAAAGCTGGATACCAACTGTGCATATAGAAATGAAGCCAGTCAGTGGCTTCAGGGAAATAGGAATGAGTTAAGGTGATAATACTGGTCCCATGCAATGCCGCAAAACAGTTTTCAAGGGAGGAGAGTCTCCTCCTTGGTTATTATGAAGGCAGCTAAAAATATTAGAGAGAAGAAGGAACTGCAAGCTATAAAGTCTGGCTTAGAACAGAGGATACAAAAGGGAATAGGACAGAGCTATCTGATAACTTCTAAATTATAAATAATGCATAAGAAGCCCTTTTTTCAGTGAATATTAATTTCTAGAACATGAGATCATAGTACGAGACTCAGAGAGGATAGACTCAACATCATTAAAGAATTCTTTCTTCACGGAAAGAGTGGTAGATGTATGGAAGAGCCTCCCAGGAGATGTGGCAGAGGAGGAACCATATTAAAATTGAAGGCGGAAGATGGGCACACAGACAGTACTCTGACTCTGTTGTGGAGAAGTGAAGGCAAAGTCAAAGTTTGGATACGGTCACCAGTATTCACAAAAGGAATCAATTATTCTGGATCCCAAAGCTGAGCTCAAGTCAAGTTACAAATCCAGATGCAGTTGGTGGGGGCCTGCTGGTGAGGGCTTTCAATCCAAGGGCTTCATTTACTAAAAGATACTACTACCATGGAAGCGTGCACTAGTATGCATTAAAGCATTAACTAGCATGCATGTGGACAGAATTAGTGTGCACTACTGTAGCAACACATTATAGTAAATCCAACCCTAAGCTTTTGCCCAAAACAATGGAAGGTGAAGTGACTTATCCAAGGACACAAGGTATCAGATTTGAACTCTGGCTTCTCTGGTTCCCAGCCAATTGATTCCTTATCGGCCATCACACTCCATTTCTTGTATCATAGAATTAAAAGAGTAGGCAATAAAATAGCAGAAGAGTTGCAGTCCAGATAAGTGCAGGGTAATGTATACAGAGAAAAATGACCCAAACTTCTCCTACACAGTAGTGACCTTCAGTGTGGTTGATACCACTCAGGAAAGATCTTGGAGTCCCTCTGTACCGTTCTCCCAAACAGGGGTCCCTAACTAGTGTGCTATGAGGGAACCTCACTTTTAAAGAGAAGACAAATGAGACAACGCCATTGGAGCCGGCGCTGAAGTCTTGATCTGCATCTTCAGCTATCAACCGTGCTATTCCCTCCCATCTACAGAGGTCAGTGAGCAGAACATCTGAAGCGTAGCTACCTCCTCTCTGCATGGGGTGGGCAGTTCTCTTGAGACTAGCAGAGGAGGCGGCAATGCTTGTCCAATTGCTCTTGCCAACTGGAGGCTATCCCAAGGGAGGAAGGGAAAGTAATGATGCCAGGAAAGTTGGTCAGGGCCAGATCAAGGGACTGACTGTGGAGCCCTGAGCCAGCTTTAGCTTTTGCACCCCATCTTTGAGCCAGTCTTGGGCATCAGCTGTGCAGATGGGCTAAATTTTCAGCTAGCACAGACAATGGCATTTAACTTAATCCATAGCTGTCGTGCCTTTATTCATGTCAGTTGCTGTGCGCCGTTGAGTTGATGCCGACTGGCATGTTCACCGCACTATGTGCTTAGTTCAAGCCTTCTCTTCAGCAGGCATACACTAAACGTATAACTTATCTGGATAGCAGCTGAATATTTGCTGCCATTCAGATAAATGTTTAGCTTACCCTTGATCTCCCCCCCCCCCCCCACAGCTATAAAGAGAACATCTGGCTGTTTAGCAACTGAAATAGCCCAATATTATCCACGTATTTTTTGAAAATACACAAATAGGCTAATTTTGCATTCACCAGTGAATGCATAATTGCCTTTGAACACTGGTCTGAGAGAGTATATTCCAAGAACAGCCAATATAACTCACCCAATCATGGGTGTAGAGCAGATGTCGGATGTTTCATTTTACGTTCTAGGTATTAAAAAAAAATAAAGACTATTCAAATTCTGGTGTCACATTAGTAACAACAACAGCACAAATTCCCTCCACTGTTAGGCATGGTGTGAAACAACATAAAACTCTGAAAACACAAACTCGGATGCTTCCCCATGCCAGGCACCAAATCCAAGAACTCAAAGTGCATCAACCTTACATATGAAAAGTCAGCACAGCAAATATTTCAACCAGGGCTATTTTGTTGCGGGAGTAGGGTAGGCAGTGATATGGAGTACCAGCACCTTTTTCATTGCCTGCTAAAATTGACCCATGGTCCTCA
Source organism: Ichthyophis bannanicus (assembly GCA_033557465.1). Classification (NCBI taxonomy): domain Eukaryota; kingdom Metazoa; phylum Chordata; class Amphibia; order Gymnophiona; family Ichthyophiidae; genus Ichthyophis; species Ichthyophis bannanicus. The sequence continues at coordinate 162,485,518 of CM066041.1, forward strand.
TGTATTAATGAAAGAGCCCCACATATGAGGACTGGCACCTTTTTTTCTAACCTAGATGGATTCTAACATACCAGTAGCCTCCAACTAAGAAAAGAAGTTGCACTACTATAGATTCCTACACAGAACCTACATGTTAATAGAATCCTTACACATGCAAACCTTCACCTAATAAAGAATAAGAGAATGCATATCTAGTTCTAATTCGTACACAAAAAAAAAATGAAACGGAAAACCCAAGAAGGCAGAATGTGAACCATGGAACACTGAAGAAAGAGAAAGAGAAATAAATTTCCACCTGTATAGGACAAAATGCAAAGAAATGCAAACCTTCAAAAGCTGACATCTTTCATTTTCTAAAACCCCCAAATAAATAGGTCACCATTAAGCCACAGTGGTAGTGTTTTTGAAACACTGTTTGCAGTGCTGTGGATATGTGGCAGCACTTGCCATGGGGGGGGGGGGGGGGGGGGGGGGGGGGGGGTGGGGGAGGGGGAGGGGGAGGGGCCATACATGCAGGATTGACAGTCAGCTGCTTTAGGTCAGAGCTAGGTGGAGTAAGTTAGAGCAACATCTTTTTGCTCCATGTATGTATATGGCTAGCGGCTGAATATCACTGTTATCTGTACAGCCAGGGAGTGTTCTCGAGCTCTGCCCATTACTATCCAGAAAGTGCCGAGGGCTTTAGAAGGAGATTTCAGCAGCACTGAGCAGATTTTTGATAGAATATATTCCAAATGTAGAGCAGAGTAGGGACATGCCTAGGGCAGCATCCCCCCCCCAAAAAAAAAAAACTTCACCTACCCCAAAATATGAACAGCTTCCCTTACACAGAAACTGAGGTGGGTGAGAAAGAGGACACAGGATTTCTGCTCAACTTCCCTCCACAGTGAAGAAATGAGCAGTCTCCTGCCCCAAGCCTTACAGGTGCCGCTTAGCAGTGCCAGAAGCTCCTACGCCCCACTGACCCTGCCCCTGCCCCACTTTATGCAGAACCACTGAAACAGCAAAGCCCGACAGCGACAATACATAGAAAGGGGGAGAGAGCTTGCAGCAATTTCAGGAACTTTCCCTCCCTCTCTGCAGAGAGAAAAACCATGACACCCCCATATACTCCTCTCCCCTCCCACAAAGGAATCACGACACCCCACACAAAAATCACGACACCCCCATATACTCCTCTCCCCTCCCACAAAGGAATCACGACACCCCCATATACTCCTCTCCCCTCCCACAAAGGAATTATGACACCCCCATATACTCCTCTCCCCTCCCACATACAAACCAAGACACCCCATATGCTTCTCCCCCCCCCAAAGAAATGACACCTCATATGCTCCTCCCCCACACAGAAATCACAACACCCCCATATACTCCTCTTCCCTCCAGAGCTGGCCCATCTACTAGGCAGCTAGGCAGCCACCTAGGGAGGCAGACTTCTGTGGGTGGCAGGCCATGTGCTTCAGCACACATGGCCTGTTGCTCCCCCCCCCATGTGCCCAGCCGTGGCGCCCTCCCCTGTGCTAAACCATGATGCCGCCCCCGCTGCTGCTGATTCTGGCAGCGGGCTTCAGCACATGGCCTACTGCTGCCAGTGAGCCACCCACTGCTCAAATAAGCCACAGGGGAGGGGAGGGGAGGGGGGCACAGCTCAGCATGGGGGGAGGAGGATGGCATGGCACGGTGCGGTGCATGGGGGGGGGGGCGGCATGGCTGGGGCTTTTGCCTAGGGTGACAGAAACCCTTGGGCTGGCCCTGCTCCCCTCCCACACAGAAACCACAACACCCCCATATACTCCTCTCCCCTCCCACCCCGCAAACCATGACACCCCATTTACTCCTCCACACAGAAACCATGACACCCCATATGCTCCCCCCCACAGAAAACACAACACCCCATATGCTCCTCACAGAACCACGACACTCCATATGCCCCCCCACAGAGAAACTACGACACCCCATACGCTCCTCTCCTCCACATAGACCAGGACACCCCATTTACTCCTCCACACAGAAACCATGACACCCCATATGCCCCCCCCAAAGAAAACACGACACCCCATATGCTCCCCCCCCACAGAAAACACAACACCCCATATGCTCCTCAGAACCACGACACTCCATATGCTCCCCCCCAAAGAAAACACAACACCCCATATGCTCCCCCCCCACAGAAAACACAACACCCCATATGCTCCCCCACACACAGAAAACACAACACCCCATATGCTCCTCATAGAACCACGACACTCCATTTGCTACCCCCAAAGTAAACACACCACCCCCTATGCTCCTCACAGAACCACGACACTCCATATGCTCCCCCCCAAAGAAAACACAACACCCCATATGCTCCCCCCCACAGAAAACACAACACCCCATATGCTCCCCCCCACATAGAAAACACAACACCCCATATGCTCCCCCACACAGAAAACACAACACCCCATATGCTCCTCACAGAACCACTACACTCCATATGCTCCCCCCCTCACAGAGAAACTACGACATCCCATACACTCCTCTCCTCCACTCCACATAGACCAGGACACCCCATATGCTCCTCCCGTCACAAATCATGACACCACATATGATCCCCCCAAACACACACAAACCGCCCCATGAGTTTCCAATACATGCTCCCAGACTAGGATACCCCTATACATACCCTCTATACACACCCCCAAACTCCAGCACTTCCATACACTCTCCTCCATAACACAAACCACAACACTCCCTCTACACACACACTTCCCTACCTACACACTAGCTCCCCAACACAAACCACAACACCCCCAGATTTCCATCCAGCACTCAACACAAACTCCACATACACTACCCACACCCAGCCCCGCCACGTACCCCTCCTCCTCCTCCTCAGCAAAGGGAAGCTGGAGGCTGCCCCTTAACCTGGTTTCGTCCCTCCACAATAGGCACCGCAGAGCAAAGGGCAGCTTGGATCCCGAGGATAGCCGGCAAAGGACGAGTTGCAGCGGCAGTCCGACTCCCCCCGGGCCGCATCTTCCGGCGCTGAAGGCGAGTGCAAGAACTTCCACGAGCGGCTCGAAACCCTCCTCGGACCAGTGCAGCAAAAAATCGGAGCAAACCTCTCCCGAGCGCTCCGGCTCCCGGACTCGCGCCTGCCCCCTATCTGCAGCGACAGCAGTTACTGGCCGCAGAGAGCAGACATGCGACGGAGAGGCGGGAAAGGGACAGGCACAAAAGCCATGGGGGGGGGGGGGGGGGGCGACACGATCAAGATGTTTGTTCATAATTTGTCAGACACAGCCCCCTTCCTTCCCCTCCCTCCATCGCGCCTGCAGCGATTTCATTTATTTATTTATTTTAACCTGCAATTTTGTATTTGCTTTCCCAAAACAGATAGACGTGAGGAGAGTATAACCCTCCAAAGCTTGTCAAAAATATATTTAGTTAGCCCATTAGCAAGGTCTCACCTACGACGTCTTTTTTTTTATCTTTATTTGCACCCATCCAAGTGGACTTGCACGGCAAAAATGAAATATATCAAAGAATTCTTAAGTTAAGAAGAAATGCTAACTAAATAGATGCGATTTTAGAAGCCCTATTCACAACTTCTGCATGTAAAATCGGGCATTTATGCACGGAAAAGGCGATGCTTAGAAAGGCTGATGGTACAGAGGTGGATGTCCTTAATAAATAGAAACTGCGGGGGGGGGGGGGGGAGACTCTAGAGGTGTATTTAAGAACTGCCATACTCGTCCATCAAGCTCAGTGTACCTGTCTCAGAGAGCGGATACACGTGTGCGACTGCATTTCTCCAGGTTGGAGAGTGACATCAGCACCTACATGTGGATGCCGGTCGTTTTGCGAACCTACGCGTATAAAAGCAGCCAATTAGTCACAAAGGTTGCTATCTGTGTCTAATTTCAAGCTGGAGGGGGACATAAACAGTGGAGGACTAGTATTATGATTAGTTTATTAAGCTCCTGCTGATCATGACACCTCTAGGCGCCTTCCAAAACAAACATCTTAAAAAATAAAAACATTCAAAACATAATCCTTACATTCAAGGCTTTTTTTGAGAAGGTACGCGGTGGCACCCTTTTTTTATTGCCCTCTAGAACTGGCCCATAGTCCTCATGTATTAATGGAAGTGCCCCACATGTAAGGACTAGCACCTTTTTTCCCCTATAAACAATGCACTACTTACATTTATCCACATTCCATTCATACTGGGCAAACAAATAATAATCATCATCATCATCATCATCATCATATTAATCCACACATCAGTGACAAGAGGGCAGAGGAGCCTGGAACAAAATCCATCCAAAATACAAGCAAACCAACCAACAGTAGCTGAAAGGCAGTGAGCACAAATGCTCAAAATCTAGCCAACAAAGTTCCTGACTTGGAAACCCTGATGGTGGAAATGGACTTGGACGTTGTGGCCATTAGAGAAACCTGGTTTAACAAGTCACACAAATGGGATATAGCCAATATTGCAAAGGTAGCTATGATGGGAGAAGGTAACTTTAATCTACCAGATATGAATTGGAGTATCCCTTCTGCAAATCTAGAAAGAAGCAAAAAGATTGTGGACACCTTCCAAGAAGATGCCTTCCTGCTCAGACAACTGGTGATGGAACCGATGAGCGAAAGTTCAGTGCTGGATTTAGTACTCACCAATAGAGATACAATGGAGATAGTGGGTTGAATGTCCAAGCAGGTGCCCATTTGAGCAGCAGTGATCATCACATGGTGTGTTTTGAGGTAAAAGCGAAAGCAGAGTCCCCTCACAACAAGCTCAAAGCTCTGGACATCAAAAATGCTGATTTCAGTAAAATGGGAATGTATCTCTGATGGAGAAGCTGGCAAGGTGGAAGGAGATAAGGGAAGTGAAAATGCAGTGGGTAAACTAAAAGAGGCAATAAAAGGGACAACAGATTTATTTGTAAAGGAAAGTAAATAAAAACAAGAGGAAATAGAAACCTTATATGGTTCTCCAAAGAAGTGGCTACACAAATAAAGGCAAAAACCCCACAGCTTTCACAAAATTTTGAAGATCTCAAAAAAGAGGAACACAGAAAAGAATAAAGGATAAAGCTAAAAGAGACAATGAGAGAAATAAGGATAACAAAAGCAAAGGTGGAAGAAAAGAGGGCTAAAGATGTGAAGCGTGGAGACAGAACTTTTTCAGGTATATTCGGGAGACGAGGAAGATCAAAGGTGGAATTGCAAGGACAGATTTGTGGAAAGTGACATTGAAAAAGCAAAAATGCTAAACAAATACTTCTGTATTCACAAAAGAAAATCCTGGAGAAGGACCACATATAAGTGATAAATATACAAACGGGAATGGAGTAAATAGCACACCATTCACAGAACATGATGCGTTTGAATAGCTTAAGAACATAAGATAAGCCATACTGGGTCAGACCAAGGTCCATCAAGCCCAGTATCCTGTTTCCAACAGTGACCAATTTAGGTCACAAGTACCTAGCAATCCCCGTCTCCCCCCCCCCCCCCCAAAAAAAAATACAGGTTACACAATGCTTGTATTGGGGCAAGCAGTGGATTTCCTCGGGTCCCTTTTAATAATATTTATTTATTTATTTACATTCTCTTATATACCGCGCTATTCTGCATCAGTGCGGTTTACATTGAACAAACTGAAATTACATTGAACAGGGCATTATAACTTGGAGATAACCCTCCATAGCCCATGTTCCCTGTAAAATAGTTAAGTGGCTTGCCCAAGACCACAAGGAGCACCTGTGGGACTAGAAACCCCAGTCCTTCCGGCCCAAGGTTGCTGTCCTCTAGTGGGATTTGAGCCCCCAACCTTCCGGCCTGAAGTATCTTGCCCCAACCACAAATGGTTTATGGACCTTTCCTCCAGGAACTAGTCCAAACATTTTTTAAACCTGGCTATACTAAAAGCTTTTACTACATTGTCCGGTAACAAATTCCAGAATTTGATTACATGTTGAATGAAAAAATATTTTCTCTTATTAGTCTTAAATAGGTTACACTAACATCATTGCATGTCCCCTTTCTATATTTTGAAGGCGTAAACAATAGATCTATGCTTACCCATTCCACTCCATTAATTTATAGACCTATCATATCTCCCCTCAATCGTCTCTTTTCCAGGCTGAAGAGCCTAACCTTTTTAGCTTCTTTTCTTAGGGGTATCCGTCCATCCCCTTTACCATTTTGGTGGCTCTTCTCTGACCTTTTCTAATAATGCTATATCCTTTTTAAGATACGGCAACCAGAATTGCACACAATATTCAAGATGCGGTCGCTCCATGGAACTATAAATGCATTATAATATCCTTTGTTTTATTCTGCATTCCTTTCATTATGACTCCTAGCATTCTATTTGCTTTTCGGCCACTGTGCCACACTAGGCAGAGGGTTCAACTTGGTTACTCGCCTGTAACAGGTGTTCTCCAGAGACAGCAAGAATCAGTCCTCACTTATGGGTGACGTCAGCACCATCAAAGCCCGCACAGAGCAATTTCCCAGCTCTCAAAGAAAGTCCCTAGGATTGCTGCCACACATGCGTGGTCCTCCTCCCACCCAAAAGGTGCCATCCCGCTCAGTCGGGTCCCAGAGCTAAAGCCCTACTAAGCAAATGGTAAGGGAAGGATAAAAAAAATTGCAAATCTTCAGGGGAGGTGGGAGGGTAGTGAGGACTAATTCCTGCTGTCCCTGGAGAACATCTGTTATAGGAGAGTAACTCTGCTTTCTCCAGGATCAAGCAGGAAGTCAGTCTTCACTTATGGGACTCCCCAACTACAGGCTACCGAACCTGTAAGCCAAATGCCTCTGTGAGGTTGTGAGCAGAAGTCGATGTTCAAAGGAAGCCTGAGTCCTTGGGCCTTCGGGGCAAGCTCTTGGTAGATGCAGAAGGGTCGGAGGGCAGGAGATGCTTATACCCCAAACAGATTACGGAGTACAGCCTTACTGACGGCACTGTCCTGGCAGGACTCCCTCTCTAGGCAGTAGTGCGAAGTGAAAGTGTTTGCTGAAGACCAGGTCGCAGCCCAGCAGACATCCGCCAGAGGCACTGAGTGCAGCAAAGCCACCCACGCCACCTTGGCACGGCTTCAGGAAGTCGCAAAACGGAACTGGAAGATCGGCCGTGCTCCATCAGAGCAGGTGTCTTTCCTTTGGCGTTTGTGTTCGGTTGTGAGACTTCGCGGAACCCATCTTGCATACACGTTTGAATATCCCAAAGAGTCAATAACTGCCATTGCACTACCTCTACTGACGGAAAGCTGTACGGACAATTCCCGACTCGTGATGCACCGATCCGCACGAATAATGTCATCAGCACGCTGCAACTTGTCTGGACTGGTGGCTGAGGCAGGACGCCCAGACCTTGGCCGATCTTCCAGTTCCGTTTTACCACTTCCTGAAGCCTTTACTCTCTTCACCCATCGTCCAACGGTGCTCCTATCTACCGCAGAACTTCCATACACAGCACACAACCGTTTGTGAATGTTTCTCACACTTTCTTTCTCCTCCACCAAGAATTCAATTACAGCTCATTATTTGTACCGTGTGTCACTCACAGACGCCATTTGAAGGATCACTACCACCTCGCTATTTGTTAAAAAAGAGGTAAAATACCTGGGTGTAATAATAGACCATACTCTCACCATGCTACCACACATAAAGCAGACAGTAAGAACCATATTTCATAAACTCAAAACCATACAACACCTAAGGCCCCTCCTTGACACACATGACTTTAGATCGGTTGTTAATACACTCATCACACCCCATTTTGATTATTGCAATAGTCTCCTAATTGGCCTACCACAAAAAACCACATACCTATTACAAAGAGCCCAGAACATCTGTGCAAAAGTAATTACTAAAGCTTGTCTAACAGACCATGTGACCCCTATACTCCTAGAACTACATTGGCTCCCTATAAACAGCCGAATCAGATACAAAATTCTCCTAACAACTTTCAAGCTCCTAAACGACATCGCCCTCTCACACCTATCAACACTACTACAGACCCCATCCGAATCAAGAGCTCACAGACAAAACGCAGCTCACTCACTTGATATACCAAAAACATTCACAAAGACTAAAAAATCCTCAAGTGCCAGAGCCTTCACGTTCACTGCCCCCATGCTCTGGAATGATCTCCCATTAGGCCTCCGTATCATAAAAGACCTCTCCCAATTTCGGAAGGAACTCAAAACCTACCTATTCTCCGAACATTTCCAAATCCCCTACCCCCCAAGTCCTGTCCCACAGCATCCACAGACACACAAACTCAAAAACTCCCAAAACCGCAATTAGCTAACCCCACACAGTCCCCTCACACACACACAAAAAACTTATGAAAAATGGAAATAAATTCCACCACTTACGCATGACCTATGATTATTCTGTAACACATTGTATATAACCACTTGTAAATAACCTATGTAAATAGTTTGGACAGTTTATCGCATTTATTGTTATTTGTAAAAAGTTAGAAAGTTTCTGTTCAATGTAAATGTATACCGAAGTATACATAATTTGTTAACTTGTTCCATGTAAACCGCCCTTGATCTCTGGAAGGGGCGGTATAGAAGAAATAAATAAATAAATAAATATACGTACCATATGCGGTGGCTGAAATTAAAGAAGGGGTGAAGCCTGTACCATACCGCATGTGGCTGTTTGAATTAAAGACTAATTGACACATTTTATAAATTCAGCTTAATGAATAGATTTACTGTATACTCTATATAAAAATATTTAAAAAGTACTTTTTTGATGCTGTGGGTTGAGATAAATAATATGTTTATTTAATAAATTAGGGGAGTTTTTTTGAAGACCAGTGATGTGCGAGATAAGATTTCCCCGATAGCAATTTGTTTTGCCAAATAGAGAGAGTACTGAGGTCTTTTTTCTCCCCCTTTAGTGAGTATAGTTGGTATTTGGCATGTCCATTGGTTTCCGTGAATGTTTCAATATATTTTGTATCCACTTAGACAATCTCTTCCCACACCTTCGCTTAACCCTATCTATTAACTAAGAGGTTTCCTTTTGGGTTGTTTGTTATAGTATCTCTTAGTGCAGTGGTGTTAGTGTGATGTGCAAAACTAACCCATTTGGAGATATTGTCCCTTGAGAGAGATATAATAAAAGTAACATAACCCCAATAAAAGGTAAAGCCACCATACTCTGTACATACAGTAAGCTACCAAGATATATCTTAGGTAGACCTACTGTATCAGTTATAAATTACAATACTTTAATCTACTATTACAAGATCCTTTGTTTCCAAAAATGGTTTTAATTGGAGAAAATCATGCCTCCTGAACTAACGATCTCATCCATAAGGCCACATTTAAAGAACAATAAATCTGACCCTAGATCTCCAGCATCATATTGGCCCATCTCCAGCATACCACTATTAGCAAAAATAATCGAAAAGGAAGTGCAAAGGCAATTACAAGACCACATTGATATAAATGCTCCCCTAGACACACAACTACATGGGTTCCAGCAATATCATGGGGTAGAGACACTCCTAACCTCCCTAAAGAGCACTCTCCTCAAAGGAATAGAAACTATCAAACAAAGCTTCATATTCATAGACATATAATCTGCATTTGACTCAATCCACTCCATACTACTGGACAGACTGACCGAGATAGGTATTAGCGGAACCCCTCTGACATGGTTCTCCTCATACCTATCGGGTTGCTGGTCACAGGTCAAGATAAAGAACAGAACCTCCAAACCTTTCCAAATCCACCAAGGAGTACTGCAGGTCTCCTCACTGTCAGCCCTCCTATTCAATATATATATTCAACCGGTCTGCAAAATTATACAAAATCACAATATAAATTACCACCTCTACGCAGATGACTTGATGGTCTATATCTCTTTCAACACAAGAAAACCTGACTACGCCACCATCACCAATTGCTTGATATCAATCTCAGAATGGCTCACACGTCGCAATCTCTTAATCAACTACAATAAATCTGAGGCCCTGACAATCACCAAAGACGCTGCATACAACCCACCAGATAACCTCATAATAGGAAACCGGACAACCCCAGTAAGGAATGAAGTAAAATAACTGGGGATGCTCCTAGACCAGAGGCTTAACCTTCAAATGCACATTAAGAAAACCACCTCCAAAGCGTACTATAAAATAAAGATCCTTCAAAACTTACGCCCTCTATTAGACCACAACCACTTCCGCACCATATGCCAGGCCATAATCACTCCACAAACTGGATTACTGCAGCCTGCTACTTCAAGGATTACCCAAAAGTACCACCCAGACCTTACAAATAGCACAAAACATTGCGGCTAGACTTATAACGGGCACAAAAAGACATGACCACATTACTCCAACATTACACTCCCTTCATTGGCTCCCTATCCGATCACGCATATGCTACAAATCAATTCTAATGATCTTCAAGATCTTACATGGCCAGTCTTCTGAATGCCTAAGCAAACTGATCCAAATAAAAGCCGGACAACAGATTGTAAAGGAGCCAGCATCAAAACACTCTCTCAATCACTACTATCAAGACCAACACCTCACAAACAGCAATCCAGAGAGTGTTCGAATTCTACAGCCCACATCTTTGGTACTCACTCCCTGTCCACATATCACAGATATAGCTGACTTACGAAAACAATTGAAGACTCACCTATTCATAGATTACTACAGCATGATATCAAATACACAGCATTAAAGATAATGAACGACCCACAACCACACCACCTCAATAACACACAATGCATAGAACATACCGCTGCTTTGTAAATAGTTCTACAATGCTGCACCAATAATTGGTTACATGTCTAGTGACTGTTACTGTTTATTGCAAAATAGTTCTGAAGAACCTGTTCCCTGTAAAACTGTTTGAGTTCATTGTAAACCGCCTTGATAAACACGAAAGGCAGTATATAAATAATGTCAAATAAATAAAATAAAAATAAATAAGTAAAATCTGGGCAATAGGGTACCTGTATATTTACAGGGACTCCCACTTTATTCACATTTTAATTGCCTCTGGTGCACGCCTGTGACAGAGACATGACCAAGTGCCTCGACTCTATTCTTGCAGTTCTCTTGAATAGACAGGGAGGAATTAATCTTTCCATGGGTACAAGTCAGGAGATCTGTTTCTGCTCCAAACATGTGGAGGCCAATTCTAAGCAGGAGGAGTGGCTCAGTGGTTGGGAAAGGTTACCTCAGGCCGGAAGGCCGGGGGTTCAATTTCCGCATGGGGACAAGCAACAGCAGACCGGAAGGACTGGGGTCTCTAGTCCCATGGCCACTCCCTGTGGCCTTGGGCAAGCCACTTAACCCTCCATTGCCTCAGGTACACTTAGATTGTGAGCCCTTTGGGGACAAGGGAATAAAAAGTACCTGTTAGTATACATGTAAAACCGCACTGATTCTAAAGAGCGCAGTATAAAAAATAAATAAATAAATGTGTCCCCCCGGGCTGTCCGGTCATCCAGATGGCTCAGGGAATGCAACCAATTCTGCTCCAGAGCAGAAGCATGGCATAAGGCTGGGATGTCCAGGATGTGTTCTGATTCAGGCACTCAGGACATCCTGGCACTTACCCAGCTTGTCCAGCCTGGCTCTTGCATGGAGTGGTGGTGGATGGCATCTTGTTGCTCTGCCATCACAGCTCCATGCAGGAGCTGCAATCACCGGTCAGTGCCAAAAACTTCATTCTCCATAGCCCCAACCCCGATCGGGCCTGCCATGGCCAGAGTCAGGCTGCGGTGAACCCCCTGCACCCTCTTACCTTTTTTTCGGGCCCGGATCCCACATATTGTGCCATCCAGGGGGACTTATTCCACCTCGGAGGTGGAATAAGTCCCCGTTCAAATGGCCGACCCTGGAATCGGTCCTGTACATCCAGAGTAGGCATCATGCCTCTGGCCCACCATCGTGCCTCCCTCGGACTGCCCCTGTACAGAGCTCCCCACACATCTCTGCTGTACGTGCGGGGAGCTCTGTGGGTGGATGTCCATCCCCACTAAACGCTGCACCGAAGCTACCCCATAATGATAGACAATATTAGATGGGAATTAATAGGCCAGCCCCGTGCAGCACTGCACCACCAGGAATGAAACTGACAGACTGGATGAGCCTTAGAGTTCTCATCTGGCATTAGAGTCTGCTTTTCTACCTGCAGTGATGTATACTAGCCGAAAATAAGACCCCCAAGAAGCTTTGTTCCATTTCTCCCTTAGCATGAAGGCCGCAAGTGCTAACAGCTTCCTGTTGCTACTTTCATCAGTCTCTCACAGAACGTTTGTGGTCTGTGCACCAGCTGCACTCCTTTTCTGTTAGCTATTTCAGAAAATGTGTGCTCCACTATTCTAAAACCATGCTCAAAGTGGATCACAAGGTAATACAAAAAAAACTATAGAAAATACAAACATAAAACTCCACAAATACCCTGTTCTTCAAAGCAAAGTCGTCAAACGTTTTAGAAGATTGCAAATTGCCATAAGAGTCCATGAGGAAGTGGGTGGGTGGCCGGTCCTTGGCATTTGCTGTGCCATATTACCCTTGTCTTCAAGTTGGTAGGCTGGAAAAAGGAGTTCCACTGGCCGCAGTTTGGGCATCCTTGCAATCAGACCCAAAGTTAAAGTAAAAAAATAAGCTTTAACCTTCTTGCTAATAACAAATAATCTGCTTCCTCATAAATCTGAATTGGTAATGTATTCCATAACCTTGGACCTGCTATAGAAAAGTGTGATTAGGCCTGTTTCAAGAAGAAAACTGACAGTAATGCTGTCTTATAGGCATTTATACGCCATCCAGTCAAATAATTGTCTAAATCACTCTTTAAATAAATGGCCATCACCTTAAACACAAGGGTAAAAACCTTTTTTCAAGCTACAGGCAACCAATGTAACCCTTTTAAGCAAGCAGTAACCTGATCACACGGACCTGGATTAGTAATTAACCTGGCTGCAGCATTCTGAATTAACAGAACAATTCCGAACAATGAATGTCGCAGCCCTGCAAGAAGAGAGTTACACTAATCCAAAGGGCCAGTAAAAGTGGCTGCAGCCCTGTCCTCCATGCAGAAACCATTGACATTCAGATGTCTCAGCCACCCAAAGCAGTTCTTGCTGGGGCTCCAGTGAGAGCTTAGAATCAAAGGCAGCTCTAGATTTCGAACCCAAGAAAGAAAAGGAAAACCTTTCTTGATAAAACTGAATAGATTTTACTGGCATGAGAGAATGATTGGCCCAAAAATTCTGAGTCATTTAGAGAGCCAAGATTGGTAAATTGTATAGCCTGTAGCTGTTCGGTGTGGTCATAAGGACATAAGATTAGAACATAAGAGTGTGTCACTGTTAACTTGTGCGTCATGTATCAAACTGTGTAGAAATAAGATCAACAAATAAGTTTTAAATGAGTCCTTTCTATCGGATTAACCTAAAATACTTTCAAAAGGCCTCATCTACATCCTGTTCGTTGACAATCACATTACTGTGAACTAACATGATGACATAATACTGGTTAAAATAGTGTGGCTGCCATATTAATCCACTTTAATGGTAATTAAATGAAAAGAAATAAGGAAAATAAGGTGATACTTTTTTATTGGACTAATTTAATACATGTTTTGACCAGTTTTGAAAGTTAAAGCCTTCTTCTTCAGGACAGTAGGAGCAGCAGAGGACAATACCAGAATATATAAGTCAATCACCAAAGCATTCCCGTGACAATCTCTGGGGAAGATGTGGGGGAGAGGGGGGGAGCGAGAGAGATGGGTGGATGATCAGAGGGTGACCAGGCTGTAAATATTTTTATATTTTATAATGTGACAGGAAGCCCATATCTTTATTAAGCCTGGTCTGGTCCTATTGAAAGTGTCTTATCATTTGAAACCTTCAAACAAAAATGGCACATCCCCAAAATCATCTCCAAGAAAATGGCACCTTCATTCAAAACACTCAGGTAAAAACTCCTACAATAAATAGAAAAAACCTCAGAGTCCCCTTGTAGTGACATACAATCCAGAGCTGGAAAACCTGAAATATCATAAAAGATTTACAACCACAACGTCAGAAAGATAAATTACTGAGAGATTCTTTTCTCCATCAATGGTGACCTTCTGACAACCACCGAATCTGAGGCAAAAATGAATAAGAATTAGGCTCCCAGTAGAAGCCCAAAAAGAGGAGAACAGCACAAATGCCTGCAAAATACCAAGCTGCAATATACCACAGTTACTGACATGGGAAAACATTCAACATAAGGGAATATGCTGTTCCTATAACGTGAACTACATTATTCAATGCAGAACATGTGAATAATGCTACATTGGAGAGAGAGACAAACGTTAAAGAATCAATTCACACAGACATAAGATCACAATTCACAGAGCAGACTGAGGTGTCATTTCTGTCACCTTGGTGGTTGGACAGTACTTCTCAGCAGGACCGTACCAAGCTAGAAACATGCCCGGTGTGACTAACACATCTGGTGCCCCCTCCGCTCCAACTACATGCAGTAACTCACTCTTTTGGATCTTCCTGGAAGTCCATTGATGATATCAGCATTCTTCCTGTACTTGTGCCCTGTGTGGCTGCACCACTCACACAATCCTTGGTACGGCCCTGCTTCTCAGGACCAGAACACAGCAACCAATGATTTTACAGTAAAAGGCCAAAGGCGATTCAAGTCAATCCAAAAACATTACATTTTTGAAATCAAGATAAGACACTTTTAGTCAGATCAGACAGGGCTTAATAAAGGATATGGACTTTCTAGCACATTATAAATATTTACAGCCTGGTCACCCTTTGATCACCCATCTATCACTCTCACTGCACCCCCCCCCCCATATCTTCCCCTGAGATCGCCAATGGAATGCTTTTGCGAGTCACTTATATATTCTGGTACTGTCATCCATTGCTCATACTGTCCTGAACTGAAGAAGGTTTTAACCTTCGAAAGTTAGTCCCAAGAATGTATGAAGTTAACCATAATATTGTAATAGGCAAAAGAGTCTTTGCAAAAATCACATATTTACTAAAGCTTAGCATGCATTAATGAATGTTAGCATGTGATAATACCAATGTAAAGACATCATTTAGAAATATTTAAATCTATTCATGCAAAACAGAGCAACCCTCCATAACATAAAAACACACAATCACCTGCACGACCAACAAATACAAATTATCCAGAACCTCACAAAAAGATTTTCAATATAATTTGCAGAAAAACAGGTGAAATGAAACCCCTAAAATATTTTTAAAAACTCCATAATAAAAGTGATTACAGTGTCCATGTCTTGCTGCTGTGAATAAATTAATTTCAGTGTGCCATTGTAAATTCAAGAACTTTCAACAGTATAACACTACAACCCCGGCACAAAATGGCTTCCATGAACTCTAATATCACAGCCACAACATGGCTGCCACAAGCAATGACTCCCACAGGCATCTGCTGATCACTGCCAGTCAATCCAAAAAGTAATCCAGCTGACAACAGGTCTAATGTTTGCCTTCTACGCATTACAAGAAGGTGGGAGACCAGCAATTATTTGTGAAAAATGTTTATGAATGAATGGTTGGAAAGTATTCAGCTCCCTTAAGAAAGTCCTTTTGGGCAAAACAAGGCATTTTTGTTGAGATACTTTTCTAAGGTAATGGATACTGCCATTGAATATTGCTGTTATCACTGTTTAATGCAGCTTATGAATGCTAACAATTGAATTGGGATCAAGGATCTGTGCTGGGCCCATGGCTTTTTAACATATTTATAAATTACCTGGAAATGGGAACGGGAACAATGAGCATGAGTAAAGTGATCAAATTTGCAGATAACACAAAGCTATTCAAAGTTGTTAAATCACAAGAGGATTGTGAAGAATTGCCGGCGCACCTTGAGAAACTGGGAGACTGGGCATCGAAATGGCAGATGAAATTTAATGTGGACAAGTGCAGAGTTATGCACTTAGGGCTGATATAGAGTTAGGAGGGCTATATGCCCCTTGGCACACAGCCCTTCCTGCCAACCTCTTACCCCTTCAATTCCAGGGTCATATGCGACCCTGGCATTGAATATCTGGGATCACCGCACTGTCTCTCGGCCGCAGTTGATAACCGGGCAGCAGCGATATTGCAAGCTGTCCATTTAGCTGCTGCGCTTAAAGATAGGCGAGCTTTTGCCTCAGCTATCTTTTAGGCGCAAGTTGCTAACTGGGCAGCCTGCAATATCGCTGCTGTCCAGTTATGGATTGTCACTGCTTCCGCTCCTCCCTAGAATACCCCCGACACGTCCTGATGCTAAGCGGCTAGCATCAGGGCGTGTAAAGGAGAAGAGAGGGGATATTCAGTAGCACTAACCATGTTAGTAATGTTGACTATCCCACATTGCAGCATTTACATGGTTTACAGGGCTGCAAACTGTCTAAATGCTTTTCGAATATCGGACCCTTAGGGAAGAGCAACCCAAACTATGGTTAAATGATGCGAGGTTCCACATTAGGAATCATCACCCAGGAAAAAGATCTGGGCGTCATCGTAGGTAATACCTTGAAATCCTCTGCTCAGTGTGTAGTGGCAGCCAAGAAAGCAAAAACAATGCTAGGAATTATAGGGAAAAAATGGAGACTAAAACAAAGGATATCATAATGCCTCTGCTCGTATTGTTCCATGATGCAACTGCACCTTGATTATTGCATGCAGTTCTGGTCGCTGCATCTAAGATATAGCGGAATTGAAAAAGGGCAACCAGAACGATAAAGGATGGAAGGCTACTCGTCTCCTGGAGAGCACCCGGGGCACCGTATGGGTTTGATGCTGCTGCCCTTGTACTTCTGCCTCTGAATTACAGGCAGCAGTTTGTAGCATGTAGAAACAGAGTTTGTAACAAATCCTGTTTACACTACCCTGCTTTCAGATGTCCATTATCTGTGCACCTGCTTGGGACTTGGCATACAAAACATTTACCTGTTCCATGCTAAGCCACTGGTATTTTTTGTTGAAACTTGAAAGGAAGGAAAACAGAAGGGGTAGGGACAGAAAACAAAATTGGACGAACTATAAAGAGCGATGGGGCAGGAAGAGAAGTTGATAGACAGAAGGTGAAAAAGTGAGGACAGAAAGGGAAGAAATAGATAGAAGGGAAGGAGCTGCTCCTGGGCAACCTATATGACGGCAGCAGAGTTCAAAGCAGCATGCGTTAGAGGTATGCACTATGCCTGTATTTTATGCATATTCATAGTCTGAAAACCCAGCTGGCTGGGGGAAAGAAGGTGTGTCTGGTTTGAGCGCCACTGTGATAGACCTCAGTGAAAGCTCCTGTTAAAACATGACCATAGCAACAGAATACTGTCCCTGAAAGGAAGGACCAGACCTACACAGAGCAGCCTGAGGTTTCTCTGTCCCTCTCATCGGAGCCATACTGGTAAAAGCTCCCTGAGTTTCTCTGTGTACAGACGAGAGGAGACAGGGAGGGTCATATGAAAGACAGATGTCTTTTGACCCATAGCAGCCTGGTTCTCTTTAGGCCTCCAGGTCAGCCTAGCTCAGTTCTTCTTAGATTACTTGAGTCTACCTCCTTTCACCCCATTTCATGAGGTTTCTTTTCATCAAAATAGCCCTATCTCCTGTGAATTTATACTTTGAAGGTATGTAAATATCACTCTCATAACTCACCACCTATCTTTCAGACTGTAGATACATAAATCTTAAATCTGTCCCATATGCTTTATGATAAAGACCATTGACCCAGATTGGCCACTGTAGGAGACAGGATATTTGACTTCTTATTTTATGTTCTTATAACTATTTTAATAGTCACATTCTGGACTACTTTACATCATTTTGAAGGTATTTCCTCCATAACTGTACACAGTACTCCCAATAAGATCTCTCCAGAGACTTACACAGAAGCACAACCACTTCCTTTACCGTACTGGCCATTTCTCTCCCTATGCACCCAAGCATCCTTCTGTACTTTTCCATCGCCTTTTCTACCCATTTGGCCATCTTAAGATCATAAGATATGATCATTCCCAGGTCCCCCTTTTCTTTCATGGAAAGAAGTTCTTCACCCCCTAGACTATATTGCTCCCTTGGGTTTGTGCAGGCCAAATGCACGACCCTTCACTTTTTATCATTAAATCTTTGCTGCCAAACTTTCTAGACTATTTTTCAAGATTCACTTGCTCTCTCATTGTGTTAATCAGACCTTCCAGGGTGTTTACCCTATTGCAGAGTTTGGTATCAGCCACAAAAAGACATACCTTGCCCAATAGTCCTTCTGCAATATCACTTATAAAAATGTTGAAAAGAATTGGATCAAAGACCAATCCCCGTGGCAGACTACTGGCAAAGTCCTTATTCTTAGAGTGAACTCCATTTACCACTATCCTTTGTTGCCTCTCGCTCAACCACTTTCCAACTCACTCAGAGCACATCCCAAGGATGCTCAATTGATTTATAAGTTGCCTCGTGGAACCATGACAAAGGCTTTGCTGAAATCTAAGTATACCACATCTCATGTTCTCCTTCAATCCAGTTTTCTGGTCACCAAAGAAATTGATCAGATTTGTCTGACAAAACCTGCTTCTAGTAAACCATGCTGCCTCAGAGTCTGTGATCCATTGCATTATCCTCTGTTCCAGCAGTGATTCCATGAATTTATTCACTACTGGACCAGACTGAGCAGTCTGCCGTTTCCAGCCTCCTCCTTACTTTCATTTCTAGTGGAACCACATCTAGTCCTCTAGAACCACTCCGGACTCTAAAGAAGCTTTGAGAAGGACAGCTGAAGACATCAGCTGTCACAGAGTATAACTGGGAAGCAGAGACCCCATGGCACTGTTGTTGGACTGGCAACCAAAAAAGAGCAGGCAGGACAGAGTCTATACTGTCAGTGCTCCATAGAGTACCAATATCTGAAAGAGAGACCAGGGAAGAGAGAAAGGGAGGAGCAGGGTAAAGGACAAGGGATGAGGTGTATGTGTGTTTGTTCTGAGGGGGTGGGGGGGTGGGAGGGGAGGTTTCACACCACCTTGTTGTATCCTTTTCTTGCAGGTATATGATGTGACGGACATGTCTGCTTCTTGCACCCTAACATTAACCTGGGCAGTTTTGGGTCAGAGTTCAAATATTACAGGTTCATTTGCTTCAGTTGGGACTTGTCTCTCCTATTTATTTTTGATCAATTTTTGGAAAGGTAATTTCTGTGCATAAAATATAAAATACTGTTTACCCATAGAAATGTCTTAAAAATTATCCCCAAAATTACAAAATACAAACTGCAACTATAAGATTGATCAAATTCTAGGAACAGGTCAATATAAGGAATAGCCTTTACTTATGATGGAAAATTTGCATATAAGACTGTAAAGCGTAGTTACTCACCTGTAACAGGTGTTCTCCAGGAGCAGCAGGAATCAGTCCTCACTTATGGGTGACGTCGGCGCCGACGGAGCCCTCGCGGAGCAATTTTCCCCAGCTTTCAAAGAAAGCCTTTGGGAATTGCAGCGCGCATGCGCGGTCCCCTTCCCGCCCAAGGGTGCCATCTTAGCCAGTCAGATGACATAGCTAAAAAAGACAGCATAAAAATTTGCAAAAAAACTAAAGCAGATGATTGCAACTCCACGGGGAGGAGGGAGGGTTGTGAGGACTGATTCCTGCTGCTCCTGGAGAACACCTGTTACAGGTGAGTAACTACGCTTTCTCCAGGACCAAGCAGGAAGTCAGTCCTCACTTATGGGACTCCCAAGCTCAAGGCTACCGGAGACCCTAAGCACAAAAATGAGCTCCCTCTAGCTCAGCAGCACAGAAGGAAAGAATCTTCGCTGAATTATTACCCACCGGTAGCCCACATCCAGGATGGAGGGTAGGAGTTGCTCAGACCTCGAAGAGATTACGGAGGACTGCCTGTCCGAAAGCACTGTCCCTGCGGGACTCCCTCTCGAGACAGTAATGGACCGCAAAAGTCTGGCTCGAAGACCCAGTAGCGGCCCGGCAGATGTCTGCCAGCGGAACAGAGCGGAGGTAAGCCACTGACGTAGCCTTTGCCCGAATGCAATGAGCCGTGACTCGACCTTCCAAGGAGAGTCCGGCTGCCCCATAAGCCCAAGAGATACAGTCCGCAACCCAGATGGACAGAGTACGCTTGGAGACCGGGAGCCCCAATTTATTGGGGTCAAAAGACACAAAAAGCTGAGCAGCTTTACGGTGCTCCCGCGTACGGTCAAGGTAGAAGTTCAAAGCCCTTCTACAGTCCAGGGTATGGAGGACCGTTTCAGCTCGGCTGGAGTGTGGTCTGGGAAAGAAGGTTGGAAGTACCACCTCCTGATTGATGTGAAAGGGGGAGACCACTTTTGGAAGAAATTTTGGGTGAGTCCGTAGGACTACCCTATTTTTGTAGAACCGAGTGTAAGGGGGATCAGACACGAGGGCCTGCAATTCACTTACGCGTCTAGCGGAAGTGAGGGCTATCAAGAACAGTGTTTTCCAAGAAAGAAAACGGAGAGAACAGGTAGCCATAGGTTCAAAAGGCGGACAGGTGATCCGCTGTAAAACCACATTCAGGTCCCAGTCAGGCGCTGGCGGGCGCAGAGGTGGTTTAAGTAGAAGGAGACCTCGGAGAAACCTCGCTACGAGAGGGTTGTTGGAGAGAGGTCTGCCGTCCACCGGCACATGATGTGCGGAAAGAGCACTGAGGTGAACTTTGACGGAGTTGGACTTAAGTCCCAGATTAGAGAGGTAAAGCAAGTACTGCAAGACCACCGACACCGGGCAGGAGAAGGGATCCTGAGACTGTCGGGTACACCAAACGGAAAAACGACGCCATTTAAGGGCGTAGCATTTGCGGGTAGAAGGTCGTCGCGAAGCTAGGACGACCTCCTCCACCTCTGCCGGCAGGAGAAGGGGAGCAAGGACTACCCTCTCAGCAGCCAGGCCATTAGGTTGAGAGACCTGAGGTTGGGGTGTAGCAGAGACCCCTGATCCTGAGTGAGAAGATCCGGTTGTAACCCCAGAGGGAATGGATCCTCCACCGCTAATTGCAGCAGGAGCGGAAACCACGGCTGTCTGGGCCAGCGAGGGGCCACCAGGATCATGAAGGCTTTGTCTCGGAGAACCTTGAAAAGAGTCCGAGAGACTAGCGGGATGGGAGGGAAAGCGTACAGAAGGCTCCCCGACCATGAGAGTAGAAAAGCGTCCGCCGCAACCCGAAGGGGGTGTGGCTGACGAGAGCAGAAGCGAGGAAGTTGCCGGTTGTGAGGACTGGCAAAGAGATCCACCGTGGGGAGGCCCCACTTTAGAAAGAGCTTCTGAACTACCAAGGGATCCAGACGCCACTCGTGCGGCTGGAGGATCCTGCTGAGTTTGTCCGCCAGGCAATTCTCTTGGCCTGGGAGATAAACTGCCTTGAGGAGAACGCCGTGACTGACGGCCCAAGAGCAGAGCTTCTGTGCCTCCCGGCAGAGGAGGAAGGAGCCCGTGCCCCCCTGCTTGTTCACGTAGAACATGGCAACTTGATTGTCCGTCTGGACAAGGACGGACTGGTGAGAAGTCAGGTGGGAGAAGGCCTTGAGAGCCAGGCGGATCGCCCTGAGCTCCAGGAAGTTGATCTGCTGAGCAGACTCCCACGTGGACCAGAGGCCCTGAGTACGTGCCCCTTGGCAATGCGCTCCCCAGCCCAGGAGGGATGCATCTGTTGTCAGCACCCGGGCCGGCTGAGGTGACTGGAAAGGCATGCCGAATATCAGGTTCGGCCGCTGAAGCCACCACCGGAGAGACGAGATCAGCGGCTCGGAGACGCGCACTAGGTCTGCTAGGCCGCCTGTGGCTTGTCGCCACTGCTGGCGGAGACACCATTGAGCAGGCCGCATATTCAGGCGGGCATTGGGGGTCACATGGACGGTGGAAGCCATATGGCCGAGTAGTCTCAGGAAGCGCCTGGCGGAGACCAGGGGCTGGCTGCGAAAACGGTCGGCTAGGTCCATGAGCCGTTGAGCCCTGTCGAGCGGTAGGTACGCTCGTGCCTGAGGAGTGTGCAGCCTTGCGCCGATGAACTCGAGATCCTGTGAGGGGAGCAAAGTGGACTTTGCGAAGTTTATAACAAAGCCCAAGTACTGCAGAAGAGTCACCGTGCGGCGCGTGGCGTTGGTGACCTCCAGAGCGGACGCTGCTCGGATGAGCCAGTCGTCGAGGTACGGAAGACAGAGGCCGTGAAGCCTGAGATGGGCCGCCACCCACCGCGAGACATTTTGTGAAGACTCGCGGTGCGGAGGACAGGCCAAAGGGCAGTACTCTGTACTGGTAATGATTTCCTGCCACCACAAACCTTAGGTATTGGCGGTGGCTTGGGTGGATGAGGATGTGCGTGTAGGCATCCTTTAGATCCAAGGAGCATAGCCAATCTCCCTGCTGGAGGTAGGGCAGAAGTATTTCAAGGGTAAGCATCTTGAACTTCTCCCGCACGAGGAACTTGTTGAGGTTGCGCAAGTCCAGGATGGGTCTGAGGCCTCCTGTTCTTTTTGGTATTAGAAAATACCTGGAATAAAAGCCTTGACCTTTCAGGTGGTGGGGCACCGGTTCCACCGCCTGTTCCTGTAGAAGACCTGCTAACTCCTGAAGGAGTAATTCCCTGTGCAGGGGGGGTCGTGGAGGTTCTCCCGGAAAATAGGAGGGAGGGACCTGGTGGAAGTGGAGAAGATAGCCTTCTCGCACGACTTGAAGCACCCAGGCATCTGAGGTGATGCTGGACCACCTGTGGGCGAAGTGAACCAGCCGGCCTCCGGTGCTGGGAGGAACCAGCGGGGGGGGAGAGGCTATGCTTAAGGAGTCAAAACCCCCCACCCTGCGGAGCAGGGGCTGGTGGTGCAGGCTTGGGGGCTTGCTGCCTACGGGACCCGTTACCCCGTCCCTTGGCCTGCTGGCCCTGTTGGGGAGCTGCAGGGGCCTGATAGTGGGGGTACTGTTTGTAGGCAGCCGCCTTCCTGGGGTAAAAGGACTTCTTTCCCGAGCCCTTCTTTTTCTGGGAAGGGGCGGAGGTCTTCCTAGAAAGCCTAGTCCTGGTGAGAGTCTCCGTCTCAATTTGTGCAGCCTTATCAGCCATGGGCTTGCCAAAGAGGTTTTCGCCCCGGCAAGGGACATCGACCAACTTGTCCTGCACCCAGGGCTCAAGGTCAGACGACTGAAGCCAAGCCTGTCGGCGGGCACCGATGCCGGCTGCGGCCACTCGAGCCGATGCTTCAAAGCCATCATAGGCTGCTCGGGACATGAATTTTGAGCATTCCCGAATGCCAGTGGACAAGGCCAGGAACCTCCGCAAGGGTTCCTCGGACAAACCAGTGGAGAAGCCGGCCAGCTCTTTAGCCAGGTCTCGGAGATACATGCCCATGTATAGCTGGTAGGTCTGGACACGACATGCGAGCATAGAGCCCTGGAAACACTTCTTACCAAGGCCATCCAGGTTACGGGCCTCCCTGCCAGGAGGCACCGAGGAGTGCATCTTCTGGCTCTTAAGACGATGCATGGCCGATTCCACTACCATGGAATGGTGTGGTAGCTGTGCTTTTTGGAAGCCAGGGCTCTTGCGGACTCGATAGATAGAATCGACCCGCTTGCTCAGGACCGGGGAGGTGGCCGGACTCTCCCACATGCGGAAGAGTAGTCGTTCCAGCATGGGAGGAACCGGTACAGTAAAGTGTTCCCTGGCGGGAGAGTCATACTGGAGGGCGTCGAGCTCTTCGGCTCGAGGCTCCTCCTCGGGGTCCGCAGGGAAGGCCAAAGCCTTGGCCATATCCCTGACGAAGTCCGAGAACCGGGCATCCTCCGGGGGGGACTGTTTCCGAGGTTCGGACTCAGGTGAGTCCGAGGGGACACACCGAGTCCGAAAAGAATCAGGCGACTCTTCCTCTTCAGACTCCCAGACCGACTCCGACGAGGACTCGGTGGGGTCGGCCCGGGCAGGGCGCGGCGCCTGCCGCCCCGACGCCGAGGGAGTCGGCGTCGGCGACCTCGGTCCCGAACAGGAGGCCGAGGGTGACCTCGACCGAGGATCGACTCGAGTTCGCATCGACTCGAGGATCGGCTCGGTCTCCGGGGTCGACTTAGACGTCGACGTCCCGGCGGTCGGGGCAGCGGCGCCAGCGAAGCCAGCGAGCAGTGCCCGCTGCTGGTCCATGAAGGCAGACAGTCTGCTCTCCAAGGCCGTCAACCTGAGTCCGAGCTCAGGTGACCCAGCAGCCCCCGACTCGGGCCCCAACGGCGTCGGGCCCGACGTCGGCTGTCGCGGAGGCGAGTCCAGAAGGACCACAGGACTTACCCGAGCAGGCAGCTCCGACTCCAGGCGAGGTCGCTTCGTGAGGTGCTCCTTCTCCAAGGACCCGGGGCGGCTATCGGGGCTATGTGACCTGGCCCTCGCGGAGCCAGGAGCATCCACCGACGCCGCCCTCGCGCGGGTTTCACCTTCCGTCGATGGTCCCCGGAGGGAGAACCCCTGTCGGAGGAACTCCGGCGACGGTCCGAGCTGGAACCCCTGG
Source organism: Ichthyophis bannanicus (assembly GCA_033557465.1). Lineage (NCBI taxonomy): Eukaryota > Metazoa > Chordata > Amphibia > Gymnophiona > Ichthyophiidae > Ichthyophis > Ichthyophis bannanicus. The sequence continues at coordinate 162,510,054 of CM066041.1, forward strand.
ACGCGGAGGCCTCCGACGAGGTCCGGGTACGGCTGGGGTCAGCGAAGATTCTATCCCGCTGATGCCGCCGACTTCTCAACGCTTTGGAGGAAAGTTTGCCACAAGGCCCACAGATCATTTCTTCATGATCCGGGCCCAGGCAGCGGAGGCAATTGTCGTGTGTGTCAGTTAGTGACATATTTCGGTCACACTGACCACACCGCTTGAAACCACTGGCAGCCATCGGGGGAAAAAGGGCCCCGGCGAGGTCAAAGGACCGGGCTGCCAGGGAAAAACCGAAACGAAAACTGACTAAGTCAGAAAAACCGAAAAAGAAGAAGAGGACTCGTGACCGGCGTCGCGAGTCCGGGCGGGAAAAAGACCGGCGTCGAACCGAAGGAAAAAAGAGTAATTATGAAGAAAAATCAACTTTTTCGCGGGGACACGACGGGTACGTCTGTAGGGCTCCGCGGAAAAAAGAAGACTGGCTAAGATGGCACCCTTGGGCGGGAAGGGGACCGCGCATGCGCGCTGCAATTCCCAAAGGCTTTCTTTGAAAGCTGGGGAAAATTGCTCCGCGAGGGCTCCGTCGGCGCCGACGTCACCCATAAGTGAGGACTGACTTCCTGCTTGGTCCTGGAGAAGCAGGACTATTTTACCTATGCGGCCTCTACACTGAGATTGGAAAAGGCTCCTTTTTTTTTAGGAATATTATAACAGTCTCACATAGAAGACTATGAATTCCATAGTGTATATTTCCCACAGCAAGCATGCTTAGGCTTGCCAAAGATTTCCAATGACAGGCTGCATTTTTCCTAGCTACCATTAACATGTGAATAACCAGTTTTATTCCCCTTTTATCAGTGAGTCATACATGGGAGCTAAGGGAAATGAATCTCTATAACATGATATGTTCATGACATACCCACATTTATCCTGAAACGTAAGACCCATCTGAATGATTTGTAGTACGACTGGTATGACAGCTGGTAGTAACACATAACGAATTACGGGAGTTCCAGAGAACAGGTCCAGTAAGAGAAAATGCAGAAACTTGTGTAGTAGTGAATTGGGCTCCTTTTAACGATAGAACAGCCAGAAGACAAGAATTCACAGAATGGATAAAGATTCACCCTTTTTTATGAATGGTGTCTTTTGCCCCTTCTCCAAGTATTTATTGTTATTGTTTGTTTGTTTATTAAAGACTTATTATACCGCCCATCACAAAAGCATCTGAGCGGTTTACATACATATCAAAGGCTGCTGGAAAGAGAAAAGAATGCTAATTCAAATGGACAGGGAAGGAAAGTGTAGAGGTAAAGAATAGAGGGGGGGATAAAGGATCAGAGAGCAAGTGAAGGAGTAGGCTGCTAAGTGCACTTCAGCGTGGGGGGGGGGGGGGAGGTTGAAGGCGGAGCAGAAATGGTGGGTTTTTAGTTTGGCCTTAAAGGTTTTGAGTGAAGATTCCAGGCAGAGGGCTGTAGGGAGCGAATTCCAGAGATGAGGGCCGAGGAAATAGAAGGCAGAGAAACGGGTGGATTCCAGATGGGCCTGGGAAGGGGAAGGGAGAGACATGCGATTTACGTGAAAGGAACAGAGAGGACGGTGGGAGGAGTGAAGGCGGACAAGATCAGCGAGGTAAATGGGGATACCAGTGTGGATCGACCTATGAACAAAAATGAGAAACTTGAATTGAATCTGGTAGGGTACGGGGAGCCAGTGCAGGCGGATAAGAAGAGGGGTGATGTGGTCGAAGCGGGAGGTGTGGGTAAGAAGGCGGGCAGCAGTGTTTTGGACGTGTTGCAGGCAATGTAGTTGCGACTGGGGAAGACCGGCTAGAGAGATGTTACAGTAATCCAAGCATGATATGACAAGGGAAAGGAGCAGAGTAGTCATAGAAGGGGTGAGAAAGGGATGGACGGCGCGAAGTTGCTTTAAGGTGAAAAAAAGAGCGTTGAACTACAGAGGAGATGTGATCTTTAAAGGAAAGAGAAGAGTCAATGGTGACACCAAGATAGCATATGGAAGTGAAGACAGGAATAGGAGAAGAGGAGAGCAGAGGGACCAAGGGGGAGGGGGGGACTTCCTGAGGTGAACCAGATAGCTGAGGTCTTAGAAGGGTTGACATGGAGGAAGTTAGAGGAGAGCCAAGATGTCATGGAGGAGAGACAGTTGTTGAGGGGGGTGATATCAGGGGCAGTGGAATCAGTGTGGTGGAGAAGGAGGATATCGTCTGCGTAGTAATAGGCAGAAACACCATGTTGTTGGATCAGGAGAGCGAGAGGGGCGAGGAAGACATTGAACAGGAGGGGTGCAAGAACAGAGCCTTGGGGAACGCTGCATGGGAGAGGGGTGGAGGGGGAGAAGGATCGATAGGAAAGAGTGAAACCAGTGAAGAACGGAGCCGACAAGTCCAGCATTGCGCAAACATGAGATAAGGGTGAGGTGATCTACCAGGTCAAAGGCAGCGGAAAGATCGAGGGAGACTGCAAGAGAGAAAGAACCGTGATCGTGAGCAGCATGAAGTTGATTGAGGAAAGAGAGAAGAATAGACTCTGTGCTGGGGCGAAAACCTGATTGCCGGGGATGTAGGGTGAGGGAGGATTCAAGGTGAGAAGACAGTTGGGTGAATACAAGTTTCTCCAGGAGCTTGGAGAGAAAGGGGAGGTTGGAAATGGGACGCCAGCTGGAGGGGGAGGAACGTGATAAAGGGCCCTTCTTTGGAATAGGACGAATGATTGCATGCTTCAAGAGGGTGGGAAAAGTGCTGGAGGAGAGACTAGAATTGAAAAGGGAGAGAATGTGAGGAGAGAGAGCCAAGGAAGAATCGAGAAGCCAGTGGGAGGGGATAGGATCTGCGGAGCAGAAGGTTTTCCGGGTAGAGGCAAAGGCCCTAGAAAGGGCTATGGCGGAGATAGGCTCGAAGGAGGACCACTGATGAGAGAGGGGAGGTGGCGAAGGAGGGGGAGGGGAAATAGGAGGGGGAGAAAAGGAAGGAACCAGAGGAGAAGGGGAGAGAGGGGGAGGGCATAAAGGGAAGGATAGACAGAGGGAGAGGACCTTGGAGGCGAAGTATGAGACTAGGGAAGCAGGATCAGGAGTAACAGGGGGAGGGAAGTGGGTGGAGAAGGAGTGGGTGGAGAAGGAGTGGGGAGTGGAATGGGAGCGGAGAACAGAATACAACTGATGGGAGGAGTTAGAGGAGGTGGAAATAAGTGATGGTGGGCACTGAGACAGAAGCTATCAGAAGGAATTAGCGCAGTGATGATCCTACTGCAAAGACTGATCAAAGGACACAGCTGCTTTGTGTGTCTTAAGTTACACTGTCCGTTAATAATCACATCAGAAGTCCAAGACCCAATTTCCTCTTTCTGCTGTTCTTTGTTTCCCAGTATTTCTGTTTCCAGGGCTGGTGCAAGGATATAAGGCACAATAAGCGAGCCCTCAATCCTGCCCCCTCCTTCTGCTTCTGCCACTACCACCCCTCTCTCAGGGATCTGCAGCAGCAGCAGCCATCAACCCAAGCCTCAGACACTGCCAGCTGCTTTCGCCCTCTCCGATGCAGACTGCCTACTTGCATGGAGGTGCTTCCAGAGATAAGCAGTGGCTTTCTCTTGGACTACCTTACTATTTATGGACTTTTCCTCCAGGAATTTGTCTGGGGACAGCAGGAATCAGTCCTCACATATGGGTGACGTTGGCACCGATGGAGTCCTTGCAGAAGCATCCCCCCAGCTTTCAAAGAAAGCCTTTGGGAGATGCCACCACACATTCATGGTCCCCTTCCCGCCCAAGGGTGCCATCTTGCTCAGTCAGATGACATAGCTAAAAAAATGGCAAAAATAAAAGATGGTAAAGGAGCAACTCTAAGGGGAGGAGGGAGGATTATGAGGACTGAATCCTGCTGTCCCCGGAGAACACCTGTTACAGGTGAGTAACCACGCTTTCTCCGAGAACAAGCAGGAAGCCAGTCTTCACATATGGGCTACCAAAAGCCCATAGCAAAAACAGGGCTCCCTTAAGGGGAGCCACAAGCAGCAGCAATTGAGCCCATGTACACAGACCACAGTAGGACCCTGGTGTCCAATGATACCAGCAATCCAGTATTTATTTATTTTATTTATTTAGACAGTTTTGTATACCGCCTTCTCCTTCAATCAAAGCGATCACAACACAATTGGGGGATACATTTAACATGCGGGGATATGAGACACATACACTAATACTTACAGGGAACATGGGCAATGGAGGGTTAAGTGGCTTGCCCAAGACCACAAGGAGCATCTATGGGACTAGAAACCCCAGTCCTTCTGGCACAAGGTTGCTGTCCTCTAGTGGGATTTGTACCTCCGACCTTCCGGCCTGAAGTACATTGCCCCAACCACTAGGCTACTCCTCCCCATCCTGAACACAGAAGGGTCAGAGAATAGGAGTTTCCTAAACCCCGAAAAGGTTACGGAGCACAGCCTGGCTGAAGGCACTGTCCCGTCGGGACTCTCTTTCCAGGCAGTAATGGGCTGTGAAGGTATGGACTGAAGACTAGGTGATGACCCGGCAGATGTCCACCATCGGGATAGGCGCACGTTTTCCACCAAGGCTGCCATGGCCCTGACACGGTGCGCCATGACATGGCCTTCCAGCGGGAGCCTCACCTGCTCCTAAGCAAGGATAATACAGTCCGCCACCCATGTGGACAGTGATGCTTGGTCACCACCTCCCCCAGCCTACTGGGGTCATAGGAGAGGAAAAGCTGAGATGCTTTGTGGTTGCCCTGAATGCATTGGATACAGAAAGACAAAGCCCTCTTACAGTCCAAAGTGTGAAGGACCGTCTCTGCCCAACTGGAATGAGGTCTTGGAAAGAAGGTAGGGAGCACCACCTCCTGGTTGAGATGGAAGGACGACACCACCTTCAGCAGGAATTTGGGGTGCGTGCGAAGTACCACTCTGCTCTTGTAGAACCTGGTATAGGGCGCCTCCACCACAAGGGCCTGAAGCTCGCTAACTCTGTGAGCGGAGGTGAGCACGACCAGGAAAGCCACTTTCCAAGAGAGGTAGGGAAGGTGGAAGGTAGCCAGAGGTTTGAAGTGCAGGCGAGTGAGCTGCCCCAACACCACATTGAGGTCCCATTCAGCTGCTGGAGGGTGAACTGGGGGCTTTGATAAGAGCAGACCCCACAGAAAATGGGTCACCAACGGCTGGACCTAGAGGGGCTTACCATCCACCAGATGGTGGTGCGCCGCCAAGGCACCCGGACGGAGTTTGACTTGAGCCCAGATTGACAGAGGTGAAGGTACTGTAACACCAAAGCCACCGGACAGGAGAAAGGGTAGCCCCGTGATCAGCGTACCAAACAGAGAACCTGCGCCACTTGAGGGCATAAGCCTTCCTAGTGGAGGCTTTGCGAGAGGCCAGCAGGATGTCCTCCACCTCAAATCGGAAGGTTGAAGGGGGCCAGAGTCACCATCTCAGCAGCCACGCTTGTCAGCGATAGGAAACCCATATTGTGGTGCAGGAGAGAGCCCCCCTCCTGAGAAAGGAGTCCCGGGGCGGTCCCCAAGGGGATGGGGGATGTCCACCATCAACTGTAGAAGCAGCAGGAACCATGGCTGCCGAAAGAAGCCCTGTCGTGGAGTGTCCTGAACAAGGTCTTGGTGATCAGCGGGGTAGGAAGGAAGGCGTACACGAGGCCTCCCGACCATGAGACCAGGAACGCATCTGCTGCCACCTTGGAGGGGTGGGCCTGCTGGGAGCAGAAGCAGGGCACCTGAAAGTTGTCCAGGCTGGCGAACAGGTCCATCACAAGTTCTCCCCAGAGCCAGAAAAGCCAACTGGCTACCCTGGGGTCCAGCTGCCACTCGTGTGGCTGGAGGACTCTGCTGAGCCTGTTAGCCAGATGGTTGTCCTGAGTGGGCAGGTACACTGTTCGCAGGTGGATACCCTGTCGGATTGCATATGAGCAGAGGGCTAGAGCCTCCTGACAAAGGGTATGAGACCCAGTGCCCCCTTGTTTGTTCACATAGAACATTTATTTTATTTTATTTATTTATTTAGCTGTATTTATATCCCGCTTTTCAGCGGGTCAAAGTGGTAGAACATACAATAATCAGTTACAAGGGTTTGGGGCCATCACCAGGTGGCCAACACTAGTGATTTTTAACAATTAATTGGGACATAGACATAGTGTTATGATTACATAGGACATATGTTCTGGGGAATGAAATATGGTGGTTGGGAGGGAGTCAGTGTTGGGTGCTTGTTTCTGGTCCGAGGAATTCTTGGAATAGTGCAGTTTTAAGTTGTTTCCTAGAATGCTAGGTATCATAATGCTAGTTGTTTCCTAGAATGCTAGGTATCATAAGGAAAGGGATGGAGAATAAAACAAAGGATGTTATAATGCCTCTGTATCGCTCCATGGTACGACCGCACCTTGAATATTGTGTGCAATTCTGGTCACCGTATCTTAAAAAGGACATAGCGTTATTAGAAAAAGTACAGAGAAGAGCCACCAAATTGGTGAAGGGGATGGAAGGCTACTCCTATGAAGAGAGGCTAAGAAGATTAGGGCTCTTTAGCCTGGAGAAGAGACGGCTGAGGGGAGATATGATAGAGGTCTATAAATTAATGAATGGAGTGGAACGGATAAACGTGGATCAATTGTTTACGCTATCAGAGTATAGAAAGACTAGGGGACATGTAATGAAGCTACAGGGTAAATTTTAAGACAAATAAGAGAAAATATTTTTTCACTCAACGTGTAATCAAACTCTGGAATCTGTTACCGGAGGATGTAGTAAGGGCTGTTAGTATAGCTGGGTTTAAAAAAGGTTTGGACAAGTTCCTGGAGGAAAGGTCCATAAACCACTATTAAAAAGGGACCCAGGATATCAATGCTTGACCCAGTACAAGCATTGTGGAACCTGTGTCTTTTGGGGATATTGCTAGGTACGTATGACCTAGATTGGCCACTGTTGGAAACAGGATACTGGGCTTGATGGACCTCGGTCTGACCCAGTATGGCATGTCTTATGTTCTTAGATAAGGGGTCTGTGTTGCTTCTGATGTGATTTGGTAGAGAGTTCCAGAGGGATGTTGCATATAGTTCGAAGGCTCTGTTGCAGGTCCGTTGGTTGTATTTCATTCTTTTGTGTGGGATGACGAGGGAGTTGTTGGTGGTTTGTCTGGTTGTTCTGTTGTGGGCTGGTTGAGGCAGTAGGGTGCGGAGCTGGGAGGTTTGAGTTTGGTAGAGAGCTTTGTGGGTGAGTAGGGCGGATTTGTATTTGATTCTTGCTTCTAGAGGGAGTATGTGTAGCTCCCTCAGGATTGGGGTGATGTGGTCTTGTTTTTTTGCATTGCTGATAATTCTTACTGTGGTGTTTAATGCAGTTCGAAGTGGGTTGGTATGGGTGGCTGGAAGTCCATGGTATATTATATTGCAGTAGTCCAGGAGGGGGAGTGTCAAGGCTTGCATCACTGTTCTGAAGTCCTGAGGTTCAAGGAGAGGTCTGAGGCGTTGTACTGTTTTAGCCTCGTGGTAGATTGTAGCGGTGTTTTTTTTTATCTGTTGATCGAGTGCGAGTGCTTGGTCTATGATGATGCCTAGGTATCTTATTTGTGGTTGTATTTGTATTTTTGTGGTTCCAATGTCGAGGTGTGTAGGTGGTGTGAAGTCTGGGTCTTTTGTTACTATGAGGACTTTGGTTTTCTTTATGTTGATGGATAGGTTGTTCTTTTGTAGCCAGCTGGATACCTCGGTGAAGCATTCTGATAATTGTTTATTGGTTGGGTTGGATGTTGTGATTGGAGCATAGAGCATGATGTTGTCCGCATAGATATGGTAGTTAATGTTGTATGTGCGTATGATTGAGCAGAGTGGTTTCAGGTAGATGTTGAAGAGCATGGCAGATAATGTGGATCCTTGGGGTACTCCTTGGTGTTTCTGGAAGGGGGGGGGAGGTTGATATGTTTGTGCGGATCAATTGTTGTCTATTGGTCAGGTAGGAACGGAACCATTGGAGTACGTTATCCTTGATGCCGGTTGCTTGCAGTCTGTGTATGAGGATGTTGTGTGAGATGGTGTCGAAGGCAGCTGATATGTCTAGGAAGATCATGGCATATCCAGAGTGCTTAGAGAAAACAAGAGGGAGTGGCTGCTCTTGCAGAAAAAGCAGAAGAACAACAAAGAGCAAGAGCCGTAGGTAGGTGAAACAGGTTTTATTATCCCCTACGCGTTTCGGCCGTAGCCTTCTTCAGGGGGCACACAGCTAAATAAAATAACATACAATATAAAAGATATGAATTATAAAAAAATTATATATCACAATAAATTAATAAAATCATAAAAAGTATTAAAACATGTGAATAAAACTAATATAAAACTGTCAAAATTTTAAAAAATTCATAAAAATACAAACATGTACATTATGAACAGTAATAAAGACCAATTGTATAAAAACACAAAAACAAGATGCAGGGTGGAGGACAAGATTAATCTGAAGATTGTGCTAATGACAGACCACTTGACAAGCTAAACATGGTATATACATTTAAAGCGGTCATAATTAAAAAAGGGTCATAATTAAAAACACCAAACTTATATGTGAAAATATACGTGCGTGTGTGTAAAAGATAAAGGAGAGGAGGGGGGGGAGAGGGGAAAGGGAAAAAAGGAAAGAAGGAAAAAAAGGGGGGAGGGGGAAGGGGAAAGGGAAGGGGAGAGGAGAGGGGAGAGAGAGAGGGGGAAGGAAAGGGGGGAAAGGGGGAAGGGGGAGGGAGGAGAGGGAGAGGGAAGAGGAGAGGGAGGGAGAGAGAGAGAGAGAGAGACAGACAGGGAGGGGGGGGGAGAGATGGGAGGAAGGAGAAAGGAAAGGGAGGGGGAGAGGGGGGAGGGAAAACAAGAGAGAGAAAGTGTGAATAAGAACAATTTAGGAATGTCAACTAGACACCTTTTGTGTGTATTACAAGTGTACAACTGGAGAAAATCTGCAGTAGCGAATGGCGCGTTAAAAGAAGTAGCTGTGGAATGAACAATTGGTGGATAAAACTAACTAGCATTTTTAACTGTTTCTATGCTTATAAAACAGAATAAACAATCTCACCACAAACCTTCTAATTTACCGACCCCATGTTGCTATTGGGTGACCAACCTCAAACCAACAAATACTGCGGGGGACACACTTTTTTTCCCTTTCCCCTCTCCCCCCCCCCCTCCTCTCCTTTATCTTTTACACACACGCACGTATATTTTCACATATAAGTTTGGTGTTTTTAATTATGACCCTTTTTAATTATGACCGCTTTAAATGTATATACCATGTTTAGCTTGTCAAGTGGTCTGTCATTAGCACAATCTTCAGATTAATCTTGTCCTCCACCCTGCGTCTTGTTTTTGTGTTTTTATACAATTGGTCTTTATTACTGTTCATATTTTTATGAATTTTTTAAAATTTTGACAGTTTTATATTAGTTTTATTCACGTTTTAATATTTTTTATGATTTTATTAATTTATTGTGATATATAATTTTTTTATAATTCATATCTTTTATATTGTATGTTATTTTATTTAGCTGTGTGCCCCCTGAAGAAGGCTACGGCCGAAACGCGTAGGGGATAATAAAACCTGTTTCATCTACCTACGGCTCTTGCTCTTTGTTGATATCCAGAGTGCTTGGCTTGGGTTCCCATGACAAGGGTGTTCATTAGCAACGTCATGAGGGTCTCGACTCTATGGAGTGGACGAAAGCCATGTTGCTGTGGGTCCAATATGTTGTTAGCGCCTAAATGCTCCTGGAGCTGTCTCTGGACTACCTTCTCAATGAGTTTGGCGGTAAACGGGAGGCTTGCTATAGAGGTCTGTAGGAGGTGGGTTCGAGGGGATCCAGGTTGTGTTTCTTTAGGGCTGGTCGGATAACTGAGGTTTTAAGGAGATCTGGCATGTGTCCTTGGCTGAGGGATTCGTTAACAATGCGGGTTAATGGTGTGCTCAGGTTATCTTTTGTTTTCTTTATCCATTCTGTAGGACAGGGGTCTAGTGGGGAGGTGGTGGTATTTAGTCGAGAGATGATGGATGATACTTCCTCTTTTGTGACTGTTTCGAATGTGTTCCAGTTTGTCTGTGGTGATGGGGTGGTTTGTTGTTGTTGTCTCTGCGTTCGGATGTGGATTCTGTGGTTGTTGAAGCTGCTTGTAATGTCGTGCTAGTAGTTCAGGTGGGATGTTTGGTAGCTGGTCAGAGTGGTTGGGCGCTTTTGTCAGTTGTTTGACAATATTGAAGAGTTCTTGTGGTTTGTTTATTGATGTGTTTATGATCTTTGTATGGAAGGCCTTTTTTGCTTTGTCTGTTTCTGTGTGGTATGCGTCTAATTCATATGTGTAAGTCTTTTTATCGTCCTCTTTTTTGGTTTTTCTCCATTTTCTTTCTGCTCTTCTGAGTTTGGTCTTTAGTTTCCAGAGGCTGGGTGTGAACCATCGGGCTTTTGCAGAGGTGTGTCTGGTTTTAGTCTTGCTTATTGTGCTGGCCGCAGTAGAGATTGTGGTATTCCAGTTGTGGACCAGGTCGTCAATATTGCTGGAACATGTTTGGAGTTCAGGTAGGGTTTGTGCCAGGAAATCTTCTTTGATGAACGTTTTAAATCTTGTGTGTTGTATGTTCTCCTTGCTGTTCATGTGGTGGTAGGTGTGGGATATGCTGATGAGGTAGTGGTCAGACCATGGTACGTGTGTGATCTCTGGGTTCTTGTATGAGATGGCAGTTTGGGAGTTTAGGAATATGAGGTCCAGTGTATTTCCTTTTTTGTGTGTTGGCTCATGTATGATCTGTGATAGGTTCATTGCTTCCATAGCATTGATGAAGGTTTCTGCTTTCTTGTCTTGGAGAGATGGGAGATTAAAGTCTCCTAGGATTATTTGCTCTTTTGTGGAGATGGTGCTCTCAGTTATGTGTTGGAGTATTCTTGTTAGATCGGTGCTTTGGGTGGGTGCTCGGTAGACTAGGCAGAGTGAGAGGTGCTTATTGGTGAGGGTGAGTATGTCCACTTCATTGGTTGTTTCTGATGCGTGGTGCCTGAGGTGAAGGTTGGTTTTTGCTATGATAGCTACGCCTCCTCCTCTGGCGTGTGTTTGGGAGCAATGTTGAAGGCTGTATCCTGTCTGTGTCAATTGGTTCATGATCACGGTGTCTGTGTCTGTGTCTGTTAGCCAAGTTTCTGTTATGCATAGGATGGCAATCTTTTGGGCTTCGATCAGGTCGTGTAGCATGTGGTATTTGTTTCTGACCGATCGAGCATTAACTAGTGAAATGGATAGGGGGGTGCTGTTCGGGGGGTTGGGGATGTAGGTTGTTGTGTGTGCCGTTTGGGTGTTGTTCCGTGTGAGGGGGGGGGTTGTAGATGTTGGTGGTTTGGATGGTTGTGGTGTTTGGTCTGTGTAGGTTGGTGAGTATGACTGCAGGGGGTAGATGGTCAGGAGGGGTGACAGGAGGTATATGGGAGCTAGGAATGGTGGCATGGTTCGTAGTCGTACCTTGATGTGGTTTGTAGGCGTTCTTGGTTTCTTGATGTGTTGTTCGCCGAGGTGATTTCTGTGTTTTTTGGGTGCTTTTTGTTGCCTTCTGGAGTTCTGGAGGTTTCTGTTGGGGGGGTCTGTCCTTTATTTTGGTACTGCTTGTGTGCGCCTCTGTGCCGCGCCTAAGGGCTACGCCAAAGGTCCCTCTGGAGAAGCCCTCAGGCACGGGCACGCCCTGTAGGGACGCCGCTTTTAAATGTTTTCTGCTGCTGCTGCCTTTTGTTGCTCCCACTGCCCCGATTGGGCAGGAGCTTCTGAGCAGGAGGATGTCCCGCTCAGGCACTCTACCTCGATCGGGGGAGCTGCTGAGCGATGCGGGAGGTGGAGGGCTGGAGCAGCTCCCTCGTTGTAGGGACGCCACTTTTAAAACACCACCACCTGGTTGTTCGTCTGAACCAGAACCGGCTGGTGACACAGGTGGTGACAGAAGACCCTCAGGGCTAGTGTATGGCTCAGAGCTCCAGGAGATTGATCTGCTGGGTGCTCTTGTCCAGTGACCAGTTGCCCTGAGTGCAGAGATCTCTGCAGTGGGCTCCCCAGCCGAGCAGGGAGGCATCCATGGTAAGGACTCTGGTAAGGCTTGGGGCCTGAGGAGGCATGCCTGCCTCGAGATGCTGGGGAGACTTCCACCAGACCAGAGAATCCACCAATTGGTGGGTCACGGAAAACCTGTCCTGTAGGTGGCCGGTGGCCTGAGACCACTGGTCCCAGAGACACCACTGCGCCACCCTCATGTGGAGACAAGCATCTGGGGTGACGTGGGCCATGGAGGCCATGTGCCTGAGGAGGCGCAGGAGAAGCCAAGCGGGCACCAAGGGACAGCACCGTACATCCTGAGCCAGAGCCCTGAGACAATCGGCTCGGTCTCTAGGCAAGAAGGCCTTCGACTGGAGAGTGTTGATTTTTGCCCCAATGAACTCCAGACACTGTCGGAAGGCGGTGAGACTTGGGGTAGTTTATGACAAACCCCAAGTGATGTAGGAGTTGGATGGTGCGTGCGGTGGCCTGCTGCACCTCTGAGGCCGTACCTGCCTTTATGAGTCAGTCATCCAGGTAGGGAAAGATGAAGACCCCCTGGAGCCAGAGGACGGCAACTACGACCGCCAGGCATTTTGTGAAAACTCTCGAGGCAGAGACTAGGCCAAAGGGGATCCTGTACTGAAAATGACTGCTCCTACTATGAACTGCAGGTACTGCCTGTGGTTGGGGTGAATAAGGATGTGGGTATAAGCATCCTTGAGGTCTAAGGAACATAGCCAGTCTCCCTGCTGGAGGTATGGCAGCAATGTCCCAAGGGAGAGCATCTTGAACTTCTCTCTCACCAGAAATTCATTAAGATTGCACAGGTCAAGGATAGGCCTTGGGACCCCAGTCCTCTTTGGCACGAGGAAGTACCTAGAGTAGAATCTCTTGCCCTTGAGATGGTGGGGCATCGGTTCCACCACTTTGTCCTCGAGAAGACCTGACAACTCCTTCAGAAGGTGGTCCTGGTGGAGGGGAGACCTGAGGGGCTCTCCCAGGAAATAAGGGAGAAGTATCCGAGTCAGATGGAGGAGGTAACTCTCCCTGACCACCCGAAGTGCCCAGGAATCGGTGGTGATGGACATCCATCTCTGGTCATAGAGGGCGAGATGTCCCCCTGTGGGCTGCTGATCTCCTTGGGGTAGAGAGGATATGCTCAAGGAGTCAAAAGCTCTACCCTGGCTGGGTTGGGGCTGGTACCTGGGGTTTTGGAGCCTTCTGCTTATGTGGGCCATGCCCATGTCCCTTGGCCTGCTGACCCAGTTGGGGAGGCCGGATAAGGTGGGTAGTTTCGGTAAGCAGCTCTCTTCCTCAGGTAAAAGAACTTCTTTGAGAGCCTGGTCTTCATCATGAACTTGGTTTCCAGCTTGGCAGCCTTGTCGATCATGGGTTTGCCAAAGAGGTTCTCTCTTTGGCAGGAAACATAGACCAATTTGTCCTGAACCCACTGCTTGAGGTCAGACGACTGAAGCTAAGCTTAGCGGCATACACAGATGCCCGCCGCGGCTACCCGGGTTGCCTACTCAAATCCATCATAGGCCGCTTGAGACATGAATTCAGAGCATTCACGGACTACCTTGGCCAGGTTCTTGAACTGCTGCAAAGGTTCCTCGGAAAGACCGGCCGAGAACCTGGCGAGTTACTTCGCCAGGTCTCTCAGGTACATGTCCATGTACAGCTGGTAGGCCTGGATGTGGCAGATGAGCATTGATCCCCGGTAGCACTTTCTGCCGAGGGTGTCCAAGGTGCGGGTCTCCCTGCCGGGGGGGCACCAAGGAGTGCGTCTTTTGGCTTTTCAGCTGATGCATGGCCGACTCCACCACCATAGAATTATACAGCAGCTGTGACTTTTGGAAGCCTGGGCTCCGGCGGACTCGATACTTTGAGTCGAGCTGTTTGCTCACCACTGGCACCAAAGCTGGTGTCTCCCACATTCGAAGCATGAGCCTTTCCAGGATGGGAGGAAAGGGCACCATGAGTGATTCCCGCAGAGGGGCCTCATACTGGAGGATTTCCAACTCATCCACCCAAGGGTCCTCCTCCAACTTGGTCAGGAATGCCAGGGCCTTAGACATGTCCTTGACAAAATCCAGGAAGCCAATGTCCTCGGGTAGGGACCGCCACCAAGGCTCCAAGACGGGAGAGTCAGAAGGGATGTCACGGTGGCAACGGGTATTGTGGGACTCTTTGTCCTCAGTCTCCCACTCAGAGTAGTCCATTGAGGACTCGTAAAAGGGCTGTTCCATGGGCCTTAGGGCCCCGGAAGTCCTGCTGCCAGTGCCTGGCAAACCTGCCGGTGTTGACTGCTGTCCCATCAAGCAGTACTCAGACTGCAACCCCAGCCGGGATCAACTTGAGACCGAGGACCTTGAGGATTGGCTCAGCCTCTGAGGATGTCTTGGACGTCAAGGGCCCGGTGGACAGCGCCTGCTGCTGGTCCATGAAGGCAGACAATGCGCTCCAGAGCTGCCATTCTGGACTTCAGACCAGAAGGCTCCGCAGCCTACGGCGTGGGCACTGAGGGATTTGGGCCCAATACTAGCTCCCCCAAAGGGGAATCCTCGACGAAGATGGTGTCTGGTGTTCGAGGCTGGTCCGCAATCGGATCCTTCCGGGGGACCTTCGCAGACTGCTCCTTCTTCACCCCCAGCCAGTCAGAACCATCCAAGGATGCCACCTTCAAGGGTTTCTTCTTCTTCCTGGGTTCCCTTGAGGGAGACCCCCTTTTCTGAGGACCCACGATGAGGCTCGGGTTCGGAGGGTTCCGCCCGAGATGTTGGGGCCTCAGACGAAGCCCTGGTCTTCGGAGGCATCGGGGACTTGGGTAAAAATTTATTGAGCTGTTGCTGGCGGCTCTTGAGGGCAAGACAGCAGTCGTGTGTGTCGGTCAAAGACATGATTTTATTTATTTATTTTTATTCGTTTATTTAACAGTTTTTATATACCATCTTTCTACAATTCAAGACGGTTTACAGAGAACATAACATAGCAGTATATTTCAACTGATTACACAGAAACAAACATAACAAGGGTATAAGTGGTTAATATAAGTAATTTTGTCCATGGGGAGTCTTCATGGACAAGAACTATTTACATGCTTATTTACAGGAGAGGTGGGGAGAGGTCAAAGGAGATGAATTGGGTAGGGTGTTAGAGTGAGGGTTGAGCGGGAGAGAAAGGGTGTAGAGGGAGGGCTATGGTGGTAGGGAAAAATGTTCCTGGAAGAGATGGGTTTTTAGCTTTTTCCGGAACTCAGAGTGATCAGAGCAGTTCCGTAGTTCATATGGTAGGGCATTCCATAAAGAGAGGGCATAAAGGGAGAATGCCCGATTACAGGTAGTTTGATTGCATTTTCTCTTAGTAGTTGGGATAGGAGGTTTTTAGTGATGGTGCGGCGTGTTCTATTGTTGTTGGAATTGGATAGGAGCGAGGAGAGGCATGGAGCTGACTCATTGGAAATGATTTTATGTATGAGGGTGATTACTTTGAATTTAACTCTGGACTGAATGGGGAGCTAGTGGAGATCGAGGAGGATTGGCGTTATGTGTGATTGTCTAGGGTTATTTGTGATGAGATGAGCTATTGTGCTCTGTGCCATTTGGATAGGTTGTATGCTGTTCTTGGGAAGGCCATGATAGATGAGATTACAGTAGTCAAGGGATGGGATGGTGAGAGCCTAGCAGACAGTGCGAAAGGAGTCGGGGTTTAGGAGAGGTTGGAGGTTCCAAAGAGTACGTAGTTTTGCATATATTGTATTAGAGGTTCTTTTTATCAGTTCAATGAATGTGAGGTTCTGATCAAGGATAAGACCAAGATATTTCACTTGATTTTTAATAGTGAGGGTGAGATCACCAAGAGTAAGGGTTGTTGGTGGAGTATAGGAAGTGTTGGTAAATACTTGAAGAGCTTCGGTTGTAGATTGGTTAATTAGGAGATTATGATGCAAGAGCCAAGTCTTTAGGTTTGTGAGGGATTCACTTATGTTGGTAAAGTTTGGGTTTGCTAAATTGAATGGAGTGAAGTTATTTTAGAGCACCGATCACACTTCTTAAAGTCACTGGTAGCTATGGGGGGGAAAAAAGTACCCCTGCAAGGTCAATGACTTTCCAGGCTGCCAACAGGAGAAAAAAGGCATGAAGATGCCAGAAAAAGAAAATAACGAAAAACTACAAAAAATAAACCAAATGCCCAGGCATCAAGGTCAGTAGGTGGGAAGAGTACTGGAGGCGAGTGTGAAACTCAGAGAGAGAAAAATCAACTTTTTCCAGGGACAAGCCAGACAATGTTTGAAGGGCTCCACAGAAAAAAGGAGACTGAGCAAGATGGCACCCTTAGACGGGAAGGGGAACACGCATGCGTGGTGGTACCTCCCAAGGGTTTCTTTGAAAGCTGGGAGGATACTTCCATAAGGGTTCTGTCAGTGCCGACATCATCCATATGTGATGACTGACTTCCCTGCTTATTCCCAGAGAATCATGGATTAATGGGAGAAAGCCAACATGGATTTTTCCAAGGAAAGTCTTGCCTTACTGTTATATTTTTTGAAGGTGTGAATAAACAGGTAGACAAAGGTGAGCCGATCAATATAGTGCATCTGGATTTTCAAAACATTTTTGACAAGGTCTCTCATGAGAGACTCTTGGTGAGATTAAAAAGGAAGCAATGTATTATTGTGGATCAAGAAATGGTTAAAAGATATAAAGCAGAGAGTAGGGCTAAATGGCCAATTTTCTCAATGGAGAAAGGTGAATAGTGGATCTGTACTTGGCCCACTGCTTTTTAACATATTAATAAATGACTTGGAAATGGGAATAATGAGTGAGGTGATCACATTTTCAGATGACACAAAATTATTCAAAGTTGTTAAAAATTTCAAGAGGACCTTGATAAATTAGAAGACTGGACGTCCAAATGGCAAATGAAATTTAATGTGAACAAGTGTAAAGTTATGCATCTAGGAAAGAACAACTCAAACTACTGTTACACAATACAAGGTTCCACATTAGAAGCCAAGAAAGCAAATAGCATGCTAGGAATCATAAGAAAAGAAATGGAGAATAAAACCAAGGATATTATAATGCCTCTGTATCATTCTATGATTCGACCACACCTTGAATATTGTGTGCAGTTCTGGTCGCTATATCTTAAAAAAGGTAGAGCTGAATTAGAAAAGGTACAGAGAAGAGCCACCAAAATGGTAAAAGGGGATGGAAGGACACCCCTATGACGAAAGTCTTAAAAGGTTAGGGCTCTTTGATTTGGAAAAGAGACTGCTGAGGGGAGATATGATATTTATAATGAATGGAGTAGAACGAGTAAACATGGATAGGTTGTTTACTCCATCAAAAAGTAGAAAGACTAGGGGTCAAGCAATGAAGCCACAATGTAACCCATTTAAGAGTAATAAGAGAAAATATTTTTTTTCACTCAGCATGTAATCAAACTCTATAATTTGTTACCGGAGGATAGGCCCATAAACCATTAAAAAGCATGTTATTACTGAGCCCTCATAAGTTGAGCCCTACAGTGTAGTAGGGTGACCTGTCTGGTGGGACAGGTCAACTCTTAGTTCGCTTGTGCATTCCTTTGTGATGTTTCCTTGGTATTGTGACTTCCTCTCCCTCAAATGTATAATTGGGGACTGGTGGGGGCAAACTGTTGTTGTATTTGATTGCCTAAATTCTACAGTTTATGTACTGATTTTTTTGTGTTATAATTCTTGTTAGCTTCCTTTCTCTGCAGGATTTGATTGTTGTATATTGTTGGAAATTGTATAAATAAAAAACAAAGAGGACCCAGGAAATCCACTGCTTACCCCGGGACAAACATTGTGGAACCTATGTACCTTTTTGGGAACCTGTATCCATTGCCAAAAGCACAATCACACTCGTGTTTAATAAGCACCAGTCAGAGAGTGAGGTGTAATAATAGTTTTTTTATTTTTTGCAGAAGATTATGGGGCCACTACCCAACACAGCCTTGTTTCGGCACTGCCTTCATCAAGGATTCTAGCCTAAGAAACAGAGATATTTATAAAAATCATATAAAAAAACATAAGTACAAATATGGATTATAAAAGAACAAACATATAAAAAGATAAAAGAAATCAAACAATCCAGGCCAAAAGACTTAAGCAGTACAGATTTATTAAATTATAAATTCATGTCTGGACAATTTACCATGTCTTCTCCTTATGTACCCGTCAATATGAGATGGCATATTACTTCGGCTACTAGATGTAATATTCTCCACAACTGTCTTATCACACAACCTCATTTTAGTCTAAAAGTAACAATAGTTTGTGTTTTAACATTTTTTGTGTCTATTTATTATTAATTTATATAGATGTTTTAAGACATTGCATTCCTTATTGGTATTATTCAAATGTTTTCAAGGTACAGATGTACACAGATTCCCTCTCATCAGAGCGCCGCAGCCACCATGACCATGAACTTTGAGAAGGTGCGCGAAGCTGTTGCCAGACTGAAGGGCAACGCACATAACTCAAAGTGCTGGCCTAAGACAGTGCAACGCAGGAAGTGCTGATGATCTTCACGAATGTAAGATATGCCTCTATGAGGTCCAGCGTTGCTAGGTACTCCCCCCGGTTGAACCACCTGAATCACCAAGCGCAGTGTCTCCATGCAAAAGCTGGGGTCATGCAGGCTGCAGTTGACACCCTGGAGATTGAGAATCAGTCAGAAGGAGCCATCCTTCTTGGGAACCACAAAGTAGATGGAATAGTGACCCTGCTCACACTCTTCAGACAGCACAGGTACCAAGACCTGCAGGAGCAGTAGGCATTGGAGTATGTCATGAATAGTCTGGCACTTGAGCTGTAAGTCGCAAGGAGATATCATGAAGGCATCCTACACAGGCCGGGCAAGATTGAGGGCGTAGCCATGAAAAATAATGTCCAACATCCAGGCATCTGAGGTAATGAGAGGCTATTCCTGGCAAAAAGACGGCGTCGCCCTCCAACCTGCTGCACCTCGGAATGGGCTCCCGCCCATCAGCGGGAAGCATGGGAGGAAGGGTCAGAAAACTCTTTGGAACCTCCTGCTGGCTCCTGCAATCGCCGGGCACCACTAAAGGACTGACTGACTTCCTGAGGTCTGAAACGAGGAAGCCTGCTGACCTGAGCACTACCACCACGAATCACAGTAACGAGATCTAGAGGAGCTAAAACCCCTGGATGTGGAGTGTTGGAAAGACAACTTTGACTTATCCTCCAGTAGTCTCTGTGGCTTGACCTCACGCAGATCCTTGACCAATTTCTCTAAGTCCTCTCCAAACAGCAGACCACCATTGAAGTGCAGGCTGGCCAAGCACATCTTCAAGGCAGTATCCGCAGACCAATTGCATAGCAAAAGCCAGCAATGGGCGACAATGGTGGCTGCTACCACTTGAGCAGTCAGTCAAAGCAGGCCATAAAAGCCATCTACCAGAAAGACAGCTACAGATTCCAGTTGCGCCTAAGTGGAATCCTCAAGAAAGAACTGAATCCAACACAGGAGAGCACAAGTCGCCAGGCCCCCCATATGCAGAGGTCTGGAAAGCCAGTGCAGATGCAGAGAAGGTTGTCTTTAACAAATTCTTTACCTTGTGGTCCTGAGGATCCCGTAGGGTCGCTCCACCTTCCACCAGAATTGTAGTCGTCTTTGTCACCGCAATGACAAGAGAATCAACCTTGGGATATCACAATCAACTGTGTAGGTCTTCCTGAGACCAAGGATAAATGCAGCCCAGTTGCTGAGCCAAGCAGAGAGCAGCATCGGGCATGTCCCATTCATCCATGACTAGCTGGTGCAACCAGTGGGGAAGGGAAAGCTTTAGCCAGCGCTTTTATTCCACGAAGGATAAGGTCAGTAGTGGACTGGTTTGGAGGGTTGGGATCCTTAGGGATCTAAAGCTCCACTGCAACCTGGCAGATCAACACGGCAAGTTCCACTCTGCAGAAGAGCTGAATTACTCTGGAGACACTATTCTGGAGCTGGCAGAAGATGACAAGTCCAGATCACTAGGCTGATCCAAGAGGACCAATGATAGAGAAAACAGCGGGAAGAAGGCTCAACTTCTTCCTAGCAGGCTGCAAGCTCTCCGGCACCCCAGACAGAGGCTCACAGTCAAAGTCACCACCAAACTCCACTGTGCCGCACTATCTTCCCAACCTCGGGCCTTCGGGATGGAAGGAGACCAGAATCACCAGGGGCCTGTCAGCAGCAGAGGAAAGCCTGACCGAGGAGCCACCACCGCATGCGCCTCAGTCAAGGATGGAGGATTACAAGTCTATGCCATTTCAGTGCCTCTCTGGTTTTTTTTTGTTGTTGTTGTTAAACAAGAAAAGGTAGCAAAAGGAAGCTGAGATGAAGGATGAGGCACCCCTCCTGGCCACTCAGGAAAAAATAGCGCTGACCCTCTTGGTCAGTAGTCTTCCCCCCGCCAGCCATAAGTCAGTACCGAGTAAGGGGCGTCTCTTACACCCCTCTTGGTTCACTGAACTGGTCACAGTCCTTGTGACTGATCCAGCAGCGAACAAATTGCAGAGCTGTGCTAGGAACCATCCAACATCTGCTGAGACAGAGTAAATACTGAACAGTGCCCTTAGCTGTCCTGGGGAAGGTGCTGATGATACCACAACACTGTTCTGGTGTTTTCTCTGTCTCACATCTGCTGGATGGGGGAGTTAACCCTCTAGTCTGGACTGGTCTAGCAAATGTGCTCTGGAAGGAGTAGATAACACGAGGAGGGATCTAGCTAAGCTTAGAGAAGATCGAGAATTTGGCAGCTGAGATTTAACAATAAAAAATGCAGGGTCATTCATTTGGGCTGCAAAAATCCAAGGGAGTGGTACAGTATAGGGGGTGAGATACTTCTGTCCATGAAAGAAGATTGGGACCTGGGCATGGTTGTTTCTGTTGATCTTAAGGTAGCTATACAGGTAGAAAAGGCGATGGCGAAAGCTAGAAGAATGCTTGGGTGCTTAGGGAGAAGAATGGCCAACAGGAAGAAGGTGGTGATTGTGCCTCTGTATATGTCTTTGGCGAGACCTCATTTGGAGTATTGTGTGCAGTTCTGGAGACCGCACCTTCAAAAGGAAATAAACAAGTTAGAGTCGGTACAGAGGGTGGCTACCAAAATGGTCAGTGGGCTCCATCATAAGCATATGGAGACAGACTTAAAGATCTCAATATGTATACTTTGGAGGAAAGGCAGGATAGAGGAAATATGATAGAGATGTTTAAATACCTCCATGGCATAAATGCACAGGAGAGTCTCCTTCAATTGAAAGAAAGCCCTGCAACAAGTGAGCATAGGATGAAGGTGAAAGGGGATAGACTCAGGATTAATATGCAGAAATATTGCTTTATGGAAAATAGATGCATGGAATTGTCTCCCAGTGGAGATAGTAGAGACGAGGACAGTATCTTAATTCAAAAAGCATGGGACAAATACAGTAGATCTCTAAAGAAAAAAAAAGGGACTATAGTAGTTGGTATGAAAGGGCGGACTGGATAGGCTATATGGTCTTTTTCTGCCATCATATTTCTTTGTTTTAATCCAGTTAGAAGGATATCAGTTGAGTTAGGCAACACTGCCTATGTCTGATAAGTGCACCCCAAGCAACAAGCCATCTTCATATCCCTCATCAGAGAGCCTCAGCAGTCCACGGCCACCTTGAATATCCTCCATTGGACCCCTTGTTCTGTATTTGTCCCAGGCTACCTAGTATGGAATCATTATGGGTTTACTGGGGTTCATTTCCAAGCACAGACCTGCAGCAAGGGGAATAAACATCCCAGTGATGTGCTTAGTGGTTTCAGGTAGCAAGCACCTCTTACCTCCCCTCCTTCGATATTCAGCACTGGTCACTATCTAGATTATCGGCAAAGCACTATGGTTAACCTTTGGAAAAATACACTGACCGCAGGGTTTAATATTGCCCCAGAGAACATTAATTACCCAGGCAAGACTTTACGCTTCCTGCCACCTGTGGCATCTGCTAACAACTTCAGGGAAATGGGAAACTGTCACAAGCTGCTGGCAGGTTTCAGATACTCTCCACTTTAACCTTCTGATACTCGGATAAATATTTCTTGGGAAATGAATGTGTGTTTATTCTGGGATTTGGCATTTGCGTCTAGATTACAAACAGAGGAATTCACTCACACTGGATCCCATGGTCAGGCTTACAGAAGGCAGACTCAAATAAGAGCGGTCTTTTAAATCCTCAGCAGGTCCTGAGAGTCCGTGCTGACTGAGCCCCAGCTGGGGTTCTGCTACCTCTCTAGCCAAGAGCTGCAGGTTAGGCCTGTCACAGGATGGGAAAATTCTACATCCAAATTAGCCAATTCGACTAAACTACACATGCCTCAGGAGCACACCAGAGCAGGATTCCCTCCTAAACCCTCTCCTCCAGTGCTGGTTCAAATTAAGATGTACCATTTCAACATAGACCCCTAGGGCAGGGTAATTCACCTCAGATCATCAGGAAGCAGTTACCCTGACACTCATAAGATCCAGTGAGCCCAGCATCCTGTCTCTGACCGTGGTTAGTTCCCATCCCAAAAAAGTAGATCAAATAGGTCTCATAGCTGCATTTCAAGAGCTAAGCGTTGACCCTCCCACGTCTACCTGGCTAACAATTTTTTTTTTTAAATAAACTTTCTTCTGGAACTTGTCCAAATCTCTTTTATATCCTGCTACATTAGTTGTTCTGACCACATCCTTAAGCTATGTAATTTGTTGCTGAACTATGCGCTGTGTGAAAAAAATACTTCCTACGAGTTGTTTTCAATCCACTGGTCATTAGTTTCATAGCATGTCTTCTTCTTGTGTTGTTTGACAGGTTAAACAACTGTTTCCCTATTTAACCGTTTCACCCCACTCATGATTTTATAAACTTCTATCCTATCCTCTCTCAGTCGTCTCGTTTCTGAGCTGAAAAGTCTTCACTTGTTTATGATTTCTTCACAAGGGAGATGATCCATCACTAAAGAGGGCAGGTTAGCGCAGGCAGGGGAGTTCTGGACAGTCAGGAAGCTCCAAGACTGCAGCAAAAGAACAACTGGAGCCCAAAATTACACCCAACCATTTTAGGCCAAATCCACCTAAGACACTGTGATGGAAACATCATGAAAGAGAAGAGAAAACGTCACTTCTCTGGCTTATGCTTCGTTTTAATTGCAGGGACCAGAGGATAAACTTTGTCCTTTTAGAAGGCCTGAATCAGGTTCTGTTCTGTTGCAAGCTAAGAGTCGCAGACACATGCAACACTTCCAGGGGAGCCCAGGCCTGCAAGGGCCGATCGGAGGAGGCTCGGTCGGCAAAAACAGGTCCTCCGCTCCTTTTTGCTACACAGTTTCAGCTGACTTTGTTGGCAGGAATGTTACCAAGTTATAGGAAATTTACAAAATAGTATACAGAGAAGAGGATAACAAGGATAATCCCCAGGTTCTGGTGCTGGTCTGTATCAATCCTGGTCAAGTCACATTTCTTGCCCAGTGGCAGGATACATTTTGCTGCTGTAACTGCCATTTCTCCCAGTTTCCCCAGTATTGGAAAGAGTTTACCACAAAAGAAAAACAATTTCAGTTAGCTCTGGGAAACATGGGCGTATCTTTGTATTTTGCACAGTGTCAGAGGAAATGCATTTCTACTCCAGTATTGCACTGCAGGCAGTCTGGCTTCTTAAGGTTTCCAGTTCAGTTTGGGACTGCATGGTTCTGGTTTGTGGTTACTTTCTCTCGATTTGGTGAAGGTTAGCTTGACTGAGATTGTGTTTTCTGCTAGTATGCAGTTTCTGAGCAGGATTCTGTATTAATCCAGCTTGTTCTGTTTTCCCAATAGATGTACTGGTGCACCAGTACCTGCTTGTCACAGGGCAGGTTATAGTTGTTTGAGGTCTGGGTGTTGGTGTTAGTGCTGGTTTGGTATGGTATACTATGTTTTTTCTAGAGTTTTCTATTACTTCACAGCGTTGATCGATAGTGGAGGGAGTTTGCATCACTGTTGTTGAAATAACAGCAACATTTGAATATTCCTGTTTGCATGGTGAGTAATAAGAGGAAATGTCCTAATTCTGTTCTGCATCTGTTGTTGGGAATGTTTGCAGAACGGGAGGTGTAGAGTTTCGACGGGGGTTCTGTCCCATTCTGTATAGTTTGACGATATACCCCAAGTGCATTATGGTTTATTTGTTCTTTTGATAACACCTTTTTTGGGGAAACAAAGCACTCTGCAGAACCATAGTAGAGTGGAAAGTAACATTATCTTTGATAACTTAGAGGGAAGTATAGGAGAGAGGATAGGATAGCTAGAGGTCATAATAGAGGAAGGAGAGAGAGATTATTTTAGATCTCACTTCCCTCACAAGACCGGTGGAATGATACTAGCAAATAATCTTAATTGTAGTTTTACTAGGAGGATAGTGAATAGTGTTTGTTTAACATTGGTGCCTGCAATTGATTCCAGCTAGGCTTCTAATATCCTCAGAAGAACAAACACCCCTGAACTGGAATGCAATATCTTGCAATACCATTAACATGTAAGAGTGCCAGGTTGGGCACAAGGACTGGATATTGCCATGTTAAGGACCTGGATCTGACTACTGGACACTTAAAAATATCAGGTTCACAAGTTGGGAAAAAATCTCAGTCATTTCTTCATACTGACACCTAGTGGCCAGATTAAGAGTCCATCGTAAAACATTCTGGAAGGCACCACAAGCAGGGGGCTAGGCTAAGTGAGCCAAGAGAGGATAGAAAATACTGGGAAATAATCCTAGCCTCATTATCAATTAAGACTTATGGTACCATATTCCAAAGTATAAGTGAACTACAACACCAAAAGGAAAAAAAAAATCTAAGGTCACACTGTTCTGTTATATTAAAGCTGCTTTTTTTTTTTTTTTACAACTGTTTTCAAAACTCTCAGTAACCTTTGGGCAGCGATTAGAGGCCACAGTTACAGCACTTATTAAAAATAAAATCCAGAGCACTCCTGGAGAGGTAGCCTAGCGGTTAGAGGGTTCAAATCCCACAACTGCTGCTTGACCTTGGGCATCGCCTCAAGTACAAGCTTAGATTGCAAGTCCTCTAGGGACCTCAATGTAGCTCACCTTTGATCTTGGGTTTGGTAAGAATATCAATTAATTTAAAATCCAGATCCTGCAGCTCAGGGTTACTCAGAAAACCAGGAAAATCCAAGCCAAAGCCCCAGGCACAGGAAGTCTAAAAGACCTTTACTTCCTTCAAACAGACAATGGGTCTGGTTTTACAAGAGGGCATCTTTGTGAGGAGTCCGAAGAGGCAAGACAGGTGCCTTAGTACCTTTAAGAAACAGGCTGAAAGCACATACTGACGCCTGCTCCAGCATTGTGCAAGTGTGTCCATTTTGCTGTGCTTGTTGTAAACTACATACACACATCACAACTCCAGCCCTGTGCACAGATCACACAAAAGCAGACGTGCACAACACATGCTCAGGGTCAAGTAAATTTTATAAAAGCCTTTTGCATGTGAACCAGGCCTTCTACCCAGAAAAAGCTTTATGACTCCTTGGATGGGAGGTGAAACAGGAATCTGTGTGTCTATGAACCTGCCCACAAAAGTGGCAAATTGCATGGCTAAAATGAGCCTCCCGCCCATTGCCAGTGCCTCAGGGGTATCATATCGGATGCAGGAATGCATGCAGTTTATAAAGGCTGTAACTCCACCCCTCAACATGCCTCTATCAGCCTCGCACACATGTTCTCGTCACCACGTGCACACAGAACACAACTTCATACATACAGACTGGCAAATACCTGCCAAAAAGCCCACTATGGAGGTCATTTCATGGTGAAATTTTACTTACCGATGATTTCCTTTCCTGGAATCCTGATAAACCACTTGTTTGGATTGGTCTATCTCCCCCTGCCAGCAGATGATGGAGACAAAGAACACAAGAACTGCCGTGACATCCTACTCCAATCACAAAGAAGAAAAAACCCCGGGCCGTAAAAACTCCACCAAGCGTTCCTTCGTTTGGTGGTGAGAAGTGCTAACCTGAAACAGGGTCTTTAAATGACTGAGCCGAAACGCAGGACTGTGTCGTGTTTGATCACCTTTGCTGGATTTTGCTTTGCCATTTTTGCAGTTAAGTGCTGAACATTTAAAGTTTTTTGGCCATTATATTTAATTGCATTTTCTTGATTAAAATGGACATGTCTTTTTCTTACCAGAGCTTTATCAATTTCCATTGCTTTGGTGAGTAGGCGTTTTGTCCGACAAAAAATAATTGTCTTGGTGTATACCTAGGAAGTTTTCTTATTTGGTGATCCACCTTCTCTTTGCCTTATGTGACATCCTCACTGGCATAAATACCGGTGCAGCTACGGGCACACTCCAGTATTTTCATAACACAGCAAATGGTAAACCCTAGCAAATCCCCTGAAGGCCCTCCAGACCAAAACAGTAAACCATAAACAAGACAATGGTGGGGATAGGCGAATAATGACTCTGCAATGGCCATCTGCCTCAAATAATGGCACAAAACTAAAAGAGTGGGCTGGTCCTGGACTAGTCTATCAGAACTCCGGGGAAGGAAATCATCAGTGAATAAAATGTCATCTTTCAGAGCAGTGGCATGAGGGGCCCCCAAGCAAGATTTTGCTGGGAGCTCCCGCGCCCCACCCCCCCCCAATTGTTGGGGCAGTGGTGCATGGGGCCTCCTGGCCCCCCTCATTGTGGGGCAGTGGTGTGTTGGCCCCCCCACCCCCATTGTGTGGACCCTCACCAGCACACTGAGCTCCTTGACTGGAGCTCATCGAGCTTCCAGCAACTGAAAAACACCAGCACTTTGGCATTGGAACTCATGGCCATGAGATTCACCGTTAGATCTCCCCAACGGTCCTCTATGCACTGAAAGGCCCAAAGGGCCAGCTCCCATTCTTCAGGATGGAGCACATGATGGTTGAGGTAGTCAGCTTCCACACTGTCTGCTCCCGTGATGTGCTGAGCCAACAGGGCCTGCAGGAAACACATGGCCCATGGGAACAAGAGACATTTTTCTACCCACATCTTGGCACTTTGTGCCATCCTGGTGATTGACATACACTCAGGCCGGCCTATGGGTTTCTGCTGCCCCAGGCAGAAGCCCTGCCCATTCACTCTTCTCCCCCTCGCCCATGCTGAACCACACTGTTAGCCCCCGTTGCCGCTAATTCCGGCAGCAGGGGTGGCAGGCCATGTGCTTTGGTACACATGGCCTGCCACTTCTGATCCCCCTCCAACACAACTTTGGGAGGGTCAGAAGCAGCAGGCCATGTGTGTCAAAGCACATGGTCTGCCATGGGCCACTGCCAGTGAATCTAGTCACTCCTCCTAACGGCAGAATCAGCGGCAGTGCATCTTGGTGTGCGGGAGGGGCGGCAGGCCATGTGTGCCATGACGCCCACAGAGGTCTGCCACCCTAGGTGGCTGTCTAGCCTTCCTAGTGTATGGGCTGGCCCTGCATACACTACTGTTGTAGCATTGTCCGAAAGTATGCTGACTGCATGTCCTTGGAATAACCAGAGGAAACATACCAATGCCAAGCGAATAGCCCTGGCCTCAAAGTGATTGATGAGTCACCTGGCCTCCACGGATGTCCACCACCCCTGGACCATTCGGCCCAGACAGTGAGCTCCCCAGTCTCCGAGGCTGGCATCTTGTCACCAGCACACAAGCTGGTGTTTCAAGCTGCATCCCCCTGTTGGTAGGGCAAACCCACTAATGAAGACTGCTCTGCACCCTTGGTGGAAGCGTCAGACGAATGTTGCAATCCTGTGAATAAGGGGACCAGTGGGCTAAAATGCTGGAGGAAGGAGTGGCTCAGTGGTTGGGACAGGTTACCTCAGGCTGGAGGGCCAGGGCTTCAATTCCCGCATGAGGACAAGTAACCTCAGGCTGGAGGGACTGGGGTCTCTAGTCCCATGGCTGCTCCCTTGTGGCCTTGGGCAAGCCACTTAACCCTCCACTGCCTCAGGTACACTTAGATTGTGAGCCCTGCAGGGACAAGGGAATAAAAAGTACCTGTTAGTATACATGTAAACCGCTCTGATGCGTAGGTAAAGGGCGGTATATCAAATGCCTAAACCATAACCATAACATGTGCACCTGAGCCCAGGGAACCAATTCCAACGTGGCAGCCATCACCCCCAGCAAATGAAAGTAATCACAGATTCTGGGGGCAGAGCTCCTCTCAAATGCCTTCAGCAGAAAGAGGAACTTGCTCCACCATTCCACTGTCAGAATACCCACCCCAGCTCCATGTCAAAGCGGGCCCCTAGACAGGTGGTCAATCACGCCAAGACCTGGGAAGGAACAAGGCAGCTCTTGGCGTGATTGACCACCCAGCTGAGATCCTCCAGAAGCTGTACTACTCGAGCCACCAATCAGACAGAACAGGAACGGGACTTGGCCCAGATAAGCCAGTCATTCAGGTAAGGATGCACACAAACCTCCTCGTGATGAAGCACTGCTGTCACCACCAGTACCATGACCTTCAAAAAAGTGTCAGGACCGATTGCCACACTGAAGGGCAGAGCACAAAACTGAAGTGCTCCCTCAGAGTTGCAAACCTCAGGAAGCGCTGCTGATTCTCCCAGCTGGAAATATGAAAGTAGGCCTCTGCCAGATTTAGAGGTGAGAAACTCTCCGTTGAATAGACTGGATAACGGATTGCAACGTCTCCATCCAAATGTGGGCCTCTCTCAAAACAGTGTTTGACACCTTTGAGATTGGGGATGGGCTGAAAGGAACACCTTCCTGTGCCTCTTTCTGAAGGTGTAATAGCTCTACCTGCAGTGATAGCTGCCTTCTAACCCAAAGGTCACTGGTTTAAGGCCAGCCTCTAACTGTGAGAAGAGCAGGAAGTGCAAAAGTGGTATTGTCAGACTCAAGGGTGAAAGGAAGTAATATGTAGTAACTGATGAGGCTAAAACAGAACTGCTTAATATTTTTTGTTCTGTGTTCACAGATGAAGGGTCAGGAGCAGGACTTCAGAAAACACTGACAAATAGGAACAGAAGTGAACTGGATCTTGAACGATTTTCAGAAGAGTGTGTTCGCGAGGAGCTAGCTAAACTAAAAGTCGACCAAGCAATGGGGCCGGATGGAGACATCCGAGAGGGCTGAAGGAATTTAGGGAAGTTCTAGCGGCTCCACTGTCTGACCTTTTCAATGCCTCTTTAGATTTTGGCATAGTCCCAGAAGATTGGAGAAAGGTGCATGTGATCCCTTTACACAAAAGCAGAACTAAGGATGAGGTTGAAAACTACAGGCCAGTTTCTGGAATCCAATGGATTGCAGGATTCAAGGCAGCATGGCTATATGAGAGGCAGGTCTTGTTAGACAAATCTCATTACATTTCTTCAACAGGATGACCAGAGATTTGGACAGAGGTAGAGCTCTAGATGTGATGTACTAAGATTTTGACACTGTTCTGCACAGGTGATTTATAAACTGAATGCCCTAGGAATGGACCCTACAGTGACTGACTGGGTTAGAAATTGTTTGAGTAGAATGCGACAAAGGATACTGATAAATGGCACTTATTCTGGGAAGAAGGATGTTACCAGTGGAGTGCCACAAGGATCTGTCCTTGGTCAGATTCTTCTTAACATTTTTGTAAGTGATATTGCAGAAGGGATATCTAAGATTTGCCTCATTGTAGATGATACCAAAAATTGGCAATGGAGTAGACATCCAGGGAGCAGTAGATAACATGAGGAGGGTTTAGCAAAGCTAGAAGAATGGTTGAGAATTTGGCAGCTGAGATTTAATATTAAAAAATATAGTGTCATGCATTTGAGTTGCAAAAATCCAAGGGAGCGATACAGTATAGGGGCAATGTGCTTCTCTCCATGAAAGAAGAGCTGGGATCTGGGCATGCTTGTTTCCGATTATCTTAAAGTGGTTAAACAGGTAAAAAAGGTGACGGCAAAAGCTAGAAGGATGCTTGGGTGCATACAGAGAGGAATGGCCTGCAGAAAAAAGGAGGTGATAGTGTCTCTGTATAAGTATCTGGTGCGATTTCATTTGGAGTAGTATGTGCAATTTTGGAGACCACACCTTCAAAAGGATATAAACAGGTTGGAGTCCGTGCAGAGGGTAGCTACTAAAATGGTTAGTTGTCTTCATTATAAAGCATATGAGGACAGACTTTAAAGATCTCAATATGTATACTTTGGAAGAAAGATGGGAGAGGGAGATATGATAGACACGTATAAATACCTCTGTGGCATAAATGAACAAGAGGACAGACAATTTCAACTAAAAGAAAGCTCTGCAATAGAGGGCATAAGATGAAGATGAAGATGAAGATGAAAGGGGATAGACCCAGGAGTAATTTGTGGAAATATTTTTTTGCAGAGTGTGGTAGATGCGTGGAATAATCTCCCAGTGGAGGTAGTAGAGACAAAGACTGTATCTGAATTCAAGAAAGCAAGGGACAAACAGAGAATCTCTAAAGGAAAAAAGGGACAGTAGAGTTTAGTAGTTCATATGAATGGGCAGACTGGTTAGGCCATATGGATTTTATCTGCTGTCATATTTCTACATTTCTGGTATGGGAAGAATGGCTTGGAGACTGAACAGATATTGCAGGGTAGCTTGCATCA
Source organism: Ichthyophis bannanicus (assembly GCA_033557465.1). Lineage (NCBI taxonomy): Eukaryota > Metazoa > Chordata > Amphibia > Gymnophiona > Ichthyophiidae > Ichthyophis > Ichthyophis bannanicus. The sequence continues at coordinate 162,540,760 of CM066041.1, forward strand.
CCTCCGTCTTGACAACAGAACCGCATGGGGACCCCATAAACGATTCTCAAATAGGCTTTGTGCACTCCAGAACATAACCTCCCTGAATGACCTCTAATACCCATTGATTCATCGTTATCCAGGGCCATTTGCAGTAAAAATAAAATAAAAAAAGACAAAAAGCTGGTCACCCACCTTTGGTACACCAGAATGGGCCCCCGACCCATCAATGAGAGGGGTGGGATGAGGATGGAAGCTTGTCAGTGGAGGAGGTGGTGTCCCTCGACCGCCAGGTCCCTCAAAATTGCTGCAACTTTGTTGCTGAGCAGAAAAAGGCAGGTGCCTGTCTTGCGGAATGGTATCTTCTAGCATCCTGGGAATGGGCGTGAGAAGCAGTAGCCCCCGAGGAGAAGGAGCATTTTGAGAAAACCCTGGGCTTAACCTCCCCCAGGTCTTTAATTATCTTTTTTTTAGATCCTCACCAAAAAGGCAGCTGCCCTTGAAAGGCAATCTTGCCAGCCGAGCCTTAGAGGCTGCATCTGCAGCCCAATTTCGAAGCCACAAGCAACTATGAGCAACAGTGGCTGCCGCTATTCTCCAAGTGGTCAAACGCAGGAGATCCTAAGAAGCGTCAGCTAAAAAATCTACCACACAATCAAGATGATCTGAAGCCACATCCTCTAGCAAGAGCTGGACCCAGCACAAAAGGGCATGGGCTCCTAAGCCACCACATGCACTGACAAGGACGAGGAGGAAAATGCCATCTTCAGGAGACCCTCCATCTTATGGTCTTCCTGGTCCTAGAGAGCAACGCCGCCCTTCCAGGATAGTTGTGCGTTCAGTCACCGCCATGACCAGAGCATTTACCTTGGGAAAATGCAGCCACTTATCCAGATCGCTCCGAGACTGGGCATAAATCCTACGCAGCCACCTGGCACTCTTTAAGGACACCCACTCTTCTGAAAACATCTGCAGCAGCTCAAGCGGGAAAGGAAAAGCACAAGAGGGCTTTCATATGCCACCAGAATGAGATAGGACTGCGAATGACTGGGCTGGCCCTCTGCTGAGTCAGTGATTTATTTAGCAAGATATATGTACCGCTTTTCACCAGGTCAAAGCGGTTTACAATGAATAGAGAATGGAGATATTTCTAATTGAGTTTGGGAGTGTTTCAGAGAGATGGTGTGTATAACTCGAAGGCCCTTCTGCATGTTTGTTTGTTATTCTTTGATCTGGAATGGGGTATGGTAAGTTTGTTGATTGTTTTATAGTCTTCTGGGTCCGCTGTATGTCAAAAGCTACTGAAATGCAGGGGACATGGGGAAAAGAAGCAGCGCTCTGGATTGCGTTGGAAAGAGCAGATGGCATTGTCATCCATATTGCTGTAGTCTACAGACCTCCGACTGAAACTGAAGAGAGAGATAACGAATTGATTATAGATATTGCCAAGATAGCAACAAGGGGGGAAGCGATCATATTGGGTGACTTTAATCTACCTGATGTGGATTGGATTACTCCTTCTGCACATCTTGAAAGAAGCAAAAAAAATTGTGGATGCTCTACAAGATGCATTACTTTGACAAATGGTGATGGAACCAACCAGGGAAAGCTCAACGCTGGATGTAGTGCTCACCAACGGTGACAGCGTGTCGAATGTCTGCGTGAGTGCCCCTGTGAGCAACAGCGACCATCACACGGTGTGGTTTGAGATAAAAGCCATGGTACAGGCCAATCATAGCAAGCTCAAAGTCCTAAACTTCAAAAACAGACTTCAATAAAATGGTCGAGTACTTAAAGGAGGAGATGACAGGGTGGAAGGAGATAAGGGAAGTGGAATTGCAATGGGCAAAACTAAAGGCAGCAATAAAAGGGGCAACAGATAAATATGTAATTAAAGTAAATAAAAACAAGAGGAGAAGGAAACCTATTTGGTTTTCCAAAGAGATGGCTGCTCAAATAAAGGCAAAAAACACAGCTTTCGCAAAATTCAAAAGCTTGCAAACAGAAGAACACATAAATGAATACAGGATCAAGCTCAAAGAGTCTAAAAGAGAAATAAGGACAGCAAAATCAAAGGCAGAGGAAAAAGATGGCTAAAGATGTTAAGGGTGGCGACAAAACTTTCTTCAGGTATATTCGGGAAAGGAAGAAGATCAGAGTTGGAATTGCAGGACTCAGAAGTGCTGGGAAAGAACTCATGGAAAGTGACACTGAAAAAGCGAAATTGCTAAAATGATAATTACACTTACCTGGTGAAGCACAGTTACTTACCTGTAACAGGTGATCTCTGGGAACAGCAGGAATAAGTCTTCACATATGGGTACGTCGGTACCAACGGAGCCTGTGCGGGAACGCTCCCCAGCTTCCCAAAAAGGAAAGCTTTTGGGAGCATCCCACAGCGCCTGCGCGCTGCCTTCCCGCCTTTCCTAACCGCCTCTCCCCAGTTCTAGTTTTAAAGCTGAGACAAAGAGAGAGAGAGGAAAGGAAAGATAGATAGAGAGATACAACTCCTAGGGGAGGTGGGTGTGTTGTGAAGACTTATTCCTGCTGTTCCCAGAGATCACCTGTTACAGGTAAGTAACTGTGCTATCTCCAGGAACAAGCAGGAATGAGTCTTCACGTATGGGGACTCCCTAGCTAGAGATGCCTGGGAGATCCCCAAGGTTATGAGACCCTGAGAAGGGCTCTACCTCCTCCTATGGATCTCAGGCATCCATCCAGAGAAGGAGGGCAGGAGTTGATTAAGAATGGAACAGGTGTATGAGAACAGCCTGACCAAACAAAGTATCAGCGCACCAAGATGCTGGAACGCATTACCTCCAGATATCCGGGCTATTAAGGGCCTTACGCAGTTTAGGAAAGCCCTCAAGTACCATCTTTTCAATAAGTACCTCATAGAACCCAACCTCACCCACCGAGACAGAGATGCAACCCACTAAGCAAATATATGGTTTCCCAACAACATGCCAAGAAAGATTCTCTAACCCTTAGTGGTGCATTTGTTTCTATAGAATTCATGATCATACAACCTTATGTAGCAATATTTGTAAATAGTTTACAAGCTTATGTAGCAAGTTTTTGTAAATAGTTTACCCCTGTTATCTAAGTTACTTGCCCTGTTATCTGTAAACTCATACATGTTAACTGTACTGAGCGTTTCTGTTCCATGTAAACCGCGCTGATGCTGAATAGTGCGGTATATAAGAGAATGTAAGTAAATAAATAAATAAATAAATCCCGGCTGGAGTCCTTGTCCAAACAGTAATGGGCTGTGAAGGTATGAACCGAGGCCCAGGTGGCCGCTCGACAGATCTGGTCGATGGACACAGAATTTAGATGAGCCATAGAGGTGGCCATGGCCCTCACATTATGAGCTGTGACATGGCCCTCCAGAGAAAGGTTCTTACTCTGGTAGGCGAAAGAAATACACTGAGCAATCCAATTGGACAGTGTCCTCTTAGAGACTGGAAGTCTCAAATGAGAGGGATCAAAAGCAACAAAGAGTTGAGAAGACTTTCTATGTTGCTGTGTCCTTTGTAAGTAAAAGGCAAGAGCTCTCTTACAATCCAGGGTATGAAGATTCCTCTCTGCACTTGATGCATGAGGACCTGGAAAAAGACAGGTAAATACACCTCTTGATTAAGATGAAAAGGTGAGACCACTTTAGGCATAAAGTGTGGATTGGTCCTAAGGACTACCTTATCATGATGGAACCTTGTATAAGGTGGATTAGCCACTAAGGCTTGCAGTTCACTGATGCGGCGAGCTGAGGTGACTGCAATGAGGAAAATAACCTTCCAGGAAAGAAATTTCAAGGAGGTGGTGGCTAAGGGTTCAAAAGGTGGCTTCATAAGCTGACCAAGAACCAGATTTAAGTCCCATGCCACCGGAGGAGGCCTAATGGGAGGCTTAGTTAAAGTTAAGCCTCTCATGAATCTTGCAATAAGAGGATGAGAGGAGATAGGCTGTCCATTGATAGGCTTAAGGGATGCTGCAATAGCACTCAAATGGACCCTTACTGAATTCGTCTTAAGGCCTGCATTGGAGAGATGCAGGAGATATTCCAATAGAGAATTCAAAGGTAGTGCTAGAGGGTCAAGACCCTTCTCAGTACACCAAATGGAAAACCTTTTCCATTTAAAAGCATAGGAACGTCTAGTAGAAGGTTTTCTGGAAGCATGGAGGATATCTTTCACTTGTTGAGAAAGATTCCAACCTTGAAGATCTAGGCCTTCAGCAACCAAGCTCTGAGGTGAAGGGACTTGGGGTTTGGGTACCTCAAAGTCCCCTCTCCCTGGGACAGAAGGTCTGGAGCAGCTCCCAAGTCTAGGGAGGGAGCTTGAGAGAGATGCAGAAGTAGAGGGTACCACACTAGGCGTGGCCAGCGTGGAGCTATGAGGATCATGGATCCTTGATCCCTCTGGAGCTTGAACAGAGTCTTGGGAATCAAGGGAATGGGTGGAAAGGCATACAGGATGTCTTGACCCCAGTGAAGGAGGAAGGCATCCTTGGCCTGGACTCCCTGACACGGAATTCTGGAACAGAACCGGGGAAGTTTGGCATTCCACGGACTTGCAAAGAGGTCTATGTCCGGGGTTCCCCACTCCTGAAAGATTCTGAGTACCTGGTCCATGTGCAGGGACCATTCGTGTGGAAGCAGAACTCGACTGAGTCTGTCTGCCCAAGAGTTTTGGATTCCTGGAAAGTATACGGCCAGGAGATGGATTTGATGCTCTCTGGCGAAGGCCCACAATCTTAAAGCTTCGTTGCAAAGCGACAGAGAGCCAGTTCCTCCTTGCTTGTTTATGTAAAACATGGCTACCCGATTGTCCGTATGAATGAGGACTGTCTTGTAGCTGAGCAGGGTATGGAAGACCTTGAGAGCTAGAAAATTTGCTCGGAGCTCCAAGTGGTTGATATGTAGAGAAGTCTCCTGTGGAGACCAAGTGCCCTGAGTGAAGAGGTCTTGCAGATGAGCTCCCCAACCTGTTTGGGAGGCATCTGTTGTGAGGGTTGCCTGGGGCAACAACTGTTGGAAGGGGGACCCCAGCAACAGATTTTGGGTGGACTTCCACCACTGGAGAGACCAAAAGAGGCGCCTGGAGGTTGCTATTTTGTCTGACAGAGCCCCTGATGCTTGAGTCCACTGGGTGGACAAAGCCCATTGAGCTGCTCTCATGTGAAGGCGAGCATAGGGGACCACATGCACTGTGGATGCCATGTGGCCTAGCAGTTTTAGCATCTCCCGGGCAGTTAAATGGCTCTTTGACTGAATCTGGGAGGCTAACTGCACTAGGCGTAGGCAACGGGCCTGAGGAAGATAGGCCCTTGCAGTGGTAGTATCTAGCCAGGCCCCTATGAACTCTAGGGATTGAGAAGGGGTGAGTTGGGACTTTGGGAGGTTTACCACAAGTCCCAGATACTGCAGAATGCGCCTTGTGCAGTCCAGGGAAGTCTGGGCCTCTGACTGAGATGGAGCTCGGATGAGCCAGTCATCCAGGTATGGGAATACAAATATTCCCAGAGTGCGTAGAAATGCAGCTACTACTGCCATGCATTTGGTGAACACTCTTGGAGCAGAGGCCAGACCGAAAGGAAGCACCCTGTACTGGTAATGCTTTCCTTGAAAAAGAAAATGGAGGAATCTTCTGTGAGAAGGATGGATGAGGACATGTGTGTACGCATCCTTGAGATCTAGAGAACAAAGCCAATCCTGACTCTGAAGGTATGGAAGGAGAGTGCCCAGAGAAAGCATCTTGAATTTCTCCTTGCATAGAAATTTGTCCAATTCTCTGAGATCTAATATGGGTCTGTAGCCCCCTGTTTTCTTTGGGATCAGAAAGTAAGGGGAGTAAAACCCTGATCCTTGTTGAAGAAGAGGAACTTCTTCTACTGCCCCTTGGGCAAGAAGGGTAGCCACCTCCTGACCTAGAAGGTTAAGGAGAGATGTTGGAGAATTGAAATTCTCACCATGGTGTGAGGAGGAAGGTTTGAGAAATGAAGTTTGTAGCCCTCCCTTATGATGGAGAGGGTCCACTGCTCTGCTGTAATTTGCTCCCATCTGGGAGCAAAATGAGCTAACCTTCCTGGAATGGTGAAAGGCTCTGGCTGTTTCAGAACCAGAAAGGCTAAGTTCTCTAGCATCAAGTCAAAAGCCCTGAGGAGGCTGGGTCTGCTGAGTTGCAGCAGCCCCTGTAGGCTTAGGCCTGGCCTGTTTAGGTTGCTGATGCTTAGCAGCAAAACGACCTGTAGATGATTGTTGGCCAGAAGCAGGATGGAATCTGCCTTTTTTGAAAAAAGACTTCTTGAAAGTTTTTTTCTTGGCAGGAATGGAGGTTGACTTTGAAAGTCTATCCAAAGCAGAATTTTCTGCATCCATTTGAGTGGCTTTTATTTGCCAATCTTTGCCAAACAGATTTTCTCCTGTACAGGGAAGATTTCCCAAGCCATCCTGGACCCAAGATTCTAGATCAGAAGCCTGGAGCCAAGCAATTCTGCGAGCAGCTATGGCAATGGTCGAAGCTCTGCTGGCACCCTCAAAGGAGTCAAAGGCTGCACGGTTGGAAAACTTTGAAATATCTTGAGTATGCTTAAGCCAAATAAGAAATTCTTCCATTTTATCCTCTGGAAGAAAAGGGAGGAAAGTGTGCAGCTTATCTGCAACTTCTTTCAGAAACATACCCATATAGAGACTATAGGAGTTGATTCTGGCAATGAGCATACTGGCTTGGAAGATTTTCCTACCAAAAGCATCCAAGGTCCTACATTCTCTTCCTGGAGGAGCAGAGGAGTGTCTTTTTGCACTCTATCTTTTTCATAGCTGACTCCACCACAATAGAATGGTGAAGAAGCTGTGTTTTATGAAAACCAGGACAAGGAGGGACACGGTACATAGTGTCCAATCTACGAGAATGAGGAGAGATAGTGAGAGGAGTCTCCCATAAGTCAATCATGTGATCATAAAGAATCTCATGAATTGGCAAGGTGAATGCCTCCTTAGGAGCCTTAGAATAACCTAAAATATCCAATTTTTTAACTCTAGGCTCTAATTCAGAGGTTACTGAAATAGAGAGTCCTTTAGCCACTTCTCTTATGAAGTCTTGAAAGGACAAGTCTTCTGGAGGAGACATTCTTATTTTTGGAGAAGAAGGCTCTTCAGGAAGGGCTATGGATACTTCAGCAGATGCCTCCGATGCATCAGAATCTTCGGAGGAATCGAAGTATCGTCTGTCAGGGTGTAATTCCAAAGCTTGATACGCATACCGAGCGGTATCGACATCGGGCGTCATCGGTACCGGTTCGGTACCGATGGGCATCCCTGGACAGGGAACCGCTGCAGTCGGCATCCTGGTCGATGTCGATGCAGTCGGTACCGGTACCGACACTGGTGCCGGTACCGGAGCCGATACCGACAACGGAGTTTGTTGTGGTATCAGCGGCGTCGCAGCTTGACTGAAGGCCGTGATAGCCTGCTGCATGGATAGGACATTCTGATCCATCGACGCCATAAATGCCTGGAATTCGGTACCGGAAGGTTGCACCGGTACCCCAGAGCATTCTAACAGGTGATCGGTTGAGGCCGTGCCATCGATGTCAACCTGTAGCCCCATAGGTGGAGCTTTGGAAGCCGGAGCTTCCCACCAGGGTTGTTTTGCCGGTGCAGGATCCTCGAGGGCAAGCCCGGAGGCATCTCGATGCTTGGAAGGAGATCTACCCTTCGAGGACCGGCTGGACTTATGTTTGGTTACCTGAGATCCATGGGAGGAAGAAGAAGCCCTGGAAGACGTCGATGCCACTGAAGCTGCATCAGAGGGAAACAGCACATGGAGCTTGGCTGCTCGGTTCTGTAACCCTCATTTAGACATCAAGGAGCAGGACGAACAATCCAAAATGGAGTGGTCAGGACCCAAACATTTAAGACACCATTCATGGGTGTCGGTAACAGAAATAGTACCGCTGCACTTAGTGCATTTTTTAAACCCGGAGGCTGGTTTTTCCATGAGGAAAATTCTTTGTGAGGCCTAAGGCCCAAAAGAAGAAAAACACACTAAGTGACGGAAAAATATGTTCTTTTTTTTTTTTTTATAAGAAAAGAAAGAAAGACCGGCGGTACCGGTCCGACGTCGGGGAAGGCAGACGCGCGACCAAAGAAATAAAATAAAACAAAGAACTTCTTCAGCGGTGACAGGAACACGACCTGCTGGCTCCGCGGCAAAGAAGAACTGGGGAGAGGTGGTTAGGAAAGGCAGGAAGGCGCTGTGGGATGCTCCCAAAAGCTCTCTTTTTTGGGAAGCTGGGGAGCGTTCCCACGCAGGCTCCGTGGGTACCAACGTACCCATATGTGAAGACTCATTCCTGCTTGTTCCTGGAGATTTGTAGTTCCTTGAGTGACAACAGTTCAGTCCTCTACCTCTGGGTTGTCAACCTCCTCCTGCAGCTTTGGAAACTGGTACGTCAGAATCATGACATCACTGTACATAGCCTGCTGCACTCTCTCTTTAGATCCAGTGTGAACTATTAACAAAGCAGACTCAAAGGAGCAACAAATAAGTAGCTGGAATCGCCAACTTAACCTAAACTAAACTACCACCAACACTACTGAACTTTTCAGGCAAGGCTTTCTTACACCCTTCACTGCCATATAGCGTATAAAATCAAACAAAGAAATGAGAGTACAGATGAACAATTGAAAAACAGACCTACCTGTAGTCTACCTTTTCTTGTTAACAACTAGAAATTCCTTCTGAAATATTCAGGGTGGGATGGAGGACTGAACTGTCATCACTCAAGGAACTACAATTACCAGGTAAGTGTAATCATTTCCTTATCGTTCCTCCAGTTCAGTCCTCTACCTCTGGGATGAACCAGAGCAGTAATTATTTGGAGGGTCCCTTCCAGCCAGCACGTAACACAGCCGACCCGAAACAAGCATCATTAGTTGCTGCCACGTCAAGATGGTAATGCCGACTAAAAGTATGTAGCGACGACCAAGTCGCTGCCCTACAAATTTCCCCAGGCGGAACCAAACTGTGTTCCACCCAGGAAGACGCCTGCGCTCTGGTGGAATGAGCTCGCAGACCTGCGGGCACTGACCGCCCCTGGAGCAGATAGGCAGAAGCAATCGCCTCTGGAATCCACCTGGCAATGGAAGCTGTAGCTGCCGCCTCTCCTTTGCGCACACCTCCAAACACCACCAAAAGCCTGTCTGACTTACGAAAAGGCTCCGTAATCTTTAAATACCGCCACGGCACCTGTTTTACATCCAAACGGCGCAAACTGCGGTCCTGGTCGCCTCCATCCAACGAACCGAGCACTGGGAAGGACACCGACAGGTTCAAGTGAAAAGGCGACACCACCTTAGGCAAAAAGGACGGAACCGGACGCAGGACTACCTTCTCCCTCGAGAAAGACAAAAACGGTTCCCTACAAGACGAGGCTTGTAGCTCCGAAATGCGCCTAGCTGAACAAATCGCTACCAGGAAAAAACTGTCTTTAACGTCAAGTCCTTCACCAAAGCCTGGAGCAAAGGTTCAAAGGGCGGTCTGGTTAACGCAGTTAACACCAAATTGAGATCCCAAGGCGGAATAATCACCCTACGCGACGGCCGTAATCTAGAAACTGCCTTGCGGAACCTCAACACATCCGCATGGGCTCCTAGGGCAACTCCCTGAATCTTTCCATGATAACAGGAAAGAGCAGCTACTTGAATGCGCAAAGAACTGGCTGCAAGACCTTTTTCAAAGCAGTCTTGAAGAAAACACAAGATAGACGGGATGGAAACTGTAGACGCCCGGATCTGACGTCTCGAACACCAATCTTCAAATATACGCCAGATGCGCACATACGCCAACGAAGTTCACTGTTTCCTGGCTTTCAGCAACGTAGCCACGACCGGCGCCGAATAGCCCTTCTTCTTTAGCCGTGCCCTTTCAATGGCCATACCGTAAGCGAGAATCGATCCACTTGAGGCATGAAGAGAGGCCCTTGAAGCAACAGGTCCGCCCGAACCGGCAGCAGTCAAGGCTCCCCGTCCAGAAGACGCACCAAGTCTGCGTACCACGGACATCTCGGCCAGTCGGGCGCTACCAGAAGCACCCATCCTGGATGAGCCTCGATTCGCTGAATCACTCAGCCGATCAAGGCCCACGGAGGAAAAATATACAGGAGTTCCAAGGACGGCCACTGATGCAATAGCGCGTCTATTCCCTCCGACATTCTTTCTTGCCTTCTGCTGAAGAACCGGTTGGCCTTCGCCGACTGGAAGGTCGTCATCAAATCCATCACTGGCGTCCCCCACCGAAACACTATTTGATTGAAAATGCAGTTCCCATTCCCCTGCATCTACTCGTATTCTGCTGAGGTAGTCGGCCATCACATTGTCCTTTCCTGCTATGTGTGCCGCCAAGATCACTGTCAATTGACTTTCTACCCAAGCAAACAGCTGGTCCACATCTTCTTCCATGGCGGCACTCCCCGTGCCGTCCTGGCGATTGATGTAGGCAACGGTTGCAGAGTTCTCGGATAGGACTCAAATTGCCCGACCGACCAACGCCTCCTCAAAAGCCTGGAGCGCCCGGAAACTGCTCGAAGCTCCAGACGATTTATCGACCATGAAGCCTCTAGAGGCGACCAAGGACCCTGCGCAAACCTGTGTTCACAATGGGCTCCCCAGCCCGCCAGGCTGGCGTCCGTTAACAACGGAATCCACTCCGGCTGTTCCAACGGCATTCCGGCCGACCGCGACGACGGAAGCAGCCACCACCGAAGAGACTGCCTGACCTTGACCGGGCAGGGAAGCCGCTTGCTCAAAGGATCGGACTGATGTGACCAGCGGCGTAGCAGAGCCCTCTGCAGCGGGCGCATATGAACTTTGGCCCAAGGCACGGCCTCCAGAGTCGCCGCCATTGTTCCCAGCACTCGAAGATAATCCCATGCCGATGGCGCTGGAGTGGCTCTGAACTTGCGCACCAGAGCCCTCCTGTGTGGCAAAAACACCTGGCCCTTCTTCGTGTCAAATCAGACTCCCAGATACTCAAGGTCCTGAGAGGGTCGCAAACGGCTTTTGGCTGGACTGACCCACCCAACCAAGACTCTGCAAGACCTCTACTACTCTGCACGTCACCTGGATGCTCTCTGCCTCTGTCTTGGCCCGAATTAACCAATCGTCGAGGTACGGGTGAACCAGAATCCCTTCTTTGCGCAACGCTGCCGCCGCCACCACCACCACCATAATCTTGGTGAAAGTTTACGGCGCCATAGCTAGACCGAAGGGCAACGCTTGGAACTGATAGTGTCCCCAAGGAAAGGCGAACCTTAGCCACCTTTGATGAGCTGCCCGGATGGGGATGTGCAAGTACGCTTCCGTAAGATCCAGAGATGTCAAAAACTCTCCCTGATGCACCGTTACAATGACTGACCGCAAGGTTTCCATCCGGAAGTGCGGTACTCGCAGGCAGCGGTTTACGCCTTTGAGATCTAAAATGGGCCGCAATGCTCCGCCCTGCTTTGGCACCATGAAATAAATAGAGTACCGACCCACTCTGTACTCTGCTTTCAGTACCTCTACGACAGCTCCCAATTGCAGAAGTCTTTTCAAAGTATTGCGAATCGCTAGAGTCTTCTTTGGACCCCTGCAAGGTGACATGACGAAGGAGTCTCGCACGGGACGCGCTAATTCCAGTGCATATCCCTGACGAATGACCTCCAACACCCACTGGTCGGAAGTGATGTGGGTCCAAGCAGAAAGAAACTCCCGCAGCCGCCCCGACCGCCAGGACCCGCCTCATCTCATTGTGGTCTACGAGCTGCTGAAGCGGGGCTGGAGGAGAATCCTCTATTCGCTCCTCGAAACCCCCGAAATCCCTGGCCCGTGACGGAAACCGTCCCCTCTGGAATCCACCGAACCGTGACCCACGAAATCTCCTGAAATCTCGAAACTGTCCCCGAAAGCCCAGGCTGGACTTTCCCTGTTTCGGTTTATCCTCAGGAAGCCTACCACCTTTGGACTCCCCAAGGTCCTTAACCAACTTATCGAGATCCTTGCCAAACAGCAACTTTCCTTTAAAGGGCAGCTTGCTGAGTCTGGACTTGAAAGAACCATCTGCCGCCCAATTTCGCAACCAAACCGATCTGCGAGCGGCCACCACCGAAGACATGCTATTCGCAAGAGCCCGGATCAAATCAAAATGAATGTCCGCGAGATAGGCTGTCCCAGACTCTAGGCGCCCCAGCTCCTTGAGCTCCTCTAGATCCAGGTGCGGGGATTGGCGCAGCCGCTGGACCCAACGCAAGCACGCTCGAGCCACCCAAGCTCCACAAATGGAAGCTTGCAGAGAAATCGAATCCGCCTCAAAGGTCTGCTTCAGCAAACCGTCCACTTTACGGTCTTGAGCATCTTTCAAGGCAGCACTGCCTTCTACCGGAATGGTGGTCTTCTTAGTAACCGCCGACACCACCGCGTCTACCCGCGGTGCTCGGAACCGTTCCTTGTCCTTATCGGCCAGAGGATACAGCCTATTCATAGTCCGTATCCCTCTGAGCCCCGTCTCCGGATGGTCCCATTCCTCTTGGATCATTCTGTCCACTACTCTGTGTACCGGAAAGGCTACCTAATTCTGTCAAACCGCTTGGATGAACGGATCCTCAATCTCCTCCGCGGACGGCAGCGTAGCGAGATTCAACATCTGCATTGATTCTGTGATCAAGGCCGTAAGTTCCTCTCTACGAAAGACCCTAATGATCTTAGCCTGATCCTCGGGCTCCAGAATCTCCCCTTCTTCGAGATCCTGAGCCCCCTCTTCACGCTCCCAGTCCAAATCCTCACCTTCTGGCCAGTCGCTTTCCGCGGAAGACGCAGCCTGGGCCCTCGCTCTCTTAGGTGCCGACGGCGCATCACCTACACCGTCAATCCCTTCGATCTGATGCGAGGGAACGGAAGGCGGCAATGCTCCTGGCATCTTACCTTGACGCCGCAAACAAAAGGCCTGATGCATCATTAAAGTGAAATCAGGGCAAAAATCGCCTAGAGCCATTGACGGTTCCGCTGACAGGACCCCAGTGGATCCTGCCGCGACCTCCCCCGCGGAGCCTTGCCCAGAAGGCTACAGTGGCTCAGCTACCGTTCCAGACGGCGCCACTTGCGCCTCTGGAGCCTCTTTAATTTCCAACTGCTGCTCCACCGATGAAGACAGCATTGCACAGCCGCGGCACACGCCTGAATCGGCCACCGTGCCCCTACGGGTGCCACAGACAAGGCACTGAGGACGTGCCGCCATGAGGTAGGTAAACACACTGAATAAAGAGTTACCTCCTGAGTCTTTTAAGATTAAAAAAAACCCCAAAGATTTTAATAGGAATAAACACCCCTTACAATCCTGAATGCCCAGAAAGCTCCTGACTGTGTAGCCCCGTTGCCACTGAAGACACTAGGAGGGACCCCTTCCCCCCCCTTAGTGGCTACAACGCGAAGAGAAAAACAAAAAATTAAACTGAAATGCAAGCAACGAGAGAATAATAAAAGAAAGAAAGAAAAAAGCCCCAACTGCTTAAAACAAGCTACTTCTGCACAGCCCAAGGGATTCAGCACGTTAAGCAGCCATGCAGTAACACAAAATGGCCGCCGGCAGTCCGGGAGGAGGAAAGAGCGCCAAAGTGCCCCGAAGCCTGACAAAGCCTCCCCCCTCGAGCACAGCCTGTAACCGGTTGGATGCTTACCGGCCAGGCCTGTCTCGATCGTCCGATGCGCTCCTGATCACCGGAGCAAGCAGCGGCACGCTGATAAGAAACTGCTCTGCTGTGCTCTGTTGCCAATCCGGTGTCCCGAAACCGCGGCTATGCAGTCACCGCGGCTCGGGAAAATGATCGCCGCCAGAGAAGGGCTCTCCCCCGTAGAGTCCGGGGGGAGAGATCTCTCAGCCACCGGCAGAATAACCAACAGGTCTTATGCCCTGCACCTCTGCTTACTACAAAATTGTCTAATTTCTTTTCCCTTTCTGGGTTTTTTTTTTTTTTGTTTTTTTTTTAACAGGCAGGAAGCAAGAACACCAAACTCCTAGTTTTACTGTAATTCCCCGCTTTTTTTTTTTTAAAGGAATAGTACCCAAATTGAACAAATCAAAGGATTCCCAACTACACTATACTATACTACAAGCTCCTTATCTGTTCCTCTAGTGAGCCCCTGACAAGGCTCACAACGTCCTCCTGCTGCATGGAGACTGGTCACACTGGACCCAAGGAGAGAGTGCAGCAGGCTATGTACAGTGATGTCATGAGTCTGACGTACCAGTCTCCAAAGCTGCAGGAGGAGGTTGACAACCCAGAGATAGAGGACTGAACTGGAGGAACGATAAGGAACAAATACTTCTGCTCTGTTTTTACTAAAGAAGATCCTGGAGATGGACCAGCTGTGACTCCCAAATATAAAAATGGGAATGAAGTAGATACACCATTCACAGAAGATGAGGTGTTAGAACAACTTGCTAAACTGAACGTGGACAAAGCCATGGGACCGGATGGGATAAATCCCAGGATACTGAAAGAGTTAAGAGAGGTTCTTGCAGGACCGTTAAAGGATGTCTTCAACAGATCCTTGGAAACAGGAGAGGTTCCTCAGGACTGGAGAATGGCTGATGTTGTACCTCTACACAAAAGTGGTGACAGGGAAGAAGTGTCAAACTACAGGCCCGTGAGCCTTACCTCCGTGGCGGGAAAAGTAATGGAGGCGCTTCTGAAAGAGCGAATAGTGAACTCTCTTAAAACCAACAGGTTGCAAGTTCCGAGGCAACATGGTTTTACTGAAGGACGGTCTTGCCAAACAAATCTGATTGAGTTCTTTGACTGGGTGACCAAGGAACTAGATCAGGGGCATGCAATGGATGTCATCTACCTGGATTTCAGCAAAGCCTTTGATACTGTTCCTCATAGGAGGCTTGTCAAACTCAATAGCTTGGGGATGGGTCCCAAGATGGTAAACTGGATTAGAAATTGGTTGACTGACAGACAACAGAAGGTGATGGTACATGGAGCTCACTCGGATGAAAGGAAGGTGATTAGCGGGGTGCCCCAGGGTTCGGTCCTGGGCCCGGCACTGTTCAATATATTTGTGAGCGATACTGCTGAATGGAAAGGTCTGTCTTTTTGCAGATGACACAAAAATTTGCAACAGAGTGGACTCCGAGGGATTGGTTAACATGAGGAAAGATCTACAAAAGCTGGAAGAATGGTTTAATGCTTGGCAACTACGATTTAATGCGAAAAAGTGTAGTGTCATGCACTTGCGTAGCAGAAATCCAAGGGAAATGTACACGATAGGAGGCGAGAGGTTGGTATGCACGGTTCAGGAGAAAGACCTTGGTGTGATTATCTCTGATGATCTCAAGGTGGCAAAACAGTTCGTCAAGGCAGTGGCAAAAGCCAGGAGGATGTTGGGCTGCATACAAAGAGGGATTACCAGCAAAAAGGAAGAGGTACTTATGCCACTGTACAAGTCACTGGTGAGGCCTCACTTGGAATACTGTGTTCAGTTTTGGAGACCATATCTTGCAAAAGATGTAAAAAGTCTGGAAACTGTTCAGAGGAAGGCGACCAAAATGATTTGGAGCCTGCGTCAGAAGCCTTTTGAGAAGAGACTTGAAGACCTAAATATGTACACTTTGGAGGAGAGGAGGGACAGGGGAGATATGATTCAGACCTTTAAATACTTAAAAAGAAAATGATGAACAAACAAACCTCTTCCAAAGACGGGGAAGCTGTAAAACTAGAGGGCATAACATGAAGCTGCAAGGTGGTAAATTGAAAGGCAATGTCAGGAAATATTTCTTCACTGAAAGGGTGGTGGATGCTTGGAATGCTCTCCCGATGGAAGTGGTGGGGGCAAACACGGTGACAGAATTCAAAACGGCATGGGACAAACACAGTGGATCCCTTTACAGCAACAGGATAAAAACAAAATAAACGGTACCATCTAACTTCTGAACCATCTAACGTCTCAACAAATAGGTGTGTCCTACATGGAGTGGTGGATTCACCCCTAAACAAAGACATGGGGAGGGGTGGCCTGCACAGAGCGACAGGTGCACCTACTCTTGCCATCTTGCTGGGCAACTAGATGGACCATGCTGGTCTTTATCTTCCGTCACTTACTATGTTACTAAGTCTTTGGAGGAGAGACTGAAGGCGAGTAGTGGGGTGGCAATGGATGGCTTTGTAGGTTAGCAGTAGGGTTTTGTATCTGATCCTACTGGGAAGCGTAAGCCAATGGAGCTGTTTGAGAATGGGAGTGGGATGAGATGGGAGAATGGGATGAAGGCAAACACAAGACCTTCCTATTTTCCAAGCATTTTAGTCCCACTACCTAACCTCCACCCTATATAGAGTCTCACTGTATATATGTTAACCGCTCTTAAACTGTTTATTTATTTATTTATTTACTACACATTTATATACCGCTACTTCCAGCGATCAGCGGCGGTTTGATTAATCTTCGTGGGGTAGTCAATCAAGACTTGGGGGGGGGGGGGGTATATACATAGATCTGAGGTCACAGCACACATGATTGGCGTCTTCGGGGACGAATCATACGTTTTTACATTTATATATACATATTTACATATTTAAAACATATTTAAACATATATCAGTTTTTACAAATCACTAGCAGTAGAAAGTTACCTGTATATGGTTAGCTGTTACCCGTATATAGGGATACAAAGCTCCAAAGCAATCTGAGCAATAAAGGCTGGAATCTCCCATCAGACCAGCTGAACTACCTGGGAATCACAGTCATCTTCAGGAGGGGATACCTCCCTCTCCTCATAACTAGAGATGCCAATGGAATCATCGAGAAATCCCGATCTGTGTCATCCAGAGTCCAGGCCAATGCTTTGAAAGGTCACCCACCTCCATGAGCACTATCCTCAGAGTGGGAGCACTTCTGCTGCACCCACACAGTCTTAGTAGGTGCTGAAGAACCTGGCTCCTCTGACCTAGAAGACAACTGCAGGCCTTTTCCAAAGAGCCCAGCGAACTCAGCTGCAGCTGACTCCAAAATGGTGGGAACTGACCCCTGAGACTGGAGAAGGAAAAGAGGCAGAGGAGGGCATGAGTCTCCCACCAGGGGTGATCCCAAGACCTGCAGTTTCACTCCCAGTGCTGGAGGAAGCGTAGGTGCAATAGGAGAAAGCAGCACTTGAGCTGGCAAGGAGGTTTACACAAGATCCCCTGAAGAGCGATGAGAGGGCTCCCTGGGATCGGCTGCACAAGCAGCACAAAGGCGATCCACCAAGAAGTGCCGCTGCTTGCCACATCTGAGACATCGGGGCAAAGGCAGCAGCAGTTCAGGTGTTCAAGCACAATGAATCGATCACTCACACGTGCTGACAATCTCACATACCCCTGGTGCTGACAAGTTCGTGCATGCACGTGACTTCTGATGTAAATGTGCGTGAGGCCTGCACACGTGGCTGAGTTTAAAAGCACAGGAAATAGGTCTCAAGCCACAGAATTGAGCCATCTGGCCTCCCCTGGCAGCCCATGTCCCTCCCCCCCCATGGGACCCTGCAATCAGCAGCTTGTGGCTTCCCTTATGGGACCCAACAACCAAGCCCTGGAGGTACTCATGGAATCTGACAGTAAGGAGGAGAAAGAGGAAGAGAAACCTACCACAGTCAGCCAAGAGCCAGCACAAAACTTTACCTAACCTTTTTTTTTTTAAACAAGAAAATAGCTATGCTAGCACTTTGGCTTGGAGCACCTCCACAGAGGATCCACCTGACCCAGCCCACCCCCCTAAGATTCAACCAGTCCTCTTGACCGGGAGCACTGTCCCCTAAAATTGATGATAATTTCAAGAGGGATCTCTCAAATATGCCCTGGATCCCCCCAAAAACAGAGCTTCACTGAAAGCTGCCTCAGAGATGGCTGACAGGAGCTCAAGGCCTTAGTTGCACTGGACAGCAACCACCATCTGCTGTAGAGAGAGTAAATACTGTAGTGTGTCCCTAGCTGCATCGGTATTTATGTCAGTGATGTCACGGCAGTTCTGGTGTTTTCTCTGTCTCCATCATCTGCTGGCAGGGAGATAACCCACTTATCTGGACTGGTCTAGAAGGATGCTCTGGAAAAAGCTATTTCCATACCCATGAGACCACATGCAAATAGGAATGACCTCTTAACATAAGAACATTAGATATGCCATACTGGGTCAGACAAAGAGGCCATCAAGCCCAATATCCTGTATCAACAATGGCCAATCCAGGTCACAAGTACTTGTCAGGTTCCCAAACGGTATCCAGATTCCATGCTGCTTTTCCAATGGGTAAGCAATGGATTGTCCCAGGTCCTCTTTAATAGTGGTGTATGGACTTTTCCTCTAGGAACCTGTCCAAACCTGTTTTAAATCTAGCTACACTAATAGCTTTTACTACATCTTCAGGTAACAAATTTGAGAGTTTGATTACGCAGAGTGTGAAAAAATATTTTCTCCAACTAGTCTTAAAAGTGCTATATTGCATGTCACCTAGTCTTTCTACTTTTTGAAGGAGTAAAACAACCATTCTACATTTACCCATTCCACTCCATTCATAAAATAGCGACCGGCATAAAAGTATGCCTTTTGGCAAGAAGGCAAAGCCAGGGGCAGAGTTTGGGCAGACATCAGATGTACAACTTTGCCTTAGCTTATGTAAGTAAGTGCATAAAATATTCACTAGCAGGAGGAAGTGATCACACGTGCAGTCAAGGCACGTGTTCTCTCCTACATTCACTAGCATTTTAAAGATAAGTATTATTTTATTGAGACAAGTAGGCGCCTACTTATGTAGGCACTTATCCATAGTGCCCTGTTACTAAATTACCTTCATTTGCCTAGAACAAACTGCTTCACCATGGAGGGATGATATTAAAAAAAAAAAAGTCAATCGAAACATTAGTTTGCTAAACCATTTGATAGTAACACCAGTACTCGGAGGATTTAGATTGCCGCTAGCTGTACACCAGAATCCTTACTGTCACTGGAAGATCTTCACGAGTCAGACTAGAAAAATAAAAGACAGCAGAAGGCAGTGACAGGGTCCAGTTAGTTTTATTATCTTGTTATCTTTATGTAAGCTATTAATTTATTAAACAGATATGACAGGCACACATCAAATATAAAAGAATGACACTGCTAGCTTAAAGTTTCTAAATCTGATCCCCAAGGGGCTCCTATATCACAAATGGTTTCCTGTGGAACAGAATGCGATTGGCTTGTGCATGGTCCATAACGAGGTCATCTGTGACCTTCCTATCATGGCTGCCCAAGCAGTTCAGAGAAGCAGGAAACTGTTGAAGCGAGTCAACTGTGTGCTGCCCAGGGCAGGTCGCATGCAGTGAAACACCTTCATTTTCTTCATGGAAAACACAAACAGCAGCTCGGATTAGTGCCGAAGTGGAATTTTATAAAGATACCAAACAGCAGCATCATGTGCCACAATCATATTCTACAATTACTCAGCCATTTGTGCTGAATGCAAGAGAAACATCAGCGATGTGACCACGCTTGCGTTGACCTGGAATTAAGCGTTGGAAACATTATATATGCCCCCTTCCTTTATTCACATCTTGACATGATTCCTAGAACATCTACAAGAGATCCCAACCCATGATCCCAAGAATTTATTTCCAAAACCACACCACTTAATACTCTACAAAGAGCTTAAGGCACCGAAGCCTTGTAGCAGCTTTTATGGCCAGACCATTCTGCACCTCAGCAAACTTCACAGAAATGGCTCTGCAGGAGCGTTGTGGTCTTTGCAGCCCTCCCCACTGCCATTTTGTGATGTTCCCTATGTCCCTTTCTGAATACAGGTCTTTAGTGTGTGAGAACGACCTGGGCTGAAAGACGACCAGGGCCAGCTTTCTTCACAGTGCACACACAAAACCAAAACAATTCTTTTCAGGGCTGATGACCGTTATCTTTTATCACCTAGTATCAGATGTCTGAGGGACTTCTGAATCTATCAGTAATTTAAAAGTGGACACCCAAACTATATGGACTGGACTCCCCATCTATGAAACTGGTCCATCTCCAGAAAGATGTCTGATAACACCTTTCCCATGACATCAAGGTAACGTACCTCAACCAGATCTTTAGCATGGTGGTACGATTTGCACCAATAACTCTGAATGTCAAATTAGACAAATCCGCTTTCCCTTCTCTCCCCACTGGCTTAGTAATTGGAAGCAATGAAGTATTAAAAGATTATTTAACCAGAAAATGGTTTCCATTCTAGAAAAAGTCTGTGCAAGGGGACAGGTCCTATAGAACAGAGAGCTGAGAAAGAGGGTGGAGGTTGGAAGGGGGAAGAAGTTCTCAGAGGATAAAAAGATGAGCAAAAATGGAATGCTGCAAGTTCACATACCACCAATTTGGGGGAAAGATTAAAAGTTTAGCTGCATTCCGGTCCAAGAGCACTGAACTGAAGGGAAATCTGGGACACTGATGACCCTGGCCAGTGACTCTTCACTCTTCTACAGTCACAGTGAGTTTGTATGAGCTGGGGCAGGAACCTAGCCCTGTATCAGGCCAGTACTTTGATTCCAAAATGTTTGCGCAGTTGCTCCAGGAAGACAAAGGTCAGTATTGTGTGAGGGATGAGTCGGACTGCAGCAGGAACAAGACCCTGAAAGAGCAGAACAGAGAAAATGCTGAAAGATGTCAGAGCTATGCTACAGGAGCCATTAAAAACATTCATCCATCTCCAAAGTCCCCTAAAGAGTAATATTCCAACATCACAAGTACTAAAACAATTTACACTTACACATTTATCTAGCAGACCCAGATCAGTGCACAATTTAAATTCATAAAAACAGAAAATAATAACACACTATCAATTAATACAGAAAAACATAAAACCCTCCAACATTTAAATAATCAGATAGTAATACAGAAAAATGGCAGAAGAAGAAATTAGACCTTACCTGCTAATTGTCTTTCCTTGAGTTCTCTCCGGGCCAGTCCAGGAACAGTAGGGTGTTGTCAATCCTCTCCAGCAGCTGAGGACTGAATTCTCAAGTCTTTCTGACCGGATAAGCTCCTCCCTCCAGTGTGAGAGACTCAGTCTACTATTGTCAAAGCAGCCTAGAAACGACACTCTAAGAACAGCCGAACACCTACGCAACGGTAGCACTATCAACTTAAACAAAAACCGAAAGATCGTGTCTTTTCATGCATTTTTCCACTTTTTTTTTTTTCTAACCGGGAGCCCCCTAGTCAGACTCCCTGTGCCAACTCCCCGAAACCGAGCTATGCCCTCTAAAGCAGGCACGGAACTTCCGGACAACAGAAGCACCCCTATCTGAGCGAGCAATCCTACACCCGGAAGCGATCGCCAAAACCAGCGAACCATAGTTTGAAGCTTGAATCTGAAACGGGTGGGCCCTGGACTGGCCCGGAGAGAACTCAAGGAAAGACAATTAGCAGGTAAGGTCTAAATTTCTTCTTCCTCTTCGTCTCTCCGGGCCAGTCCAGGAACAGTAGGGAAGTACCAGAGCAGTACTCAATATTGTGAGGGGCCCGCTAAACCTGCCACTATGGCCGCGGCTCCCACCTTAGCATCGCTCCTCGCCTGAACGTCTAGCCGGTAATGCTTCGCAAACGTATGAAGGGATGACCACGTAGCCGCTCTACAAATATCCTCCAGAGCAATTAAAGCGAACTCTGCCCAAGAAGACGCTTGGGCCCGCGTGGAATGCGCCCGAAGGCCTTCAGGAACCTTCTGTCCAGCTGACTGATAAGCTCGAACGATCGCTAACTTCACCCAGCGAGCAATCGAAGCCTTAGAGGCCGCTTCTCCTTTCCGCGGTCCCCCGAAAAGCACAAACAATCTGTCCGTCTTCCGAAACGCTCTCGTCTTCCGCAAATGACGACGGAGCACTCTGCCCATATCTAGGCTACGCAAGGAAGCATCCTCTTCACTGCCCGGAAACGTAGGAAGGGAAATGGGTTGGTTCATGTGAAAACCCGAGATCACTTTTGGCAGAAAAGCTGGCACCGGACGCAAAACGACCTTTTCTGTCGAAAACTGAAGGTAGGGTTCCCTGCACGATAGCGCCTGCAGATCCGATACGCGTCTAGCGGAACACAAGGCCACTAAGAACGCCGTACGCAAAGAGAGTTCTCTGAGAGAATCCGCCGGCTGAAAAGGAGGCCGTTTGAGCGCCTCGAGAACCAGGTTCAAGTCCCAAGCCGGCACCACCGACCGCACCGGAGGACGGACATGTTTGACCGCCCTAAAGAACCTGAGAACATCCGGGTGCTGAGATAAGCCTGATCCTTGAACTCTCCCCTGGAACGCAGATAGCGCCGCCACCTGAACCCTCAGGGAACTGAGAGCCAGACCCTTCTCCAGGCCGCTCTGCAGAAAGGACAGAACGTGGGGTAACAGAGACAAGAAAGGCCGAATGCCCCCCTGGACACACCACCTTTCGAAAATGCACCAGATGCGAACATAGGCCAAAGACGTAGACTTCCTTCTGGATTTCAGCAGAGTGGCTACCACGGCGGACGAATAGCCCCTACGGCTCAGCCGCTCCCTTTCAATAGCCAAGCCGTAAGCGAGAAGTGATCCACCCGATCCATCAGAATCGGACCCTGGTGCAACAGATTGGACCAACTGGGCAACCTCCAAGGAGTGTCCACCAACAGTCGCAGCAGATCTGCATACCAGGGCCTCCTCGGCCAATCTGGAGCAATGAGGAGCACCACGCCCACGTGACGAGCTATCCGCCGAACCACTCGAGCAATCATCGGCCACGGAGGAAACACATAGAGAAGACCTGACGCCGGCCACGGCTGCGCCAAGCTGTCCAGCCCTTCGGACATGAGTTCTCGGTACCTGCTGAAAAACCGAGGCGCTTTTGCATTGGCAAACGTGGCCATAAGATCCATGACCGGCGGCCCCCAACGCAGTACAATATCGTGAAAAAACACTGCATTCAGCTCCCATTCTCCTGCCTCCACCACATGGCGGCTGAGGTAATCGGCCTGCAGATTCTCCTTGCCTGCCACATGGGCCGCTGACAATGCGACGATATGCAATTCTGCCCACTGCATGAGCAACTGACTCTCCTCCAGCAACGTTGCACTGCCCGTACCTCCTTGCCGGTTGATGTAAGAGACTGTGACCGCATTGTCGGAAAAGATTCGCACCGTCTTTCCCGCGACCAGAGTACGGAAACTCTGAAGAGCCATGCGAACCGCTCTCATCTCCAACCGATTGATGGACCAGTCGCTCACCTCCGGCAGCCAGGTTCCTTGTGCGATTTGCGACAAACAATGCGCTCCCCAGCCTACTAGACTGGCATCCGTGGTGACCAGGACCCAATCCGGGTATTCCAGAGGCACCCCTGCCGACAAATTCTTGATGTCTAACCACCACTGCAAGCTGACCCTTACCGAGTCCGGCACCTCTAACCGCCGACTCATCTCGTGAGTCTGAGGAGACCATCTGGACAGCAAGGCCTGCTGAAGAGGACGCATGTGCGCCCTGGCCCAAGGGACCAAATCCAACGTCGCTGCCATGGAACCCAGCAGCTGTAAGTATCGCCACGCCGTCGGAGCCCGTGAGTGGACGAACGCTGCTACCTGCCCCAAAATCTTCTGAATCCGGTCGTCCGGTAAAAACACCGACCCCACGGCCGTATCGAACACCGCTCTGAGATACACGAGACGCTGCACTGGCTCCAGGTGACTCTTCGCCTGGTTTATGACCCAGCCAAACTTCTCCAACAACTCCACGACCCTCGCCGTCGCCGTCACCTTGACAGAGTCCTGTCTGGACGACGCACGAATCAGCCAGTCGTCAAGGTAGGGATGGACTAAGACGCCTTCCTTTCGCAGGGCAGCTGCCACCACCACCATCCATCACCTTCGTGAATGTGCGTGGAGCCGTCGCCAGGCCGAACGGAAGCACTTGAAACTGAAAATGCCCCATGGGCACCGCAAAACGCAGGAACTTCTGATGTCCCTGTCTGATCGGAATGGGAAGATAAGCCTCCGTGAGATCTATGGAAGAAAGCACCTTGCCCAGACGCACAGAAGGAATGACGGACCGCAGCGTTTCCATACGGAAATGCGGCACCTTTAAACAACGGTTTACATGCTTGAGGTCCAGAATAGGCCGAAAAGAGCCTTCCTTTTTGGGAACTACAAAGTAAATGGAGTACCGACCGAACCCGAATTGGTCCGGCGGCACAGGAACAACCGCTTGCAGACGTAGTAAGCGCTAGAGTGGAGTGAACCGCAAGTTTCTTCTCCGGCGACCCGCACGGAGACACCACGAACGCACCCGGCAAAAACTGCGCGAACTCCAGTGCATAACCATCGCGGATAATCTCCAGCACCCACTGATCCGACGTTATCTTGGCCCAAACAGAGAGAAAATCCCGCAGGCGGCCGCCTACGGGAATCTCCGCCTGGACCAACGTCCCATCATTGTGACTTCTTGGCGAAGCCTGGTTGGGTACCAAAGTACCCCCTGCCAAAACCTCGCGCTCCTCGAAAGGACTGCCCTCTGGACATAGCCCGACTTCTCTGATAAGGCGCAAAGCGCGCTCCCCGGAACCTGCGAAATTCTCTGCTGGGACCTTTTGGTAGCCCTCCCGGCCTCGGGCCCTTAGTCCGGTCCTCCGGAAGCCAACCACCTTTGGAGTCCCCAAGATCCTTAACAATCTTATCCAGAGCTTCCCCAAAAAGCAGCTTTCCTTTATAGGGTAGTTTGCTAAGGCGCGCCTTTGAAGCGGCGTCCGCCGCCCAACTCCGCAGCCAAAGAAATCGCCGTGCCGCAATCATGGATGCCATAGACTTTGCCGACAAGCGCACCAAGTCATAGAAGGCATCGGCTAGGTACGCTGCTGCCGATTCGAGTTTTGCCCCTTCCCCCGATGAGCCCTCCGACCTGTCCGTGGGAGCTTCCCCCTGGAGCCAACGAATAGCGGCTCTCGCCACGTTAAGCCCCACAAACGGAAGCCTGCAGGGAAAGAGCATTAGTATCAAACACCTGCTTCAGAATGGACTCCAATTTCCTGTCTTGGAGATCCTTAAGGGCCGCTCCGCCCTCCACAGGGATTGTAGTCTTCTTAGTTACCGCTGATACTAAAGCATCCACCTTGGGCATCTTAAATAATTCCTTCGCCTCCTGCGGTAGCGGATACAGCCGACCTATGGCCCGAGCACCCCTCAGAGTGGCTTCCGGGCACTCCCATTCGGATTCCACCATCTGCTGAATTACCCTATGTAGCGGAAAGCACCGCTGCTCTGACTTAAAGCCCTGAAGCAACGGATCCTCCAAGGGCTCTGCTTGTACCGACAGTAGCGCTATATTGAGGGCCGCTAACGAATGAGCAATCAGAGGCCCCAACTCTTCCTTCCTAAACACTCGAAACACGTTGGGATCCTCACCCGGAGGAATTTCTCCCTCCTCCAAGTCGCCGGCCCACTGATCCAGATCCACCTGAAAGCCTAGGTCACTCTCCTCTGTTACCTGCGGCAAAGTCTGCAGCCCTAAGCCATCCGGAGCTGCATCTGGCAGCAAAACCTTCCTAGAGGTCCCTTCACCAGGATCCACTGACTCCCCCCTCGCCCCCAGCGACTCGGACTGAGGGGGTGGAGAAAGTTTACCTTTAGCCTGCCCTAGCTTAAGGCAGTAGGCTTTGTGGAGCGATAAAATAAAATCCGCTGAAAAAATGGATTCCATGCTCCCCTGAACAGCTGGCTGCTGTTCCTGTCCAGCCTGCTCCTTGACCACAGATCTTTTTGTTTTAGCCCCCTTCTTCTCCGGCTTCTCGTGTAGCGCGGGAGAAACCACCACGCTCTCTAAGATGGCCGCTGTTCCCGCCTTTTCCCCACTCGCGGGGTGCACTACCTTCAACTTCTCCTCCATGCGGCGAACTCCCAATCTGTCCGTTCGACCCCCCCATCGCACACCAGACCGGCTGCCACCAAGCTCGACCGACCGCGCAAATAAAACCCGAGCGCACAAGCTGCCGACGCCGGCAGCCCGCCCTGACAGAACTACTGACTGACTGCACCGCCGACCGCGTGGCTGACGAGGCCCGACACCAAGAAAGCTAAGAAACGCTCACCTGCACTTCCAGCCTGTCCTGCCTCTTCACGCTGCTAGTGCTAGAGACAGATCGGGTTTCTTGTACCGATAGGGCTGAACTCTGGGGCTCCCAGCTTCCCCCCCTATCATCGGATCCACATGCTGCAACTAGCAAGGCAGGCTCTGCCTCGGCAACGTTAGCAAGCAGGCTTGTCTGTAGCGAGGTCTTCAGCTCGTGTCTTAGCGTATGTTTTTATTACTGCTCGCTTTCAGTTTGCCAGTTCCTGAATAGTGAACCCTGCTAGGGCTCTCAGGCACCAATTTTAACCACAAAATAGAGCATATTCTCCCGTCGTCTCCATCTCTCCAGGAGCCTGTCAGAATCCGTCCTATCCAGCTGCTGAGGACTGATAGAGTAGTTACTCACCTGTAACAGGTGTTCTCCAGGAGCAGCAGGAATCAGTCCTCACTTATGGGTGACGTCGGCGCCGACGGAGCCCTCGCGGAGCAATTTTCCCCAGCTTTTGCAGAAAGCCTTTGGGAATTGCAGCGCGCATGCGCGGTCCCCTTCCCGCCCAGGGATGCCATCTTGCTCAGTCTGATGACATAGCGGAAAGACAGCAAAAAATTTGCAAGATATGCAATAAGAATGACTACAACTCCAAGGGGAGGAGGGAGGGTAGTGAGGACTGATTCCTGCTGCTCCTGGAGAACACCCGTTACAGGTGAGTAACTACTCTTTCTCCAGGACCAAGCAGGAAGTCAGTCCTCACTTATGGGACTCCCAAGCTTAAGGCTACCGGAGACCTCAAGCCTAAAGAGCTTCCTGAAGCTCAGCAGTACAGAGGGAAGGAATCTTCTCTGAATACGCATCCGGCCGGTAGCCAACACCGGGGCCGGAGGGTAGGAGTTGCCTAAACCTCAAAGAGATGGTGGAGGACTGCCTGACCGAAAGCACTGTCCCTGCGGGACTCCCTTTCCAGGCAGTAGTGAGCCGCAAAAGTCTGACCTGAAGACCAAGTAGCGGCCCGGCAGATGTCTGCCAACGGAACAGAGCAGAGGTAAGCCACGGACACGGCCTTCGCCCTGACCCGATGAGCCGTGACGCGACTTTCCAAGGAGAGGCCGGCTGCCCCGTAAGTCCAGGCGATACAGTCAGCCACCCAGGTGGACAGAGTGCGCTTAGAGACAGGCACCCCCGACCGATTGGGATCAAAAGACACGAAAAGCTGAACCGCTTTTCTATGCTCCCGCGTACGGTCAAGGTAGAAGGACAAGGCTCTTCTACAATCCAGGGTGTGCAGGACAGTCTCAGCTCGGCTGGCATGCGGCCTGGGGAAGAAGGTCGGAAGAACCACCTCTTGATTGATGTGAAAGTGGGAGACCACCTTTGGAAGGAACTTAGGGTGGGTCCGCAGGACCACCCTATTCCTGTAGAACCTAGTGTACGGAGGCTCCGACACTAGGGCCTGCAGCTCACCTACGCGCCTCGCGGAAGTGAGGGCTACCAAGAAGAGAGTTTTCCAGGAGAGGAAACGAAGAGGGCAGGTAGCCATGGGTTCAAAAGGCGGGCAGGTAAGCCCTTGCAGAACCACGTTGAGGTCCCAGTCAGGAGCTGGAGGGCGCAACGGAGGTTTAAGCAAAAGGAGGCCTCTGAGGAAACGCGCCACCAAGGGGTGCGAAGAGAGAGGCTGGCCTTCAACCGGTGAATGATGTGCAGAGAGAGCACTGAGGTGGACTCTGACAGAATTGGATTTGAGACCTAGATCGGAGAGGTGAAGCAAATATTGCAGTACCACCGATACTAGACAGGCGAAGGGGTCCTCAGATCGCTGAGAACACCAGATCGAGAAGCGACGCCATTTGAGGGCGTAAGACTTCCGGATGGAAGGTCGCCGAGATGCTAGGACGACGGCTTCCACCTCCGGGGGTAGCAGCAGTGGGGCTAGGACTACCCTTTCAGCAGCCAGGCCATCAGGTGCAGGTTGGGGTGCAGAAGAGTACCCTGATCCTGGGTCAGGAGATCGGGCTGAAACCCCAGGGGAAGAGGGGTGTCCACCGCTAGCTGTAGAAGCAGAGGGAACCACGGTTGTCTCGGCCACCGGGGCGCTACCAGGATCACGGAGGCCCTGTCCTGGACAACTTTGAACAAGGTCCGGGACACCAGTGGTGTGGGAGGGAAGGCATACAGCAGACCCGTAGACCACGGGATGAGGAAAGCATCCGGCGCCACTCGAAGAGGGTGAGGGTGCCGGGAGCAGAATCTGGGGAGCTGCCTGTTCAGGGAACTGGCAAAGAGATCCACAGTGGGAGAGCCCCACCGACGGAAGATCTGCTGGGCCACCGCGGGGTTCAACTTCCATTCGTGCGGCAGCAGAATCCAGTTCAGTTTGTCTGCCAGGCAATTGTCCTGCCCTGGCAGGTAAACCGCTTTGAGGAGGATGTCGTGATCGACAGCCCAAGAGCACAGCCTCCGGGCTTCCTGACATAGAAGGAGGGAGCCCGTGCCCCCTTGTTTGTTCACATAGAACATGGCAACCTGATTGTCCGTCTGCACCAGTACGGACTGACCGAACGTTAGGTGAGAGAAGGCCCGCAGAGCTAGGCGGATCGCCCGTAGCTCTAGAAAGTTTATCTGCTGGGCGGCCTCCCAAGGTGTCCAAAGGCCTTGGGTGCATGTCCCCCGACAATGTGCCCCCCAGCCCAGGAGGGAGGCATCTGTCGTGAGCACCCGGGACGGTGGGGGCGACTGAAAGGACATGCCGAGCACTAGGTTGGGCAGGTGAAGACACCATTGCAGGGAGGAGACCAGACGGTCGGAAATCTGTATCAGGTCCGACAGTCTCCCTGTGGACTGATGCCACTGAGTGCGAACCGAGAAAAAATTTAACGAGAAATCAAACTAAAGAAATCAACTTTTTCAGCGGCGGTAACAAACTATGTCTGTAGGGCTCCGCGGAAAAAAGAAGACTGAGCAAGATGGCATCCCTGGGCGGGAAGGGGACCGCGCATGCGCGCTGCAATTCCCAAAGGCTTTCTGCGAAAGCTGGGGAAAATTGCTCCGCGAGGGCTCCGTCGGCGCCGACGTCACCCATAAGTGAGGACTGACTTCCTGCTTGGTCCTGGAGAAAGACTGCGTTTCTCACACTGGAGGGAGGAGCTTATCCGGTCAGAAAGACTTGAGAATTCAGTCCTCAGCTGCTGGAGAGGATTGACAAACACCCTACTGTTCCTGGACTGGCCCGGAGAGACGAAGAGGAACCAGCCTTTGAATCAATAAACCCCACAACCAACAAACATTTGTTATAACCCCAGCAAGCAACCATTTGGTATGAACTCCCCTAGTATGGGCCTTACACTAATCACCTTCTGAATTCTGAACGTGCTCAACTTTACATCTCTTCCTTCACAGGTTAAATTGCAGGGAAGAAGCAGGTCTAAAGCTTCTTTCAAAAAGAAAAGTTCATCTTCAACCCAATATTCACAAAGCTTTCATTCCAGAAGCACCTGAAGAAAACCCTTTCCTAGGGGGAAGATCATCAGAGTTGTGTGGAAATCTGCAGACGGCCTTACCTTGTAGAATGCCAAAGGCCCCAGCTTAGCCGTCTCTACTGCACAGTGAACAACTCCCTGAAGAAGAAAAAAAGCACCACTTAGTATAAAAACACAGCTATGACGTGGTCCTGCATGTGCATAGCATTTGTATACGAATAGCTATCCAAATGTGAGTTCAAGGGTGCACACATGGTGTTTCATACACAAAAGCATGTGCAAATGGGTCTGGGAGCATGGGAAGTGCAGTACATGCTTGTCAAGACAGAGGTTATGCAGAGGTAAAGTACTGAACAGACACTCACTTTGTATTCACCTTTAGCGTTCATAAGACGGGTTTTGAGTACGTCCATTGGTTGGCACAGGAATGTAGCACATCCACCCTTAACAGAAGGGGACAGACTGTATTAGTAAGGAAGGGCCATGCCCTAATTCTACCACACCACAGCCAGGAGAGGAGAGACTGAACTACTCAAGAAGGAAACCCTTCACCCCACAGCTCTGATTCCACAGAAGCCCGTTACATTAGTCTCTGTCCTTTTACTCCTACCTCCCATGGTCATGGACTTACAGCGATGAAACTGGCCAGGAAGTGCGTGAAGATGTTGTCAGAGAGGACACCCGTGGTGAGAACCAGCTGCTTGGCCTGATCATAGCAGGACAGCTGCAGAAAGACAGACAGCAACAGTAATTGCTACCAAAGGGCACATGGAAAGCGACACGGTAAATAACAGCAGGAGAACAGCTAGCCCATCTACTCTACCCAGATTTCTGGGATCTTACATGGAGGACCAGCAGCTTAGAGATTTCTAGAGTTCTCTACAGTGCATATGCAAGAGCTCCTACACCAGCCACCTCTGTTCTCTTTTCCCCCCACAAAGCCAAAAAATTGATGCGATTGTCCAAGGGACCAAGTTAAAGTAGTTATTAAGAGCTACGTTTTCATGCTCACATCACCTCGATTTTGCTCTTTTCTTCCTTAGAAAATCCTTCAGTATATTTTTCAGTTGTTCCTACCGTTTTCTTGATTTTTTTTGCATGGTCATAGTCTGCACATATGCAACAAATGGCATTAGTTGCATTTTTGCTACCTTGTCCTTTTGATTTCAACAAAATCGATTTTCTACCAATGTCCCAGCATTCTAGAAGCCTTTAGAAATGCACCAATGCAGCAGCATCATGTTGGACACAGACGCCAATGATATAAGGCTGCTATGTCCAGGGCTTAGGCACATCTCTAGCTGCCAGCAGATGACAGCTACGGGTGGTTAGTGCCATAAAGAGCACGTGGAGAGGCTTTTTCCTTTCCCAAGTCCACCAGCATTAACAGTATTGATCTTCAAGGGTTCTGAAGCTGTACCACATGCTGGTAATGCATCAGCATCAAGGAAGCACAGCT
The DNA here is from genome assembly GCA_033557465.1 of Ichthyophis bannanicus. Lineage (NCBI taxonomy): Eukaryota > Metazoa > Chordata > Amphibia > Gymnophiona > Ichthyophiidae > Ichthyophis > Ichthyophis bannanicus. Next base: position 162,571,767 of record CM066041.1, read on the forward strand.
CTGCCTTGACATCAAACACTGACAGAGGCCATGTGGAACCGAGGCGAAGAGGCTCTCTCACTGGTTTTCGTCACTGAGGGATGCAGGGAGCATGGAGATCTTGGTGGCAGCCTTGCTACTTCCCGAGCATCCCTGTAGAGAGGACTGTACTTCTATGGGAATGCAATATCAAGAGGCCTCAGGTATCCCAGAAGGATGTCACCTCTCTCTCTGCACTCCATGTTTCTTTAGCATCAGCTATTATTTAAGGAGAAGCTGGATGGGAAGATCTAGAGATATTGAGCCGAGTTGTCATTTAACAAAATCACTGCGTTGGCACCAACTGCACTGATATTGACACAGGAGGAGGTACAAGCTATTCTCAAAACCATGGTGGTATCTGAAGGCGTGACACCGATGCCAATGTCTCAAAGGGCAACAGTATTGGTATCAGCCACTCTAATGTTCATCTCCAGTGCAGAGGGGTTGGAAGCTGCATAGAAGCATAAGTCTGCATCAAAGTCTAGGCCCTGACTGCTAGCCAAGCCCACACTCAGTCATTTCCAGCAGAACATTCTTGCTGATTCCAAGTCTAAGCAACTCTGGAGGTACAAATATGGATCAAAGTATTCTGATCAGGAGACAAGAGTCTTCCATCAGAACCCTCTCCTACACCGGAAGATCTCTCCTAAACAGATTTGGTCAGGGAAAGGAATTTTCATTAGGAAAGATGATAAAACCAGTGTTCACATACTGGACATCATCCAATTGCTGAACCCTAAGGAAGCACAAACAAGAATGCAGGAGCCCTCCACTACTCTTTCTGCCTCTCCTACTTTTAACTGATTTTTTTTAATTGATATCTGTACACTCCTAAAATGCTTTGCACTTGGAGGTATATAAATGTTTTTAAGTAAGACAGACAAAAAAAAAATCCAGAAGGCTTCTGGATTTAAGAAGCAGCAGCTACTCTACCAGCTGATGAAAGTCAAAATCAGCAGAGAAGATTTCACCCCTTTGGAGGGATGTTCACACTCTTGGGAAGAAGGTTTATCAAAATGCCAAGCTCACTTAGCTTCATACCAACTCTTCTTGAAGACACTAGTGGAGAAGGGAAAGGAAAGGGGAAAAGCCCATAGTCAGGCCAACCTATGATGTTTGAGAGTTTTTGACATGAGTAATGATACTCACACACTCATGACTGTGGGCATCAGATCTAAAACAGAACACACAGGAAAAGTCTACTGCTATATCCTACATGGGAGATAATCTCTTAGGAGATAACATTAAGGACCACTGTGCTTCAGACTCTCTGCAGCCACTTTGGACCCACTCTTCTCTTCGTCCAGGAGGGAAAGTGGGATGCCAAACAGAGTTCTATCCAAAAAGGAATTATCCCCCACCTTCCAATTCCTACTCTCATCCAAGACAGCAGAGGACCCCGAAGTCACAGTCAGCTTGCAAATCAAGACCTGGAATGGGATTATCCCAAATTCCTCTTACACCTATGAAACCCATTATTTTTCTGAATGTCTTCTTCAGACAGACAGACATCGTATTCCAGTATCTATTCCCAGGTACCTTCCAGTTTGGGAAGACTAAGGTTTTACAAAAGCTCAGTATACCCATAAACACTTGGGCTCTTAGCACAGTTTATTTGAATTTGATATATCGCCTTTTAGCAAAGCGGTTTACATAGTAAAAACTTTAAAAGGGCAAAAAAAGGAAAAGAACTACAAAATATTAACAGGAAACCAAAGTAAAGGGAAAGGAACAGGGAACAGTGGCATGAGAAGTCAAACTCTGGTGTCTACGCCTACGTCGAAGGCATCATTGAAGAGTCAGGTTTTGAGAAGGACTTTAAATTTCTTGAAAATGTCCTCCATGTGGACAGAAGCAGGGAGGCAATTCTACAGAGAAGGAGAAATAAAGTAGAAGGCTGAATATCTCAGACGTTCATAACAAGCCTTGGAAGGGGGAGGAATGACTAGTCTATTACCATGTAAAGAGTGTACGAATGGATACAGAGTTTGTCTCTTGTAAGTCCCACCAGACTGCAAATCAAGAGATTCATGGTCAAACTCTCAGCATCAGGATTTATTTTTAAGAAGGAATTCTGTTTTCCTACTGGTCATTCCCCTCCCTATGCACCCAAGCATCTCCTGGCTTTTGCTATCACCTTATCTACCAGTTTTGCTACCTTAAGCCATAGTCACACCCAGATCCTGCTCTTCTTTTGTGCACAAAAGTACTTCATTCCGTATACTGTACTTCTCCCTTGAGTTTTTGAGCCCTAGAGCATGACCCTCCATGTTTAGCATTAAATATTAGCTGCCACACTCTAGACCATTCCTCAAACTTCACTAGATCCCTCCTGTTTCTCTGTTACAGATTTTGCTATCAGTTGTAAAAAAACCACAAACTTTTTCCTGCTAGCCCTTTTCTTTAACACTTTTCTAAGTGATATTGCAGAACTGGAGCAAGGACTGAGCCCTGTGGCACACCACTGGTAATGTCCTTATCCTCAGAGTGAACTCCATTTGCCACTACCCTTTGTTACCTCGTATTCAACCATTACTAGCCCAGTCAGTCACCTTGGCATCTACCTCAAACTGCTGGTTCTGAGAGTCCATTACATAAAAGGCACACAAGTACCTATGCTGCTGCTATAAAAACAGGCATGTTTTGGGAAATTTTTATAGCATCTTGTTACAAAATAATCCTCCAAGTCTAATCAACTCTTGTGTTCTGCACCCTTTCTCTGGATCAGAGGCCTCGTCAGCTCTTTCCTATGCACCCCAGTATCACTCTGGCTGTAGCCTCCGCTTTATCTCCTCATTTCACTATCTGGGATCATCAGATACCACCATCCCAAGGTCTCTCTCTTAGTCCTTGCACAGCCGCTTCACACAACTGAGAACTGCTCCATTGGATTTCCGCACCTCTGATGCGAGGCTTTGGAAGATACAATTCAATACAAGAAAGTGAAAGCATTTGACCATTTCTTGAGCCCTCAGATCACTTCCCATTCCCTCTACTCCCCAAGGTTGTCTACTCTGCTAAAGATCTTAGTGTCATCTGCAAAATTATGACTTTCTTTCCAACCCCTCCACAATAGTATGTACCCAAATACTGAACTGAGCCCGAGAGTGATCTCTGAGACACTCCCCTAATCCCCATTTTTCCTTCAGAATGCTTTCCATTTACCTCTCCCCTCTCAGCTTATGAGCCTCCAGTGCACAACAGTATCAAATGCTTTGGTGAAATTTCAGAAAACCACATTGATTGTACAGCTTTGATCTAATTCTCTAGTCACCTAATCAATATTATTTGTTTGACAATCTCTGTTTGGTAAAACTATGCTGCCTCAGATCCTGCAACCCCCCAAAGTCTAGATAGTGTCTTTCCTTCAGAGGACACCACTAATTTTCTCAACACTGATGCTGGATTAGCGGGTCTGTAATTCTCAACCTCCTTTTCACTCACAGAGAGGGGCATTTGCCCTTTTCAAATCCCACAGCAGACCTGCCAGAACCTCTCTAAGCATCTTTAATATGCACCCCACTCCTCTAGGTACCCTGGCCATGAGGAGAGGACACGCTCACTCACCTGTCCCACAGTAACCAATGCGCCTCGAGAGGAAGCCATCGTAGCTCCTGAGAACAACTTCTTCAGGCCCTCTGAGGGAAGAAAGAGAGGAGGTAAAGACCAAGTGCTCCATGCAGTCTGCCTCAGCTGTTCCCATCTACAGTGTTCTTGCTAACGCAATATCCATATGTCAGCTGTATTAGCTGGAGATCGCTCTTTAGCCAAGTAAGTTTCATCATCTCTCTCCTCTGTTCCTTATCATTCTGGATTATGAACACATGAGTTTCTAGACTTCCCTCGGTATCACTAACCACCAGCCTCTGTATATGCCTAAGTGCATTTAAATCACTATTAGACCACTTCAAACATCCACTCCCTCACTAGCAAATGTGCCCGCCCCCCCCCCCCGTTCTGATAAACCTTCCTGCCCTGACCCCTTATCCTTCAATTCTGTTTATCACCACCTTATATATTGCTGAGGCCTGAGAAAATGGCAATCGCTTATAAATAAATATTTGAATATTTGTCCAGCGTCTTAAGTCTGTGTACAAAGGGTGTGTAGCATAGTCCTTTTCTGAACAATTCCCACTCTCTCCATGTCCTAATAAGGGTACTGCCTCTAGAGCTAGACAAAGAATTCAAGAACGGGCCTCACTAATAACCTAGACAAGGGCAATATTACCTCCTTTATTCTCCTTGCCCTAACGTCCCTTATATTTCTGTTTCATAAGAAACTGCTTTAACTTTTCTACTATCTGGCTCCTGCATAAGCCCACGGTCATTCATACACAGAAAGATACCCACCCATAGACTCTCCTTACCTTCCCGCAGAACCCGATACAGTCCATCCAGAGCATGTGCATAGCTAAGGGTTAAGAAGAACAGTGGCGAGTTAAGGACGAAACACCCAGTGGGCGATCATCCTAAATGATGCTGCTAACCAGTCTGCAGATGCAAGCTAATACTGCTGCTCCTGTCTTCTTGGGAAGCAATTCCAGGGTTTCTGCCATAGACTGGGAGGGGGTGTTTCTCCAAGAGATAGGATCTGTGGGTGTATGGTGTGAATATGTATCTCTAATGCATGCTCAGAGAGCTGTATGCGTTTCCAAGCACATGTAGAAATGACATCCACTTTACTGCGTGCACAGATGTGTACAAACCTGTGTGGAATAGCTTGAGTATATCCATATGTGGTATGCTTGGGAATGGGGTACACCCAGACTTGCATGTGTGTGCATGTGTCAGGATGACCTCTTTTGGAGAGCTGGCCTGAGGGATTCTGGGTCTCTGCATCAGTCAGGTGTTGCTTCTTGGTGATAGGAAACCAGAAGCCCGTCCCTGTGTACTGTGCATACCAGGCCTGACATCAGCACAGACTGAACTCTCCTTGGAACAGAGGCCAAGGGATTACCAGCCAAACACAACCAAGTGTCCATTATCTCCACCCTTGAAAGTCTCTTTCCCTCCATCACTCTGGAAGCAGCTTGTTAAAAGAGGAGGTGCGTCTATAGCATCCTCTTAGGAAAACCAACCATCAACTATTTTGAGGCGCTTTTCTCTTGAGCAACAGGAATAAGAACTATTTCATGGCCTTCAAACAGTCCACTGAAGGAGAGACTTTTCTTTATTAGGAGCAGGAATGTCTAGGTAAATCAACTAGCAAAAATTACTAATGAGTGAGAACTCTCCCCTGGCCCCTCCTATGGGCCACAGTCAGATCATAGTGACGCATGATGCAGAAAAAACACCAAATTTGCCAATCCAGTCAACAACTACTATTACATAGCATTTTATAGTCCACCCAGAACCTCTGTTCCTCCCGTCCCCTCCCAGCACACAGCCAGGCCCTCCCTTCTCAGATAAACTCACTTTCGTCTCAGTTGACTTGGAAGTTTCATGTCATTTTGCATCCTGAAATAAGGAACACAATATTAGCGTATTCCCACACGCTCACTGGCTGTGAAAGGAGAGAAAACAAATGAGGTGGAGGCAAGAAAGAAAGAAAGAGAAGAGGGTAGAGAAGCTGCTGCACAACCTAAGTACACTCCGGTTTTACCGCCTATTGGACATAAGCAGCACTGTCCAGGTCCCAGTGTGCCCCTGTTCCAAAAAGCCCAACCATCAGGAGTACTAGCAGCAACTAGCGGGGCATTCAAAGCTAAACAGATTTTGACAGCCAGATGGGGGTGTAGAACTTAAGATTTGTCTAGGGAAAGACACCTTGAGCCATCTCTGGGGCCAACCCTGCAGAGAGCTTACACCCTAGGTGGGTATCTGAGCAACGGGAGACAGTGCGGCCATGGCAGAAGCAGGATCTGAACTCTGACTTCCCTGGTTCTCAGCTTACTGCACTAACCACTAGGCCACTTGCTCTCCCCAACTCAATTTAATTGTGAATGCATAACTCAGTGAGGGCTGCTTGAGATAACTGGGTTTAAGTGACCATCAGAAACTCAATGACAGTATTTAAAGGTCACAACCTCGGGCTACAGTGTAGGAAATCCCTTCTCTAGGTCAGGATCTCAATCTGTTGGTGCTGATACAATGTTTGTCTATAGAGGGGGGGTGCTCAGGAATCTTTAAATGAAAAAAAGTTTCTAGCAGCACCCCAGTGCCACACAGCTCAACATCACCACTCGCTGTTTCTACAGGGTATCGCAGGGATGATGACAAAGATATAGAAAGAGATTGGTGTGGGGGAAGGGGCAGAGGAATCGGTTCTCACTGACCTAACATTCACCATGTCGGCAGGAGTCCCCACAAACCCACCAGTGAAACCTGAAACAGAAAGGTGACAGTGAAATAAAATCACTCGCTGGGGGTCTGACCTGAGGTGAAATTAACATCATGTGAGTGTGTGCACAAAAGTATCACAGTAACAGTGGGATAGCAGAGCACAGAGTTCTGAATAAAGGTAGCCAGGGCTACTGGATGAATTTCTCAGCTACCAACGGACTATCCCATTCCTGTACACAGTGAAGATTTGTCTCAGCAGAATGAGCTGAAGGAAGCACTAGAGTCTCTTAAAGAAAGCAAGGCGCAGCACATTCCAGAGACAGATACCAACAAGAGCTTCTACTTCAGCTATTTCTCCATTCCAAAGATGGAGGAAGGTTTGAGGCAAATACTGGATCTGAGAGACTTAAGCAAGTTCCTAGCTGGGGAAAAGTTGAAAATGAATTTGTCACAAATCATCTTCCCCTTCTTGGATGCAATGGGTTGGTTATGCTCCCCAGACCTCAAGGAAGTCTGCACACACACAAAGTATCAGATGCTTTGCTCTCTCAGCAACCCCAAGAGACGAGATTTCTTTGCTCTTTCAGATGCTTGATGACAGTACACAACCTAATTCAAGGCCTCATGTGCCGTTGGCCACACCAACACTTAATGCTCGGCACTAAATATATCAAATCACCATGTTCTTTTCACTGGTCAGGGAGGCAACCTCCTGGAGTTAAGAGCAATTTTCAACACTCTGAACCTTCACCCACCCAATACTGGGAAAGGGAATCTTAAGTCAGACAATCAAGTAGCCAAGGGAAGAACACCTTCCATTCTCTACAACAACTCACCTCCTATGGCTCCCAGTAGGACTTTCTGGTAGAATGGGAGGGGCCCTTTACTGCCTCCAGCCAGCTTGTCTCTCACTGTCTCATAGATGGCAAAACGAGTCAAGGAGTAAGTCATCTGGAAAAAACAGGCCAAGGAGGGATCACATTTGGAGCCATTTGCTAAAATTTACTCTCATCCACTGTAGCTGCCCTAAGTTATAAGGACAAACTAACTCAAATTACTCATGCCCTCATACAAGTTCTCTGTTGAAAGTTCTTTAAGCACCAAAAAATATTATGTAACAAAATTAGCTCCCTTTATAAAGTTATTTTTTAAGCTATTTACTGCAGGGGATTTCTCTGTTTTAGGCATGGCTTTTTGTTTTGCTGATGTTTTAGTTTCTTTCCTCTAGCCTTCCAGTTCAAAGAGGAGGGAAGGTAGGAAATATTCTTTGAAGTCACTGCACTGCTGAGGTATTAGATCCTTCCCTTCCCACCCCAGGGTTGAATGAATCTTGCTATAAAGACTAGATCCCCCAATAAAAGGGCTAGGCTACTTTTTAGTAAGACAGATTAGGGAGTTATAGGCCAAATTCATGGTTTATTAAAATTTGCTAGACCACCCTTCCAGGGTACCAGAGTGGTTTACAACTACAATGGGATAAAAACAAAAACAACAATGGAGAACAATATTTGGAAAGGAACATAAGTGGAGAAAGGAAGCTTTCAGACAGTGCAGTGCCGCCAACCAATGACAGTAAAATGGATAGCTTAAGAAAAGCGGAGAAAGGGCGCTTCCAGGAAGGCAGTATAGTGCCCCAACCAGCCATGGCGATCAGGTGGACGTTTCAAAGGAGTAATCAAAGAGAAAAGTTTTGAGATTAGACTAAAAGCTTTTAAAAGTGGAAGGAGAGGAGGTCATGTGGTGTGGTGAGAGCAGTCAGGCGTGTGTGTTCTGTTCTCCAGGGCCTCCCCTGCTCTTTACCCCATTATCATTGGTCTAAATATGTGGGGGAGTTTGGGGGGGGGGATAAATACTGTACTAGCAATGAAATACCTGTGAGTGGAAGACTGCCCAGAGAAAGTTGCGCATGGCGGCAAAATTGGTGCAGAAGGAGTTGGATAAGCTATGGCAAAGCGACAAGATGGCGGATGGCCTTGCTTCGGGTCCTGGCACACCTGAAAAGGACATACTCATAGAGGAGGTGACCAAACTGATGGCGGCAGCAGTCACTGGCAAATTTGAAATGGTCTTTGTCAAGTTAGAGGGGGTCTTGCAAGACCTGAAAGGATTTGGTAAGCGGCTGTTTGAAGCTGAGCAATGAATAGGGCGGGTGAAGGAGGAAAACGTTGGCACTACTGCAACCTTGAAGGCATTGAAGTATTTGGCAACACAGCACAGAGAAATGTTGGATGAACTTGAAAACCGGAGCCACCTCCAATTCTTAGAATCGATGAAGGGCAGTGAGCTCTGGGGGTTCTTAGAAACCTGGCTGCTGGCCTCACTGGCCTTGGGGAATCGGACTGCGGCCCTTTGTCTACTGAATGGGCGCACTGGCTGGAAGCAAGGAGGGAGGCTGATAGCTGACCACAATTGGTTATTGCACATTTTCTGAACTATGTCCAAAAAAAGACAAAAAAGTGTTGCAGGCCGCTAAACAAGGAGTTCAACCGATGCACCAAGGAACTCGGATCCTCATCGTCCAGAACTACTGTACATAGCTTGTGTAATGCTGGAAGGCCTTCTCCCCAGTATGCTGCAGATTGTTTGATACCAAAGTGCATCCACAGCTGTGGATTTCTCACAATGGAGTTGTGCAGGTCTTTACCGAGATGGCAGCTGTGGACATGTTGTAGGTACTGGGGGCTCATCATCACAGCAATGAAGGTTGAGTGTTGCGCTGCAGCCACTGTGATGGCTGAGGACTTGGGACCAAGAGCTCTGGTTGCCAACAGATTTGACCTGCTCCTCTGAATAAGGGCCCCAATTACGTATGCAGAGTTTGTGATCTGGACGGGGAATGGCCTTGAGGGAAGTGGTGAGGGACTGCTTGACGTGGCTGCTGGGGCTACTTTGCACGGTGCAAGAGCTTGTGTGTTACTCCATGGACTTTGAGTGGTCCATGGGTTCTCTACAGGCATACTATACACACGCTGGCATTGGAGGACATGCCGCTGACCCACCTAGCCCAAGTAGCTGCAAGACTTGTAGCTTTGCACATTGCTCTGTTACTGTTTTTCACTTTCTTTTTCGCCACTACCCTGTATGTGGTTGGCAAGTTTGACACTGTGTTTTGGTTGGTGGGAGGAGTGGGTGGTAATGCTTGGGGGGTGTTGTGGCAATGTGGTTGCATGCGAGGGTAGTGATGGATGCTGGAGGAGTGAGATGAGAGTGTAACAAGGGGGTGGTGTGTTGGTGTTTTGGAGGGATGCTGAATGAGTGAGTTGAGTTGAGTTTGTAGATGGTGGATGGAACGGGGGAATCTGATTGTCTTCTCTCTGAGATAAACTTTGGCTTGAACATGCTAGCGATGATACTAGTGGATAGGTTAGAAATTTGGCTCCCAGGGTTGGTTCATCCAAGCCAGATGGGCTTTGTCAAGGGTAGGAAATATGCATAAGACACCGACATCACTGGAGTGGGTGCACTATCATAAGTGGCTCTCCCTTTTAATGAGCTTTGATGCAGAAAAGGCCTTCAATAGGGTTGGCTGGAGTTACCTGTTTGCTGCTCTGGAGGCTTATGGCCTCAGGGAAGGGTTCTTAAAGAGGGTGCGGGTGCTGTAAACAGCTCCTATGGCAGTAGTGGTAATTAATGGGGGGCTCACACAGAGGTTTGCCTTAGAGAGGGATACGTATGCGGCAAGGCTATCTGCTCTCTCTGCTCCTGTTTGTTTTGTCCTTAGATCCTTTGCTGCAACTCATCCATAAGCAGAGTGATGTAGAGGGGGTGGTGATAGGGGCAGTGTCTTTAAAGTGTCGGCAATTGCCGACGATCTCCTTGTGAATTTGACTAATTCTGTGGTGTCTGGGGAATTTATTGGAGGAGATGGATGAGTTTGGTACTTTAGCAGGTCTGAAATTAAACGTGACCAAATCAGAGGCATTAGATGTGCTGGGAGGGTTGAGGAAGGCGAGGTTTTCCCACTGTGCTGGGCCAACAGACAGTTTAAATACTTGGGCATTCGGTTGCCTGCGAATCCCAAGTGATAGAATCGCTTAAACATGTAATATTTGTTGTCCTCAAGGGTAGGTAAATTTAGAGATTGGTGCCCTTTGCTGTTGTCATTCCTAGGGAGAGTAGTGGTATACTGTATGATCTGTTCCTGAAAATATGTGCTGCAGATTCTCCTGCTTAAGCTCTTGAGGGCTGATGTGGTTACAGTTGAGCATGGTCTGACAGGTTTTTTGTGGTGTGGTAGGAAGCCCTACGTGGCCCTAAACAGGCTAAAAGGTTCCTTGAGTACTGGATGGGTAGACTTCTCGGACCTGTACTGGCCTGCATTTTATGCCATGTCAGAGATTGGCTAGGATTTCAATCCGAGTGCATCCCTCATGCGGAAGAGGAAGCTTTTGTTTCTCTGCATAGCCTCTTCTCAGCATTGTATGTGGATTTGAGGTCCTTGCCCCCGTACATACAGAGAAGTGCTCTGATCCGTCCTCTGAGAGCTGGATGGCGATCTGTATATGTGCTATGGAGGATTAATCCCCGGGTTACAGGATTTATGCCTCTCCAGGTCGGTCTAGAAGCGGGCCCCCAGATACTCCAAGTCTTGCAATGGTTGAAGCTGGCTCTTTGCCACATTGACCACCCAGCCTAGCTCCTGCAAGTAGGCTATTACTCTCTCCGTGGCCTATAAGTTTTCCTCCCTGGACTTTGACTGAATTAGCCAATCGTCCAAGTACGGGTGTACCAAACTTCCTGTCGTAGCACAGCGTCTACCACCACCATGACCTTGGTAAATGTCCTTGGTGCCATTGCTAGACCAAACGGTAGTGCCTGAAACTGTAAGTGCCCGAAACTGTAAGTGCCCCATTGGTACCGCAAACCGCAGAAACTGCTGGTGCCCTTCTTGAATTGGTATATGCAAGTAAGCCTCTGTGAGGTCGAGAGACGTCAAGTACTCCCCTGCCCGCACCGCTACTAGCACCAAGCGCAATGTCTCCATGTGGAAGCCTGGAACGCAGAGACAGCGATTTACTCCTTTGAGGTCTAAAATCAGGCAGAAGGTTCCCTCTTTCTTTGGGACGAAGCAAATGGAATATCTACCACACCCACATTGATCTGGTGGGACCGCAACTATCGCACACAGTTCTAAGAACCACAATAGCATTTGCCTTACTGCCTGATATTTATTTGGGGCTTTGCATGTAGAGATAAAGGTTTCTCGCAGAACCCACTTGTCGGAGGAGAGTCTGGTCCAGGCTGTGTATAAGTCTTGCAACCAACCCCTCACGGGACTCACCTTTGCCTTGGCCTGCCTCATCTCACTGAGCTTTCTTGAGACCCGAGGCTGGTGAAGGGAAAAAAATCCTATCTGCTCCTCTGAAGCCACGAAAAATCTGGCCTCTGGCTGGAAAGCGTCCTCTCTAATATGGGGCCAACCGGGTCATGCGAAAGTGCCTGAAGTCTCCAAATTGCCCCCACCCTGGTTGCTCGGAGTGAAAGGACTTTTGTTTATCCTCAGGTAATCTTTCCCCTTTCGTCTCTCCCAGGTCTTTTATCATCAGCTTATCGAGATCCTCTCCAAAGAGGAGCGCACCCCTAAAGGGAAGCTTGCTAAAGACTTGGGGGGAGGAAGTGACATCACCGGAGCCGATGGCGGCGTGAGGCAGCTGCTCCGGCACCGACCCAGCTAATTAAAAGTATAAACAGCCCCCCAGCAGCAGGGACAACGGAGCGCTGGACGGCCGAAGGCTTGGGGAGCCGATCGGGGCGCCGTAGTGTGTAGCAGAGCCAGTTTTGATGGAACCGGGTGGAAACGAAGGGAGAGGAGAGCAAGCCTCATGGCACCTAGAAGATGGCAGCTGGAGGTGCGGGCCTGGATCGCTGATGGGGGAACCAGGGAACAAAAGAAGGAGGCCTTCCGCAAAAAACCAACAGCAAGGAAACAGCGGAGGGCAATATTCCACGGTTAACTGAAGATGATATATAAAAACAACTTTATTGAAGACCCCAATACTTCACATAGGGGCAAGGATAAAAGCCAGGCCAGGGAACACTCCTAGCCAGGTGTCCTGTCCATAATTTCTCATGATATTTATTCTATGACTCCAGTGTGTAAATAGTTTCCCTTGTGTATCCAAGTTTACTGTCCTGGTATATGTAAACTCAGAACTATGTTTCACGTTCTGGTTTCTCTGTTCCATGTAAACCGCACTGATGCCGAATAGTGCGGTATATAAGAAATTGTAAATAAATAAATAAATAGAAATAAAATGACAATTTAAAAACGCGATGTGAGCGAATAGAAGTGAAAGTGAGAATAGGAATATGCACTGCAGTAAGAAAATGCACTATACCTGCACAAGCTGTAGGAGGAGGGAAAACTGCCGTGCAGGGACATCGTTAGCCAACTGACAGGTATAGAGCGCAAGAGCATACGTAACCAATTTAAAGAAAGGGAAACTCCTCCCACTGATGGTATGAACTGTCAAAGTGAGAACCACGCCTTCCCTTTCTTTAAATTGGTTACGTATGCTCCTGCGCAGCGTGTTTTCTGTTTCTGACAGTCCATGCAGGTACAGTGTTCCTTTTAAAGTTGTATCTTTTTGTTTTGTTTTTCTAATTTTTAATGGAGTTCTACACCACACTCTTTCCTACATTTCCTTGACATCTCACATCGGTCCCACTTTCTGATTTATTTAGTGACCTATTTCTGTTCATCACCTATTAGTCACACTGCTTTTATTTTGGCTTTTAACTTTTTTATATTACGCACTCATGGCTGGCATATATTCTCATGGTTCTTTTTTAGTGGTACAGTTACACGGGTTCACATTATTTGTTAGTCTATACCTGTCAGTTGTCCTTTTATCCTTGCCCCTATGTGGAGTATTGGGGTCTTCAATAAAGTTGTTTTTATATATCATCTTCAGTTGGCCGTGGTATATTGCCCTCTGCTGTTTCCTTGCTGCTGGATCACTGATGAGCAACGCTGTGGCAGAGCGGTAAGGGAGACAGAAGGTGAACAGCAGCAATCGGAACAGGGAACCTGGAGGAGGGGCCCACTGGAGGACGACGACAGTGGCATGTGCAGCGGCAGCAGGAAAAAATAGATATCAGCAGAGCGTGGAGGGGAGGCGGAAAGGCCCACAGTGAAGATCTGAAGGCAGGGTAGCCCAGAGGAGGTGGGAAATCCAAGCTGTTGGAGGCTGTACATCACCTTGGAAGAGGCAAGAAGTAATCTCCATTATCAGGACTGTTGTGGAGGGATAGATATTAATACCTCTAGGATTAAAAGGAACAAAAGAGGAGTTTTATTACAGCAGTTCCTCTAAAGGGGGATCCCCCCTTTTGCAGCTGAAATGACCACGCGAAGGAAAGCAGCGGACCTCCGAGAATATGTGTACCCTGGGCTGCAAGCAGGGAGGAATGAAAATGCTGCAAATGAAAAATAGCAGTCCGACAAAGGAGAGGGGTGATCTGGTGGAAGATTCAGCGCTGGTGAGTGTGGTGGAACAAGGAAAAGACCCCAAGCAAGGGATAACCAGAGCGGAGCTCCGGGACTGGTTTTCAGAAATAAAAACGGAAGTGAAATCAGTGAAAAGTGAACTTAAGTGAGCTCTTGGGCACCTTAAAGGAGGAAACTGTGGAACCGACATGGCAGATGGGAGATCACGAGAATCGGTTGCAAGAAGTGGAACAGCAGCAGGAAGACGGGGTACAAAGTATTTTGAAACTACAATCCCTACAGGATACTATGCTCTATAAACTGGAGGATATGGAGGACCGCTCTCGCAGAAATAATTTGAGAATACGGGGTATTCCCGAGGAGAAGGAATTTCAAAACAGTGAGAAGGTGGCAGTGTCAGTGTGTGTGGACGTGCTCAAGAAAGGAGGAGAGGAGGTGACCCCCGAGGACATACAAATAGAGAGAGCACTTAGGGCACTGGGCCCACCACTAGTGAACAGGCCTAGAGACATTATAATGTGTCTGGCGAGGTATAAAGTGAAGGAGAGAATTGCGGCCAAGACGAGAGGTTTTGGAACGTTAACCTGGCAGGGATACCCTGTGCATATATATGAGGACTTGTCTACAGGAACCTTACAGAGGAGGAGGGCAATGCAGCCAGTTATGCAAATCTTGAGGAGGGTGGAAGTTAAATATCGATGGCTGCATCCATTTGGACTCTTTTACCCAAAAGCGGAGGACATGGAGGATACAAAGGAGGAGGCAGATGGGGCCCTTCGAGAAGCGGTGCTGAGTTCCCAGGACTCCTCGAATGCAGTCGGATCAGAAGACCAGAGGCGGAAGCGACAGAGCAGGGAGCCAGGAGAAGCGGAACAGAGGGTCTTGTCTGGAGCAGCGAGAGGGCAGAACTGCGGACGGGAAAAATGGACTAAAAGGATGATGGGTGTATATTGTTGTAAGGATGATGCTTACTAACAGTGGTGTATGGCTGATGGGAGGAGGGTGGGGGAGGAAAGGACCTGGGAGGGATAGAGAGAGTTGGGTGCAGGGCAGTGGGATTGAAAGGGAGTTAATGGGACTATGTTGATGTCTGTATTAATGTTGATTTGGGTGGGGAAAGGAGGGAGGAGGGTGGGGTAAGACATAGATTTGAGGGGAAGGGCGGGGATTTAGGGAGAGGGGTGGGGGATAGGTGGTAGGAATAAGGGGGAGGGTTAAGGTAAAGGGATGGTGGTGGGGGTGCAGGAAGAAGGAAGGGGTGAGGGGTGGGGGGGCTAGGAGGTCAGTGGCTGGGGGAGTAGGGGACGCACTACTCCGTTTAATCCTCTGGAGGAGGAGGATGTTGGGGACAAGGGAAGGGATAAGGAAAAAGGAATCAGTAGAGGGGGTGGAGGAGGAGGTAAGACGATAGCCATGGTAGGAGAGAGGGTGCGTAGGAGGGTTAATAGGACGGGAGGGAGATCTCAAATGCATACCGGTCAGAGGAGGAAAACATTAACGATCGCTACACTAAATGTAAAAGAGCTGTGCACGTGGAGGAAAAGACAACTGGTGGGACAAGAAGGTAGAAGGTTGGGTGCGGAGATTGTGTGTGTACAAGAAACGCATTTGCGAGTTGTGCAGGAATACGAGTGCTTCACAGCTCCCAGAGCCTGCACACAGCTAAGCTTACAGCTTTGTATCTTTTACCTGTCTTGTTGGTTGTTGTTGCTGATGTAAAATTTAACTGTTGGTTTTACATTCACTTCTGGCAATATTCTGACTGCCTACATTCCTTGTGCAGCCCTTAAAACAGATATCTAAGTGTGCCCTCAGTTCATTACTTGTGATCTGATAAAATGTATATATGTATATATTCTACCCCCCTTGCTCATCTACAAATCTAACATCCCACCCCACTGATCAAATGTATAACCTGTACCATATTTTGTTGATGTGTGCTCCTCCCTGAAATCAGATTTGTATACTTATATTGTACTGTACATCCACCCTTGTTTCACAAGTATACCGCTGCTGATCACTGGAAGTAGCGGTATACAAATTTATACCAAATAATAATAATAATAAATACTGACCAAGGACACTTGGGATAAGCTACTTGGAATAAAAATAAATACTTTGATGTGCAGAGACCTGCTCATACCTGAATCTCCTATTTTAGAAACAAAGGTACCATTTAAAGTTACAGGGACCTTTGCACAGTAGGATATAGAAAGAAGTTAACAGTTCAGTTTGACTATTTCTGCTTCTATTGTTTGAACTGTCTGCAAACCTGCTCACAGGGCGGGACTGGTTGAATTGTCTTGCAGCCACCTGGTCGACCCTGGTCTTTACGGCTTCCAGAGCCTGCACACAGCTAAGCTTTCAGCTTTATATCTTTTACCTGTCTTGTTGGTTGTTGTTGTTGATATAAAATGTAACTGCTGGTTTTACATTCACTTCTGGGAATATTCTGACTGCCTACACTCCTTGTGTAGCCCTTAAATCAGATATCTAAGTGTGCCCTCAGTTCATGTAAGGCCTACTGGCCAAGGACACTTAGGTTCCCGCCCACCCTACCCTCACCCCACCCACCCCAGGGCTGCATTACCTATATGGCAGTCAGTCATATACGTTGACATCTATCCTCTTAATTTGGTGTTATGTCCACCTTCTCTTCTCCTTCTAGGACCACGCATGTCTTGTATTCAGTGCAATAATTGTGGTGCCTTCATTCTGAGACGAATCATCTGGAACCTAAGAGCTTGCCCTATATGCCTCAAGTTAGCTGCCATGCATAAAGAATTGACTCTATTAAGGGAAGAAGTAGCTGCAATGAAGCGCACCTCTTCTAGGATACAAACCAAACAAAGTCCACCACCACTCCCACAAAGAATCAAACATCCCAGGAACAAACGGATCACAGTGGGCTCTGGTAGATTGCGTCCTGTAACGCAGAAACACCCTGTACCATCATGAGATATCATTGCATAATGCCTTCTCTGCTTTGGTTAATGAGGATGCCCAATTCATGGAAACTGAAGGGCCCTTAAATGAGATAGTCAATGCCCAATCTCCTGATAAAAGCACCAAATATGAAGAAAAACTCAAGGAACAAAAAACTTTTACTACTTGGTGATTCCATCATCAGAGGCACCAACTTGGGAACACAGTTCAAAGGAGAGAAGTTTGTCAAATGCCTCCCAGGTTCTTCAGCTAGCAGGAATACAAACCAAATTGTTGATGTACTTAGCACTGAAAGTGAGCACTCCAAAATTTGATGTTGTCATCCACTTGTGTATAAATGACATGGCTAGAAACAGTGCCACTACAGTTCAAAGGGACTTCCAAACTCTAGGAGAGAAACTGAAACCCATTGTTAACACTGTAGCAGTCTCAGAAGTTCTACCCTGTTCTTGGTAAGGGGGCAGAAAGGCTGCATTGCATAAACAGCTTTAACACATGGCTCCAGACCTGGTGCAAAGGAGGAGGATTCAGATTTATAGGCAACTGGGGAAAAAGATGGACCAGAAAAGACTATACTGTGCTGATGGACTACATCTCTCTGTCGCAGGGAAAATAATCCTAAGTGAAAAATTCAGGCAGTATGTGGATATGCATTTAAACTAGAAAAAGGGGGTGACGGATGGGGAAGGTCAAGTTTAGGACGTCACTCCCTGCAAAAGCAGATCAGAAACAGCCACACTTTTAAACCACACATCAAAAGCAAATGGGAAGAAGTGGGCAGAACAAAATCAATGCAAAATACACACAAGACAGTTAAATGCTGGAAAGCAATGAGCACAAATACTCGAACCTTAGCCAACAAAGTTCCAGACCTGGAAGCCCTAATGGTGGAAATGGATTTGGACATTGTGGCCATTACAGAAACATGGTTTAATGAATCGCATGATTGGGATATAGCCATAGCTGGCTATAATCTATTCAGAAGAGACAGAGAAAATAGAAAAGGAGGAGTAGCCTTGTATTTCAAAAGCAATATTAAAGCTACTGAAATGCAGGGGGCATGGAGAAAAGAAGAAGAACTCTGGATTGTGTTGGAAAGAGGAGATGGCACTGTCATCCATACTGCTGTAGTCTACAGACCTCCAACTCAAATCGAAGAGATAGATAATGAATTGATTATAGATATTGCCAAGATAGCCACAAAGAGGGAAGCAATCATATTGAGCGACTTTAATCTACCCGATGTGGCTTGGATTACTCCTTCTGCAAATCTGGAAAGAAGCAAAAAAATTGTGGATGCTTTCCAAGATGTGTTACTTAGACAAATGGTGATGGAACCAATCAGGGAAAGCTCAAAACTGGGATTTAGTGCTCACCAACGGTGATAGCGTGTCGAATGTCTGGGTGGGTGCCCCTGTGAGCAGCAGCGATCATCACTGTGTGGTTTGAGATAAAAGCCAAGGTGCAGTCCAATCATAGCAAGCTCAAAGTCCTAAACTTCAAAAACAATGACTTCAGTAAAATGGCCAAGTACTTAAAGGAGGAGTTGGCAGGGTGGAAGGGGATAAGAGAAGTGGAATTGCAATGGGCTAAACTAAAGGCGGCAATAAAAGGGACAGCAGATAAATATGTAAGAAAAGTAAATAAAAACAAGAGCAGAAGGAAACCTATTTGGTTTTCCAAAGACATGGCTGCTCAAATAAAGGCAAAAAACACAGCTTTCGCAAAATTCAAAAGCTTGCAAACAGAGGAACACAGAAATGAATACAGGATCAAACTCAGAGACAAAAAGAGAAATAAGGAAAGCTAAATCAAAGATAGAGGAAAAGATGGCTAAAGATGTGAAGTGTGGCAACAAAACTTTCTTCAGGTATATTCGGGAAAGGAAGAAGATCAGAGGTGGAATTGCAGGACTCAGAAGTGCTGGGAACGGACTCGTGGAAAGTGACACTGAAAAAGCGAAATTGCTAAACAAATACTTCTGCTCTGTTTTTACTATAGAAAACCCTGGAGAAGGGCCACCTGCGACTCCCAAATATAAAAATGGGAATGAAGTAAATACCACACCATTCACAGAAGATGGATGTGTTAGAACAACTTGCAAAACTGAAAGTGGACAAGGCCATGGGACCAGATGGGATACATCCCAGGATACTGAAAGAGCTCAGAGAGGTTCTTGCAGGGCCGTTAAAAGATGTTTTCAGCAGATCCTTGGAAACAGGAGAAGTTCCTCAGGACTGGAGAATGGCGATGTGGTACCTCTACACAAAAGTGGTGACAGAGAAGAAGTGACAAACTACAGGCCCTGAGCCTTACCTCGGTGGCGGGAAAAGTAATGGAGGCACTCCTGAAAGAGCGAATAGTGGACTGTCTCAAAGCCAACGGGTTGCAAGATCCAAGGCAACATGGTTTTACCGAAGGACGATCTTGCCAAAACAAATCTGATTGAGTTCTTTGACTGGGTGACCAGAGAACTAGATCAGAGGCATGCGATGGATGTCATCTACCTGGATTTCAGCAAAGCCTTTGATACTGTTCCTCATAGGAGGCTTATCAATAAACTCAGTAGTTTGGGGATGGGTCCTAAGGTGGTAAACTGGATCAGAAATTGGTTGACTGACAGACGACAGAAGGTGAGGGTAAATGGAGCTCACTTGGATGAAAGGAAGGTGATTAGCGGTGTGCCCCAGGATTCGGTCCTGGGCCTGGCATTGTTCAATGTATTTGTGAGTGATATTGCTGAAGGACTGAATGGAAAAGTCTGTCTTTTTGCAGATGACACAAAAATTTGCAACAGAGTCGACTCCCACGAGGGAGCAGTTAACATGAGGAAAGATCTACAAAAGCTGGAAGAATGGTCTAATGCTTGGCAATTAAGATTTAATGCAAAGAAGTGCAGTTTCATGAACTTGGGTAGCAGAAATCCAAGAAAAACGTACGCAATAGGGGGCGAGAGGTTGGTATGCACGGATCAGGAGAAAGATCTTGGTGTGATTGTTTCTGTAGATCTCAAGGTAGCAAAACAGTGCGACAAGGCGGTGGCAAAAGGCAGGAGGACGTTGGGCTGCATACAAAGAGGAATTACCAGCAGAAAGGAAGCGGTACTAATGCCACTGTATAAGTCACTGGTGAAGCCTCACTTCGAATACTGTGTTCGGTTTTGGAGACCATATCTTTCAAAGGATGTAAAATTTTATTTACATTCTCTTATATACCGCGCTATTCTGCATCAGTGCGGTTTACACTGAACAAACTGAAATTACATTGAACAGGGCATTATAACTTGGAGATAACTATTTTACAGGGAACATAGGCTATGGAGGTTTAAGTGGCTTGCCCAAGACCACAACGAGCACCTGTGGGACTAGAAACCCCAGTCCTTCCGGCCCAAGGTTGCTGTCCTCTAGTGGGATTTGAATCCCCGACCTGGAAAAAGACTGGAAACTGTTCAGAGGAAGGCGACCAAAATGATTTGGAGCCTGCATCAGAAGCCTTATGAGAAGAGACTTGAAGACCTAAATATGTACACTCTGGAGGAGAGGAGGGATAGGGGAGATATGATTCAGACCTTTAAATACTTAAAGAGAAATAATGAACATCTTCCAAAGACGGGGAAGCTGTAAAACCAAGGGCATAACATGAAGCTGCAAGGTGGTAAACTGAAAGGCAATGTCAGGAAATACTTTTTTACTGAAAGGGTGGTGGATGCTTGGAATGCCCTCCCGATGGAAGTGGTGGGGGCAAACACAGTGACGGGATTCAAAATGGCATGGGACAGACACAGTGGATCCCTTTACAGCAACAGGATAAAATCAAAATAAACTGAACCATCTAATTTCTCAACAAATAGGGGTGTCCTACATGGAGCGGTGTGTTCACCCCTAAACAAAGACATGGGGAGGGGTGGCCTGCACAGCGTGGCAGGTGCACCTACTCTTGCCATCTTACTGGGCAGACTAGATGGACCATACTGGTCTTTATCTGCCGTCAATGAAGGATATCCTTCACTTGCTGAGAAAAGGTGTAAATCTTGAAGATCTAGGCCTTCAGCAACCAGGCCCTGAGATGAAGAGACTGAGGATTTGGGTGCCACAAGGTTCCCTCCTCCTGGGAGAGGAGATCTGCATCTCTCTCAAGCTCCCTCCCTGGACCTGGGGTCTGCTCCAGAAGTAGAGGGTACCACACTTGGCGTGGCCAACATGGTGCTATGAGGATCATAGACCCCTTGTCTCTCTGAAGCTTGAACAGAGTCTTGGGGATGAGGGGAATAGGTGGAAAGGCATAGAGGAAGTCTTGCCCCCAGTGAAGGAGGAAGGCATCCTTGGCCTGAACTCCCTGACACGGAATCCTGGAACAAAACCGGGGAGGTTTGGCATTCCATGGACTTGCAAACAGGTCTATGTCTGGGGTACCCCAAATCCGAAAAATCCTGGCTATCTGGTCCCCATGGAGGGACCATTCGTGTGGAAGCAGAACTCGACTGAGTCTGTCTGACCAAGAGTTTTGAACCCCTGGAAGATACACTGCCATGAGATGGATTTGATGCTCTCTGGCGAAGGCCCACAATCTCAGAGCTTTGTTGCAAAGTGACAGAGAGCCAGTTCCCCCCTGCATGTTCACGTAGAACATGGCTACCTGGTTGTCCGTATGGATGAGGACTGTCTTGTAGCTGAGCAGGGAGTGGAAGACTCTGAGAGCCAGAAAGATTGCTCTGAGCTCCAAGAGGTTGATATGTAGAGATGTCTCCTGTGGAGACCAGATGCCTTGAGTGGAGAGATCTTGTAGATGAGCTCCCCAACCCTTTGGAGAGGCATCTGTTGTAAGGGTTTCTTGGGGTAACACCTGTTGAAAGGGGGACCCCAGCAACAGATTTTGAGTGGACTTCCACCAGTGGAGGGACCAAAAGAGGCGACTGGAGGTTGCTATTTTGTCTGACAGGCAACCTGATGCCTGGGTCCATTGGGTGGATAGAATCCACTGAGCTGCCCTCATGTGAAGGCGAGCATAAGGAACCACATGCACCGTGGATGCCATGTGGCCTAAGAGTTGCAACATCTCTCGAGCAGTTAAATGGGATTTTAACTGAATCTGGGAGGCTAACTGCACCAAGCGTAGGCAACGGGCCTGGGGAAGATAGGCCCTTGCAGTTGTGGTATCCAGTAAGGCCCCTATGAACTCTAGAGACTGAGCAGGGGTGAGATGGGATTTTGGAATGTCGATTACCAGTCCCAGATACTGAAGAACATGCTTTGTGCAGGCCAGGGAAGCCTGGGCCTCTGACTGGGATGGAGCTCGGATGAGCCAGTCGTCCAGATATGGGAATACGAATATCCCTAGAGTGCGTAAAAATGCAGCTACCACTGCCATGCATTTTGTGAACACTCTTGGAGCAGAGGCCAGACCGAAAGGAAGCACCTTGTATTGGTAGTGCTTTCCTTGGTAAAGGAACCGAAGGAACCTTCTGTGTGTTGGATGGATGAGGACATGAGTGTACGCATCCTTGAGATCTAGAGAACAAAGCCAGTCCTGACTCTGGAGGTATGGAAGGAGAGTTCCGAGAGAAGTCATCTTGAATTTCTCCTTGCATAGAAACTTGTTCAACTCTGAGATCTAGTATGGGTCTGTAGCCCCCTGTTTTCTTTGGAATGAGAAAATAGGGGGAGTAGAACCCTGAGCCCTGTTGAAGAAGGGGTACTTCTTCTATTGCCCCTTGGGCAAGAAAGGTAGCAATCTCTTGACCTAGAAGGTCGAGGAGAGATGTTGGAGAATTGAACTGTTTCACCATGGTGTGAGGGGGAAGGTTTAAGAAATGAAGCTTGTACCCCTCCCGTATGATGGAGAGGGTCCATTGCTCTGCTGTGATTTGTTCCCATCTGGGAGCAAAGTGAGCTAACCTTCCTGGAATGGTGAGAGGCTCTGGATGTTCTAGAGCCAGAAAGGCTAAGTTCTCTAGTGGAAAGTCAAAGGCCCTGAGGAGGCTGAGGCTGTTGGGCCGTAGCAGTCCTCGCAGCCTGAGGCTTGGCCTGTTTTGGTTGTTGCTGTCTCTTTGTAGCAAAACAACCTTGAGAAGAGGACTGACCATAACCAGAAGAAAATTTCCCTTTTTTGGGGAAAGATCTTTTTGAATAACCTCTTCTTAAAAGGAGCAGTAGTAGACTTTGAGAGTCTATCTAAAGCAGAATTTTCAGCATCCATCTGGTTGGCTTTAGCTTGCCAATCTTTGCCAAACAGGTTTTCCCCTGTACAGGGAAGGTTACCTAGACCATCCTGTACCCAGGATTCCAAATCAGAGGCTTGTAACCAAGCTACTCTGCGTGCGCCTATGGCAATAGCCGAAGCTCTACTGGCACCCTCAAAAGAGTCAAAGGCTGCACGGTTGGAAAACTTTGATACATCCTGTGCATGTTTAAGCCAGGTAATATATTCCTCTCTCTTATCTTCTGACATAAAAGGAGATAAGGTGTGCAGATGATCTGTAACTTCTTTTAGAAACATCCCCATATAGAGACTATAGGAGTTTATTCTAGCTACAAGCATACTGGCCTGGAAAAGTTTCCTGCCAAAAGCATCTAAGGTTCTGCATTCTCTTCCTGGAGGAGCAGAGGAGTGCCTTTTTGTACTCTTGATTTTTTTCATAGCAGACTCCACCACAATAGAAGTGGTGAGGAAGCTGAGTCTTATGAAACCCAGGACAAGGAGGAACACGATACATGGTGTCCAACCTACGAGAAAAAGGAGAGGTGGAAAGAGGAGTTTCCCATATACCCAACATGTGATCATAAAGAATCTCATGTATTGGTAAGATGGCTGCCTCTTTAGGAGCCCTAGGATAATATAGAATATCTAATTTCTTGGCTCTGGGCTCAGTTTCAGAGGCTACTGAGATGGACAGGCCTCTGGCCACCTCCCTGATGAAGTCTTGAAAAGACAAGTCTTCAGGAGGAGACATTCTCCTTTTTGGAGAAGAGGGTTCCTGAGGAAGGATCCCCGATGCTTCAATGGAGGCCTCTGATGAATCAGATTCTTCAAAGGAATCGAAGTATCAACTGTTTGGATGCTCTCGCAGAGCCCGATACGAGTACCGGGGGGTATCGACATCGGGAATAATAGGTACCGAGTTGGTACTAATGGGCATCACTGGATAGCGTATCGCTGCTGTCGACGTTGATGTCGATGCAAGCGGTACCGGTATCGGAACCGGAGCCGGAATCGGTACCAACAACGGAGTTTGTTGCGGTACCGTAGGCGTCGCAGCTTGTATGAATGCCGTGATGGCACGCTGCATGGTCAGAATATTCTGATCCATCGACGCCACCAATGTCTGGATGTCGGTACCGGTAGGAACCGCCGGTACCCCAGAACATTGTAACAGGTGATCGGTCGAGGCCGAGCCATCGATGTCAACCTGTGACTTCATAGATAGAGCTTTGGAAGCCGGAGCCTCCCGCCGGGGTAATTTTGCCGGTGTGGATTCCTCAAGATTAAGCTCGGGGACATCTCGATACTTAGAGGGAGATGTACCTTTTGAGGACCGGCCGGATTTAAGTTTGGTTACCTGAGATCCATGGGATGAAGAAGCAGCCCTGGAAGACGTCGATGCCACAGAAGCTGCATCGGAGGTTAACAGGGTACTGAGCTTGGCTGCCCGATTTTGAAACCCTCTTTTAGACATCATGGAACAGGACTCACAATCCACGATGGAGTGGTCAGGACCTAAACATTTTAGACACCCGTCATGGGTGTCAGTGACAGAAATAGTGCCACTGCACTTCGTGCACTTTTTAAACCCGGAGGCGGGTTTTTCCATGAGGAAAAATATATCTGTAGGCCTAAGGCCACAGAAGAAAAATGCACTGAAGAAAGAATAGTTGTTTTTTTTTTGTTTTGTTTTTTAGAAAGAAAGAAAAAAGACCAGTGGTACCGGTCCGGTGTTGAGAAGGCAGACACGCGACTAAAGAAAAATAAAAGAAAATAAGAAATTCTTCAGCGGTGACAGGAAACACGACCTGCTGGCTCCGCGGAAAAGAAGAACTGGAGAGAGACGGTTGGGAAAGGCGGGAAGGCAGCGCGCAGGCGCTGTGGGATGCTCCCAAAAGCTTTCCTACTGGACGCTGGGGAGCGTTCCCGCGCAGGCTCTGTCGGTACCGACGATACCCATATGTGAAGACTCATTCCTGCTTGTTCCTGGAGATCTAGAGTATCATACACACCAGGTGGTGATATCCATTTTAATCATTTAAGGTTCAAAAGATCATATTAAACAAAAAATTATTACTTATCTTAAAAAAGCAATGCAACTGTGTAAAGTAATGCCGTCATGCAAGGAGCACGACGTGAACGTTTTGGAATATCAATTCCTGTATCAAGTGCTTCACTGCTTCCATATCGTTGCCAACTGCCATAAGATGCAAATGCTGTAACTTGTCATTCTTCTAGGGAAAAAAGCTTGTATGATTGGCTGATCAATGCAATCGCTCAAAATGAACCACCAATGAAAGCAGGGAAAACCCCCATCGAGTGATACTCTAGTTCTCTCCTCCCTCGGCGTTCTCTGACAAAAAATATTTCATATTTTCTTTGGGATAACTTTGGTGACAAATTCTATTTTTGATTTATTTTTGTCACTGGACTTTGGGATTTTCTTTATAGGCAATGGATAAGGAAGGCATCTGAGACCTGTTGGTGCAGTGACAGAACCCTGGAGCAGAAGAACAGAAGTTGCATTTTTTGTGGAGTGGCAAAAAGATCTACGAGTGGTGTTCCATACGTTTGGAAGATCCAAGCAGCCATCTCCCAAAGCAAGGTCCATTCGTGTGGATGAAGGATACGGCTTAGCCTGTCTGCTAGAATATTGTGTTCGCCCAGGAGGTACACGGCTCTGAGGTGGATGCGGTGAGAGATAACAAAAGGACCATAGGCAAATTGCTTCTTCGCAGAGGGGATAGGACCCCATTCCCCCCTGTTTGTGTACGTAGAACATGGCAGCTTGGTTGTCCATTCTAACTAGAACAGGTTGCCACGATAGTTGCGGTTGAAAAATCCGGAGAGCATTTGTCAGTGCCCGTAGTTCGAGCAGGTTTATCTGGAGGGCAGATTCCTGTTGTGTCCACAGTCCCTGTGTGGTCAAGTTGCTCAGATGCATCCCCCAACCCAGCTTGGAAGCATCCGTCATCAGGATGTATCGAGGTGGAGGCATCTGAAAAAATGACCTGACGAGTAGGTTTTGTGGGAGATACTACCACTGAAGGAACTTGATCAGTTGAACGGTGATGTGGATCTTGTCTCTGAGCTGACCCTTCGCTTGTGTCCATTACATAAGAACATAAGATATGCCATACTGGGTCAGACCAAGGTCCATCAAGCCCAGTATCCTGTTTCCAACAGTGGCCAATCTAGGTCATACGTACCTAGCAGTTTCCCCCAAAAAGATACAGGTTCTACAATGCTTGTATTGGGTCAAGCAGTGATATCCTGGGTCCCCTTTTAAAAATGGTTTATGAACCTTTCCTCCAGGAACTTGTCCAAAACTTTTTTAAACCCAGCTACACTAACAGCTCTTACTACATCCTCTGGTAACAAATTCCAGAGTTTGATTATACATTGAGTGAAAAAAATATTTTCTCTTATTAGTCTTAAATAGTTTACCCTGTAGCTTAATTGCATGTCCCCTAGTCTTACTATATTCTGATAATGTAAACAATCGATCTATGTTTACCCGTTCCACTCCGTTCATTAATTTATAGACTTCTATCATATCTCCCCTCAGCCATCTCTTTTCTAGGTTAAAGAACCCTAACCTTTTTAGCCTTTCTTCATAGGGGAATCCTTCCATCCCCTTTACCATTTTGCTGGCTCTTCTCTGAAGCTTATCTAATAACGCTATATCCTTTTTAAGATATGGCGACCAGAATTGCACACAATATTCAAGGTGCGGTCTCACCATGGAACGATACAGAGGCATTACAATATCCTTTGTTTTATTTTCCATTCCTTCCCTTATGATACCTAGCATTCTATTTGCTCTCTTGGCCGCCGCTGCACACTGGGCCGAGGGTTTTAACATGTTATCCACAATGACGCCTAAATCTTTTTCCTGGGTGGTGGTTCCTAATCTGGAACCTTGCATCGTGTAACCATAGTTTGGGTTGTTCTTCCCTAGGTGCATAACTCTGCACTTGTCCACATTAAATTTCATCTGCCATTTTGATGCCCAGTCTTCCAATTTATCAAGACCCTCTTGCAATTTTCCACAATCCTCTTGGGTTTTAACAACTTTAAATAGTTTGATAACCTCACTCGTTATTCCCTTTTCCAGGTCATTTATGAATTCGTCAAAAAGCAGCGGTCCGAGCACAGATCCCTGGGGTACACCACTGTTCACCTTTCTCCATTGGGAAAATTGGCCATTTAGCCCTACCCTCTCCTTTCTATCTTATAATCAGTTCCTGATCCACAATAGTACACTGCCTCCTATCCCATGCCTCTTTAGTTTTGCCAAAGGTCTCTGATGAGGGACCTTGTCAAAGGCTTTCTGAAAGTCCAAATACACTATATCAACTGACTCACCTTTGTCTACCTGTTTATTCACATCTTCAAAAAAACATAACAGATTAGTAAGACAAGATCTTCCTTGTCTAAAGCCATGTTGGCTGTCTCCCATTAAGCCATGACTGACTATTTACATGTTCAGCAATTTTGTTCTTTATGATGGTTTCTACCATTTTTCCCGGTACTGATGTCAGGCTCACCGGTCTGTAGTTTCCTGGATCACCCCTAGAACCCTTTTTAAAAATTGGTGTTACGTTTGCCATCCTCCAATCTTCAGGTATTACAGATGATTTCAATGACAGTTCACAGATTACTAATAGCAGGTCTGCAATCTCATATTTCAGTTCTTTCAACACCCTTGGATGTATATCATCCGGTCCAGGTGATTTGCTACTCTTCAGTTTATCAAATAGTTGTACTACATCTTCCCGATGTATCAATATTTCCTTCAATTCTTCCGCACCTTTAAATACCACTTCAGTCATGGGTAACATCCCTACATCTTCCTCAGTAAAGACCGAGGCAAAGAATTCATTCAGTGTCTCCACTATCACCTTATTGCCTCTTAGTGCCCCTTTAACCCCTCTATCATCTAATGGACCAAATGACTCTCTCACAGGTATTTTGCTATCAATGTACCTGAAAAAGTCTTTATTACGCGTTTTTGCTTCCGCAGCAAGCTTCGTCTCAAATTTTCCCTTTGCCTGACTTATCAATGCCTTGCATTTAACTTGCCAGTTCTTGTGCTGTTTCCAGGTTTCCTCGTTTGGCTCTTTTTTCCATTTCCTGAAAGATGCTTTTTTGGCAACAGCAGCCTCTCTGACCTCACATTTAAACCATGCTGGCAGTTTTTCGGACTTCCTTCCATTTTTCTTAAAGCGTGGAATACAGCTGGTCTGGGCTTCCCAGATAGTATTTTTCAACAACACCCAAGCTTGATGTAAGTCTTTAACCTTTGCAACTGCTCCTTTTAGTTTTTTCTTAACTATTTTCCTCATTTTATCATAGTCTCCCTTTCGAAAGGTAAAAGATAGTACTGTGGATTTCCTTACTATCCCTCCTCCACTAATTAAATCAAACGCGATCATGCTATGATCACTATTGCCAAGTGGCCCCAACAACCTTATCTCTTGCACTAGATCTGGTGTTCCACTAAGGATTAGGTCTAATATGGCTTCCCCTCTGGTCGATTCATGAACCAGCTGCTCCAAGCAGCAGTCATTTATTTCATCTAGGAACTTTATCTCCCTAGCATGTCCTGACGTGACACTGACCCAGTCGATACCGGAGTAGTTGAAATCACCCATTATTATTACTGCACTGTAACGTTTGTTAGCTTCCTTGATTTCTTTGAGCATTTCATCATCCATTTGGTCATTCTGGCAAGGCGCTCGATAGTACACCCCCACTGCCATTGCCTTCCCCTTTTTACATGGAATTTCAATCCATTGAGATTCTACAGCAAATTTTGTTTCCTGCAAAACTTTAATCCTTTCTGACTCAATGCCCTCTCCAACACAGCACAACCCCTCCACCAATTTGATCAGCTCTATCATTACGATATAGTTTGTACCCAGGTATCAGTGTGTCCCACTGGTTGTCCTCCTTCCACCATGTCTCAGATTTCAATCATATCTAACCTCTCATTTAGTGCTATATATTCTAACTCTCCCATCTTATTTTTAGACTTCTAGCAATTGCATACAAGCATTTTAGAGACTGTATTTTATTCATATTAATTTGGCTATTGGTAGGCATGGGTAATTTGGAATCTTTAAGCTCTGTCAGCTCCATACTCAAGGGCATTTGGGCTACTTTACTCTTTTTTTTGGAACCTCTCTGCTTTTGGTAGTATCCTTCAAGGATACATTCTTCCGAACTATGCGCTCTTTTGCGACTGTCGGCTTTCCCCTATTATCTAGTTCAAAAGCTGCTCTATCTCCTTTTTAAAGGTTAATGCCAGCAGCCTGGTTCCATCCTGGTTAAGGTGAAGCCCATCCCTTTGGAAGAGACCCTCCTTTCCCCAGAACGTTCCCCAGTTCCTAACAAATCCAAAACCCTCATCCTTGCACCATTGTCTCATCCACGCATTGAGACTGCCTTTTGGGTCCTGCGGGTGTTACGGGAAGCATTTCGGAGAACGCTACCCTGGAAGTTCTGGATTTCAACTTCCTACCTAAAAGCCTAAATTTAGCCTCCAGAACCTCCCTACCACATTATCCTATGTCATTGGTACCGACATGTACCAAGACAGCAGACTCCTCCCCATCACCATCTAAGACCTTATCTAGGTGGTGCATGAGGTCCGCTACCTTCGCACCAGGCAGGTATGTTATCAGGCGATCCTCATGTCCACCAGCCACCCAGCTATCTACATGCCCAATGATCGAATCACCAACTATAATGGCTGTCCTAACCCTTCCTTCATGGGCACATGTTCCTGGAGAAACTTCCTCGGTGCGAGAGGGTTTTACATCACTTGGAGGACAGGTTCTAATTACAGGATCACTTCCTGCCACACCAGGGTGATTCTCTCCTGTCATGTGACCTCTCTCCTCCATGGCAACAGACCGGAGGTGGGACATCAGGACTATATCCCTGTAGGTCTTGTCTATGTACCTCTCTGTCTTTCTTATGTCTTCCAAGTCTGCTACTCTAGCCTCTAGAGAATGGACTCATTCCCTGAGAGCAAAGAGTTCCTTGCACCTATAGTGCACATGTAAGACCTCTCACCAACTGGGAGAAAATCATACATGTGACACTCAATGCAAAAGACTGAAAAACCCCCATCTCGCTGCTAGACTGCTGTCTGCATCTTAGTTTTAAGCTTGTGTTTAGTAAGTAAATAACTTAAAGATCTAAGGGTTGCTGTGAATACTTATACTAATAAAATTGTATCTAATACGTTTAATATACCTTGTTCACCTGAAGCTTAATTAATCTCAGGTCCTTAGTATATGACTGATTTGGATAACGAGCTGCACCTGAGAGCTCCTCCTTTCCTTTAAGATGTGTAAGTACCTATAAAGCTAGGATTATCCCAGGGGTGGGTGGGTGTTGGGGAGGAAGGGCGTGAAATAAGACTTATTAAAAGAGGGTTGCTACACAGTATCCTGTCCTGTGCTTCTGAGGTAAGCTGTGACCAACTTCCTGGGTGATTAACAATCCCTGCTTGGATAGGAGTCTTTCAAAATGGCCTTTTGACCTGCCACCTGACTTTAACACCTATTGAAAAGGTTTGCCCCCTAGGTAGAAGGCCTCTTTGTAAAGGTCTCTAGAAGACTTAAATTTGTTGTTCAAAGAATACTGACCCCGTTTTGTCTTTTATGCTAAGTTATATTCTGATTTGATTTAAATTAAAGCTCTGCTGCTGCTAGGCTCTGACTTATTATGAAATTTAAACTAGAAGTTCTCTGCTGGGTCTAAATCTAACTAGAAAGCTCTCTTCTGTGTTTTAAATTTAAACTGCTGCTACTAGGCCCTGACTGATTTAACAAATACACTGGGTTCACAGATTAATCAGCTTTAATCCAAAGAAGTCCCTTCAGAAAAATTCCCAGAAGTATATACTCACAATTGCAGATCTCTCTCCAGAAGTAGCAGTCCCCTTTTCTAGTCCTTCAAGACATTAGGAAGACAGAGTACACTGTGCTTTTCATATGTGTAACTGAGTGTAGGAAATGACATGTGTTACTTGGCTTTGCTGTTGTACCCCCTTTGACAGCTCGATGAGGGGGGCACAGCGATCCTGTGGGAGGAAAGCTCGGGCCTGTCGAGTGTCTAAGAGCGCTCTGATGAACTCCAGACGTTGGGTTGGAGCGAGGTGGGACTTTGTGACATTTATGACAAACTCCAGGTGTTGGGAACACTGTGATGGTGCGATGAAGGGAGAGTTTTACCTCGGGGGGGGGGGGGGAAGTCTCCCCTGTTCAGTCAATCATCTAAGTAAGGAAAGATGAATATCCCCAAGGTGCATAGGTAGGCAGTGATGACTGCCATGCATTTTGTGAGTTCCCCTGGGGCAGAACCCGGTATTAATGATTTTCTTGAAACATGAAGTACAGATACTGTCTGTGCAAGGGATGTATCAGTAAATGTGTGTACGTCTTTTCGGTCTAGAGCCAATTGTGTCTCTGGAGGTATGGTAGAAGAGTTCCTAGAGAAATAAGTTATGCTCCTGAGCATCCCCTGCATGTCACCACTCCCATGTTTCAATGTAAGTTCTCTGTAATGGTTTGAGTTATAATGTAAACTGCTTTTTTATGATAAGGCGGTATAAAAAAAAAACTTGTTAAATACATACAAATAAATAAAATCATTTTGAATTTTTCTCAGACCGTGTTTAGGTCTCAGAGATCCAAGATGGGCCTGAAACCTCCTGTTTTCTTTGGAATGAGAAAGTATGGAGAGTAGAAGCCCAACTTTTCTTGAGGAGGAGGAACTCTTTCTATGACCACCCTGTTGTCCAAGGGTGCCATCTCTTAAGAACATAAGATATACCATACTGGGTCAGACCAAGGTCCATCAAGCCCAGTATCCTGTTTCCAACAGTGGCCAATCCAGGTCACAAGTACCTAGCAGTTTCCCAAAAAGACACACAGGTCCCATAATGCTTATATTGGGGCAAGTAGTGGATTACCTGGGTCCTCTAATAATGGTTTATTGACTTTTCCTCCAGGAACTTGTCCAAACCTTTTTAAAACCCAGTTACACTAGCAGCTTTTACCCCATCCTCTGGTAACGAATTCCAGAGTTTGATTACGCTTTGAGTGAAAGAATATTTTCTCTTATTAGTCTTAAACGGGTTACATTGTAGCTTCATTGCATGTCCCCTAGTCTTTCTATATTCTGATGGCGTAAACAATCGATCTACATTTACCCGTTCCACTCCATTCATTAATTTATAGACCTCTATCATATCTCCCCTCAGCCGTCTCTTTTCCAGGTTGAAGAGCCCTAACCTTTTTTAGCCTCTCTTCATAGGGGTATCCTTCCATCCCCTTTACCATTTTGGTGGCTCTTCTCGGTACCTTTTCTAATTCCACTATATCCTTTTTAAGATATGGTGACCAGAATTGCACACAATATATGAGGTGCGGTCGCACTATAGAACAATGCAAAGGCATTATAATATTCTTTGTCTTATTCGTGTAACCATAGTTTGGATGGTTCTTTCCTAGGTGCATAACTTTGCACTTGTCCACATTAAATTTCATCTGCCATTTGAATGTCCAGTTTTGAATGTCAAGGTCCTCATGCAATTTTTCACAATCCTCTTGGTTTTTAACAACTTTAAATAAATTGAGTCATCTGCAAATTTGATTATCTCACTCATTATTCCCACTTCTAGGTCATTTATGAATATGTTAAAAAACCAGCGGACCCAGCACAGATCCCTGGGGTACTCCACTATTCACCTTTCTCCATTGGGAAAATTGGCCCATTTATCCCTACCCTCTATTTTCTATCTTTTATCTAGTTCCTGATCCACAATAGTACACTGCCTCCTATCCCATGACTTTTTAACTTCGCCAAGAGTCTCTCATGAAGGACCCTGTCAGAGGCTCTCTCTTTTAAGAGAGTGCTTTGAAGGGGTTTGTATGGGATAATCCCCTATGAAGCAGGTGGGGGGTAAGGTTTCAAAGTGAAGCTGATAACCCCTTTGGACAATCTGGAGTGTCCACTGCTCTGTTATGAGGTGCCATCTGTGGGCATAGTGACTATGTCTGCCTGCTATGTGGAGGGGCTGAGAACCCTCCAGGGGTAGACTGGCAATGCTCTTTAGGAAGGAGTCAAAAACCAGGTTCAGGTTGTGCCTTTACATCTGGTTGAGGCTTAGGAGGTCTTGAGCTTCTTGGGTTGGCAAGGGCCCTGCTGCCTCTGCTGAGGATGTTAAAGCTGATAGGCAGCAGAAAATGGGTAAGAAGGATAGTATCTCTTCTTTTTAGAGCAAAACGATTTCTTGGGAAGAGCCTTCCTTTAGGAGGGGTCAGACATTTTCCTAGAGAAGTGTTTTAGGGTGAGATCATCCGTTTCAATCTCCTCTGCTTTCTCCCTCCAGCCTTTGCCAAAAAGCACAGTTACTTACCTGTAACAGGTGATCTCTGGGAACAGCAGGAATTAGTCCTCACATATGGGTACGTCGGTACCGACGGAGCCCGTGCGGGAAAGCTCCCCAGCTTCTTAGAATAGAAGCTTTTGGGACCTCCCACTGCACATGCGCACTGCCTTCCCGCCTTCCTGAACAGCTCTCCTCAGTTTCGAGTTTATAGCTGAGTCAACAGAGAGAGGACAGGAAGATAGATAGATAAAAGATACAACTCCTAGGGGAGGTGGGTGGGTTGTGAGGACTAATTCCTGCTGTTCCCAGAGATCACCTGTTACAGGTAAGTAACTGTGCTATCTCCAGGAACAAGCAGGAATAAGTCCTCACATATGGGGACTCCCTAGCTTAGATGCATGGGATCCCCTGTAAAGGTTCGCCATCTTCGTATGGATCTCAGGCATCCATTCTGGGAAGGTGGGCAGGAGTTGTTTAGGAATGGAACAGGTGCTTGAGGACAGCCTGGCCAAACAAGGCATCCCGGCGGGAGTCCTTGTCCAAACAGTAATGGGCTGTGAAGGTATGAACCGAGGCCCAGGTAGCGGCTCGACAGATCTGATCTATGGAAACAGAGTGCAGATGAGCCATAGAAGTTGCCATGGCCCTCACATTGTGAGCAGTGACATGGCCTTCCAGAGAAATGTTTTTGCTCTGGTAAGCAAAAGAAATACACTGAGCAATCCAATTGGAAAGTGTACGCTTGGAGACTGGAAGTCCCAAATGGGAAGGATCAAAGGCCACAAAAAGTTGAGAAGACTTTCGATGTGGCTGAGTCCTATTAAGGTAAAAAGCGAGAGCTCTTTTACAATCCAGAGTATGAAGGTTCCTCTCTGCATTGGATGCATGAGGAGCTGGAAAAAAGACAGGTAGATATACCTCTTGATTAAGATGAAAAGGCGAGACCACTTTAGGCATAAAGTGGGGATTCGTCCTAAGGACCACCTTATCATGATGAAATCTTGTGTAAGGTGGATTAGCCACTAAAGCCTGCAGCTCACTGATGCGGCGAGCCGAAGTGACTGCAATGAGGAAGATGACCTTCCAGGAAAGAAATTTCAAGGAGGTGGAAAACATTGGCTCAAAAGGTGGCTTCATAAGTTGACCGAGCACTAGATTCAAATCCCATGCGACCGGGGGTGGTCTGATGGGAGGTTTAGTGAGAGTCAGGCCTCTCATGAATCTTGCAACAAGAGGATGAGAGGAGATAGGTTGTCCATTTATATGTTTCAAGGATGCTGCAATAGCACTTAAATGGACTCTTACCGAATTCGTCTTGAGGCCTGCATTGGAGAGATGCAGGAGATAATCAAGAAGAGAGTTCAAAGGAAGTGCCAGAGGGTCAAGACCCTGCTGAGCACACCAAATGGAAAAACGTTTCCATTTGAAAGCATAGGAACGCCTGGTAGAGGGTTTCCTAGAGGCAGAAAGGATATCTTTCACTGGTTGGGAAAGATGAAAGTCTTGAAGGTTTAAGCCTTCAGTAACCAAGCACTGAGGTGAAGGGATTTGGGGTTTGGGTGCCACAAAGTCCCCTCCTCCTGAGACAGGAGGTCTGGCGCAGCTCCCAGATCCAAGTAGGATCCCTGGGAGAGCTGTAGAAGTAGAGGGAACCACACTTGGCGTGGCCAGCGTGGAGCTATGAGGATCATAGTTCCATGATCCCTCTGGAGTTTGAACAGAGTCTTGGGAATCAAAGGAATGGGTGGAAAGGCATATAGGAATGCCTGATTCCAATTCAGGAGAAAGGCGTCCGTAGCCTGAGCTCCCTGACACGGAGTTCTGGAACAGAACCGGGGAAGTTTGGCATTCCACGGACTTGCAAAGAGGTCTATGTCCGGGGTCCCCCATTCCTGAAAGATTCGGTTTATTTGGTCCAAATGTAGGGACCATTCGTGTGGCAGCAGAACTCGACTGAGCCTGTCTGCCCGAGAGTTTTGAACTCCTGGGAGATACACTGCTAGCAGGTGAATCTGATGCTCTCTGGCGAAGGCCCATAGTCTTAGAGCTTCGTTGCAAAGCGACAGAGAGCCCGTCCCTCCTTGTTTGTTTATGTAAAACATGGCCACCTGATTGTCCGTCTGAACTAGGACAGTGAGGTTGGCTAGGAGGGAGTGGAAGACCTTGAGGGCAAGGTAAATTGCTCGCAGTTCCAGAAGATTGATATGAAGGGTGGTCTCCTGTAGAGACCAAGTGCCCTGAGTGGAGAGAGTTTGCAGATGGGCTCCCCACCCTGTTTGGGAGGCATCTGTTGTGAGGGTTGCTTGGGGTAGCAATGGTTGAAAAGGAGCCCCCAACAACAGATTCTTGGTGGAAGTCCACCAGTGGAGGGACCAAAACAGACGATCGGAGGTTTGTATTTGGTCTGAGAGCGCTCCTGACGCCTGAGTCCACTGAGTGGCCAGGGTCCATTGAGCTGCTCTCATATGAAGACGAGCATAGGGCACCACATGCACTGTGGAGGCCATATGACCCAGTAGGCGTAGCATTTCCCTGGCTGTCAAGTGAGTGCTGGACTGAGCTTGGGAGGCCAAACTCAGGAGGCGCTGGCCTCGAACATGTGGAAGGTAGGCCCTTGCAGTGATGGTGTCCAACTGGGCCCCTATGAATTCTAGAGATTGAGTGGGGATGAGTTGGGACTTGGGAAGGTTTACTACCAGTCCCAGATACTGCAAAAGGCTCCTTGTGTGGTCCAGGGAAATCTGGGCCTGTGACTGAGTTGGAGCTCGGATGAGCCAGTCGTCCAGATATGGGAAGACAAAGATTCCCATGCCTCTTAGAAATGCGGCTACGACTGCCATGCATTTTGTGAATACTCTTGGAGCAGAGGCTAGACCGAAGGGGAGTACTCTGTATTGGAAATGTTTTCCCTGAAACAGAAAGCGAAGATACTTTCTGTGGGATGGATGGATGAGTATATGTGTATACGCATCCTGTAGGTCTAGAGAACAAAGCCAGTCCTGACCCTGGAGGTAAGGAAGGAGAATGCCGAGAGACAGCATTTTGAATTTCTCCTTGAAGAGAAATTTGTTCAATTCTCTCAGATCTAGGATTGGTCTGAATCCCCCTGTCTTCTTTGGAATGAGAAAATAAGGGGAGTAGAAACCGGACCCTTGTTGAGGAAGAGGAACCTCTTCTATGGCCCCTTGGGCAAGAAGAGAGGAAACCTCTTGACCCAACAGGGTTAGGAGAGATGGGGGAGAATTGAATGGTCTCACCATATGATGGGGAGGAAGGCTGGAGAAATGAAGTTTGTAACCCTCTCGAATGATAGAGAGGGTCCATTGTTCTGTTGTGATTTGTTCCCATCTGGGAGCAAAGTGAACCAACCTTCCGGGTATGGTGAGAGGTTCTGGTTGTGTTAGAACCAGAAGTGGCAAGTTCCCTAGGAGCAAGTCAAAACCCCTGAGGGGTTGGAGCCTGCTGAGCTACAGTAGCTGCTGCAGGCTTAGCTCGTGCTTGTTTGGATTGCTGACGCTTAGCAGTATAGCGAGGTTGAGAAGACTGCTGGCCAGTATTTGAAGCAACTCTGGCCTTCTTATAGTAAGGCCTTTTAAAAGACTTTTTCTTAGTAGGAATTGAAGTGGACTTTGAAAGTCTTTCCAAGGTGGCATTTTCAGCATCCATCTGGGTGGCTTTGATTTGCCACTCTTCCCCAAATAAGTTCTCACCTGTACAGGGCAGATTCCGTAAGCCATCTAGAACCCAAGGTTCCAGATCAGAGGCCTGGAGCCAAGCAAGACGTCGGGCTGCAATAGCAATGCCCGAAGCCCTACTGGCTCCCTCAAAGGAATCATATGCTGCCCTATTAGAGAACTTAGAAACCTCTAAGAGTTGTTTCACTAGGGAAAGGAATCCCTGCTTTTTATCCTCAGGGATAAAGGGGGCAAAATGCCGCACCTTTTTGGCAAGTTCCTCCAGGAACATGCCCATATAGAGACTGTAGGAATTAATCCTGGCTATAAGCATACTAGCCTGGAAAATTTTCCTACCAAAAGAGTCCAAAGTCTTACATTCCCGTCCTGGAGGGGTGGAAGAGTGCCTTTTGGTACTCCTAATCTTCTTCATTGCAGACTTCACCACAATAGAGTGGTGGGGCAATTGAGTCTTTTGGAAACCAGGAGAAGGAGGGACCCTATACATGGTGTCCAACCTACGGGAATAAGGAGACAAAGTCAAAGGATTTTCCCAGAAATCCATCAGTTGTTCTTGAAGGATTTCATGGATAGGCAGGGTAACTGCCTCCTTAGGGGCCTTTGAGTATCCCAAAATATCCAGTTTTTTGGATCTGGGTTCCTTTTCAGAGGATGTGGTAATAGAAAGGGCTGTAGCCATATCTAAAACAAAGTCCTGGAAGGACAAATCCTCTGGAGGGGACATTCTCCTTTTAGGAGAAGAGGGCTCCTCAGGTAAGTTGAGTGAAAACTCAGCAGAATCATCAGAGGAGTGAAAATCCTCAGAGGAATCGGTGCTTTCCTCTAACGCACGATACGCGTACCGATCGGTATCGATATCGGGCGTATCGGGTATGGAACCGGTATGGAGCGAAAGCCCATACGGTACCGACTTGCGTTTAGAGGTGGACGGCCTCGATACCGGCATGGCGGACGATACCGGTATCGGGCCCGGAACCGCTGAAAGCGGAACCGATGGCGTTGCAGCTTTAATGAAAGCCATGACGGCCTGCTGCATGGACTGTACAGTATCGCCCATGGACGCCATAGCTGCCTGGATGTCGGTACCGGAGTGACCCGGTACCCCAGAGCAGGCTAACAGGTGATCTGTCGAGGCCGTAGCATCGATATCAACCTGAGACCCCTGAATTGGCGTTTTTGGAAGTTGGACTTCCCGCCGGGGTTGTTTGGCTGGGGCAGGGTCCTCAAGTTCTAAGCTAAGAGCCTCTCGATGCTTTGAAGGAGATTTGCTCTTTGAGGACTTGCCCACAGAAGGTTTGGTTACCTGAGATCCATCCGGAGAAGAAGACCTGGATGACTGTGATGCTGTATTCTCTGAAGCAAACAGCACATGGAATTTGTTGGCCCGGTTCTGCAGCCCACGTTTAGACATGTGGGAGCAAGATGGGCAGTCCGGTATGGAATGGTCAGGCCCCAAACATTTCAGACACCAGTCATGGGTGTCTGTGACTGAAATAACAGCATTACATTTGGTACACTTCTTAAATCCAGGGGCTGGCTTCTCCATGAGGAGAAATTGAGTAGGCCGAGAGGCCTCTCTGAAGTGACCAAAAAGCTAAAAAATAAGAAAAAAGAATTATAATTTTTTAAAGAAAGAAAGAAAAGACCGGCGATACCGGTATCGGTATGGGGAAGGCAGGTACGCGGTCTAAAGAAACAAATAAAATAACAATTTCTTCAGCGGTGACAGGAACACGACCTGCTGGCTCCGCGGAAAAAGAGAAACTGAGGAGAGCTGTTCAGGAAGGCGGGAAGGCAGTGCGCATGTGCAGTGGGAGGTCCCAAAAGCTTCTATTCTAAGAAGCTGGGGAGCTTTCCCGCACGGGCTCCGTCGGTACCGACGTACCCATATGTGAGGACTTATTCCTGCTTGTTCCTGGAGATAGGTTTTCTCCAGTACATGGGATATTAATCAGTTTATCCTGGAACCATTGCTCAAAGTCTGATGCCTGTAACCAGGTTATTCTGCAAGCCCCAATGCAGACGGCTGAAGCTCTGCTTGTGGATTCAAAGGCATCAAAAGAGGCCCTGGTAAGAAACTTAGAAGTGTTCTGGCCTTACTTGATGAGTGACTGGAATGCACTCCACTTATCCTTGGGAAGCAGAGGGGCGAGTCTCCAGATCCCTGGTGACATCCTTCAGAAACATGCCCATGTACAGCATGTGAGAGTTCATTCTGGAGGCCAACATGCATGCCTAGAAACATTGACACCCGAAAGCATTGAGTGTCCTTGAGTCTCTGCCAGGAGCATGGATGAATGGACTTTGAGCTCTTTACTCTGCACATCACCAATTCCGCCATCACTGAGTGGTGGGGGGAGCTGAGATTTTTGGAAACCTGGGAATTCTAGTACTCGGTACATGTTATCGAGTCTCTTGCTGACAGGCAGAACCATGAGCAGGGCCTCCCACATGCGGAGTATAAAATCCTGCAGGATACGATGCACTGATAAGGTAGCCGCCTTCTTGGGCGTGAGAGGGTATTTGAGCGAGTATTTCCAATTCTTCCGTCCTCTGTTCCTTTTCTGGGGCTACTGTGATGGAAAGCCCTGCTGCCATGCCACATATGAAGTCATGAAAGGACATATCTTCTGGTGGGGAGCGATGCCATTCTTGAGATGGCGAAGGGTCCGAAGGGATGTCGGACGTTCTAGGGAATCGAGTGACCTCCAGTCAGATTCTGAAGAACTTGAATCAGAGTCAGGCAAGAAATCAAAGTATTGGTGGTCTTGGGTTCAACGTTGATGCTTCGTGGAAGTCGATGGTTGATGCCGATACCGATACTCAGAGGTATCGGAATTGAGAGGCATGGGAGCCTGAGTCTATTGGATACTGGGGGCATCAACCGGTTCCAACGGAGGAATTAGCATAGTTACTCACCTGTAACAGGTGATCTCCGGGAACAGCAGGAATTTAGTCTTCACATATGGGTATCGTCGGTACCGACGGAGCCTGCGCGGGAACGCTCCCCAGCATCCAATAGGAAAGCTTTTGGGAGCATTCCACAGCGCCTGCGTGCTGCCTTTCCGCCTTTCCCAACTGTCCCTCTCCAGTTGAGTTTATAGCTGAGACAAAAGAGAGAGGGAAAGAGAGAGAGATACAACTCCTGGGGGGGGGGGGGGGGGTTTTGAAGGCTAAATTCCTACTGTTCCCGGAGATCACCTGTTGCAGGTGAGTAACTATGCTATCTCCGGGAACGAGCAGGAATGTAGTCTTCACATATGGGGACTCCGTAGCTGCAGATGCCAGGGAGATGGCACCAGGAAGTCGTGTGCCCTTGTGAAAGGGCTCCACTTCCCCCCATGGATCTATGGCATCCTACCAGGGATGGTGGGTAGGAGTTGAATAAGTATGGAACAGGTGTTGAAGAACAGCCTGACCAAACAAGGCATCCCGGCGGGAGTCCTTGTCTAAGCAGTAATGGGCTGTGAAGGTATGAACCGAAGCCCAAGTAGCTGCTCGACAGATGTCATTGATAGACACAGAGTGAAGATGAGCCATTGAGGCTGCCATGGCTCTCACATTGTGAGCTGTGACATGGCCTTCAAGAGGAAGGTTCTTACTCTCATAGGCAAAAGATATACACTGTGCAATCCAGTTGGACAGTGTCCTTTTGGAGACTGGAAGTCCCAAATAACTAGGATCAAAAGCAACAAAGAGTTGAGAGGATTTTCTATGTTGCTGTGTTCTTTGCAAGTAAAAGGCCAAAGCTCTTTTACAGTCCAAAGTATGAAGGTTCCTTTCTGCATTTGAGGCGTGAGGCCTTGGAAAGAATACAGGAAGGTAAACCGCTTGGTTCAAATGAAAGGGCGAAACCACCTTTGGCATAAAGTGTGGATGAGTCCTAAGGACTACCTTATCATGATGGAACCTTGTATAAGGAGGATCAGCCACCAAGGCTTGCAATTCACTGATGCGACGTGCTGATGTGATTGCAATGTGAAAGATAACTTTCCAGGAAAGGAATTTCAAAGAGGTAGTGGCTAATGGTTCAAAGGGCAGTTTCATGAGCTGCCCAAGTACCAGATTCAAGTCCCATGCCACCGGTGGTGGCTTAATGGGAGGCTTCATTAAAAGAAGGCCTCTCATAAATCTCGCTATGAGAGGAAATTTAGAGGCTTGAAAGAAGCTGCAATAGCACTCAAATGGACTCTCACTGAATTAGTCTTAAGCCCTGCATTTGATAAATGAAGGAGGTACTCCAGTAATGATTCCAGAGGTATCGCAAGAGGGTTAAGACTCTTCTGTGAGCACCATATAGTAAAACTTTCCCACTTAAATGCATAAGAGCGTCTTGTGGAAGGTTTCCTGGAAGCATGAAGAATATCCTTTACCTGCTGGGAAAGGTTAAGACAGTGAAGTTCTAGGATTTAAGCAACAGGCCCTGAGATGGAGACTGGGGATTGGGATGCCACAGCATCCCGTCTTCTTGAGAAAGGAGATCTGGAGCAGATCCTAACTCCAGAGGTGGAGCTTGAGAGAGATGTTGGAGCAGAGGGTACCACATTTGCCATGGCCAACATGGAGTTATGAGGATTATATGACCTCTCTCTCTCTGAAGCTTGAACAGGGTTTTGGGAATTAGGGGAATGGGTGGAAAGGCATACAGAAGTCCTGATCCCAATGTAGGAGGAAAGCATCCCTGGCCTGACAACCGAGCCGGAATTCTGGAACAGAACCGGGGAAGTTTGGCATTCAGCGGACTTGCAAAGAGGTCTATGTCTGGGGTTCAGCAGATCTGAAATATTTTGGCCACCTGGTCTGCATGGAGAGACCATTTGTGTGGCAGCAGAACTCGACTGAGTCTGTCTGCCCAAGAGTTTTGAATGCCTGGAAGATACACGGCAAGGAGATGAATCTGATGCTCTCTGGCGAGGGCCCATAGTCACAAAGCTTCGATGCAGAGTGACAGAGAACCTGTTCCGCCCTGCTTGTTCACATAGAACATGGCTACTTGATTGTCCATTTGAACTAGGACTGTCTTGTAGCTGAGCTGGGTGTGAAATACTCGAAGAGCAAGGACGATTGCTCTGAGCTCCAGGAGATTGATATGGAGATAGGCCACCTGTGGAG
Source organism: Ichthyophis bannanicus (assembly GCA_033557465.1). Taxonomy (NCBI): domain Eukaryota; kingdom Metazoa; phylum Chordata; class Amphibia; order Gymnophiona; family Ichthyophiidae; genus Ichthyophis; species Ichthyophis bannanicus. The sequence continues at coordinate 162,613,882 of CM066041.1, forward strand.
TCCAGGTACCCTGGGTAGAGAGGCCTTGCAAGTGGGCTCCCCAACCCACCTGTGAAGCATCTGTGGTTAGAGTGGCTTGGGGTAGGGGTTGCTGAAAAGGAGACCCCACCAAAAGGTTTTTGGGTGACTGCCACCATTGGAGGGACAAAATAAGGCGATCTGAGTTTGCTATTTTGTCTGACAGGCAACCTGACGCCTGAGTCCACTGAGTGGATAAGGTCCACTGGGCTGCCCTCATATGGAGGCGAGCATAAGGAACCACATGCACGGTGGATGCCATGTGGCCTAGCAACTGTAACATTTCCCGAGCAGCGAGGTGAGATTTTAGCACTGCTTGGGAAGCTAACTGCACAATGCGAAGGCAGCGGGGCTGTGGAAGGTATCCAGAAGAGCTTCTATAAACTCTAGGGCTTGAGTGGGAGCAAGGTTGGACTTTGGGAAGTTTATGACAAGTCCCAAATACTGAAGGATGCACATTGTGCGACAGAGAGCAACCCTGGCCTCTGGCTCTGAAGGGGCTCGAATGAGCCAGTCGTCTAAGTAAGGGAAGTCGAATATTCCCAGGGTGTGGAGAAATGCTGCTACCACAGCCATGCATTTTGTGAACACCCTTGGTGCAGAGGCCAGGGCAAAAGGAAGAACCCTGTATTGGTAGTGCTTCCTTTGAAACAGGAATCGAAGGAACGTTCGGTGAGTTGGATGGATGAGAACATGAGTGTACGCATCCTTGAGATCTAGAGAACAAAGCCAATCCTGATTCTGAAGGTATGGCAGCAGAGTTCCAAGATACACAAGGAGGAGCAGGGCCTCCTGCAGAAAGTCCAAGCAAACACAAGAAGCAGGAGACGTTGGATGAACAGATGAGTCTTTTAATGGTAAAGGACCCCAACGCGTTTCGGCAACGCCTTCTTCAGGGGAAATATCACTTGAACAAACAACAAATACATAATCAATTAATGACAAAAACTATTAAAACCAATTGGCATGATACAGGATAATACAAGTAAACGTATGACATTCTGGTAGTGTGAATAAAATAAATGAATAAATAGGTTAAATGTAAAAACAAACAAACGTAGGGCTGAGAGACCAGAACACTAGAATATAAACATATACATACTGCAAAATGAACAAAACAATATATATATTAAACAATTAAATGTGGACCATTAAAAGTTATTCATTAGAGAATAAAGCTAAAAAACTAACTGATATCAATATTGTCTAAGTAATGAATTAAACAACAAATAAACAAAATATAAATATTGTATGAGAAAATAAAACAAAGTAAGAAACGCTGGAAATATAATCCTAATAACAACTTGAAACGGGATACTTACATGAACCACAACACTAAATTATAAATAACTTAGTAATGATAACTTGATCAAAGTGCAGAAATATAAAGGAGAAGACAGACATTGAAATGAAAGGACACTAGAAATGAAACGCAATCTCTGCAGAGGTGACTGACATGGTGTACGTAATACCAAAAATCTTGAATAGCTATCTGTAACAATGGTATTACTATGATTTAAAATGTAGGACTATAAAATTCAAGTAAAACATGTATATATGGGCACAAATGTAAGATACATGGGTATGTGTATAAAAGCACAAGGAGAATATATTAATTAGGCATTAATACAAATAAAATGTGCAATGATATGAAATAAATAAAAGGAAGGCTCAATAAGCTATGATATGCTATTAGGCTATATTTCAGTAGCAAAATAAAACGAGGACGAACCCCAAAGTGATTGGACCATAGGAGCTTCTTAAATTAAATGAACTAATGGAACACGAACGTGTATCATAACGTATTAAAGTATCATTGCTCGCAAACAATCAAAAACCAAAACGGGTTCAATACCGCTAAGAAGACTGGAAAAATGACACAAAGAGAACTGAAAAGAATAATTAATATGTTGTTCTCTGTAAAAGTGTTTCATGACACTGCAAAATACATGCATTAATGCGAAAAAATGTGGATATAAAAGCCACTGTTAAGTTGATAAAACCGGCTAAAGCAGTTAAAAATGCTTATGTAATGAGTCATGGAACAAAGTTAAAGGGAATCACGCTCGAAAGGCAAAAGAATGTGAATTATGTTGGTGTGAGGACATATGAACATTATTGTGAAATAATAAAAGACAAATTATAAAAGCATAAAATAGTATTTAAAAACTTGTCGTTACAAATGTTAAGTGTGCAGTGCAGCCGAGTGCAGAAAGTGTTCTAACAGTCAGCGTAAGTCCTGAAGAACTTTAAAAACAGAGAGGCTGTAGCCTACTGCACACATGAAAATAATGAATAGAACAAAAGTTAAAAATAAAATTATATGTGCATTATTGTGTCATGAACAATAGCGTTTAAAACTATGACGAAATAGAAAGTGTAACCGAGTACTAATTAGAACGTAAAGCTGAAGGAACTCACCCAAGGTACACGTTGTTGAACGTGTTTATTTGGAGAAACAATAAACTTGTAAACAGATGATATTCTGTCACTGTAGCAAAGAGAATTAAAATAAAATGTGGAGAAAACTTGTTGAGTAGGTTTTTATACAATATGGGACAGAAAGACCAACATTTGTGGTGCGGGATAAAAGAAACGTCATTTCATGTGTATTGGTAAAGAACAAATGAAATGCAGAGAATCTGACTCACGAACCAGGTAATGGACAAATATCCAGGTCTGAAGACGAACCGTCTAGGTCAGGGGTGGGCAAACATTTTGACTCGAGGGCCGCAATGGGTTCATATATTGGACCCGGGGGCCGGACCAAGAGTAGATGGACGGTGTGTATGTGTGAATTAATATAAATTAAATTTAAATTTGTAACATTAAATGTTTAGATTAATTTAAAGTAGAAAAGCATAAAAAGAGTTATTTTACAAAACTTTTATGCAATGTATTTCTTTCATAAAATAGTACCTTCAATTTTAGTAGGAACAGTGTTGTTGGTCTCCCTTTTTTGTTAAGGCATCAAAGTCAGGAGATAGCTTTGTTGTTGCAATTCGCAGAATAGATCTGAGGTGTTGGTCAGTTAACTGGGATCTGTGACGGGATTTATTGATGTTCATGACGCTGAACGTCTGCTCACACACGTAGGTCGAGCCAAACAAGGCCAGATACCATGCTTTTTATCCCAGGGGCAAGCAGTGGATTTCCCCAGTCACTTTAATAATGGCTTATGGACTTTTCCTCCAATAACCTTTCCAGACCTATTTTAAAACCAGCAACACTAAAAGCTTTTACTACATCCTCCAGCTACTGATTCCAGAGTTTGATTATCCATTAAGTGAAAAAATATTTTATCCAATTAAGTTTTAATGTGCTATATTGTAGCTTCACTGTGTGTCCTCTAGTCTTTCTACTTTTTGAAGGCGTAAGCAACTGATCTATGTTTACTCATTCCAGTCCACTCATTATTTTATAGAGATCTATCATATCTCCCCTCATCCATCTCTTTCGAAGCTGAAGAGCCCTAACATTTTAAGCCTTTCCATGTAGGTGTATCCTTCCATCCCCATTATCATTTTTGTTGCTCTTTTCTGTATCTTCTTTTCTCTTTCTATCCTCTCCCTTGGTAATCCTCATGGCTTTCAGAACCATTTCTGGATGACTCCCAGATCTATATTTATGTACCAGAGCACTCACCAAGAACCCAGTAGTAAATTTCTGCCTGCTTCTACAAAACTGTTGCGTGGATGCTCTATCACCACCTAAAAACTGAACATGGCCAATAGGGATTTTCTTAATTTTGTCTCCTGCTTAAACCCGCCTTAAACTTTGCCTTTTACTCTCTGTCTTGGTTACTGTAAATAAAACGACTGAAGCAAGGGGAGATGTTGCGAGGCTGGATGTTCTCGGGCATAGGGTTATTTAACAGCAGCCTTATGTTTTTGGAAGATGGAAAAGCAGGACGTTAATACGTTCTTAATGCTAGTGTAAAAGAAGGTAAAATAGTTACTCCAGAGTCAACTACAGAAGCCATTCAGACTTGGTTGATTTTTTTTTGTTCGTCTGGTTGTCTTGCCTTCTTTCAACAGAGAGTTGAACTAATGTAAACTTCCACAGTCCAGATGAGTCATTGACATACCAACAGAAGGTGGATGACATGACTAAATGAATATATTTCTTAGCACAGTAAGGCAGCCTCCTCCATCCATAATAGAAGCATTCCCAAAAGCACCCTTCAGTTACATCCAGTCCTAGAAGTGACGTGGTTGCGTGAACGTGGCTGCGTTCCCCCCAGGCACTGTGGAGGATTTAAACAACTCTGCTGCGGTTTTACTGCTGTCTTCTTGCTCCTACCTGTCGCTGTTACTGCCTTGCTCTGCCTGTTTGCTGTTTGCCTTCTGCCAACTAACCTTCTCATTATCTGCTTCCAGGTAATCTCCTCCATCCCCAGAAACACCCTCCAGTTACATCCGGTCCCGGAAGTGATGCAGTCATGTTCCCCCAGGCACTGTGAAGGATTTAAACAACTCTGCTGCAGTGTGCAGCAAGCGCGCGCCCAAGGAGCAGGATGTGCTCCTGAGGCGTTCAGGTTACGAGTTTGATTACGCTGAATAAATTAGCTAGCGCTCCGCGGGCCGGATTAAAAGGTCCGCCGGGCCGTATACGGCCCGCGGGCCGTAGTTTGCCCATGCCTGGTCTAGGTTTAACTCCTTTGAGAGATGTGCTACACTCAGCGTATTAAAAGCAAATAAGAGGTGATCTGAAACAGACAGGGTTATAAAAGCCGATTTTCGCGCCAAAACTGAGGTAACCCGATACTGGAGGAGGAGTTAAAGTACACACAGTGAATTATAGTGGCAGGCCCTGCAGGCTTGTAATGCAAAGGAAAACCTTGCAGAGTGAATAGTGAAAGCACGTACCAAAATAAGAAAAGCAGCAGAAAAGACTGCATTATAATGTTTATGGTATTAATCAAGGAATGCATAGGAGCAGTAATGTAATGTTGTATGAACGTAAAGCTGTATATACACATATCATACTAAATGTTTATGTTAAAAAGAACTATCCCAGGAAAACTGTTAAATCTACTTCCTGATTTAAACCATGTGGTTCTAAAGTATTAAATTCATAAATAAAACGTTTTTGGTATTACGTACACCATGTCAGTCACCTCTGCAGAGATTGCGTTTCATTTCTAGTGTCCTTTCATTTCAATATCTTTCTTCTCCTTTATATTTCTGCACTTTGATCAAGTTATCATTACTAAGTTATTTATAATTTAGTGTTGTGGTTCATGTAAGTATCCCGTTTCAAGTTGTTATTAGGATTATATTTCCAGCGTTTCTTACTTTATGTTTTATTTTCTCATACAATATTTATATTTTGTTTATTATTTGTTGTTGTTTAATTCATTACTTAGACAATATTGATATCAGTTAGTTTTTTAGCTTTATTCTCTAATGAATAACTTTTAATGGTCCACATTTAATTGTTTAATATATATACTGTTTTGTTCATTTTGCAGTATGTATATGTTTATATTCTAGTGTTCTGGTCTCTCAGCCCTACGTTTGTTTGTTTTTGCATTTAACCTATTTATTGATTGATTTTATTTTATTTATTTAGTCACACTACCAGAATGTTATACGTTTACTTGTATTATCCTGTATCATGCCAAATGGTTTTAAATTGTTTTTTTATTGTTTTTAATTGTTTTTATCATTAATTGATTATGTATTTGTTGTTTGTTCAAGTGATATTTCCCCTGAAGAAGACGTTGCCAAAACGCGTTGGGGTCCTTTACCATTAAAAGACTCATCTGTTCATCCAACGTCTCCTGCTTCTTGTGTTTGAGCAGAGTTCCTAGAGAAATCATTTTGAACTTCTCTCTGAACAGGAGTTTGTTCAATTCTCTGAGGTCTAGAATGGGTCTGTGTCCTCCTGTTTTCTTTGGAATAAGGAAAAGGGGGAGTAAAACCCTGTACCCCGTTGGGGAATGGGTACCTCTTCTATTGCCCCTTGAGCAAGGAGCATAGTGACTTCTTGACCTAACCGGTCGTTGAGAGAGGTCTGAGAATTGAACTGTCTTACTATTGTAGGAGAGGGCATGCTGAGGAAATGAAGCTTGTACCACTCTCTTACAACAGACAGAGTCCAATTTTCTGCTGTTATCTGACCCCATCTGGGGGCAAAATGACATAACCTTCCTGGGATGGTGGAGGGTTCTGGGCCGTTCAGGGCCAGGAAGGCAACGTTCTCTAGAAAGGAGTCAAAGCCCCTGTGGAGGCTGAGTCTGCTGAGCTGGTTGAGGCTTAGCTGTTTTTGGTTTCCTTTGTTGCCTAGGTTGTTGCTGCTGTCCATTTTGGGCAGACTGACCTAAACAATGTCCCTGCTGGGTATAGGAGGGATAAAACTTTTTCTTCTTGCTGAAGAATGGTTTCTTAGAGGATCTTTTCCTCGCAGGATCAGCTGTAGATTTAGACAATCTATCCAAAGTGATATTGTCAACATCTATCTCATCAGCTTTTTCCTGCCAATTCTTGCCAAAGAGATTCTCTCCTGTGCAAGGTATATTCCCCAATTTGTCCTGTACCCAGATTTCCAAGTCAGATGCCTGGAGCCAGGCAATCCTACGTGTACCTATGGCAATGGCAGAGGTTCTGCTTATGCATTCAAAGCAGTCAAAGGCTGCACAATTCAAACTTGGAAACATCCTGAGCATGTTTAACAAGAGCAATATAATCTTGCCTTTTATCATCAGGAAGGAGAGGGCTCATAAGCTCCAAGTCTCCTGTGACCTCCTTAAGGAACACTCCCATATACAAGATATAGGAACCGATCCTAGCAGAAAGCCTGGAAGCCTGGAAGGATCGACGTCCAAAGACGTCAAGAATCCTACACTCACGTCCTGGAAGATTAGATGCATGCCTTTTTGCACTCTTTATCCATCTCATGGCTGATTCCACCACCATGGAATGGTGTGGTAATTGAGTCTTCTGAAACCCAGGACAATGAGGAACTCGATACATGGTGTTGAGTCTTCGAGAGTGAGGAGATGTGGTCAGAGGTGTTTCCCACATCCTTAACATAAGATCATGCAAGATCTCATGAATAGGTAAGGTAGCTGCCTCCTTGGGAGCTTTAGGGTACTGTAGGATTTCTTTGCCCTAGGCTCTTTTTCAGGAGCCACTGTGATGGAAAGACCTCAGGCCACATCTTGGATAAAATCCTGAAAGGACATATCCTCTAGTGGAGACATCCTACACTGAGGAGAAAAGGAATCCTCAGGAAGAAGTACTCTGGTATCGGCAGAGCTTTCAGAGTCTTCAGACTCATCCAAGGATTCGAAGTATCTCCGATCCGGGTAATCATGCAAGGCATGGTACCGATCGAAGTCGGCATCGGAGTGGTCTGGTACAGACTTGTTGATGCCGGATAGAGACGCATGACTCTGTCCCGGTAGAATACCTGCCGATGTCAATGCAGTCAGTGCCGGTACCGGTTGAATTGTCTGAAGCGGTTTCAGGGGCATCGAGGCCATGAGAAGAGCTGCCAGACTGCGTTCAATAGCCAAGAATCTCTGGTCTATCGACGCTGCCGATCCTTGGGTATCGGTGCCGGATGAAGCGGCTGGAACCCCAGAGCATGGCACCAGTAGTTCTGCTGAAGTTGAAGCCTCGAGAACATCCTGGAGCCCCGTTAGTGCTTTGGAAGCCAAAGCCTCCCGCCGGGGCAATTTTGCCGGTGAAAGTCCTTCAAGGGCAACGCCAGAGGCATCTCGATGTTCAGAAGGAGATCTACCCTTTGAGGACCGGCTAGATTTATGTTTAGTTACCTGAGATCCATGGGAGGAAGATGAAGCCCTGGAAGACGTTGATGCCATGGAGGCTGCATTGGAGGGAAAAAGGGTGCTAAGTTTAGCAGCTTGGTTTTGCCAGCCCCTTTTCGACATCATCCCACAGGCAACACACTCTGAAATAGAGCGGTCAGAACCTAAACACTTGAGGCACCACTCATGGGTGTCGGTGACGGAGATGGTACCGCCACACTTAGAACACTTTTTAAAACCCAAAGCGGGTTTTTCCATTTTGAGGGAAAAAATTGTGCCTAATGCCCAAAATGGCGCATGGCACCCGAAAAGAAAATTACTGGAGAAAGACTCCAGAAACAAAGTTGTTTTTTTTTTTAGAAAAAAGAAAAGAAGAACCGGCGGTACCGGTATAGCATCAATGGAAGGCAGACGTGACCACAAAATAGAAGGGGGGAAATTTTCTGCGGTGACAGGATGTGCGACCTGTCAGCTCCGTGGAAAACGAAGAACTGGAGAGGGACAGTTGGGAAAGGTGGGAAGGCAGCACGCAGGTGCTGTGGGATGCTCCCAAAAGCTTTCCTATTGGATGCTGGAGAGCGTTCCCGTGCAGGCTCTGTCGGTACCGAAAATACCCATATGTGAAGACTACATTCCTGCTTGTTCCTGGAGATTGCCGGTTCGAGGGCTGGCATTGGTACTGAGACTGCCAGGAGTGTTGCCAAACTCCTCTCGAGTTTGGCAACCAGTATGTGCTGGTCTAGGCAGGTGGCCGATGTCTGGATGAAATCACATATGGGGCTCTCAGCCACCATCCCAGAACATGGAACTGGTAGCTCTCCAAAGGTCGATGCCTCGGCAACGTCCTCACTTGTGCTTTGGAGGACAGCCATTTGGCTGGCCAGTTTGCATCAAAAAAACACCTCTAGGGGAGTCTCTATGCTTATGCTGGGACTTCTCCCTGGCATCGGAATCGGTCTTCATTGCCGAAGATTTGGAAACAGCCACAGATTTCTGTGTTTGGACTTTGAAGAAGCCTGAGAAGAAGTCAATGCCCTCGATGAAGTGGAAGCCACTAAACAGAGTCAAAGGCGAACAACGATCCAAACTATCTGGCTCAATTCTTGAGGCTTCTCTGTCATTTGTTGGCACAAAAGACAAGAAGTGGGTTCATGTTCAGGATCCAAACATTTTAAACACCAGTCATGTTTATCAGTGGCCGAAATGGTACTGGCACGCTTGGTGCATTTTTTAAAACTACTGACAGCCTTTTTCCATGCCTGAAAAGTTGTCTTTGAGATCGAAGATGAGGCCTAGTTTAGCAGTGAGAACCATGGTGAAAATTAATGGAAAAGAAAAATTGAAAAGAAAAAAATATCAGGGCCGGTATCTGTTTTGACAGAACCAGTGTCAACGGGAAGGCAGAAGCACGATGTACCCCCAAAGGGGACAAAAAATGTTTTTTCGTGGGGGGAGGGGGGGGGAGACAGGACGATGCGTCCTACTGTCTCCATGGAAAACGAAGAAGTGAGGAGAGCAGTTGAAAAAGACAATAAGGCAGGCATGCAGGTTCAGGGGAGTGCTCCCAAAGGCTTTCCTATTGGATGCTGGGGTGCGTTCGCATGCGGGCTCCATCAGTGATGTTCACCCATATGCGAAGACTGTATTGCTGCTTGTTCCAGGAGAGACACGGTTTCATAAAATAAAAACCAACTGCATATCCAAAGAGATAGTCAACCTAAAAAAATATGATTGCTCCTAATTATATCACTGGCAAAAGAGTCATGTTTTAACCATCTTATGAAATGTCAAATAAATTAACTCTGAATAAATCAAGGGGCCACCAAAAGCAAAGACCGCAAGCGTAGTCTGTTACAGTTCAGCACCTTCTGGAACATTTGGCCACAACCACACGAGATACATTTGCAGAAAAAAAAAAAAAAAAAGAGTGAAACGAGGGGCTAAATCCATTATGCCTTGGGCCTGTGTGGGAGCCAGTGGCACAGGAAATATTGTGTGGGCAGAAGAATGGATTCAACTAAATAACAGATTTTGGGATCAAACCGAAGCTGAAAAGCAGTTGGATAGTTTAGCAAAACAATGATTGAAAACAGGCCTCAAAATCAGCCATGAAGTACTTACTGGAAAAAGTGATGAAGGTTTGGTATAGCCTTTGAAGAATAATCAAATCTGGGAACTATAAAGTCTGTGGGAAAATCTCAAGCATGCAGTGCACGCAAAGATACCCTCCAAAGGCGGCATTACAAAGGATTCACCTGCCATATTCACTTTATTTAAATGATTATTTTCAATATAATAAAAAGAAATAAATAGTAATTTTGCATAAAACATCGCAGAAATATGTGTTTAAGTTTGTAACATGCAGAAGTTTGTCGGCTTCCACCCTCATACAGATTCAATGAAAATTTGACCAACGGTGCCTAAACATTTGTACACAGCTGTATAAGCATGCAACTTCATACAAATGAAATCACAGGTCTGAAACCATATTTCCGAGTGGTTAAACCCAAAATGTTACTCCATGGAGTAACAGTTGCAACCAGGGCTGGCCAGTCCACTAGGCAGGCTAGGTGGCCACCTAGGACAGCAGATCTCTGTGGGCGGCAGGCCATGTGCTTCGGCACACATGGCCTGCCACTCCCCACCCCTGCACACCGAGCCGTGTTGACCTTCCCCCCCTCACTGCTGCCGATTCCGGTGGCGGCGAGGGGGAGTGGCTAGGCTTAGTGACAGGCCATGTGCTTCGGCACACATGGCCCACTACTTCTGAGCACCTGTAGTTCTGTCAGAGGGGAGTCAGAAGTGGCAGGCCATTTTTATGGCGTTCCTTTTCCGTAGTTTAGTAGCGCAGACCTTTTTACTGTAAACTGCTCTAATGTCCCGACAAGAGCGGTATATAAAATGTAGAAATAAAGATAAAGATGTGTACTGAAGCACATGGCCTGCTGCCGAGCTGCGCCCCACCTCCGGAATCGGCAGTAGTGCGGCTCAGCATGGAAGGGACATAGCATGGGTTGGGGCAGGGGGCGGTAGAAACCCTTGGGCCGGCCCTGGTTCCAACCCTAAAGAGCAGAAACTGGCATAATCTGCATGAAGTAATGGACAGCAGTTGTGTGAGCATACTGGTGTTCAAGAAAGCTATGGACTAGAGGGACTTGCAGCAACAGGACTGAGCTTTCAGGGTTTGGGGGGCAGGAATGCAGAAGACCAGACATTGGCGAGCATGGGAAGGTTGGATTTCTTTCCTTCACTGGTGGTGGTGGGAATTGTTGCTAAGTTTGGTAATGGAAGGGTGTGGGGGGGAGCTGGCCGTTGATTTCATGGAAACAATGATGAGCGTAAAATGGTTAACTAGCAGAACAGATGAAGGTCAACACCTTAACCTATTTTGGGCATGTTTGGGACAGATGTGGAGGAGAAAGAGTTGATCGTGAATCGCAAGGGATTGTGAGCATCCATTTACTGAAATTAGATGGACCAGTTAGGTACTTATTTGCTAGGTCAGACCAAAGGTCCATCAAGCCCAGTGTCCTGCTTCCAAAAGTGACCAATCTAGTGACACGTAGCCAGTTCCACGGTACTGATCCCCAGAGATAAACTGATTCAATTTCTAGTTAAGAAAGACAATTATTTAAAACACTGAGATTTGCTTCATGTGGTCTGAATGCAGTCAAAGCCAGATGCTTATTTTGTAATGTAAACTACAGACGACCACCCCCCCCCCCCCCATACTGCCCATCTCGGTCAGAAGGCTCCAGGGAATCTTGTGGTGAAGAGATTATCTGTAGTCAGCCATTATCCTTTAGAGGGCAAACAGATGTCACACTTACCTGCCTGCAGAGCGATGCACTCAGTCCATTATACAGAGCCAGGAAGCCATCATTCCGGACCACAGCAAATGCCATTCCCGTCATTCGCATTTTCACCTCCTGCTGCGTCTGTAGATGTACCTATAGCCAGAGAGATGGACAGAGGCAGGGATTCAGATGAGAGGAAGCATCAGTAGGACGGAATGGACACATTTAGGAGACCATAATGAAGGTGAACAGTTTGACTTCAAAGCTAGCGTCCATTTAGATTATTTAATATCTGAATCCAACCAATCATTATTGGTTTAGCTTAGTGGTGTCAAAGTTGATAAAGCAAGACTGTGCACAGATGACAATCATAATGTGCATGTATATCTCTATCTCTCTCTCTCTCTCTCTCTCTATATATATATATATATAAAGTTAAACCTGTCAGATTAAAACCACTCCGAAATGTATGAGATAAACAGCAAGAAGGGATATTAAGGAGGCATAAACTCCTTCTGTCTACTATCTGTATTCCTGTGGAGGGCACCTGCATGTTTCTGAATGTTGCCACCAGGTGGCGTTTTAAGATATGGTACAGTTCTCCTACGACAAGCAGGATGAGTCAGTCACAATAGGTGTCATCCGATGGCGCCGAGATGGAAGTACTACTCTCTATAGCTTGGAAGGGCTTTGCCCTTCTGAGCATGGGCCACACAGGCCACCCCCCCCCCCCCCGGGTCCACCCCTAGCCAGCCACTCTTCATTCTTCCGCCTTGCCAACAAGACGGATTTTCCTACACTCTCTTCATCAAACATCTAATTTCACGAAAACAACAATTTCAGCAATTTTGCAAAGACAGAAACTCCAATCAACCTCTATTATGCCCAAACCCGGTTTTAAAAAATGTCCTACCTGCTCCAGAAAGATGAACTCCACGGACACCCATGCCTGTTGCTTGAGATGCCTCGGAGTCTCACACAGGGTGGAGGACTGCACTCACTGTGCAAGAATGCCCCCCCGTGCCAGGAAATTGAGAAAACATGCCTCCGGGATCTTCTTCAAGAGGTAGGAACTTCAGCGCTGCAAGCTCCTGCTGACCATGCTGCTGCTGACCACGTGGCCACCCATGCTGCCCCCGATGCTCTTCCGATGCAGCCAACCTCCTCCACAGCTCCGAATGTGCCTTCCCTGGCCTCCATCTGCAGCCGCGAGACTCCTGCCTCCCACTCCGGCTTCTGACTCTTCCTGCAGCTTCTCAGCCACCAGCTTCCCCGGAACCCCCTCTGCAGACAACATGGGAGCTCCAGGGCATGCAGGCAGCCATCTTGCCTTCCTTCTCCGTCTCTGACTCCACCCCTCATGGCACTATTGGTCGGCGCCACAGCAACGAGTCCTCCCCCGACTCTGCCCCCGTGGCGCCATTGGACAGTGCCACGGCAACGGGACTGCATCACAAACTGCATCCCCAGGAAGCCCAGGACACTCCCCCTGCACTGGCAAGCCTCTGTCATCACGGAGACACCCATGCCGACGTAGCAGAGGTTCAGGAAAACAGCACAGGCACAGGAGGAGGCACTCAAATGGCAGTTCTCTCAGCAGCAGCCCAGCCCAAAGAGACATCGCAGGCACAGAAGCAGTAGCAGACACAGAAGCAGAAGCAGCAGCTCCAGCAGCAGACATGCTCACAAGGAGGTACTACAGGCATAGGAGCAGGGACAAGCACAGATCCTCCCACAGACACATCTATGCACCCTCCAGCAGCCCCTCCTATGTTCTTCCCCCCTCCTCTCACTCAGAACCCAGGGAGGGTGGGGAGACCGCCATCCAGACCCCCACGCTGCTTGAGGCACAGGACAAAGTTCAACAACCAGACTTCACACAGATTTTCAAACTTTCTCTCCAGCCTCTTTGGCCAATGGGCAAAAAATCAAGCACCTACCTCTACTTCATCGGACCCGAAGGTCCCTAGATCACTAGCCGCGTCCACAGAGCCTATATCTACAGAGACGGCTTCCCTGCCCTCCTGTAACGCTGCTGTCCCAACTGACCCTGGGCCACCTATGACTGTGGAAACCTCGGGGCTCGATTTAGCGCCCGCACCGGCAGATCCTGCCACCAGCATCCCAGAGGACCTCACTTATCCCAAATTTCTCCGCAAACTGGCATCAGCTATGGACCTCCCTACTACTGGACAGCCCTCAGACCAGCGTCCAGAAACCCAAGCAGTGTGGAAATTCCTCGAGACCCCGAAAGCCCCTGCAATGATTCCGGTGCATCCCCTACTGCAGGAGAACCTCCTCCAGCTTTGGCAAAGTCCCAGCTCGGGATCCCCCTCTACGCGCAAACTGGACTTAAAATACCAAGTCCAATCCTCTCCAGGATTCGACAAGACCCAACTCTCACACCAATCCATTGTGGTGGAGTCTTCCCTTAAGCGCTCAAAGTCCACGCGGACACATTCCAACAACCCCCCAGGCAGAGATCTTAAGCTTCTCGATGATATTGGCAAGAAGACTTTCCAAGGTGCCATGCTGAGCGCAAGAATCTCTACTCACCAACTACAGCATGCCCTCTACCAGGACGTCCTCCTAGAGCGCTTGAAAGACGTCGTCATCTCAGCCCTGCCACAGGACAGTCAGCCTTCCGCCAATACCTCTTTAGCAGGCCTACAGGAATGCATGAAGCACCAAGTGCGAGCATCCTTCGATTCCTTTGATAAGGCTGCACGCACAGCTGGGACTGCTATCTCTGCCCGCAGACTTGCCTGGCTCCGGGCCTCCGGTCTCAGAGAAGATACCCATGACCGCATCGCTGACGCCCCATGTACTGGCGACTCTCTGTTTGGAGACAGTCAATTATACCATCTCCACTATAAAGGACAACTGCACCACACTTCAGACCCTCGCTGATGAGGGCCTTGAGCGCAACAACCGCAAGAGCTCCTACCAACAGAGACAGTATCGCCCCATCCTCGACCTGCGCAAACTCAAATTCATAGTGAAGGAAAGGTTCTGTATGCATTCCCTTGGGTCCATCCTCCCCCTCATCCAGAAGGGGGAGTGGCTTTCATCCCTGGACCTAATGGACCTACACCCACATCAGCATCCACAAGGACCACCACAAGTTCCTCTGCTTCTAGATCCAGGGGAGACACTTCCAGTACAAGGTCCTCCCCTTCGGCCTCTCTCCGGCACCAAGAGTTTTCACCAAATGTGTCATTGTGGCGGCTGCTCACCTACGCACACAGGGCATATGCGTCTTCCTATACCTGGACAACTGGCTGATTTCAGCGCCATCCCTACGGGAAGCCACAATATCGACGCGGCGGACCATTCCCTCCTGTCATCTCTGGGCTTCCCGATCAACTACCAAAAGTCACACCCGCGACCCATGCAATGCCTCGAGTTCATCGGAGCTATAATAGACACCAAAGCCTCACGGGCATTTCTGCCTCCCCCTTGAAGGGACCCCATCATCCACCTGATAAAACAAGTCTCAGAGATGGATCACACGCACGCGAGATCACTCCTATGCCTTCTGGGACACATGGCAGCCTCTACCCAGGCCGTACTCCTGGCAAAGCTACACATGCGCCACTTGCAATGGCACCTGAGGTCATACTGGAACCAGCACTCGCAGTCCCTCAGCTCCTCCATCCGCATGGACACTGCAGTCGAAGCGTCCCTCCTCTGGTGGACCTGCAAGAAGAACCTGGCACAGGGACACCCACTACGGCAGCCCCCAACTCAGCTGGGGGGCAAACTGCCTTCATCTCCGCACCCAGGGAGCATGGACGACACGGGAGCGGAATCAACACATAAACCTCCTGGAACTCAGGGCGATCCGACAAGCCCTTCAGGCCTTCTGGAGTCAGACCCACGGAAAACACATCCTCCTTCGGACGGACAACCAGGTGGCCATGTTCTATATCAACAAACAGGGGGGTACAGGCTCACATGCACTCTGCAGGGAAGCTCTGAAGATCTGGATCTTTGCTCTGCACAACCGGTGCCACATCCAAGCTTCCTACCTGCCAGGGCTCCAGAACGAGCTAGCAGACCGCCTCAGCCGACAGCTCAGCCCACACGAATGGGCACAACGGCCAAGTGACCCTCACTATCTTTCAGCGGTGGGGTCAACCGCAGATAGACCTTTTTGCCACAGAAGAGAACATCAAATGCAATCTCTTCTGCTCAAAACAGCCGCCCCCCCGCAGCACTGCCCCGGATGCATGCGATGTGTTCTGGGGGGACTGGCCACTGGTGTATGCCTTCCCGCCGTTTCCACTGATACCACTGACCCTGCAACAAATCATTTCAGACAGGGCATAGGCCATCCTTATAGCCCCTTCTGGCCCCACCAGGGATGGTTTCCGCTCCTCAGCCGCTTGGCACAGGAAGCACCTCTTCGCCTTCCCCTACGGCCGGACGTCATCTCTCAGGATGACGGCAACACCCTGCACCCCAATCTACAGACCCTGTCCTTGGCAGCATGGAGGCTGAACGGGTCACTCTAACACCGCTCCACCTCCCGCCAGAGGTCGTGCAGGTGGTGCTTGCAGCACGCCGTCTGTCTACTAGAAAGTCATATGGCTTGAAGTGGCGACGCTTCTCCTCCTGGTGCTCCGCCCTGCAGCTCAATCCTCTCTCCTGCCCCACGTCGCAGGTGCTGCAATATCTGACAGAACTCACCCAGAAGGGTCTGCAACCTCAGTCAGTACGAGTTCACCTGGCCGCGATCGCAGCTTTTCACAACCACTGCGATGACACTTCTATCGCGGCCCAACCAAGCGTCACTCAGTTCATGAGAGGACTCACCAACCTGCACCCTCCGCGCAAGGACCCGATCCCCCACTGGGACCTCAACGCCGTCCTCGGCCAACTCACGCTTCCCCCTTTTGAACTTTGACTACAGCAGAATGAAACATGTCTCATGGAAAACTCTGTTCCTGGTCGCCATCACATCAGCCCGACGAATCAGTGAGTTGCAAGCATTGGTGACGCACCCACCCTACACACAGATCACCAACGACAGAGCCACCCTCCGGACACATCCCAAATTTGTGCCGAAGGTGGTCTCGGCCTTTCACATGAACAAGTCCATAGAGCTGCCTAGCTACCTTCCAGAACCCCACTCCACTGCAGAGGAACAGAGACTACACACCTTGGACTGCATCAGAGCTCTCCGCATCTACCTCCAATGGACTGCGCCCCACTGCTCAGGCACGCAGCTCTTCGTCTTCTATGACCCCAACAAACCCGGGCGTCCTGTCTCCAAATGGACCCTGTCCCTCTGGATCTCAGCCTGCATCGCCTTCTGCCTTGGGCGGGCAGGAGCTGAGTCTGCACCTCCAGTCAACGCGCACCAGCTACGGGCAATTGCCTCCTCCATTGCCTCCAGCTACGGGCAATTGCGCACCAGCTACGGGCAATTGCCTCCTCCATTGCTACGGGCAATTGCCTCCTCCATTGCCAACCTGAGATCCGTCCCAGTCGCAGATATCTGCAAAGCCGCCACTTGGTCATCACCCCATACGTTCCAGAGACACTACTACCGCGACCTCTCCAGCGAAGGCCTTGCTTTTGGTCGGGTAGTCTTGACCTCGGCGGACCGGCGCTGCCTCTAGCACGGTCCGATCCACATCTGTGGTTGATTCCCCGCAGTACCTGCACTGACGTTTGCTCTGTTACTGCACTGTGTGCACAGCTATTTGCACCGTTTACACTGTTACTTGCACTGTGTTTTGCATATTGTTCTGCACCTTGTTTTCCATATTTGCACTGTTGAACCTGTTTACATTGTAATTGCACGGTGTTTTGCATACTGACTATTGCCCTCTGTGCATGGGCAACCGCCAGCTTTAATAAAGCAGGCATATTGTTCTTGGTCACCGCCTGGTCTCCTTCTTGATCTCCCTTGCACCACAGTTCCACATAGCTAGGGAGGCACCTATTGTGGCTGACTCATCCTGCTTGTCCTAGGAGAAAACGAGGTTACTTACCTGTAACAGGAGTTCTCCGTGGACAGCAGGATAAGTCAGCCACACATCCCACCCTCCTCCCCTGCAAGGTACCGGTCTAAATCCCACGGGTACACGCCCCTATCAGTTGACAGCTAGTAACTCAGTGGCTGGCTAGGGGTGGACCCGGGGGGGGGGGGGGTGGCCCATGCTCAGAAGGGCACAGCCCTTCTGAGCTATAGAGAGTAGTACTTCAGTCTCGGCGCCGTTGGATGACGACACCTATTGTAGCTGACTTATCCTGCTGTCCACGGAGAACTCCTGTTACAGCAGCGGTTCTCAACCTGTGGGTCATGACCCCCATGGGGGTTGCCACAGGATTTAGCAGGGGTTGCCTCATTCCGCCTTTAAAAAAAAAAAAAAAGCGCACGTTGCTGCCGCTGCCGAGTCCGCTTCTCGGCAGCGGCAAACTCACAGACTCCAATCTTCTGCAGCCACGGCTCCCTGCCTCATAGGGAACCGCAAATAACAAAAAGCCTAAACCGGAGTTTAACAATGATATTTCATAAAAATAAGAAAACTTCACACATTGCTGGTGACGGACGGAGGGGCTGGATGCAGACCATTGATGTAATTTACCTCATATTGGATTGCTGAAGCCAGGTTTTTGGCTTTGAGTATTCAATGGATATCTGAGGATAGTTCTGAGGTCTGTGCTCCCCGTTGTTATGGCGCCGGAGGCTGTTTTAGTGCAAAGTTCCCAGTGCTACATTCTGGTTAATGTGTGGAGTTGTTTCTTATTTTTATGAAGTATCATAGGGAACTGCGGCTAGGCCTGTAAAACCGTTGCGGAGCCCTTCCTGCCTCTCTATGGGCTCCGTGCAGCATTTTCCCACCTCCAAAGGAAGTTGTTTACCACTTCCTTTGGAGGCGGGACAATGCTGCACGGAGCCCGTTTAGAGACAGAAAGGCTCCGCAATGGTTTTACAGGCAATGGCATAGCCGTTGTTCCCTAAGAGACAGGGAGCCGCGGCTACAGAAGGCGGCAGACATGGGGAGAGGGGAGCAGGGAACCTGCAATGGGGCTGACATGGGGGAGGGGGGCCGACATGGACAGAGGGGGGCTGATATGGATGGATGGAGGGAGGGCTGACATGGACAGAGGGGAGCTGATATGGATGGATGGAGGGGGGGCCTGACATGGACAGAGGGGAGCTGACATGGATGGATGGAGGGGGGGGGAGGCTGACATGGATGGATGGAGGGAGAGGGGGCAGACATGGACGGAGGGGGGCTGATATGGATGGAGGGAGGGAGGGAGGGGGGACTGATATGGAGGGATGGAGGGGAGCTGACATGGAGGGATGGAGGGAGAGGGGGCTGACATGGACAAGGAGGCCGACATGGACAGAGGGGGGACTGACATGGAGGGATGGATGGAGGGAGGGGGGCTGACATGGACAAAGGGAAGAGACAGGTGGACGTACTGGACAGAGGGGAGAGACAGTGCTGTTTAGGATCATAATGGGCAGATGGGGGGGGGGGGCTAGGACTGGTAATGGGTTGATTAGGGAAGGCTAGGACTGGGAATGGACTGATCAAGGGGTTTGGGACTGGTAAAGTGATGATAGGGGGGTAGGACTGGTAATGGACTGATGGGGGGCTAGCATTGGAAATGAGCTGATCGGGGAGGTTAAGACTGGAAATGGGCCGATTAGAGGAGGCTAGGACTGTTAATGGGCTGATGGGGGGGGGGGTAGGACTGGTAAAGGGCTGATGGGGGGAGGTTAGCACTGGTAATGGGGTTGAGGAGGGACTAGCACTGGAAATGAGCTGATTAGGGGAAGCTAGGACTGGTAATGAGCTGATGGGGGGAGGCTAGCACTGGTAATGGGGTTGAGGGGGGACTAGCACTGGAAGCAAGCTGATTTGGGGGCTTCGACTGGGAATGGGCTGATTGTGGGGAGGGGAGGATAGAGCTGCTGGCCCTGGAAGAAAACTGGGGGCTAAGGCTACAAATGGGCTGATACGAGGGGATGGGAGAATGGAACTGGAAGGGAGTGGATCTGAGAGGGGCTGCCATGGCATTTGTACTAGAAGGGAATTGACACCAGTGGCAGTCATGGGAATGCAAGTTGACATTGGAAGGTACTGAGAGTGAGGACTAGAAAGGGGCTGATACTGGGGAGGGTTACTGGGACTGGAAATAGGCTGATGGAAAGAAGTGAAAAAAATGAAAGAAGAGATAAGAAATGGCAGATGGACCATAGACCACAGAGAGCTAAGAGAAGACAGGAAAGCAGAAGCCTCAGATCGGGACCAGCATGATCAGAGAATAAATTGGTCAGACAACAAAGGTAGAAAAAATAATTTTATTTCATATTAGTGATTTGACTACAAAATCATCATAATTTTGAAATCAAATATTGTTACTTGTTATTGTGATTAATTATTGTGGTTTAAATAAGTAAATTTTATAAATAAAAACACATTGCAAAGGCCTATAATATATTAATAATTCAGCAAATGATTACAGTGACAATGCGTTAACGGTAAAGGAAGAGAGACGCATTTGATTTTATCATTGGGGGTCACCACAAGTTGACCAATGGTAAAAGGGGTCACGGTACAAAAAAAGGTTGAGAACTACAGGTAAGTAATCTCGTTTTCTCCACTTATGCCTTTGCTGAGTCATTATGGGGAAGTTGTGGTTTGTTGCTGCAGAGAACAGAAATCTGGGAGCTCTCCCTTGCTCTCTAATGCCTGAAATGACAGACAAGTTTTAAAACGCTCCTTTCTCCCCAAACAGAAAAAATTCCAAATCGTCCCCATATAGGGTTGCCAACTGGCTCCAGATGCGCCTGACAGGTTTGATCCAGTCCTGGGTTTACCCCATTGCATGCAGGGACATGTATTCCGATTACTCCATTGCACTCTATAAGAAGAGAGAGAGACTACAAAAGTCCCTGCATGCAATGGGGTAAACCCAGGACTGGATCGAGCCTGTCGGGCGCATCTGGAGCCAGTTGGCAGCCCTATCCCCATATCCATGAGCACCTCTGTGTAGTGCTGAAACATGGCATTTTGCACCCTAAAATAGAAAGCATATATTTTTTTAGCTCATGCCTTTCCAGTAGCAATTCAAGGTGAATCAGAGTCAGGTACGGTAGTTATTTCCCTATCCTAGAAGGCTTACAATCTAAGTTTGTACCTGAGGCAATGGAGGGTTAAGCAGTGGTGGCACGAGTTTCTGCTGCCCTAGGAAGACCCTCTGTGCCACCGCCCCCCCCAAAAGACTGCACCTCCATCCAGCCCACCATGCTGCCACCCCCCCCCCCATGAGAACTCACAGCTTGCTGCTCTTGTCCCTCCTCCCCTGTTGCAACTTTCTTGGAGGGCATGCAGGAGCGACTGGCCGGAATTGTGCACACATGCATGGGCGTTTTAAAGCCCATCACAGTGCTGAAGTAACAGTTCAGCTGCCGTTTCCCGGGAGTTGGGGTAGTGATGCCGCCCACCAGGGTCTGTCGCCCTAGGTGACCGCTTAATGGACTGGCCAACCCTGGGGTTAACTGACCTACTCAAAGCCACAAGGAGCTGCAGTGGGATTTGAACCCTGACTTCCATGGTCCCAAGTGCTGCTCAAACCACTAGGCTACTCCTCCACTCCAGTAAGGCGGAGCCTGAGAAAGGGTCATCCTTACGCTGGCGTAATTCTTAGGATAAACGGCAGTGCCAGAGTAGCTACTACTACTCATTATTTGAAGAGCGGTACAAGGCATATGCAACACTGTACAGAGACATGTAAGACAGTCCCTGCTTGTCAGAGCTTGCAGTCTAGTCAAGACAGACAACACAATACCTGGGGACTAGGCTATATCTAGGGGAATGGTAAGGAAACACATAGGAGGTGAACAGGAGACTAAGTGGGTTTGAACAGGATTTCAGATGGAGTATAGTTTGCCACATGTTCATGGTGAACTTGATGTATTCTCAATCTAAGGTTTATCTTGTACATGTCAAGGCAATTTATGGGCAAAGAGAAGCTATCAAAGGGGCTTATAGTTAATGTGTGCTATTCTGAGATTTCCTTGCCATTGTCCATGATGGTTGCATTCAGCCTAGTGGTTAGAGCAATGTGCTGAAAGCCAGGGTTCAAATCCCACAGATGCTCCTTGTGTACTTCGACAAGTCACTTAACTCTCCATTGTTATAGCTACAAAGCGGCTTTGATGCAGAAAGCCCTGTGTTAGAATGCAGCACTAACCTACACAGGCTACAGAACAGAACCTCGAAAAACAAACACCAATAAGAATGGGAAGCGAGATTGAACTCAAAATGATCTTCAGAAGACTGTGTTCATGAGGAGTGAACACAACTACAAATGGACAAAGCAATGGGGCAGGATGGGATTCATAAAAGGTACAGAAAGAATTCAGGGAAGTACAGGCAGCTCCACTGGCTGAACTTTAATGCTTCATTAGAGTTAGGAGTGATCCCGGAGGACTGCAGATGGGCAAATAAGAACATAAGATATGCCATACTGAGTCACCTTTCCTGTCCCCAAAAAGAGGACGAATGGAAGAGATTGGTAACTACACAACAGGTAGTCGGAGCTGTATGGTGAGTAAATGAATGGAAATGTTGTTAAAGCAGAGGATGGTGTGGCTTCTGGAGGGATTGTAGGATCCAAGACAGCATGGCTTTATGAAGGGTAGGTCCTGTCAGATGAATCTAATTGATTTTTTGACTAGGTGACCAGAGAATTGGATCAGAGACCAGCACTATGTTCCAAATCAGTGTCTTATAAATAAATTGGAGTGCCCTTGGGATGGACCCTAAAGTAACTGACTGGGTAAGAAAATGGTTGAGTAGGAGTCACCACAGGTTAGTGGTAAATGAAGTTTACTTTGAAGATAGGGGCATTACCAGTGGTGTGCCTCAGAGATCAATCCTTGGTCCTTTAACATTTTTGTAAGTGATACTGCAGAACACCTGTTGGGGAAGGTTTTCCTCTGTGCAGATAATACCAAAATCTGCAATAGGGTAGACACCCTGAAAGGTGTAGATAACATGAAGAGGTATGTAGCAAAGCTTGAAGAAGAGTCAAGAATTTGGCAGCTCAGATTTAATGCCAAAAAAAATCAAGGTCATGTCCTCAGGCTGCAAAAATCCAAGGGAGCAATTCAATATAAGGGGTAAAGTATTTCAGTGCATGAAAGAAGAGTGGGTGATTGTATCGGATAATCTTAAAGTGGCCAAACAGGTAGAAAAGGTGACAACAAAAAACAGAAGGATGCTTGGGTGCATAGGGAGAGGAATGATCAACAGAAAGGAGGAGGTGATAGTGTCTCTGTTTAGATCTCTGGTGAGACCTCATCTGGAGTACTGTGTGCTGTTCTGGAGACCACACCCTTCAAGAGAATATAAACAGGATGGAGTCAGCCCAGAGGACGGCTACTAAAATGGTCAGTGGTCATTAGAACACATATGGGGATATACTTAAAGATCTCAATAAGGCATCCCTGAAGAGATGAGCTGGGGGTCATGTAACTAATTATGATTACTGTATTTCCCAGAATATAAGATGCGTTTTTACACTGAGGAAGGATGGCGTGACTTAAACAACGGAGCAAGTTATCTAATAAATTTATGCGGTCGACCACGCCCCTCGATCTGCATATAAATTCTTGCACTTGCGCAGTGGATGGTCTTTCTCCCTGGACTCTCCAATCTACACCCAATGCCGTTCAGCAGACTGGAATATACTTTTGACTATACTCGCAAATAGCACACCAGACGAATTTCAGTATCAACACAAATCTTCTTTTTAATCCCACAGAAATTGTAAAAACGGTGACACCAAAGGTACGGAACTCATACACCACGGAATTTAAATTGAAAGTTATTCATTATGCAGAAGAACATGGTAACAGAGCCGCCAAGCGAAATTTTGGGATAACTGAGAACCTAGAGACTAAAGGAAGATGCAGGGAAAACTAAGCTTGATGAAACACAGCAAGGCGGCAAATCACGGCCGCAAAGCACGCTGGCCTAAATTAGAAGTGTGTCTGCTTCAGTTCATCGTAGAGTGGAGGGCCCAGGGCCATGGACTGTCCTCTGTGCAGGTGAGATTCAAAGCAATTCATATCACCAGGGAAATGAATATTGAGGGACTCAAAGCTGGTCATTCATGGTGCTACAGATTTAGGATAAGAAATAAATTAAGCATTAGACAGAGAACCACCATGTGTCAGCAGCTCCCTACTGATTTCTTGGATAAAAGTACGGAATTCCAAGGAATTCATAAACAAAGAAATCAACACATACACAGTGACAACAGACTTCTTAATCAACATGGACGATGATCCCTTAACCTTCGATACCCCATTAGGGAGAATGCTCATACAAAAGGGGATTAGAACCACCGATCACGAAAAGACACACGTTACAGTGGTGCTGGGCCTGCTGTGCAAGTGGAAAGAAGCTGCCACCTATGGTTCTATTCACAAGGAAGACAATGCCACATGAAAAGAAACCCAAAACCACCTAACAAAAAATCCCTACACTATAAATACCAAAAATCAAAAGTAGAGAAAGGAAAAATCCAAAATTGCTAGTATGAAAATATGTGTACTTTATGTCGGAAGCGCAGCCATGAGGCATTAAATACCTCTTGAAGCTAACATTTCCATTTTGCTCAAGTTTTTGAGCCCCTCACGGAGCCAACAATAAATAAGGTAAAACACCACAATCTTAAGTGTCACCAATAAAACTCTTAGAAAACGCTGTATTTCAGCATATGTAATCAAAGAGTTTTATTGGTGACACTAAGATTGTGGTGTTTTACCTTATTTATTGTTGGCTCCGTGAGGGGCTCAAAAACTTGAGCAAAATGGAAATGTTAGCTTCAAGAGGTATTTAATGCCTCATGGCTGCGCTTCCGACATAAAGTACACATATTTTCACGCTAGCAATTTTGGATTTTTCCTTTCTCTACTTTTGATTTTTGACATGAAAAGAAACAGCAGTGTTGCCTTGCGCTTCATTCTTAGAACCTGTGACGTATATAGGGGAGCAACTTACACTATGGTTTTACCGGTAACATGCCTAATTTTGGCCTCTGCGGCTTATACTCAGGAGGGACTTCTAATCTGGGAAATACGGTACCATGAAGATGCCCGAGGACGTAGTATAAATATTCCTGCATGTGCACACAGGTGAAAGAATTGTGTACGCTGTGCATTTTCACTCACCACACTCATTATCCAGGACAGCCACAACACCCGCGGCTTAACAAGACATTTCTTGTGCAGATGAAATATAATCCCGAAGTTACGCAACACCGTGTGTGATAGTGACTGGACAAGGGTATGCAGGCTTAAACGTATAGAGAGGCAGAGGATCCTGAAAGTTATTGCTCATTAACTCCCCTGTCCCCTGCTCTAACTAGTTTCTAGGAACTCGATCAAAGGGCAAAGGCAGTGCTATTTCTGGTCTGAATCCAACACCAGTCAAACACCAGACACCGCAAACTGGGCAGCAAGAGAGACATGGGATCAACAGGAAGATCTAAAGAGTAGGGGGTGTAGGCACATTCCTAAACCTCCTAGGCTCCCCCCCCCCCCCGATGCCAGAAAACTAGGAAGCTCTGCGTTGCCATACTGGAAGGTACAGATCCTTTTTGCTTGCTGGAGGTCACAGCTGGTGCAAGTGTCAAGCAATAAGAGGTGGGGACTCATGCTGCAGCCACAGAGATATCTTTGGGGACCCAAATAAACTCAGTTGAATATATGTAAATCACTGGGAGAGGAATGAAAAATTGCTAACAAAAAAACACACACAACTTATCAAAATGCCAAACAAATGCAGTCAGTGAGATGTGGGCCCACAAGGACTATGAGATACGAATGCAACATATGTTGTCTGCAAGGGATGAATCACACTCCAAACACAAGTCTTCAAATTACCCGCTTGCCAGAAGCCATTGAGGACCTCTGATAAGAGTGGCGAGGAGAAGAAGCCACATGGCAAGGGTCAGGATCTACACCTCACTTGTCTCTCAAAGGCAAAATTCCTATTACAAACCCAGGATTCTCCTGGCCTGAGGAAGGTGGTTTTGACCTACAAAAGCTAGTCAAAAATTGTAGACGTGTACATTGCACTATTATATTTACTTCTCTAGCAACTGCTGCACACTGAGCAGAGGATTTCAATATATTGTCCACAGCAACGCCAAGATCCTTTTGCTGAGTGGTGACTCCTAGTACAGAATCCAGTACCATATACAAATAGTTAAGATGAATTTTCTCTATCACTTTGCACTTGCTCATATCAAATTTTATGTGCCATTTAGATGCACAGTTTTTCCAGTCTCTCATGATCCACACAATCCATCACGGCACTTAGGAAACTTTATAGAGTATCTCAAGAAAGAAGTTTTGCATCTGAGAAGCAGCAGCCTTCACCTCATATCTGGGCAACAGCCTGTGGTTTAAAGCAGTAAGACGGGTCCCGCATATCTTACATCTGGGTTTATTAAAGCATGTTACCATGCGCTAAATGGGTCCCCATTGTGATAACACACATTACTGCACTAGTGCCTTTTAATAAATCCAACCGTTACCACTGCTCTCAGGTTTCACAGCTGCTGCTAGATAAAGAGAGAGAATGCTGGGTGTTCTAACAAAGCACTAATGCACCAGCATGGTGTCGTTTCAGTCATTCGTTACATTTTGGAAAATCATGTTTTCAAAATCCCAAAAAGTGAGCAACATCAAAATACAAACTAAAAGCAAACAGAAAGCAAAATGAAATATAACAGATAAGCAGCTAAGCAATAAAAATAGTCGTCTTTTCTCTTTTTCGAAAATCTAACCATCCTGAAACTGATCATATTTCCCATGGCAAGACCAAAGCCACATTTGAGGAGCAGTCATCAAAAAGGCTCTGTCTCTTGGTCCTGTCAATCAAGCGAGTGACATCCAGTAGGATCTTTCTATGTTCCAGTACAATCTACCTTGTAAGCAACTTTGGCGTCAATCCTTGCTTTGACTTAAATACCAGCCATAGGTACTATATGTTCAAGATAACGAATCATGGCATCCTGAATCCATTGTAACTTGTATAGATTCTTTTTTTGACATGCCAACATACATCATTACAGTGGTCAATATACAAGAACACTTAGGCACGAACCATTCTATTCAAACTATCTTGTGAAGTAAGGACAGCACAACTGAAGAAAAAGTCTCCTGTGCTACTTCCGAGATCTGATGTTCCCTGGACAGATGTGATGAAGTTAAAGTAGTAGGTATTCAGCCAGGGCTGTAGTCCAAGCTTTGGGGTCAGGGCCAGTGCTAGGGTTTCTGGTGCCCCCCTGCAACCTATAGATCGGTGCCCCTTCCCTCATTACTATTAATGCTGGCTACAATTTTCCAAAATTTCTTTCACGTGATGCTACCGTTTCTCCTTCATATCCAATGTTGTAAGAAAATTGCAGTGAAGGGGCAAATGCATAGCCAGAATAAAAATAACTACTGAACAGTAAATAATTAGCATCATATGAACAGACTGTGATAGTCTGAGAGCATGCTAAATTTTAGATATGGATCAAAAGAAAAAAAAAAAAAAACCCACAAACACTCAGCTGTATGGACAGCTCAGAAATAGTTTACTCACTGAAAAATATGCAGGAGAAAGATTTTATACAGAATGTAGGAATCAGCAACATGATAACCATGCATCAGTGTACATCTAGAAACTATTTGCAAAACTGGTATAACGCTGATGCAAAGAAGAGAAGCAACGCAGTATCACTACAGGAAGACAGGGACAACATTAATATACTGCTGATTTAAACCACATGTGTTACACAGGTTTCAATGGCAAGCCAGTAAGTCACAAACTATAGCACTGTGAAGAATAATTAGTAAAATAGGCCAACAGCATACAAGATTGCCATTAGACGGCTGTAAAATAAAAGAAAGACACTGTATATCTCTACATGGAGGAGGAGGAGCCTAGTATTTAAAGCCACGTCCTGGAACCCCAGAGACCAGCATTAGATTCCCAGTGGTACTCCTTGTGGCCGTGGGCCAGGCCTGGCAATCTACTGCCAGTCACACCTTGCCAAGAAAGCTCAGGAGTCAGCACTGACTCAGCAGCACACATTGCATTGCTATGCAGCAGTCAATTCACTGTTAATAACCTGGACCAGGAAACTCAAAACATTTAGTGTCCATAAAGTATGTCAAAGCAATCCGATTACTTTATAGTTCCTATAATGTTTTACTGCGCCATGCTTTGATAAGACAAACAGCCTTCCGTAGACTCCCAAGCGTAAAAGTCACATCCTTGAACAGCCAACTGGTAATGCGAGAGAAAGAACTCTCATATACAGGCATCTGCACTGTGGGCAGAAACTAATACAATTGCTTGCTGCAAGTAGCATGAGTACAACTACTGCCACTTCAAGCACAGTAACTGCAGGAGGAGGCCTACAGCCCTGCGCTGGTAACAGTCCACAAATGTGTTACCAGCGCAGAACTTAGTAAACATGCGTATGAACATGGTATATCAAATAAAGACAAACAGAACTGAACCAAACAAAAGGTGCTTGGCAACCTCAACATAACTCCTGAAACTGCACGCTGGATCAACATGGTGTTAATGTAAATATATTTTCTGCCAAAAAAGGAAAACCACAAAGGAAATGCAAGATGCTCGCACACCAATGAACTAAAAGAAAAAGTGAGAATCACTGTGCAGTTTATAATGCCAAATTGTAAAATTATAACTCATTTTATTTTGTTATATAGTGTTTTAAGTGAAGATGATCTGAAACATTTGCTTCTCACGATCAAAGAACATGGTCTCAAAATGGGCCTGCATCTTAATGTAAAGAAGACAAAGATCATTGAAGAAGAAACTGAAATCGTGGACAACTTTAACCTACTTGGATCAAGTATCAATAAAGAAGCAGCAAGCAGTCAAGAAATTCGACGATGCATTGCTCTTGGCAGAATGGCTATGAAAGACCTAGACAAGATTCTCAAGAGCAGAGATGTCTCTCTCCATACAAAGATTTGACTTGTTCAAGCCATGGTATTTTCAATAACATCATATGGATGCGAAAGTTGGACAGTGAAAAAGATAGGACAGGAAGAAAATTGATACCTCTGAATTATGGTGCTGGCGGCGAATACTGCGTATACCATGGACTGCCCGAAGAACAAACCAGTCGGTACTAGAGGAGATCAAACCTAAGCTTTCTTTAGAAGCTCAGATGACAAGCCTTCGACTTTCATACTTTGGACACATCATGTGAAGAGAGAGATCATTAGAGAAAGACATGTTTGGCAAGATAGAACGTCAACACAAAAGAGGAAGGCCAGCAATGAGATTTATCGATACAATAACAGCAGCTACGGGTACCAGGTCTGTCAACAATGAACTGCCTGACTGAAGACCAAACACAAAATTTAGAACAACTATCCAGACGGTCACACCGACTCGATGGCACTTAACAAAAACAGTGTTTTATTTGTTCTTGCTTTCTTTTTTAACAAATATTCTGCATCCACAGACAATGGGTGCCAAGCAAAATTAGGACATTCACCCATAATATTCAGTATATTAAAAAAAAATATCTGATTCTAGTCATCTCAGTAACAATATCATAAATGTTCTCCAGTACCAGGCATATTGTGAACTAATACAAAACTCTACAAAAGTCACTGAGGATCTACAGAGCAAATCTACCATACCTTACCAGCACCAGCTTCCAAAGTCACACAAGCAGCCTACCCAGAAAAAAACAGCACTGTAAATATTGCAGTGGACCCTAGAACATCCAAATACCTATTTAAAAAGCCAAACAAATCAGATTACTACAGTACAGATCCCTGTGTGCAAACTCAATGTTAAGAGAACACCTGGCCTCGGTCACACATTCAGAACACAGACCCTCACCAAGTGCAGAATAAGTGATCACAAGTTAAAAATAAAAATATGTAGACAAAAATTATACTGAAATCACAAGAAGCTAGACTCTGCATGCAATGCAACATCACAGAAATAGAAAGAGATGCATTTCCCTATCCTGTGTCTAATATAAACGTACCGCAAAGTCCAATCACTAAACTGAAAATAAAATTATTTTTTTCTATCTTTGATGTCTTACCATGTAATTCTCTGATCATGCTGGTCCAATCTGAAGTTTTTGTTTTCCTCTGTCTTCTCTTAGTTCTCTTAATACGGTTTCTAGTCCAAAAGCCATTTCTTCTCTCCTCTTGTTTTTCACGCCTCTCCATCCTGGATATTGATCTTTCCTTTTCAGCTTTCTTCTATTTATTTTTCAATCTCTCTGTCCACACAGATTTCACAACTCCTTACTACGCAATTCTCAATGCCTCCCCCTACCATTTTTCATCCCGTTCCCTAATTCTTCCCTGTCCATTATTCCTCAGTCTTCTGCTCATTTTATCCCCCTCTCTTTCCCTTCATCCGGCATCTCCCCATCCTTCTATATCTCACCTTTCCCTTCCTATCTCTGTGTCCAGCCTCTCCCCCATCTCCATACCATCCCGTCCCTATTACTCCCATGTCCAGCATCTCACCATCTCTTTACTTCTGTGTTCATCTTCTCCCCCCCATTACCACCAGTGTCTCCCTCTATTCCACTCCCCAAGTCCAACATCTTCCCTAGTCTCTATAACCCCATGTCCAGCATTAGCACTCCGTCTCAAAAATCTCCTTTCCTTGATTCTTCCAATGCTCCCTTCCCATGTAAAGAATCTTCCCTTTATCTCCTTTGTCCCCTGCCCCCCCCATCTAACAAGTCCCCTCTGCCTCCCTTTCCCACTTCTGCTTCCAGTATCTCCCCTTTGTCTCTCTGTGCCCCTTCATGTCCAACATTTCCTGTTTTTCTGTGACTCCTCTTATCTAGCATCTGCACTCTTTTCTCCTATGATACCCCCCTGTGTCCATCTTCTGAACATCTCCACTTCCCCTCTATGCCCCTATGTTCTCTCTGTGGCAAGTATCTCTCTGTCTCCCTAAATCCTCCATCCCCATGTTTAGTATCTTTCCTCAACCCCCCTGCCCATTTCCTACTGCCCCCACCTCTGTTCCCCTTCCCAGACTCTGTCCCTTCTCACTCCCTGTCCTTCATTTGTGTCCCCCCTCGTCTTATATTCCCTAAAGCAATTCCCCTTTAATCTTATCTTGTCTGCCTCCTTCACTGGATCCCAAACTCTACAGTCCTTGCACTGCTACCTCAGGGTCTTGCAGAAGGCACAAACTGGTCAGCAGACCTTCTGCCCGCAGGTAGGCTCTTCCCTTGGCTGCCACAATCAGAACCCTGCACAATCCTTCTGCCTCTGGGACTTGCTTTTCCAGCAGGCAGGCTCTTCCCTTCTTGGGCACAATCAGCAACCTTGCACAACTCTTCTGCCCAGGGGACTTGCTTCTCCTGCCAGGCAGGCTCTTCCCGTCTTGGCTGCAATCGCTGCCTTGTGTAACCCTTCTGGCTTGTCACCCTGTTGGGGAGTGCTAGCAACAGCATCTCACTGACATCAGCACCCACCTGCCGTGTTTACCATGCTTATCGGGCAATGCTGACTCTGTCTGGAGTGCCCTGGGGTCTACTGTGCTATCTAGGAGTTATGCATTGAAAAGGCACAATTGCTCCAGATTGTTCACAGTCAACCCAAAGGAAAAGTGGACATAAAATAATTGCTGTTTTAGCCCATCATACAGTACACTAGCTGTTCCATTTCAAAAGCATCCCAGCATCTGAACATACATAAGAACATAAAAGATATGCCATACTGGGTCAGACCAAGGTCCATCAAGCCCAGTATCCTGTTTCCAACAGTGGCCAATCTAGGTCATGCGTACCTAGCAGTTTCCCCAAAAGACACAGGTTCCACAATGCTTGTACTGGGTCAAGCATTGATATCCTGGGTCCCTTCTTAATAATTGGTTTATTGATCTTTCCTCCAGGAACTTGTCCAAACCTTTTATAAACCCAGCTACACTAACAGCCTTTACTACATCCTCCGGTAACAAATTCCAGAGTTTGATTACACGTTGAGTGAAAAAAAAAATTATTTTATTAGTCTTAAATAGTTTACCCTGTAGCTTCATTGCATGTCCCCTAGTCTTTCTATATTCTGATAAGGTAAACAATCGATCTACGTTTACCCGTTCCACTCCGTTCATTAATTTATAGACTTCTATCATTTCTCCCCTCAGCCGTCTCTTTTCCAGGTTAAAGAGCCCTAACCTTTTTTTGCCTTTCTTCATAGGAGTATCCTTCAATCCCCTTTACCATTTTGGTGGCTCTTCTCTGAACCTTTTCTAATAACGCTATATCCTTTTTAAGATACGGCGACCAGAATTGCACACAATATTCAAGGTGCGGTCTCAACATGGAACGATATAGAGGCATTATAATATCTTTTGTTTTATTTTCCATTCCTTTCCTTATGATACCTAGCATTTTATTTGCTCTCTTGGCTTGCTTCTGCTGGTTTCTGCAATGGTAGTTGTGCTCCTCTAGGGGTCTACTCAACAATGCTCAGGGCTGTACTGATATTTCTTCTAGAGATCACTGGGTTGAACTCCTGCTCCGAAGACCTAGTATCAAACAAATGAGGATCCAGACTTGTGTGTGCTGTGTTGGGACTTAGAAACATGATGGCAGAAAAAGACCATATGGCCTATCTAGTTTGCCCTTTCATATCAACCACTACAACAGTCCCCTTTTTTCTTTCAGAGATCCTCTGTGTTTGTCCCATGCTATTCTGAATTCAGATACTGTTCTCATCTCTACCACCTCCACTGGGAGACCATTCCATGCATCTACCACTCTTTCTGTAAAGAAATATTTCTGCATATTGCTCCTGAGTCTAGCCCCTTTCACCCTTATCCTATGTCCCCTCATAGCAGAGCTTGCTTTCAATCAAAAGAGGCTCTCCGCCTGTGCATTTATGCCACGGAGGTATTTAAACGTCTCAATCATATCACCTCTATCCCGCCTTTCCTCTAAGGAGTACATATTAAGATTCTTGAGTCTGTCCCTCATATGCTTCATAACGAAGACCACTAACCATTTTGGTAGCCATTCTCTGCACTGACTCCAACCTGTTTATATCCTTTTGAAGGTGCGGTCTCCAGAACTGCACACCATACTCCAAATGAGGTCGCACCAAGAATTTATACCAGGGGTCTCAAACTCAAATTGCTTTGAGGGCCAAATGAGGACTTGTAAAGTAACCCGCGGGCCGCATAAGACACGGGCCTCATTTGCATAAATATTTGCATAATGTTACCATACAAAGCGCAGACGTTAATGATGCACATTTCCCAGAGCTGACATATTCCAGTTAATAAATTCAAAATAGATATTTTTCTACCTTTTGTGCATTTTTTTCAGTTGCAATTGTTCCAGCCACTTTCTTCTGGTTTCTTCGTGTCTTCTGCTAACTCTCCATTGTCTGCTGTCCATTTGTCCTTTCTTCTCTTCTAGTTTTTTTTCCATTCTCTCTCTACATCTGCTTTAACATACTAATCTTTCTCCTTTTGCTCCTTTCTCATTCCTATTTCATCCACTCAAATTTTACCCCTCCATCCTCAATCACCACTTACTCTCCCAATACCCGCAAATTGCAGATTTTTCTTCCCTCCCACACAATATTTTTCCCCTCTCCCAGCCCCATCCCATTCTAATCCTCCCCCAACATCAGCTCCCTTCTAGTTCCAGCCCCACCCAGCATCCCCTCCCCTCTAGTCTCTGCATCAGCCCATTTCCAGTCCTATTCTAGCCCCACCTTCAGCCCATTTCCAGTCCTAGCAACCCCCCCAGTCCATTACCATTTCTAGCCCCCTCAATCAGCCCATTTCCAGTCCTAACCCCCCTCCCCCCCCCCCATCAGCCCAGGTAAATAAAAACAAAACAAAACCCTGGCTTCTGCTGCTGCGGCCGTGGCAGCAGCAGAATCAGCTGTCCCACGGCCCCTTCCCCTCTGCCCGGAAGAGCCCTGAGTCTGCTCCTTCAGCAGCGGGCCTTTCAAGCTGCGAAGAGAGTATTTCCCTCTCGCACGGCTTGAGCCTATTCACTTTTCAAGCCACGCGAGAGGGAAATACTCCCTTCAGCGGCAGGCTTTTCAAGCCGCGAAGAAGCAGACTCAGGGCTCTTCCGGGCAGAGGGGAAGGGGCCATGGGACAGTTGATTCTGCCGCTGCCACGGCGGCAACAGCAGCAGAAGCCAGGGGTTTGGGGGGTTTTTTTCCCTCCGTCGCGGGCCACACAATGTTCTCTCGGGGACGCATGTTTGAGACCCCAGACTTATACAGAGGCACCATCACCTCTTTTCTTCTGCTGGCCATTCCTCTCCCTATGCCTTTAGACATCCTTCTAGCTTTCGCTGTCATCTTTTCTACCCATTTAGCTACTTTAAGATCATCAGACACAATCATGCCTAGGACCCGCTCTTCTTTTATGGACAGAAGTACTTCACGCCCTATACCATATCACTCCCTTGGATTGCTGCAGCCCAAATGCATGACTTTGCATTTTTTAACATTAAATCTCAGCTGCCAAATTCTAGACCATTCTTCAAGCTTAGCTAGATCCCTCCTCATATTATCTACATTTTCCTGGCATCTACTCTATTGCAGATTTTGGTATCATCCGCAAAGAAGCGAACCTTATCCGACAGCCCTTCCGCAATATCACCAACAAAGACTTCCCTTGCTAGTGTGGCATAAAAGTTGACAATGTGAAAAACTCAGATCACAACAAGAGAAAAAGCAGAATGATGCCTTTCAAAGTCTGTTGGTGCATTCCAGCCACTTAAAGGAACATTCTGTGACAAGGGGTATGGAAAACTACAGAGCTAAGGGGAAGTAGAAAGGGATTTGAATTTAGCTCGGTTTTGAGAAAAAAATATTTTCTTTTATTAGTCTTAAATAGTTTACCCTGTAGCTTCATTGCATGTCCCCCTAGTCTTTCTATATTCAGACAGATAAGAAGAATTTTATAAAGCTTTTTTTGCCGCTAAAGCCTATTTTACACAAGGAAAAGGGCTTGTTATAAAATTGTGTATAACTGAATCCACATATGTGCAGAAAGATCTGTGTTCAGCTATTTTTGGAGGTGTGGTTGCAAAGTACATGCATAGTTTATAAGGTACTCCTCTATATGCATAGAGTACACATACACACATCAACTTTAGAAAAGGTGTAAACATGGGCACTGGCGTTTTGATATTACAGAAGCTGGTTCTGGGAGTTGTTTGTTTTATGAAGGCACATAGGTGCCTTTTTGGAGTTCTCATATAGGAGTCCCACTACAAACTCAGGTCCATAAGGCTCAGTGTTCATGCCATATGTACATTATAAGTAATGCTAGATTACCTGTCAACTGTTGGCTTTTCAGAAATATACTTAAAGTAATGGTTTCAGTTTCTGCTATTTTCCTGATGAAAAAGATTTTTGCGCCAGTTTCCAAGTTTAGATAATGTATGAGCAAGAGCAGGGTTCAGGTAGTGGATGCAATAAAAAAAGGAAGGAACGTATGAGACACAAGCAGTAAACGTAACAATAAATGGACAACAGTGGTCCCATCAGCTATCAGAAGAAAAAGAAAAAACAAACAAGGTTTAAAAACGATGTCAATAAAACATTAAGTGACAGCTCCGTGTCTCCAGACCGTCTAGCAGGCTTGCAGCTGTCAGAAATTGGGAACGTTGCTAACTCCAGATTCATCTGAATAGGTTGATCCAGTCCTAGGTTTACCACTGTACATGCAGGGACTTGTAGTCTTACTGGTTTTAGGGAATACAATGAGAAAATCAGAACTACGGGCCCCTGCATATAATGCTGCAAACCTAGGACTGGATCAAGCTTTTCGTTGAATCCTGAGCCCACTATCTTCAGGCATAAGGAGGCAAATCCGAAGACAGTAAATCCAGTTATGCAGAAGAAAAGAAACTGGCAGCCTCGAGGGACGGAGCAGGGCAGGATGAAAAGCTCCTCCGCTCTCACCTTCAGCAGGTCCAGCGGGTGCGTGCAGCAGGCGGCTCCGCACGATGCCAAACCGCCGAAGTACCAGCGCGAAATCCGCTTCTCCACCATGACGACTCCGATTCCCTCACCTCCACTGCTGAGGCATGGAGAGGAGATCCAACGCACTCCAGGAGGCGGGCCTCTACCTCCAGCCAATCACCCGCGACTGCCAAGGCAAAAAATACCCTATGCTTGTTCCGAGACCCGCCCTCGGCTCCTCCCAAGTTAGAGACAACACTCACCCTGCCCCCGGGGCCTGAGGCACCAACCAATTCATCAGCTCTTACCCTTTTCCACTGGGCTGAGGTCCTGTCCATCTCCACCAGCTCCTCCTACAGGACTCGAGGTCCCCCCCTCCCCCGGTTTCCCATTTCTTCAGCTTGACTTCCTGATGACGTATACGTTCTACTGACCAATCCCATGCGAGATATGCTCCAAGTGCCGCGAGAGTGTGCGATTCAACCAATGGGAAGCTGCTGAGAGATGTGGGCGCTGTCAGTGAGACGTGAGCGGCCAATTAGCGAACCGGAGGGGCGGGGCAGCAATTATGGGAGCTTTAAGTTGATGCCGCAGTTATTCAGCTAACTTTATTGTCATCATTGCTGGGAGAGAAAGCACATGAACAGTAGTAAGTGTATTTCTGAATGATCCAGCTAGCATACGCATGAGCAGAAATGCATGTGTTGGGATATTAATTTATTTAATTTAATGTATCCGATAATGAGCACAAACAAGAACATATGAGAGAGCTTGCTCATGTGAACGTGTTCCTGACAGATTAAGGCATAGGAACATGCTTAAAGCACCATATTCTGAAAGTGCTCAAGAATAAAGCCTTTGCCTAGAATCCTCATTACGGTCCGAGAACTAGCGCATTAGAAAGCAAGAGTGCCTTAGAAAGGGGTATGTTACACGATGCAAGGTTCCATATTAGGACTCACCACACAGGAGAGGGATCTGAGCATCATAGATATTTAAATTTCTTTTCTATTTTATTTATTTATTTATTTATTTCAAAGATTTACATTCCAAACAACAACCTAGGCAGAATACAAAACATATACTTAATTAATTTATATTACAAGACAAAAGACATAAAACAAGTAAAAAGATGGAAGCAAAAACATCATAAAAACTTGTTCAAGTATCTTTATTTATTTAGCTACATTTATATCCCGCTTTTCACCTGGTCAAAGCAGCCTAACAAAAAAAAGGGAGGGAGGGAGGGAGGGGGGGGGGGGTGGACAGTAATCAAGTCAACAGAAAAAAGGGCGGGGGTGGCTGTCTCCAAGAGGATCAACATTAATGATTCGAACAGAAAATAGCAAATTAGACAAAAAGACCTAAGTTTCATAACTGGTGGTAGAGGGGGTAGTTCAGGGGCTGGAAGTGCAATCAGTGACAGGAGTCTTTTTCTGGTCCAAGATAATCATGACATAGGATGTTTTTTAGTTATTTCTGGAAAATGGGGAGGTCATTGTTTCTTGGGGTCAGATTCGGGAGGGTGTTACGGGAGGGTGCGTACAGTTCAAATCCTCTGTTGCAGGTTTGTTGACTGAATTTAGTTCATTCGTGGGGGATAATGTGTGTTGTTGGTGTTCTGACGGGTTGGTTTGTTAACGGAGTTACTTACCTGTAACATGAGTTCTTCGTGGACAGCAGGATAAGTCAGCCACACTTGGTGACATCATCTGACGGCGCCAAGACGGAAGTACTCTCCATAGCTCAGAAGGGCTTTTGCCCTTCTGAGCATGGGCCAACTGGCCCCGCCTCTAGCTAGCCAGTCTGTCACTAGCTGAGCCTTTTGCCGCTAGGAGGCAGGCACCAGGACAGAGGCCGACCCCTTCCCAGGGGAGGTGGGCGGGTATTTGTGGCTGACTTATCCTGCTGTCCACGGAGAACTCATGTTACAGGTAAGTAACTCCATTTTCTCCTAGGACAAGCAGGATGAGTCAGCCACACTTGGTGCCTCCCAAGCTGCCAAAAGCTGCAATGGATTGGGGGAAGGCCGAGATACTTGTTCAGGGTTGGCATGTACCCTTTGTGGTACTGCATGTTGAAACCTGAAGGCCTGTAGTGGTGATGCACTCATGCTTGTAGAGGCAATGCCCTCATGAGCCGTAGCAGTGTTGTGAGAGGGCGCAGTTAAGCTTGATGGCTTGCGGCCGCATGTGTAGAGGGGGTAGTTACAAGGCTCCCTGTACAGTGCTCCCTTTCTAGTTGTGCGAGTCAATCTGCAACGGTTAGAACTAATCCGGTCCGGCCTAGGTTCTTGGGGCATGTCGGGTCCGAAGCCTGGCCAAGGGGTTAGAAGTAAGCTGGCCCAGCATTGGTTCTTTAGGGTAAGCCGGGTCCGAAGCCTGGCCATGCTCCCCCAGACCCTTGGTCCATTGGATACTTGGACCAGAAGCACACCTGTGCAGTAACCGTGATGTATGCGTGCTAACAGATGAGTAGGCACATGAAGCAGTACGACACTAGGTACATTGGATACTTGGTCCAGAGTAGTTACAAGGCACACCTGAGTAGTAGTGGAATGTAGGCATGATAAC
Organism: Ichthyophis bannanicus; assembly: GCA_033557465.1. NCBI lineage: Eukaryota > Metazoa > Chordata > Amphibia > Gymnophiona > Ichthyophiidae > Ichthyophis > Ichthyophis bannanicus. Next base: position 162,652,060 of record CM066041.1, read on the forward strand.
AGAGATGTAGGCACGCGAGGCCGTAGTGGTGCGGGAGTCATCGCAATGAAGGAGCCACGGCAAGTAGTCGGCCACGAGAGTAGTTCGCAGGAGTCACCGCAATGAAGGAATGGAGCATTAGGTGTAAATAGTGGTGTACTGGAGCATTAGGTACAGAAGGAGCATCAATACATCACTAGTAAGAGAGGCTTCTCTCTTTCGCCTTTCCTCTGGAACCTGTTACCGGAGGATGTTGTAAAACCGTTAGTATGGCAGGATAACGGGGACTGGGAAAATCGCTGTTTGGCCAATTACAAGCATGGGGAGGACCTGTTGGGGGGACGTGACTGGGGTTGTTCACTGTAGGAAACAGGAAACTGGGCTTGAAGGCCTCATTCTGACTCCTATCGAGCGTTATAAGTGAGGTGATCGTTCTGTGTGCAGGGATGGCCAGGGAAAATGGCTATGCCACAAGAGAGCTATGAGTGGCATGAGGTTGACCCCTAAGCCCACAGTGTATGCTTCTCGAAACGGTTACAGCAGGTCTTGGGCAGTGTGTACCGGCGCCCGGGTGATGTGATAGACCCTGTTGCAAGGTCTTGGTGGCATTGCAAATGTGTGCTACCCGAATAGGATGCAGTGAGGGCTTCTGGGAATGTGAGTATCATGTGTGCACCCCTGGCATGGCTTAAGGCCTTGCCTGTATCTTCGTCCTAGGCCATAGGGAGTGTGTGTCAGCGGGACTTGGACCCAGATTGTCTGTGAATCCGCACGGAATGCCAGTGGGACTTGGACCCAGGCAAGGGGTGGCAGTGGGACTTGGACCCAGATCGTCTGGGCAGTGGACTGCCGCATTACCCTGCTAGGCTACTTGTCCAGTAGCGTCCCTATGTGGGTCCCCTAAGGTGTAGTCCACTGTGCACTGTTCAGCGTATGTCCAGGGCATACCGTTGCCCCCGGCCCGTGAAGCTTTCCAAAGGCCTCACCGCTCATGGGAGCCACGGCAGCCGTTTAGTCAAAAGCACTGGTGCAAATCTATTTGCGGTCACTGAGGGAGGACGCCTAAGGGGTGAGCACCTACCTGGGCCCAAGGGAAAGGCTGCCCGGAGCATCTGTTCCCTTGCCATCTAGGCTCTGGATGCAGAGTCGTAGGCATTGTTGCACCGTGTGATGCGTTGCAATTTCCCAATATGGTCCTCAGTCAGGTCCTGAACCTGTGCATGCTAAGTCAGAGAGCTTCCCTTGGGTTGATCATAAGGGGTCAGAGAGCTGCCCTTGAGTTGATCCTGAGGAGGATCTAGAATGATGATCTTGGACTGGCTATGACCCTGTCATACTGCCTTCATGCACTCCGTGACTTCGTTTATTGCCCTGGAGCTTACTGGGGCAGGAGCTCTCCATAGGGCAGAGAAAATGACCCACATCGTGAAGGTGATGTTGTTTTCTCAGTTGTGGGATGGTTGCATGGTGCCTGAGGTGGTTCGATAGAAGGCCCAAGGGTAACGAAAGGTTTGCTGGATTATAGTAAGGGGCTCCAGATATGGGAAGGCAGATGTGGGCAGCAGCTCATCTACAAGGGGTGAGAAGGATAGTACCCTTCCCACAGCGGGAGCGCCTGGTTATGGTTATGATGGCGCCACGTGGTCCCATCCGCTCAGGGGGAGTATGGGATCACCGAGGATTTTATATTTATAATTTTGTTTTGGGCTGTTTTTTTTTCTCATTAGTCAGTGAGGAGAGGCTCTGGCAGCATGAGGAAGTTTAACCTTGGCCGAATTTCCTCGCTGCACTGCTGGGTCTGGGGAGTGTAGGGTCAGACCTCAATGTGATGGTAGTGCACCAGGACCCATGCAAACTGTGGTAGAGAGGATGCCCAGGTCCCTTGCTTCTGGGATCACTGTGCACTAAGAACAAGTTTACCCTGCTTCCAGGCTCTTAAGGTCATGCACTAACCAGTGGGCGATGGGCTTCTTCCACTGGATGCCCCTGTAGGAACAGTAGTCCGTGATGTGAGATGTGTCCCTTCTCTGCGCCCGAGGGGTTGTAAATGGCATGCTCACCCATGCGCCCGAGGGGTTGTGAATGCCATGCTTCATCCTCCCAGATGCAGGAGGTGCCCTGAGGTTAGCTGGTTATGAATGGTCCTGCCTGCAGTCAATGGCGGGGTTCTTAAACTCCTTGAATTAGAGTAGGGCATGCATTGCAGTGCAGGATCCATGGCTGGGATCCGAACCTGTGACCCTCTGCTTGAGGACACATCGACTGTGTATACCCACTGCAACTGGTGGTGGATTGTTGATTCGTATTGGATGGTCAGGGCTTCCTTGACAGAGTGGCCTGTGCATTCATGCTGCTGACGTGAAATCTTGTCAGGATTCCCCTTTTCTAGTTGCTGCTCTGAGTCCCGGTGACGATCAACGGTGGTTGCACGTGCTAATCTGGAGCAGAAGTGGGTGCAGAGCGCCAAGAAGATACACGTTGTCATGTCTCTCAGTGACTAGCTCAAAGCCACAAGTGGTGACAGTGGGAATCAAACCCAGATCTCCTGAGTAGTGTCATACCCCCTTGCCTAGAGCCAATGGCTGAACGGCAAAAGGGCTGCCTTATTTGTTTTCGAGCAATGTCTCAAGCCTAGTGCGCCAGCAATGGATGCTGGGACTTGTAGTTTAATTACTCTCCAACAAAGTATTGTGACCACACGGGGTTCAAGGCAAACAAATACATTTTATTCAGGGTTTTCCCCCCCTCGCATAGAATTCTTAACGCAAGACATGGCATGGATTATTTCTCCAAAATAATAGGATAACAGGAACAACTGAAGGTTGAGAATCAAATGACAGTAGTAGTGTTTCATTCACAGCTCTGCTCAGGCTTCTCTGCAATACCAGCTTTCCACAGCCAAGGCTGAAGAACTGATCAGACAAACTTAAAAGTTTCAACAAAATGTCTTTCTCAGGTTTAGAAACAGCTATGCACTTCTCTCACGCAGAGGTAACTCAGCGTAAGTCCAAGCTGTTTGCTTCACATAAAGAGCAATCCATTTCACATACGTCACTATCAACAGGTGCATCATCAACATCTATCATCATATCTTCACAAGCTCCATTAGCATTCCCTTCCAAGGAACTTTTATAATCAGGTTTAAACTGAAGCTTATTTAGAATCTCTTGCAGTTGTCCTATAAACTGTTCTCTCTGGTTTTCACGTACACTGCTTATGGAAGGAGTTTGATTCTCTTGTAAGAATTTGAACACAGAATCTGAAGCTGTCTCAGGGCACTTACTTGGAATACTTTTACTCCTGGCTGGAGTTGGTTTTACTGCGTTCCTGTCCCGACTTTGCTCAGTGCTGACCTTAGCTTCTTAACAATATCCTCAGCACAGCTCTTGTTAGGGACTGAAGCACACGTACCTTTCCAACGTGCAATGCTTTCTCTACAGTCAGAGCTCTTTCCCCAGGTAAAGGTAAGCCTTTCTACCCCTCCTCTCTGGGTTGCTTTGGCAGAAGCTTCAGGTTTGCTTTCAGTGCTCCTTGAGAATAGGGATCAACAGCCTCTCCAGAATCCTCCTTAGCTTCCTTAGCTTGTTCTGAGTTCCGTGATTTCCCTGCTAGTTCGTTTCCTGGTTCACCTCCTGGCTTCCTCCTCTTACTAAACTCTGAGGCAGCCTTAAAACGGCTTTTCTCACCAGCCACTCCCTCCTTGCTGCACATGTGAAGTTTGTTGGGGCTCAAACTAGCTCTTACGTCACTGCTGGGGCAGGGTTTAGTTCTAGCTAGTACATGCTCTGAAAGCTTGTGGTTTCCATGGGAACCCTGTTTGCCTTTACTTTTAAAAGGTGTATCCCTCATTTCCTTCCCATTCCATTCGGTCCACAGAACTCTCCTTATCACAGTAGTAGGTTGCTGCAGGATGATGGTGATGACATATCCAAGGCCAGAAGAAGTGACAGTGGGAATCCAACCCCAGATCCTGAGTAGTAGGCTGTTGCCTAGAAGCTGGGGATTCTCCTTAACTTTAGGCAGAAGGGCTGGGGAACAATGCAGTGTGCTCCAGCCGCACGGGTCCTCAGGCGATGCCTGAAGAGTGGAGGACAGCACCCCCGATGGGGAAGGGTAGGAGTGCCGTGATCAAGGGTCAGCGTGATCAGCACCACAGAGGCCACAGACCTTGAGATGGGGAGGGGCTGTGCATCAACTGTGCCTTGCGTGTCTGAGTAACTGTGCCGGGAGGACCCAGGGCAGGTCAGGCAGCCCGCAGGGCTAGTGACTGCTGGGAGGAAGGACCCGTGAGTGGAGACTGCCGTACAGAGGACTGGGGGTCCTGTAAAAATGCCGCTTTCGCACCACTGTCGCATTTGCATGGCGGGTACCACCTGGGAGTCTGACAAATCCCTTTCTTTTTTTTTTTTTGGTCCGTGTGGAGGGGCGGCGGCTGGTGGCATGTACCACATGGGAGTCAGGCAAATTCAGCTCCATGGAACAGTGCTGGGCTTCAGGGCGCCGTGACCCTCCTCCAAATCCAGGTAAAGCAGCTTCCTTTCCCATTTCCCTGCCCGGTACGAGCTCTCTCTGTTGCTGCTGCCAGGTGGGCTTGGGGGCGGTGCTTGATTCAGCCTCAGGAAGACAAGGTTTGAACCCTAGCTTTCCTGGTTCTTAGCCCGGTGTTGCAATATCGATACCTCTCCAGTACCCAAAATGTGTGCTCTCTCAGCAGGAAGGCTGAAGTGAGGGCAAGGCACGGGGCCGGGAGAGGCTCCCATTGTTGTGGAACCGCCCATGGCGAGTGACAAGGAAGGCAACTGCCCTCCACAGGGCAAGCAGCAAATGCGATCTCAATGCCAGAGGGATGGCAGCCTCCCCCAATTCGAGGGAAAGTCCTAGGCCCTCATAGCGACTGGGGGTGCAGCGGGGCCACGTCAGTGTAGTCTAATCCAACCCGAGGGAAAACCTGGCTGTGCGAGGTCGTAGCCAACAGGATTTTGGAGCAACGATCATCCATGTACCTGTCTCCGCGCCACAATGCAGCACCAGTGGGGGGAGCCTTCGGTGATTCCTCTCTGCGTCGACAGGCGATTCCGGCGCAGTGAGCTGATCCGCATCGACAGGTGTTTCTCGGCACGGTGAAGGATCTCCGGCGCCATCCCTGCTGTGGGGGTGGAGCCCAACTCGATGGATAGCCAATTGGCATCATGCTTGCTCAAGCCAATGGGGCCGTGGGAGAGGGCGTGACCCTATGCTCAGCCAATGGCGCTGTGGGGCAGATTCGACGGGCGCCAGCCAATGGCGCTGCCGGGGTGCCTGATGATGCTGACCAATCCTGCAGAAGGGGGCGGCGGCCTGCAGAGCAGCACAGCTGGGCAAGATGGCCACCCCCATGGATTACACGAGGGAGGAAGGCCCGAAAAGGAAGCAGAAAGAACAGAGGCTCCCTAGACACATCCCATGTCCTGGTGCTGCTGCGCTTACATCCAGAGAAGAGTCCTCTAATTCTGCGACCCAAGAGATGCATCCCGCATCCAGAGACAGGGAATGGGGTTGGAGGCCCCTGAGCCACGGGACCCGACAGGGATTCTTCGCCGCTGGTAGGTGCGGGAGCGAGAGTCTGTGGAAAGGGTTGGAGGCCCCTGAGCCACGGGAACCGACAAGGATTCTCTGCCACTGGTAGGTCCGGAAGCATCTATGCCGCTGGTAGGTCCACAGCCAAGCTCAGCCCCCAGAGCAGATCTGAAACGAGAAACGTAGAACAAGCATTAATGGCAAGTTATACAAACTGGGTGTATAGATAGATAGATAGAAGTAAAAGATAATTATTCCTATCTAATTGTTCTAAGGACGTTAATTTTTGGTGGAGAGTAGAAATGTCCGTCTTGCTGGCAAGGCGGAAGAACTGAAACTGGCTATCTAGGGGCGGGCAGGGGGTGGGGCCAGTTGGCCCATGCTCAGAAGGGTGAAAGCCCTTCTGAGCTATGGAGAGTACTTCCATCTCGGCGCCGTCGTATGACGTCACCAAGTGTGGCTGACTCATCCTGCTTGTCCTAGGAGAAGAGGGTAGTCTGGGGTAGTAGAGGCCAGAGTTGAGAAGATTGTGTCTGATAGTAAAAGACCTATAACAGATGGGTAAAAGGAACAGTAAAGGAGGACAAGACCCAAGCAGCAAAACTGAATTCTTTGCTGCTGTGCCAGAACTTATATTTAAAGATGATGTATTGGAGGAATTGAAACATATGTTAAAATGCTCTGCCCAGTGTGCAGCGGCAGCCAAGAAAGTAAACAGAAATTATAAATAAAGGAATGGCCGATAAAACCAAGGATATTATAATGCCTCTGTATCGTTGCATAGTGCGACAACACCTTGAATTCTGTGTGCAATTCTGACCACCCTATCTTAAAAAGGATATAGCACAACTAGAAAAGGTATAGAGAAAAGTCACCAAAATGATAAAAGGTATCAAAGGATACCCCTATGAGGAAAGGCTTAAAGGATAGGACAGCTGAAGGGAATTCCAGACTTTGATTACACATTAAGTGAATAAATATTTTCTCCTATTAGTCTTAGAAGGCCTACGTACATTGTCACTTTATTGCATGTCCCCTAGTCTTTCTGCTTTTGAAAGGAGCAAACAAGGGGGGACATGCAATAAAGCTACAAAGAGGGGGGGGGGATAGACACCCCTGTGCCAGAGGGGGGGGGGCCGCCCCAACCACTCCTGTGCCAGAGGGGGGGGGGCCGCCCCAACCACGCCTGAGCCAGAGGGGGGGGGCCGCCCCAACCACGCCGGGGGCGGGGGGGGGGGGGCGCCCCAACCACGCCTGTGCCAGCGGGGGGGTGGCCGCCCCAACCACGCCTGTGCCAGAGGGGGGGGGGGCCCCCCAACCACCCCTGTGCCAGGGGGGGGGGCCGCCCCAACCACGCCTGTGCCAGAGGGGGGGGCCCCCAACCACGCCTGTGCCAGAGGGGGGGGGGCCCCAACCACGCCTGGGGCCGAGGGGGGGGGCGCCCCAACCACGCCTGTTCCAGCGGGGGGGGCCGCCCCAACCACGCCTGTGCCAGAGGGGGGGGCCGCCCCAACCACGCCTGTGCCAGAGGGGGGGGGCCGCCCCAACCACGCCTGTGCCAGAGGGGGGGGGCCGCCCCAACCACGCCTGTGCCAGAGGGGGGGGCCGCCCCAACCACGCCTGTGCCAGAGGGGGGGCCCCCAACCACGCCTGTGCCAGAGGGGGGGCCCAATGACTCATGTGCCAGAGGGAGGGAGAGGCACCACTGTGCCAGAGGGAGGGAGAGGCACCACTGTGCCAAAGGCAGGCCCAACCACCCGTGTGCCAGAGGGGGAGAGAGACCCCCTGTGCAATTCCCCTTTAATCTTATCTTGTCTGCTACCTTCTCTGGACCCCCAACTCTACAGTCCTTGCACTGCTATCTTAGGGCCTTGCAGCGGGCACAAACCGGTCAGCAGACCTTCTGCCCGAGGGTAGGCTCTTCCCTTGGCTGCCACGATCAGAACCTTGCACAATCCGTCTGCCTGTGGGTCTTGCTTTTCCAGCAGGCAGGCAGGCTCTTCCCTTCTTGGGCACAATCAGCAGTCTTGCACAACACGTCTGCCCAGGGGACTTGCTTCTCCTGCCAGGCAAGCTCTTCCCATCTTGGCTGCAGAGGGGGCCCCAACCACCTATGTGCGAGAGGGGGGGAAAGACACCCCTGTGCCAGAGGGGGGCTCAACCACTCATGTGCCAGAGGGGGAGAGAGACACCCATGTGCCAGAGGGAGAGAGAGATACCCCTATTCCAGTCGGAGTCCCAACCACCTATGTGTGAGAGGGTGGGGAGAGACACCCCTGTTCCAGAAGGGGGCCCAACCACCCATGTGCCAGAGGGGGCCCAATCACCTATGTGCGAGTGGGGGGGAGAGACACCCCTGTTCCAGAGGGGTGCCCAACCACCCATGTGCCAGAAGAGGGGAGAGACACCCCTATTCCAAAGTGGGCCCAACCACCCATGTGTCAGAGGGGGGAGAGACACCCCTATTCCAGTCGGAGTCCCAACCACCTATGTGTGAGAGGGTGGGGAGAGACACCCCTGTTACAGAGGGGGGCCCAATCACCCCTGTGCCAGAGGGGCGGGAGAGAGACCCCTGTGCCGGGGGGGAGAGACACCACTGTGCCAGAAGGGGGGGGGGGAGAGAGACCCCTGTGCCAGATGGGGTCCCAACCACCCATGTGGCAGAGGGGTGGCCAATCACCCAGGTGCCAGAGAGGGGCCCAACCACCCATTTGCCAGAGGGGGAGAGAGGCACCCATGTGCCAGAAGGGGGCCCAACCACCCATGTGCCAGAGGGGGGCCCAAACACCCATGTGCCAGAGGGGGGCCCAAACACCCATGTGCCAGGGGGGGGAGAGAGAGACCCATGTGCCAGGGGGGGGGGGGGGGGAAAAGAGACCCCTGTGCCAGATGGGGTCCCAACCATCCATTTGCCAGAGGGGGAGAGAGGCACCCCTGTGCCAGAAGGGGGCCCAACCACCCATGTGCCAAGGGGGGGGGGAGAGAGACCCCTCTGAAATTCCCATTTAATCATATCTTGTCTGCCTCCTTCTCTGGACCCCCAACTCTACAGTCCTTGCACTGCTACCTTAGGGCCACCTGCCCGCAGGTAGGCTCTTCCCTTGGCTGCCACGATCAGAATCTTGCACAATCCTTCTACCTGTGGGACTTGCTTTTCCAGCAGGCAGGCTGGCTCTTCCCTTCTTGGGCAAAATCAGCAGCCTTGCACAACTCTTCTGCCCAGGGGACTTGCTTCTCCTGCCAGGCAGGCTCTTCCCGTCTTGGATGCAATCGCTGCCTTGTGTAACTCTTCTGGCTTGTCACCCTGTTGGGGAGTGCTAGCAACAGCACCTCACTGACATCAGCACCCACCTGCCGTGTTTACCATGCTTAATCGGGCAGTGCTGATTCTGTCTGGAGTGCCCTGGGGTCTACTGTGCTATCTAGGAGTTATGCATTGAAAAGGCACAATTGCTCCAGATTGTTCACAGTCAACCCAAAGGAAAAGTGGACACAAAATAATTGCTGTTTTAGCCCATCATACATTACATTAGCTGTTCCATTTCAAAAGCATCCCAGCATCTGCTTCTGCTGGTTTCTGCAACGGTAGTTGTGCTCCTCTAGGGGTCTACTCAACAATGCTCAGAGCTGTACCGATATCTCTTCTAGAGATCACTGGGTTGAACTCCTGCTCCGATGACCTAGTATCAGAAACAAATGAGGTTCCAGACTCTTGTGTGCTGTGTTGGGACTTAGAAACATGATGGCAGAAAAAGACCATATGGCCTATCTAGTCTGCCCTTTCATATCAACCACTACAACAGTCCCCTTTTTTTCTTTTAGAGATCCTCTGTGTTTGTCCCATGCTATTTACCCCCACTGGGAGACCATTCCATGCATCTAGCACTCTTTCTGTAAAGAAATATTTCTGCATATTGCTCCTGAGTCTAGCCCCTTTCACCCTCATCCTATGTCCCCTCATAGCAGAGCTTGCTTTCAATCAAAAGAGGCTCTCCTCCTGTGCATTTATGCCACGGAGGTATTTAAATGTCTCAATCATATCACCTCTATCCCGCCTTTCCTTTAAGGAGTACATATTAAGATTCTTAAGTCTATCCTCATATGCTTTATAACGAAGACCACTAACCATTTTGGTAGCCATCCTCTTCACTGACTCCAACCTGTTTATATCCTTTTGAAGGTGCGGTCTCCAGAACTGCACACCATACTTCAAATGAGGTCGCACCAAGGACTTATACAGAGGCACCATCACCTCTTTTCTTCTGCTGGCCATTCTTCTCCCTATGCCTTTAGACATCCTTCTAGCTTCCCTTGGATTGCTGCAGCCCAAATGCATGACTTTGCTTTTTTTTAACATTAAATCTCAGCTGCCAAATTCTAGACCATTCTTCAAGCTTAGCTATATCCCTCCTCATATTATCTACATCTTCGTGGTGTCTACTCTATTGCAGATTTTGGTATCATACTCAAAGAAGCGAACCTTATCCGACAGCCCTTTCGCAATATCACTAACAAAGACTTCCCTTGCTAGTGTGGTGTAAAAGTTGACAATGTGAAAATCTCGGATCATAAAAAGAGAAAAAGCAGAATGATTCTTTCAAAGTCTGTTGGTGCTTTCCAGCCACTTTAAGGAACATTCTGTGACAAGGGGTATGGAAAACTACAGAGCAAAGGGGGAAGTAGAAAGGGATTTGAATTTAGCTCGGTCTTTTTTAAGGCAAGTTACTTACTGTACCCAAGGGTATCTCCCTATCCGCAGAGAGCTTGCAATATATGTTTGTACATGAGGTGATGGAGGGTGTAATATCACAACACCGGTCATCCCTGTTTTACTGTGATTTTATTTCACTCATGTAAAACAAATTCTTACTGAAAGCAGTATTTCGTAGAGCAGATCATTATAGAACTTATGTATCATTTCAGAGTTTCCCCCTCCCCCTCTTACAGACATAAGAACATAACATCAGATATGCCATACTGGGTCAGGCCAAGGTCCATCAAGCCCAGTATCCTGTTTCCAACAGAGGCCAATCTAGGTCATACGTACCTAGCAGTTTCCCCAAAAGTCACAGGTTCCACAATGCTTGTATTTAGGTCAAGCAGTGATATCCTGGGTCCCTTCTTAATAATGGTTTATGGACCTTTCCTCCGGGAACTTGTCCAAACCTTTTTTAAACCCAGCTACACTAAATGGAAATTACACATACCTGGTAATTGTAGTTCCTGGAGGGTCCAGTTTAGTCCTCCACATCTGGGTAGTGCACCTCCTCCCGCAGCCAGGAGACTGGACCAATCAAAATCCTGCCTTGTATGATGTATGCTGTCGGAGCTCCCATCAGCCCCCAGTAAACTAGTAACAAAGCAGACTTAAAGAAGCAACACATGAGACTATCAGAAATACATAGTAAAAAGAAACTCGACCCCCTAGAAACCAATAATATGCCGACTCCCTCCCCAAACGAGGAAGCCAGAACGCTACCCAGTGCTTCTACCTGCCCCCCAGAAGAAAGAGACAGTTGAGATCGGGCAGAAGAAGACCATGAAAAGAATAACACCCCCCAGAAGAGCGTATCGTCTGTAGACAAAAAGCGCGCCGAAACAGGGAACCGGAGATATGGGCGGGAAGGAGGACTAAACTGGACCCTCCAGGAACTACAATTACCAGGTATGTGTAATTTCCATTTCCTGAGCAGTCCTCCAGTTTAGTCCTCCACATCCGGGATGTAACAGAGCAGTCAACACCGGGCGGGACCTAGCCATCCGGCGCGCAGCACTGACGAACCAAAACGAGAATCCTGAGCAGCAAGCACATCCAAGCGGTAATGCTTACTGAAGGCATGCAGCGTGGACCACGTAGCCGCTTTACAGATCTCCGCAGGGGGGACCAGGCTATGTTCTGCCCAAGAGGTTGCTTGAGCCCTGGTCGAGTGGGTGCGCAGACCCGCCGGAACCGGTTGACGCTGCAAGAGATATGCGGAAGCAATCGCCTCTTTAATCCAGTGAGCAATAGACGCCTTAGACGCTGCCTCCCCCCGCCGTGCTCCGCCAAATAGCACGAACAGGCGGTCTGTTTTCCGGAAAGACTCAGAAACCTTCAAGTAACGGCGAAGAACGCGCCGGACATCCAGAAAGTGAAGACCACCACTAGCCGGACTTTCCGGACCAGCCCGCAGGACCGGAAGAAACACCGGCTGGTTCAAATGAAAAGGCGACACTACTTTGGGCAAAAAAGGAGGGAACCGGGCGAAGTACTACACGATCCCTAGAAATGGATAAGAAGGGCTCCCTGCACAAGAGCGCCTGCAACTCGGAAATACGCCTCGCCGAGCAGATGGCCACGAGAAAAACCGTCTTTAGCGTCAGATCCTTAAGAGACGCCTGCCGCAGAGGCTCAAAGGGTTCGCGAACCAGTGCCCGCAACACCAAGTTCAAATCCCAGGAAGGAATGGATACCCGACGCGAAGGCCGCAAGCGGAATACAGCCTTGAGAAAACGGATGATGTCCGGGTGAGACCCTAGGCTAATACCCAACACTTTACCTCTGTAACAAGCGATCGCTGCCAGCTGAACTTTGAGAGAACTGGCCGCAAGACCCTTATCAAATCCGTCCTGTAAAAAGCTGAGAATTACGGGCACGGAGGTAGTCGCCGCTTGGATACCATGCCGGGAACACCAATCCTCAAAAATTCTCCACACGCGAATATAAGCGAGAGAGGTGGAAGCCTTCCGCGCTTGAAGAAGGGTGGAAACAACTGCAGGAGAATAACCCCTCTTCCTCAGCCGAGCCCTTTCAATGGCCAAACCGTAAGCAAGAAGCGATCCACCTGGGGCATCCGAAGGGGACCCTGAAGTAGAAGATCCGGCAGCGACGGTAGATGCCAGGGAACCCCGTCGCGCAACCGCACCAGGTCCGCCTACCACGGTCTTCGGGGCCAATCCGGAGCTACCAGCAACACCTGCCCCCGGTGAGCCTCGATGCGCTGAACGACCCGACCGATGAGCGCCCAAGGAGGGAAGACAAAGAAGACCGCACTCTGGCCACGGCTGGAGAAGGGCATCAATCCCTTTGGACATTCGCTCCCTGCGCCTGCTGAAGAAGCGACCTGTCTTCGCCGACTGAAATGTCGCCATGAGATCCATGACGGGCGGACCCCATCAATGAACTATTTGAGTGTAAATTTGCGGGTTCAGCTCCCATTCCCCGGGATCCACGCTGCTCAGAAAATCCGCTGTCACATTGTCCCGGTCCGCGATATGCGTCGCTGAGATCGCCGATAGCCGGGATTGAACCCAATTGAACAATGCCGCCGCCTCGGTCTCCAGGGCCACACTCCCGGTGCCCCCCTGGCGGTTGATGTAGGCCACCGTCGTCGAGTTGTCCGAGAGCACCCGCACGGGCTTCCCCGCTACCAACTCTTCGAGGGCTAGCAGCGCGAGCCTGACTGCCCGCAGCTCGAGACGGTTGATCGACCAAGATGCCTCCCGGAGAGACCACCTCCCCTGAGCAAAGCGACCCTGGCAATGGGCTCCCCAACCGGAAAGGCTTGCATCCGTGATGAACGGAATCCAAAGGGGCGTCTCCAAGGGAAGCCCTCTGCTCAGGTTCTGTGGGCACAGCCACCACCGGAGTGACCGACGCACTGGCTTCGGGCAGGGCAAGCGCATGTTCAACGAATCGAACTGATTCGACTAGCGCTGCAGCAGGGTGCTCTGGAGTGGTCGCATATGAAACCGCGCCCACGGAACCACCTCCAGGGTCGCTGCCATAGTGCCGAGAAGCCGAAGGTACCACCAGGCGGACTGAGCGGGCATTGCTAGGAAAGTACGCACGAGGCCCCGTAAGGCCAAGACACGGCGCTCCGGCAAGCACACCAACCCTCGTGCCGTGTCGAAGAGAACTCCGAGATATTCGAGGGATTGAGTCGGCATCAAGTGACTTTTCTGTTCGTTGACTACCCAGCCGAGTGATCGCAGAAGAGTAACCACCCTGTCTGTGACCTGTATACTCTCGCCCTTGGACTTCGCGCGAATCAACCAATCGTCGCGGTAAGGGTGAACCAAGATGCCTTCCCGACGCAAAGCCGTAGCGACCACCACCATAACCTTCGTGAAGGTACGAGGAGCGGTAGCCAGTCCAAATGGCAGAGCTCGAAACTGAAAGTGGCCCCACGGGAAAGCAAACCGAAGGAACTTTTGATGAGATGGTCGAATAGGAATATGCAAGTAGGCTTCTGAGAGGTCGAGGGACGTGAGAAAAACTCTCCGCGACACACCGCCACAATGACCGACTGCAAGGTTTCCATTCGAAAATGAGGAACCCGGAGAACTCGATTCACCCCCTTGAGGTCCAGAATGGGGCGTAGCGACCCGTCTTTCTTGGGCACCACAAAATAAATGGAGTAGCGACCGGCGCCGCGCTCGGCAGGTGGGACGGGACGGGAATGACGGCTCCTAAGGATAAAAGCTTGTGTAAAGTCAAGCGAATCGCCTGTATTTTCGGCTCGCCCTTGCAGGGTGAGAGAACAAAGGAATTGGGAAGCGGGCGCGCAAACTCCAACGCATAGCCTTCTCTCACGATCTCCAGCACCCACTGATCGGAGGTAATTTGGGCCCAAGAGGGAAGGAAATCGCGCAAGCGACCCCCGATGACCAAACTTCCCTCTGGGGCCCGCCTCGCTTCATTGTGGCTTGCGACCAAAGGAAGAGGCGGAGGCCCCTGAAAAGCCTCGGCCCGCACCTCGAAAACCCCGAAATCCTTGGGTTCTGGATCCAAAACGGCTGCGTTGGGAAGACCACAGGCGGGAAGAACAAAATCTACGAAAGTCCCGAAAATGTCCCCGCGTTGGCGGTGCGTTCCTATTGAGCTTGGGCTTATCCTCTGGCAGTCTACCGCCCTTAGACTCCCCGAGGTCCTTAACCAACTTATCCAGGGCCTCTCCAAACAATAATTTGCCCTTAAAAGGAAGCTTACTGAGGCTGGATTTAGAAGAGCCGTCAGCCGCCCAGTTTCTCAACCAGATAGACCTCCGAGCCGCCACTAAAGAAGCCATGCTATTAGCCAAAGTCCTGATCAAATCATAATGCACATCTGCGAGGTATGCCGACCCAGACTCCAGACATGTCAGCTCTAGCAATCCCTGCGGGTCTAAGCCGGAAACGGACCGCAGGTGCTGCGCCCAGCGCAAGCAGGCTCTAGCCACCCAAGCGCCGCAGATAGAGGCCTGCAAGGATAAAGCATTGGTATCAAAAGGCTTGCTTCAACAAGTTATCCACCTTCTTGTCCTGCGCATCCTTTAGGGCCGCACTGCCCTCAACTGGAATGGTGGTCTTTTTAGTCACCGCCGATACCGCCGCATCGACGCGCGGAGACTTAAACTTTTCCTTGTCTTTGTCGGCTAAGGGATAGAGACGGTTCATAGTCCTTATCCCCTTCAGACCGGAGTCAGGCTGATCCCACTCAGTTTGAATCATTTGCTCCACCACTCGGTGCACGGGAAACACCACCTGGGAGTCCCGCACGGCCTTTATGAGCGGATCTTCCAAGCCGTCCTCCTCCATAGGCCTCGCGACCCCCAGATTAAGGGTCTGAAGAAACTCCGTGATCAAGGGTACCAGCTCTTCTCTACGAAATACCCGAATAATGCAGGCATGATCTTCCGACTCCGGAATTTCACCGTCTTCCAACTCCTCCGGATCAGCATCTAGCTCCAGCTCTGGATCCACCTCTTGCCAACTCAGATCTTCCGGTTCTGGCTCCTGGTCCATGGTCCGAAGGCGCTTGGGAGCAGGCTGAGAAGAGCGCCGGGGCTCCCCGCCCGAGCCGGAGGGAAGGGGCGCCGGCCAGGACTCCGGAAACTTACCAGACCGGCTTAAGCGAAAGGCCTGGTGCATAAGAAGGACAAAATCTGGGGAGAATCCCTCTGAAGGGGATTCCGCAGTCTCCAGTGAAGAAGTACTAGCCAGCCCTCTAGGGAGGGCCGTCGAACAAGAGGGCAGTGGACCCGGCGTGGGCTCCCCTTCCGTTAAGACAGGGGGACAGGCCGCGTCAGGAAGCTCTTTCAACTCCATCTGATGTTCCACCTCTGAAGAAACGGAGGCACAGCCCCGACAGATGCCAGAGTCAGCCACCGCTCCCCTGCGCGATCCGCAGATCACGCACTGCGGTCTAGCGGACATGCAAGCTTAGTAGCTGCTGCAGAAAGATAAATGCAGAGCTATTGCACCCCAAAGAAAGCCAAAAAAGAAATGCTCCCGTTTTTGACTATGTAAATGGGAATTTTTTTTTTTTTTTTTAAACATGCAATCAGAAGGCAGAGAGGCAGGCAGCCAAAATCGCCACTTCAAAATGAGGAAAAAATGCAAGGGGGACCGGTGCACAGTGGAAACCACCGGTGGGAAAAGCAAAAGAAACCTCAAAATGGCCGCCGGCTTTCTGTACCGGCAAAGGAAAAACGGCGCGAAAAACCCCGGTGACAAGAAATTCAAACAAAAGCAGGGAAAACAAAGTTAAACAAAGTAAAACAAAGCAAAGAAAAGATAACCAAGGGAAAACAACGAAAACACGCGATCCGCGCTGAACGGGTACCCGCCGAAAGAGACGGAGCTCTGCTGAACGCCGGCTCACTGCTCTAGTTGTGAGCGGGAGTCTATACCGCCCCAGACTTACCAGCTGACAGGTAAAGTGTAGCAGAGGGACCGCAGGAGCCCAGAGAGGCCCAAGAAGACAGGGGAAGTCTGGCCCAGGCAGCTCTCTTCCCCGTGCAGTCAAAGGGAGAGATGCAGCCTGACTGACAGCTAGAAAAAAGAAAATCTCTGGAGGGAAGGCAGAAGGCTAAGGCTGTCCTGACTCTTCAACACCAGCTTGCCCCCGTATGGCCTTTAATTTACTTAAAAAAAAAAAAAAGGGACATCTACCTAAAAAAGAAAAGGGATAACAGAAAACAAAAACCTCTACCAAAAACTCTCTAGTGTTGCTCCTCCAAAGGATCCTAAGTAAGCCTAAACCAGGCATACACGTCCTCCAGCTGCAAGGAGTGGACACACTGGGGGCTGATGGGAGCTCCGACAGCATACATCATACAAGGCAGGATTTTGATTGGTCCAGTCTCCTGGCTGCTGGAGGAGGTGCACTACCCAGATGTGGAGGACTAAACTAGAGGACCGCTCAGGAACAGCCTTTACTACATCCTCCGGTAACAAATTCCAGAGTTTGATTACAGGTTGAGTGAAAAAATATTTTCTTTTATTAGTCTTAAATAGTTTACCCTGTAGCTTCATTGCATGTCTCCTAGTCTTTCTATATTCAGACAGATAAGGAGAATTTTATAAAGCTTTTTTTTGCCGCTAAAGCCTATTTTACACAAGGAAAAGGGCTTGTTATAAAATTGTGTATAACTGAATCCACATGTATGCAGAAAGATCTGTGTGTAGCTATTCCTGGGGGGTGTGGTTACAAAGTACATGCATTGTTTATAAGGTACTCCTCTATATGCATAGAGTACACATACACACATCAACTTTAGAGCAGGTGTAAACATGGGCATTAGCGTTTTGATATTACAGAAGCTGGTTCTGGGAGTTGTTTGTTTTATGAAGGCACATAGGTGCCTTTTTGGAGTTCTCATATAGGAGTCCCACTACAAACTCAGGTCCATAAGGTTCAGTGTTCATGCCATATGTACATTATAAGTAATACTAGATTACCTGTCAACTGTTGGCTTTTCAGAAATATACTTAAAGTAATGTTTTCAGTTTCTGCTATTTTCCTAATTAAAACAAAGATTTTTGCACCATCTTAAGGCAGTCATTGCTGTTCTGCCTAATTGATAAATCAGTTTCCAAGTTTAGATAAGGTATGAGCAAGAGCAGGGTTCAGGTATTGGATGAAATAAAAAAGGAAGGAATGTATGAGACACAAGCAGTAAACCTAACAATAAATGGACAACAGTGGTCCCATCAATTATTAGAAGAAAAAGAACAAACAATGAAAGGTTTAAAAATGATGTCAAACATGAAGTGACAGCTCCATATCTCCAGCCCCTCTAGCAGGCTGCAGTTGTCAGAAATTGGGAACGTTGCTATCTGACTCCAGATTCATCTGAATGGGTTGATCCAATCCTAGGTTTAACCATGTACATGCAGGGACTTGTGGTTTTAGGGAATACAATGATAAAATCAGAACTACGTGCCCCTGCATGTAATGCTGCAAACCTAGGACTGGATCAAGCTTTTCGTTGAATCTGGAGCCCACTATCTTCAGGCATAAGGAGGCAAATCCGAAGACAGTAAATCCAGTTATGCAGAAGAAAAGAAACTGGCAGCCTAGAGGGACGGAGCAGGGCAGGATGAAAAGCTCCTCCGTTCTCACCTTCAGCAGGTCCAGCGGGTGCGTGCAGCAAGCGGCTCCGCACGATGCCAAACCGCCGAAGTACCAGCGCGAAATCCGCTTCTCCAACATGACGACTCCGGTTCCCTCACCTCCACTGCTGAGGCATGGAGAGAAGATCCAACGCACTCCAGGAGGCGGGCCTCTACCTCCAGCCAATCACCCGCGACTGCCAAGGCAAAAAATACCCTATGCTTGTTCCGAGACCCGCCCTCGGCTCCTCCCAAGTTAGAGACAACACTCACCCTGCCCCCGGGGCCTGAGGCACCAACCAATTCATCAGCTCTTACCCTTCTCCACTCTCCTCTGGGCTGAGGTCCTGTCCATCTCCTCCTACAGGACCTCCCCTCCCCCGGTTTCCCATTTCTTCAGAATGCTCACAGATCAGCGCCCCAGCTTGACTTCCTGATAACGTATACGTTCTACTGCGAGAAATGCTCCAAGTGCCGCGAGACAGTGTGCAATTCAGCCAATGGGAAGCTGCTGAGAGATGTGGACGGGAGGTGTCAGTGAGACGTGTGAGCAGCCAATTAGCGAACCGGAGGGGCGGGGCAGCAATTATGGGAACTTTAAGTTGATGCCGCAGTTATTCAGCTAACTTTATTGTCATCATGATTGCTGGGAAAGGGAGCACATGAACAGTAGTAAGTGTATTTCTGAATGAGCCAGCTAGCGTACGCATGAGCAGAAATGCATGTGTTGGGATATTAATGTATCCGATAATGAGCAGAAGCAAGAACGTATACGTGCATGTGAGAGAGCTTGCTCATGTGAACGTGTTCCTGAAACAGGACAGATTAAGGCATAGGCACATGCTTAAAGCACCATATTCTGAAAGTGCTCAAGAATAAAGCCTTTACCGTTGGGTGCTATTGTAGCAGCAGAGCGCAAACAAACCAATAATACCAGGAGTCTGTTCAGAAGGTCCAAATCATTTATTTGTGCACAAGACTCAAGCAGAATCACATTCAAAATGGCTGAGCAATGGCTGTTAGTAAAACAACAACTTTTATACCGTTCTTTCCCATTCTAGACATAGTCAAACTTTTCATTGGTCCCGGTAACCCTTCTATCCCATCTATTGGTCCCGGTACGTAGTTGTCCAATGAGGACCTTTGACTGGGCTCAGCACCTGCTTCCCCCCCTTACAGTCCCAATTACAATGGTCAGTTCTTCCAACTTTGATACTTTTCTCCTCCAAGGTCGCTACCCAGCTGGAATATGTGGGAAAGCAGGGCACTGTAACCTTTCTTTCAACAGAGTTAATTAGTTCCATAGAAGCTTCACACATCTTGTCAATACCAATTAAAACTTGTTTTTCTATATTCTCTAAGTTTCGATTCTGCTTAGCTATACTTAATTGTACTCAGTTAAGTTTCGATTCTATGGTAGCAGCATTTAGGGGAGTGTGTAATTCCTTTGGGCCTCTCCACAGGCTTCATTTACAGGTCAAGCTGCTTAGGCCTCTGCTTATTTCAGACACCATGGATCATAGGCCTTTGCCTACCACATTCCCCCCTTTGATTAATCTCACCCTATTACTAATAAGGTGTGAGATTTAAATCACTCAATTACACTGGGGTTGGGTTTCGACCATATGTAGCAGGATTAGGGTGCCATAAGGCCAAGATCTTAGTTGCGGTTTTCCGCTCCACTGTATTCTCAATAACACTGTTAATAGAGCGCATACAACATGGGATTATACATGGTAAGAGTAGAAACAATGCTAGAAAGAGCAATATCAACATAGCAAAAGTAGTAAGTCCTCCTAGACCAGAGAAGATAGATGCAAACCAATTAGGTATCTTAAGACTATGCCAGGTCTGTACTGGCACATAAGCTTGCTTTCGCATATTTTCAGCAATTTCTTCAATTACCTGACCCTTATCATCTATCTTCAAGCAACAATTCGTGAGATTCAGCTTACCACAGACTCCTCCTTCAGCAGCCAATAAGTAATCCAGTGCCAAGCGATTTTGATATATTGCGGTGCGCATTTGTGTGCTTTGTCTAGCTAGAAGTGTAAGTGCTTGACTAGTTTCGTTAGTAATGAGTTCAACTACTGCCTGCAAGCGTATAATTCTATTCAACATGTAAATTGGGGTACGATATCCCCACATGCCATCTTGCTCCCAAGTGGCAGGTCCATAATAGGCAATAATTCGCTCAGGAGGCCAATCCTCACCATCCCATTTCTCCCACTTGCCTATCTGTAGAGCTGCTCTCTTCTGTCTCTTTGAATAGACTGGATAGCCTAATTGTTCTCCATGTTCTGTGGGCAATAGAAAGAAAGAGGGTCGGATAGTTCCTAAGACACACGCCCCTCCCCAATGAATAGGGAGTTGAGCATATGCTCGGGTTCCACAAATCCAATATAGGCCAGGTGGGGCTTGCCAGACATGAGGTTGGGCAAGGTCATTCCATAGAGGGGCAAGCTCAGGAAATCTCGCTAATGGATTGGTGGGTTCAGATTCATTAATTCCTGACCACCAGGATGTCTGTTTTGTGGTGTCATTATAGAACTTCTGGCTAAGACAGACGAGCTGTCCTACCTTTGAGGTAAACTGGGGTCCAGTTCGAGCGTAACACAGACGTCCAACTATTGGGTGTGCTAATACCCATTCACTGGTAGTCTTGTGTAGCTCTGTCTGATTGTAGGTTATTGAGTAATTCAGTTCTTGGGCCTCCCAAGGCCACTGATCACCCATTTTGGTTCCACCTCAAAAATAACAATCTGAAATGCGGAGACTGGAGACCACAGCTCCAGCCAACTCTAAGAACAAATTCTGAGAAGGGTGAGGGATATCAAACTTGTTTATATGCATGGTTTCATAGAAAGTGTTATGTATATGGTACCTTGATGATCGATGGGCTTGGGTATTTAGTCTAATATATACAATGGTCCCTGCAATGCGTAATCCAAATTTATACCCTTGTTTCCATGCACTGGGATTCATTATGTGTAGTTCTAATGGGTTACAGGCACCCTTCTTACATTTTTCTGGATTCTTTACATATGGCTTGATTAAAGCAGCCATTCGATTGTCTCTGGTATTCTCTACCATACCAGTTTTCCATGTGGCATAGAACACGCATTCCCACTTTGGGCAATAATAGTCTTGAACTGGTGCTGTGCTATATACATTTGCTAAAACTCGTTTACCTGTGCAGGCCCCCCATCCAGTGGTTCCTTCGGGACACATATACTTATCATCATTGGCATAAGCTTTCTCCCAATTGGCACATTTAGAACGACTATCTCTGTTGATGGCATCACAAGCATCAAAATACAAAGCAGCACCTTTCGTGGGATCAGTAAGTGGAGGTGTAGCATTAAGTAAAGCTCCATCTGCATCATCCCATCGTATTTCTAGAGTATAATAGGATGGGTTCTGATGTGGGTTAAAACAAACTTTAGTATTACCTGTGGTACAAACATTCAGTTCAGTGGTGTTGTATATACACCGACTTACTGTACCAGTACAGGTATAGTAAGAATGATAAAGCAAAGTCTGAGTTACTTTCATTCCAGTCCGAGTAGTAGTAATGCAGGCAGTGCATGGGGGCAAAGCATGAGCAAGTTTAAAGTTCCCCAGGCAAGCAGCCAAAGCAAAATAGAAACAAAGATGCATGTTGATTGTAGTTCTTCTGGATCTCCGCTGGAAAATCTTGACCACGACGTCCTCTTCTTCTTGGCACAATGCTGACCCGTTTGCTAATGAAGCAATTCAACGGGTGTCAATGTTGATTGAAGATCCTCAAATGTCCCGCTGCGATGCCAACTTACCAATTGGCCTGACGAAAGTGTATGGAAGCACAATTATTCGATGAAGGAAACAATTGTCTTTGCTGTATAAGAAACAGCAATCCTCTTCGAAAGACTTGGCTACTGCAGGACACTGTGGTTCATGAGTGTCCCCGATGAGTTCTAGGCTGCTGGCTGCCTCCGTAGGGTAAGACGCAAAGGGACGTCAGGGTGTGGCTCTGCTGTCCACTGGTCCTGATCTGGAACTGCTGCTGGCTTGACTCTGCTATGATGAATCCAGGAATCGATTTCTGCTACCTTTAATGCAGTTGGGGTAGACAGAATGACTGTGTATGGCCCCTTCCAATGCGGTTCCAGCGGTGTCTTCTTCCAATCTTTGATCCACACCGAGGTACCAGGCTGGTAGGGATGCAGGGGTTCCGTCAAATTGATAGGCAACTGGTCCTGTATCCACACATGGAGAGTCTGCAGAACAGAACTAAGAGCTAGAAGTTCTTGTCTAGTTATTTCTGAACCAATCTGTGGCAAACTACCTTTTACACCCTGCACTATTGGTGGAGGTTTGCCATACATAACTTCAAAAGGGGAAAATCCTGATGATTTCACAGGGGCTGAGCGTATTCTAAGTAATGCTATTGGGAGAACCTGGGGCCACTTTAAGTGGGTCTCCTGACATAGCTTGGACATCTGAGATTTCAAAGTTCTATTCATTCGCTCAACTTTCCCTGAACTTTGGGGTCTGTATGTAGTGTGTAACTTCCATTGTATCTGTAAGGCACTTGCTAACTGCTGGGTAATTTGAGATACAAATGAGGGCCCATTGTCTGACCCTATTACTGCTGGAATTCCAAATCTGGGGATAATCTCTCTTAACAAAACTTTAGTAACTTCTGGGGCTTTTTCAGTCCTGGTGGGGAAGGCTTCCACCCACCCAGAGAAGGTACAAACTAATACTAACAAGTAACGGTATCCATTGGCTTTTGTCATTTCAGTAAAGTCTACTTGCAGGTGGTGCATGGGGGTTACACCTCCCGACTGAACTCGTGGTGGTGGCGTGGGACCCTGTTTGGCATTATTCTTGGCACAAATTAGACACTGGCGGGCTACTGAGGCTGACAGGGCTCCCAATAAAGCGATACAAAAATGTGGTTTAAGTGCTTTCTCCATAGCACTCTTCCCATAATGTGTGGCTTGATGAAAGGCCTTGACAAAGGCTGGTCCCAATGATTCAGGGATCACTATTCGTCCTGGGGGTTGACTGCCCTCAGGAGGTGGCAGCTCAATCCATCCATCTTTCAGTACTCCCTCTTCTTTATTACAGTAGTAATCCAATTCTTTGGTGGTATATCGTGGTGTCCATAAATTAAGGGGTACTGGAAACAATGCTGCTTGTATTGGCATGGCTTGTGATGAAATTTGGCCTGTCATAGCTGCTTTACGTGCTGAAGCATCAGCAAATCTGTTTCCTTGGGCAACTTCTCCTTTTCCCGCTTGGTGTCCTCGACAGTGTATAACAGCTACACGTGTCTGGGCCCATACTGCGTCTAGTAACATCAATATTTCTGGGCCATATTTGATTGATTTGCCTCCCGACGTAATGAGCCCTCGTTCTTTGTAGAGAGCTCCATGTGCATGCAAAGTGGTGAAGGCATATTTTGAGTCCGTGTATACATTCAGCAGAAGTCCCGCACCCAGTACTAGTGCTCTGGTGAGTGCTATCAATTCTGCTTTCTGGGCTGATGTGCCTGATGCAAGAGCTGATGATTCAATGACTTTCTCCCGGGTGACTACTGCGTACCCGGCACAGCGTCGTCCATTAATGATGAGGCTGCTTCCATCCACGAAATAGGTCTGATCAGGATTCTCTAAGGGCACGTCTGTTAGATCAGGTCGACTTGAGAATACTGTATCCATGACTTCTATACAGTCATGCTCTGGAGGGTCTTCGCTGACTGGTATCAGCGTGGCTGGGTTCAAGGCATGGCTCACTTCTAGTTGTATTTGTGGATTTTCACATAGCATGCTTTGGTATTTCAGCATTCGAGAATTGGTGAGCCAATGATTTGCTTTTTGTTCCATAAGGGCAAGTACCGCATGTGGTACTGTGACGCGTAGATTCTGTCCTAAGGTGAGTTTGTCTGCTTCACTCACTAATAATGCTGTAGCTGCAACTGCTCTCAAACATGGTGGCCATCCTTTGGCTACAGTGTCCAATTGTTTCGATAGGTATGCTACTGGTCGCTCCCAATATCCTAATTTCTGAGTCAACATGCCTAGAGCGTTCCCGTGCATCTCATGCACAAATAGGTGGAAGGGCTTGTGAACATCTGGTAACCCGAGTGCTGGTGACGACATCAATTCTTCCTTCAGGGTCTTGAAAGCTGCGTCTTGCTCAGGTCCCCACTCTAGTGGCGACTTTTCTTCTCCCTTGGTGGCTTCATATAGTGGTTTAGCAATCTGAGCAAAGTTAGGTATCCATATCCGGCAGTACCCTGCTGCTCCCAGAAAGGCTCTGACTTGCTTTCTGGTAGTTGGGGTTGGGATACTGCACACGGCTTCTTTTCTTTCTCGTCCTAATTGTCGGCTTCCTTTTGTCAAGCGAAAGCCCAAGTATTTTACTTCTTTTTGGCATAGCTGTGCTTTTGCTCTGGAAACTTTGTATCCAGCTTCATCCAATAGTTGCAAGAGGTCAGTAGTGGCTTGTATACATTCACTTTCTGATGTGGCAGCTACCAGTAGGCCATCTACATATTGGAGGAGTACTCTTTTCTCGGGGGCCACAGGGTAACTTGAAAGGTCTTGGTTTAGTGCAGCACTAAAAATGGTGGGTGAATTCTTGAATCCTTGAGGCAATCGTGTCCAAGTGAGTTGGCCCCGTCTCCCTGAGACAGGGTCCTGCCATTCAAAGGCAAACAGCAATTGGCTAATTGGGGCTAATCTTATGCAAAAGAACGCATCTTTCAAATCTAAAACAGTAAAGTGGGTAGCTTCAGCAGGAATCAGTCCTAAGAGTGTATAAGGATTTGGCACAACTGGATGTATGGTTTCAGCTGCTTCATTCACTCTCCTTAGGTCTTGCACTGGGTGGTAGTCACCTGTCCCAGGCTTCATTACTGGCAAGAGAGGAGTGTTCCATGGTGACTGACAAACTTTA
Source organism: Ichthyophis bannanicus (assembly GCA_033557465.1). Taxonomy (NCBI): domain Eukaryota; kingdom Metazoa; phylum Chordata; class Amphibia; order Gymnophiona; family Ichthyophiidae; genus Ichthyophis; species Ichthyophis bannanicus. The sequence goes on from CM066041.1 coordinate 162,676,900, forward strand.
AGTAGGCCATACTCCAGTAGTCTCAACAAGTGGCGGTGGATGCCTTCAATTGCTGCTCTTGGAAGTGGGTATTGCTTGACATGTACTGGTTCTGCACTAGGCTTGAGATTCACAATTACTGGAGCAATATGTTTGGCCAGGCCTGGTGGATTGCCCTCTGCCCATACTCCAGGAGGGGCATCAATGCTTTTCAGAGTAGGTTCGAAATAGGTATCAAGAATTGGCTCGGTACTATAATATCTCCATTCTTCTTCTCGAGGAACAGTAAGCACCATCAGTCCAGCAGGTTTTGAATTCACTGTCATTTGCATTTCTCCTTTCTCAGTAAAGGATATTTGGGCCTGCAGCTTGGCTAGCATATCTCGTCCCAGTAATGGCACCGGGCACTCAGGCATGTAAAGGAATTGGTGCGTTATTTGTTGTCCTCCTAAATTACATATGCGGTTTTGAAGAAAAGGCTTTGTGGCTTTAGCACCAGTCGCTCCCACGATGGTGACTGCCCTTGTAGAAAAAGGGGCTATTTGTTTATCTACTACAGAATGTTCTGCTCCAGTATCAACCATAAAGTCCATGAATTGGTCTCCTATTTGTATACTGACCATAGGCTCCTGGAGACCTAAAGCGAATTCGGAGCCCGGTCTGTCCTAATCTGCTTCATCTAAATCGGAGGCCGTTGCTGCTGCAACTCCCTGTATGGCCTCCGCCCGTTCTCGTTGTAGATATTCTCGATTGATTCCTCTGCGGTTCTGAGGTCGGCCTCTCTCTCTTTCCCTCCAAGGGGCGTGTTCCCCTTCATCCTGAGAGGCCTCTTCGAGTCGCGGGCATGCACTTCTCCAATGTCCTTCTTCCCTGCAATAAGCGCATTGGTTCGCGCCTAACGGGGGCTGGTCATCTCCTCGGCCCCGCCCTCTTCCTCTGCTCCTTCGACTACGGACACCTCCCCTTCTCTGTTCCACTATGGCCGCAGCCAAAAAATCTGCTTTCTTCTTCATCCTTCGATCACTTTCTTTCTGCCTTTCATTATCACGATTCACAAACACTTTATGAGCGACTTCCAATAACTGAGTTGCATTCATGCCCGCAAACCCTTCTAATTTTTGTAGCTTACGTCTAATATCTGGTTGTGACTGGTTTACAAAAGCAGCGTTCACCATGCATAAGCTTCCTGGTGCATCTGGATCATAGGGAGTGTACATCCTGTATGCTTCAGACAATCTTTCATAGAATATTGCTGGGCTTTCGTCTATGCCCTGATTAACTTTGGTCACTTTAGAGAGATTCATGGCTTTCTGACCCCCCTTTCGCAGACCTTGCATAAGGCCTTGGCGAAACCGTGATAGAGCTCTGGATCCTCTATCAGTATTCGGACCCCTCTGGGGGTCTTCATTAGGGAATTCTCTTTTAGCTGCTTCGCGATTGTCTATTCCTGCTCCGTCCCCTCCCTCTGCCAAGGGATTGTCTGCTAGCCAGTCGATAGCTGCTCGATTAATTCGTGTCCGCTCCTCAGTAGTAAATAAAGTAGACAGGAGCTGACGGCAATCTGACCAAGTGGGTTGGTGAGTTTCCATTATAGTATGCATCAATTCTGTTAACTCTTGGGGCTTATCAGTGTAGGAAGCATAATGCAATTTCCAGTTCAGCAAATCAGTAGTGGAAAAAGGCACATATACTAGACTTAGGGGTCCCGCTACTATCTGGTCATGCTCATCTCGCACGGGCACTCCCGGGACTTGCCGTAGTGGCATCAGTTTCTTGACAGAAGCTTTCTGTGGCTTAACGGAAACTTTCTTGACAGGGGCTTTCTGTCTCACAGTGTGCTTAGTCTGAGGCGCTTCGCTCGTTACAGATAAGCTTGCACTGACAGTCGATTTTACGCTATCAGTCTCGCCCTGCGAGGACACTTCCTCTTCTTCTTGCTCTGACTCATCCTTCTCTTCAGTCTCAGGTGAGCCAGTATCCTCGTTAAGAGGGGGATCATCTATCTGCCCTTCTAGGTCTGGGTCTGGGGATGGGTCTCGCTGTTGCTGCGGTGCTGCCGCAGGGCGCGGAGGTACTTTCACTGGGTGCTGGGCTCGAGGCTGTCTTGTTACAGCTCCCGGGGACTCAGGATCTACAAGAACAGGTTTCTGACTAGGTTTCTCGACTGTCCCTGTCTTCTGAGTCTGGTCTGTTAATGCTAACATTATTCTGCACTGTTCTTCATAACAGCGCTGTGCCCACAGGGGTGGGTTCTCACAAATACTTAACCAAGAGTCTATATAGGGGTACTGATCGGGGTGCGCTACTCGCACCTTCTGGTGAACTGACTGAATAATTCCTATGCTAAATGTTCCATCTCGGGGCCACATGGGGTCTATGATGGGCCACTCCCTAGTACACAAAAGCTGCAATCGTGAGGCAGTCATTTTTACTCCATAATCTCCTGAATATCCTTTATTAAAATACTTGATCATACATTCTAACGGAGTGTGCCTAGTAGACCCCGCCCCTCCCATATCGATGTGTGCGCGCGCAACAACAAACAGAAGGGAAAAGGAGGGCGGACCGTGGGTAAGGGGTCCTCACGGCCCTAGAAACATTTAAGGGAAACAAATAACAAGACAAGACGATGGTCGCTTCCTCCTTTTTACGACCTGGACGCGGTCGCCCGGCCAGGAAATGCGTTACTCAGGAGTTCGCCTTCACTTGGTCCGTGCTGCCAGACCTCTCATTCACACTTCATTCACACAATCATGCTAGCAACGTATCCCAAAAAACAGCCCAATCCTGTCTCTGCTGACTAGGCTATATCAAATTCCAAAATCAAAATAAAAAGACGATAGTTTCACCCCGCGCATTCTCATGCGGGGTTAGTCGGACCGTCTTGAGAGGTGATCAAGCTCTCTTACCAAATTCCAAAGTGTCAAAATTCAAATGGCAGTTTTGCTCTGACTCATCTGTCTAGACATACCAAATCAAAACTATACTCACCGGATCCGGTCCCCGTTCCCGAGCAAGCGCATGAGTTGGACCTCGGACTCCCCTCACGGGTTCGAGGTGTTGGCTCCGTCCAGGTCCGGCACCCGCCAAGGTCTGGCCCAACTCCCTCCGATGCAACTGGACCGGTGGCGCCTGGGAGCCGAGCCCACGTCGGGAGGGCACGATCCTGGCAGGACCAAACCTGTAGAGGCGGAAAGTCGTGGTATATTGCCCTGTATACCCTCTATTAACCACACTTCCCGGCCAACGCACCAAGAATATGTAGCAGCAGAGCGCAAACAAACCAATAATACCAGGAGTCTGTTCAGAAGGTCCAAATCATTTATTTGTGCACAAGACTCAAGCAGAATCACATTCAAAATGGCTGAGCAATTGCTGTTAGTAAAACAACAACTTTTATACCGTTCTTTCCCATTCTAGACATAGTCAAACTTTTCATTGGTCCCGGTAACCCTTCTATCCCATCTATTGGTCCCGGTACCACTACGTAGTTGTCCAATGAGGACCTTTGACTGGGCTCAGCACCTGCTTCCCCCCCTTACAGTCCCAATTACAATGGTCAGTTCTTCCAACTTTGATACTTTTCTCCTCCAAGGTCGCTACCCAGCTGGAATATGTGGGAAAGCAGGGCACTGTAACCTTTCTTTCAACAGAGTTAATTAGTTCCATAGAAGCTTCACACATCTTATCAATACCAATTAAAACTTGTTTTTCTATATTCTCTAAGTTTCGATTCTGCTTAGCTATACTTAATTGTACTCAGTTAAGTTTCGATTCTATGGTAGCAGCATTTAGGGGAGTGTGTAATTCCTTTGGGCCTCTCCACAGGCTTCATTTACAGGTCAAGCTGCTTAGGCCTCTCTGCTTATTTCAGACACCATGGATCATAGGCCTTCGCCTACCACACTATAATCCTCGTTATGGTCCGAGAACTAGCGCATCAGAAAGCAAGAGTGCCTTATCAGAAAGGGTATGTTACACGATGCAAGGTTCCATATTAGGAATCACCACACAGGAGAGGGATCTGAGCATCATCATAGATATTTTTTGTTGTTGTTGTTAAGTGCCGTCGAGTCGGAGTCGACTCATGGCGACCCTCTGGATAGCTATCCTAAATTGTGTTCGGTCTTCAGTCAGGCGGCTCATTGTTGACAGACTGGTACCCGTAGCTGCTGTTATTGTATCGATCCATCTCATTGCTGGCCTTCCTCTTTTGCGTTGACCTTCTATCTTGCCAAGCATGATGTCTTTCTCTAATGATCTTTCTCTCCGCATGATGTGTCCAAAGTATGAAAGTCGAAGTCTTGTCATCTGAGCTTCTAAAGAAAGCTTAGGTTTGATCTCCTCTAGTACAGACTGGTTTGTTCTTCGGGCAGTCCATGGTATACAAAGTATTCGCCGCCAGCACCATAATTCAAAGGCATCAATTTTCTTCCTGTATCTTTTTCACTGTCCAGCTTTCACATCCATATGATGTTATTGAAAATACCATGGCTTGAACAAGTCAAATCTTTGTATGGAGAGAGACATCTCTGCTCTTGAGAATCTTATCTAGGTCTTTCATAGCCATTCTGCCAAGAGCAGATTTCTTGACTGCTTGTTGCTTCTTTATTGATAGTTGATCCAAGTAGGTTAAAGTTATTCACGATTTCAATTTCTTCTCGTTCGACGATGAACCTGTTGATTATGCCAGTTGTCATGATCTTTGTCTTCTTTACATTAAGGTGCAGGCCCATTTTGAGACTATGTTCTTTGATTGTGAGAAGCAAATGTTTCAGATCATCTTCACTTTCCGCCAGTAATGTGGTATCATCAGCATAGCGAAGGTTGTTGATGAGTCTTCCACCACTCTTCACACCTCTGTTGTCTTCATACAATCCTGCTTCTCTGATGATTTGTTCTGCATATAAATTAAACAGGTAGGGGGAAAGTATGCAACCTTGTGCAAGAGAACGATCAGGTGTTCTGGTATACCCATGCTTCTTAATGTGGCCCAGAGTTTCTCATGGTTTACACAGTCAAAAGCTTTGCTATAGTCGATAAAGCACAAATAGATATCCTTTTGGTGTTCTTTAGTCTTTTCAAGGATCCATCTCACATCCACAATGATGTCTCTCGTTCCTCGCCCTTTTCTGAACCCTGCTTGCACTTCAGGTAGTTCTTGTTCCAGGTATGATTGTAGTCTCTTTTGAATAATCTTCAGTAGAATCTTGCTGGCATGTGGGATCAGAACAATTGTGCGATAATTTCCACAGTCAGTTGGATTACCTTTCTTTAGTACTGGTATAAACACAGATCTTTTCCAGTCAGTTGGCCATGATGCTGTCTTCCATATTTCTTGGCAGAGCCTTGTAAGTACGGTAACAGCTGCATCAGATTGCTGTCATACGTCTATAGGAATGCAATCAATGCCTGGTCCTTTGTTCTTTGATAAGGCTTTCAATGCTGCTTCAACTTCTTCTTTCAACACCAATGGTTCCAGATCATAAGGTACAGGTTGAAACGGCTGTTGGTCCACTTGATCTTTATCATATAAAAACTGTATATTCCTTCCATCTTTTCTTGATCTTCTCAGCATCATTCAACATAGAACCTTGAGCATCTTGTAACATTCCAATTCAAGGCTGGAACTTTTTCTTTAACTCTCGTAGCTTTAGGAAAGCTGATCTTGTTCTTCCTCTAATAGTTTCTGCTTCTATTTCCTTGCATGCGTCATTGTAGTACTTTTCCTTGTCCTGTCTTGCTGCACGTTGGAAATCTCTGAGTTCTGTGATTGTCTTTCTTTCTCCTCTGGCTTTAGCTTCTCTGCATTTCTGGGCAATTTTCAGAGTTTCTTCCGTCATCCATTTTGGCCGTTTTTTCTTTTCTACCTTTTGTAGAGACTTCTCGCGTTCTTCCAACACAACCTTCTTGATGTCATTCCATAACTCTTCTGGAACTCTATCATTTGTATCTAAAGCAGCAAAGTTTTATTTATTTATTTATTTATTTCAAAGATTTACATTCCAAACAACAATCTAGGCAGAATACAAAACATATACTTAATAAATTAATTGATATTACAAGACAAAAGACATAAAACAAGTAAAAAGATGGAAGCAAAAACACATCATAAAAACTTTTTCAAGTATCTTTATTTATTTATTTAGCTACATTTATATCCCGCTTTTCACCGGGTCAGAGCGGCCTAACAAAAGGGGGGGGGGGGGTTGGACAGTAATCAAGTCGACAGAAAAAAAAAGGGGGGGGGGCTGTCTCCAAGAGGGTCAACATTAATGATTTGAACAGAAAGTAGCAAATTAGACAAAAAGACCTAAGTTTCATAGTTGGTGGTAGAGGGGGGTAGTTCAGGGGCTGGAAGTGAGAGGAGTCTTTTTCTGGTCCAAGATAATCATGACATAGGATGGTTTTTAGTTGTTTCCGGAAAATGGAGAGGTCACTGTTTCTTCAGGTCAGGTTCGGGAGGGAGTTCCAGAGGGAGGGTGCGTACAGTTCAAATGCTGTTGCAGGTCTGTTGATTGAATTTAGTTTGTTCGTGGGGGATAGTGAGTGTGTTGTTGGTGTTCTGACAGGTTGGTTTGTTGAGGGTAGTCTGGGGTAAGAGAGGCGGGAGTTGAGAAGATTGTGTCTGATAGCAAAAGACTTATAACAGATGGGTAAAGGAGGACAAAACCCTAGCAGCAAAACTGAATTCTTTGCTGCTGTGCCAGAACTTATATTTAAAGATGATGTATTGGAGGACTTGAAACATATGTTGAAATGCTCTGCCCAGTGTGCAGCGGCAGCCAAGAAAGTAAACAGGAATTATAAATAAAGAAATGGCCAATAAAACCAAGGATATTATAATGCCTCTGTATCGTTGCATAGTACGACAACACCTTGAATACTGTGTGCAATTCTGACCACCCTATCTTAAAAAGGATATAGCACAACTAGAACAGGTAGAAGAGTCACCAAAATGATAAAAGGGATCAAAGGATACCCCTATGAGGAAAGGCTTAAAGGTTAGGATAGGTAAAGGGAATTCCAGACTTTGATTACACATTAAGTGAATAAATATTTTCTCCTATTAGTCTTAGAAGGGCTACATACATTGTCACTTTATTGCATGTCCCCTAGTCTTTCTGCTTTTGAAAGGAGCAAATAAGGGGGACATGCAATAACGCTACAATGTGTGTAGCCCTTTTAAGACCAATTGGGGAAAATATTTCTTCACTCAAGCTGTAATCCAAGTCTGGAATGCACTGCTATTAGTATAGAAACTTAGAAATATGACAACAGAAAAGGCCACATGGCCTATCTAGTCTGTCCTTCCATATCAACAACTACAACGGTCCCCTTTTTTTCCTTTAGAGATCCTCTGTGTTTGTCCCATGCTTTTTTGAATTCAGTCACTGTCCTAATCTCTACCACTTCCACTGGGAGACTATTCCACAGATCCACCACTCTTTCCATAAAGAAATATTTCCGCAAATCACTCCTGAATCTATCCCCCCTTCACCCTCATCCCATGTCCCCTCGTAACAGAACTTGCTTTCAATTGAAAGAGGCTCTCCCCCTGAACATTTATGCCACGGAGGTATTTAGACATCTCAATCATATCACCTCTATCCCACCTTTCCTCTAAGGTGTACATATTAAGATCCTTCAGTCTGTCCTCATATGCTTTATAACGAAGACCACTAACCATTTTAGTAGCCACCCTCTGCACCGATTCCATCCTGTTTACATCCTTTTGAAGGTGTGGTCTCCAGAATTGCACACTATACTCCAAATGAGGTCACACCAAAGACTTATACAGAGGCACTATCAACTCCTTTTTTATGCTAGCCATTCCTCTCTGTATGCACCCAAGCATCCTTCTAGCTTTTGCCGTCGCCTTTTTCTACCTGTTTAGCTACTTTAAGATCATCAGACACAACCACGCCTAGGTCCTGCTTTTCTTTAGTGGACAAAAGTACTCCACTCCCTATACTATATTGCTCCCTTGGATTGCTGCAGCCCAAATGCATGACCTTACATTTTTTAACATTAAATCCCAGCTGCCAAATTCTAGACCATTCTTCAAGCTTAGCTAGATCCCTCCTCATGTTATCTACACCTTCCTGGGTGTCTACTCTATTGCAGATTTTGGTATCATCCACAAAAAGGCAAACCTTACCCGACAGCCCTTCCGTTATATCACTAACAAAGATGTTAAAAAGAATTGGACCAAGGACAGATTCCTGGGGCACACCACTGGTAACATCTTTCTCTTCAGAGTGAGCCCCATTTACCTGTACTCTTTGTCGCCTCCCACCCAATCAATTTCTAACCCAAGCAGTAACTTTAGGGTCCATCCCTAGGGTGCTCAGTTTGTTTATAAGTCGCCTGTAGCTGGGTTTAAGAGAGGTTTGGACAAGTCAGAGAAAAAGTTATTAAAGAGGACCAAGGAAATCCACTGCTTATGCATTGACCTACAGGGAGGTTCCTTTTGAGGGCTGGATTGTGGAAACTACTAAAATGTAGTAGAGTATTCCGATCTGTGGGTTTCCTATACAGGGATGTTATCAACCGGTTATCCTCTTTCTTAATAAGTAAATCTAAGTATGGAATGCACTGATGATCGTATGTAAGTTGGAATTTCAAATTGTCATCCAAACCATTAATCCATGAGTTAAAACAGGAAAGGACATCCTCTGTACCTTTCCATTTATCTACTGCACATGTGCTGGCGTTTTTTCAAGCAGCTGAATCTTTGTGGCAAGTTGGATAGTTCCATACCTGAATTTAGTGGTGATATTTTTTGGATTCCTTAATACAGTCAGGTTTGTTTAATGGTTACTTTATTCAAGTGTCGTTTCTCCAATTCGCCATTTAAGATTCACATTTGTTTCTTTCGTCTAGTAGACTGCATGCCGGCGTGTGCATCATTGACAAGATTTTTACTTTTGCTGGCGGCTTTAAAGAAGCCGTGCTCTGTGTCCCTTTGCAAGACCTGCCGTACTCGGCAGTGTTCTTCAGAGTATCTTCCATCAAAGTAAGTCTGTTTTATTTCGGGAACCCCCTTTTTTTGTAACTCAAGTTTATGGCGAGGAAAAAGGTTCTTTAATTTCGTTTTTTTCAGCACATGGTAGGCTGATAATGACACCTGCTGTAAGTAAATGTTTTTTGAATTTTGTTCCCCTTTGCCTCTAGCATGTGATGGACATATTTTTCAGAATACAATTTGTGTATAGAACAAGATTTGCACGGTGGTAATAATACTGACGGTTGAAAACTATATGCGGTGGTGGCATCCTTTTATTCTACTGTTGATCAGTTCTATTCACTCCTCTCCTCTTCCATGTATAAGTACCTACAAAGGTGTTTTTTGTTTGGAGGTTTTTTCATTATTAATTTTTTTCCCTCTGTGTGGGTGATACATTTGTGTGCCATTTTTTGGCAGACCAAGCATACCATTGATCTTAGTAATGATGGCTTTTGTATGAGCATATTGGTCCCCTCAGACTCACTCCTGTTGCTTCCCCCTTCCTCCCTGTTTTTAACCATGTATATATATATGTGCTGTTTACAACTTTTTATACATGTTTTTACAAGGAAATGTATTTGGTCTTCATATTTTATTTCCTTTGTGTTTATTGCTTTGTATTTCTAATTATTTATGATATTTTCAATGTTTTTATGCATATTTATGGGTTTGTGTGATGATTTTTTAACATATGGTGTTATATAGCGTTCCAACATTTTGGTTTTAATTATTTATTTATTTATTTATTTACTTACTTATTTATGCACTTGGCTTTACACCTTTTATATGTTTTTAACAATGTTTTATTTGTGTATTTGTTAATTTGATTATTTGAACATGAATGTATTATGTTATTGTTTTATTTGTTCTATTCTTTCTGTTTTTAGTTGCCTTTACCCCTGATGAAGTTTTAACAAAACACAGCCTGTGTCGGGTTGGCAATTATTGTTGATATGGTTAATAAAGATATTATACACACATACTTTGGTTCCTGGGTTCATACCACGTTCTCTGACTGTGTGCTTGTTTTGACGTGGCTTCTTGCTCTTCGTTGGACGGTACCTTTTTAGGAACCTGACAGGTTCTTGTAACCTGGATTGGCCACTGTTGGAAACAGGATACAGGGCTTGACTCAGTGCGGCATATCTTATGTTCTTCTGAAAGAAAGAGAATAAAACACATACTTCCTGTTTCCTCAACCTAAAAGGCAACTGGAACTAAAAATATCCAGCCCTACCAGCACCCCTGCACAAAAACAAGCTTCCAGGTACATTTTACCAACTCTGGAGCTTTCTTTAAGTGGTAGAAAGAAACAAATATTTCTCACCCCCTGTTGGATGCCACGGGCTTGATAAATCACCTATACATGTTACATCTCATGAACTGCAGGAGGCTCTCTTTGGTACAATGCAAATCAATTTGAGACTGAGATCATACTCTACATACCCTGGCCTAGGAGCGAGGGTCATTACTCTCATGATATGTGCAAAATTAACACAGCCAAGGAAACAAATCATCAGAAAAAAACGTATATATTTCATAGTTGTATAATCCACTTCTATCAATGTAAATTCAACTACTGCAGAAACATCCTTCAGGAATCTAAAAGCCACATAGCTCATTTACAGAGTCTCATTGGCTCCTAGATTCATCTTCATAGATCATAAAAAACCCTCATTCCAAAGTGGCACAAATTAATCACTCAACTGATGTTTCTGTTAATTGCTTCAGTGACCATAAAAATATATTTTATAGAAAATCATTCACATAAACTTATCTGATGGCTTCTTGCTGATTCAAATTGGCACACTTAAACCCAAGGCTAGCACACTTGAAGTGACCGTGTTTCACAGGTCAGCTGCATCTGGAGCATGTAATCAAAGGATTAGTGAGCCACCATTATAAATTAAAATGGATATACAACAATTAAAAAGGTTTTTACTAACAAAAATCCTTACAAAAGCATATAACATCATATATACGGATACTCTCATCTACTTACTGTTACTGCCACCGACAACACACTTTGTCCACGAAGGGTAACTACCCTTTCTCCATGGACAAGCAGGAAATAAGTCCTCACATATGGGACTCTCAAGTTACAGGCTACCGAAAACCGAGGAGGCTACTAAGAAGTCCAACAGGGGCAATATGAACTGTGGAACACACAAATGCAACTATGTACATCGAAGGCAATCTTGCCACATCTGTTCTGCACTGCAGCATTTCTTTCTCTCATTAACATTTTCTTTACTTGTATTATTTTTATTTGTTTGGTAGCCTGGACGGACAGAAGGGTATTGGGGATTAGAATCCACCTCCGCCCCCTCAAACAAGTGCTGGAGTACAGATTGGACAAAGTTACTTTTGCATCAGGAATCTCCTTCCAGGCAATAGTGAGACATGAATGTATGGACAGATGCCCCATGTTGCAGCCCTGCAGATTTCCTCCAGAGTCTGAGTGTTGGGCACAGACACAACCATAGCTCAGACATTGTGAGCTGTGACATGGATCATCAAGGCTCAGGGCTGCCTAGGCATAAAGCAAAGGAGATGCAGTCTGCCACCCAAATTGAGAGCATTGGAAATGGCAACTCTTTGCTGGGGTCAAAAGAAACAAAAAGTTGGATGGACTTCCCATGGTCCTTCATCCGCTCCAAGCAGAAGGCTAAGGCCTACTTGCAGTCCAACAGATGCAGCACTGCTTCCCCTCGGTGGGTAGCACTATGGACTGGTTGAGATGGAAATCCAAAACCACCTTCAGAAGGAATTTAGGATGCGTTTGAAGAACCACTCGATTATGGTGGAACCTGATATACGGTGGATGAACTACCAGAGCCTGAAGCTTGCTCACTCGGCGCACCGAGGTGATAGCTACCAGAAACAAGACCTTCCAGGTCAAGAACTCCAATGGACAGGAGGAAAGTGGCTCAAAGGGAGCTTTCATGAGCTGCACTAGTACCACATTGAGGTCCCAAGCCACAGCAGGGAGGGGCTTGTATGAATGCTTTGAGAGAACCAGCCCTCGTATGAAGCGAGCAATCAAAGACTGCACCGAGATGGATTTTCCATTTACCCCATGACAGTACATCCCAATCACACTGAGATGAACTCAGGACTGAAGTCCAACTCCGTCTAAGTCAGAGAGGTGTAGAAGATACACAGACTCCTTATGGGACAGACAAAAAAGGATCCAGGACCTGGCCTTCACACCAGACAACAAATCTCTTTCACTTAAAGGCATAAGACCTCCTTGTCAAGGCCTTCTTGGAGGCCACCAGAAAGTCAGTTGTGTTGTCAGGCAGATGGAGCTTCAACAGGACCAGACATTGGGATGTAGCATCCTCCTGTCATCCTGCAAAATGAGGTCTGGAGCAAAGCTGGGGGGGGGGGTTCTGCATGGTGAGTTGCAGAAGAAGTGGGAACCAGGGCTGTCGGAGCCAGTATGGTGCAATGAGTATCATCGTACCCCTGTCTGTCTTGAGCTTCATTAGTGTTTTTGCTACGACAGTTATTGGAGGGTAAGCATACAGAACACCCTCCCCCCTCATGCAGAAGGAAAGCATCAAATGCCGGTCTGTTGCAGGATCCAGCTTTGGAGCAGAACGTATCCACTTGGGCATTTTATGGAGTGGCAAACAGGTCCATCGAGGGAGTACCCCACTTCTGAAAGATGCGGGCCACCACATCTCTGTTCAGCATCCATTTGTGTGGCTGAAGGACCTGGCTCAGTCTGTCTGCCAGAGTGTTTTGGTCTCCCAGCAAATATGTGGCGGCCCTCAGCTCCATTCCATCAGCGACTGTGAACCTCCACAACCTGATCATCTCCCAGCACAGGAGATAAGAGCCAGTGCCACTCTGCTTGTTGATATAGAACATAAGGACTTGATTGTCGGTCTGAATAAGGACATTTTGGTTTGCCAGCCAATCCCAGAAGGCCTTGCGTTTGCTATGGCTCTTAATTCCAGAAGTTGATCTGGTGAAGGCCCTCTTGGACAGATCAGTCACCCTGAGTGTGGAAGCCATTGAGATGAGCTCTCCATCCCAACTTGGATGCGTCTGTTGTCAAGATTTTCTGGGGGGATGCCTTTTGAAAGGGGAGGCCTTTGAGCAAATTCTGAGGGACCATCTAACAATGCAGAGAGTGGATCAGGGGACTGGTGACATATACCCAATCCCGGAGGCGACCCTTAGCCTGGGTCCAATGAATCTGCCACATCTGAAGAAGTGTCAGGGGTATAACATGCACTGCAGAAGCCATGTGGCCTAGGACAATCAGCATCCTGTGAGTCATTATTTGGAGACTCAGATGAGTGTCCTGAACCAAGGCTGTCAGCCTTTGAAGCCTGTCCTGCAAAGGAAAGCCCTCTCCTGAGTCATGTCAAGCAGGGCTCCTATGAAACCCATAGAAACAAGACAGCAGAAAAAGATAATATGGCCTATCTAGTCTGCCCTTCCATATCAATTACTATAATCCCCTTTTTTCCTTCAGAATCTTCTGTGTTTGTCCCATGTTTTCTTGAATTCAGATACTGTCCTTGTGTCTACCACCTCCATTGGGAGATGATTCCAGACATCATTCTTTCCATAAAGAAATATTTCCACACATTATTCTTGAGTCTATGTCCCCATGTTGCAAAGCTTGCTTTTAATTGAAAGAGGCTCTCTTGTGCATTTATGCCACAGAGGTATTTAAATGTTTATCATATCTCCTCTATCCCACCTTTCCTCTAATGTATGCTCTACATATTAAGATCTTTAAGTTTGTTCCCATATGCTTTATAACGAAGACCATTCACCATTTTAGTGGCAATCCTCTGTACAGACTCCATCCTGTTTATATCCTTTTGAAGGTGTGGCCTCCAGAATAGCACAATACTCCAAATGAGGTTGCACCAAGGACTTATACAAAGGCACTATTACCTCCTTTTTTCTGCTTTCCATTTCTCCCCTATGCACCCAAGCATTCTTCTGGCTTTTAGTGTTGCCTTTTCTACCCATTTAGCCACCTTAAGATCACCAGAAGCAATCACACCCAGGTCCTGTCCATGAAAGAAGTACTTCGCCCCTTACACTGTACTGCTCCCTTGGATTTTTGCAGCCCAAATGCATGACCTTGCATTTTTTAGCATTAAATCTCAGCTCCTGGATATCCAGGATGGGACAGGAACCCTCCCATCTTCTTGGGAACCAGAAAGTACTTGAAGTAAAAACCCCACCCCAGCTGCTCCTGTGGGACAAGCTTGATAGCTAGGTTGGCCAGGAGGGTGGAGATTTCCATCCAAAGCAGTTCCTGATTTGGGGGGTGGGGGGGGGAGGAGGGAAATCGAGGCAATATACTTTAGGGGACCAGCTTGGAGATAGATCGGAAAAGTGCACCCTGTACCTGCTCTGGATTATTTGTAACATGCAGGAGTCTGAGGTTATGAGGCGCTATCTTTGGGCAAAGAGAGAGCAAGCCTTTCCCCCACCGAAGGGTTCAGCAGGGCGACCCCTGGTAGATTTTCTATGCTCCAGAGGACTCCATCAAAACCCTGCCTTGAGCTTAGGCTGTGGGGCTGGATGGGTTTTCTGTGGTTTTCCTCTGCAATGGTGCTGGAAGGTCTGGAGTCCAAGTAAATATTGATGCCTGCGGAGTAGTAGGTCTTCTTCTGGTCTTCTCCGTGGTACCTCCTGTGGTAAAAGCAGGTTCAGATGTGCACCTGGAGAGTTTGGTAAGCGTAATTTGCTGCTTCTCAATAATGCCATCCTTCTCCTACACCTGTTCACCAAACAGATTTTTACCGCAGCAAGATATGTTTGCCAGTTTATTCTGAATTGACTGTTCCAAGTCAGAGGACTAGAGCCAGGCGAATCTCCAGGCCCCATTGCTTACTGCAGCCACTCTTGTTGCTATCTCAAAGGCATCATAGGTCGCCCAGGCCAGGAACTTTGAGCAGTCCCTGCTATGGTCCACTAGAGTGCAGAACTGCTCTAAGTTCTCAAGAGGTAGGAACAGAGACAAATTAGTTAGGTCCCACATAATATCTTTGAGGAACATGCTCATGTAAAGCTGGTAGTAGGCTACTCAAGCAACAAGCCCTGGAAACACCTCTTCCCAAAACAGTCCAAGGTACGAGCCTCCCTTCCCAGGGGTGCCGGAGAATAAGTTTTGGTACTCTTATACCTCTTCAGGGCAGATTTGACCACCAAAGGAGTGGTGCGGGAGTTGAGGTTTCTCGAAAGCAGGAGCTTTCTGTACTCTGTACATAGAGTCAAATCATCTACTCACTGGAGGTACCTTGAGGGACCTCTCCCACAGCTGCAGCTGTACCCTCTGCAGGATATGATGTACAGGCACAATCACCACCTCCTTAGATGCTGAGGAATACTGCAATATTTCCAGCTCCTCTACCCCGAGTTCATTCTCAGTTTCCAGAGAGAATGGTATGGCCTTGGCCATATCCCTCACAAAATCCTGGAAGGTTATGTCCTCAGGGAGATTTCCAATGCTCATGAGGTGCAGTAGGGTCCGTTGAGAGCTTCACTGACCTACACTCTGAGAGGTCCTCTGATTCCACATCAGTTACCCAGCCATCAGACTCATAGAGGAAGTTGAAGTACCTTTGATCCTGTTGTGCCTGGAGGTCTCTCCTGCATTGAGAGGAATGGGAGCATCTCTGAGGATTCAGATGCCCCGAAGCCCACCTGAGCTTTGAGGGTGCATCGGATCCCGAGATGCTGGAGAAGGAAATTGGCTGAGCTGGAATTGGCATCCAATCCATTCAATGTCCCAATATCAATGTCTCTGACAGAGGCAGGGCATGCATTTCCAGAATCGGCTATATGATGGTCGATGCCAAGGCCTCGGTGTGCTGCATCACAAACAGGGCCACCATGCAATCCTTGAGTGCCTTTAAGAGCTGTTTTTACATGGCTGCCAATTCTGAAGACTCAGAGGTCCGAGTAACTTGAAGGACTAGAAAAAGGGACTGTTACTTCTGGAGAGAGATCTGCAACTGTGAGTATATACTTCTGGTAATTTTCTAAAAGGAATTCTTTGTATTAAAGCTAATTAATCTGTGAATCCACTATTTTTGTTAAATCAGTCAGGGCCTAGTAGCAGCAGTTTAAATTTAAAACACAGAAGAGAGCTTTCTGGTTACATTTGGAACCCAGCAGAGAGCTTGTAGTTTACATTTAATAGTCACTCAGGGCCTAGCATCAGAAAAGTACTTTTAGTTTTAAAACACAGAGCAGAAATTTCTGGTTACATTTAGAACCCAGCAGAGAGCTTGGAGTTTAAATTTCATAAGAAGTTAGAGCCTAGCAGCAGCTAAGAGCTATAATTTAAATCAAATCAGAATATAGCTTACCTCAGCAGCACAAGACAGGGTACTGTGTAGCAGCCCTCTTTTAATAAGTGTTATTTCCCTCCCCACACTCACCCACCCCTGGGATAATCGTAACTTTATAGGTACTTACACATCTTAAAAGACAGGAGGTGCTCTCAGGTGAAGCTCATTACCCAAATCAGTCATATACTAAGGACCTGATATTAGTTAAGCTTCAGGTGAACAAGGTATATTACACGTATTAGGTACAGTTTTATTAGTATAAATATCCATAGCAACCCTTAGTAAGTAAAGAACTTAGATCTAAACACAAACTTAAAACTAAGATGCAGACAGCTGTCCAGCAGTGGGATGGGGGCTTTCCAGTCTTTTGCATTGAGTGTCACATGTATGATTTTCTCCCAGTTGGTGAGAGGTCTTACGTGTGCACTAGGTGCAAGGAGCTCTTTGCTCTCAGGGAACGAGTCAGTTCTCTAGAGGCTAAAGTAGCAGACTTGGAAAGCATAAGACAGACAGAGAGGTACATAGACGAGACCTACAGGGATATAGTCCTGAAGTCCCACCTCCAGTCTGGCAGCATCCCTGTTGCCATGGAGGAGAGAGGTCATGTGACAGGAGAGCATCACCCTGGTCTGGCAGGAAGTGATCCTGTAACTAGGACCTGTCCTCCAGGTGACGTAAAACCCTCTCGCACCAAGGAAGTTTCTCCAGGGCCATGTGCCCATGAGGGAAGGGTTAGGACAGCCGTTATAGTTGGTGATTCGATCATTAGGCATGTAGGTGGCTGGTGGACGTGAGGATCGCCTGGTAACATGCCTGCCTGGTGCGAAGGTAGCGGACCTCACACGCCACCTAGATAAGGTCTTAGATAGTGCTGGGGAGGAGTCTGCTGTCTTGGTACATGTCAGTACCAATGACATAGGAAAATGTGGTAGGGAGGTTCTGGAGGCTAAATTTAGGCTTTTAGGTAGGAAGTTGAAATCCAGAACTTCCAGGGTAGCATTCTCCGAAATGCTTCCTGTTCCACGCGCAGGACCCAAAAGGCAGTCAGAGCTCCGGAGTCTCAATGCATGAATGAGACAATGGTGCAGAGATGAGGGTTTTGGATTTGTTAGGAACTGGGGAACATTCTGGGGAAAGGAGGGGCTCTTCCGAAGGGATGGGCTTCACCTTAACCGGGATGGAACCAGGCTGCTGGCATTAACCTTTAAAAAGGAGATAGAGCAGCTTTTAAACTAGATATTAGGGGAAAGCCGACAGTCGCCCAAGAGCGGATGGTTCGGAAGAATGTATCTTTGAAGGATACTACCAAAAACAGAGAGGTTCCACAAAAGAGTAAAGTAGCCCAAATGCCCTCAAGTATGGAGCAGACAGAGCTTAAAGATCCCAAATTACCCATGTCTAAAAATAGCCAAATTAATATGAATAAAATACATTCTCTAAAATGCTTGTATGCAAATGCTAGAAGTCTAAAAAATAAGATGGGAGAGTTAGAATATATAGCACTAAATGAAAGGTTAGATATGATTGAAATATCAGAGACATGGTGGAAGGAGGACAACCAGTGGGACACTGTGATACCCGGGTACAAACTATATCGTAATGATAGAGCTGATCAAATTGGTGGAGGGGTTGCTCTCTATGTTAGAGAGGGCATTGAGTCAGAAAGGATTAAAGTTTTGCAGAAAACAAAATCTGCTGTAGAATCTACATGGACTGAAATTCCATGTAAAAGGGGGAAGGCAATGGCAGTGGAGGTGTACTATCGAGCGCCTGGCCAGAATGACCAAATGGATGATGAAATGCTCAAAGAAATCAAGGAAGCTAACAAATGTTACAGTGCAGTAATAATAATGGGTGATTTCAACTACCCCGGTATCGACTGGGTCAGTGTCACATCAGGACATGCTAGGGAGATAAAGTTCCTAGATGAAATAAATGACTGCTTCTTGGAGCAGCTGGTTCATGAACCGACCAGAGGGGAAGCCATATTAGACCTAATCCTTAGTGGAACACCAGATCTAATGCAAGAGAAAGTTGTTGGGGCCACTTGGCAATAGTAATCATAGCATGATCGCCTTTGATTTAAATTAGTGGAGGAGGGATAGTAAGGAAATCCACAGTACTACCTTTTAACTTTCGAAAGGGAGACTATGATAAAATGAGGAACACAGTTAAGAAAACACTAAAAGGAGCAGTTGCAAAGGTTAAAGACGTACATCAGGCTTGGCTGTTGTTGAAAAATACTATCTTGGAAGCCCAGACCAGCTGTATTCCACACTTTAAGAAAAGTGGAAGGAAGTCCAAAAAACTGCCATCATGGTTTAAAGGTGAGGTCAGAGAGGCTGTTGTTGCCAAAAAAGCATCTTTCAGGAAATGGAAAAAAGAGCCAAACAATGAAACCTGGAAACAGCACAAGCACTGGCAAGTCAAATGCAAGGCATTGATAAGGCAGGCAAAGAGAGAATTTGAGAAGCAGCTTGCTGCGGAAGCAAAATCGTGAAGTAAAGACCTTTTCAAGTACATTCGTAGCAAAAAACCTGTGAGAGAGTCAGTTGGTCCATTAGATGATAGAGGGGTTAAAGGGGCACTAAGAGGCGACAAGGCGATAGCAGAGAGACTGAATGAATTCTTTGCTTCGGTCTTTACTGAGGAATATGTAGGGCTGTTACCCATGACTGAAGTGGTATTTAAAGGTGCGGAAGAATTGAAGGAAATATCGATACATCGGGAAGATGTATTACAACTATTAGATAAACTGAAGAGTAGCAAATCACCTGGGCCGGATGATATACATCCAAGGGTGTTGAAAGAACTGAAATACAAGATTGCAGACTTGCTATTAGTAATCTGTGAATTATCATTAAAATCATCTCTAATACCTGAAGATTGGAGGATTGCCAATGTAACACCAATTTTTAAAAAGGGTTCCAGGGGAGATACGGGAAACTACAGACCGGTGAGCTTGACATCAGTACCGGGAAAAATGGTAGAAACCATCATAAAGAACAAAATTACTCAGCATGTAGATAGTCATGACCTAACGGGAGACAGCCAACATGGCTTTAGACAAGGAAGATCTTGTCTTACTAATCTGTTATGTTTTTTTGAAGGAGTGAATAATCAGGTGGACAAAGGTGAGTCGGTTGATATTGTGTATCTGGACTTTCAGAAAGCCTTTGACAAGGTCTCTCATGAGAGACTTTTGGCAAAACTAAAGAGTCTTGGGATAGGAGGCAGTGTACTATTGTGGATCAGGAACTGGTTAAAAGATAGAAAGCAGAGGGTAGGGCTAAATGGCCAATTTTCCCAATGGAGAAAGGTGAATAGTGGTGTACCCCAGGGATCTGTGCTGGGTCCGCTGCTTTTTGACATATTCATAAATGACCTGGAAAGTGGAATAACGAGTGAGGTTATCAAATTTGCAGACGATACAAAACTATTTAAAGTTGTTAAAACCCAAGAGGATTGTGGAAAATTGCAAGAGGATCTTGATAAATTGGAAGACTGGGCATCAAAATGGCAGATGAAATTTAATGTGGACAAGTGCAAGATTATGCACCTAGGGAAGAACAACCCGAACTATGGTTACACGATGCAAGGTTCCACATTAGGAACCACCACCCAGGAAAAAGATTTAGGCGTCATTGTGGATACCATGTTAAAACCCTCAGCCCAGTGTGCAGCGGCGGCCAAGAGAGCAAATAGAATGCTAGGTATGATAAGGAAAGGAATGGAAAATAAAACAAAAGATATTATAATGCCTCTATATCGTTCCATGGTGAGACCGCACCTTGAATATTGTGTGCAATTCTGGTCGCCGTATCTTAAAAAGGATATAGTGATTTTAGAAAAGGTTCAGAGAAGGGCCACTAAAATGGTAAAGGGGATGGAAGGATACTCCTATGATGATAGGCTAAAAAGGTTAGGGCTCTTTAACCTGGAAAAGAGACGGCTGAGGGGAGATATGATAGAAGTCTATAAGTTAATGAACGGAGTGGAACGGGTAAACTTAGATCGATTGTTTACCTTATCAGAATATAGAAAGACTAGGGGACATGCAATGAAGCTACAGGATAAACTATTTAAGACTAATAAAAGAAAATATTTTTTCACTCAATGTGTAATCAAACTCTGGAATTTGTTACCGGAGGATGTAGTAAAGGCTGTTAGTGTAGCTGGGTTTAAAAAAGGTTTGGACAAGTTCCTGGAGGAAAGGTCCATAAACCATTATTAAGAAGGGACCCAGGATATCAATGCTTGAACCAATACCAGCATTGTGGAACCTGTGTCCCTTGGGGAAACTGCTAGGTACATATGACCTAGATTGGCCACTGTTGGAAACAGAATACTGGGCTTGATGGACCTTGGTCTGACCCAGTATGGCATATCTTATGTTCTTATAACCGAAGTACTCAGCACCTATGTGGGGGTATGAGCAGCTTGGGCTCGGCTACCAATGTCCCTCTGAATCCTTGGAGGTTGAGCAGTCCTCCCTGTGTAGCATCTTGGAAGGGTACTCACGCAGCCTGCCATCGCATCGCAAAGGGTTCCAACTTTGATGCACGTGGGCCTTTTCGCGGTGCTTGGTCCGAGCAATCTGTGATGTCGATGGGGGACAATTCAGCTCCCTCCAACATTGCCCCCATCAGCTTCATCAGACATGTTCCAGTATATTCTCCATCGATAACTGCTTCTCCCCTTTGGGGGGTACTTAATTGCTTTCATTTTTCCTGCCTGTCATTGTGTTCTTTTTTTATTGTTTTTTTCTCCTTTTGTATTTTCAACTTCCAACCCAGTGGCACTGTCGGTGCCTGATCGGGCTCTCAACCATTGAGCAGTTTGATTTTGCCATGGCTATTTTTTCAGACATGTCCCAAAAAATGACCAGTGGGTTAGAGGCCGATCGATGACCGATGGTCCGGGGCGTGTGGGTGCTCGGCTCCGATGGAGCTCGAGAAGCCCTCGACGTCGACATCTCTTCAACATCCTGAACGACCTTCGAAGGCATAGAGGCCAATAACGTCAATGTCAAAGATAATGGATCAAGCTATGGAGTGCCGGACAGAGTTTCCCACTGTTTTCCAAGACCTCTCCTTGTCATCTGCAGGCACAAATTACAAGAAGAGGGCTGATGATTGGGTCCTAGGCACTGGAAGCACCCATTGTGCTTGTCTGTGACGGAGATGGTCCAGGCACACTTGGTGCACTTCTTAAACCCACTGGTTGGTATTTGGGACATGTCTGGAAAAAAAGCCATGTCAAAAATCAAAAGGCTCAATGGTGGAGAGTCCAATCAGGGTACTGTCAGTGCCACTGGGTTGGAAGCTGAAAATACAAAAGGACAAAAAAAAAAAAAAAAGGAAGAACATGATGACAGGCACGAGAAATGAAAGCAATTAAGTACCCCCAAAGAGGAGAAGCAATTACCGACAGAGACGTACTAGAACATGTCCATGGAGCTCTGCAGAAAATGAAAGACTGAAGATGATGGTACCACAGGTGGGAAGGAGGTGCAAAGGCGCAGTGGAGCCTCCCAAAAGCTTCCAATAGAAGCTGGGGAGCATTCATGCACCGGACTTTGTTGGGGAAGTCACCCATACGTGAAGACTTACTTCCTGCTTGTCAGTGGAGAAACAATATATCACATCACACACTATACGTTCACTATTATGCCCTTGTCTTAATCATTAAAAACACAGTACAAACATTTGCAGCACTGAGACCAGCAGGATACAATGTTTGCAAGGTATAAATCCATTTTGACTCCAATTGAAGAAGACGTCTATTTCTATCCCCACCTCGTATTGAGGGAGGAATGTGATCCATAACTATAAAACAACAAAGATGAAACACACAAGTGTATGATCTAAACAGTGTTGCACCAACAGAGCCGGCCCTTTCTCATGTTGTAAGCTATATTGGTGTTCATTCATTCTCACTTTCAAAGGTCTTGTAGTCTTGCCGATGGTAATATTTACCACAAGGTCACTGAACCTGATTAATGACAAAGTTCGCCCAGTCTGTGGATTCACAAAACAATATGCTTCAATCATATTTTCACAAGATTTACAACTCCCACATTTTAAAGTGGCCACACATCACAGGAGCCTTATCCTCTAATTTAAAGCTGGATATCAGAGGGACTGAAAAGTTCCTTCAAATGTTTACTTCTACTGTAAGCAAAAAGCAACAGTTGTTGAAAACGTCATGCAGCTGTAATATAGACCAATGCTTCTTAATAATCAACAAGACTTTACCTGCTGAAGTAGAATTACAAACACAAATCAAAACATTCTCTGCACCACTTCCCTCTTTTTCATCCATTAACAACATTTCTCTATTTTTGTAAAGTGCTCTAGTGTAAGCCGTTTTCACCACAGAGAAAGGATAACTTCTTCGTGAAAGTTTGTCTCCAAGCTTTTTACCTTGTATTCAGCCTCATTAAAACAAATGCATTTAGAACACATCATCTGTGAAATGGATAAACTTTCTTTTAAATATTTGGTACAACAGCTGTCATACCACAAAAATGAACTGCGATCAGTTGATTTAGTATAAACCGAGGAATGAAAACATGTCTCAGTTTGCGTTATATCTACATCCAAAATATATATATTTCCTTTGCATTAACAGTCATTTCAAATTGTAAACTTGCCATGCAGCTGTTAAGTCAGCCATACAACTCTTGACATTTTTGTATTATGGATGGGTTAATTGGAACAATTGCATCAATATATTTCTTACATAAATAAATATAAGACTGAGGACTGACAATGTTGTTTCTCAAATGCTTCCATGTATAAATTGGCTAATGAAGGGGCAAAAGAAGCACCCGTCGCTACCCATTTGCAGCTTCTTTGAACTTATTTGTTTTGGGTGCGATTAAGATGGTCTACCCTTCTTTACACTTCCGCACGATGGGATGGTTTGATTTTGCTGTCACCTGCAGTTTCCTCACACATTTCATGTTTTCTTTCTTCTTTTTTATATTTGGTCTAGAGATGTTTGTAGTAGTCTACAGGCTTTTCCACCACCAAGCATAGGTTTGAACCTTATTAGATGGTGACACAATATGGTGGGGTTTTGAGTGCTTCATTAAATATGGTTGTGGGTTTCATAGTTTTTTTTAAATAGTGTTTTAATGGTGGTTTTATTCGCTTTTTATTTGTTCTTTTACATGTTTCTAAGTCTCCACCACTTAGAAACTTTGACTTCCCCTTGTATCTCTTAGTTGTATGTGGCTGAAACGATAGTATGTGTGACTGTGGTATATAAGTAACTACTTTTTTTTTCCCAATCCTTTTGCATTGGTATGGATTGGATACCTCATTGTAAGTGTTTTTATAAGATTTTTTTATACATACAGTTTTTGTAGGCCATTCTTGGTTGGTATATATGAAGCTTGACATTTATGATTGCACTGTATGCAATATTGTATTCAGTGATGTGATTAATAAGACCCAGGATATTTGTTTTTAATTCATTATTTTATTTTTAGTCCATCTTTTAAATTGCGCATTTTTTGGTGAACATATTGGTTTTATGTTCTTATTTATGGCTTTGTTTTCTATGTTGCTGCAGATTGTATCTCGCATTATTGTGGAGGATCAATTTTACCATATTGCTTCATACATGTTAGATTTGCCCCCGATGAAGGAGTTTGGCCGAAACATGATCAGCTGTTTTTAAAAAGTGCCGTCAAGTCAATGCTGACTCTTGGCAACCCAGTAGCCCCTAGAATTTCTTGGCAAAGTTTGATCAGAAATAGATTGCGAGGCCTTTTCTTCCAAGGCAATGGAGGGTAAAGTGACTTGCCCATGGTCACAAGGAATGCCACTGAGAAATTAACTCAGATCTCTTGGGTGTTAGGCTGTTGCTCTAACCACTAGGCTACATATTAAAATTGTCCCTATTTATTTGACTGGTCTTGTTTGATCACCACTTTGTGCATTTGGTTTATATCACCTTTTTGTGATTTTCTTTTTTAGAAAATTGTAGGTGCCACGTTCATCAATTTGGATATGTGAAAATAACGGTCAAACAAGTTGAAGGCAAGACCTTTTAATTGGACTGTCACCTACAACTTGTTTGGTTGACCTTTATTTGCACATGAATTAATGTATAATAGAAGCTTGTTACCTATTCATGATTTGCACACAAGCAGCAAGAGAGAGAAACAAAATTCAGCTGAGATCATTATTATTCATCTGTGATCACCAGGGAGGAAGCCACACCTTTAAAGTAATATTTAATATAAAAAAATAATAATCACAGCTACAGGAAACGGTCAAAAACTGCATGTAGCAGCAGCAGCAAAAAAAAAAAATCACTTATGATTAAAAGAAAGACATCTTTCATTTCTGTGGAAAGCTGCAAACTCTTTGTAAGCCATGAAAACTTCCAGAGTCTGCATGAAAACACACAGTTACATGAGGTGCTTTGATGATATTTCAAGTGTCAGATTTTGTTTCGACTTTACAAAGCATACATACATTTCCTGTAAGGTGGAAGACAGAGTCTGTGTGTGCCTGGCTAAGGTTCTCTCTGTTACAAACACCAGAACAGAAAGGGACTCTCAGCCCAGTCAGAGTTCCAACAATGGCTGCAGCGAATCCAGATCTAAGGCAGCTATAGAGACTGGACTTCCTTGTGGCATGGTCCCACAAACAAAGCAAAGCAAGAGGCTGAACTCTTCACTCCAAAACCACTTTTCCTCCTGCTGCCTCCAGCGCTGCTTTTATCTTCTCTGCTTCATCTTTTAAAACATTTGTCTTGATCTCCTGTGGAAGAGATTCCACCAGTTTCTTTGCCTGTCAGACAGATATATGAGATAAACAGAAGAGTTATGGTAATATGGGGAAGAGAAGGGAGGAGCACAGAGGAATTGTTATGGAGATTGTTGCCCACTTTAAAATTCCTATAATAATGATAACACATATCCCTAATGCACACCCTGCAGAACAGAGAAACTTGTTTCAATGCAGATATCTCATGCATCTCAAAAAAAGTTCTAGAAATCCTCAATTGCAACACTGAAAGTAAAGCTCACAATCACAGTGGAAAGATGATTCTCCTCTTATTTTCCACTGTACACCAGTACATTTCAGAAGAAAAGATTCTGATGTGGAAATTCCGGAATCTGCTGCCAAACTCACTCCCCTTTTTTCCTCTTATACCAAGCAAACCCCTCCAGAAAAGGACCTTGCTCACACACAGTACAGTCCTAGAAGGGTAACAAAGTGCAGGGGATGCTCGGCATTTATTAATTTATAAATATTTATCACCTGCCAATCCAAAAAAATCAATCTCCAAATGGACATGATAGGGCAAAAAGAAGTATCACAATCTAAAGAGGCATGTGGCATGTCCAGAGGTGCCTTGATGGTTAAAAAAAAAAAATGAGAGTAAATGGAGCTCAAGAAGAGCCTGGAAGGGAGATTCTTAGAGGTTATATATTTCTGTTTCTAGACAGAGTGGAGACCAAGAAAAGGGGCTGCAGTCAAAGACCCTGACACACTACTGTGTGCATTATAACTTCTGTGCACTGTGTGGGCTTCGGGAACATGTCAACCCTCTCACCTGCACTAAATTGAGACCTTGTACATAACTCTTCACCTCCTTGATCAATTTCACTTTATCTGCTGCATTCATCTCTGTTAGTTTCACAGTGAAGTGAGATTTTTCCTTCTTCTGGGGAGCATCTTCCTCTTCCAAGGCAAGCTGGAACTCAGACATAAGAGACAAAGTTCAGTCACTTTCCCTCCCCACTCCATCTGTTCAAGCCCAGTATTCCCAGAGTTAGAGGATTCCTTACTTCAACACAAACTCTAGAGAATAAATCAGGATATGTATCACCACCAAAGCTTCTTTGAGGCTCTGTACAAATCTATAGCTGGAAACATAAGGTCTCTAATTCAAAAGCATCTCTCTTACAAATCTTGCTATTTTAAATCTACATTTCCGCAGTGATGCTTCTCCATTGCAGCTCAGATCTAGCTGTCGCTCAGCTATGGGAAAGGTTAATGTAAACACAGATTATGTAATGGCATTAGTGGTAGTGTCAAGCAAGCTGAAGCCAATCTCAAGAACTATATACAAGAAGAAACAGTCCCCCGCTTTGCCATCTTGTTGTCGCATAAAACAGAAATTACCTGAGCAGCTGACTGGACACTTGATCCTGGCATCACCGCTCCCATCTGCATCATTCCCATATTCTCTATTTTCAGTGTTTTCTACAGGGAGGAGGAGAGGGAACGGTTAGTAGAACCATAAGGCTAGTAAAGCACTTCAAACCCACATCCTCCATCCCTCGGAGCTACAGAAAAGTCTTATGGGGGAAGACACTGCAAGAACAGTGCCCTCACTTCCCAAGACAATCCAATTGTAGCCTTATTCTCAGAGCAAAGTAAAGAACTATTTGCACCTTCAGCAAGTCATTCAGTTCAGCAATTTCGAGCAGAGTCAGGCCAGCAATTTCGTTCACCAGCTGCTGGATCTTTGGGGGGTATTCCTTGGGCCTAGTGTCCAGAGGAGGGCTAGCCAATACTTCATTTTTCTGCTCACAGCTCATCCTCACCATTCTGACAGAACAGAGTTTTAGCAGCTGTTGCCTTGACATAGAAACAAAGATGTGATGCACATACTGGCCAGAGTAAGAAGAACCAAACACCCCCAGGCTCTATACCTGAGGAACAGGCGATTATAAGAGACCAACCAACAGATTACAAATCCAAACGGTAACTACTCTCAGTACATATCAATTCTCTATATACCTTATTGGAGTTTTTGGAACTCATCTGCCTCATGAAACTCTATTAGATGCTGCATTCCTCTGCCAAGCCAGGGTCTCAGTATATAAGCGCTTAAGGTGCACCACAAAGCATCCAATGATATAGGACTGGGTCCTAGGGAGCCAGGGCTGATTGACAAATGACCCTTCTAGATCTAGAGCAGGGTTCTCAAAATACACCTAGCCGGTAAGGGTTTCAGAATAAGTACAATGAATATGCATTAGAAAGATTTGCATGCCCTGCCTCATGCATAGACATTCTGATTATCCTGAAAACCTGACTGAGGACTGGGTTCAGAACCCCCGCTCCAGACTCATCTCCACGCACCCACCGCTCAGTGGCCCACTAGTTTTGTATTTGGTGCCACCAAGCGATTGAAGGCTACATTTCAGCCAGGAGCTGTACTAATCTCAAAGCCTGTGAATTCAGCATTACTCCCTTAGGTCAAGAACAACTCGTAAATAAAACCTGCCCCCTTCCACGGATTATTACCCCAATCTTGCTACCTGTGCACGATGCGGAGCCTCGAGCAGGCCCGACCCAAGTAACTAACCAACAGCATGACTACTCCCAGAAGAGACGGAAACCAGCCTAGCGGCTATCCACGCTCGTCTCGACCCAAAGGACGAGGACGCTCTTTCTCCTAGATCTCGCTGGTCTGATCTGAGGACACTCTAGCTCTCCTGGCTCCGATCTCAATCTATTGGCGACGCTCTCTTCCCCGCGCTCGCTGGCCCTTTGCTCCCAGGCTGCGACGCTCTCTCTCTTTCTCTCACTGATCCTTCGCTCCCTGCGAATGCGATTCTCTAGAGATTACCACCTTTCTCGTATTCACCATCACCTCTATTTCTTCGGCTCTCACGCCTTGTGGTGATACTAAGCGGGGAGTACAATAATCTTTCTTAAACCTAATTTGTTCCAGGCTTAGCACGTCTTTGAATAAAAGTAATGGCAGGAGAACGTGCTTATATACAATGAAGGGTGCAGATTCATGCCAAATAGATTTGATCGTCCATTTTCCCCGTTCATGACACGTGGTTGCTCTGACTTTGTGCCCGTGCTGCTCCCTGTTCTACCATTGTGGGCAGAAATTTAGGAGGGATTACAGGATTCACCATCAACCTGCATTTTCTTCAGCTCCAGGCAAGTGCCCTAGTTCTACCCCAATAAGGTGAGGTTACTTACCTGTAACAGGGGTTCTCCAATGGACAGCAGGATAAGTTAGCTACACAGAGCAATCTGATCGGACAGCACCATAGACAGAAGTGCTCTTCAGAACTCAGAAACACAAAGCCTAACATTTGCTAGTAGCCCTACACACCAGCCCACCCTTAACTAGGCCAGTGTGTCCCAAGTCATGTCCAAGGTAGGCAGGCATCTAGGGGAGGTGGGCAGGTATGTGTGGCTGACTTATCCTGCTGTCCACAGAGTACCAAATCACCTGGACCAGATGGCATATATGAAAGGGTATTGAAAGAACTGAAATATGAGATTGCAGACCTACTATTAGTAATCCGTGAACTTCAACTGTAGTACCTGAAGAATGGCCAAGGTAATGCCAATATTTAAAAAGGGTTCCAGAAAACTACAGACCTGTGAGTCTGACATCAGTATTAAACAAAATAGTAGAAACCATTATAAAGAACAAAATTACTGATGTATATAGTCATGGTTTAATGGGAAAAAGCCAACATGGATTTAGCCAAGGGAAGTCTTGTTTTACTAATCTGTTATATTTTTTTTTCAAGGTGTGAATAAACAGGTAGACAAAGGTGAGCCGGTTGATAGTGGATCTGGATTTTCAGAAAGCCTTTTACAAGGTCCTTCATGAGAGACTCTTGGCAAAATTAAAAAGTCATGAGATTGGAGGCAGTGCAGTATTGTGGATTAGAATCTGGTTAAAAGATAGAAGGCAGAGAGCAGGACTAAATGGCCAATTTTCTCAATGGAGAAAAGAAAAAGCAGTGGGCCTAGCACAGATCCCTGGGGTACTCCACTATTTAAACATATACATGCCCTGGGAATGGGAATAATAAGTGAGGTGATCAGATTTACAGATGACACAAAATTATTCAAAGTTCTTAAAACCCAAGAGGATTATGAAATTTCAGATGACCTTGATAAATTGGAAGACTGGACAGCCAAATGAGAGATGACATTTAAGGTGGACCAGTGCAAAGTTCCTTATTGTCCTTCCAGTCCAGTCCCACACCGGGTTAATGTACCTCTTCCAGCAGCTTGGAGACTGAGGATGTTATCTTTTGATGACACCAGTACTAATGCAGCTGGCACCACCCATCAGCCCAAGTATGCTCAGTCTCCAAGCAACTGGAGGAGGTAGTGAGCCAGTATGCTGGACTCACTGACGGGGCAAATAAGGAGCATAGTTTAACTTTGTCTTGTTAATTTCTTTAAGTTCCTTCATCGCCAGGGGTTGTATTTGGTTAGAGTTTGAAAGAAAAAAACCAAACTGGCAGTGGAGTGATGGCCCCCCCCCCCCCCCCCCAGTTCTTTGGGGCGTTGTTTCGGGGGCTAACCTACATCCTGGGCCACTGGCAGCTCCTAGACCTGTCATCGGATGAGGAGCCAGCAAACCGATGCAGCACAGAGCAGGCAGACAATTCCCAGGGGCCCCTTGACGCCAAAGCTGGGGTTGCAGGCTGAGAGCGAGGGAGAAAAAGCAGTGCACAAGTAGCCGAAGGCTCCACAAGAAGAAGAGGCAGCATTTGGAGGTAATTGCCTGTGTCGGGGGCATTATTTAGAGCTGGGAGGGTTAGCGCAATACATTTCACCAGCAGCTCGGCTTGCTTGGGAAAGGCCTCGAGCCATGGGGTGAGCAGTTGTTCAGCTGCACGGGAAAGAAAAAAAACAGCACCTTTCTTTATCTCGCTTGCTCAGGGCCTGACACTGCAACTTGTTTTTCCCACCTAATTTCTCCCACAGTGGGTCAGGGGAGAAACAGGGACATTGCCTAGGCTCTCCTAATTAATTAAAAACAATAAAAAAGATAGGGCTGTTTTAGGTGGTTTTAATTTATTTTGTTTTCATTTCTCTGATGAGGGGAGGGGGTGTTTCCCTGTAGCCTCATAGGGTCAGAGGCAAATCTAGAGCTAATCCACAGATGATTTTTTTTCACCCATGCTGGCCAGACCACAGTGCCTGGTGTGCGGGATCCGGTAGGGAACGATCTCAGATATGGGCAATTACCAGGGATGTGTGCAAGAGGCCATCACACTGGAGCAGACATTGCAGGGCAAGGCAAGGCAGGAGAGGATTTCCTCTCCATCTCGGGAGGCACAGGACTTCTTGGGGTCCATGCTTCCAGCACACAAGATGACTTCCTGCGTCCTGGCCATTCCTGGACCCTCCACATCACAAAGCCTAGGAAAGGGGGGCTCCCAGGGGTTTTCTCACCAGAGTTTGTCCTACCTCTCCATAAGGCGTTCTGCTTGCACCAGCAGGGATCAGCAGGTGGTTCCTCGGCACTGGAGCGCAGTACCAAAATAATGGCAGACACAAAAGAGCCGGGGATGGTGCCTTCAAAGAGGGCTAAGCCCACAGAGCAGTGGCAAGGGTAATCTCTGGAGGGGAAGGACCTGGACACAAAGTTAGACTTTGAGGGTAAAGAGTTGGAAGAAAGAGAAATCCTGGAACAGGAGGATCAGGCACGGATTGCTGGCACTCATCATGGAATACCTTAAGGCCCTTAATATGCTCACTAGCCTACCAACAGAAGACGAGCTGCTAGAAGACCTACTGCTTCAAGCAGTACAGAAGACGCAGAAGGTTTTCCCAATGCATAGAGTGGTCAAGCAGAAGATCCAGGATGAGTAGGATCTGCCAGAGGCTGGCCTTAGCGGGATGAGGACCATGACACACCTGTATCCGTTGCCAGATCAGGATCATGAGCTGTTTTGGTCCCCTAAGGTGGACGCAGCTGTTTCAGCAGTTACCAAGAAGACGATGATCCTGGTAGAAGATAGTGCGACACTCAAGAATGTCCAGGATAGGAAGTTAGACACCTAGTTAAAGCAGGCCTTTGCTATCAATGCTCTCTCGATGCAGGCTTCCATTTGTGGGGCCTGGATCACTAGGGCCTGCTTCCGCTGGTCACAATGGGGTCAGCAACCGGGGGAGCCAGCGATGGACCAGTCGGGAAGGCAGCCAAATTGGAATCGGGAGCTGCCTATCTCGTGGATATTCACTACGATCTCATTAGAGGACACTCTAAAGGCATAGCTTTGGTCGTAGAGGCTTGCCGCTACCTTTGGCTACAAAACTGGGTTGGGGACAGTGTCTCCAAGTTCTTCTCAGCAAGCTCCCCTTTAGAGGGAAACTTATTTTCGGTGAGGAGCTAGACAAGTTGGTCAAGGACTTGGAAGAATCCAAAAGGTAGATGTCTGCCTGAGGATAAGCAGAAACAGAGCCGCAACCCACTCACGACTTGAGACCAGGCACAGGACTTCAGATGTTTTCATATAACATGCTTTACCCCTTACCAGAGGGAAAAATTCCCCCCCAGAGGACAGGGGTTTCAAGGGTCTCGAAGAGCAAGCAGAGGATTTGCCACCACCTCGTCCTCGGGACCCAAGAAATCCCAATGAAGCGAGGGGGCCCAGGTGGCAGCCTGTGGGAGGTAGGCTACAGGAGTTCTACTCTGTCTGGGTCCAGATTACTTCCAACCAATGGGTACTAGAGGTCATCCGGAGAGCAATGCCCTTGAATTGGCTCATCTGGTGGGCAACTCCTTCATTCAGTCTCCCTGCAAAGCACAAGGCAAGGCAGCAGCGGTAAGAGACACCTTGACATGGCTTCTGCAGCTAAGGACAATGGTGCCTGTTCCCCGAAACCAGTACGGCTGTGGTCAGTACTCCACTTACTTCGTGGTGCCAAAAAAGGAAGGTTCCTTTTGCCTGATCCTTGATCTCAAGCGAGTGAACTGTTGTTTGTGGGTTCCACATTTTCACATGGAGACGTTGTGATCCGTCTTAGTATCAGTAAGAAGAGGGAGGTTTTTAATGTCTCTCGATCTAACTCAGGCATATCTGCACATCTCCATACGACCAGACCACCAGCAGTTCCTCCAGTTTGCAGTATCGATGAGGCATTTCCTGTTTCGGGCTTTGTCGTTCAGATTAGCAACAGCACCTTATACCTTCACCAAGGTCATGATGGTGGTGGTAGCAGCAGCGCCACGCAAGGAAGGAGTTCTGGTACACCCGTACCTCGACAACTGGCTGATATGAGCAAAGTCCAGAGGCGAAAACAAGTGAGCAGTGTCACAGGTGGTACAGTTCCTGCAAAGTCTTTGTTGGGTGGTCAACGTGGCCAAGAGCCATTTGGTCCTGTCTTAGGAGCTAGAGTACCTGGGAGCGTGCTTCGACACCCAAATGGGGAGAGTCTTCCTGCCGGAACAGCAGGCGCAGGGGCTACGTTGATTAGTGCGCCAGTTTCTAAGGATGACAGAGCCAAAGACCTGGCATTCTCCATGGACTAGCAAGATTGCGTCAGCCACACCTGGTGACGTCCTTTGGGCGGCGCCATATGGAAGTGCTCTCTAGCTCAGAACTCTGAGCCTGCCCAGGTAGCCCACCTCCACACCCCGCCCCTAGCTGGGTCAGTCTTCTTCCTTCCACCTTGCCAGCAAGACGGACCCTGCTCTCCTACACCTTGTTTTTTTATTTATTTCTTTGTTTGTTTTACTGTTAATTCATCCGGATTCATGCCCAAATCTATATTTAAGAAATGCCCGCGATGCGGACACAGAACTTACACTTCGCACGGATGCACTCGCTGTGGGGGCTCCTCATCTGATGCCAGCAGGAAAAAAGGGCAGCATCCAGCCTCTGAAACGGTCCCCCGAGGCGCCGCCAGCCCTCCGCCGGCTCAGGATGTGCTCGAAAGGGCCTCCATCCCCAGCTGTGCCACCGAAACTACTATTTCTGCTCCTGCCGGGACCGCGGCCCGGGAAGTGCCCGATAGGGCCTCCTTCCCCAGCCAGGCCTTGCCGACGACCTCCCCCGCCGCTACAAGCCACGGCATCTCTGAGGTAAGGCCTGCTCCAACCCCTGCGAGGACCATTATCCGCAGGACAGCAGACCCAGAGGGTATTGGGCCGTCTCCCCCTTCCCCTCGGGGCCATGTGGAGCCCTGCAATGGCGCCCGGGAGAAATCCTCCGAACGCACGGATCAGTCCTCCAGCTCCGCCCACTGTCGGCATAGCATCCACGCAGCCGACGCTTCGGGTAGGTCCGCCCACGAAAGCTCCGCCCACCGTTTTAACTCAGCGGGCTTCCTCCTTGCATCAGGACTTAGAGCTCCGGACACTGTCCTCTCTCCTGGCGCCGCAGCGAGTCCGGACGGCGTTTCCTCCAACCATGAACGCTGGCAGCATAAAAGGGGACACAAGCACCGACGGCAGCATAAGTGCAGAAAAAATCACAGAAGCCATTCCAGCACTTCTGACTCTTCTGTGGGCAGCCTCGAGCCAGCATATAAGAAACAGTGCAGGCATAGGCACCACGGGGCCAGCAAAGGGCATTCTACCTCCTCTAGCAGGAGCCGCCAGGTGAGGTCTTGCAGCCATGCCACTGACTCGCCAATAACTCTGCTATATTGAAGCTACTGACACAATTAGTCCAGCAGACCGCACCCCCCCCCCTACTGCTTCAAGATCTACCCCCTCTGCGGGTCCCGCTGCCAGAGCTCCCTCACAGAACCAGCGGACGCACTGCCTCTCTCTCTCACCAACCCCTCCCTGGACAGCAGTGCTGAAGAGCGGGAAATCGAAGCCGCTGTGGGCTCCGTTTCCAAAGATGGAATTGCACCAGAGGGCAGACTCTCTCCAGAGCCGGAAGGGCCCCCTCCACCCCCGGAAGACCAGTCCTACCCCAGATTCCTGCAAAAGGTGGCAACCGCCCTGGCCCTGACTTCACCCGAGCAAGCCGAGGAACCTGACCCGGAAATCCTGAAGTACCTCACTGCGCCCAAGCCTTCTTTTTCTCTACCAATGCACCGCAAGCTGCGAGACGACTACCTCAAGGTGTGGCAGAAGCCCGCCTCAGGACGCCCATTTTCCAGAAGACTGGACTCAAAATACCAAATCCAATCCACACCAGGATTCATGGTAGCACAGCTACCGCATCAATCCATCGTAGTCTCCTCTGCACTGAAAAGGATTAGGTCCTCTCGAACACATGCTAACCACCCGCCTGGGCGAGATCAGAAATTACTTGACGAGATAAGCATCGCTCCCTGGAAGACCTTCTTGCCTAACGCCAGAATCGCCTCTCATCAGTTCCAACACATCCTGTTCCAGGACACCTGCGTGGCGAACATAAAGAATGCCATCACAGCCCTTCCTAAGGACACGCAAACGTTGATTGCCAGCTCACTCGCTGATTTATCAGAGTGTAGCAAACATCTGGCTAGCACAGCCTTCGATGCCTTCGACACCTCTGTCCGGACCGCTGGCACCGCGATATCTGCCAGGCGATGGGCATGGCTCAGAGCCTCCGCCCTGAGTGAAGACACACACGACAAGATCGCGGACGGCCCCTGCTCGGGCAACTCGCTATTCGGAGAAAAAGTCATAGATGCAGTCAATGTTATGAAGGAACATTGTACCACCCTCCAGACCTTGGCAGAAGAAGGATTTGAGCGCCGCAGCGCCCCTCAGAAGGGCAGCTACCAGCGGAAAACCTACAATGGTGCCAATGGCTACAGCTCTAGCAAGAGATACCCCCCCCCAACCGGAAGTGGCAAGCTCCAAAATACAAGTCTAACTCTTACCAAGGAACCTCTACCCAGCGGCAGACCCAGAGGGACCGCAGACAGAAGAAGGGCACCAACATTCCGGCAACCAAAGGAGCCTCCTCCTTTTGACACATCTCCGCAGGCGCCCGCCCGGATAGGGGGGTCGCCTGTCACGCTTCCTACAGGAGTGGGAGAAGATATCTACCGACTCCTGGGTCCTACGAGTCATCCACGAGGGGTTCCGTTTGCGGTTTTGCACGCCACCCTGCCAGAACAGCAAACCATCCAGCATTATCCCTCCGCACCCTCAACTTCCCATGGCAACAGAGATAATACACCTCCTCGAGTCTCACGCAATAGAGGACGTGCCTCCCTCCGAGATCAACTCTGGGTTCTACTCCAGATACTTCCTCATTCCAAAGAGGACAGGCGGATGGCGCCCTATCCTCGACCTACGCAAACTGAACAAGTTCATCATCAAGGAGAAGTTCAGGATGTACTCTCTCAACGCCTTTCTTCCCCTGATACAACCCGGCGAAGTCATGGCGTCCCTGGACCTGCAAGAAGCCTACACCCATATCCTCATCCACAAATCGCACAGGAGGTTCCTTCGCTTCCAAGTGCTAGGGCAGCACTACCAGTACAGGGTTCTCCCCTTCGGCCTCTCCCCAGTGCCTCGGGTCTTCACGAAGTGCGTAGCCGTTGTCGCAGCGCACCTCCGCAAGCTCGGGATGTCTGTCTTTCCCTACCTGGACGACTGGCTCTTCACAGCACCCCCAGCCCAGGAGTTACTGACATCCCTGCAGAAAGCAACAGCAATAATCACTTCTCTGGGATTTGTCATCAACTACAACAAATCACATCTACAACCATCCCAACAGCTCAAATTCATTGGAGCGGTAATCGATACACGGACATCAGATACGCTCTTCTAGCGTTCCTCCCGCACCTGCGGGACAAATCCATTCTCATACAAATGGACAACCAGGTAGCCATGTTCTACGTGAACAAGCAAGGAGGGACTGGCTCACGCCCCCTCTGCAACGAGGCGACAGCAATATGGTTCCTAGCCGCAGAGAACGGCTGCAAGCTACGGGCCTCCTACCTACCTGGGGACATGAATACCCTGGCAGACAAACTCAGCAGGCAGCTGCAATTTCACGAATGGTCACTCTCACAGGAGGTGACGAATGTACTCTTCCACCGGTGGGGGACCCCGTCGGTAGACCTCTTTGCCACAGAATTGAATGCGAAATGCCCCCTGTTCTGCTCCAGACACCCAGCACCCAACAGGCTGGCGGCGGATGAATTCGACGTGTACTGGGGGGAGTGGTCTCTAGTGTACGCCTTCCCGCCGACCCCCCTCATTCCAGTAACCTTGCAATGGATCATCCAGGACAAAGCGCACGTCATCCTGGTGGCTCCCTACTGGCCGCGGCAGATGTGGTTCTCGCTCCTGCAACGTCTGGCCCACGGGGATCCGGTACGCCTCCCCCCCAGAGAGGACCTGCTGACGCAGAACGGAGGCAGCACGAGACACCCCAACCTCAAAGCCCTCGCGCTCACTGCCTGGAGGTTGAAAGGTTGAGCCTCTCGGCTCTCCACTTGCCTTTGGAAGTGCAAGACGTCGTCCTTGCAGCCCGTAGACCGTCCACCAGAAGGTTCTATGGCTTAAAGTGGAAGAGGTTCTCCATCTGGTGTGCACAACAAGGCCTCGACCCCACCTCTTGCCCTGTCGCACAAGTTCTCCAATATCTCAGCGTTTTGTCTGAAAGCGGACTCAAGACCCAGTCCATCCGGGTGCACCTCTCTGCAATATCGGCCTTCCATGATCCTGTTGATGGTGCCAACTCCATCTCGACGCTGCCCATAACCACACGTTTCATGAAGGGGCTAGCGAACCTCAGACCCCCGGCTCCTCCCTGGGATCTTAACTCGGTGCTGCATTGTCTAATGCAGGAACCCTTCGAACCACTCCATTCTACAGGGATGAAGTTTACTTCGTGGAAAACACTGTTTCTGGTGGCCATTACATCTGCACGGAGGATCAGCAAGCTACAGGCTCTGGTGGCACCCCCTCCCCCCCATACACTCGCTTGCTCCAAGACTGGGCGTCCCTGCGGACCAACCCTAAGTTTGTTCCAAAGGTCGCATCGCCCTTCCACGTCAATCAGTCCATCGAGCTCCCCTGCTTCTTTCCGAAGCCTCACTCGTCCATCGAGGAACAACGCCTTCATACCCTGGACTGCCTCCGGGCCCTCAGAATCTACCTCCAGCGGACACGCACGGTCAGGAAGTGTGACCAGCTCTTTGTGTCTTTCGACCCGAACAGGCCTGGCCAACCCGTCTCGAAGAGGACACTTTCCAACTGGGTGGCCTCCTGCGTCTCCTTCTGCCTGGATTCACCGGACGGTCAGTCCCCGCCTAGAGTTGGCCCACACCGACTCAGAGCGTTGGCTACCTCTCTTGCAAACCTGCGCTCCGTTCCTATCTCCGACATCTGCAAAGCAGCCATGTGGTCTACTCCGCACACCTTCCAGCGTCATTACTGTCTAGACCTGCGATCAAAGGAGGACTGCGCATTGGGAACGGCTGTCCTAGCCTCCGCTGTCAGAGAAGAGCCTGACACCGCCCCAATGAATACCAGCTGAGACTCTCCACAGCCAATGACTTGGACTTCCTCATGCTTGTCTTGACTATGTCACTTTATTGTGTTTACACATGTTGCACTGTTATTGCACATTATGCACTGTTCTGCACTCTTGCACCTTACTGCACGATACTACGTTGTTGTGTTTTACTGTGTTGTTACTGCACCTTATTGCACTATACCGCACTGCTTGTATACACTTTGTTAATGCACCTTAAAGCAATGTTATTGCCTCAGTTCTACATGTTCTTGTACCTTCTTGGCTACCATTAAACTGTTTGCCCGGACATGCGTTATCTTTGCTTGTTGCACGCTCCCTCCTCCACCTGGCGCTCCGCATTGCTAGGGAGGCACCAGGTGTGGCTGACGCAATCCTGCTAGTCCATGGAGAAAGCAGAGTTACTTACCTGTAACAGGGGTTCTCCGTGGACAGCAGGATAAGTCAGCCACACAATCCCGCCCACCTCCCTGGAGGAGGTCCGCTGCACTGGCTCGCCCCTAGCCGGGAAGGCACAGCTAGGAACATACTGACCCGGCTAGGGGCGGAGCGTGGAGGTGGGCTACCTGGGCAGGCTCAGAGTTCTGAGCTAGAGAGCACTTCCGTATGGCGCCGCCCGAAGGACGTCACCAGGCTGACGCAATCCTGCTAGTCCATGGAGAATGCCAGGCCTTTGGCTCTGTCATCCTTAGAAACTGGCGCACTAATCGACGTAGCCCCTGCGCCTGCTGTTCCGGCAGGAAGACTCTCCCCACTTGGGGTAGCATAACCTTGGAGGTGGCGGCCAAAATGCTGTTAAGCTGGGCAGAAAATCATCTCCAGCCATTATTGGTGGCACACATGGCGGGAGTTGACAACGTGATGGCAGACTACCTAAGCCAGGTGCATGTCGACCCCGGCAAGTGAGAGCTCAACCTGGAGATACGTGCAGATGGGGCACACTGATCGGACCTGATGGCAATGTTTGAGATGGCTAAGCTGAGACATTTTTTCAGCAGAAGAAGAGAAAGAATGTTGGAGGGCCTGGACGCCCTAGTGCAAAAATGGAGAGATGTTTTTATGTTTTTCCCCTGTGGGCTCTCATAGGCCGGGTCGTGCAGTGGATCAAGGCTCACCGGGGTTTGGTCATTCTGATCGCCCCAGATTGGCCAAGATGCCTGTGGTATGCTGATCTGCTGCAGATTCTGGCGGACTGGCCGTGGTGACTTCCGAATCGAGAAGATCTCCTGACGTAGGGGCTGGTGCGCATGCCTCAGGTGGAACAGTTCTTGCTTACGGCATGGCTCTTGAAAGGGCATAATTGAAGACAGGCTACTCGGGTCTGGTGATATCAACCTTGCTGAAGGCAAGGAGATGGTGTATCTGTCTAGCCTATATCCGGGAATGGGGCATCTTTGAGGCGTGATGTGTGGACAGGCAGGCTCAACCTTCCACTGCTTCCATTCTGGACATCCTAGCATTCTTGCAGGCCGGTTTCGATAAGGGCCTAGTGGCTAGTTCCTTGAGGGTGCAACTGGTGGCAATTTCCTGTTATCGAGCAAGGGTCCAAAGGATAACGTCGGGTACTCACCCGGACGTAGTACGGTTCCTGAGGGCGGTAGTTCCCCTTTGTCCTCCGCAGAGGTCATTGGTTCTGCCTTGGGATCTAAACTTGGTGTTAGCAGTGCTTATTGGAGCCCTTCGAGCCACTGAGCCGGGCTTCACTGAAGGATTTGACTCTTAAGACGGTATTTCTTGTAGCGATATGTTCGGCACGCAGGATTTTGGCGCTTCAAGTTTTATCTTGCCAGGAGCAATTTCTTTCTTTCTCAAGGGAGATTGTGGTCCTGGGGTCAGTGCTTTTCTTTTTTGCCCAAGGTGGTATCAGCATTTCATTTGAATCAGTCTGTTTCCCTACCGGTTCTGGCAAACGGGGAGGAACGACTCCACCAACCCACAGTTGCGCCTCTTGGATGGGGTTAGCAATATATTTCTTACTTTTCCTAAGTGCAGAGCGAATCAGTGACGTCTGGTTTACTAGTCTGTAATTCTTACGTTGTCCAAGTGTACATCTGTACCATAACAAATGTCTACCTCATTTTTCTAATTAGCGATATGTGTGTTTGTATATTTTTCTATTTGGTTGCCTATAATAAAGTCTAATATATCTTCAGACCAGAATTCTTTCGTGGCTCATTGCCAGAATAACTTCCGAACCTTGGGCTGTATATTAGTAGCTATCTCCCCTAGACAACAACAGAGAGTCTAACTTATTTTTGTGCTACGAATATACCCGACATATGGGGGTCTCTTCCAAGGGATGAGTATTTCTGAATGTGCCTCTCAGAATTTGTGTAATCTTTCTGTTTATGCTACGGTTTTTGAAGCCAGAGAGCATTGTCTGTGAGACAGACGACAGAACCCAGATTACAGGCTCTCTGCCTTAGAGAATTCTCTAGCAGTGCCCTGTGTTTGTTTTTACAGCCTGTCTCAGCTATAGATTTACGATGGCTCACGCAGATAAGGTTGATTTGGCATTCCAGAAATTAGCTTCCCTGTGTTGGTCGAAAGATACCACTGCCGACCACATTGAAAGAATTTCTAAGTGCCTTACAACAGATATGCAAGAGCTTGTTAGGGCTGATAGCTTTTTCAGTGAGTTCCTAGACCGGCTTCTTGCTCATAAGGCTAAATTGCCGGTGGATATGGTAGCCGAACATGCCTGTGTGCTGCATATTTTCACTGACAAACTGCAGAAGGCATTATGTCACCTGCAAACTAAATCTGAATCGCTAGAGTCTGATCTACGGACAGCTCACAGCCAGATACAGTGTGCTAAGGAGACAGCTAACCAGTGTGAAAAGCAGAGTGCTGAGTTACGTCATCAAGTTGACGGACTTCAGGCGGAGGCGACCAGACGGGCTAGCAATAGTTTTTTTTTCACCAGGTACTTCTAGCCTGTGGTGTCTGCGATGCCAAGAGCTAGTGGCTCAGGTTTCCGCTCTCAAAAAGCGGGGTGAACAGGATCAAAAGGAATTGCAGTTTCTGACAGTTTGTAGAACTGAATTAGCCGCCCAAACCAAGAGGTTAAAAGCGGACGCTTCTCTTTTTGAGCAACGAGAGAGTGCTTTGATGGCTGAGCTCGATGCCACAGAGTCTGCTCTCAGTGCTGAGAGACGGCGAACAGCCGATCTGCAAAGACAGCTTGCTACTGCACGTCAGGAATGTGGGCAGGAAATACAGAGAGTTAACCTAGAAATCCAGCAGTTAAGAGCTGACTGTTTTGAATTAGCGTGCATGTCCACTTCTCAAAGTAATGAGACAGAGTACAGGGAGAATTTCAGCCCTCTCGGCTTCTCGAAGTACCAGAGGGTAGATGACGACAGGTTGCCACTGGAAACCCTGCCCAGTGTAGAACGGCAGCTTTTCCAGAACAGAGTCAGTTCTCTCCCATCAGCGCATGAGCACAGGAGAGAAACTGGGCGGAGTGAAACACCCTACTCTCGACCCCTCCCCATACAGGGAGCGGTGGAGGGGGGGGTGAGTAGTCTCCCTGGTGATGGCACACTGTACCAGCAGTGACCACCAGAGGGAGGGAGCTGAAGGGACGAAAAATTCCTTATGCTCCCGTGTCCTGCAAGGGAAACACACAAATGAAGATGCATCTGTCGCACAATTACAAATTATCAAGACCTTGCGGAGCATGGTCACTCCTTTTGAGAAAACTGGTCATGCCACCATAAATGAACATTTAGCTGCTGTCAAAGATGCCTTTCGGGCACTGAACATTACCAGGGGGGAGGACATGGTTTTGTATCTTCCATGGTCTTTTGATGTGCCTTGCCAGCAATTTATTCGGGCCATGGCAGATGATGAAAAGAAGGACATTGTCATTTTTGAACAGGCACTAAAGAAACATTATGGGCCATACCCTGATGATATTGCCGCAAAGCAGGCAGCATTTAGTATGACTCATAGGGAAAATGAAACTCCCCGAGAGTTTGCTTACAGACTTAGGCAGACTTTCTTCCAGAGTGACCCTTCCTGGGAAACAATAGAACACCATCAGGAGTTTCG
The DNA here is from genome assembly GCA_033557465.1 of Ichthyophis bannanicus. Lineage (NCBI taxonomy): Eukaryota > Metazoa > Chordata > Amphibia > Gymnophiona > Ichthyophiidae > Ichthyophis > Ichthyophis bannanicus. The sequence continues at coordinate 162,718,475 of CM066041.1, forward strand.
TAATCTTTACTGTCAGTTGCTCCTTCCATCTATCAAACCTTATATGTCTGACAAGCGTCACGAACCCCTGTCACGTGTGATAGAACATGCTGAGTGGATTTGGGAAGCTGTTCCCAACATGAGAGCAACCAATACTGGCAGCACAGTACGGGCTCCCAGCAAGGCCAGAGAGCCAAAACAATGTGTTAGTGCTGTAAAATCCACTCTTTCGTTAGAAAATAACTCTTCTCCTACGGATCCAAACAGTAAACCTGTCTTTGTGAGACAGTATAAAATCCCATTGGCCTCCTATGAATCCGTTCAGGAAATCATTAATTCCCTGGAACAAAAGGGAATTATACGTCAATGCAACAGTACTTACAATGCCCCACTGTGGCCTGTCATCAAGAAGGATTCTAGCTGGCGCTTAGTTTTGGACTATCACCAGCTTAATAAAAAGGTACCTCTATCCAGATGGCCTATGGCACATCTGGAACAGAACTTAGCCACCATCAAGGGTGCAAGGTACTTTACCAGCCTGGATCTGGCCTCAGGATTTTGGACTATACCTGTCCATCCAGAAGATCAGCATAAGCTGGCTTTTACCTTCGGTAGGCGGCAATATACTTGGAATCGGACACCGTTTGGTTATTTGAATGCCCCAGCAGACTTCAATATTTTCCTGCATAAGGCTTTTCCTGATGCTGAAACTAGAGGCACCCTCGATAGATGTAGACGACATACTGGTGAAGAACACCAGTTTCACTGACCATTTGCAAGAAATAGAGCATGTCTTCCAGCAACTGAAAGCTGCGGGAGCAAAGCTGTCCTTGTCAAAGGGCCAATGGTGCCGGAAATCCCTCAATTATTTGGGTTACGAAGTTTCTGCTGAGGGACTGCGACCTCAAAGGAAGAGAATTGCGGCCTTGCAACAACTCAAACGTCCGACCAACGTGAGTGAGCTGCGCTCATTCTTGGGCATTTGCAATTATTCACGCCAATTTGTGGATCAATATGCGGAGATTTCCCAACCCCTGGTCAAACTCCTCAAAAGAGATGAACCTTGGGAATGGAATCCCGACCAAGAGGCAGCTCTAGAAGAGCTGAAGGCAGCTTTGAGTCGAGCTCCCTGTCTTGCCTATCCAGAGAGTGGCAGAGAATTCTTCGTGGAACTAGGTTTCACCGATCACTCTATGAGTGCTGTTCTGTACCAGATGCATGACACAGATAGGAAAGTTATTGCCTATGCCAGCAAAGCTTTAACGGAAGTGGAGAAGAAATACTCTGACTGTGAGAAATCCTTGTTGTCCACAGTCTGGGCCCTCCAATATTTCCGCAGTTATATCCAAGGTGAGAGGTTGGTTGTTGAGACTCATCACCAACCCATCAAGTTCCTAGGCAGTGATCGGATTAAATCGGGACAAGTGTCAAACAGTCGCACTGTCTCCTGGACCTTAGCACTTCAGGGCTGGCCCCTAGAAGTTAGGTATGCTCAAAACCGCAAGGATGCCGCCGCACAGGGCCTGGCTGAATTGCACGATTGCACTGCCAGAGAACCTTTCGTGGGTAATTTAGACACCGATATGGAGTCATGTACGCCTGAGCCTTCTCGTCATCGTCCTTATGATGAGAACCTCTGTAAAGGCTACCCCAAGGTGTATGTGGACGGTTGTGCTTACCGTCGAGAGCCTGACCATGAACTGGTAGCAGGTATAGGTGTGGTTTGGAACCAGAACCACCCTTGTGAACCCTTCAAGTACCGTCTAGGTACCAAAACTAATCAGTATGCAGAGCTAGCTGCAGCCCTGGCAGCTCTCCAGTCTGCTGCTCAGGGAGGGGTTCACACCCTAACCATCTGTACTGATTCAGACTACGTCCGACAGAATTTTGTTTCCCACTTACCCGTTTGGAAATCTAACAATATGCTGAATTCCAAAGGGAAACCTGTCAAACATGCCGGATTGATTCTGGCCTTGGACAGGGTAGCTCATGAAAATGACATGACCATCTACTGGAAGAAAGTGAAAGGTCACTCCCGTGTTGATAACCCTGACAAGATTGGAAATGATCTAGCTGATCAGCTTGCCAAGGAGGGTGCTGTCTCTGGAGACCTCTGGCAGTTGGAGGCTCCCGAGACCAATGGGCTTCAAATGGTGACGGCGGTTACCCGGCGACAAGCTCAATTATCCACCATGCCCTCTGTGGTTCAATGGTGTGGCGAGAGCACAGATCTCGACCTCGTGCAAGCCCAGAAACAAGATCCTACTCTTGGACGTTTCTACCTTTTTCTGCAGAACCCCCAGGAACACCCATTAACTCTGGAGGATTGTCAGGACGATGAGGAACTGAGGATCCTCTACATCTCCAAGGACATGTTCCATCTCCAGAAAGATCTGTTGATACGGACGAGTAAGCATGGTATTGTGCAATGGGTGGTACCTCGGGCCTTCCGTGGAGTTATGTTACAGCACGCGCATGATGAGCCTTGTGCCGGTCATAGAGGTGACCGAATAACCTATGAAATGTTGAAACAAGTGGCCTACTGGCCCCACATGTACCAAGATGTACAATTGTATACTAAAGTTTGTCTGACCTGTTGCAGATTTCAACCTGCAGCTCCTTCTCATAGAGCACCTTTGAGAAACAGAGGTCTGACCATGCCTTGGTCTGATCTCCAGATTGATTGGATCGGCCCCGTGCCCCGATCCTCTCGAGGCAACAAATATATGTTGACAGTTACCTGCTTATTTACTAAGTGGGTCGAGTGCATCCCAGCACCCAACTGTACCGCCGAGACCACGGCCACCTTGTTGTTAAACCATGTTTTCAGCAGGTGGGGCCTCCCCATGCGAGTGGAATCCGACCAGGGTTCCCACTTCACGGGACAAGTCATTAAGCATCTGTGGAAGGTACTAGGTGTGAAGGCCAAAGTTGCAGAGCAGGCCAGAGATTTGCATGTAGAATTGCAGGGGTACCAGCCCTACAGTCCTACTGTGTTATTTGAAGAGGACATCATCCTTCCAGAAATCGGATCGCTTGTTTGGGGGGCTGCACAGAGGAGAGGCGGCTGCCAAGGCCTCTATTTCAAGATGGATCAGAGAAGCGATCGCGTCAGCGTACATTTGAAGAGAAAGTCGGTGGCGGCGGGTTTGCGGGCACATTCCATGAGGGCTTAGGTGGCCTTATGGGCAGAGTATAGTTTAGTGCTGCCGGTAGAAATCTGCAGGGTGTCAACCTGGTCTTCGCTTCATATCTTTGCTAAGCATTATTGCCTGGATGTCCAGGTGGTGGGAGACGCCCGTTTTAGATCTGTGGTGCTTCAGGTCAGTTTTGCAGATCCCTCTTGTTAATTTAACCGCTTTGTTACATCCAAGAAGTGCAGGACTGGACTGGAGGTACAATAAGGAAGGTGAAATTTAGACTTACCTGCTAATTATTGTTCCTTGAGGAACTCCAGTCCAGTCCCGGATCCTTCCCTGAGTGCCTGTTGTATGATAATCTGTTCTGTAACCCGGTACTGAAGCTAGTTTCCTTGGCGGTGAAGGGGGCCAGGTGTGCCAGGAGATTATGGGGAGGACGGCATTTGGGGCAAATCGGTAGAGCTGTCTGCCTCACGCTCAATGCTGGACGTCATCGCCAAGGTGTTCCACAAGTAAGCCTCCTCATTTGGGGAGGAGGGGAGATTCCTCCTGCAGTGAGGGGGGGTGCCAGGTAATTTAGGAATAGAGTTGTTTATTCATGTTTAACTACTTATTTGTTGCTCCTGTGAATCTGCTTTGTCAATAGGTTACTGGGGCTGGTGGGTGGTGCCAGCTGCATTAGTACTGGTGTCATCAAAAGATGACATGCTCAGTCTCCAAACTGCTGGAACAGCTACACTACCCAGAAGTGCGGGACTGGACTGGAAGGATAATAAGGAACTTTGCACTGGTCCACATTAAATTTCATCTGCCATTTGGATGCCCAGTCTTCCAATTTTTCAAGGTCCTCTGAAATTTCATAATCCTCTTAGGTTTTAACAACTTTGAATAATTTTGTGTCATCTGCAAATTTGATCACCTCACTCGTTATTCCCATTTCCAGGTCATTTATGAATATATTAAAAAGCAGCGGGCCTAGCACAGATCCCTGGGGCACTCCACTATTTACTTTTCTCCATTGAGAAAATTGGCCATTTAGTCCTGCTCTCTGCCTTCTATCTTTTAACCAGATTATGATCCACAATAAGGTACAGAGAAGGGCCACCAAAATGGTAAAGGGAATGGAAGGATACACCTATGAGGAAAGGCTTAAAAGGTTAGGGCTCTTCAACTTGGAAAAGAGAAGGCTGAGGGGAGATATGATAGAAGTCTATAAATTAATGAATGAAGTTGAATGGGTTAACGTAGATTGGTTGTTTACACCATCAAAAAGTAGAAAGACTAGAGGACACACAATGAAGCTACAATGTAGCCCATTTAAGACTAATAAAAGAAAATAATTTTTCACTCAACGCATAGTCAAACTCTGGAATTCATTACTAGAGGATGTAGTAAAAGCTGTTAGCATAGCTGAGTTTAAAAAAGATTTGGAAAAATTCCCGGAGGAAAGGCCCATAAACCATTATTAAAAAGGACCCAGGAAATCCACTGTTTACCCCAGGACAAGTATTGTGGAAGCTGTGGACTTTAGATACCTGCCAGGTATTTGCCACCTGGATTGGCCACTGTTGGAAACAGGATACCGAGTTTGATGGACCTTGGGTCTGATCCAGTATGGCATTTCTTTTGTTCTTACCCCTGTTAAAGGTAAGTAACTTCACTTTTGCCTAGGACAAGCAGGATGAGAGCCACACCTGGTGCTTCTCTAGCTGCGCATCTATGCACTGTAGTAGATGATGGGAGTACACTAGCTTGTCCCTGCAATGACAGTACAGTGAGCCTTGAGAAACCACTTCCATGACATCCCTACAGTCCAATCCAGACTCATGGGTTGTGTTCCTCTTTCAGCAGATGGAAATTGAGCACACTAGCTTTTGGTGAAGTCCCTACATAAGGAGTCACTGCTCCTTCCGCCAAGCCAGTGTAATCAATCAGTCTCTAGGAGATGGGTCAGAACCCTGGTAGCCTGGGCTGACTGGGGGTTCTTTCAGATTTTTTTTTATAAGAGTTGATAATATTAGAGGCAGCTAGCCAAAATAGTTTCCTGTGTCAAAATTGGTTGTAGTTAGTTGGGATAGCAGTGCTGTGGTGACTGGATCTTCCCCAGGGGACTGAGGCCGTTTGGTCGGTGGTAGGATCCTGGGAGGAGTGGAGGACATAATTCCTGCTACTCTGAACTGCTGTTCAGACCATTATCCGAAGCTTCGGCATGCTTCAGTGGGCTAGAGGGCTTCAGGCTTGTTGCTGTGCCGTTGATGAAGTCAGTATTGTACCCCCTCCTCATTTTTCTCTTTTCTTCCCTTAGCCTTCCGCTCAGATTGTGAGCGAATTTCCATTAGTTCAGGAGCTTCAGGGGGGCCAGTGAAATAGGCTTTCTGTGATTGTTCTCTCACCTGCAACTTTCCCATTTCTGTCTCATGATGCCGTCAGGCAAGGTAGTCTGTGTGGGGTGTGGAGGCCAGAGATCTCATTTGTCAGAGATGGGTTGCTGTAAGACCTGCGAGACAGAAGATCACCAGGCAGGGACTTCTCTTGGCAAAGCACCGTCACCGGAGGCAGCTTCTTCCTGGGTTGCAGCTTCAGCCATTTTTGTGGGAACTGCGGCCATCTGGTCAACTCCAGTGGCAGACATTACCTCCTCCCTGGGGCATTTGCGGAGCAGCGGCAAGTAGAACAGAGACCGCGGGGGTGGCACATTTCAGCACAGGGTCTTTTTTGCACAAGGGACAGCTGCAGTGGTAGTGTTCTCTCCGGAATTTGTTTTGTTATTGCATCAGATTTACTACATTAAGCAGGGCCTGGTGGAGCAGCAGGCCACCGGCAGTAGGCAGGTACAGCAGCAGAGCTGCGAGTTGGGAATACTGGACTCTTCTAATGTTCAGGATGGTCTCTCAGTTACGCAGGAGGATCAGGATCAGGAATCCATGCATTCCTTGGGGTCAGAGGACCCTCTGGAGGGTCCCTCGGCATCTGGCCTGGAAGCAGATCTCCTGGAGCCCTGTGGGGAGTCAGTGCAAGCTAGGGAGGACCCTAATATTGTAAGGAGGCCGGGAGGAGCTATTGGCCTTGATTACTGACTCCTTGGCATCTTTGAACCTGTCAGTGGAGGCACCAGTAGCGGATCTGCCTTTAGAGGATCCCTTACTCCAGGGGATTCGCAAGTCTGAGACGGCCTTTCCGGTGCACTGGGAATTGAAACAGATGATCGAGCTCAAGTGGGATTCCCCTGAGGCTGGCTTGCGGGGCGCAAGAGCCATGCAGAAGCTATACCCCAAACTCACTAGCGAAAGAAAGCGCTTCCAGCTCTCAAAAGGTAGATTCCCTGGTGTCGGCAGTTACCAGGAAGTCCACCATCCCATTGGAAGGTGTGACGGCATTGAAGAATCCTCAGGATAAGAAGTTGGAGATGCTGCTGCAGCAGGCTTTTGAGGTTAATGCGTTGACATTGCAGGCTTCAGTTTGTGGCACCTATGTGGCAAGGGCCTACATGCACTGGATTCATAGTTTATCAGCAACGGATTCGGGACTAGTATCGGCTCTCCCGGAGGCGGCTCATATTGACTCTGTGGTTGAATACATGGCAGATGCCTTTTATGATCTCGGCATAAACCAAGGATGTGGCCACTCCGTGCCTGCTCTGGCTGAGAGCTTGGTCAGCAGACGTCTCCTCCAAGTAACACCTTTGTAGGCTGCTGTTCAAGGGCAAACCTGTATGGAGAGGCCCTCGAGAAGTTGGTGAAGGACTTGGGGGGCGTCCAAGCCAGCTTGCTTACCAGAGGATAAGCTCAAGTCCCAAAAGCAGCCAGTGCCCTCGTGGTGAGGATGTGCAAGGGATTTCCAGAGGTTTCTGGCGACCAGGTTTGCACCCTACCAGAAACCCGCCTTCTCAAACAGGGGGCACTCCTTTCGAGGGGGGAAAAGTTACGGTAGGGGCTCCTTTGCCGCTTCTGGTGTGGGTCCCAAGAAATCACAGTGAGATGAGGGGGGCTCAGGCGGGGCTTGTGCCAATCGGCAGGCGCCTATGGCACTTTTACCCAGCCTAGGCCCAGCTGACCTCCAACCAGTGGGTGCTGGAGGTCATTTGCAAGGGTTACATGTTGGAGTTTGCGGTTCCACTGAGAGACGCTTTCCTTATCTTGTCATGCAGCGCTCCAATAAAAGCAACTGCAAAACCAGGTTCAGCAGTTCTTGGCTTGGAGATCACAGTCAGTATGGTCTAACCTGCAGGTTTCTGGGGTCCATGGCTGCGATGTTGGAGTTGGTGCCCTAGGCGCAGACCCACATGCTTCGCTGCAGAGGGTTCTGCTCTCGTTGGTGTCCGCAGCAGCATGCGTTGTCACACTGGCTCCTCTGCCTTTTGGAGGTGATAGGCACTCTTGCGTGGTGGTTAGATCAGGCCACTCTAGCGAAGGGAATTCCCCTGGAGCAATCAGAGTGGACAATTCTCATGACGGGTACAAGTCTCTCCGGTTGGGGGGGGGGCCCTGTAAGATTAGAATCGGACCAGGTGCAGTGGTCCATCAATCAACTGGAGATGAGGGCGGTGCATCTGGCTGTCCTCGAGTTTCAGCCCGTTACAGTATCAGGCAGAGTGTTGTCAGACAATGCAACCACAGTCACCTACATCAACTGGCAGGGACGGGGGGGGGGGAGAGGGGGTGGAAACAGGCAGCTCAGTGCTGGCGGAGGAGATTGCTCTGCTTCTTCAGTGGACGGAGGCCAATCTCGCCCAGCTGTCAGCAGCTCATGTGGTCGGAAAAGAGAATCTGCAGGCCGACTTTCCGAGCAGACATTGGTTGGACCCGAGGGAGTGGTCCGTAGCGAGTGCAGTCTTCTGGCAATTGATACGACGCTGGGGAACACCAGTGTTATATTTCATGGCAACAGCAGAAAATACCAAGGTCGAACACTTCTACAGCAGGCGCAGGGAGCGCATGGCCAAAGGCCTCAACGCATTAACCCAGCCTTGGCCCACGGAAGGCCTGCTGCATATGCCTTTCCTCCGTGGCCTCTCATAGGTCGCCTTCTTCAGCAGATAGAGGCGCATGCTGGTCTAGTGATTCTGGTGGCTCCAGATTGGTCAGTGTCTGTGCTATGCGGACCTGATGAGACTGTTGGTGGACGGGCTGTGGTGGCTGTCACCACGATCGGATCTTTTGACGCAGGATCCGGTGTGGATGCCTCAGGCAGGTAGATTGATTCTTGCTTACAGTTTGGCTCTTGAGAGGGCGTCATTGAGGTGGAAAGGATATGAGCCATTGGTAATTGAGACCTTGCTAAAGTCAAGGCGGAGGTCCACTTTCCTAGCCTACATTCGGGTCTGGAGAATTTGAGTCGTGGTGTGAAGAGCAGCAACGACGGCCTTTTGAGACGTCTATTCTGGATGTCTTAGCCTTCCTCCAGGAGGGTTTTGACAAGGGGCTGGCATTGAATTTCCTGAAGGTGCAGAGTGCCGTGTTAGCTTCTTATCAGGGACACGTGCAAGGGGCCTTTCTAGCAGCTCATTCCGAGACTGCCTCAGAGATCCTGTGTACCGTCTTGAGATCTCAATCTGGTACTGGGGGTCCTCTCAGGGGTGCCATTTGAGCAGTTGGTGGTGGCGGCATCTCTCAAGGATTTTACTTTGAAAGTGGTTTTCCTGGTGGCCATTTGTTCGGCTTGGCAGATTTCAGAGCTGGGGGCGCGGTCATGCAGGGAAACATTTTTGCTGATGGCGAAGGACAGAGTCATCTTACGCACGGTACCTTCCTTTCTACTCAATGTGGTCTCGCCTTTTCATCTCAAGCATGCGGTGATACTTCGTCTTCCCGAAAAACAAAAGTAGGCAACTCCGCTCCTTGGATGCAAGGAAAGTGCCGAGGCACCACTTGAAGACTTCAGAGTCTTCCCAGAGGTCGGATCACTTGTTCATCCTTTTTGGCTGTCCTCACAAAGGGGAGGCAGCTTCAAAGGCCTCCATTGCCAGGTGGTTGAAGGAAGCAATCGCATCGGGCTACCTCTTGAAGGGCAGGCAGGTGCTGGAGGGCTTACGGGTCCATTCCACGAGAGTGCAGGCGGCATTCTGGGTGGCATGTGCATTGGTACCTCCAGTGGATATTTGCAGGGCCGCTACTTGGTCATCCTTGCATAGTTTTGTGCATCACTACTGCAGGCTCGTGTGGAGGACAGTTTTGGCTCACGGGTGTTGGAAGGCAGGCTTGCCGGTCCCACCTATGTTCGAGTACTGCTCTGGTACATCCCATGAGTCTGGATTGGACTGTAGGAATGTCATGGAAGGTGAATTAGACTTACCTGATAATTTTCTTTTCATTAGGACCTACATTCCAATCCAGAATCCACCTGTTTCTAGGTAGAGGTAGAATAGCAAGCCCGGGTGGATGGTAGCATGTGAAGGATAATGATCTATGCTCCGTGCTTGGTTGGAGAGGTCCAGTTCAAGCCAAAGGATTTGGTTCCGGGTGCTTGAAGATTCTGGATGTAGCTTTGGTCTGCTTGGGCTGCTTTACATTACCACAAAGGAATTGGTGTATATAGTTAGTTCTCTTTAGTGGCGGTTTTTGGGTTTTAAGTTCTGCGTTGACATGGGAATACTGGCTTGGTGGGAGGAGCGCTGGCTCCTTATGTAGTGACATCACCAAAAGCTAGTGTGCTCAGTCTCCATCTGCTGGAAGAGGGACACAACCCATGAATTTGGATTGGACTGTAGGTCCTAATGGAAAGAAAATTAGCAGGTAAGTCTAATTTCACCTTTATTGACTGAACAGGACAACTATGAACTCACTGTGCATCAACAATGACAATGGTCATTGTGCAAACACTAGCAAGCTCTAGGAACAAGGTAGAAGATTAATTTGCAATACAACGAGAACAAGTTCCACACTAGGGTATGTGGTAACAGTGCAAATGAGAACAAGCCCTGGGATAAGGTGCAACTGTAGTTGCAAGCACCCTTGTGCGCAAGGTGGTAGTCCAACCAGGCCCAGAGGGCAGGCACCAGGTTCAGTTCCTGCAGGTCAGAGGGGTGCCCAGTTCAGTCCATGCAGGGGGTGCTGCTGAGGTCAAGACCACTCAGACAAAGGAGCTGCCTATCCGTGCCTCGAGGTTGAGGCAGTAGTATCTCTGAAATGTGTGCACAGAGGACCAGGTGGTAGCTTTGCAGATATCGGTCACCGGTACAGAATGCAGGTTAGTGATGGTGGCAGTTGACTCTCGGCATTGCTTGTGCTCCTGCCTGGTCCAGGCTGAAAGCAATGCAGTTTGAGATCCACTGTGATCGGGCATCCCAGTCTGTTGGAGTCAAAGGAGACGAAAAGTTGGGTCCCTTGCCGCTGGGGCACTGTCCTGCATAGGTAGATGCGCAAGGTTCTGACGCAGTCTAGAATGTGGAGCCTTTGTTCCTCTGGGGAGGCATAGGACTCCGGATAGAAGGTAGGCATTTCGATGGCCTGGTTAATGTGGAAGGCCAATGCCACCTTAGCAAAGAACTTTGGGTTGGTGCAAAGGGTGGCACGGTCATGGCTGAGCTGTGTGTATGGTGGGGTGTGCCACAAGAGCTTGTAGTTCGCTGATCCATTTAGCAGATGTGATCGTAATTAGAAAGAGGGTCTTCCAGGAGGCATACATCAGTGATGCTGTTTGCAGGGGTTCAAACGGCTCCTGCGTCAGTTGACAGTGTTCAGATCCCAGGGGCCAAACTGCGGGCCGGAGGTTCAGCAGCCCTTTCGGGCCGGAGGTTCAGCAGCCCTTTCATGAAACTGTCGACTAGTGGGAGTGTGGTAATGGAGCAGTCACTGGTGCGGTTGTGGAAGGTTGCAATTGCAGAGAGGTGGACTCTGATGGATTGCGTTTTGAGGTCCTGGTCGAAGAGCTAGGAGAGGTAGTGGAGGTCCTGCAGTACCAGCCATGAAAACTGATCCAGTCCTCACAATGAGCACCATACACTGAAGCGTTCCCACTTCAAGTTATAGGACTTTCTTGTCCTCGCTTGCTTTATCTCGGAGGGTAGGTTGAAGGGCGACAGGGTCAGCCTTTCAATTCCCATGCTGTCAGGTTAGGGTGCAGCATCTCCCCGCCATCCTGGGTGATAAGATCTGGTTTCAGGGGGAAAAAGGGGCAGCTAGGTGAACCACATCTGTCTTGCCAATGAGGCACGATGAAGATAGCTTGTGCCTTGTCCTGGATGATCCACTATAGGGTCTTCGATACGAGCGGGGAAGGGGGAAAGGCATACACTAGTGAACACTCCCCCCCAGGACAAGTCAGAGGCATCCATGGTGAGACTGTGGGTGGACGGGCATTTCGAGCAAAAGTGGGGGCACTTCATATTGTCCTTGGTGGCAAACAGGTTGACTTGTCGCCAGCCCCACCGGTGGAAGAGGGAGTCTGTCACTTGTGTGTTGAGGGTCCACTTGTGCTGGTCCAGCTGTCAGCTGAGTCTGTCTGCCAGTTCATTCTGCACACCCATTAAGTAGGCAGCTTGTAGCAGGCACCATCTGAAGAGGGCAAAGGACCAGAATTTGAGCGCTTCCTTGCATAGTGTGCAGGAACCCATCCCCCTCGTTTGTTGACATAAAACATGGCTTCCTGGTTGTCTGTTTGGAGCTGGACAGTCTTGCCGGTGATGTGTAGGAAGGCTCTGAGCGCTTATTGAATCACCCTGAGCTCCAGCAGGTTGAAGTGGTATGTCCGTTCCTTCAGCACTGAGGCGGGAGACCCCCCCCCCAACACAAGTGGAAGAAAATTGATAAAAAGGAGCAATGGAAGAAAAGAACAACTAGATTAGAGAATGAGGACTGCTGAAAAGCAGCTGAACTGTTTTTGGGGAGAATGGTGCAGCAATGAGTGGCTCCTATCAAAAGTGACTTCATGGCTCTGGGACAGAGGGTGAAGCAGTTAGGTGCACAGGTGGTGTTCTCTTCAATCCTCCCTGTTGAGGGTAAAGGCCAAGGCAGAGAGGCTCGCATCCTGGAGATGAATGCATGGCTGCGTGGATGGTGTAATCAAGAGCGTTTTGGTTTCCTAGACCATGGGATGCTGTTCTAAGGGTTGCAGAGCAGAGATGGCATCCATCTGTCCAAGAAAGGTCAACGCATCTTCGGTAGTAGACTGGCTAATCTACTGAAGAGGGCTTTAAACTAGATTCATTGGGGATAGGTGAAGAAAGCCCCCAGGTAAGTGAAAGCCCCCAGGTAGGTGATACATTAAAAACCTTTATGGAAATGGGTAACAGGGGTAACATATGGAAAGCAGTGTGTATAAATGCCCGTAGCATGGGAAATAAGATCCCTGATGTTGAAGCTTTGGTGGGAGTGGCTGACTTGGATTTAGTGGCAGTTACAGAAACATGGTTCACAGAAAACCATGACTGGGATGTAACTATACCTGGCTATACTTTATTCAAAAAGGACAGGGTAGGAAGAAGGGGAGGAGGAGTGGCACTATATGTAAAAACCACTATTAAAGCTTTGGAATTACAGAGCTTAAAAGGGAGAGAGGAGGCATTGTGGGTTAAACTAGAAAGAGGGAAAGAGAAATCTATTTGCATTGGTGTGATATATAGACCTCCCTCACAAGAGGAAGAGGTGGACAGAGAGTTAATTGAAGACATACGCAGCATTGCTAGGAAAGGGGAAGTGCTACTGATAGGAGATTTCAATATGCCAGATGTTGATTGGCACATTCCTGCTGCAGTATCATTTAGAAGTAAGGAGATCCTGGATTCTCTACAGGGAGAACTATTCAGGCAATTGGTAACAGACCCCACACGTGAAGGGACCATACTGGACTTGGTGCTTACCAATGGTGAAAGTGTTTCTGATGTTGTAGAGGGAGATCATTTTGCATCCAGTGATCACCAGATGGTGTGGTTCAGTATTAGGACTAGGGCTGTTAGAATCCATTCCAAGGTGAGGATCTTAGACTTTAGGAAGACTAACTTTGCGAAGATGGGCCAATACCTCAGGGAGTCGTTAGTGGGATGGGAACAGCTGGGGGATGTAGAAAAACAGTGGGCAAAACTGAAAGGGGATATTTTAAGGGCAACCAACCTTTTTGTTAAAATGGTAAATAAAGGCAAAAGGAAAAGGAGACCGCTATGGTTTTCTAAGGAAGTAGCTGAAAAAGTGAAGAAAAAGTGGGAGGCCTTCATGAAATACAAGAGATCACAGAGAGAGGAAGACAGGCATCTGTATTTGGAAGAGAAGCTAGCAAAGTAGTTAAGAAGGCAAAGATTCAAAAGGAGGAGGAAATAGCCAATGCAATAAAATGGGGGGATAAGACATTTTTCAGATATATTAGTGAGAAGAGAAAGGGCAAGAGTGTGTCACCCCTCCCTCGTCTACCCCAGTATGGTGGCAGTAAAGAGAGGGGGCACAGCAAAAGTTACTCTGTTATCGCTGTTCCCTGGATGTGCTTGTGTAGTTGTAGCCCAGTGATCACAGCCAAAGTAGGTTGAGGGTAAACAATAGGTTTATTGTTCCCAGCAGGTTTTCTTCCCCCCGAAACAGAGGTCAAAGGATATCAAAAACATAACAGATAAAGTCCGGTATAACAGCCTTCCTGATACTTCTCAGGGTATAATAGGTAAATCAAAGGTCAGCTTCTCTTCGTGCATTCCACTTTCCAAAACATCTATATTCTTCTTAACAGCGATACTTTTTCTCACATAAGACATTTAATAAAGAACTTTCAAAGTTGTGGTTTTTCCTCTGGTCCACATCTACATAAGAAATTCTCTTCTAGCCTCCAAGTAAAACTGAAGCTTCTTCCATGAGCTTAACCTTTCTTCTGTATAAAACTTCTCCCAGAAGAATTCTAGGTTTCTTGAAGCTATTTCTTGGAATTAGGCAATTAAATAGGATTGGCATTCAGACAAGCTTCCTGTCTGCAATTAAACTCCAATCTCTAAAACAGTTTTATAACAGCCTTAAAATATTGCATATGTTTAAGCTGTACATTAAAAGTCTCTTTGGCAGATACCACATTCCATTTCAGAGCCACTACTATAAGATAATGGAATATCAGTTTGCATCGGTTCCTCTTCACTAACTGGAGCTTCTTGAATATAAGGCTTACTCGAGTCTAGTGCTCTTAGGTGTTTGAGGAGACTTTGTAACTGCTTATCTCCCTTCTCTCTAACTGTCCTGCGCTCTTGCAGGGATATCTGTTTATTAACCTTCTTAAAGAGCTGAGCATAAGGATTTCTTTCTTCCTTGACTTGCCCGGGTCTTATTCTCTGGTGAGGAGGTACGTATCTCTTCTGACTAGGCTTTACAGGCACTCTTAATATCTCCTGTTCATCAGAATCTGTATCTAGGCTTGTGTCACGCTGCTGCCAATTAAGAGCATGCTGAGGTGCACCTGTGCTAGCCTCTAGCTTGCAGGTTCTGACACGTTCTCTGCTGTGAGGCAACGTTTGTCTTTCATACACTGGGATTTCCCTTCCACCCCGTTTCTCTCTTGTCTGTCTATTCCCAGGGAAACTATCAGCAGAAATGCTTCTGTCCCTTTCAGACAAAGACTCTATACTTTGTTTAAAAGACTTATAGGATTTTCTGACCTGCTTTGGCTTTGCTTGAGGGCTATTCCTTCCTGGGAGGACTTTCAGCTGTTTTCCCCGAGACGTGGCTTCCTCTGTGCAAGGTGGCTGGCAACTGTCCAAGTAATTGGTTCCCACCTGGTCCCTCTTGCTTCGAGCTCTGCCTCTTTGGGAAATCAAGTCTCTCTCTGTCTCTCTGAAAAGAATGCCTGACTCCAAAGCTGTATCTGCTTCCTTGGAGTCCCTTTCTCCTGGCTGTGCCAAAGGTAAGTGTCTGTTTTGCTTTCTCCGTTCCTGCAGCTTCTGTTGCCTGTGTAGCTCCTCGTTCTCCTCCTCCTGTTCTCCCTGTTCCTCTTCCTCCATTGAAACTACCACTTCCTGGTTATGAGGACTAGTTTGTCCAATCAGGCGAGAGTCCACCCCTTTCCCTGATAGGCTAGCTCTCCCTGTCAGCCTAGAGCTAGGGTGTGGCTCCCTTTCACGTCTCTCCTGCCCTGCAACTTTGTGTGCTGAGGTTTTAACCCTCTCTTGCCCTGTATCTATGGGAGGTTCAGAGTAAAAAGTGTGTTTAAAACCCTTTTTCTTGCGCTCTGACAGCTCTGCCTTGTCACAAGTGGTATTGTCAGACTCAAGGGTGCAGGGGGGGAATATGTAGAAGCTGATAAGGATAAAGTGGAATTGCTTAACAAATATTTTTGTTCTGTGTTCACAGATGAAGAACCAGGAGCAGGACCTCAGAAAACACCCACAAATAGGAACAGAAGCGAGGGACATCTTGAACAATTTTCAGAAGACTGTGTTCGTGAGAAACTAGCTCAACTTAAAGTAGACAAAGCGATGGTACCGGATGGGATACACCCTAGAATACTGAGGGAACTTGGGGACGTTCTAGCAACTCCACTGACTGACCTTTTCAATGCCTCGTTGGAGTCGGGAGTGGTGCCAAAGGACTGGAGAGAGTCTCATGTGGTGCCTTTACACAAAAGCGGAAGTAAGGATGTGGTTGAAAACTACAGCCCGGTTAGTTTAACTTCGGTGGTGAGTAAATTATTGGAAACGCTGCTGAAAGAGAAAATAGTGAGGTTTCTGGAGTCCAGCGGATTACAGGATCCGAGGCAGCATGGATTCACCAGAGGCAGGTCTTGTCAGACAAATCTGATTGATTTCTTTGACTGGGTGACCAGGGAGTTGGACCGAGGGAGAGCTCTAGATGTGGTGTATTTAGATTTCAGTAAAGCCTTTGACACTGTTCCTCACAGGCGACTTATAAACAAACTGAGCACCCTAGGGATGGACCCTAAAGTTACTGCTTGGGTTAGAAATTGGTTGGGTGGGAGGCGACAAAGAGTACAAGTAAATGGAGCTCACTCTGAGGAGAAGGATGTTACCAGTGGTGTGCCCCAGGGATCTGTCCTTGGTCCGATTCTTTTTAACATCTTTGTTAGTGATATAGTGGAAGGGCTGTCGGGTAAGGTTTGCCTATTTGCGGATGATACCAAAATCTGCAATAGAGTAGACACCCAGGAAGGTGTAGATAACATGAGGAGGGATCTAGCTAAGCTTGAAGAATGGTCTAGAATTTGGCAGCTGGGATTTAATGTTAAAAAATGTAAGGTCATGCATTTGGGCTGCAGCAATCCAAGGGAGCAATACAGTATAGGAGGTGAAGTACTTTTGTCCACTAAAGAAGAGCGGGACCTAGGCGTGGTTGTGTCTGATGATCTTAAAGTAGCTAAACAAGTAGAAAAGGCGACGGCAAAAGCTAGAAGGATGCTTGGGTGCATACAGAGAGGAATGGCTAGCAGAAAAAAGGAGGTGATAATGCCTCTGTATAAGTCTTTGGTGCGACCTCATTTGGAATATAGTGTGCAATTTTGGAGACCGCACCTTCAAAATGATGTGAACAGGATGGAGTCGGTGCAGAGGGTGGCTACTAAAATGATTAGTGGGCTTCATTATAAAGCATATGAGGACAGACTTAAGGATCTTAATATGTACACCTTAGAGGAAAGGCAGGATAGAGGTGATATGATTGAGATGTTTAAATACCTCCGTGGCATAAATGTTCAGGGAGAGAGCCTCTTTCAATTGAAAGCAAGTTCTGCTACGAGGGGACATGGGATGAGGGTGAAGGGAGATAGATTCAGGAGTGATATGCGGAAATATTTCTTTACGGAAAGAGTAGTGGATCCATGGTATAGTCTCCCAGTGGAGGTGGTAGAGATGAGGACAGTAACTGAATTCAAAAAAGCATGGGACCAACACAGAGGATCTCTAAAGGTAAAAAGTGGACTGTTGTAGTTGTTGATATGGAAGGACAGACTAGATAGACCATGTGGTCTTTTTCTGTCATCATGTTTCTATGTTTCCTAGGCTGGATATTAACCACAGCAGGGGAGGTTGTAAGGTCCCCTTCTTTCTGTTCCTCCTTCTTGTAATTTTAATAGTGGCAATTCGCGGGGGGGGGGGGGGGGCAGAAAGGACTATTGTGTGCAAAGGGAGGATGATAAGGGATGAGGGGGGGAGTGGAACCATGGGATAGGGAGACTCATGTAAAGGAAGGGGAAGGAGTAAAAGAAGGATAAAGTTGGCGATGTAGGATAGGGGCATACAATACTGGGTAATATGGAAGAGTGAGGGCATGCATGGGCCGAGTCTTTCTGTAGGGAACATGAGCTGGGACAGCTTTGAGAAAAAGGGCAGGGGTAAGAGAGAGAGGGAGGGAAGGGTGCTCTGTATTGGGAGAGAGATGGATACTTTAAGTATAAGTCATGGGTCCCTAAAGGGAGAGGGGGTGGGGGACTCAGGGTCATGACACTCAATGTTAAATGTATGACAAAAAAGATCTTTCTCGAGAGAGGGGGAATGCATTCGAGCAGATATTCTGATTGTACAGGAGGCTCATCTCACACAAGAGCAGGAGCAGTGGTTGAAAAGTGGATCATATGATCGAATATACATGGCCCCGAATAGAGCACATCCCAAAAAAGGAGGTGTAGGCCTTCTGTTTTCAAAAAATCTGGTTCTAGAGGAGAGGGAATTGTTAAGAGATCCAGAAGGGTGGTTTATATTGTGGACAGGGAAGATTAATGGATGGGAAGTCACAACCAACAGCAAAAGAAATTCTATGAACGATTGAGAGCTGGAATATAAGACCATGTTATAGGACCCCTAATATTAGGTGGGGACTTCAATACAATAGTGAATCCCAGGCTAGACACTACAGGGGAAAGAGGGAACGGGGGTGGGGGGGGGGCAGGCTCGGGTTACAGGCAACAGTGAAGTAGTTAGGGGTGCAGAAAGTATGACGATACCTAAAGGCAACAGTCGTGAATATTTATTTCCCGGTAAGCCTGATGGTGAGCCTGACGTCAGTACCGGGAAAAATGGTAGAAACCATCATAAAGAATAAAATTACTCAGCATGTAGATAGTCATGGCCTAATGGGAGACAGCCAACATGGCTTTAGACAAGGAAGATATTGTCTTACTAATCTGTTATGTTTTTTTTGAAGGTGTGAATAACTAGGTGAACAAAAGTGAGTCGGTTGATATAGTGTATCTGGACTTTCAGAAAGCCTTTGACAAGGTCCCTCATCAGAGACTTTTGGCAAAACTAAAGAGTCATGGGATAGGAGGCAGTGTACTATTGTGGATCAGGAACTAGTTAAAAGATAGAAAGCAGAGGGTAGGGCTAAATGGCCAATTTTCCCAATGGAGAAAGGTGAATAGTGGTGTACCCCAGGGATCTGTGCTGGGTCTGCTGTTTTTTGACATATTCATAAATGACCTGGAAAGGGGAATAACGAGTGAGGTTATCAAATTTGTAGATGACACAAAATTATTTAAAGTTGTTAAAACCCAAGAGGATTGTGGAAAATTGCAAGAGGATCGTGATAAACTGGAAGACTGGGCATCAAAATGGCAGATGAAATTTAATTTGGACAAGTGCAAAGTTATGCACCTAGGGAAGAACAACCCAAACTATGGTTACACGATGCAAGGTTCCACATTAGGAACCACCACCCAGGAAAAAGATTTAAGAGTCATTGTGGATAACATGTTAAAACCCTCGGCCCAGTGTGCAGCGGCAGCCAAGAGAGCAAATAGAATGCTAGGTATCATAAGGAAAGGAATGGAAAATAAAAGATATTATAATGCCTCTGTATTGTTCCATGGTGAGACCGCACCTTGAATATTGTGTACAATTCTGGTCGCCATATCTTAAAAAGGATATAGCGTGGAGATCACGTGATGCGGTGAGGACAGCAGACGTGTGCTGCATGTGCTCCGGTCCCCCGCGACCCTAACCGGCAGATTACTGGGCTTTGGTTGAGTCAATCCGGGCTGAACATCTTGGACGCCTTCCCCTGCTGTCTATGGCATTGGATTTCGGGTGATCTTGCTAAGATCTGGATGGCGGCTTCCACAAAAACGACTAGGCGGGAGAAGGAGCGTGTGGCTTCTGCTGCCAAAATGGCCGACAGTAACACCATGCCACGCTCCCCATCTTCTCCGGCCTTCCTGGAGGAGGTATCGGCTGCGGTAGCCGAGGCGCTATCAACGCAATTTGCAGCCCTCCATGAAAAAATGGACGCCCTTCAGACTTCGGCGGGGGCTCTGGGGGGTCGCATCCAGGAGGCCGAGGAGCGCATTGGGAGAGCGGAGGACTCGCTTGAGACCGCTTCCCAGGAGCTGACTGCATTGAAGGCCCAGGTGCTGGCACAGTCCACCAAGATTGACGACCTAGAAAACCGGTCGAGGCGGAATAATTTAAGGCTGCTAGGCATCCCCGAGACGATTGTGGATAAGGACCTTAAGCGGTATGTGGAGAATTTGCTCCCCCGACTTTTTGAAGGCAGTTTGGAGAGCGGTGACCTGTTGCTTGAGCGGGTCCACCGCGTGGGGAGTAAGCAAGCCCGAGACTCCCCGGCCGAGGATAGTTCTGGCCAAGTTTCTCCAATACCCGCAAAAAGAGGCGATTCTCCGTGCTGCCCGCCAACGGAACGGTCTCACCTGTGATAATTTTACTCTCAGGATTGCCCAGGACTATTCTGCTTCTCTCAGCCAGAGGCGTAGAGCATATGCCCCTCTCTGTACAAAATTGCTTGCTGCTACAATCAAATTTTCAGTGCAGTATCTCGCTCGATTACATGTTTTTTACGGGGGAGCGCATCGGGTGTTTAACTCGGCGGAGGAGGCTGCCTCATTTGTGGAGCGTATTGTTCAAGATGGGAGCCCTTATACCTCAAGCCCCTGACTGTAAAGTTGATCTGGTGACTGATTTTATTTTGCAACCTGACATGCGGAGGACGCTTGCTTCACGCTGCAAGAACTGAGAGAGCCTCGGGACTTTCTTTTGCCGCCAAAACTCACTGCTGGTATTTCGGGGCTGTTTTGGTTTGGGCCGAGCAGAGATGACGGCTAATATGCCCCAGGCTGTGACGCGCGGGATTATTGGAGCGTGTGATGGCGGAGTAGCGTGCCCAGCTGTACCGGTGTCAGAAACGAAGGGAGAGTCGGCCCAAACTTGGCCTTGGATCCTTGGCCTGCTCCCCATTTGTGTGCTGGACGAATGGTTAATTCACCTGTTGAATATTATGTGTGCAGAAAAAACTTTGGTAGCTTTATTGTTGATAAATGTATTGTTCGTCTGATTATCTGCTCCTACATTGTAGATGTTACTATAGTTTTTGCCCTGAAGCCGACCAGGGGAAGAGGGTGGGGGGCCCCCCTTGGGGTGCTGGATTGGGTCTAGGGCGGGGGGGACTCACAGGAAGTTGGGTTGGTGGTAGAGTGCGGGTGGTGTAGAGAGGGGACCTATGAGAGCAGAGAGGGCAGTGAGCGTGGAAGGAAGGGGGTGCTGTGCGGTGGGGGTTGATGGGGGGGGAGCGGGGAGTAGGAGGACACCCGAAGGTAAGGGAGTGGGGGGGCTCAGGGGTAGAGCTGTAGGCCCGGAGAGGTCGGGATGGGGAAAGGTAGGGGGGTCCGTGGAATCTGGCTCTCCCCTCCTCACATTCTTGAGCTCCGAATGGTTGGTTGGGACCGGCGAGGGGGTGGGGTTTGCGGGGAGGGGAGTAGTATTGTACTGGAGGCCTAGTTATGTGTTGGGGCTCCTTGTAGGATGAGGGTTATTGGACATTCCGATTAGAGTAAGGTCCCTGGAGGGGGGGGGGGGTGTTTTATTAGTTTTGGAGGGAAGGTTCTTGCCCCTATCTCACTCAATGTTCCCCTTGGTTCGTTTCTGTAGTTGGAGGGGTTCCCACAATCTTAATAGTGGGTTAGATCCAATAGGTTCTCTCACCCTACATGATGGTAACCTGGTACTGTATAACCCTCGGATACACTTGGTAAATCGATTGATAGGTATGCACTGCCCCCGGGTCACCCTTGACCCGGGGGTAGAAATATGGACATATGGTAAAACCTCTATTTCTTTTTTTTGTATTGTAAAACATGGTTAAATTGTGAAGAAAAAGACATACTTTTATTTATTTTTGTAAGACTTGTTCTTGGTTTACCCCTTCAAGTGAATGGTGTGCAATGCTAGCCATGATCAGGCAGGACAAGCTGTAAATGGTCAGATATATGCTGCATAATGTCAATACCTGTTAACTATTCAGTTGTAGGCTTACAAATGGTGTGCAGCACTGTACGCTTTGCAAACTACAATAGTTCTATATTCATTCGCTAGCTGGACAGCAACAGTCAAGGTATGGTGCCATTATGTCAAGTAGTGTCATGATGCAAAATGGGACAAACAAAGTACCATGTTATAACAAATTGACAACGGTGCATTGTAAACAACAGAAAACTAGTAAGCAATACATGATGTACATTGACTGTTTTTGACATCATAAATGTAGGCAAGACGTTCGAAAACACAGGATTGTAATGTAGATTTGGAGTGGTGACTTTCTTTGCTGCTATAAAACTAAGGCGAGTGCTATTGTGCGAGTGGCGAACATCACCCCTTGTTTGTTCAGCAGCATGCAGTACTGTAAAAAAACGTTATTTTTGCAAACCATATGTATGACACTACTTAAAAATGGTTCGTTGAGGACTACCTAGAGCAGTGGTCCCCAACCCAGTCCTATGGGGCCCACCGGCCAGTCAGGTTTTCGGGATATCCCTAATGACTATGCATGAGATATATATGCATTAGAGATATCCTGCCAACCTGACTGGTTTGTGGCCCTCCAGGGCTGGATTTGGAGACCCCTGCCTTACACCTCTGTCATTTAAGATTGTGAGTGGGCAAGGTACAGATGTCCTAGACATTGAAAGGGTATATAGAATGTGTCACATTCCTCCTCGATTCTCACCACCACCAAAAAGTTGTCTAATAGACAATTTTTTTGTGGTGGTGAGAAGTGAGGAGGACTGTGACAAATTCTATCTAACCTTTTTGATGTCTTGGACATCTGCACCTTGCCCACTCACAATCTTAAATGACGGAGGTGTAAGGCAGGGGTCTCCAAATCCAGCCCTGGAGGGCCACAAACCAGTCAGGTTGGCAGGATATCTCTAATGCATATATATCTCATGCATAGTCATTAGGGATATCCCGAAAACCTGACTGGCTGGTGGGCCCCATAGGACTGGGTTGGGGACCACTGACTTAGAGTACCAAAATACAATTTCTTACTATTTTGAAGAAAAGGGGGGGGAAAAGAAGAGAAGGAAAAAGACAAAAAGAAAAAAAACACAAAAACCGACACCCGGGTCACCCCTGACCCGGGGGCAGTGTATCCGAGGGATGAGGTAATATTTTTTGATATTGGCTATAATGTGTGAGTGCTCTGTAATACTTGGGCCCTGGGGGCTAGCGGAGGGGAAGGGGGGACAGTCTCACTGTTTCTTTGTTACTTGCCCCGATCTGCGCTCCATCACTTGGGGCTCGGGCTTCCTTCGAGCCCGGAGCTGTTTGTGCCTGGGGCGCGGGGGACTGGACGCATCTAAGTGATCTAGACGGGTAGTTTAATCTACCTGGGGGTGGCTAAGTGGAAGATGAGGTGCCACTTTGTGGCGTGGGGGGGGAGGGGGGCGGGGGGATGGGGAAGGGGAAGGGGAAGGGGAGACATGGTCACGCCCGTGCGGGGGTGCTTTTCCTAGGAATTCGCCACTCTGAAAGAGGTTGGGGAGAGCCCCAGGCTGGGGGGGCTCTCTCTGGATTAAGGGATTGCATACTGTTAAGGTACTTGACTCCAGCTATAGTGCTCTGAGGCTTATTTCCTGGAATGTGTGTGGATTAGGGAGCCCAATGAAGCGCTCAAAGGTGTTGCAGGCTCTGGCCAGGCATAAAGTAGATATAGCCATGCTTCAAGAGACTCACCAGTCGGCAATAGAGCATAGTAAATTGAGTAGAGCGTGGGTAGGACAGGCTTTTGGAGCCCCAGCGTCGGGGAAAAAAGGTGGAATTGTTATATTGATTCATAAGCGTATAAGGTTCGATACCATTCGGCTAATTCTTGATCCCTCTGGGCGATTCTTGCTTCTGCATGGAATGTTAGAAGGAAAACTAGTGACCCTGGGGAACCTTTACTCTCCTAATGTTCTCGACCATGGTCTTTATACTAGGTTGACCTCTAAATTGGAGATATTGCCGGAGGCTCCTGTAATCCTGGGGGGCGATTTTAATGGAGTGATGGACGTGGACCTGGATACCACTACTGGAGGGTCCAGAGAGCGACAACAGTCTACTCGGGCAATTCTGCGGCTGTGCGTGAGCATGGGACTAGTGGACGCCTGGAGGTTGTTGCATCCTTCAGAAAAGGATTTCACACACCAGTCGCGAGCTCACGGATCATCGGCGCGCATTGACTATTTGTTGGTGACGGGTGCCCTGTTCGCCGCGGTCCAGGACGCTCGGATAGGGCCGGGGGAGATCTCCGATCATGCGCTAATCTGGTTGGACCTTCATTGGGGAGAGGCGCTGCCTAAGACACACCTTTGGAGATTCCCTTTAGAACTCTATACCGATACTCATTTTCGCTCTTTTCTGCGCCGGCGGTGGCAGGAATTTGAATCAGATCATAGGAACCACTCAGATGATCCTGAATTAGTCTGGGAAACAGCCAAAGTGGTTCTACGTGGCGACATTATAGGCTTTCAGGCCCGAAAGAGGAGATTGATGTCTGAGCGTATTATACGTCTGGAGAAGGAGGTCACAACGTTGCGTCAACTCTGTGCCCGCCATTCGACTGCTGCAAATAGGAGACAGCTCTTGGAGACTCAGGTGTTGTTGAACGAGGTTTTGCACCAACGAGCGAGAAAATCTGCTTTATATTACCGGTATAGGTTGCATACCCAGGGAGATAAACCTGGGAAAATGTTGGCTCGATGTCTGCGGGGTTCCCGCTTAGTCTCGGCTTTAAGGGATGATCAGGGAAAGCTGCATAGGACTAGCCCTCAAATTGCCGCGGTGTTTAAATCCTTCTTTCAGAACCTCTATTCCGCAGAGCCGGACTCCCCTCATGAGCGGCGAGATTATTTTGCGGACCTGACTCTCCCTCAATTAACGGAGGCGCAAAGGGAACAGTTGGACCAACCGATTACGGTGAGTGAAGTGCAGGCAGTTATATCCAAGGCGAGTTGCTATAAGTCACCGGGCCCCGATGGGTTGGGGGCAGAGGTTTATAAGATTTTGATTGATCTGGTCTCTCCGACCCTCCTGGCGGTGCACACCCGGAGAGCTGCACAGGGCTTTTTTCGGTGGGGTAGTAACCAGGCCCATGTTACACTAATACCGAAACCTGGGAAGGACCCGCTATGTGCAGCGTCTTATCGCCTGATATCACTGCTCAACTTCGACCTTAAATTGCTAGCGAAAATCTTGGCGGAGCGGTTGGCCGCGGTCCTTGGCCAGTTGGTTCATGAGTTACAGGTCGGTTTTGTGAGGCAACGATATGCCGTGTGCAATCTGCGGCGGATTGTGGCGTCACTAGAATGGGCACGAAGAAGGGTCCAAACGACACTACTAATAAGCTTTGACGCCAAAAAAGCTTTTGATAGGGTTAGTTGGGCCTATTTGGAGGACCTGCTTCCGCGATACGGCCTGGGGGATTCTTTTTGTAAAATGGTGAAATGTTTTTTTTTTGAAAACTTTATTTATAGATCAAGAACAAATAACAATGAACACAGTTGCAGGCAAAGAACCCTCGGCCGGGTGCACTCTTATCCCTGCCGTAGGGTAAATTACATGTGCAATTTGCAAAGATAACAAACAAACCGTGCCTTATGAAGAAACCAGCATTTTATATTTATTTATATCCCCTATCCCCCCCACTGAACGGAATAGGGGAAAGGAAAGGACCCTCCCCCCTCCCTCCCCACCCTCCCAACCCCTCGCCATCTCCATCCACCGCACACCAGCCAGCCTCGCTCCCAGGGGGAGGAGTCGCCCACGCTTCCCCCCTGGGCGCCCCCACTCGTGCTCTAACATTCTAGAGACCCACGTTAACTATTTCGTTTCGGCAATGGGGCCCCAAATTCTGAATATAGGGTTCCCAAATTAGCATAAAAGTGGTCCATCGCTTCACATGGCTCCGTGCTCTCCAGCGTTCTGCCAGCATCAATTGGTGAAAACTATTGCGCCACTCCAGGAAAGTCGGCGGAAGCCGCTCTCGCCATCTACGGAGAATTGGGCCTTTCCCCACCAAGCACGCTTTGCGCACGAGGAGCCGCGCCCCCCGCCCACTGGGAGAAGACAGATGCAGTTGATCCAGTATCACCAAAGATCCCGTCCACGGGAAGCGCTGTTGCAGCAGCCCTATTATACAATTACTGATACGTGCCCAATATGGGCGGATGCGCCTACAGGTCCACCACATATGGGCTAAGTCCGCCAGGGGTTCGGAACAACGAGGGCAAGACCCATCCTGAGTGACATGGCTCCGCAGGGCCCGTCGCGGGGAGAAGTGTACACGGGTTAAGGCTTTATACTGGAGTTCCCTCCACCGCGCCCCCTCCACCAGCAGAGGAATCTGCGCCAAGGCCTTATGAATAGTCCCGACTGGGACCTCCCGCCCCATTTCTCTTGCCCAGGCTTGTTCAACTCCCCCGTACTCTGGCAATACCCTAAAACAATCCAGCCGGGCCTTCAAAGCCGTTATGGACGGAGGGGAATCTCCTCCGAGGCCAAAAAATTCTATGATCTGCGCTGAGCGGTCCGCTTCGAGATCCTCTCGGGGCAGTGAGGTCACATAATGAGAGAGTTGGAGATATGTAAAAAAGTGGTGGGGTTCCAACTCGTATTCCGCACACAGGTCCGAAAATGATTTACAGGCACCCGACAATCCCACAACATGGCCTAACATACGGACCCCCTTTGCCCACCAGGACTGGAACCCACAGGACTCAGAACCGGGCGTAAAATTCACATTACCCCGCAGGGGAAGCCAACTCGAAGTTCTCCAATTGCGCTTCCAATAACTGTTCAGCTGTTGCCACATGCGGCGCGCGGAGGTCATCACCACACTGCGCTTAACGCTAGCAGGCAGTTGGGAAGTCTCCGCGTGGAGAACACCCAACAGGGAAAGAGGTGCCACCGCCGCCATCTCCAGCTGTCTCGGTGTATAGATGTCCGTTTCGCCCAGCCAGTCACCTACGTGGCGCGCCTGGCATGCCAAGGCGTACAGCCACAGATCCGGCAACCCTACACCACCCCCCCCGCCAGGGTCCAATCATGCGCGTCATCGGGATACGGGCCCGAGCTCCCCTCCATAGAAATCTCTGAATCTCCCTTTCCATTCGCAGAAGATCGCGACGATACAGCCAAACCGGCAAAGTCTGTAGCCAGTACAGTATTCGGGGCAGAATCACCATTAATGGTGAAATGTTTATACGCAGACCTCAGGGCAGCGATATTGTGTAATGGGTTGCTTTCAGAGGCATTTCCCCTCAGGAGGGGGACTAGACAGGGCTGCCCCTTGTCCCCTCTCCTCTTTGTTTTGTCCTTAGACCCTCTTATACGCCGGGTGGAACAATCTCGTGAGATATCCGGTATAACAATGGGTAGGCAGGTTTTTAAACTGGCTGCCTTTGCAGACGATCTCCTAGTACATCTGTCCGCTCCCCAGGATTCGTTGTTGGCGCTCTTAAAGGAGTTTCAGGCCTTTGGTCGGTTTGCGGGCTTTAGTATCAATCGTGAGAAATCGGAGGCGTTGGATGTTTCGGGGGATGTCCGGGCGGCGTGGCAGGGCGTGTTTCCTCTTAGGTGGGCGGAGGACTCCTTTATTTATCTGGGGATTATTTTGACGCCTTGTGCGGGACAGCTCTATAAGGTAAATTTACGTCGGGTAATAAATAAATTACGAGGCCAGTTCCAAACGTGGGGACCCCTCCCTTTGTCTTTATCTGGCAGAATAGCTGCGATTAAAATGGTAATCCTTCCTCAGATCCTTTACTGGTTACAAACTCTTCCAGTCTGGGTCCTACGGTGGGATTTATTACGACTTGAAGGCATGCTGAAAGGTTTCTTATGGAAGGGGGCGAAAGCCCGAATTCCGTACGTGAGGCTGAGGGGGGGATGGAGGCAGGGGGGTATGGGGCTTCCAGATCTGGGGGCCTACGCCTTGGCCTGTCAGGCTCGGCACCTGGGGGATTGGCTGGGAGGGACTGAGATCTTTACGCCGCGGCGGGGGGAGGAGACATGTGCTGCCCCGTATTCCTTGTTGGCCATTCTGCACCATGAGGACCGTTTGCTTCCACTTTATATTACCGACAGTGTGCTGCTGGGAGCCGTTCGAAGGACCTGGCGGCAGCTTAACCGTTACTGGACGAGAAGTTGGAAAATTTCCAGCTGGCTTCCACTCCAGGGGAATGTTAACTTCACGCCAGGCACGGAGAACGCCGCTTTGCGGGCGTGGGCAGCGAAGGGGATACGAACTATTGGGCATGTGGTGGATACTGGAGGCCGGTGTAAGCCCTTTCAAGCGCTTAGAACTGAATACGGGCTGGCTTCGGTGCACCCGTTTTCCTATTTGCAGCTTTCTCATTACGTGACTTCGTTGCCGGCGGACGAGCTCCACGCAGATCGTTCGGCGCAGATAATTGAATTTTTCAATTTGGGAGGAGACTTCATGCCGTCCATTCGTCGTCTAAGGGCACGGTTAGATGGTTTTCGGAAGTCGCCGGACTACCGGCTTGTGGAACTCGCGTGGGCCGCAGAGTTGCAGTGAGAGGTCCCCCCGGGCACTGTTCTCCGGGGCCTTCGGCGTATGGTTTACTTAGCAGAGGGAGTGCGATGGAGAGAAATACATTTTAAATCGCTGACACGGGTATATTTCTCACCACGGAGGGCCTTTCGTAGCCATCTGACGGAGGATGGCAGCTGCCCGAGGTGTTCTGCACCGATGGCGACCCTATTACATATGTGGTGGAGCTGTTGGCAACTCCGTTCTTATTGGTTACGGATTTCTACGTATATGCAAGACTTGTTGGGGCAACGGGTGGGCTGGGACTCCTTATTTGTTACTCTGGATTGCCTGGGACTTACCTCGCCCAAAGGCAAGTGGGGGAGGATATTGGTGCGCAAGGCCTGTTTGGTGGCTAAGGGACCCCTGCTTCGTAGATGGCGAGAACGAGATCCACCGTCCTACTGGGAATGGCGGAATAATTTTCATCAATTGATGCTGGCTGAGTGTTGGAGCGCTCGGGGTAATCCTGCGAGGTGGCTTACTTTCCAGTCACTGTGGGATCCCCTACATTCAGTGGTTGGGCCCCCGTAGTCGTAATGAAGTATTACAATGGGCGATACTGGAGCATGAGAATGTCGGTATGGGTGATTCGTTGCTAATGTGAGTGGTACACTAGATTGATCTTGTCTGGGAGAGGCTCTTGGTATGGGTGTTGGCCATGTCTCCGGGGGGGGGGGGGAGGGGGTGGGGGGGGTTAGGAGGAGGATGTTCTGTTTTCTCTTTATTGTAAAAATTAACACCACTCGTCTGTTCTCTCATTCCCCTTGATTTGGGGATCAGAAACCCACCCCGCTCGGGGGCTGTTGTGCTGTTTGTTTTTTTGCTGTGTTGAATTGGTGTTTAAATAAAGTTTTGAAAAGAAAAAAAAAAAAGGATATAGCGTTATTAGAAAAGGTTCAGAGAAGAGCCACCAAAATGGTAAAGGGGATGGAAGGATACTCCTATGAAGAAAAGCTAAAAAGGCTAGGGCTCTTTAACCTGGAAAAGAGACGGCTGAGGGAAGACATGATAGAAGTCTATAAATTAATGAACGGAGTGGAACGGGTACATGTAGATCGATTGTTTACATTATCAGAATATAGAAAGACTAGGGGACATGCAATGAAGCTACAGGGTAAACTATTTAAGACTAATAAAAGAAAATATTTCTTCACTCAACGTGTAATCAAACTCTGGAATTTGTTACCTGAGGATGTAGTAAAGGCTGTTAGTGTAGCTGGTTTTAAAAAAGGTTTGGACAAGTTCCTGGAGGAAAGGTCCCTAAACCATTATTAGGAAGGGACCCAGGATATCAATGCTTGATCCAGTACAAGCATTGTGGAACCTGTGTCTTTTGGGGAAACTGCTAGGTACATATGACCTAGCTTGGTCACTGTTGGAAACAGGATGCTGGGCTTGATGGACCTTGGTCTGACCCAGTATGGCATATCTTATGTTCTTATTTATTTGTTTGTTCTTATATACCGCACTATTCGAGATCACTGTGGTTTACATAAAACAAACAGTCTACATAGAACAGTAAGATACATAGAACTTAGAACCATGGAACATGAATTATAAAGGTATTAAGAATAGATAACATAAACATTAAATGTTAAACAGGGAAGTGAACTTGGAATGTGCAAGGGGGGTGAACTAAACAAGCAGTAGAGTCATAGCACCAGACTAAGTTAGGGTGGATGGTTGTAAGCTAGCTGAAACAAGTAGGTTTTTAAGGTTTTCCTGAAGGGTGACTGGTCTGAGATGAATATACCTTTTACTCACACGCACATGAAATCTATAGCAGACTTGACATGCTTTGGGTGGGCACATCAATAGTGGAGCAAATCCAAGACATAACAATAGGACCAATCACTTGGTCTGATCATGCACTGGTGGTAATTACAGTCGATATTGAGGGGCAAAAGAGAGTATTAAAATGTTGGCGTTTAAACGACTCCTTACTATCCAGGGAAAGCCAGGTAAGAGGGCATGAGCAATGATAAAAGAATACCTCTATTTTAACAAACAAGGGAAAACGACCACTTCAGTAGTATGGGATGGGCTCAAGGCAGTCCTCAGGGTTCACTTAATCTCTGTAGAATCTAGGAAGTAAAAACAAAAGGAACAGAAAGAAATAAAACTGAGATATAGGAGTAGCCTAATTGTTAAGAACACTGGCTTGGGAACCCAGAGACCAGGGTTCGATTCCCACTAGCACTCCTTGTGACCTTGGGCAAGTCACTTAACCCTCCATTGCCTCAGAAAAATCCAAGTTATCAATGTCCCTGTTTAATGTACATTACCAAGTTTAAGTTTCAATGTAAACCGCTTTGATTGAAATTATAAAGTAGTATATAAAACCTGTTAAATAATAAATAATAATAAAATACGTCAGCTAACTATGCAACATGGGAAATGGGGAGGGAACCAGATGCAGAGGCAATTGACAGCAGTGAGTTAGAAGCACTCAAAGTTGAGGAATGGGCCTTTGAGCTTACTAAGTTGAGGTATAACATGTTCATCTCTGGGAACAAGTCAGACAGATATTTAGCTAGGAAACTACGTGAAAGACAAGTGCAACAGCACATAGGGATGACCAAAAATAGAGAGGGGCAATGGAAGATGGGCACGAAGAAAATCCTCAAAGTATTTAGTAATTTCTATCAGAAGCAATACTAATCTGAATACAAAGCAGGGGAAAGACCACTACAGGATTACTTAGATGAAATAAAGTTACCCAGGTTAGAGGAAGAGGAAGGGTATGGCTGGATAGGGATATAGAAAGAGCAGAAGTGTTGAAAGTAATCAAGGGATTGAAAGAAGGCAAGGCACCAGGCCTTGATGGAATGACAGCCATCCAGGACAAAATGTTTGCGGTAGAGCTAACCCCCAAATTAACAGATGTATTCAATGGAGTCTTGAGAGGCAAAGAGCTACCAAGGTCAGCTAGAACAGCAGGAATCACCATCCTGCCAAAACCAGGCAAGGACGTGGGACAATGCACATCCTACCACCCTATATCCCTAATTGGGATATAAAAATTCTGGCAAAGGTACTGGTAAATAGAGTACAATATTTTCTGCCAAGACTGGCGGAGGCAGACCAAACAGGCTTTATTCCAGGGCGGCAAGCCAGTGATAATATACCAAACTTTAAAATCTAATATGGTTAACTCAAAAGGATAAAACCCCCTCCCTTATAATGGCAGTAGACGCTGAAAAAGCATTCGACCTGGTGGAATGGTCATTCATGTTTGCAGTCTTGGAAAAGCATAGTTACTCACCTGTAACAGGTGTTCTCCAGGGACAGCAATAATCAGTCCTCGCTTATGGGTGACGTCGACACCGATGGAGCCCGCACGGAGCAATTCCCCTGCTTTCAAAGAAAGCCTTTGGGATTGCTGCCACACATGCGTGGTCCTCTTCCCGCCCAAAGGTGCCATCTTGCTCAGTCAGGTCCCCTAGCTAGAGCCCTACTAAGTAGATGGCAAGGGAAAGACAAAAATAGCAACTCTTCAGGGGAAGTGGGAGGGTAGTGAGGACTGATTCCTGTTGTGCCTGGAGAACACCTGTTACAGGTGAGTAACTATGCTTTCTCCAGGAACAAGCAGGAAATCATTCCTCACTTATGGGACTCCCCAGCTACAGGCTACCGAGCCTGTAACCCAAAAATGCCTCCACGAGGCTGTGAGCAGAAGTCGATGCCTGAAGGAGCCCGAGTCTTCAGGTCCCCGGGGCGAAGCTCTCGGTAGCCATCGAGAAGGATCGGAGGGCAGGAGTTGCTTATACCCTGAACAGATTACAGCCTGGCCGAAGGCGCTGTCCCAGCGGGACTCCCTCTCCAGGCAGTAGTGCACAGCGAAAGCGTTCGCTGAAGATCAGGTCACAGCCCGGCAGATGTCTGCCAGAGGCACTGAGCGCAGCGAAGCCACCTTGGCTTGGACACCGTGCTTGGTGACCCGTCGATCCAGTGGGGCGCCTGCCTTTGCTTGGGCAAAGACAATGCAGTCTGCCACCCAGATGGAGATAGTGCATTTGGTGACTGCCTGTCCCAGGCGATTGGGATCATAGGCGACAGAGACAGTCGGACTTGCGATGAACTTGGGTATCCTGCAGGTAGAAGGCAAGAGCCCTCTCGCAGTCGAGTGTATGCAATACCGCTGTTGCCTGGTCAGCATGCGGTCTCGGGAAGAAGGTCGGTAAGACTATCTCCTGATTGAGACGAAAGTCCGAGACCACCTTCAGTAGGAACTTGGGGTGGGTGCGGAGGACCACCCCGTTTCCATAGAACCTGGTGTATGGAGCCTCAGCCATGAGAGCCTGAAGTTCACTGACTAGGCAAGTCGAAGTCAAAGCCACCAGGAAGACCACCTTCCAGGAGAGGTGCCAAAGCGAGCAAGTCGCCATCGGCTCGAAGGGTGATCGCGTAAGCTGCATTAGCATGATATTCAGGTCCCACTCTGCCGGAGGAGGCCGGATGGGAGGTTTGGAAAGAGGCCTCGCATGAAGCAGGAGACCAAGGGCTGCCCCGAGAGGGGTTTCCCCTCGACGGGGAGGTGGTTCGCTGAATGGCGCTCAGGTGAACCCTGACCAAATTGGATTTCAACCCTGCTTTCGAGAGGTGGAGGAGATACTGAAGAACCCACCAGGTAGAGCAGGAGAATGGGTTGATCTGGAGATCAGAGTACCAGACCGAGAAGCATTGCCACTTAAAGGCATATGCATGTCTCACCGAGTCCTTCCTCGATGTGAGGAGAACCTCTGGGAGGTGCAGCGGAGCTAAGGCGACCCATTCAGCTGCCAGGCTGTAAGGGACAGCGAGGCCAGGTCTGGGTGGAGCACCTGACCCTCCTCCTGCATTAACAGACCCAAGGCACAGCCCAGGGGGACTGGAGGCTCGGAGGAGAGCTGGAGCAGAAGCGGGAACCAAGGCTGTCGAGGCCACGAGGGAGCCATGAGGATCATTGAAGCTCGGTCCTGCTGAACCTGGTGGAGGGTCCTCGCAATGAGAGGAGTGGAAGGGAAAGTGTAAAGAAGGCCGGAGGTCCAGCTTAATAGGAACGCATCTGGAACTACCCTGCTTGGGTGTGGAACCGGGCCACAGAAGCGGGGAAGCTGCGTGTTCACTGGGCTGGCAAACAGGTCCATGGATGGGTCCCCCACTGATGGAACAAGAGGTTTGCTACCTCCGAATCCAGGCGCCACTCGTGTGGGTGGAGGATCCTGCTGAATTTGTCCGTGAGGATATTCTCCTGGCCTGGGAGGTAGACTGCTCTTAGGGTCATCCCCCGACGAAACGCAAAGGAGCACAGGAGGATCGCCTCTTGGTAGAGGAGGTGGGATCTTGTTCCCCCCTCCTTGTTTATGTAAAACATGGCTACCCGATTGTCGGTCTGCACGAGCACTGACTTCCTCCTCAGGTAGCCCTTGAAGGCCCTCAGGGCCCATCGGACCGCCTGGAGCTCGAGTAGGTTGATCTGCTGCTGAGATTCCTTGGGCGACCACTGTTCCTGGGTGCACAATGCACAGCAGTGGGCTCCCCAACCCAGCAGGGAAGCATCCGTCATCAGGAAGAGCTTGTGCTGTGGGGTCTGGAAGGGCATGTCCTGAAGGCGGCTTCAGGGATCCCGTCACCAATTTAGGGAGTTGTGGAGACTGCGGGAGAGCTGGATAGGATCTCTGAGGTGGCCGGAGGCCTGGTTATTGTGCCCTGAGGCACTACTGGGCTGTCCGCATGTGCATGCGGGTGTGAGGGACCACATGGACGATGGAAGCCATGTGTCCTAGAAGGCGCAGCATGGCCCATGCCATAATCCAAGCCCTGTTCTGGATCTGGGCCACCATGGCCCGGAGGCAGTCTGCCCTGTCCGTGGGCAGGAAGGCAGTCACTCGCTCCGTGTCGGGGCTGCACCAATTAACTCCAGGGTCTGTACCGGCTTGAGGTGGGACTTGGAGTAATTGACCAAGAAGCCGAGGCGTTTGAGGAGAAGGATCGTGCATGACACCGCCAGGCAGGCTTTGCCGACCGAGGTCCCCGTGACAAGCCAGTCATCGAGGTAGGGGAAGACGGGTATGCCCCATCGCCTGAGGGAGGCAGCAGCTGCGGAGAAACACTTTGTGAAAATCCGCGGTGCAGATGCAAGCCCGAAGGAGAGCACCCTGTATTGGTAGTGCTCCCTCTGCACCCTGAAGTGCAGGTATTGCCTGTGTTGCGAGTGGACTAGGATGTGGGCGTCCGTGTCCTTGAGATCCAAGGAGCATAGCCAATCGCCCTGCTGAGGAAGGGCAGCAGGATGCCAAGCAATAACATTTTGAACTTCTCCCGCACCAGAAATTTGTTTAGGTTCCAGAAGTTGAGGATGGGGCGTAGGCCCCCCGTCTTTTTCAGAACAAGGAAGTAGTGGGAGTAGAACCCACGGCCTCGAAAGTGCAGCGGTACCTTCTCGACCGCCCGTTGGGTGAGGAAGTTGGACAACTCCCGCTGCAAGAAAGTCTGGTGCGAAGGGAGCCGAGTAGGCTTCGCTGGTGAGGAGGGAGCCTGACCAGGTGGAGATGATATCTGTCTCGGACCAATTGGAGGACCCAGGTGTCCGAAGTGATTGATGCTCACTGCGGGGCGAACAGGGACAGGCGTCCTCCCTCCTGCAGAAGTGCTGCTGGGGGGAGAGAGGCTATGCCGTCGGCATCAAAAACCCTGCACGGGTTGGGGTGGCACCAGTGGCTGGGCCTTGGGCCCTTTAAGCTTGCAGTGGCCATGTGCTCCTACCTTCCCCTGCATGCCGGAAGCCAGCACGGGGGTGAGCGGGAAGGGTGGGTAACCCCGGTAGGAAAGCCCCTTTCTTTGGAAGAATGGCTTCTTGGTTTGCTGCCTCTTCTGAGGGAGAGAGGAGGTCTTACGCGAGAGACAAGTCCGAGTCATGAACTCCATTTCTATCTCAGCGGCCTTATCCTCCATAGGTTTACCAAACAGTTGCTCATTGAGGCAGGGGACGTCCAGGAGCTTCTCCTGGACCCACTGCTCCAGGTCCGAGGACTGGAGCCACGCCTGGTGTCGGGCCCCGATGCCAGCTGTTGCCACTCAGGCGGAGGACTCAAACCCATCATTCGTGTCACGGGAGAGGTACTTCGAGCATTCTGCGACAGACCTCAGGAGGGTTTGGAACCTGAGAAGGGGTTCACCCCCCGAGACCTGCGGAGAACCCGCCGAGCTCCTTGGTGAGGTCACACAGGAACATGCCCATATACAATTGGTATGCTTGAATGCGGCATGTGAGCATGGACCCCTGATAGGCTTTGCGCCCAGAGGTGTCGAGAGCTCTCGACTCCCTGCCCGGGCGGGGGGGGGACTGAAGAATGTGACTTCGGGCTCTTTTGCTTCTGCATCGTCAACTCCACTACCATGGAGGTATGTGGAAGCTGGGTCTTCCGGAACCCCGGGCCACGTTGGACCCTGTACATAGCGTCAAGGCGCTTGCTTATAATGGGGACCAAAGCAGGTGTCTCCCACGTGCGGAGGAGCAGCCTGGACAAAATGGGAGGAACTGGAACAGTAAGAGATTCCCGAGAAGGGGACTCATACTGTAGAATGTCGAGCTCTTCAGCTCGCGGCTCCTCTTCAGCCTGCGTAGCCAGACTGAGGGCCCGTGCCATGTCCTGCATGAACACTAGGAATGATGTGACCTCAGGCGGGGATGGGTCTGAAAGGAGGTCCCTGTGGGCATGGGTCTCCGGGGAGGTATCCCCGTCCGACTCGGGCTG
Organism: Ichthyophis bannanicus; assembly: GCA_033557465.1. Lineage (NCBI taxonomy): Eukaryota > Metazoa > Chordata > Amphibia > Gymnophiona > Ichthyophiidae > Ichthyophis > Ichthyophis bannanicus. The sequence continues at coordinate 162,754,067 of CM066041.1, forward strand.
GTCGCTGCATCCAGAGGCCGAGGCCTGCTTGGAGCAAGAGGCCCTGGAGGATCTCACTCCCGAGGACCGGGAAGGCGAGTGAGACTGACGCCGAGGCCCCTCACGAGGCCCATGGCTCTCGGGGGTTTCCAGGACGGGTTTGGGTGTCCCTCTCGAGGAAACCTGTCTCGAGGCATGGGCCAGCCGTGCTGGTCATGAGCGCCTGCTGGACAGTTAAGAAGGCAGAAATGCTGTGCTCTAGTGCTAGCATATGGGACTCCCACGCGGACGTGGGTCCCTGCGATGCCGACACCGGGCTTACTGGGTCTGGCATAGAGGAGGAGAGGGGGTCCTCACCGGGACCACCCTCAGGAGACCAGGTGTCATCGCTGGAGGCCTCTGTGTCTGTACGAGGTACCTTTCAAAGCCGCTCCTTGTCAGACTCTTGGGAATGCTGGATGGGGGGGGCTGAGCAACTGAGTGCTCACGCTTATCTGGAGCCCCTGACAGCGACTTCAAGGTCGTCTTCTTCTTACACCTCTCCACTTCAGGGGACCCCTGATCAGAATACCACCGAGAGCGCGGGGCCGAAGTGTTGGATCCCTCCAGCGGAGGGACGACCGAGGGGTGCTGCCGGGGATTCTGGGGCTACCTTCTGGAAAATGTCATCAGATTTCTGCTTATGACTTAGCAGGGCTTTGGAGGACATTTTCTTGCAGAGAGCGCAGAGCTCCGTGTTATGGTCAGCCCCAAGACACCAAAGACAGCAGTCATGGGTGTCCGTGAACAACATGTTTTTGGAGCATTTGTCACATTTGCCATTGAGGCAAAGAGGGCCCCTGCTAGGTCGAAGACCGTTGCGGCCAGCAGTTGAGGGAAAAAAGGGCACGAAGCCCGCACAAGGAAACTTTTGCAGAAAAAGGATGTCCTCTCGCTCAAGGGAAACAGAGAGCAGGGGAGGACGGGTAGAGGACTGGTACTACCGGGAAAAAACACAGGCCAGAGGCCAAAAACGAAACACTTTTTCTGAGGGACGAGGACATGCGTCCGAAGGGCTCTGCAGGAAAAAGGGAGACTGAGCAAGATGGCATCTTTGTGTGGGAAGAGGACCAGCATGCATGGCAGCAATCCCAAAGGCTTTCTTTGAAAGCTGGGGAATTGCTCCGCGCGGGCTCCATTGGTGCCGACATCACCCATAAGTGAGGACCGACTTCCTGCTTGTTCCTGGAGAAAAATGGGATTTGGGGAGAAATTTTTTAAAGGTGAATACATACTTTGTATACAGAACCATGCACTAGAATAAGGGCAAACGGAGAGTATTCCCAAAAATTTTCACTAGGTAGAGGAACGTGGCAGGGGTGTCCTCTATCGCCAGTCTTGTTTGTTTTAGTAATTGAACCATTAGCAGTGAGGATAGGAGCCCAGGCTGACATAAAAGGGTTTCGGGTTGGAACTAAAGAATACAAAATCTCGCTTTTTGCAGATGACGTAATTTATTTTGTTACACAACCCCTAACCATGCTACCATGTTTGATGAAGGAGATACAGGAATATAGCTCAGTGTCAGGATACAAGATGAATATGGGAAAAACAGAGATACTCAAAGTTGCTCTCCCACCAGATTTAGAAAACAGACTAAAGGAAGCATTCCTTTTTCAATGGGCCAAGAAACATATTAAATACCTGGGGGTGCAAATAGGCAGTCAGTGGAAGGATTTAGCGAAATTTAATTATGAACCGTTATGCAAGAAGGTCCTGAATGATCTCAGTAAATGGGATAAGAATTACTTTTCCTGGTTTGGTCAGATAGCCATAATCAAGATAAATGTGTTGCCTAGGCTATTGTTCCTTTTTAGGTCCTTGCCCATACCAGCCCAGAATGTAATGATGAAATTAGTGCAATAGAGAATGTTTTCATATGTGTCGAGGAAGCACCTACCCAGGGTGAGGAGACAAGTAATTTGTAGACCTAAGGATAAAAGACTAGTGGTGCCAGATGTGGATAGATACTACCAAGCTGCGCAGTTACGAGCTATCCTTAATTGGAGGGCAGGGCCTCAAGGCCCAGCATGATGCCAAATAGAACAGGAATCAGTGTATGGGGAGTCCCAAAAACTGGAGAATTAGTAGATTTGCTCTGGAGACCAGAACACATGGGGGTAAAGAGCAGAGAAGAATATAACCCTTTTCTGAAAAACATTGTGCAAGTGTGGCAAAAAACTAAGAAGCGCCTGGTGAGGTGTATGGGGGAAGTGCGGATGCAGAGAATAGCAACCTTTCACGTGATTAAGGACATAGACAAATTCCCATATTTTTAGGGTGGGAGGCCAAGGGAGTCATATATGTTAATCAGTTGCTCTCCCCACAGGGAGAAGCTTCTGAGAACTGCAAGTTGATCACATACTTGATTGTGGAGATTTGTATGGATATTGCCAGTTGGCATACATGCTGAGAGGGAAAGGGCAAGACCAAGACCAGATAGAGAATGGGGCCATAACATTTTTTGAAAAGGCCTTTCTTAGGGCGCAGGGGGTTAAAGGGATGATATCTTGCATATACAGAGAATTGAGCAGCTCAGGAGAACAGGAGCAAGACCTAGGAGGGGAATGGAATCAAGAAAGATGGGAGAGAATTTATGAAGGGGTGAAGATCTCCTCACTGTTAGCATCCATACAAGAACAAGAGTACAAAATGCTGTATAGAATGTATTACACCTCAGCCAAGATAGCTAAAACGTGGGGTAGGAGTAATGCGCTATGCTGGAGGGGCTGCGGGCAAGGGGTATTTTTTTTACATATGTGGTGGACATTCCCAGTAGTTATGCAAACATGGGAGTGGATGAGGGCCAGAGCAAAATAAATTGTGGAATGGAGGGAATCATTCACCACAGAGGCCGCCCTATTAAATGAGTGCGGCAAGGGAAACAAAGAAGCCATGATTACATTTTTATGTTATTTTGCTACTGCTGTCAGAATGGAGATAGCAAAGGAATGGAAAACTGAGGGGGCATATAGATTACCAGAAGGTTCTATCTCACTTTGACTACTTGTGTGAGATCAGCAGAATAACTGCCTGCAAAACAAAATCTAAAGAAGCTTTTAGCTTAAAGAAGCTTTTAGCATGACCTGGAGCCCATATGAAGAGTGGAGGCAGCAATAAGGATTTGAACATTGAGAGAAGCAGTAAGAGAATAATCAGACAAGGGGGGGGGGCTGTTAGGGGAAGGAGGAAGAAGGGGAGGAGGGGGAAGGCTGAGTAAGTAAAGGAAAGGAAAGGGAAGGAGGGCAAGAGAACTGGATAATGAACCAACTGTAGAAGGCGGAGAATCCCCAGGGTGGAGGATAAATACTAATTTGGGTATATAGGAAAGATAAATGGTTGGTTGCAAAGTGCATGTTGTAAGGTGATACGATTAGAGCGATTTGAGTTATGGTACTCAGATTTATTCAGATATGTTCTGTATGATATTGTATTGTATTGGACACTGATAGTTGTGGGGGGGCGGGGAGGAGGGAATCGAACAAGGAGAGAATTGGTGAAAATGGTTGTAGATGATGTGTTATCTGAAAATAACAAGAAAGTAACAAGAAAAATGATGTAGGAAGACACAAACACTTTGCTCGCAAAGGTGGGCTGCTACCACAGCAATACACTTGGTGAATACTCACGGAGCTGGGGAGAGTCCAAAGGGGAGAACTCTGTATTGATAGTGACTGCCCAGCACCTGGACGTGCAAGTATTTCCTGTACATCACATGCATCGAGATATGAGTGTATGTATCCTTTAAGTCCAAGGAGGCAAACCGTTCTCCCACTTGGATGAGAGGGAGGATGGATTCCAAGGAGTACATCCGGATTGTCCCCTTGAGGATGCATTTGTTCAGCTTTCCAAGGTCAAGGATGGAGTGAACACCTCCTGATTTCTTGGAAATTAGGAAGTATCTGGAGTAGAACCCGCTGTTCATTGGGAGGCACTGGTTTGCTCGCTTGGGACAACAGGAGGGATAGTATTTCTGCTGCCATGTTGGGAAGCAGGTGTGATATTGTGTCGCTGGAGGGTGGGGAACACTGCCAAGGGGGTGACGTGAATCAGATGCGGTACCTTTCCTGTATGATTTGAAGGACCCATTTATCTGTTGTGATGGGTTTCCAGGCGTTGAGAAAGGCCATTAGTCTTCCCCCACCCCCAAAAGGAGACCAGTCTGCGTTTTTTCCTCAAAAGGATGGGATGGCCTTCCCTGCGGCAGCTGTGGCTGGCTCCTACTGCTTCCTCTCCCTCTGGTAGTATTTTGATCGGTAGGGGGCCTGGTATGACTGCTGCGTGTACCGTGGTGCCTACCACTTGCGGTAGGAGCCGTGTCATCTGGATGAGGGATATGATTTGTGGTTGTAATTTGCTCTATGGTTGGTGTTGGTACGTTCAAGGCCCTCTTCCGCTAGGGTCTCTAGCGTGGTGCAGTGCTTCTTCAAGTCATTGATGGTGTCCTTGACTTTGTCCCCAAAGAGCGAGTCACCTGCACAGAGGGCATCCACTGTGCAGTCATGCGTGTCTTCTCATGAGGCAGGTTTGATGTGGGGAGCGAGGGTCCTGGCATCACGCCTAGTGACATGGGGGCATCCCCTGTGCCTAGGGAGCTCAGTGCTGCTGCTGCCTTGCCTCCACTGGCCATTGACAGGAGATTCAGGGATCATGCACATGATGGATCTGATGATCCCCCTGGCATGGAGGGGCTCGTGGACGTGGTCGACGGTGCTTGTACTGTGGGACAGGTTGTTGCTGGGTATGGTCCCTTTCTGGTGTCTGAGATACTTGATCTGTTGTCAGCTGGGTCTGTAGTGGGTGCTGCAATAGTCGCTGTGGTTTGTGCTAGAGCCCAATGTTGGAGGATTTGGTTAAAAAATTGCAGGAGCACAGCGGGACTTTGTGGGCTGCTGTGTTGGCTGGCCAGGCTGAGCGGGCTGTTCCTTTTGTGTCTCTGCGAATGTGGTCCTTGCAGCAGTGACCCGGGGGGGGGGGGGTGGAACTGCCAATGCTGAAGCAGCGGTGGTGGTGGTGGTTTCTTCCCCTCTTGATATGATGCCTCAAGGAGCTGCTCCTGCTCCCATCGTGGCTTCTCTTTCTTTGGCGCAATACCCGGGAAAGCCACCTTCTGCGTGGGGAGGGTGATCCTTGGCCGGTGGTGCCACGTGGTTGGAGAATCCCTGGGTTGGCACAATGACATCAGCTGGGGCTTCTGCAGTGGGTAGAGTCAGGCCTGATCAGAGTCTTCGGTGCCATTGCTTGCCATGGAGAGGCCTGTGTTCAGCACTGCATCCTGTGTGATCGCTGGAGAAAGGAGGCTGGTGGCAGGCGGCATTTTCAGCCTGGTAGGAGCAGCAGTGAGAAGGGCTATGTAGTTGGGGATGGAGGCCGCAGGGGGCATATTCCTTGCCATAAAGTGGCTGGGGGAGTGTTTTGTGGACCACGTGGCCATCAGCCTTGACTCAGAAAGGAACTCTTGCAGGACATGTCGTCAGGACTTTCTCACATTGGGGGGACATCCGAGAAAAGTGCATACAGTCCTCTACTCTTTGGCTGGCCCCCAAGCACACCGATCATGTGCATCGGTGCTTTTCATTTTATTTCCCACACTTTTTAATTCCAGCTTGTTCACTGCAGTATCTCCTGCTCCTTGTAAGGTTCCTTTACTTGCTGGGCTGTAGTGGAATCTTGTCTTTTTTCTTTTTTGGAGAGCAGTGAAAATCCATCTTGCTGGCAAGGTGGAAAGCGTAGTTACTCATCTGTTAACATGTGTTCTCCGGGCCAGCAGGAATCAGTCCTCACATATGGGTGATGTCGGCACTGATGGAGCCCTCATGGAAACATCCCCCCAGCTTTCAAAGAAAGCCTCTGGGAGATGCTACCATGCATGTGTGGACCCCTTCCCGCCCAAGGGTGCCATCTTGCTCAGTCAGATGACATTGCTAAGAGACGGCAAAAAATAAAAGATGGTAAAGAAGCAACTACTCCAAGGGGAGGAGGGAGAATTGTGAGAACCGATTCCTGCTGTCCCTGGAGAACACCTGTTACAGGTGTATACGCTTTCTCAGGGAACCAGCAGGAAATCAATCTTCACATATGGGACTCTCCAGCTACAGGCTACCGAAAGCCCATAGGGAAAAACACGGTGGCCCTCAAGGGGAGCCATGAGCAGCAGCAATTGAGTCCATGGCTACAGACTTCAGTAGGGCCCCTGTGTGAGGAAAGCCAGCACTCTGGTAGCCTGAAAACAGAAGGATTGGAGGGTAGGAGTTGCCTAAACCCTGAAAAAGATTACAGAGCACAGCCTGGCCAAAGGCACTGTCCCATCGGGACTCCCTTTCCAGGCAGTAATGGGCTGTGAAAGTATGGACTGAAGACCAGGTGGCGGCCCGGCAGATGTCCACCATCGGGATGGAGCACAGGCTTGCTACCGCGGCTGCAATGGTCCTGACACAGTGCACCGTGACACGGCCTTCAGCGGAAAACCCGCCTGCTCATAGGTGAGGGCGATACACTCTGCACCCAGGTAGACAGTGTACATTTGGTCACCCTCTCCCCCAGACGACTGGGGTCATACGAGTTTAAAGGATGAGCAGCTTTGTAGTGGCCCTGAGTACATATGATGTATTAGGACAAGGCCCTCTTACAATCGAGTGTGAAGGACCATCTCACCTCTACTGGTGTGAGGTCTTGGGAAGAAGGTGGGAAGTACCACCTCCTGGTTGAGGTGGAAGACGATACCACCTTTGGAAGGAATTTAGGATGTGCGTGGAGCACCACCCTGTTCTTAATAGAACCTGGTATATGGTGCCTCCGCCACTAAGGCCTGAAGCACACTAACTCTGAGCGGAGGTGAGCGTGACCAGGAACACTACCTTCCACGAGAGGTATGGTAGGTGGCAGGTAGCCAGGGCTCAAAGGGCGAGCGAGTGAGCTGCCCCAATATCACACTGAAGTCCCACTTTATTTATTTGGTAAACATTTATAAGCCGCCACTTCCAGCGATCAGCAGCACTTTGTTGCCGGAGGACAAACTGGATTCTTCGATAAGAGCAGAGCCCTTAGGAAATGGGTCACCAGCAGCTGGACTGAGAGGGATTTGCCATCCACCGGGTAGTGGTGTGCCACCAGGGCACTGAATTGCACCCTGACAGAGTTTGATTTAAGCCCAGAATGCGAGATGTGGAGAAGGTACTGTAGCACCAGTCCCACCAGGCAGGAGAACAGGTCGGTCCCATGCTTTGCACACCAAGTTGAAAACCCGCACCATTTGAGAGCGTAAGCTTTCCTAGTATAAGCCTTATGAGAGACCAGCAGGATCTCCTCTACCTCACCCAAGAGGTTGAAAGGGGCTAAGGTCACCCTTTCAGCAGCCACACCTTCAGTGACAGGGACCCCAAGTTGGGGTGCAGAAGAGAGCCCCCCTCCTGATACAGGAGCCCTGGAGAGTTCCCCATTGGGATGGAAGTCTCCACAGATAGCCGGAGGAGTAGCAGGAAACATGGTTGCCTGGGCCATCAGAATGAAGCGAGGCCTTGTTGCAGAGGGTCCTGTACAGTGTCTTGGCAATTAGCAGCGTGGGAGGGAAGGTGTACATGAGGCTCTCTGACCAGGAGATGAGGAACATGTCCACCGCCACCCTGGATGGATGTGCCTGCTGGGAGCAGAAGCGGGGAAACTGGTAGTTGTCTGGGCTGGCGAACAGGTCCATCACAGGTTCCCCGCAGAGCTGGAAGAGCTGATAGGCCACACTGGGGTCCGCTGCCATTCGTGCGGCTGGAGGACTCTTCTCAATCTGTCGGCCAGTAAATTGTTCTGGCCTGGCAGGTATACTGCCCATAGGAGTATATCCTATCGGACTGCATAGGAGCAGAGGACCACTACCTCACGGCAGAGGGCACGAGACACCATGCCCCCCTGTTCACATAGAACATCGCCACCTGGTTGTCCGTCTGGACCAACATCGGCTGGTGATGTAGGCAGTGGCAAAAGGCTCTGAGAGCTAAGTATATTGCCCATAATTCCAGAAGGTTGATCTACTGGTTGCTCTTGTCCTGCGACCAGTTGCCCTGGGTGCAGAGTTCCTCGCAGTGGGCTTCCCAGCCAAGCAGGAAGGCGTCCGTGGTGAGGACCCTTAAGAGGCTCGGGGCTTGAAAAGGCATCCCCGCCTCAAGGTATTGGGGAGTCTGCCACCAGGTCAGAAAGTCCACCAAATGGCAGGTCACTGAGACTTTGTCCCAGAAGCATACTGTGGCCTGTGTCCACTGGTCCTGGAAACACTACTGCATGGCCATGTGGAGGCGGGTGTCTAGGGCGATGTGGATTATGGAGGCCATGTGCCGGAGTAGGCACAGGAGGAGCCGAACAGGCACAGAGAGACAGTGCTATATGTCTAGTGCCAGGGCCCTGAGACAGTTGGCTCGGTCTCTGGGCAGGAAGAGTTTGTCCAGTCCTGCCCCTATGAACTCCAGACATTGTGTCAGAAGGAAGTGGGACTTGGGGTAGTTCATCACAAACCCAAAGTGTTGCAGGACCTGGATGGTACGCGCAGGCACCTGCTGTACCTACCTTTATTTATTTATTTATTGAACGGTTTTATATACCACTTTTCAGAAAAATCAAAGCGGTTTACATGGAACAAAACTTGAAATATTATATTGTAACATATTCTGAAGAGTTAGCATTACAGTGAACAAAGGAAGTGTTATAGAATTTTACATAGTAGATTAAGTAGTTTTGAATTACAAGGTTGAGTAAATGCTGATTAGAGAGTTAAATAGTTTTAAACATAAACATATTTACAACATATTTATGAGCCAATTGTCCAGGTAGGGGAAGACAAAGACCCCCTGGAGGCAGAGGAAGGCAGCTATGACTGCCAGGCATTTTTTGAAAACCCTTGGGGTGGAAGCCAAACTGAAAGGCAGCATCCTGTACTGGTAGTGTCCACCCCCAACCATGAACCACAGGTAGTGCCTGTGGTTGGAGTGAATGAGGATGTGGGTACAGGCAACCTTCAGATCCAAGGAGCATAGCCAATCTCCCTGCTGGAGATAAGGCAGCAATATTCCAAGGGAGAGCATCAGGAACTTGTTGAGGTTGCGCAGGTCGAGGATGGGCCTTAGACCTCCTGTCCTTTTTGGCACGAGGAAGTTCCTGGAGTAGAAACCCTTGCCTTTGAGATGGTGGGGCACTGGTTCCACCGCTTTGTCCTCAAAGACCTGCAAGCTCCTTCAGTAGAAGGTCCCGGTGAAGGGGAGACCTGAGGGGCTCTCCCAGAAAATAAGGGGAAGGTGTCTGAGTCAGATGGAGGAAGTAGCCCTCCTTGACTGCCCGAAGTGCCCAGGAAATCGGTGGTGATGGTTAGCCACCTTTGGGCATAGTGGATCAGACATCCCCCTGAGGGCTGCTGACCTCCTTGGGGTGAAGAGACTATACCCAAAGGGTCAAAAACTCCCCCCCCCTGGCTGGGCCGATGCCTGGGGTTTGGGAGCCTTCTGCTTACAAAGGCCATACCCATGTCCCTTGGCCTGATGACCCTGCTGGGGAGCCAGGGAGGCCTGAAAAGGTGGGTAGTTTCTGTAAGCAGCTTATTCTCGGGTAGAAGAGTTATTTTACCCAAGCCCTTCTGTCGGGGAGGGGCAGTGGTCTTTTTAGAGAGCCTGGTCCTCATCATGAACTCAGTCTCCAGCTCGGCAGCTTTGTCGGTCATGGGCTTGCCAAAGAGGTTCTCTCCTTGGCATGGGACATCGGACCAATTTGTCCTGAACCCACTGCTCGAGGTCAGATGACTGTAGCCAGGCCTGGTGTCTGGCACCGATGCCCACCGCAGCTACTCGAGCCGCTGACTCGAAGCAGTCATAGGCTGCCCAAGACATGAACTTGGAGCACTCATGGACAGCCTTGGTCAGGTTCTTGAACCGCTGCAGGGGTTCCTCGGACAGACCAGCTGAGAACCCAGGAAGTTCCTTTGCCAGGTCTCTCAGGTACATACCCATGTACAGCTGGTAGGCCTGGATGAGCCCTGGTAACACTTTCTGCCAAAGGTATCCAAGGTGCATGCCTCTCTGCCGGGGGCACCGAGGAGTGCGTCTTCTGATTCTTCAGTCGACGCATGGCCCACTCCACCACCGTGGAGTTGTGCAGCAGCTATGATTTTTGGAAGCCCAGACTCCGCTCGACTCGATACATCGAGTCGAGACGCTTGCTCATCAACGGCACCAATGCCGGTGTCTCCCATAAACGTAGCATCAGCCGTTCCAGGATGGGAACCTTAAGATATTCCCTCGGAGGGGCCTCATACTGGAGGATTTTTAATTCATCCACCTGAGGGTCCTCCTCCGATTTCGTCAGGAATGCTAGGGCCTTGGACGTGCCCTTCACAAAGTCAAGGAACCCCATGTCCTCCTGCAGAGACTGCCGATGGGACTCTGAAGTGGGAGAGTCAGAGGGCATGTCGCGGTGGTGACGGTGTGGGAGATGGAGGATGAGGAGTCGCCCAAATCAGAGTAGTCCATTGAGGACTCAATGGAAGGATGGTCCGCGGGCCCCGGGGCTGACACAAGCCCGCAGCCATCTGAGGCCCCGCAGCTGGCACCAAGCACATTGGCTGGGGACAATGGCAGCTCTGTCGAGCAGGAACTAGATCGAGACCTTGACTGAGGATCAACTTGAGGCCAAAGGGTCTAGAGCAGGGGTTCTCAACCCTGTCCTCGGGACCCACCTAGCCAGTTGGGTTTTCAGGATAACCACAATGAATATGTATGAGATTTGCATACACTGCCTCCATTATATGCAAATCTCTCCCATGCATATTCATTGTGGTTATCCTGAAAACCCAACTGGCTAGGTGGGTCCCAAGGACAGGGTTGAGAACCCCTGGTCTAGAGGATTGGCTCAGCCTCCGGGGACATCTTCGACATCGAGGGCCCGGTGGGTGGGGCAGAGGAACCGGTCATACTGGACAATAGCGCCCATTGCTGGTCCATGAAGGCAGACAAACTGCACTCCAGGCCAGAAGGCTCTGCAGCCATCGGCACGGGCACCAAAGGAATCGGGCCCGACGCAAATTCCACAGAGGGGGAATCCTCGACGAGGATGGTGTCTGGTGTCCGAGGCTGGTCCAATGTCAAGTCCTTCTGAGGGACCTTTGCAGGCCACTCCCTCTTCAATCCCTCATACGAGCGTGTCTGACTGCAGGACCTGGCTTGGGATGTATCCGGCCTGTTGGATCGGTCCAGGGACACCACCTTCAAGGTTTTCTTCTTCTTGTTGGGTTTCCTTGAGGTAGACGCCACCCCTTCTCTGAAGAACCACAGCACCACTCAGGTTCGGTAGGCCCCCCCCCCCACCCCCCGAGATGCCGTGGCTTCAGATGAGGCCCTGGCCTTCGGAGGTACCGGGGACTCGGGGAAAAACCTATTGTGCTGCTGCTGGTGGCTCTTGAGGGCCTTATTGGACAGCTTTTTGCAGAGACCACATGCTGTGGGGTCATGGTCCTTACCCAAGGCAGTGAAGGCAGCAGTCGTCTGTGTCAGTCAAGGACAAAAAAAGTAGTTACTCACCTGTAACAGGTGTTCTCCAGGAACAGCAGGAATCAATCCCCACATATGGGTGTCATCGGCACCGATGAAGCCCCAGCAGAGCATTTCCACAGCTTTCTATGAAAGCCTTTGGGAATGCAGGCACGCATGCGCGGTTCCCTTCCCGCCTAAAGGTATCATCTTACCTCAGTCAAATGACATAGCTAAGAACAGCACACAAAAACGAAAAATAAACTATGTACAACTGCAACTCCCAGGGGAGGAGGGAGGGTTGTGAGGACTGCTTCCTGCTGCTCCTGGAGAACACCTGTTACAGGTGAGTAACTACTCTTTCTCCAGGACCAAGCAGGAAGTCAGTCCTCACATATGGGTGACTCCCCAGCTCTGGGCTACCGAGGAACCCAGGCTGAACAAGAGTACTCCCTCTAGTCTCAGCAGCAAAGAAAGGCTTTTCAAGGACACAACCTCCACCGGTAGCCCAACAGAGGGCAGGAGTTGCCTAAACCTCAAAGAGATTCCGGAGTACTGCCTGGCCAAAAGCACTGTCCCTATGGGACTCCCTCTCCAGGCAGTAATGGGCCGCAAACGTCTGGCTTGAAGACCAAGTTGCAGCCCTGCAGATGTCTACCAAGGGCACAGAGTGGAGATGAGCCACTGAGGCAGCCATTGCCCTGACACGATGGGCCGTGACCCTACCCTGCAAAGGAAGGTCAGCCGCCTTGTAAGCCCAGGTGATACAGTCAGCCACCCAGATGGACAAGGTACGCTTGGACACAGCCAACCCCAACTTATTGGGGTCAAAGGATACGAAGAGCTGAGTAGCCCTTCTATGCCCCTGCGTACGGTCAAGGTAGAAGGATAAGGCCCTCCTACAGTCCAGGGTATGCAGGACTGCTTCAGCCTGGCTTGCATGAGGCCTAGGGAAGAATGTTGGAAGAACCACCTCCTGATTGAGGTGGAAAGAGGAGACAACCTTAGGGAGGAACTTGGGATGAGTCCTGAGGACTACCCTGTTCCTATAAATCCTGGTGTAAGGCCTGTCACAGACCAGAGCCTGAAGCTCACTTATTCGCCTAGCCGAGGTAAGGGCTATTAGGGAGAGTGTCTTCCAGGAGAGGAAGCGTAGTAGACAAGTAGCCATCGGCTCAAAAGGTGGGCGAGTCAGTTGCTGCAAGACCACATTCAGCTCCCACTCAGGGGCAGGAGGACGGATGGGAGGCTTGAGCAAAAGCAAGCCCCTGAGAAAGCGGGACACCAAGGGGTGACCAGAGAGAGACTGCCCCTCTACCAATGAGTGGTGAGCTGCTAGAGATAAGAGGTGGACCCGAACAGAATTGGACTTAAGTCCCTGATTGGATAAGTGCAGTAAGTACTGAAGCACTACTGGAACAGTACAGGAGAAAGGATCCTCTGTACGTAGGTGACACCACACAGAAAACCTCTTCCACTTGAGAGCATAGGTTTTCCTAGTGGACTGTTTCCTAGAGGCTAGGACAACCTCCTCAACTTCCTGAGGTAGGCCCCAGAGAGCCAAAACTACCCTTGCAGCCTCCAGGCCATCAAATTGAGAGACTTGAGATTGGGGTGCAGAAGGGAACCCTGGTCCTGTGTGAGAAGGTCGGGTTGCAACCCCAGAGGCAGTGGAGGATCCACCGCCAGTTGAAGCAGAAGAGGAAACCAAGGCTGTCTCGGCCACCTGGGAGCTACCAGCAGGACCGAGGCTTTGTCCTGAAGAATCTTGAACAGGGTTCTGGCCACCAAGGGCGTGGGAGGAAACGCATAGAGGAGGCCCTGAGACCAAGATATCAGAAAAGCATCCGCTGCTATCCGCAAAGGATGTGGTTGCCTGGAGCAGAACTTTGGCAGCTGCTTGTTCATGGGGCTGGCAAAGAGATCTATCAAAGGGAGACCCCATTTCAGGAAGATCTTCTGAACTACTGAAGGATGCAGCTGCCACTCGTGGTGCTGCAGTATCCTGCTTAATCTGTCTGCCAGGTAGTTGTCCTGGCCTGGAAGGTACACAGCCCTGAGGAGCATGTTGTGCTTGAGGGCAAAAGAACAAAGGTCCTGAGCCTCCCGACAAAGGATCCTGGACCCAGTTCCGCCCTGTTTGTTCACATAAAACATGGCAACTTGGTTGTCTGTCTGGATCAGGACAGACTGGTGAGTCAGGGTAGGAGCGAAAGCTCTGAGTGCTAAGCGAATAGCTCTGAGTTCGAGGAGATTGATCTGCTGTGCAGCTTCCCAGGGAGACCAGAGGCCCTGGGTGCACTTGCCCAGACAATGCGCTCCCCAGCCTTTCAGGGAGGCATCTGTTAGCATCACTGTGTAACCTGGAATCTGAAAGGGCACCCCTTTCAGCAGATTGGGTGGGTGTAGCCACCAGTTGAGGGAGTGCAGAAATGGTCTGGACACTCTTATTCTGTCGCTGAGGTTGCCTGTGACCACTGAGCTCAAAGACACCACTGTGCAGGCCTCATATGGAGCCTAACAATCTACACTCCAAATATATCTCCGGTCTTGTTTAAGAAATTAATCTTCCACTTCGAGTTAGTGCTGCAGCATGTATCTATACACTCTTATACCAAATATACAGGTCTCAGCTCAGGGGGAAGCATGGCCAAAAAATGACCAGTAGTATTCCCATAATAACATCAATGACCTGATTCATACATTTAAAGTGACTTAGTGCATAGATCCCATTTCTTTTGCCCACACGAAGCTACTTCTCCAGCTTCACTTAATCCTCTTTTCTCTTAAATCATTTAAAAATCTTAATGTCCAAAACTTATAGTTAAATCGGTGTGGTTAAATCAGAGTGGCTAAAGCTCTCATGTAATGCAAGTTTGCAACTCTTTCAAACAACAACTTCCAATTTTATATGGTGCAAACTTGTTGATCACCCAACGCAGTTCATAGACACTGTCATCGCGTTTCTCCTCTCGGTTCTTCAGGGGTAATATTTCACTAGCCAAACTCCCACGTTAACTTCTCTTGTCTGAAACATCCTATAAAAAGACAAACATATAACCCTTCTAATACAAGACACTACACTCACTATATTCAAACTACAAAATAGTATAACCGTACTCACAAAATGCTGCCCACGTTCACTATCCGATATTTCCACCCTTACTACACAATCAAACATAACTGGTGAAAAACGCCGCGCATGCGGACTCACTCTCATCGCTGCCTTTTAAACCAGATCCTTCTCCCTTAAGGGTTCCTCTCTAAATAAATCCTATTCAAAAACGATCGACTTCTCAATGATCCCTCTTGTATTTCCTTGGACCAATCCATTTTGTTAACTCATATAATGACAATGCCTGTATTCTCCTGGTTAACAGTCATTATTCCAAAAGAAACGGTTCCACATCATCACAAACAATTATGCCACTCAATGCGTTCATTTAATCCCACGGGAACCACCGAATCTAACTCAAAAATCCAGCGCTGCTCTTGCAGGGAGAGCCATTGTTCACGAGTTTTACCTCGCCGACCTGAACTGACTTGCTCTATACAAAAACACCTCATATCGGTGAAGGAATGTCGACATGGCCAGATATGAAGAGAAGTGGTTGGAATCCTCCCCTTATAAAGGTCACATTAAACTGTGGAAGCGTTTTATGGATGACATCTTTATGATATGGCAGGGCACACGAACTGAGTTAGGTGAATTTCACCTTTGGTTAAATAACTGTGAATCACATATACAATTTACCTACGAATGTAGTATGGAAATGATCACTTACCTTGATGTTCGGGTCAATAAGAGCAGTGAAGGCTGGGTTACCACGGTGTTTCGTAAGCCGGTCGATAGGAACACCTTTTTACATTTCCAGAGTGTTCATCCCCCTCGGCTGAAAACAGGGTTGCCTTTTTCTCAATTTTTGAGATATAGGCGCAATTGTTCTAAACGGTCGGATTATAAGATCCAGTCTAAGCAGCTTTCTTTGAATTTTCAGGAAAGAGGTTATCCGCCTTTAATAGTTAAACGAGCGTACCAAAGGGCTTTATGTAATAATCGTGACCTGCTGTTACATTCGGTCCCTAAGATAAATCAGGACCGAACAGATCAGCATATCAATTTGATCACTCCGTATTCTCCATTGAGCTATTCGATACACAAAATATTAAGGAAACATGAACCAGTGTTGCGTGTGGTTCCAGGTTTCACTGAAGTAAAAATTCGTTGTGTGTGGCAGCGCGGGAGAAACCTTAAAGAATTCCTTAGTCCAGCACGCCTGCGGAAGAGGGCACCTACAGGGGACACAACAGACAAGATCAAAGGCCACTATAAGTGTGGCCACTGTACTATTTGCGATATTACTTTTGAGACACAAATGTTTCACTATCGCGGTAAAACGTATAGGTTAAATTGTCATCTTGATTGTGAGTCTACTTATGTAGTTTACATCGTACAGTGTCCCTGTCAGTTAGTTTATGTTGGTAAAACCATCAGGAAGTTTAAAACCCGCATGCTTGAACACAAAAGTCGATTGAAAAATAGCGTGGTGGAAGCCCCTATGGTAAATCATTTTTTATCGACAGGACATTCCTTCACCGATATGAGGTGTTTTTGTATAGAGCAAGTCAGTTCAGGTCGGCGAGGTAAAACTCGTGAACAATGGCTCTCCCTGCAAGAGCAGCGCTGGATTTTTGAGTTAGATTCGGTGGTTCCCGCGGGATTAAATGAACGCATTGAGTGGCATAATTGTTTGTGATGATGTGGAACCGTTTCTTTTGGAATAATGACTGTTAACCAGGAGAATACAGGCATTGTCATTATATGAGTTAACAAAATGGATTGGTCCAAGGAAATACAAGAGGGATCATTGAGAAGTCGATCGTTTTTGAATAGGATTTATTTAGAGAGGAACCCTTAAGGGAGAAGGATCTGGTTTAAAAGGCAGCGATGAGAGTGAGTCCGCATGCGCGGCGTTTTTCACCAGTTATGTTTGATTGTGTAGTAAGGGTGGAAATATCGGATAGTGAACGTGGGCAGCATTTTGTGAGTACGGTTATACTATTTTGTAGTTTGAATATAGTGAGTGTAGTGTCTTGTATTAGAAGGGTTATATGTTTGTCTTTTTATAGGATGTTTCAGACAAGAGAAGTTAACGTGGGAGTTTGGCTAGTGAAATATTACCCCTGAAGAACCGAGAGGAGAAACGCGATGACAGTGTCTATGAACTGCGTTGGGTGATCAACAAGTTTGCACCATATAAAATTGGAAGTTGTTGTTTGAAAGAGTTGCAAACTTGCATTACATGAGAGCTTTAGCCACTCTGATTTAACCACACCGATTTAACTATAAGTTTTGGACATTAAGATTTTTAAATGATTAAGAGAAAAGAGGATTAAGTGAAGCTGGAGAAGTAGCTTCGTGTGGGCAAAAGAAATGGGATCTATGCACTAAGTCACTTTAAATGTATGAATCAGGTCATTGATGTTATTATGGGAATACTACTGGTCATTTTTTGGCCATGCTTCCCCCTGAGCTGAGACCTGTATATTTGGTATAAGAGTGTATAGATACATGCTGCAGCACTAACTCGAAGTGGAAGATTAATTTCTTAAACAAGACCGGAGATATATTTGGAGTGTAGATTGTTGGACTATTTATTTTACACACTCTAGGATATAATACCCCTGTTATTAGTGTTGCTCATATGGAGCCTGGCATTGGGGGTCACATGTACTGTCGAAGCCATGTGGCCTAGAAGCCTCAGGCAGAGTCTGGCGGAGACCAGGGACCTGCTGAGAAACTGACTTGCCAAGGCCATCAACCTTTGGGCTCTGTTTTCTGGCAAGAATGCCTTTGCCAGGAGAGAGTCCAACCTTGCCCCTATGAACTCCAAGTTCTGGGAAGGGAGCAAAGTGGACTTTGCGAAGTTTATGACAAACCCCAGGCGTTGTAGAAGAGCAATGGTTCTGAGGGTGGCTTGATTGGCCTCTTGACCTGTCTGACCCCTGATGAGCCAGTCGTCCAGATAGGGGAAGACAAAGATGCCCTGATTTCTCAGGTAGGCCCCACCACTGCTAAGCACTTTGTAAAGACTCTGGGGGCGGAGGTGAGGCCAAAAGGCAGCACTCTGTACTGATAATGGTTTCCTCCCACGATGACCCTTAGGTACTTTCTGTGGTCTGGATGAATGAGGATGTGAGTGTACGCATCCTTTAGATCTAAGGAGTATAGCCAATCTCCCTGCTGGAGGTAGGGCAGAAGGGTTCCAAGAGTAAGCATCTTGAACTTTTCTTTCACTAGGAACTTGTTGAGGTTCTTGAGGTCCAGAATGGGACGAAGGCCACTGGTCCTTTTGGGCACCAGGAAATACCTGGAGTAGAATCCGTGACCTTGCAAGTGGGGAGGCACAGGCTCCACCACCCTGTCCACCAACAGACCCTGAAGCTCCTGACAGAGGTGGTCTGTGTGCAGAGGAGGCCTTGAAGGCTCCCCTGGAAAGTATGGGGGTGGCAGTTGGTGGAAATGGAGGGCATATCCCTTATGGATTATCTCCAGCACCCAACTGTCCCCGGTGATAAGGGGCCACTGGTAGGCAAAGAGGACGAGACGACCTCCTGTGCAGGGTTGGGAGAGTAGTGGAGGAGAGGCTATGCTCAAGGAGTCAAAAGCCCCCACCCTGCTGAGTGGTAGCAGGGGCCTGAGGCTTGGGGGTCCTCTGCCTACGGGGCCCATAACCCTGGCCCTTGGCTTGCTGACCCTGGGGGGCAGCTTGGGCAGCCTGATATTGTGGGTACTGTTTGTAGGCAGTGCCCTTCCTCGGGTAAAAGGGCTTTTTACCCGAGCCCTTCTTTTTATGAAAAGGGGCAGAGGTCTTCCTCGACAGCCTTGTCCGAGTGAGGTGCTCGGTCTCGAGCTGAGCGGCCTTCTCGGTCATGGGCTTGCCAAAAAGGTTTTCACCTCGGCAAGGGACATCGACCAACTTGTCCTGAACCCATGGCTCGAGGTCCGATGACTGCAGCCATGCCTGGCGTCGAGCCGCGATGCCGGCTGCCGCAATTCGGGCCGAAGCCTCGAAGCCATCGTAGGCGGCGTGGGACATGAACTTCGAGCAGTCCCGAATCCCCAAGGACAAGGACTTAAATCTCTGCAAGGGTTCCCCGGAGAGACCAGCAGAGAACCCAGCCAACTCCTTGGCCAGATCCCGCAAGTACATGCCCATGTACAGCTGGTAAGACTGGACACGGCAAGCAAGCATCGAGCCCTGAAAGCACTTTCTACCGACGCCATCGAGGTTTCGGGCCTCTCTGCCAGGAGGCACCGCGGAGTGCATCTTCTGGCTCTTCAGACGATGCATGGCCGATTCCACAACCATGGAATGGTGTAGTAAGCTGTGCCTTTTGAAAGCCAGGGCTCTTCCGGAGCCGATAGATCGAATTGACTCGCTTGCTAAGAACCGGCGCCGAGGCCGGTGCCTCCCACATACGGAAGAGGAGCCGTTCCAGCATCGGAGGAACCGGGACAATAAAGGCCTCCTTCGGAGGAATGTCATACTGCAGCGCCTCGAGCTCTTCAGCTCGAGGTCCGCCAGAATAGCCAAGGCAGTGGCCATATCCCGGATGAACTCCGAGAACCGGGTGTCCTCCGGGGGGGACCTACTCCGGGGCTCAGACTGCGGTGAGTCTGAAGGGATGCACCGAGTCTTAAAGGTATCAGGAGACTCCTCGTCCTCCGTCTCCCAAGCCGACTCGTCCGAGGAAGAGTCGGGGTCCGACCCCGCGGGGCCCTGGAGCACCCGCCCCGACGCCGGAAGCACCGGCGTCGACGCCCTCGGTCCCGAACGGGAGGTCGAGGGAGACTGCGACCGAGGTCGACTCTGAGCCACGATGGACTCGAGTATCGGCTCGGTCTCCGGGGTCGACTTCGACGTCCCAGTGGTCGGGGCAGATGCGCCAGACAGGCTGGCCATCAGTGCCCGCTGCTGCTCCATGAAGGCAGACATTCTGCTCTCCAAGGCTGTCATCCTGAGACTCAGCTCGAGAGACGCAGCAGCCACCGATTCGGGCCCCGGCGGTGCCGGGCCCAACGTCGGCTCCCTGGGAGGAGAGTCCACGAGGACTACGGGGCTTACGTGTCCAGCAGACTCCGGCTCCACACGAGGAACTTTGGCAGGCTTCTCCGGTTCCACGGGCCCGGGGCGACGGTCGGGGGTCTTAGACCTGGCCCTCGAGGAGCCAGGGACCTCCTCAGACGACGCCTTCGCGAGCCGTTTCTTCCTCTTGCGTTCCCGGTCGGGGGACCCCCTGTCCGAGGAGCTTCGACGGCGCTCGGGATCGGAATCCCGAGATGTCGAGGCCTCAGATGAGGTTCGGGCGCGGCCGGAGGCTGAATCCGAGAAAAGCCTTTCTTTTTGCTGCTGGTGACTTCGTAGTGACTTGGAAGACATTTTCCCACAGGCCCCGCACGACTTAGGATCGTGGTCGGGGCCGAGGCACTGAAGGCAGCAGTCGTGTGTGTCGGTGAGAGACATTAGTTTCTTACACCGATCACACTTCTTAAAACCGCTGGAAGCCATCGGGGGAAAAAAAAAAGAGTCCCCGCGAGGTCAAAAGATCGGCCTTCCAGGGAAAAAGAGAAAAAAGGGAGCGAACGCCAGCCACGAAGGGCAAAAACCAAAAAAGAAAAATCGGGCTTGATACCGGTGTACCGAACCCGGCGGGAGGGGAACCGGCATCGAACCGGTAGAAAAAAAGAGCAAAAATCGCTAAAAAATCTATTTTTAACCGGGAAAACTGGACACACGTCCGGTGGGCTTCATGGAAAAAAAGAGACGGAGGTAAGATGGCACCTTTAGGCGGGAAGGGAACCGCGCATGCATGCCTGCATTCCCAAAGGCTTTCATAGAAAGCTGGGGAAATGCTCCACTGGGGCTTCATCGGCGCCGATGACACCCATATGTGAGGACTGACTTCCTGCTTGGTCCTGGAGAAATTATGGTACACTGATCATACTTTCTGAAGCCACTGGCAGCCATGGGGGAAAAAAGTACCCTAGCGAGGTTGAAGACCCGCCAAACTGCCAGTTGGAAAAAAGGCGCGAAGATGCCAAAAATGAAAAGCTACAAAAAGGGACCCAAACTCAATGCCAAGGCAGCAAAGTCAGGTGGCAGGAAGAGTACTGGTGCAGTACCGGAGGCGAGTATGAAACTCAAATCAGAAAAATCAGCTTTTTCCAGGGACAAGCCAGACAGACATCTGAAGGGCTCCATGTAAAAAAGGAGACTGAGCAAGATGGCACCCTTGGATAGGAAGGGGACCATGCATGTGTGGTAGCATCTCCCAAAGGCTTTCTTTGAAAGCTGGGAGGATTTATTTATTTATTTATTTACTTACATTCTCTTATATACCGCGCTATTCTGCATCAGTGCGGTTTACATTGAACAAACTGAAATTACATTGAACAGGGCATTATAACTTGGAGATAACTATTTTACAGGGAACATGGGCTATGGAGGGTTAAGTGGCTTGCCCAAGACCACAAGGAGCACCTGTGGGACTAGAAACCCCAGTCCTTCCGGCCCAAGGTTGCTGTCCTCTAGTGGGATTTGAACCCCCGACCTTCCGGCCTGAAGTACCTTGCCCCAATCACTAGGCCACTCCTCCACTCCAATGGATGCTTCCATGAGGGCTCCATCGGTACCATCACCCATATGAGGACAGACTTCCTGCTTGTTCCAGAGAAGAATTGAAATGGCTAGCTAAGGGTGGGTCAGTGGATAGGGCTGGAGAGCACTTTAGTCTATGGTGCCATCGGATAACATCTCCAGGTGTGGCTGACTCATCCTGCTTGTCCTAGGAGAATGCTGGCCCCGCTCTTGTCGGATATCTTGTTTTCTGCTATCAGTTATTTTCTTCCCGCAGTAATCACCCACAGGAGGATCGGTCGTATGTGGCTGTTGAATATTTTCCTTTTGTTCATTCTTTTGCAGTTGTAAATAAATTGAATGTGGTGGTGCTGTTTTTGGAAGTGTCGGGGGCTTTCAGATTCTCCAGCATAGGGCCGCTGCAAGTGTATAGGGTACCTTAAGTAAACTTTCAGCCTGGTACACACCCCTACCCGTTTCAATTAATTTTTAGGCCCCTAAGACACTCCCCTCTCTCAAGCTTTTTATAATTAAATTCAAACAGTCAACACCCATGTGATCTTGTAAAATGGATAGCTGATCATCATATTTTTAAATTATAGACATATACACACATACACAATGAGTGCAATTTCCGAAATCCATTTACCTAAGGGGCCATTTGAAACCTGCTTACCCTCCCAGCAGATAAAAGTATGGTTCTTCGAGTTTGTGCATCTGTCAGAACTGATTGTTTTGCTTTGACTGCAGTAGCTAGTTGCCACCTCATAAGAACATAAGATATGCCATACTGGGTCAGACCAAGGACCATCAAGCCCAGTATCCTGTTTTCAACAGTGGCCAATCTAGGTCATACGTACCTAGCAGTTTCCCCAAAAGACACAGGTTCCACAATGCGTGTATTGCGTCAAGTACTGATATCCTGAGTCCCTTCTTAATAATGGATCTTTCCTCCAGGAACTTGTCCAAACCTTTAAACCCAGCTACACTAACAGCCTTTACTACATCCTCCGGTAACAAATTCCAGAGTTTGATTACATGTTGAGTGAAAAAATATTTTATTAGTCTTACATAGTTTACCCTGTAGCTTCATTGCATGTCCCCTAGTCTTTCTATTTATTTTATTTATTTAGCAAGCATTTGTAGCCCGCTCCTTCCAGCGATCAGAAGCGGGTAGGATTACTATTGTGAAACTGCCGAATCAAGGCAGGTACAAATTTTGTTTACATACAGATTGTCAGAAAAGCACATCATACAGAATTAACACTTCTTAGCTATGGGGGAGTTCATTTACATATATACATAAATACATATATACAGGATAATCTTCTTGGACACAGTGGTCTGGGGCTGCTCCATCTGTGGGTTTAGTTCAGGTTGAAATGTGATTGGAAAATGTGCGTTTTGAGTTTCTTTCTGAAGTCTAGAAGGTCATTGCTAGCTCGTAGTTCTGGTGGGAGTTGGTTCCACAGTGTTGGCGCCACATATGAGAAAGCCCTGTGGCTGGTGTTAGTTTTGGCAGATCTTATATCTGTTGGAGTGTGAAGGATGTTGGAATTGTGGGTTCTTCTGTTTCGGGTTATATTCTGATAACGTAAATAATCGATCTACGTGTACCCGTTCCACTCCGTTCATTAATTTATAGACTTCTATCATGTCTCCCCTCAGCCGTCTCTTTTCCAGGTTAAAGAGCCCTAACCTTTTTAGCCTTTCTTCATAGGGGTGGCTCTTCTCTGAACCTTTTCTAATAACACTATATCCTTTTTAAGATACGGCGACCAGACTTGCACACAATATTCAAGGTGCGGTCTCATCATGGAACGATACAGAGGCATTATAATATTTCTTTTATTTTCCATTCCTTTCCTTATGATACCTAGCATTCTATTTGCTCTCTTGGCCACCGCTGCACACTGTGCTGAGGGTTTTAACATGTTATCCACAATGACGCCTAAATCTTTTTCCTGGGTGGTGGTTCCTAATGTGGAACCTTGCATCGTGTAACCATAGTTTGGGTTGTTCTTCCCTAGGTGCATAACTTTGCACTTGTCCACATTAAATTTCATCTGCCATTTTGATGCCCTGTCTTCTAAATTATCAAGATCCTCTTGCAGTTTTCCACAATCCTCTTGGGTTTTAACAACTTTAGTTTTGTGTCATCTGCAAATTTGATAACCTCATTCGTTATTCCCTTTTCCAGGTCATTTATGAATATGTCAAAAAGCAGCGGACCCAGCACAGATCCCTGGGGTACACCACTATTCACCTTTCTCCATTGGGAAAATTGGTCATTTAGCCCTACCCTCTGCTTTCTGTCTTTTAACCAGTCTCTGATCCACAACAGTACACTGCCTCCTATCCCATGATTCTTTAGTTTTGCCAAAGGTCTCTGATGAGGTACCTTGTCAAAGGCTTTCTGAAAGTCCAAATACACTATATCAACCAACTCACCTTTGTCTACCTGTTTATTCACATCTTCAAAAAAACATTACAGATTAGTAAGACAAGATCTTCCTTGTCTAAAGCCATGTTGGCTGTCTCCCATTAAGCCATGACTATCTACATGTTCAGCAATTTTGTTCTTTATGATGGTTTCTACCACTTTCCCGGTACTGACGTCAGGCTCACCGGTCTGTAGTTTCCCGGATCACCCCTAGAACCCTTTTTAAAAATTGGTGTTACGTTTGCCATCCTCCAATCTTCAGGTATTACAGATGATTTTAATGATAATTCACAGGATTACTAATAGCAGGTCTACAATCTCATATTTCAGTTCTTTCAACACCCTTGGATGTATATCATCCGGCCCAGGTGATTTGCTACTCTTCAGTTTATCTAATAGTTGTAATACATCTTCCCGATGTATCGATATTTTCTTCAATTCTTCCGCACCTTTAAATACCACTTCAGTCATGGGTAACAGCCCTACATATTCCTCAGTAAAGACCGAAGCAAAGAATTCATTCAGTCTCTCTGCTATCGCCTTGTCGCCTCTTAGTGCCCCTTTAACCCCTCTATCATCTAATGGACCAACTGACTCTCTCACAGGTTTTTTGCTACGAATGTACTTGAAAAAGTCTTTATTATGCGTTTTTGCTTCCGCAGCAGGCTTCTTCTCAAATTCTCCCTTTGCCTGCCTTATCAATAGCTTTGCATTTAACTAGCCAGTGCTTGTGCTGTTTCCAGGTTTCCTCGTTTGGCTCTTTTTTCCATTTCCTGAAAGATGCTTTTTTGGCAACAGTCTCTCTGACCTCACCTTTAAACCATGCTGGCAGTTTTTGGACTTCCTTCCACTTTTCTTAAAGCGTGGAATACAGCTGGTCTGGGCTTCCAAGATAGTATTTTTCAACAACACCCAAGCTTGATGTAAGTCTTTAACCTTTGCAACAGCTCCTTTTAGTTTTTTCTTATTTTCCTCATTTTATCATAGTCTCCCTTTCGAAAGTTACCATCCCTCCTCCATTAATTAGATCAAACGCGATCATGCTATGATCACTATTGCCAAGTGGCCCCAAAACCCTCATCTCTTGCACCAGATCTGGTGTTCCACTAAGGACTAGGTCCAATATGGCTTCCCCTCTGGTCAGTTCATGAACCAGCTGCTCCAAGAAGCAGTCATTCATTTCATCTAGGAACTTTATCTCTCTAGCATGTCCTGCCGTGACGTTGATACCAGGGTAATTGAAATCACCCATTATTATTTCTGTGCTGTAACTTTTGTTAGCTTCCTTGATTTCTTTGAGCATTTCTTCATCCATTTGTTCATTCTGGCCTCCTGCAACCATTTACTCTGCCTAATGGTTAGACTGGCCTAGACACTACAGGATTCTTTCTGCAATGTTTCTAAAGAAGCTCGTGTTTACTTCTGATTCTGCTTGAAAACTACTTTTCCCCCATCCCCCCCACAAGTTGGCTGGTGGAGGGGGAGAGGTTTAATGTACAATAAATGGTAGATTTTTTTGCAACCAAGAAATTTAATTGAATGTGTATCCATGGAGGTTTATGTATTGATGAAAACTGAAGCTTTACTACTGGGATGTCACTGGTGCTGGGCCACACTGGAAAAAAATACTTTAAAACAAATCAACTGGCAAGGTGGTGGTATTTGACTAATTTTCCATCCATTTCATAGATTTAGAAAGCAAATAAAAATTTGAAAAAGTATCAAACATTTTAGTTTGCTTAGTAACTTTACTTGGCGGCAAGAGAGGAATAGAAGCAGCTGAGCAATGTCAATGAGAAGCTGCAGCAGGGAATGGAGACAGATTTCAGGCAGAGGGAAAAGGTGATGTGATAAGAGGGATCATCCCCTCATTCAGCTTCTTGCTGGTAGAAAGCCTCCAACTGCCATTCGTCCAGGAGCAGATGCCCTTTGTTCAGTGAATGCACACCAGGAGACCAACTCTCATAGGATATTTTATATTTATTTAGAGTATTGGGAAAGAAAAAGCTGAATATATTTACACAACACTCATCACAACACAGGAGAACCTGCTGGCTATTTTCAAATAGTTTATTATCCAAGTTCCCTTGCTGCTCACAAACACTAAATATGAGAAATAAATTGCTCAAGACAATTCCAGCACACTATCCACTGTGTACAGGAGAGACTAAATGAAACACATGCAATAGCAAAAGAGCTGTAGCTATGGCCTCTGAGTCTTGACACCAGTCACACTCATCAAGAGGTAACTGCAGCAACAAGCTTACACCATCTTTTAGGAAAGCACACTAATGCTATCTCGTTAAGGAACCTTGAGCTAGTCCTGGCTGCAGAGCTTATACATATTCTAGAAAGGATCTCCCCTCCCCCCCATTCTGGGCTTATGGAAACAATATTGATGGGGGGCTTAACTGTCTTTCACCAGGGCTTGAGTGTTACAAGTAATGAGTAAAGTTATGAAAGCCTGATACCTTATTATTGTTGTAGATCTTTTACGAGGTCTCTCGGCCTCCTGAAACATCTGAGAAAGGCAGGACAGCGACATGCAAAGTAGGGAGCATAAATAAGTATGCATAGGATAGAAAGCAAGGGTTAAAACTAGGAGAGCACACATGCATGAAGGAATTAAAATAATAAAAACCTTCCTAGTGACGTGGGCGAAAAGGAACAATGCACCAAAAGGCAAACTAAACAACTATGTGCACAGTGGAGAGGGAAGGGCCTGGCTTCTCTCTACATAAAACCTAGAGGATATTGAGTAGCCCCTCTTGGGTAGAGCAGAGTATGCTAGACAAGGGGTAGTTTAGATTTACAGCTGGCAATTACACATTGCAGAACCAAAAAGATTGGAGAATTAAAGCACAGTGTGATTTTTGTTCAACAGTTATGTAGTGTCAGAGGGTGCTCGCTGTTCAGTGCAGTGATCAGTCAAAGGAGATGAGCTGTGCTTCTCCGCTGCTTTGTGGCTGTTGGACCTGTGATGATGGCGGCGGCTGTGGCGGCTGCTGCTGCTGAGACACACCTCCAGGGGGCACCATCTTTAAGATACATACAAATAGTGATCAGAGGCAGTTCCCTCCTCTCTTCCTTTATCCATAGTCTCCCCCTCCCAAATTAAAAACAACCAACCACAGTCCACATCATATACACAGTGACGTACAAGATAAGTAGAATCACAGGTGTGCACACATCCGCTGTTACGTGTACTTAGTACAACTACTTTCATCTCCTTTCATTTAGGCCACCAGAGCGTTCTTTTGGATTTGTGCAAATAAATATTACCTATATATATATATATATATGCAAATACCTACAACTAGAGTGTCTGCTGTCAGGACATGGCAGCACCAGTGGAGGTAGGAACTTACCTGCTTATAGATGGGCTGCTGGCCAGGAAGATACGGCTGCTGAGGGGGCAGCGTGCTCAGAGCTGGGTCCTGTCCAGGTAAAGTTGACATGAGATTCTAACCAAGAGAATGAAGCAGATGAAAGAGGAAGGAGAAATTAGACCTTTCCTGCTAATTTTCTTTCCTGGAGTCCCTCCAGTCCAGACGAGTGGGTTATGCTGATCTACCAGCAAGTGGAGACTGAAAACACAACTTAAAGTATGCTATAAGTAGCCTGTGCCACCAACAATAGCCAGTATGAACTCAAAGAAAATGGAGCCAACCCCAATTCTCCAATAGCCATGTCCTCCCCTAAAAATAACAAGAGGTACCACCCATCCAACTCTTCCAGACCCTCCAAAAGAAACAGAGAAAAATGACAGAAAAAGACCACATGGCCTATCTAGTCTGTCCTTCCATAACAACTACAACAGTCCCCCCTTTTTCCTTTAGAGATCCTCTGTGTTTGTCCCATGCTTTTTTGAATTCAGATATTGTCAAGAAAAAGTCACCCATATAGGAGGGGATTATCCTCACTATTATCCATTTTTTTAACTCTTTATTTATGGAACCAAACAAAAGAAAGAGATCACAAATTGTATAGATACATACAAACACAACGCCACTGGGTGGGGCTGACTCTTGTCCAACAGTCCAGAGGCTAGTTGTCAATAGAATGTGGTACATCATTTTATGTTATTTATCCCCCCTCCCACCCTGTCCCCCCTCTCCCCCCAGCACAGCTCCCCTCCTACTATCCTAACCAAGAACTGTCCTTTAAGACCCCCCCCACTCTGTCAACGGGATCCCATCTACTTTACCCCATTTGTAAAACCTCGTTACAGGCATATGGTCCAAGCTGTTGGACATACGGTTCCCAGATCAACAGAAAGGAAGCTCAGCGTTTACCACTGCCCTTAGCCCCCCTCCTCTTGAAGAGCATCAGTTGATGAAAACTGTTAAGCCATTCCCAGAAGGCAGGGGGAATCTGTTCCATTTTTAATAAAGCTGACAAAAAACATGAACAGAAAACATGAAGACCCTGAACGCAGAGGACAACTGAGCTGACATCCTCTAAAATAAGCACACACTGTCCAAAACACGCCTACTCAAATCTAATTCTACAATAGCAAACAAGACAGCGCTCCATGGAAAGACACATCCTGGGTAGGCCATGAACTGGACAGACTCCAGGAAAGAAAGTTAGCAGGTAAGGTCTAAATTTCACCTTCTAGTTTGTCCCTCTATTCCAGTCCAGTGGCCTAGTGGTTAGGACAAGATACCTCAGGCCGGAGGTTCAATTCCCATCTGGGGACAGCAATCTCAGGATGGAGGGACTGGGGTTTCTAGTCCTATAGGCACTCTTTGTGGCCTTGGACAATCTACCTAACCCTCTGTTGTCTCAGGAACATATGTAGATTGTGAGCCCTTTGGGTATGAAGGAATGCATCCAATACATTGTAAACTGCTTTGATGCCCTTCAGCCTGGGTGGTATATCAAGAAATTGCATAAACAAACAAACATAGCAAAGCAGTACTAACAACTGGTGGGAACCGACACAATGACCTGCAACACTCTGGTCCCAAAAGGTCACATCCTGACAGGCCTGCACATCCAGATAGTAGTGTCAGAAAAGAATGAAGAGAGTGCCACATTGCTGCCTTACAAATGTCCTGAGGAGAAAATAGACCAAACTCTGCCCAAGATGATGCCCGAGCCCACGTGGGCACCCTTCAATAGATACAGATACAATAGTCTCCTCACCTTTCCAAGGACCATCAAACAAGACAAAGCGCCTCTTGGAACGCCAAAAGGACCGAGTCACCCTCAAGTACCACATGCAGTACCTGCGGATATCCATCTTATGCAGAAGACAGACCTCATCAGAATCCTGCGATCCCGAAAAGGTCAGCCGTAACCACCTGATTGAGGTAAAAACTGGACACCATCTTTGTCAAAAAGGAAGGCACCAGATGAAGAACCACGTTCTCCTTTGAAAATACCAAGTAAAGCTCCTTACAAAGCAAAGCCTGGAGCTCCAAAATTTGACAGGCTGAATAAATTGCAACCAGAAGCAACACCTTCCTTATTGTCCCTCCAGTTCAGACCACAGAATTGTCACCCCCACCCGCAGCTTGGAGACTCAGCATGCCAAGTCTTGATGATGTCACTATACTTAGGCTGCTGGCACCTCCTTCAAGGCTCAGTAGTCTATTGACACCCATGAACCATGCCTAAGTCACTAGCATCAAAAAGTGGTTCTACGCCCTGTATCTTTTTTTCTGCCCAAGGTGATTTTGCCTTTTCATCTAAATCAGCTGGTGTCCTTGCCAGTATTTGCACGAGGTGGTTCCAGGATGCCAGACCTTCAATTGTATTTGCTTGACATGCGGCAAATTTTGGGCAGATATCTGAAGCTGATGGAACCGTTTCGAAGGTTGGATTGCTTATTTGTTCTCTTTGGGGGATTGTGCAAGGGGGAGGCCGTGTCCAAAACCTCTATTGCACGAAGAAGAAAGGAGGCCATTGCAACTGTATACTTATTGTGACGCAAGAAGCTCCCTTTGGGGTTGAGTGTGCATTCCACTATGGCACAGGCGGCCTTCCTGGGTGGAGGTCTCCTTAGTTCTGCCCGTGGACATCTGTAGGGCAGCAACATGGTCTTCCTTGCATACGTTCATTCAGCATTATCGGCTTGATGTACAGGCAGCGGGGGATGCCAGGTTTGGTTTGGTGCTGCTTCAGGCCGGGCTCACAGGTCCCGCCCTAGAGTAACTGCTCTGGTACATCTCTATGGTCTGAACTGGAATGGAGGGATGATAAGGAAGGGGAAATTATGTCTTACGTGGTAATTTGCTTTCCTTGAATTCCTCCAGTCCAAAACCCACCCACGATTGCTGTCTTAGGGCAATCCTGGATCTGAAAAGGTCAATGTGTAGTTGGTTCGGAGGGGGGGGGGAACAAACCTCCTGGTGGTGGGCATTTTTTCCCACAAAGCGCACAGTTTCCCACAAAAAAAAAAAGGGAAAAATCATAAGAGATGGACAAGAAGAAATAGCGTACTCACCTGTAATAGGTGTTCTCTGGGGACAGGAGGAATCAGTCCTCACATATGGATGACGGCGCCAATGGAGCCCCCGCAGAAGTATCTCCCCAGCTTTCAAAGAAAGCTTTTGGGAGACGCTACTACGCTTACGTGGTGCCCTTCCTGCCCAAGGGTGCCATCTTGCTCAGTCGGATGATATAGCTAAGAGTTGGCGAAAATGATAAAGAAGCAACTCCAAGTGAAGGCGGGAGGGTTGTAAGGACTGATTCCTGCTGTCCCCGGAGAACACCTGTTACAGGTGAGTAACTACGCTTTCTCTGGGAACAAGCAGGAAGTCAGTCCTCACATATGGGACCCCCTAGCTACACGCTACCGAAAGCACGTAGAGAAAAAACACGGTTGCCCTCAAGAGTAGCCGTGAGCAGAGCAAGTAAGTCTGTAGACAGACTCCAGTAGGACACGTGTGTCCGATGGGTACCAATGCTCCGGCAGCCTGAACACAGAAGGGTCACAGAGTAGGAATTGCCTAGACCCCCGAAGAGATTACGGAGCATGGCCTGGCCAAAGGCGCCATCCCATTGGGACTCCCTCTCCAGGCAGCAATAAGCTGTGAAGGTATGGACTGAAGACCAGGTAACGCTCGTCAGATGTCCAACATCAGGACAGAGCGCAGGTTTACCACAGAGGCTGCCATGGCTTTGACACTGTGCCATGACCCGGCCTGCTCATAAGCGAGTGCAATGAAGTCCGCCACCCGGGTGCACAGTGTTCGCTTGGTCTCCACTTCCCCCAGCCAACTGGAATTGTAGGGAACAAAAGCTGAGAGCTTTGTGGTGGTCCTGCGTACACTGAATGTAGAAGGACAAGGCTCTCTTACAGTCCAAGGTGTGAAGGATGGTCTCTGCGCTGTTGGAGTGAGGTCTTGGGAAGAAGGTGGGTAGCAACACCTCCTGGTTGAGGTGAAAGGAAGATACTACCTTTGGAAGGAATTTGGGATGTGTGCGTAGCACGACTCTGTTCTTGTAGAATCTGGTCTACGGCACCTCTGCCACTAGGGCTTGGAACTCACTGACCCTGGGAGCAGAGGTGAGCACCACCAGGAACATGACCTTCCACGAGAGATACCTCAGGTGGCAAGTGGACAGGGGCTCAAGTGGCGACAGGTGAGCTGTGCCAAAATTACGTTGAGGTCCTAGATTGGCCACTGTTGGAAACAGGATACTGGGCTTGATGGATTTTGGTCTGACCCAGTATGGCATATCTTATGTTCTTATGTCCCACTCTGTCGCCAGAGGGTGGACTGGGGGTTTGGGCAGTAGGAGTCCCCTTAGGAAGCAGGTCACCAGGAGCTGGACCAAGAGGGACTTGCCCTTGATAGGGTGGTGGTATGCCACTAGGACACTGAGGTGTACCCTGACGGAGTTTGATTTGAGCCCGGATTGTGAGAAATGAAGATGGTATTGCAGCACCATCTGAACTGGGCAGGAGAACAGGTTTAGCCGCTGCTCTGCGCACCACACTGAGAATCTGCACCATCTGAAGGCGTAAGCCCTCCTGGTGGAGATTTTACGGGAGGTCAGCAGGATCTCTTCCACTTCTCCTGAGAAATGAAAGGGGCTAAGGTTACCCTTTCAGCAGCCACGCAGTCAGTGATAGAGACCCCAGATTGGGGTGTAGAAGAGAGAGCCCTCTTCCTGAGACAAGAGCCCTGGGGAACTTCCCAGGTGAATCGGTCTCTACCAACAATCTGACGTGCAGCGGGAACCACGGCTGCCTGGGCCACTGTGCAGCCCCCAGGATCAGTGATGCTTTGTCGCAATGAGCCTTGAAGAGGGTCTTGGCAATCAATGGCATGGGTGGAAGGCGTACATGAGGCCTTCTGACCACAGAATGAGGAACGTGTCTGCCGCTACCTGGTACAGGTGGAGCTGACGAGAACAGAAGTGGGGTAATTGGTAGTTGTCCGGGCTGGCGAAAAGGTCCACCCGTGGGGTCCCCCAGAGTTGGAAGAGCTGGATGGCCATTCTGGGGTCTGGCTGCCACTCATTTGGTTGGAGGACCCTGCTCAGTTTGTCTGCCAGGGTGTTGTCCTGGCCCGGTAGGTATACAACCCAGAGGAGTATTCCCTGATGAATTGCGTAGGAGCAGAGTGTCATTGCTTCGTAGCAGAGGGTGCGAAACTCCGTGCCCCCCTGCTTGTTCACATACAACACTGCCACTTGATTGTCCGTTGGATCAGCACAGACTGGTGCCTCAGGCGGTGGCAAAATGCTTGGAGGGCTAGATATATTGCCTGAAGCTCCAAGAGGTTGATCTGCTGATTGTCCTCGGCTTGTGACCAGCTGCCCTGGGTGCAAAGTTCCTCGCTGTGGGCTCCCCATCCCAGCAGAAAGGCATCTGTTGTGAGGACTCTTCAGGGACTTGGAGTTTGGAAGGGCATCCCTGCTTGTTGTGAGTTTTGCCATCAAGTCAGAGATTCCGCCAACTGGTGGGTCACTGAGACTCTGTCCTGGAGGCGGCTGGCGGCTTGTATCTACTGGTTTCAAAAGGCACCACTGGGCAACCCTCATGTGCAGGTGGGCGTCTGGGGTGACAAAGACCAAGGAAGCCATGTAGCCAAGTAGGCGTAACAGAAACCAAGCCGACACAGAGAGAAGGTGTTGCATGTCTGCGGCCAATTCCCTGAGACGGTCGGCCCGATCCAGGGGGAGGAAGGCCCTTGCCTGAATGGTGTCAAGCTTTGCCCCTATGAACGCCAGACATTGTGTTGGGAGGAGGTGAACTCGAGGTAGGTTATCATTAACCTCAGATGTTGCAGGATATGGATGGTGCGTGCTGTAGCTTGCTGCACCTCGGCGGCCGTGTCTCCTTTTATAAGACAGTCGTCCAGATAGGGAAAGATAAATACCCCTTGGAGATGGAGGTAGGTTGCCACTACTTCCAGGCTTTTGATGAAGACCCTGGGGGCAGACACCAGGCTGAAGGGTAGTACCCTGTAATAGTAGTGGTCTCCCACCCACCATGAAGCGAGGATACTGCCTATGGTTGGGGTGAATGAGGATGTGGGTATAAGCATCCTTCAGATCCATGGAACATAACCAATCTCCCTGCTGGAGGTAAGGCAGCAATGTTCCAAGGGAGAGCATTTTGAACTTCTCCCTCACCAGGAACTTGATGTTGCGCAGGTCCAAGATGGGCCTTAAGCCTCCCTGCTCGTTTTGGTACGAGAAAATATCTGGAGTAGAACCCTTTGCCCCCGAGATGTTGGAGGACTGGTTCCACCACCTTGTTCTCGAAAAGGCTTGAGTTCCTGCAGTAGGAGGTCCCGGTGAAGGGGAGACCTGGGGGGCTCTCCCAGAAAAAAAGGGAGAGATGTCTGTACCAGGTGGAGGAGGTAGCCTTCCTTGACCACTTGAAGTACCCAGGAATCGGTGGTGATAGTTGGCCACCTGTGGGAATAGTGGATCAGATGTCCCCCTGTGGGCTGCTGTTCTCCTTGGAGTAGAGAGGCTATGCCCAAGGAGTCAAAAACTCCCCCCAGGCTGGGCCAGAGCAGACACCTGGGGCTTGGGAGCCTTCTGCTTACGAGGGCCTTGCCCTTGCCCATGTCCCTTGGCCTGCTGATCCTGCTGGGGGGGGGGGCCTGAAATTGTGGGTAGTTTTTGTAAGCTGCCCCCTTCCTTGGGGGTAAAAGAACTTTTTGCTCGAGCCCTTCCGTTGGGGAGGGCCTGCGGTCTTTTTGGAGAGCCTGGTCCTTGTCACAAACTCTGGCTCCAACTCGGCAGTCTTTTCAGTCACGGGTTTGCCAAAACGGTTCTCCCCTTGGCATGGGACATCGACCAGTTTGTCTTGAACCTATTGCTCCAGGTCGGAAGACTGTAGCCAAGCCTGGCGTCAGGCACCAATGCCCGCTGCAGCCCTCTAGTCGCCGACTCGAAGCTATCATAGGCTGCTCGAGTCATGAATTTGGAGCACTCCCAGACTGCTTTGGCCAAGTTCTTGAACTGCTGCAGGGTTCCTTGAAGAGGCCAGTCGAGAACCCAGCAAGCTCCTTCGCCAGGTCTCTCAGGTACATGCCCATGTACAGCTGGTAGGTCTGGATCTAGCCGAGGAGCATTAAGCCCTGGTAGCACTTTCTGCAGACGGCATTCAAGGTGTGGGTCCTCCTTACCTGGGGGCAACAAGGAGGTTGTCTTCTGGCTCTTTAGCCAATGCATGGCCAACTTTACCACCATGGAGGTTATGCGGCAGCTGTGCCTTCTGGAAGCCAGGGCTCTGGACCCAAAACATCGATTCAAGCTGCTTGCTCACGACAGGCACTGACACCAGTGTTTCCCACATACAGAGCATCAGCTATTCCAGATGGGTGGAATGGGCACCATGCGAGATTCCCTTGGTGGGGCCTCGTATTGAAGGATTTCTAGTTCCTCTGTCCGAGGGTCCTCTTCTGATTCTGTTAGGAATGTTAGAGCCTTTGACATGTCCCGCATGAAGTCAAGGAATGCCATGTCCTCGGGTGGGGACAGATGCCGGGGCTCAGAAGGTAGAGAGTCTGAGAGGACATCGTGGTGGTGACGGGTTTTTGGGGGACTCCTCATCCTCTGTCTCCATTCCGAGTAGTCGGTTGAAGACTCGAGGGTGGGTCGGCTTGCGGGCTCCGGGCCTGAGCCCTGCCCGTGTCCCTTGGAGGCTCTGCAACTGGTGCCATGTGCACTAGCTGGGGAAGACCTTGGTCCCGTGGAATGGGATTCAGATCTAGACCTCAGTAGAGGATCAACTCAAGGCCTTATGGTCTCGAGGATCTAATTGGCCTCCGGGGGTGTCCTTGATGTCGATGGCCCGGTGTTCTGGACAGAGGAACCAGCTGTGCCAGACAGCAACGCTCGCTGCTGGTCCATGAAGGCAGACTGTCAGCATACATTTCATGCAGCTATGGACTCTGTTTAATTCAGTCTAAACTCTGACCCCTGGGTGACGTCAGTCTCTAGGACCTGGCTGCAGCCCCTCTTTGCTAAATCAAGAATAGCAGACCTTAAAGGGAGTGGCCAAAGACAATAGCAGACCTCAAGGGGAACTGCTGGAGAGGCACTATAAAGGACAGACACACTTCCTGCTTCTCTCTCTCTCTCTCCTTCATCGGACAGGTTTGGACACTACCATGAGGCTCTGATACTCCACTCCCTTCACCCCTCCCCCTCTCTCTCTCTCTCTACCCACATGTTCTGGCCTACCATGCGGCTCTGACCCACAGGTTCTGGCCTCTATCTCTCTCACACTTCATACATGCACACACAGATTCATTGATGCACACTGAAACAGCTCTGTAACAATCACTATATACCTCTGTTCAATACCTATGTATTAAGCCTATTTTTACATAAAAACCTTTCTCCAAGCCACACCTGTTTGCTTGTCTTATTACAAACCCTCCTGCGTCTGTGAAGTGAAATGAACCCAGGACCTACAGAAGAGTAACTGGATCACATCTTACACAGACAAGCTGCACTCCAGGGCTGCCAATCTGATTTCCAGTCCAGAAAGCGCCACAACTATCGGTGCAGGCACCGATGAACTCTGGACCGGCACTGGTTCCCCCCAAGGGGGGAGTCCTCAACTAGGATGGACTCGGGCGTCTAAGGCCGATCTTCAGATGTTTCCTTCCGGGTGACCTTGGTGGGCCGCTCCTGCTCCGAGTCCGGACCTGGCTTGGGGCTTATCCCACTTGCCAGAACCGTCCAGGGATGATGCCTTCAAGGGTTTGTTCCTTTGAGGGGGACCCCCTTTCTGAAGATCTACGGTGTCAACCGGGGTCTGTATGGGTGCCACGGGAGTCCTTAGCCTTCGGAGGCCCCGGGAAAAATGAAGCAAAGGGTTCTGTGGAAAAGGAGACTGAGCAAGATGACACCCTTTGAACAGGAAGGGCATCATGCATGCATGGTGGCATCTCCCAAAGGCTTTCTTTGAAAGCTGGGGAGATGCGTCCGTGGAGCTCCATTGGCGCCGACATCATCCATATGTGAGGACTGATTTCCTGCTTGTTCCCATAGAAGAAAGAAGATGAATGAGGATCGGTGGTAGGTGGGGCTCTTCAGCTCTGCTTCTCTTCAGCCAATGTTGCCTGGCGGTTTAGCGTAGTTACTCAACTGTAACAGGTGTTCTCCAGGGACAGCAGGAATCAGTCCTCACGTATGGGTGATGTCGGCACCAACGGAACCCGAGCGGAGCAATTCCCCTTTCAAAGAAAGCCTTTGGGATTGCTGCCATGCATGCATGGTCCTCTTCCCGCCCAAGGGTGCCATCTTGCTCAGTCAGGGCCCTTAGCTCGAGCCCTACCAAGCAGATGGCAAGGGAAGGACAAAAATACAGTAACTCATCAGGGGAGGTGGGAGGGTAGTGAGGACCAATTCCTGCTTTCCCTGGAGAACACCTGTTACAGTTGAGTAACTACGCTTTCTCCAGGAACAAGCAGGAAGTCAGTCCTCACTTATGGGACTCACCAGCTACAGGCTACCGACCTGTAACCAAAAATGCTTCCACGAGGTCGTGAGCAGAAGCCGATGCCCAAAGGAGCCCAAGTCCTCGGGGCAAAGCCCTCGGTAGCCATGAAGAAGGGTCAGAGGGCAGGAGTTGCTTATACCTCAAACAGGTTACGGAGTACAGCCTAGCCAAAGGCGCTGTCCCGGCAGGATTCCCTCTCCAGGCAGTAGTGAGCAGCGAAGGTATTCATGGAAGACCAGGTTGCTGCCTGGCAGAGGTCTATCAGGCACGGAGCGCAGCGAGGCCGCCTTTGCCAGAACTCCGTGTGCTGTGACTCAACGATCTAGCGGGGCACCCGCCTTCATATGAGCGAAAGCGATGCAGTCCGCTAACCAAACCGAGAGGGTGCGTTTGGTAACTGCCTGTCTCGGTCTAATGGGATCGTAGGTCACAAAGAGTCAGCCAGACTTGCTATGAGTCTGGGTGTGCTACAAGTAGAAGGCGAGAGCCCTTCTGCAGTCAAGGGTGTTGAGAGCCACCGATGCCTGGTTGGCCTGGGGCCTCGAGAAGAAAGTAGGCAGGACTATCTCCTGATTAAGATGGCAATCCGAGACGACTTTAGGCAGGAATTTAGGATGGGTACGGAGGACCACCTTATTCCGATAGAACCTGGTGTAAGGGGAGTCAGCCATGAAAGCCTGGAGCTCACTGACTCGGCAGGCCGAGCTCAACGCCACCAAGAAGGTCACTTTCCAGGACAGGTGCCGGAGCGAGCATGTCGCCATTGACTTGAAGGGTGGACGGGTCAGCTGCATGAGCACCACATTCAGATCACATTCCGCCGGAGGACGGATGGGTGGCTTGGAAAGCAGAAGACCCCACATAAAGCGGGAGACTAACGACTGCCCATAGAGGGGCTTTCCCTCGATGGGGAGGTGGTTCGCCGAGATGGCGCTCAAGTGTACCCTGACAGAGTTTGACTTCAGCCCTTCCTTTGGGAGATAGAGGAGGTACTGGAGGATCCATCGAATGGGGTACGAGAACGGGTCGATCTGGAGCCCCGAGCACCAAACCGAGAAGCGCCTCTACTTGAAAGCGTAGGCTCGTCTAGTGGAGTCCTTTTTCGAGACGAGGAGGACTTTGACCTCCTCCAGAAGAGCCAGTGAGGCTAGGGAAAGCCATTCAGCCGCCATGCCGTGAGGGATAAGGCTAGGTTCGGGTGCTGCACCCGCCCCTCTTCCTGTGTTAGCAGACCCGGGGCAGAGCCCAGGGTGTCAGGAGGCTCAGTCGACAGCTGGAGCAGAAGCAGGAACCAAGGCTGCCGAGGCCACGAGGGGACTATGAGGATCAATGATGCCTGATCCCGCTGAGCCTTGAAAAGGGTTCTCGCAATGAGAGGGAGAGGGAAGGGAGGAAATGCATAGAGCAGACTGGATGACCAGTCCAGAAAGAATGCATCCGGATTCTCCCTGCTTTATTTTATTTATTTATTTTATTTAACAAACTTTTATATACCGCAACCTTCCGATGATCAGGTGCGGTTTACATATAACAGTTAAGGAGACAGAAAGGCATTTCTATTTTTACATTGAACATTTCATGAACTATGTACATTAACAATTAAACTTTTAACTATTAAATTTTTAAATTTTGTAGAACTATGTACAATTAACTATGTACAGTTAGTAAAAGTGAGTTCAACAGTATAAACATCATAGACAGTGTCAAGGTCAAAATATCATGAGGCATTGTGGTATTGGTTTCAGTGTGTTATATAGATTATCCCTTTTCGTTTTGAAGTTGAGAATTTGCCATTGGACCGTAGTGGGAGTTAAAAAGGTGAGTTTTTAAGTTTTTGCGTAGGTCTTTAAGGTCGGTTAAGGCTCTGATTTCATCAGGTAGAGAGTTCCAGAGTATAGGGGCTGCATGGGAGAATGCTTTTTTATTGGTTGTTTTTTTGGTCTTTGTGAATTCTTTTGGAATCCTTATTTTATTGGCGTTGCCTCTTCTATGTGCAGATTGGGGTGTGTCTTTAGTGAGTAGTTTATTTAGGGTTGCTGGGGCAGTGTTATTTAATGCTTTAAAGGTGGTTATTATTAATTTACAGTTTATTCTACATTGAATGGGGAGCCAGTGTAGTTTGGCTAGATAGGGTGATATGTGCTCAAAAGGGTGTACCT
Source organism: Ichthyophis bannanicus (assembly GCA_033557465.1). Taxonomy (NCBI): domain Eukaryota; kingdom Metazoa; phylum Chordata; class Amphibia; order Gymnophiona; family Ichthyophiidae; genus Ichthyophis; species Ichthyophis bannanicus. Next base: position 162,792,754 of record CM066041.1, read on the forward strand.
TCATTATGGTTCTGGTTGCAGCATTTTGAGCCAATTGGAGCCTTTTGATGTTTTCATTATGGTTCTGGCTGCAGCATTTTGAGCCAATTGGAGCCTTTTGATGTTTTGGTTCGTTGTGCCTAATAGGGAGAGGTTGGCGAAGTCAAAATGTGGTGTGATAATGGCTTGAATGATGCTTAGGAAGTCTTGCAGGTGGACTAGAGGGCGTAATTGTTTTAATACTTTGAGTTTAAAGTATATTTTCTTTGGTGTATTTCTTATGTGTGTGTTCATGCTAAGGTGTGTATCTAGTATCACCCCTAGGTATTTTATTTCATTTTTTATGTGGATGTCATGATTCTGAAGTGTAATGTGGGTAGGGAGGGTATAAGATTTGTTTTTTGTTACAATCAGTATGTCAGTTTTGGAGTGGTTAATATAGAGGTTGTGGTCTTCTAACCAAGTTGCTAATTCCTTAAAGCAATCTGTTAATAGTTGAATTGGGATCGTAGGGATTGTGAAAGGAATGTACAGCATGATGTCATCCGCGTATATGTGATAATGGATTTTGAATTTTTTAAAGATATTGCAAATTGGTTGTATATATATATTAAATAGAAGAGCAGAGAGAGCAGAACCTTGGGGGAGGCCTATTTCCTGTTTGTATGTGTTAGAGGTTTGAGTGTTGATTCTGACAGTTTGAGATCTGTTGGATAGATACGATGTGAACCATTTAAGAACTATTGAGTTGGCTCCTATTTGTCTGAGTCTATTGAGCATTAGTGTATGGTGGACACTGTCAAAAGCTGCAGATATGTCTAGAAAAAGTAGTAAGAATGCATTTTTAGGGCTGTCTATTCCTCTTACTAGTGTGTCTAGGAGTTCAGTTAAGAGAGTGTCTACGCCATGACCAGGGCGAAAGCCATATTGTTGGTCATCAAGGGGAGCTGATGTGTCAGTGTGTTCCTGTGTTTGTGTTTGAACTACTTTTTCTATGAGTTTAGCCATAAAAGGTATACTAGAGATGGGCCTATAAGAATTCGGTGAGGTTTTGTCCATAATATTGTTTTTTAATATGGGTCTGATTTGTGCATGCTTTAGTATGGGCGGTAGGTAGCCTTGATTTAGTGAGAGATTAATTAGTGGTATAATGAAAGGGGATAATGTTGGAAGGGTGTTCTTTATCCAATTTATGGGGCAGGGATCAAGGTGAGAAGTTGTAGTATTTAAGTTCGCCATTATATTCTTAAGGGTCTCTTTTGTTATGGGATAGAATTTATTCCAAGAATCTGGTAGAGGTTGGTAGGATATGGCATGTGGAATTGGTAGGATATTATTTATTTTTGATTTATTTATGTAGTGATTTGCTAAGGTTTGGGGAGATATGTCGTTGGCTTCATGACTGAAGTTGTATGTGTTTTTAGTTAGGTTTTGAACAATGGAGAATAGTTCCGTTGGTCTGTTGATAGATTTGTTTAGGACAGATGAGTGGAAGTTTTTTTTAGCGCTGTCTGTGGCGTCTTTGTAGTTTTTGAGATAGGTATTATATAGTTCATTGTATGATGTGGATTTAGTTTTACGCCACTTTAATTCAATTTTCCTGAGTGTTCTTTTCATAACTTTTAAAGTGTTGTTGAACCAAGGGGCATCACCATTTCTGTGACGGATGTTCCTCTTGTTTGATTGATTATATGCAGCTGCTTTTGAGATGGTATTATGCCAAGTTGTAATAGCCTCATCAAGGTTGGAAGGTGATGAGGAGAGGTAAGGGATTGTTAGGTCTAGGAAATCTTCTGCATTGAAGTTTTTAAATCTGGGGGTGGGTGTTCTTGCTGGTTGCTTTTGATATTTGATGTGCGGTACCGGGCCACAAAAGCGGGGAAGCTGCGCATTCTGGGAACTGGCGAAGAGGTCTATCGCCGGCGTCCCCCAGCGAAGAAACAGCCAGCCCGCTACCCCTGGATCCAGCTGCCATTCGTGGGGGCGAAGGATTCTGCTGAGTCTGTCTGCCAGGACATTCTTCCTGACCCGGAAGGTAGGTCGCCTTGAGGGACATCTTCTGTCGGACAGCGAAGGAGCAGATGAGGACCGCTTCCCGGCAGAGGGAGCGCGATCCAGTGCCTCCCTCCTTGTTGACATAGAACATCACCACGAGGTTGGTGGTCTGCATAAGAACCGACCTCCCCTTGAGGTGGTCCTTGAAGGCCCTCAGGGCCCACCGAATCGCCCGGAGTTCAAGCAAGTTTATCTGCTGCTGAGACTCCTCGGGTGACCACTGCCCCTGCGTGCAGAGTGGCCTTCAATGGGCTCCCCACCCTAACAGGGAAGCGTCTGTCGTCAGCACTGCGTTGTGCTGAGGGGCCTGGAAGGGCAGCCCCGGAGGAGGTTGCAGGGGTTTTGCCACCAGCTCAGGGACAAGCGGAGGTTGGGAAGGACCCTGACAGGGTCCCTGAGGTACCACTGAGCTGTCCGCATGTGCAGGCGGGCATGGGGGACAACATACATGGTAGAGGCCATATGGCCCAGGAGGCGTAGCATGGTCTGAGCTGTGACCCGGGGAGTGCTTTGGACCCGAGCCGCCAGGCTTGGAGGCGGTCGGCGCTATCCGCTGGTAAGAATGCGGTTGCCCACTGAGTATCGAGGCGCGCCCCGATGAACTCGAGTGCCTGCACCAGCTCGAGGTGACACTTTGGGAAGTTGACCAAGAACCCCAAGCCCTACAACAGAAGGATTGTGTGTGACGTTGCTTGCCGGGTTTCCTCGACAGAGGATCCCGTGATGAGCCAGTCGTCGAGGTAGGGAAAGACCGGCACGCCCTGACGCCTGAGACGGGCGGCGACCACGACGAGGCATTTCGTGAAGACTCGTGGGGCAGACGCGAGGCCGAAGGGGAGCATCCTGAAGCACAGGTATTGCCTGTGCTGGGGATGGATTAAGATATGGGCGTAAGCGTCCTTTAGATCCAAGGAGCATAGCCAGTCACCCTGCCGGAGGAAGGGCAGCAGAACGCCAAGGGATAGCATTTTGAACTTCTCCCGCACCAAGAACTTAGAAACATAGTAACATGACGACAGAAAGAGACCACATGGCCTATCTAGTCTGTCCTTCCATAACAACAACTACAACAGTCCACTTTTTACCTTTAGAGATCCTCTGTGTCGGTCCCATGCTTTTTTGAATTCAGTTACTGTCCTCATCTCTACCACCTCCACTGGGAGACTATTCCATGGATCCACTACTCTTTCTGTAAAGAAATATTTCCGCATATCACTCCTGAATCTATCTCCCTTCACCCTCATCCCATGTCCCCTCGTAGCAGAACTTGCTTTCAATTGAAAGAGGCTCTCTCCCTGAACATTTATGCCACGGAGGTATTTAAACATCTCAATCATATCACCTCTATCCCGCCTTTCCTCTAAGGTGTACATATTAAGATCCTTAAGTCTGTCCTCATATGCTTTATAATGAAGCCCATTAATCATTTTAGTAGCAAACCCTCTGCACCGACTCCATCCTGTTCACATCCTTTTGAAGGTGCGGTCTCCAGAATTGCACACCATACTCCAAATGAGGTCGCACCAAAGACTTATACAGAGGCATTATCACCTCCTTTTTTCTGCTAGCCATTCCTCTCCGTATGCACCCAAGCATCCTACTAGCTTTTGCCGTCGCCTTTTCTACCTGTTTAGCTACTTATTCAACTTTCGGAGGTAGAGGATGGGCCACAGAACCCCTGTCTTCTTCGGGACAAGGAAGTACTGGGAATAGAAGCCCCAACCTCGAAGGTGCGGAGGGACCTTCTCGACTGCCTGTTGGGTAAGGAGAGAGAGTAGTTCACGCTGCAGTAAAACTTGGTGTGCGGAGAGTCGAGGAGGTTCCGCTTGGGAGAAGGGAGGTGGAAGCCTGTCGAAGTGAAGGTGATAGCCGTCTCGGACGACCTGGAGTACCCAGGTGTCTGAGGTGATGGAAGTCCACAAAGGGGCGAAATAAGACAGGCGTCCCCCCCCCCACTGGCTGCTGCATCGCCGGAGGGCGAGGGGCTATGCCAATGGCGTCAAAACCCCTGTGCGGGTTGTGGAGGAGCCAGTTTGGGCTTTTGGCCCTTTCAGCTTGTGATGCCCTTGGCCGGACTTACCATGCGCCAGGGTGATTGGCGTAGAGGTAGCCAATTACAGCGGGTTGCCACGATATTGGAGACCCTTCCTTGGAAAGGAAGGCTTTTTGGCTTACTGCTTTTTCCAGGGGAAAGTGGAGGTCTTGTGTGAGAGACGGGTTCTGGTGACGAACTCCGTCTATCTCTGCGGCTTTATCCTCCATCGGCTTGCCGAAGAGTTGCTCGCCGAGGCAGGGCATATCCAGGAGCTTTTCCTGCATCCACTGCTCCAAATCTGAGGATTTCCATGGCCACCACCCGAGCAGATGACTCAAATCCATCGTAGGCGGCTCGGGAGAGGTATTTTGAGCAGTCTGCGACGGACTTCAACAGAGTACCAAACCTATTGAGGGGCTCGCCCTTGAGGCCCGCGGAGAACACTCCGAGCTCTTTGGCTAAATCGCGCAAGAACATACCCATGTATAGTTGGTATGCTTGAATGTGACAAGAGAGCATGGAGCCTTGGTAGGCTTTGCGGCCCAGGGCATCAAGGGGTCTTGACTCTTGGTCCGGCGATACCGACGAATACGATTTTGGGCTCTTCTGTTTCCTCATGGCCGACTCCACCACCATAGAGGTGTGGGGAAGTTGGGTCTTCCTGAACCCCGGCCGACGTTATAACTTGTACATAGTATCAAGGCGCTTGCTCACGATGGGGACCGGAGGCAGGTGCCTCCCACATGCGGAGCAGCAGCCGAGACAGAATAGGAGGGACCAGCACAGTGAGAGATTCCCTAGGCATGGACTCATACTGAAGAATATAGAGTTCTTCAGTACAAGGGTCCATCCCAAATGAACACCAGGAAGGTGGTGTCCTCAGGTGGCGAGCGCCACTAGAATGCGGGCAGGGAGGGGTCTGACAGAAGGTCCCGGGTGAGTATGAGTTTCTGGGGAGGTGTCCCCATTGGACTCCCACTCTGAGAACTCGGTCAAGGAGTCCAAGCCGGGCAGATTGCTCTGTCCAGCAGTTGGTGCCCGTTTGGAGCCGGAGGCCCTGGAAGATCTCGCCTCCGAGGAATGGGAGGGCAAGCGTGACCGATGTTGAGGACCCTCATGAGGCCTGCGGCTCTCAGGGGTTTCCTGGACTGATTTCGGTGTCCCACGCGAAGGACCCACGGTCTCTGGGCGCGAGTCAGCAAAGCTAGCTGTGAGCGCCTGCTGGGAAGCGATGAACGCAGAAATGCTGTGTTCTAGCACCAGCACGTGGGCGTGGGGCCCTGCAACGCCAACCCCGTGATCACCGGGTAGGGCATCGAGGAGGAGAGGGGTTCCTCAACGGGACAGCCCCCAGGAGACCGGGCACCTTCGCCAGAGGCCTCAGTATCTGTACGTGCTATCTTGCGGGGCTGCTCCTTATCCGGCTCTCGGGAACGCCAAAGGGAGCTGAGCGACCGAATGCGGGAGCACTTGCGCTTATCGGGAGCCCCCGAAAGCGATTTTGAGGGCAGCTTCTTTTTGCACCGCTCCACCTCAGGGGATCCCTGGTCAGAGTGCCACCGAGAGCGTAGGGCTGAAGAGGGGGACCCCACTGGGGGCGCCACCGGGGATTTCGAGGCAGCCTTTTGAAAAATGTCTTCGGACTTCTGCTTATGACTGAGCAGGGCCTTAGAGGACATTTTCTTGCAGAGCGAACAGAGCTCCGGATCATGGTCAGCTCCGAGGCACCGCAGACAACAGTCGTGAGTGTCCATAAGCGACATGTTCCTAGAGCATCTATTGCATTTTTTGAAGCTGGTGACCATGGGGGCAAAAATGGCCCCCGCAAGGTCAAAGACCCATGCGGCCAGTGGTTAGGGAAAGAAAAAGGGCGCGAAGCCAGTTTACAAAAAATGAAGGAAAAAACTTCCCCAACAGCTCTAAGAAGGTAGAGCAGGGGAAGGATGGGTAGAAGACTGGTGCAACCAGAAAATAGAAGGCCAGTAGGCCAAAAAACAAAGTCTTTTTCCGAGGGACGAGGACGTGCGTCTGAAGGGCTCAGCAGACAAAGGGAGACTGAGCAAGATGGCACCCTTGGGCGGTAAGAGGACCATGCATGCGTGGCAGCAATCCCAAAGGCTTTCTTTGAAAGCTGGGGAATTGCTCTGCGCGGGCTCAGTCGGTGCTGACATCACCCATAAGTGAGGACTGACTTCCTGCTTGTTCCTGGAGAACCCTTATTTTGTTTTTCTGGGTTAGTGTTTGATGCTAGTGACTTAGGCGTGGTTCATGGGTGGAGTCTGCTTTGTCAATAGAATACTGAGCCTTGAAGGAGGTGCCAGCAGCCTAGGTTTGGTGACATCATCAAGACTTGGCATGCTCAATCTCCAAGCGGCGGGTGGGGTGTGACAATTCCATGGTCTGGACTGGAGGAACTCAAGGAAAGCAAATTATCAGGTAAGACCTAATTTCCCCTTCAACGTCAAATTCTTTAGTGGCTCCCCTAAGCGGCTCAAAAGGAGGTGCCTCCAAAGCTGAGAGCACCAAATTAAGATACCAAGAGTGCACCACGGACCGACAAGGGGGATGAAGAAGCTTAATGCCTCGAAGAAAATGAATCACATCCTCATGGGTCACCAGGGCTTGACCTTGAACCTGACCTCAGAAACATACCAAAGCCACCACATGGACCCTCAATGAGCCCAAGGCCAACTTTTTCTCCAATCCAGCTTGCAGAAAAGCCAGAATATCAGGAAGCGAGGCCTCAAAGGGGCGAATGCCACACTTTCTGCACTAAGCCTCAAAAATTCATCAGCTCCACACATAGACCAATGACGTTGATTGCCTGCGAGCCTACAGCAAAATAGATATCAATGACCTCAGACAAATAGCCACTGCAGAGCCCTCTCAAGAGCCAAACAGTAAGCGAGAACTGACCAGCTTGCCCCACGTCGGCCTCCCTCCTCCCACTCTTCTCAGCATCGCTATCCCTGGTTTCACCCTGGTCTATTCCACCATCATTCCTACCTGTGCCGCACCGAACGACGTTGGCGTCGGCATCCCTCCCCCAACTCTCTGGCACACTTTCGCCACTGCCACTCCCATTACCGTTCCCTGCTTCATTCCGCCAAGCGTGACTATTTCTCCTCCCGTATCTCCCAGTCCGCAAACTCCACTCGACAACTCTACTCTGTCCTTCGCTCCCTCTCTGCCTCTTACTCTTTCACCTCTCCAGCCCCTTCCCCAATGACCCCTGACCCTGCCCTTTTGGCCTCTCACTTTGCCACCAAAATCCAAGACCTTCGGTCACTCCTTCCCTCCTGCCCCCCTCCCCTCTCCTCTGCTCTTCCGTCGTTTGACTCTCCCCCTTCCCCCCTCCTCCAACCCACCCTCTCTCTCTCATAAATGGTCCTCCTTCCAGCCTGTGTCCCCCTCAGATCTCTCCAGGGTATATTCTTCGCTTCGAAAGACCACCTGCCCCTCCGATCCCATCCCTTCCCAGTGGCTCCTAGACCCATCTCTGGCCCTCTCTCCCTTTTTACTCTCCATCCTCAACTCTAATCTATCCTCTGGTTCCTTCCCCACCATCTGGAAGCATGCCATCATCCGTCCCATTCTGAAAAAGGCCTCTCTTGACCCATCCTCCCTGGCAAATTGGCGCCCGATCTCAAATCTCCCTTTCCTTTCCAAACTCCTCGAGAAACTGGTTTACACACAGCTCTCTTCTCACCTGGAGGCCACCCTGTCACTTCACCCCCGCCAGTCAGGTTTCTGTCCTAATCACAGCAAAGAATCCATTCTGCTTTCTTTCCTTAATGAAGTCCACACCGCACATGACCACGGTTCCATCACTATCGCTGTTTCTCTGTATCTATCTGCCGCATTTGATCTCGTAGACCATTACCTCCTCCTGTCTCGATTACATGACATTGGGCTTTCCGGTTCTGTCCTTTCCTGGTTTCACTCATTTCTCTCCCACCGCACCTTTTCCGTCTCCACAGGCTCCTCCTCCTCCCCTCCCACTGCCCTTCCCTGTGGTGTTCCTCAGGGCTCTGTTCTTGCCCCCCTTCTGTTTAACATCTTTCTGGCCCACCTTGCTCTCCTCGTCCAGCAACATAGTATCTCCGCCCACTATTACGCCGATGATATCATTCTCCTTCACCATACAGACCCTGCCGCTCCGGATCTTGCCCCCCTCAACTCCTGCCTGTCCTCTGCCTGGTTTTCTTCCCACTTGCTGCATATAAACTCCTCTAAATCTTTCGCTATTTGGTTTACCTCTGGTGCCCCGATCCCCTCCTCTGCCCCCATCCTGTCCAGTACCCCCCTACCAGTAGTCTCATCCTTGCGATACCTTGGAGTCACCCTGGATTCCGCTCTCTCCTTCAAAGACCATATCTCCTCCGTTGTGCAGCGCTCTTTCCTCACTCTGCGTCAACTCCGTGCCATCCGTCCCTTCATATCAGCTTCCTCCCTATCTGCCCTGATACTATCCCTGATTGTTTCCCGCTTAGATTATTGAAATGTAGTTCTAGCCGGCCTCCCCAAACCCAACTGCGTAGATTACAACTAGTCCATCACGCTGCTGCACGTCTCCTTACCCATGCATCTCGTTTTGACCATATCACCCCCATTCTGATCCACCTACACTGGCTTCCCCTTCCTTACCGCATTCAGTTCAAAATTCTTATTTATGTACACAGGACTATCCATACCGGGGTTCCCCTCTATCTTGCCGGTCTCATTCATCTACACTCATCATACCGTTCCCTCAGATCAGTTCACCTGAATCGCATGTCCCTCCCCTCCCCCTCACAGGCCCATCTCGAGTCCACCCGCTCCTCAGCCTTTTTCTTCCTGGGTCCGAGACTTTGGAACTCGCTCCCCGCCGCCCTCCGCCTGGAACCCTCATACAAGACTTTTAAATCCAGGCTGAAGACTCACCTTTTTTGCACCGCTTTTGGTCTCCCTCCCCCACCTGTCTCCCTTTCCCCTCCCCCATGATAGTACCAATTGTATGTTATTGTTACCTGATTTTGTTCCTCTCTTGATGTACTACCTATAGCCTTTCCTTTCTCCTCCTGTCCTGTTCTTTACATAATGGCGTTCCTTTCCTGTTTCTGCAGCTTGTATTTTTATTATTGTACACCGCTCTGATGCCACCGGTAAAGAGCGGTATATTAAATCCGTAAATAAAGATAAAGAAAGATAAAGATAAAGACCTACGTCTAGCATCTGCACCAACCCATGGGTAAGCAGGTCCACCTTCACTGGCAGGGGGAACGGCTCCGCTATTAGTAGCTGCACAAGATTTGCATACCAAGGACATCAAGGCCAATCTGATGCAATCAGCACCCCTCACCCCCAATGGGACTCTTTACTGCAGGATCCGACTGATCAGAAGCCACAGAGGAAACATACAGCAGATCTACACTCAGCCAAGACTGAATCAGGGCATCCAGTCCCTCAGACATGTGTCCTGCAGCTACTGAAGAAATGATTGACCATGGTGTTCTCCATAGACGCCATCAAGTCCATTCTCGGCCGCCCCCAGTGATCCACAATCCGCTGGAACATCGATTCTGACACAGCCCACTCCCCGGGATCCAGAGTTGTGACTCAGGTAATCCACCTGGGACATTCTCATTCCCAGTGACATGAGCTGCCGAGAGTACCAGCAAGTGGGTCTCCGCCCACTGCGGCAACAGAATTGCCTCTGCTGCTACCATTGAGCTCTGAATGCTGCCCTGACGACTGATTTATGCTATTGTCATGACATTGTCCAATAGCATTTGCACCACAAGGTACACCTCCAAGGCCAGATACACTGCCCGTGTCTCCAAGCGATTGATCAATCGACAACTCTCCTGGTTCCATCTGCCCTGAGCCACCTGGTAATGGCAATGTCTGCCCCAGCCAAAAAGACTGGCATCCGTGGTCCATCTAGCCCGGAGATTTGAGAGGCATCTCTGCTATGAGCCTCTCCAAATTCAGCCACCACCTCAAGCTTGTTCGGGCCACTGCCCAGAGTGGAAGGCGAACTTCCATGGACTGCAACTGAGAGGACCACTATGACAGCAAATCTATCTGAAGGACCCACATGTGTAACTATGCCCAGGGCACCAGCTCCAATGTGACCGCCATAGAACCCAGCACCTGAGGGTAGTCCCACACCCATGGGCAAGGGACCCTCCTCAACTCTTGCACCTGAGCCCTTGTGGGTGTTCAACCAAGCCCAAAAGATACTCCAAGGACTGAGAAGGCTCCAGCCTGCTCTTGGCCAAGTTGATTACCTAGCCTAAATCCTGAAGGCACCTGATCACCAGGGCTGTTGCCTCGAGACTCTGCTGAAACGACTTGGCCCAAATCAGCCAATCAATCCAGGTACGGATGGATGAGGACTCCTTGCTTGTGCAAGTCCACTAACACTACCACCCATAACCTCAGGGAACACCCGAGGTGCAGTGGCTAGACAAGTGTAAGGCCTGAAACTGAAAATGCCCTCTCGGTACCACAATTGCAAAAATTGCTGGTGATCAGGGCGGATCAGAATATGTAAGTAAGCTTCAGACAAATCCAGGGAGGTCAGACACTCTCCCTGATGTACGGCCACTATGACTGAGTGCAAGGTCTCCATGCGAAAGCACGGGACCCTCAGGGCCCTGTTGACCCCTTTCAGATCAATAATAGGACGCCAAGACCCCTCCTTCTTGAGCACCACAAAATAGAAGGAATATCGACTGGAGCCCCAGTTACCTGAAGGGACCGGTACAACTGCCTCTAGCCGCAAAAAGCACTCAAGCATCTCCTCCACTGCCCAAGCCTTGCCAGAAGCCTGGCATGGCAAGATCATGAAGGCATCTGGGAGGGTCTTGTGTACTCAAGGGCATAATAGTCTGATCACCTCCAGCACCCAGGTGTCTGATGTAATCTGGGCCAAAGCAAGAAAGAACCGCTGCAGGTGACCACCTAAATGTTGGATCCCTGCTAGGGCCCTAACACCTTCACTGGGATGACTTGGCGGTCCTGGGAGCTCCCAAGGCCTTTCCTCGGCCTCCAGGAGAGCCCCCACAAAGAATGGGCCCATTGTAGGAAACGGGATCTCTGCAGATTCACTACTCAGGCAGGACAAAATCTGCAAGAATCCCGACCATGGCCCCTCAAGGGACTCACTCTGCCGGTCTCTTTCAGCTTTTCCTCCGGCAACTTAGGCGCCTTGGAAGTCTCCCAAATCCTTGACCAGTTTTTCCAAGTCTTCCCCAAACAGCAACTTCCCTGCGAAAAGTGCAGCTTAACAAGCTCCCCAAGAGGACACATTCGCCGACCAATTGTGCAACCATAACAGCTGGCATGCCGAGACCACCATGGCCATACTTTTGGCTGACATCTGAAGCAAATCATAGAGCAGATCCACCAGACTCCAGCCTAGCACCACCCAGCTGGCCAGCAAGATCTGCCCAGCAGGATCCTTTGCGACTACCGGAGACAAGCTCTAGCCATGTAAGCCCCGCATATAGCTCCCTGCAGAACTACTGCCAACATCTCGAAAGCCAACTTCAGCAGAGCTTCCATCCATCTGTTCTGTGGGTCCTTTAGGGCCGCATCACCCTCCACCAGGATAATGGTCTTACGTGTAACTGCTGTCACCAGTGCATCGAGGCAAGCGCAACGTCTCCCTCTCTTCAGGGGGAAATTGGGTACAGCCATGTCATGCTCTGCCCAATGTTAAGCCTGCATAAGAAGTATTCCACTCCTCTGCAATCATCACCTTCAAAGCCCTATGGCCTGGAAAGGACTGTGCAGGCTTGCGGATGCCCTCCATCAGCAGATCTTCTGAGGACTCCTCAGGCTCTGGATCTAGGCTCTTCCGCAATTCGCAAAACTACCAGGGATTCAAATAAGAGGGTAGCTCATCCTGGTGAAAAATTCACACCACTGTCTGATTTTCCCCAAACGGGAGATGTCCCTCCTCCATGTCCTCCAGAGAGTGCTCTTCCAAGAGGTCCACCGTCCCCTCCATGGATTCCAATGACCCCAGCTAGCCTAGCTCCACCTCCTCCTCCGATCTGTCGCAACATGGGCACTTAGCCACTGCAGAAGACCCCGGCCCCCTTCCCAAGGGAAACTTGCCAGAGACCAGGGATCCCTTGGCCCAAGCCGTGCTTCATGACAAAGGCCTGGTGGAGCAGGAGGACAAACTCGGGGGAGAAAGGAAAGTCCCTGGCCCCTACATTCCCCCTCCCCCGACAACTCAGTCGACATCCTGGGAGAAAAATCAGCCATGGGCTGCAGCATAGGGGGCTCCGTTCCCTCCAAATCTGCAACACCCGATGCATCCAAAATGGCAGCGATTCCTGCCAAAACCAAGGGCCTATCACCATCCTGCTCTCTACTACCTGCCCCGCAAGGTTCCAGCCCCATGGGCCTCTCCTGAGGCGATCCGCAGCTGCAGCAATTTCCCATAGGCAGCCACAGCACAGTCTGACCTCAAAGTTGTGTTATGTGGCTGCCGCAGGCAACGCACTGGCTGCAATCCATGGCCCTGTGGCCTGCGGACTCTCCTCCATGCTGACCTGCATCTCCCCAGAGCCATCCCTGGATATACCCGGTGGCCACTTTACGCAAAGTCACTGCTGTCTCGGCAGCCGATCTATTACACTGCCTGCTCCTGTAGCTCTTTTTTTTTTGAAAGGTACAGAAGCCCTTGCCTCCTCCCAAAGGTTGACGAGGATGACAGAAGGAGCACACTGGAGGGAAGCAGCTAGAGGAGAAGAGGGAGGGACCCGGCACCACCATGGTTCTACACCTTCGCCCTACAGACACTACCATCGGCCCAAAATCAGCACCGTACTGCACAGGCTATGCTCATCCACCTGCTAGTGACTGAGAAATACTGGCTATTGTCAGTGGCATAGGCTACTTATAACATACTTTAAGTTGTGCTCTCAGTCTCCATCTGCTGGTAGATGAGCATTACCCACTGGTTTGGACTGGACTGGAGGGACGAACTGGAAGAAAGTTCTATCCAGTAGGCTGGATAATAAGCAGAGACAAGACTAAGACAGGAATCCAAGAAGTGCCGTTAGAAAGCATGGAAGCAAAGCAGATTCTGCCGCAGTGTACTATGCTCAGAGCTGATGCTTCAGAAGCAGCAGGAAAATCATTCTTATAGAACCTGGACAACATTGCTTGTATGCTTTTCTAAAAGATTTTGTTGGTACAAAAACTCTGACCTACCAAGTTTCATAAAAAAACAAACCACTCCTAAACCCTGTTCTTTGCAGCATCCTGAACATTTTCTACAGAATTCCAGCCACCACCCCCCAAAGCCTCGAGATATGTGACTTACTTGCATGTTATACGTTTGATATCCCATTGCAACTGACTGATTCCCCATGTAGCCCATTCCAGGAGGCTGAGGATTCTGGGACATCGGAGGAACACTCTGCGCTTGGGACGATACATTCTGTGTAGGAACAAACAGGATTAAGAGAGTTGAAACATTAATAGCATACAGCTGCAGTGATAAAAACCCCTACTTCCTCCCTCAAGGACAACATTCATTTTTTTTCAGCATATATATCCCCTTCCCAACACACATACCCAGCTCCAGCCCTTTGCCCCAACTGTATCCAACAATGTTTAACAACTATTCTCAGAATCCCAAATGGATTTTGGACCAAATCAAAGTTATACCAGCACAATCTTTACACTCATGCAACCAGTGAAGAGATATATACAAGCCTGAAAGTGGCCTCTGTAGATCAAAGGGCTTTTGACAGTGGCAGAGTACAGTGATCTAATCAAGCTATGTCACAGTTTATGCAAAACCACAAATCAAAAATTCTCAATTCCAGAGTGAAAAAGATTCAATCCAACAAAACACAAAATCACTCTATTAAACAAAGCACAGGCCAGACATTAAAGTCATATACACAAACTATCTTATCACGTTTAAAAGGAGAAAAATGGCTTCAGATTACACAGGTCAGGTAGACAGTACAAAACATGTCTTTGCCCTCTCCATCACATCAGCAGCCAAAAAAACTCCTTTAACATTATTTATATTAATATTTATAAGTATTTTTTCAACCATTTTAAATCCTTGTTTATATGTATATTTATAAGTATTTTTCAATTTAAATCCACATTGCAAACAGCATAAATAATCCACCCTTCTAAAGCATGTCACTACTCAATTTGCTCTATAGTGTCATTAATACAACTTAACTGGATGGTCTCCATAGCATAGTTCAAAATCTCGATTCGGATCATACAGATTTCTATTCATATCCCGACGCCAAACATTTTGTCGACTCAGCATGTCGCACTACGCTTTCTCAGGGAGTTGCAATAAAGATGCCTCACTGACCATCAATCCCAAACAGCATGCTATGTATACTCCAAACTGCCGTAGTGCGAAATGCTGAGTTGACAAAAATGTTTGGCGTCGGGATATGAATAGAAATCTGTATGAGCTGAATCAAGATTTTGAACAATGCTATGGAGACCATCCAGTTAAGTTGTATTAACGACACTATAGAGCAAACTGAGTAGTGACATGCTTTAGAAGGGTGGATTATTTATGCCGTTTGCAATGTGGATTTAAATTGGGTAGAGAAAATCATCTAGAGGATGGGCCGCCATGGACCTACTAAGACAGCATCAGACAGAGGTTAAAAATGCAACATCAAGAGCCTGTAATGACGCCTTACACTTGCCCTTGACACACAGTGGCTGGATGAGAAGATGCCCACAGATATCCTTGTCCTATGTTCTCACCCACCTGATAGCCCTGTGATGGTGTTGGTTGATAGGAGGAATAGGCTGAATTGGTGGTGGACACAGCACCTCCCTGCTGTGCAGTCTGTCCTGATGCTGCTCCTGGCTGGTATATGTAGGCACCCACCACACTTGGATCTAATCCAAAACAGAGATAGCTGATTTATGAAGGATCTACTCTTCCCCCACACTGCAGAACCCCTTAAACAATGGGCTCTCAGGAATTTAGGGGATAACCTGCATGGAATGGGCATGCTTGGGACTGATATGGAAGGTAGTGGTGGGAAAGGGTTAAGAAGCTGTGTAAAAAAGACATGAGACAAGTGGGAGCTGATGTTGGGAATTTATGAACGGCCGTATCAAAAGGGAAGACAAGTAAGCTAGCTGCTGTGAATTACTGCGTTACCCTTCTTTCAAGTTGCTCCTATGTCCTTCCCGTGGTGTGACATTTGACTGATTCATACATGTGATTCATCAGTGACATTATAGTCAGCATGGTCCAAGCCAGTGCAGCAAGTATAAGGCACTGTGCAACTCTTGCTAACTTAGCCAGTGCCAGCAGATCAGGGAATTTCAAGGCATTTTCTGAAAGCATTTCAAAATGGGCTGATAGTATAGATTTGAAGTGAAAGACCCACAGACCTTCCAAACATACAAATTCAATACAGACACCCCACAGACCTCCCATACACAATACTGAAGCCAGGGTGAGATCATGTCTGTTATATTAATTAATTACCCTGTTATCCGAGTTGTATTTCCTGTTTTTTCTGTAAACACAAAGTACCGTTGAATTGTGTAACTCCTTGTTTATTGTAAACCGCACTGATGCTGAATAGTGCGGTATATAAGAGACTATAAATAAATAAAGTAGGTGAATATCCAGCTGAACATGCAAAACTAGCTTTACCTGTTCCAGTGACAGGCATAGATGGATATGTGCCAGAGCTGGCTTGAGAAGGCTGGTTCATATATACAGTATGCATGGGAGAACCCTCCACAGAGCCTGCAGGGCTGAAGGTACCAGAGAAGGTGGGCCCAGATGGCTGGTACAGAACACCCCCTGCAGTAGTAGGCAGGGACTGCAGCTACAGGAGTGAAGGATAGAAAAGAGGATTAAATACAGAACATCAAAGAACATCCTGGGGGCACTGGTTGCCCCAAGTAACCTGCTCACCTGAGCATATGGCAGCGAGAATGCTGGCATCTGAGCTCTCATTTGGATGGTTTGTTTCTGCTGCTCCAGTCGCATCTGCCGTTCCTTTTCCTGCTCCTGCAAACGCTGAATTGCCAGCTGTCGCTGCATTTCCAGATACTCCTGCAGGTAGGGAGACAGCATCACACAGAAGTAGCAGCACGGGTGAGGTGGCGAGTGTGAGGCAAGCATGCATCATGCACCAAGGAGGGTACAAGCACATAAAACCTGAATGGGGAGGAGGACAGGAAAGAGTAGTTGCTCACCTGTAACAGGTGTTCTCCAGGAGCAGCAGGAATCAGTCCTCACATATGGGTGTCATCGACGCCGATGAAGCCCCAGCGGAGCATTTCCCCAGCTTTCTATGAAAGCCTTTGGGAATGCAGGCATGCATGCGCGGTTCCCTTCCCGCCTAAAGGTGCCATCTTACCTCAGTCAAATAACATAGCTAAGAATAGCACACAAAAAAATGTAAAAACAAACTATGTACCACTGCAACTCCCAGGGGAGGAGGGAGGGTTGTGAGGACTGATTCCTGCTGCTCCTGGAGAACACCTGTTACAGGTGAGTAACTACTCTTTCTCCAGGACCAAGCAGGAAGTCAGTCCTCACATATGGGTGACTCCCTAGCTCTGGGCTACCAGGGAACCCAGGCTGAACAAGAGAACTCCCTCTAGTCGCAGCATCAAAGAAAGGCTTTTCACTGACACAACCTCCACCTGTAGCCCAACAGACGGCAGGAGGGCAGGAGTTGCCTAAACCTCAAAGAGATTCCAGAGTACTGCTTGGCCAAAAGCACTGTCCCTACGGGACTCCCTCTCCAGACAGTAATGGGCTGCAAACGTCTGGCTTGAAGACCAAGTTGCAGCCTTGCAGATGTCTACCAAGGGCACAGAGCAGAGATGAGCCACTGAGGCAGCCATTGCCCTGACACGATGGGCCGTGACCCGACCCTGCAAAGGAAGGTCAGCCGCCTTGTAAGCCCAGGTGATACAGTCAGCCATCCAGATGGACAAGGTACGCTTGGACACAGCTAACCCCAAATTATTAGGGTCAAAAGATATGAAGAGCTGAGTAGCCCTTCTATGTCCCTGCGTATGGTCAAGGTAGAAGGATAAGGCCCTCCTACAGTCCAGGGTATGCAGAACTGCTTCAGCATGGCTTGCATGAGGCCTAGGGAAGAATGTTAGAAGAACCACCTCCTGGTTAAGGTGGAAGGAGGAGACAACCTTTGGGAGGAACTTTGGATGAGTCCTAAGGACTACCCTGTTCCTATAGAAGCGAGTGTAAGGCCTATCACAGACCAGGGCCTGAAGCTCACTCACTCGCCTGGCCGAGGTAAGGGCTACTAGGAAGAGTGTCTTCCAGGACAGGAAGCGTAGAGGGCAAGTAGCCATCGGCTCAAAGGGTGGGTGAGTCAGCTGCTGCAAGACCACATTCAACTCCCACTCAGGAGGAGGATGACGGATTGGAGGCTTGAGCAAACGCAAGCCCCTGAGAAATCGGGACACCAAGGGGTGAACCGACAGAGGATGTCCTTCCACCAGTGAGTGGTGAGTTGCTAGAGCTGCGAGGTGGACCCGAACAGAATTGGACTTAAGTCCCTGATTGGACAAGTGCAGTAAGTACTGAAGCACCACTGGTACAGTAAAGGAGAAAGGATCCTCTGTACGTAGCTGACACCACACAGAAAACCTTTTCCACTTGAGAGCATAGGTTTTCCTAGTGGACTGTTTCCTAGAGGCTAGGACAACCTCCTCAACCTCCTGAGGTAGGCCCCAAGGAGCCAAAACTACCCTTGCAGCCTCCAGGCCATCAACTTGAGAGCTTTGAGATTGGGGTGCAGAAGGGAACCCTGCTCCTGAGAGAGGTGGTCGGGCTGCAACCCCAGAGGCAGTGGGGGATCCACCGCCAACTGAAGCAGAAGTGGAAACCAAGGCTGTCTCGGCCATCTGGGAGTCACCAGCAGGACCGAGGCCTTGTCTTGAAGGATCTTGAACAGAGTTCGGGCCACCAAGGGCGTGGGAGGAAACGCATACAGGAGGCCCTGAGACCATGGAATCAGAAAAGCATCTGCTGCTATCCGCAGAGGATGCGGTTGCCTGGAGCAGAACCTTGGCAGTTGCTTGTTCAGTGGACTGGCAAACAGATCTATCAAAGGGAAACCCCATTTGAGGAAGATCTTCTGAACTACTAAGGGATGCAGCTGCCACTCGTGGGGCTGCAAAATTCTGCTCAACCTGTCGGCCAGGTAGTTTTCCTGGCCTGGAAGGTACACAGCCCTGAGGCGCATGTTGTGCTTGAGGGCAAATGAACAAAGGTCCTGAGCCTTCCGACAAAGGAGCCTGGACCCAGTCCCGCCCCGTTTGTTCACATAAAACATGGCTACCTGGTTGTCCGTCTGAACCAGGACAGATTGATGAGCCAGGGTAGGAGAGAAAGCTTTGAGAGCCAAGCGAATAGCCCTGAGTTCTAGGAGATTGATCTGCTGTGCAGCCTCCCAAGGAGACCACAGGCCCTGGGTGCACTTGTTCAGACAATGAGCTCCCCAGCCCTGCAGGGAGGCATCTGTGGTCAGTACCACTGTGTACCCAGGAATTTGAAAGGGCACCCCTTTTAGTAGATTGGGTGGGTGCAGCCACCAGCTGAGGGAGTTCAGAAATTGTCTGGACACCCTTATCCTGTCTCTGAGGCTGCCTGTGGCCTGTGACCACTGAGTCCAAAGGCACCACTGTGCAGGCCTCATATGGAGCCTGGCATTGGGGGTCACATGTACTGTCGAAGCCATGTGGCCTAGAAGCCTCAGGCAGAGTCTAGCGGAGACCAGTGACCTGCTGAGAAACTGGTTTGCCAAGGCTATCAATCTTTGTGCTCTGTCTTCTGGCAAGAAAGCCTTTGCCAGCAGAGAGTCCAGCCTTGCTCCTATGAACTCCAAGTTCTGGGAGGGGAGCAAAGTGGACTTTGCGAAGTTTATTACAAACCCCAGGCTTTGAAGAAGAGCAATAGTTCTGAGGGTGGCTTGTCTGGCCTCCTGGCATGTCTGCCCCTGATGAGCCAGTCGTCCAGATAGGGGAAGACAAAGATGCCCTGATTTCTCAGGTAGGCCGCCACCACTGCCAGGCATTTGGTAAAGACCCTGGGAGTGGAGGTGAGGCCAAAAGGCAGTACTCTGTACTGATAATGGTTTCCTCCCACAATGAACCTGAGGTACTTTCTGTGGTCTGGATGAATGAGGATGTGAGTGTACGCATCCTTTAGATCTAAGGAGCATAGCCAATCTCCCTGTTGGAGGTAGGGCAGAAGTGTTCCAAGAGTAAGCATCTTGAACTTTTCTTTCTCTAGGAACTTGTTGAGGTTCCTGAGGTCCAGAATGGGTCGAAGGCCACCGGTTCTTTTGGACACCAGGAAATACCTGGAGTAGAATCCGTGACCTTGCAAGTGGGGAGGCACAGGCTCCACCGCCCTGTCCACCAACAGACCTTGAAGCTCTTGAAGGAGAAGGTCTGTGTGCAGGGGAGGCCTTGGAGGCTCCCCTGGAAAGTATGGCGGAGGCAGTTGGCGAAAATGCAGTGCATAGCCCCTGTGGACTATGTTCAACACCCCAACTGTCCCCAGTGATGTGGGGCCACTGGTGGGCAAAGAGGGCTAGGCGACCACCTGTGCAGGGTTGGGAGAGCAGGGACTGAGAGGCTATGCTCAAGGAGTCAAAAACCCCCACCCTGCTGAGTGGGAGCAGGGGCCGGAGGCTTGGGGGTCCTCTGCCTACGGGGCCCATTACCCTGGCCCTTGGCATGCTGACCCTGGGGTGCAGCTTGGGCAGCCTGATACTGAGGGCACTGTTTGTAGGCAGTGCCCTTCCTCGGGTAAAAGGGCTTCTTACCCGAGGCCTTCTTCTTGTGAGAAGGGGCAGAGGTCTTTCTAGACAGCCTTGTCCTTGTAAGGTGCTCAGTCTCGAGCTGTGCGGCCTTCTCGGCCATGGGCTTGCCAAAAAGGTTTTCACCTCGGCAAGGGACATCGACCAACTTGTCCTGAACCCATGGCTCGAGGTCCAATGACTGCAGCCATGCCTGGCATCGAGCCGCGATGCCGGCTGCCGCAACTCGGGCCGAAGCCTCGAAGCCATCGTAGGCGGCGCGGGACATAAACTTCGAGCAGTCCCGAATCCCCGAGGACAAGGACTTGAATCTCTGCAAGGGCTCCCTGGAGAGACCAGCAGAGAACCCGGCCAACTCCTTGGCCAGGTCTCGCAAGTACATGCCCATGTACAGCTGGTAAGACTGGACACGGCAAGCAAGCATCGAGCCCTGGAAACACTTTCTACCCACACCATCGAGGTTCCGGGCCTCCCTGCCGGGGGGCACTGCAGAGTGCATCTTCTGGCTTTTCAGATGATGCATGGCCGATTCCATCACCATGGAATAGTGTGGTAGCTGCGCCTTCTGAAAGCCAGGGCTCTTCCGGAGTCGATAAATCGAATCGACTCGCTTGCTTAGAACCGGTGCCGAGGCCGGTGCCTCCCACATCCGGAAGAGGAGCCGTTCCAGCATCGGAGGAACCGGGACAGTAAAGGCCTCCTTTGGAGTAGAGTCGTACTGTAGGGCCTCGGACTCTTCAGCTCGAGGCTCTTCCTCGGGGTCCGCCGGAATAGCCAACGCGATGGCCATATCCCGGACAAACTCCGAGAACCGGGTGTCCTCCGGAGGGGATCTACTCCGGGGCTCAGACTGCGGTGAGTCCAAGGGGACGCACCGAGTCTTGAATGTGTCGGGGGACTCCTCATCCTCCGTCTCCCAGGCAGACTCGTCCGACGAGGAGTCAGGATCCGACCCTGCGGGGCCCTGGAGCACCCGCACCGGCGTCAATGCCCTCGGTCCCGAACGGGAGGTCGAGGGAGACCGCGACCGAGGTCGACTTCGAGCCATGATGGACTTGAGTATCGGCTCGGTCTCCGGGGTCAACTTCGATGTCGATGTCCCGGTGGTCGGGGCAGATGCGCCAGACAGGCTGGCCATCAGTGCCCGCTGCTGCTCCATGAAGGCAGACAGTCTGCTCTCCAAGGCTGTCATCCTAAGACTCAGCTCGGGAGACGCAGCAGCCACCGACTCGGGCCCCGGCGGTGCCAGGCCCGACGTCAGCTCTCTGGGAGGAGAGTCCGAGGACCACAGGGCTTACGTGTCCAGCAGACTCCAGCTCCACGCGAGGAACTTTGGCAGGCTTCTCTTGTTCCACGGGCCCGGGGCGACGGTCGGGGGTCTTAGACCTGGCCCTCGAGGAGCCAGGGATCTCCTCCGACGAAGCCCTCATGAGCCGCTTCTTCCTCTTGCGTTCCCGGTCGGGAGACCCCCTGTCTAAGGAGCTTTGACGGCGCTCGGGATCCAAATCCCGAGATGTCAAGGCCTCAGACGGGGTCCGGGCCCGGCCGGAGGCTGAGTCCGAGAAAAGCCTTTCTTTCTGCTGCTGGCGACTTCGCAGTGCCTTGGAAGACATCTTCCCACATGGTCCACACGTCTTAGGGTTGTGATCAGGACCGAGGCACCGAAGGCAGCAGTCGTGTGTGTCGGTGAGAGACATCAACTTCTTACACCGATCACACTTCTTGAAACCGCTGGAAGCCATCGGGGAAAAAAAAAGAGTCCCCGCGAGGTCAAAAGACCGGCCTTCCAGGGAAAAATAAAAAAAAGGGCGCGAACGCCAGCCACGAAGGGCAAAAAACGAAAAAGAAGAATCGGGCTCAATACCGGTGTACCGAACCCGGCGGGAGGGGAACCGGGAAGAAAAAAATAGCGAGAATCGCCGAAAAAATCACACTTTTATCCGTGATGACAGGACGCACGTCCGGTGGGCTTCTCAGAAAAAGAGAGATTGAGGTAAGATGGCACCTTTAGGCGGGAAGGGAACCACGCATGCGTGCCTGCATTCCCAAAGGCTTTCATAGAAAGCTGGGGAAATGCTCCGCTGGGGCTTCATCAGCGTCGATGACACCCATATGTGAGGACTGACTTCCTGCTTGGTCCTGGAGAATAGCTATTGAATGGACATATGAGGAAAAGGGGAGGCAAGAGGGTGTGAACACATCACAACCCAGGGAGGAGACAGGGAGAGTGCACTGTCACACACTGGGGAAGGGGTGAGATGAAAAGTAAGAGAAACCAGACACACAAAAGGAAGAGAGTGCTACAGCAATTTAGAAGAAAGTGCACTATATCACCTGCTTTTTCTGTCTCATGATCTCCAGTTTTTGGGCCAATTGTATCTGCCGCTGTCGCTCAGCCTCCGCTGCAGCACGTCGCAGTTTCTCATGATGCTCATCCCGCAATGCATTGAGAGCTCCACGGGCATCTCGGATCTGTGCTAGCTTGTCTTGCAGACCCTCATAATACACTGAAGGAAAAGAGAAGAGTTCTAGCAAGGATATGATGTCATGGGGAAGGAAGAGGGACTTTCTACTACAGCACCAAAACCCCCACGTGAAAACCAAGAGGCATGCCATAAGCTAATGTCTTACTGCCTTGATCAGACCCTGGGATAAACTCCCACTGCACACAGCATCTCTGATTCTGCCTATTACCTCCCTATGTCTCCAGAGATCAACCAGACTGCAGGAAAGCCTGCGTCTGTTCCATTTATTGCTCTCAGCCTGCAAAGAGGATGCCAGCAAGGATAATAAATTTCACAATAAAAACAAAGCCGAATTTATACAAAGCCTTGGGAGGAGCCCTTCATGACTTCTGTCTGAGAATAAAGAAAGCAGTAAAACACTACCTACTGTAGGCAAACTCAGAGACCTCTGGCCTCCTTAAAACCTAACTAACGCCATAGGCTATGCATCTCATATTCCACAAGCACAAAAAAGGAAATTAAACTTACCTGCTAATTGTTGTTCCTTGAGGAACTCCAGTCCAGTCCCTAGTGTACCTCTTCCAGCAGTTTGAAGACTGAGCATGTTATCTTTTGATGACACCAGTATACTTATGCAGCTGGCAGCGCCTACCAGCCCCAGTAATCTATTGATAAAGCAGACTCACAGCAGCAACAAATAAGTAGATAAAGCAACTCTATGCTTAATTTAACCTGATGACCCCCTTCCCATGAGGAAGAATCTCCCATTCCCCCTGATTGAGGCGGCTCACCTGTAAACCCCTGGGCAACAATGTCCAGCATTGAGCGTGAGACTGACTGTTTTCCCGGTCTGCCCCCAATGCCAACCTCCCCCACCCCCCCCCACCCCCGGCCCTTTTCCATTGCCAAGAAATCCAGCTTCAGAGCTGGGTACAGTGCCAATCCTCAGGCAGCAGACACTCGGGGTGGGATCCGGGACTGGAATGGAGTTCCTCAAGGAACAACAATTAGCAGGTAAGTCTAATTTCCTTTTCCTTATTGTCCCTCCAGTCCAGTCCCACACCTCTGGGATGAAACAGAACAGTTAACTTAATGGGAGGGCCTGCAGATATGGCCTGAAGCACCGCCGAGCCAACACAGGCATCTCCTGCTGCCTGGACATCCAGGCAATAATGCTTAGCAAAGGTATGCAGTGAAGACCAGGTCGCTGCCTTGCAGATTTCTACCGGCGGCACTAAACTAAATTCGGCCCATGAGGCCGCCTGAACCCTCATGGAATGAGCATGCAACCCCGCTGGCACCAGCTTTCCCTTCAAGGTGTATGCCGACCGCTTCTCTGATCCATTTGGAAATAGAGGCCTTGGCTGCTGCCTCTCCTTTGCGCGGCCCCCCAAACAGCACAGTCGATTGGACTTTCAGAAGGCCACTGTCCTCTTCAAATAGCGCCGCAGGATCCTACTCACATCCAAAGGATGCAGCTGAGGGCTGACAGAGTCTTTCCATGCATTTGCCAGGACCAGTAGAGAAACCGCCTGATTCACAAGAAATGCAGATGCCACCTTGGGCAAAAATGAAGGTACCAGCCGCAGAACCACCTTCTCCCTTGAGAAAGAAACGGCTCCCAGCACGACAAAGCCTGAAGTTCCGAAATCCTATGTGCTGAGCATATTGCTACAAGGAATACAGTCTTAAGGGCTCAAGCGTGCCCTTTCAAGAGCCAAGCCATAAGAGAGAACCGATCCACCTGAGGCATGCAAACTGGACCTTGCATCAAAAGGTCCTCAAGTCGGAAGGCACCATGGCTGATCTGCCAGAATCCAAACTAGGTCAGCATACCATGGTCGTTGTGGCCAATCCGGGGCGATCAGGATGACCCAATCCTGGTGAACCTCGATCCCCTGCATGACCGGCCTATGAGAGCCCACGGAGGAAACACAAAGCAGTCCCTCCGTGCGCCACTGCTGCATTAGGGCGTCCAGTCCCTCCAACATCTGCTCTCTTCTTCTACTGGAAAAACAGCTCACTTTGGCATTCTTGAACATCACCATCAGCTCCACGAGTGGCATACCCCATCTGCACACCCCTGTAGGAACACCTCGGTTTAGGGCCCACTCATCGGGGTCCAGATGACTTAGGTAGTCTGCCGTCACGCTGTAGACTCCCGATACATGCACCACCACCAGAGCCTGGAGGTGACTTTCAGCCCAGCCGAGCAGCGCTTCAGCCTCCTCTTCCAAGGCTACACTGCCTGTGCCCCCCTGCTGGTTGATGTATGCTACCATAGTTGCGTTGTCTGAAAGGACGTGGATTGCCTTTCCCTGCAACCATGGCTTGAAGCTCCGAAGCGCCAGAGCTACCACCCGCATCTCCAGACTATTGATCGACCAAAAGGCCTCCTGCATGTTCCAGTGTCCCTGAGCAATGTGCCCCTCGCAGTGGGCTCCCCAGCCTGACGTCTGTCATCAGCAGGATCCAGGACAGTGACTCGAGGGGCATGTCCCCTTCCAGATTTCCCGGGCGAAGCTACCATTTGAGGGCTGTCTTGGTCCCCTGTGCAATAAAGGATGCATCTGATGTGACAAATGCTGGAGTCTGTGCCCACAGTAGAAGCTCGAGCGTGGCTGCCATGGTCCCCAGGACCTGCAGATAATGGCATGCCGTCAGTTCCGGCATCCTCAGAAACTGACACTAAACTTTGAAATCCCTGTGCTCTCTGCTCCAGCAGGAAGACTCTCCCCACATAGCTGTCAAAGCGTGCTCCAGCTCCCAAGACAGGACCAATTGGCTCTTGGCCACACTGACCACCCAGCCGAGACTTTGTATGAACTGTAGTATTAGTGACATTGCTCGTTCGTTCTCCTCTTTGGACTTTGCTCGAATCAGCAAGTCAATGAGGTACGGATGCACTAGAACTCCTTCCTTGCGAAGTGCTGCCGATACCACCACCTTGGTGAAGGTACAAGGAGCAATTGCCAGCCCAGTTGTCAAGGCTCGAAACTGGAAATGCCCCATCGGGACTGCAAAATGGAGGAATCGCTGGTGCTCTGGCCATATGGGGATGTGTAAATAGGCCTCCATGAGATTGAAAGATGTCAAAAACTCCCGCTTCGCACCGTGACTATGATGGATCGCAACGTCTCCATGCGAAAATGCAGCATCCGCAGATATCTAGGATCAGGTGAAAAGACCATTTGAGATCTAGGATCAGGTGAAAGGAGCCTTCCTTTTTGGGAACTACAAAAGTAAATTGAGTACTGACCGCAGCTGTACTGGTCGTGGGGGACTGGTACCACCGCCCTGAGCTACAGAATCCGCTTTAACATGTCTCCTACCACTGCCGCTTTGCTTCTTGCTTTGCAGGGAGATTGCACAAAGGAGTTGGTCACCAAACGTGCCAACTTGATGGCATACCGCTCCGGACGACCTCCAGTACCCACAGGTCGGAAGTGATCTGGACCCAGGCATGGTAAAATTCCCACAGCTGACCTCCCATGGGCTGTACCACTATCTGGGCCCCCCCCCCTTGCTTCACTGGGACTTCTTGGGTCCTGAGGATGGGGCGGGGCAAATCCTCTGCCCACCCCTTGAAACCCCCGGAACCTTTGTCCTCTGGAGGGGAATTTACCCTTTTGGTAAAATGGAGGGCGAGTCGAGCGAAACCGCCTGAAGTCCTGAGGTTGGCCTGCTTCTTCTTATGCTCGGACAGGCATCCCCTTTTGTCTTGCTCAAGTTCTTGACCAACCTGTCCAGCTCCTCGCCAAAAAGCAGCTTTCCCTGGAAGGGGAGCCTGCTAAGGCACGACTTGGAAGAACCGTCTGCTGCCCAGTTGCGTAGCCACAGGTAGCATCGAGCCACCACCACCGAGAGCCCTCTAATGAGATCGTAGTGGATATTTGTGAGGTAGGCCGCTCCGGATTCCAACCTGGTTGCCTCACCTGACTGGTCTGCCGTCGGTTCCCACAACTGTTGAACTCGTGACCAGTGGAGGCAGGCACTAGCGACCCATGCCCCAAAGATGGACGCCTGTAGCAAGAGGGCATTGATATCAAAGGCCTGCTTTAACAAGGTATCCAACTTCCTAACTTGGACATCCTTGAGTGCCGCACTACCTTCCATGGAATAGTCATTTTTTTAGTAACTGCCGCAACAGCCGCATCCACCCTAGAGGATCGAAACAGCTCACAGTCCTAATCCTGTAGAGGATAAAGGCGCGACATAGTCCGCACCCCTTTGAGACCCGCCTCCGGCAGATCCCATTCATCCTGGATTATCTGCCTGACCACCCTATGCAGCGGAAAAACCTTCTGCGTCTCTGAACTGCTTGGAGTAGAGGGTCTTTTCTAGCAACTCGTTTTCGGCTGGCAGACTGGAGGATATATTAAGGGCTTTAAGGGATTCTACGACGAGCACTGGCAATTCCTCCGGCAAAATACACGTACAATCCGCACTTTGTCCTCCTGTTCCAGGATCTCTCCCTTTTCGAGTTCTTTGCCCTCCCTGTATAGGTCCTCTCCCTCCGGTCCTTTGGACAATGGAGACTGCCCTTGCCAGTCCTCCGCAGGCTTAGCTCTTTTTAAAGGCACTGCACCTGGCTCACTTTCCTTAGTGTCAGATGCCCTCTTGGCCCCCCACTCTGGCACCGCGGAACCCCTGCGGATCCCTGCTGGTGCAAGTAGAACACTTTATGGAGCAATAAGACAAACTCCGGGAAGAAGACATCCGGGACACCCCCCTCCCCCATGCCCTGAGATATGGAGGGCTCCATAGATGTCGCCTCTAGCACACAACCGCGGCAAATTCCCATGTCAGATACTATCCCCCTCCGGGTCCTGCACACAAGGCACTGCGATCTAGCCAGCATAGGTGCCCAGTTCCGTGGACTGCTCTACCCCTGGACCCTTACCCTCTTGTGCACAGGGAAAGTGTAGTTACTCACCCGTAACAGGTGATCTCCAGGAACAGCAGGAATTTAGTCTTCACATATGGGTATCGTCGGTACCGATGGAGCCTGTGCGGGAACGCTCCCCAGCATCCAATAGGAACGCTTTTGGGAGCATCCCTCAGCACATGCGCACTGCCTTCCCACCTTTCCAACTGTCCCTCTTCAGTTAAGTTTGTAGCTGAGTGAAAGGATAGAGGGAGAGAGGAAAGAGACAGAGAGACAACTCCTAGGGGAGGTGGGTGGGTTGTGAAGACTAAATTCCTGCTGTTCCCGGAGATCACCTGTTATAGGTGAGTAACTATGCTATCTCCAGGAACAAGCAGGAATGTAGTCTTCACATATGGGGACTCCCTAGCTGAAGATGCCAGGGAGATGACCCCAGGAAGATGCCACCTATGGTGAGGTGGGCCATGCTTCCTCCCATGGATCTCTGGCATCCCACCAGGGTTGGTGAGTAGGAGTTGTATTAGGTTTGAAAGAGATTTTGAAGAACAGCCTGGCCAAAGAAGGCATTCCGACGGGAGGCTTTATCTAGGCAGTAGTGGACTATGAAGGTATGTACCGAAGCCCAGGTGGCTGCTCGACAAATGTCATCAATAGGCACAGAGTGAAGGTTAGCCATAAAGGCTGACATAGCTCTCACATTATGAGCTGTGACATGGCCTTGAAGAGGAAGACTCTTACTCTCATAAGCAAAGGATATGCACTGTGCAATCTATTTGGATAAAGTCCTCTTGGAGACTGGATACTCTAATATCGACTCCAAACGTATCACCAGGGGGTTTAACCCCTTATGGGAACACCATATAGTGAAACGTTTCCACTTGAAGGTGTAAGATCGTCTTGTGGAAGGTTTTCTAAAAGCCTGAAGGATATCCTTTACCTGTTGGGAAAGGTTGAGATCCTGAAGATTTAAGCTGTCAGCAACCAGGCCATGTGATGCAGGGACTGGGGATTCGGGTGCCATAGCATCCTGTTCCCCTGGAAAGGAGATCTGGAGCACAGCCTAACTCCAGAGGTGCAGCTTGAGAGAGGTGTAGAAGCAGGGGATATCACGTTTGGTGTGGCCACCGTGGCGCTATGAGGATCATACGACCTCTGTCTCTCTGAAGCTTGAAAAGTGTTTTGGGAACGAGGGGAATGGGTGGGAAGGCATAGAGGAAGTCCTGACCCCAGTGAAGGAGGAAGGCATCCCTTGCCTGGCAATTGTGAGCCGGAATCCTGGAACAGAACCGGGGAAGTTTGGCATTCAGTGGACTTGCAAAGAGGTCTATGTCTGGAGTCCCCCAGATGTGAAATATCTTTGTCACCTGGTCTGGGTGGAGAGACCATTCGTGAGGCAGCAATACTCGGCTGAGTTTGTCTGCCCAAAGGTTTTGAATGCCTGGAAGATATACCACGGAAAGGTGGATTTGATGCTCTCTGGCGAGAGCCCAAAGTCATAAAGCTTTGTTGCATAATGACAGAGAGCATTGTTCCCTCTAAGCTGTACGCGTGCACACATCTTGCCGAGCGAGCGCACATACTTTACAACAGAGCGCACAAAAAGCGTAGTTACTCACCTGTAACAGGTGTTCTCCAGGAGCAGCAGGAATCAGTCCTCACTTATGGGTGACGTCGGCGCCGACGGAGCCCTCGCGGAGCAATTTTCCCCAGCTTTCAAAGAAAGCCTTTGGGAATTACAGCGCGCATGCGCGGTAGTCTTCCCGCCCGAAGGTGCCATCTTAGCCAGTCAGATGACATAGCTAAAGAAGACAGCATAAAAATTTGCAAAAAGAACATAAGCAGACGATTGCAACTCCAAGGGGAGGAGGGAGGGTAGTGAGGACTGATTCCTGCTGCTCCTGGAGAACACCTGTTACAGGTGAGTAACTACGCTTTCTCCAGGACCAAGCAGGAAGTCAGTCCTCACTTATGGGACTCCCAAGCTCAAGGCTACCGGAGACCCTAAGCACAAAAATGAGCTCCCTCTAGCTCAGCAGCACAGAAGGAAAGAATCTTCGCTGAATTATCACCCACCGGTAGCCCACATCCGGGATGGAGGGTAGGAGTTGCTCAGACCTCAAAGAGATTACGGAGGACTGCCTGTCCGAAAGCACTGTCCCTACGGGACTCCCTCTCGAGACAGTAATGGACCGCAAAAGTCTGGCTCGAAGACCAAGTAGCGGCCCGGCAGATGTCTGCCAGCGGAACAGAGCGGAGGTAAGCCACTGACGTGGCCTTTGCCCGAACGCAATGAGCCGTGACTCGACTTTCTAAGGCGAGTCCGGCTGCCCCATAAGCCCAAGAGATACAGTCCGCAACCCAGATGGACAGAGTACGCTTGGAGACCGGGAGCCCCAATTTATTGGGGTCAAAGGACACAAAAAGCTGCGCAGCTTTACGGTGCTCCCGCGTACGGTCAAGGTAGAAGTTCAACGCCCTTCTACAGTCCAGGGTATGGAGGACCGTCTCAGCTCGGCTGGAGTGTGGTCTGGGAAAGAAGGTTGGAAGTACCACCTCCTGATTCAAGTGAAAAGGGGAGACCACTTTAGGCAGAAACTTTGGGTGAGTCCGTAGGACTACCCTATTCTTGTAGAACCGAGTGTAGGGGGGATCAGACACGAGGGCCTGTAATTCACTTACGCGCCTAGCGGAAGTGAGGGCTATCAAGAACAGCGTTTTCCAAGACAGAAAACGGAGAGAGCAGGTAGCCATAGGTTCAAAAGGCGGACAGGTGATCCGCTGTAAAACCACATTCAGGTCCCAGTCAGGCGCTGGCGGGCGCAGAGGTGGTTTAAGTAGTAGGAGACCTCGGAGAAACCTCGCTACGAGAGGGTCGTTGGAGAGAGGTCTGCCGTCCACCGGCACATGATGTGCGGAAAGAGCACTGAGGTGAACTTTGACGGAGTTGGACTTAAGTCCCAGATTAGAGAGGTGTAGCAAGTACTGTAAGATCACCGACACCGGGCAGGAGAAGGGATCCTGAGACTGTTGGGTACACCAGACTGCAAAGCGACGCCATTTAAGGGCGTAGCATTTGCGGGTAGAAGGCCGTCGCGAAGCCAAGACGACCTCCTCCACCTCTGCCGGCAAGAGGAGAGGAGCAAGGACTACCCTCTCAGCAGCCAGGCCATGAGGTTGAGAGACCTGAGGTTGGGGTGCAGTAGGGACCCCTGATCCTGGGTGAGGAGATCCGGTTGCACCCCCAGAGGGATTGGATCCTCCACCGCCAGTTGCAGCAAGAGCGGAAACCACGGCTGCCTGGGCCAGCGAGGGGCCACCAGGATCATGAAAGCTTTGTCTCGGAGAACCTTGAAAAGGTACCGAGAGACTAACGGGATGGGAGGGAAAGCGTACAGAAGGCTCCCCGACCATGAGATCAGAAAGGCGTCCGCCGCCACCCGAAGGGGGTGAGGCTGACGAGAGCAGAAGCGAGGAAGCTGCCGGTTGTGAGGACTGGCAAAGAGATCCACTGTGGGGAGGCCCCACCTGAGGAAGAGCTTCTGAACAATCAAGGGGTCCAGACGCCACTCGTGCGGCTGGAGGACCCTGCTGAGTTTGTCCGCCAGGCAATTTTCTTGGCCCGGGAGATAAACTGCCTTGAGGAGAATGCCGTGACTGACGGCCCAAGAGCAGAGCTTCTGTGCCTCCCGGCAGAGGAGGAAGGAGCCCGTGCCCCCTGCTTGTTCACGTAGAACATGGCAACTTGATTGTCCGTCTGGACAAGGACGGACTGTTGGGAGGTCAGGTGGGAGAAGGCCTTGAGAGCTAGGCGGATCGCCCTGAGCTCCAGGAAGTTGATCTGCTGAGCAGACTCCCACTTGGACCAGAGGCCTTGAGTACGTGCCTCTTGGCAATGGGCTCCCCAGCCCAGGAGGGATGCATCGGTGGTCAGCACCCGGGTCGGCTGAGGTGACTGGAAAGGCATTCCAATACCAGGTTCGGCTGCCGGAGCCACCACCGGATAGACGAGACCAGCGGCTCGGAGACGCGCACCAGGTCTGCTAGGCCGCCCGTGGCCTGTCGCCACTGCTGGCGGAGACACCACTGAGCAGGCCGCATATTCAGGCGGGCATTGGGGGTCACATGGACGGTGGAAGCCATATGGCCGAGCAGTCTCAGGAAGCGCCTGGCGGAGACCAGGGGCTGGCTGCGAAAGCGGTCGGCTAGGTCCATGAGCCGCTGAGCCCTGTCGAGCGGTAGTTACGCTCGCGCCTGTGGGGTGTGCAGACTTGCGCCGATGAACTCGAGATCCTGTGAGGGGAGCAAAGTGGACTTTGCGAAGTTGATGACAAAGCCCAAGTGCTGCAGCAGAGTCACCGTGCGGCACGTGGCGGTGGTGACCTCCTGAGCGGACGCTGCTCTGATGAGCCAGTCGTCGAGGTACGGAAAAACATAGAGGCCGTGAAGCCGGAGATGGGCCGCCACGACCGCGAGACATTTTGTGAAGACTCGCGGTGCGGAGGACAGGCCGAAGGGCAGTACTCTGTACTGGTAATGATTTCCTGCCACCACAAACCTGAGGTATTGGCGGTGGCGGGGGTGGATGAGGATGTGCGTGTAAGCATCCTTTAGATCCAAGGAGCATAGCCAATCTCCCTGCTGGAGGTAGGGCAGAAGGATTCCAAGGGTAAGCATTTTGAACTTCTCCCGCACAAGGAACTTGTTGAGGTTGCGCAAGTCCAGGATGGGTCGGAGGCCTCCTGTTCTCTTTGGTATCAGAAAATACCTTGAATAGAAGCCCTGACCTCTCAGGTGGTGTGGCACCGGTTCCACCGCCTGATCCTGCAGAAGACCTGCTAACTCCTGAAGGAGCAACTCCCTGTGCAGAGGGGGGCGCGGAGGCTCTCCCGGAAAATAGGAGGGAGGGACCTGATGGAAGTGGAGAAGGTAGCCCTCTCGCACGACCTGAAGCACCCAGGCATCTGCGGTGATGCTGGACCACCTGTCGGCGAAGTGAACCAGCCGGCCTCCGGTGCTGGGGGGAACCAGCGGGGGGGAGAGGCTATGCTGAGCGAGTCAAAAAACCCCCACCCTGCTGAGCAGGGGCTGGTGGCGCAGGCTTGGGGGCTTGCTGCCTACGGGACCCGTTACCCCGTCCCTTGGCCTGCTGGCCCTGTTGGGGAGCTGCAGGGGCCTGATAATGGGGGTATTGTTTGTAGGCAGCCGCCTTCCTCGGGTAAAAGGTCTTTTTTCCCGAGCCCTTCTTTTTCTGGGAAGGGGCGGAGGTCTTCCTAGAAAGCCTGGTCCTGGTGAGAGTCTCAGTCTCAATTTGTGCAGCCTTTTCCGCCATGGGCTTGCCAAAGAGGTTTTCGCCTCGGCAGGGGACATCGACCAACTTGTCCTGTACCCAGGGCTCAAGGTCGGACGACTGAAGCCAAGCCTGTCGGCGGGCACCGATGCCGGCTGCGGCTACTCGAGCCGAGGCTTCAAAGCCATCATAGGCTGCCCGGGACATGAACTTTGAGCATTCCCGAATACCTGTGGACAAGGCTAGGAACCTCCGCAAGGGTTCCTCGGACAAACCAGCGGAGAAGCCGGCTAGCTCTTTAGCCAGATCCCTGAGATACATGCCCATGTAGAGCTGGTAAGTCTGGACACGACAGGCGAGCATAGAGCCCTGGAAGCACTTCTTGCCAAGGCCATCCAGGTTACGGGCCTCCCTTCCAGGAGGCACCGAGGAGTGCATCTTCTGGCTCTTAAGACGATGCATGGCCGATTCCACTACCATGGAATGGTGTGGCAACTGCGCCTTTTGAAAGCCAGGGCTCTTGCGGACTCGATAGATAGAATCGACCCGCTTGCTCAGGACCGGCGAGGAGGCCGGACTCTCCCACATGCGGAAGAGTAGTCGTTCCAGCATAGGAGGAACCGGCACAGTAAAGTGCTCCCTCGCGGGAGAGTCATACTGGAGGGCGTCGAGCTCTTCGGCTCGAGGCTCCTCCTCGGGGTCCGCAGGGAAGGCCAAAGCCTTGGCCATATCCCTAACGAAATCCGAGAACCGGGCATCCTCCGGGGGGGACTGCTTCCGAGGCTCGGACTCCGGAGAGTCCGATGGGACACACCGAGTCCGGAAAGAATCAGGTGACTCTTCCTCCTCCGACTCCCAGACCGACTCCGACGAGGACTCGGTGGGGTCGGCTCGGGCAGGGTGCGGCGCCAGCCGCCCCGACGCCGAGGGAGTCGGCGTCGGCGACCTCGGTCCCGAACGGGAGAGGCCGAGGGCGACCTCGACCGAGGATCGACTCGAGTTCTCATCGACTCGAGGATCGGCTCGGTCTCCGGGGTCGACTTGGACGTCGACGTCCCGGCGGTCGGGGCAGCGACGCCAGCGAAGCCAGCGAGCAGTGCCCGCTGCTGGTCCATGAAGGCAGACAATCTGCTCTCCAAGGCCGTCAACCTGAGTCCGAGCTCAGGCGACCCAGCAGCCCCCGACTCGGGCCCCGACGGCGTCGGGCCCGACGTCGGCTGACGCGGAGGCGAGTCCAGAAGGACAACAGGACTTACCCGGGCAGGCATCTCCGACTCCAGGCGAGGTCGCTTCGGGAGGTGATCCTTCTCCAAGGACCCGGGGCGGCTGTCGGGGCTATGCGACCTGGCCCTCGCGGAGCCAGGAGCGTCCACCGACGCCGCCCTCGCGGGTTTTTCCTTCCGTCGATGGTCCCCGGAGGGAGAACCCCGGTCGGAGGAGCTCCGTCGACGGTCCGAACTGGAGCCTTTCGACAGTGAGGCCTCCGACGAGGTCCGGGTACGGCTGGGGTCAGCGAAGATTCTTTCGCGCTGATGCCGCCGACTTCTCAACGCCTTCGAGGACAGTTTGCTGCAGGGCCCACAGATCAGTTCCTCGTGATCTGGGCCCAGGCAGCGGAGGCAAAGGTCGTGTGAGTCGGTGAGTGACATATTTCGGTCACACCGACCACACCGCTTAAAGCCACTGGCAGCCATCGGGGGAAAAAGGGCCCCTGCGAGGTCAAAGGACCGGGCTGCCAGGGAAAAACCGAAAACGAAAACTGACTAAGTCAGAAAAACCGAAAAACCGTTAGAGGACTCGAGACCGGCGTCGCGAGTCCGGGCGGGAAAACGACCGGCGTCGAACCGAAAGAAAAAAGGATAAATACAGAGGAAAATCAACTTTTTCGCGGGGACAAGACGGGGACGTCTGTAGGGCTCCGCGGAAAAAAGAAGACTGGCTAAGATGGCACCTTCGGGCGGGAAGACTACCGCGCATGCGCGCTGCAATTCCCAAAGGCTTTCTTTGAAAGCTGGGGAAAATTGCTCCGCGAGGGCTCCGTCGGCGCCGACGTCACCCATAAGTGAGGACTGACTTCCTGCTTGGTCCTGGAGAAATTACGGTTCTGATTCTGATAGAAAACAACACAGACATCTTAAAATTTAAAAGTTGTGTATTTACGGTTTTCACATGTTCTACAATATTTTCTAGTGCAATGTGGTGTACATACTGTATTCTGACGTGTAGTCAAATTTTAAAGTATATAACTCCGAGTGTCGTTATGTGGCGCACAAAAATTTAACCTTCCTTCAAAAGCTGCACAGCTGATATTTTATGCGCACACAGCCTACAGAAAATTAGAGGGAACATTGACAGAGAGCCTGTTCCGCCCTGCTTGTTCACATAGAACATGGCTACTTGATTGTCCGTTTGGACTAGGCCTGTCTTGTAGCTGAGCAGGGCATGGAATATTCGAAGAGCTAAATAGATTGCTCTTAATTCCAGGAGGTTTATGTGAAGACAAGCCACCTGTGGAGTCCAGGTGCCCTGGGTAGAGAGATGATGCAGATGTGCTCCCCAACCCACCTGTATTGCATCTGTTAGGGTGACCTGGAATAGGGGTTGCTGGAAAGGAGACCCCACTGAAAGATTCTCCAGTGATTGCCACCATTGAAGGGACAAGATCAGCCGATGAGAGTTTGCTATCTTGTCTGACAAACGTCCTGTGGCCTGTGTCCTAGAGAACTACATGGACTGTGGATGCCATGTGTCCCAGTAACTGTAGCAGTTCGAGCAGTTAGGGAGGATTTTCCCGCTGCTTGAGAAGCTAGTTGCACTATGCGAAGACACTGGGCCTGTGGAAGGAAAGCCCTTGACTGTCTGGTATCTAGACAGGCTCCTATGAACTCCAGAGACTGGGAAGGAACAAGTTGGGATTTTGGGAAGTTTATTACCAATCCCAAATATTGGAGGATTCTCATTGTGCGAGACAGTGCAGAGCTGGCCTCTGCAACCGTGGGGGTTCGAATGAGCCAGTCATCCAAGTAAGGGAAGACGAAAATCCCTAGGGTTCGCAGGAATGCAGCTACTACTGCCATGCATTTCGTGAATACTCTTGGTGCGGAAGCCAGACCAAAGGGAAGAACCCTGTATTGGAAGTGTTTTTCCTTGAAAAGGAATCATAAGAACGTCCTGTGATCTGGATGGATCAGAATATGAGAATATGCATCCTTTAAGTCTAGAGAGCAAAGCCAATCCTGACTTTGAAGGTATGGCAGAAGAGTTACTAGAGAAATCATTTTGAACTTCTCTCAGAACAGGTATTTGTTCAATTCTCTGAGGTCTAGAATGGGTCTGTGCCCTCCTGTTTTCTTTGGAATAAGAAAATAGGGGGAGTAGAGCCCTGTACCCTGCTGAAGAATGGGTACCTCCTCTATTGCCCCTTGGGCAAGAAGTGTTGAGACCTCGTGATCCAACAGATTGTCTGCAGATGTCTGGGAATTGAACTGCCTTGATTGTAGGAGGGGGCATGCTGTGAAAATGAAGCCTGTACCCCTTTCCTACAATGGACAAAGTCAAATTTTCTGCTGTTATTTGGTGCCATCTGTTGGCAAAATGACACAGCCTGCCTGGAATATTTAGGGGTTCTGGACCCCTCAGAGGCAAGAGGGCCAAGCTCTCTAGGAAAGAGTCAAAGCCCTTGAGGGGGCTGAACCTGCGGAGCTGGTTGAGCTCTCGGGCCTTTTGGCTTCTTCTGCTGTTTGAATTGCTGCTGTTGTCCCTTTTGGGCAACTTGACTGTGAGCTTGGCTTTGCTGGGTATAGGATGGATAGAACTTCCTCTTTTTGCTGAAAGAGGGTTTCTTATAGGGTTTCTTTCTGGCTGGAGTGGCTGTAGATTTTGACAGTCTATCTAAGGTGATATTGTCAGCATCTATCTCATTAGCCTTTTCCTGCCAAGTTTTGCCAAAGAGATTTTCTCCAGTGCAAAGGATGTTACCCAATTTATCCTGTACCCAAATCTCCAAGTCTGATGCCTGAAGCCAGGCAATCCGTCGTGCACCAATGACAATAGCAGAGGTTCTGCTGATACATTCAAAGCAGTCAAAGGCTGCACGATTGATGAACTTGGAGACATCTTGAGCATGCCCGACAAGCGTAAGGAAGTCTTGTCATCTGGGAGAAGTGGGCTCATAAGCTCCAAATCGCCTGTGACCTCCTTGAAGAACATACCCATATATAAGATATATGAGCTGATCCTAGCTGAAAGCATGGAAGCTTGAAAGGTTTGATGCCCAAAAGCATCCAGAGTCCTGCATTCACGACCTGGAGGATTAGATGCATGTCTCTTTGCACTTTTCATCCTACGCATGGCTGACTCCACTACCATGGAATGGTGTGGCAACTGAGTCTTTTGAAATCCAGGACATGGTGGAACTCGATACATGGTATCAAGCCTCCTAGAATGAGGAGATGTGGTCAAAGGAGTCTCCCACATTCTGAGCATCAAATCATGAAGAATTTCATGAATGGGCAGAGTGGCTGCCTCCTTTGGCGCTTTAGGATATTGGAGAATTTCCAATTCCTTTGCTCTAGGTTCCTTTTCGGGAGCTGCCGTGGTTGAAAGGCCTTTGGCAACATCACAAATAAAATCCTGAAAGGACATGTCCTCTGGAGGCGACATTCTGTGTTGGGGAGAAGAGTCTTCCGGGAGAAAAACTCTGGTACCAGCAGAATTATCAGAGTCATCGGAATCGGAGGATTCAAAATATCTCTGATCACGATGTTCATATAAGGCATGGTTCCGGTATCGATCGAAGTCGGTACAGAGTTGATCCGGTACCGATCTTTCGATGCCAGGCAAAGACGGCATGGGAAGAATTCCCACCGGGGCCGGTACTGTTGGTGCTGGTACCAGTATCTGTGCCGGTACCGGCTTCGGAACCAGTGCCCATTGAACCATTGGTGTCAATGGTACCACAGCTGTAAGGAGAGCTGCAATACTGCGCTCGATAGAGAGGAATCTCTGGTCTATCGATGCTGGTGAAGGTGGCCGGGACTCCTGAGCATGGCACCAGTAGTTCTGTCGAGGCCGAGGCCAAGAGAACATCCTGGAACCCCGTTGATGCTTTGGAGGCCGAAGCCTCCCGCGGGGGAAGTTTTGCCGGTGTGGTTCCCTCAAGGGCAATGCCAATGGCCTCTCGATGCTTTGTGGGAGAGCTACCCTTTGAGGACCGGCTTTTATGTTTAGTTACCTGAGATCTATGGGAGGAAGAAGAGGCTCTTGAAGACGTCGATGCAATGGACCTGGCATCCGAAGAAAAGAGGGTACCGAGCTTTGCAGCCTGGTTCTGTCTTCCTCTTTTAGTCATTCCCATACAAGAGAGGCACTCAGATGGAGAATGGTCAGGGCCTAAACATTTAAGACACCAGTCATGGGTGTCGGTGATGGAAATGGTACCGCCACACTTAGTGGGTGGTTGTTTTTTTTAAAAAAACACTAGCTGTTTTTTCCATCCTTAAGGAAAAATGGGGCCTAGTGCCCAAAATGGCATCTAGCACTGAAAAAGAAAGTTTCTGAAGAGAAACAATTCAGAATTTTTATTATTTTTTTTTTTTTAGAAGAAAAGAAAAGAACCGGCGGTACCGGTAGGCATCATGTGGAGGCAAGCGCGACCACAAGCAAACAAGATTAAAGAAGACATTTTCTGCGGTGACAGGGTATGAGTCCTGTCGGCTCCGCAGAAAACGAAGAACTGAAGAGGGACAGTTGGAAAGGCAGGAAGGCAGCGCGCATCTGCTGAGGGATGCTCCCAAAAGCGTTCCTATTGGACGCTGGGGAGCATTCCTGCGCAGGCTCCGTCGGTACTGACGATACCCATATGTGAAGACTACATTCCTGCTTGTTCCTGGAGACAGCCCTTTGCCAAGGAACTACAGGAAAATGTTCTGCCTTAAACACAGGCTCCCTTTTTATTTATTTATTGATTGATTTTTTGCTGTAAAGTAATAAAAGTCAAAAAGATGAGGTTGGGTCCCGTTACTCCCTGCAGTACAGAGGGTGAAATCGGCAGGAAACTCTACAATAGAGGCAGGGGGCTGAGAGTGGGAGAAAAGGAAAGTAAGACAGAAACAGAGCTGCCCCAACACCTGCCATGCGGCCAAGGCCTTCTCAAGCAGGCCGGGCTACTAACGAAAACATTCCTTGCTGCTGCACCTGTTGCCTGTCTGCACCACAGCCTTGTCCCAGTGAATGCGAAGAAGAAATAAATCACCTCATCTCTGGGCATGTTGACAATTTCTGACCCTGAAGTTTCTTCTTCTGCTCTCCTCGAGCTCGGCCTTACCGACAACACCGTCAAGGTACTCCTGGTCAGTAGCAAGTCTGTGTTCTGTGCCGTGCTCACTCAGCAGCTC
Source organism: Ichthyophis bannanicus (assembly GCA_033557465.1). Classification (NCBI taxonomy): domain Eukaryota; kingdom Metazoa; phylum Chordata; class Amphibia; order Gymnophiona; family Ichthyophiidae; genus Ichthyophis; species Ichthyophis bannanicus. Next base: position 162,831,688 of record CM066041.1, read on the forward strand.
CTCACCTGATGACGGGTTCAGGAGCCACCAATAACCCCTGGATGCCTTGGGGGGGGGGGGGGGAGTCCTCAGCACTCCTCGTCTTAGCTATTTTTTTTTTAAAGAACTTTATTTAAAGTAAAACAAAAAAGATGAAAGGTTTACAACGTCTAAATTCAAACTAACTAACTAAGCTCCTAATTTGCCTCTTCAGCGAGTCCAGCACCCGGGCTCAATATCACCTCCAGCTGCTTGGAGACAGAGCATACTGGGGCTGGTAGACAGTGCTAGCTGCATAAGTACACTGGTGTCATTAAAAGATGACATGCTCAGTCTCCAAGCTGCTGGAAGAGATACACTACTCAGAAGTGTGGAACTGGACTGGAGGAACGATAAGGAACACACATTAACCTGGTAAGCTTCAGAATAAGATAATACAGAATCCCACATGGGCAGACCAAGGGACAAGCACAGCCAGAGTGGCACCACAAGGGAGAGGTAGGTGCAATAAGCTGAGGTAAGAGGTGGCAAAAAGAGGCAGGTAGCCTGCCTGGACCCAGTAATCCAAGAACCCTCCCCACTACATACATCGTCTCTCATCCAGCTGGTTAAGAAGCTCCAGGAGCTGTGGATGCATGTTGTTGATGGACTGGAAGAGGGAGAGGACGGCGGAATCATTGGTGATGCTTCGGCCTCTCATGTGGTTGCTTTTCATGCGGTTTACAAAGGTGGTGACAGCATTCTGCAGTGCTCTTAGGAACTGCTCATGGTTCTCCTCCGACTCGCCATTCTGGTACTGCTGCTGGAAATAGTAAGCTGCCAGTCACACCCCAGCACGCTATTCCTCAGGTCCCTAGCATGCACCTTCTCCCCCCCTAGTCAGAGCCTGGCATGCTCAACCATTCCTCCAAGGCCACAGGATAACATGCAAACCCTTTCTCTCCTTTCCACCTCCATGTCTGTGAGGTGCCAAACATGCTCAGTGTCTTCTCTTACCTCCACAACACTAACATTAACAGGAGTAGAATGGAGATCCGCAGGTTGAGGGAGGGACTCAGGAACAGGAACAGGGGCTGAGGGAGTTGGGCTCTTCCGCACCTCTTCCTGCTTCTTCTCCCAGTAGTTCCGGTTTAAGTATCGAGCCAGCTGCAAACCAAAGAGGAATGCCTTACTTGGCACACAGTCTGCAGTTTACCCCCGCCTCCTGTTTTATCTAGCTGCAGAGCCCGTCTTACCTCTGGGTCTATTTCCTCAGCCAGGGGAGCAGAAGAGTTCTATGAAGGAAGGAGCAGAGCATTAGAACCCCATGTGGTCTCAGCAACAGCTTCCTGGGCTTCATTTTACCTCATCACACTGTATTAAACACACTATTTACTCTCTGCTTTGGAAGGCGTCATGCAATGTAGGCAATAAAGCTATCTGATACTGCCAACAGAAGTGGGTGTGCATATGTTCTGAGATAATAGTAAGGTGTATTGGAGATATGGTGTTAAAAGAGGAAGAGACTCAAGGTGACTTATAGGTTCTTATGTACACAGAGGGAGAGGCTGTGATAGCACTGACTGCACCAGGCACCACTCCAGCCTACAAACATTTCTGGAAGTGCACATAAAACTCACCACAGGAGAGGAGTAGAGTGTACTGGCTGGGGGAGCTGAGGAAGTCACTGGTATAGGATCAGTCTTCGGGTACATGGAATAAGTGGTCTTCTGTTTCTAAACATCAGAATAAAGCCTTAGTTTTCTTAAATGCGAAAACCTCCATGGATAAATATTCATTAAAAGTATCTTGATCACTAAGAGGCTGCATATACTGAAATCCTGAGAGCATGTACACACCTCCTCCCTCACCAGCTGTCTTCCCTCATCACCCCAATACTCACCATCCTCTCTTTTTCTTCAGCCTCAGACTGTGAGAGCGCAATCGCCAGCTGTAGCTCCTCCTCCTCCTGTAATGCCGTCTCGTCCCTCTTGGGTGGAAGCTGCAGAAGTGAGGAAAAGAAAGGTTAATGATGCAGAGATGTCATATACACAGAACAGGGAAAGTTACCCTGACCCCAGCCAGACAAGAGAGTAATCATCCCAGAGACCTTGAGGCCTGACTGATAGCGTAGTTACTCACCTGTAACAGGAGTTCTCCGGGGACAGCAGGAATCAGTCCTCACATATAGGTGACATCGGCACCGACGGAGCCCTCGCTGAACCATCCCTCCAGCTTTCAAAGAAAGCCTTTGGGAGATGCCACCACGCATGCGTGGTTCCATTCCCACCCAAGGATGCCATCTTCCTAAGTCAGATGACATAGCTAAAAATGGCAAAATAAAATATAGTAAAGGAGCAACTCCAAGGGGAGGAGGGAGGGTTGTGAGGACTGATTCCTGCTGTCCCCAGAGAAAACCCATTACAGGTGAGTAACTACGCTTTCTCCGGGAACAAGCAGGAAGTCAGTCCTCACATATGGGACTCCCCAGCTACACGCTACCGAAAGCCCATAGGGAAAACAGGGCTTCCTCAGGGGAGCTGCAAGCAGCAGCAATCGAGTCTGTGTCCACAGACCACAGTAGGATCCCTGTGTCCAATGAAACCAGCATTCCGGTAGCCTGAACACAGAAGGGTCGGAGAGTAGGAATTGCCTAAACCTGAAAAGGTTACGGAGCACAGCCTGGCCGAAGGTACTGTCCCATTGGGACTCTTTCCAGGCAGTAATGGGCTGCAAAGGTGTGGACCGAAGACCAGTTGGCAGCCCAGCAGATGTCCACCATTGGGACAGAGCGCACGTTTGCCACAGAGGCCGCCATGGCCCTGACACAGTGCACCGTGATGCGACCTTTCAGTGAGAGCCTCACTTGCTTGAAGCGAGGACGATACAGTCCGCTACCCATGTGGACAGCGTACGCTTGGTCACCGCCTCCCCCCGCCTACTGAGATCATAGGAGATGAAAAGCTGGGCAGCTTTGCAGTGGGCCCTGAGTGCTTTGGATGTAGAAGAACAAAGCCCTCTTACAAGTCCAAGGTGTGAAGGACCATCTCCGCCCGACTGGAATGAGGTCTCTGAAAGAAGGTAGGGAGTACCACTTCCTGGTTGAGATGGAAGAGTAACACTACCTTCGGCAGGAATTTGGGGTGCATGTGAAGCACCACTCTTTTCTTGTAGAATCTGGCATAAGGCGCCTCCACGACAATGGCCTGAAACTCACTAACTCTATGAGCGGAGGTGAGCGCAACCAGGAAGGCCACCTTCCAAGATTGGTAGCGAAGGTGGCAGGTAGCTAGAGGCTCGAAAAGTGGGCGAGTGAGCTGCCCCAACATTACGATGAGGTCCCATTCGGTTGCCAGAGGGCGATCCGGGGGCTTTGATAAGAGCAGGCCCTGAAGGCTACGGGTCATCAACGATTGGATCGAGAAGGGCTTACTATCCACCGGATGGTGGTGCACCACCAGGGAACTAAGGTGCACTTGGACAGAGTTAGACTTAAGCACAGACAGAGAGGTGGAGAAGGTACTGTAATACCAGAGCCACCGGGCAGGAAAAGGGTTCAGCCCCGTATATGGTGCACCAAAAAGAGAACCTGTGCCATTTGAGGGCGTAAGCTTTCCTAGTAGAGGCCTTGCGAGAGATCAGCAGAATGTCCTCCACCTCAACCGGAAGGTTGAAAGGGGCCAGAGTCACCCTCTCAGCAGCCACGCTGTCAGCAATAGGGACCCCAAGTTGGGGTGCAGAAGAGAGCCCCCCTCCTGAGACAGGCGTCCTGGGGCTGTCCCCAAAGGGATGGGGGCTTCCATCAATTGCAGAAGCAGCGGGAACCACGGTTGCCTGAGCCAAGGAGCTATGGGGGATGAGTGAGGCCCTGTTGCAGAGGGTCCTGAACAAGGTCTTGGTGATCAGCGGCGTTAGAGGGAAGGCGTACATGAGACCTTCCGACCATGAGACCAGGAATGTGTCCACTGCCACCCTGGAGGGGTGAGCCTGCAGGAACAGAAACGGGACAACTGAAAGTAGTCTGGGCTGGCAAACAGGTCCATCACAGGTTCCCCCCCAGAGCCGGAAAAACCGACTGGCTACACTGGGGTCCAACTGCCACTCGTGCGGCTGGAGGACTCTGCTGAGTCTGTCGGCCAGCATTGTCCTGGCCTGGCAGGTACACTGCCCATAGGAGGATATCCTGTTGGATCACGTACGAGCAGAGGACCAATGCTTCCTGATAAAGAGTACGAGACCCTGTACCCCCCCTGTTTGTTCCCGTAGAACATCGTCACCTGGTTGTCCATCTGGACCATCCCCAGCTGGTGATGCAGATGGTGACAGAAGACCTTCAGAGCTAGGTGTATAGCTCGGAGTTCCAGGAAGTTGATCTGTTGGGTGCTCTCATCTGGTGACCAGTTGCCCTGAGTGCGGAGATCTCTGCAGTGGGCTCACCAGACGAGCAGGGAGGTGTCCGTGGTGAGGACCCTCGAGGGGCTTGGGGCCTGAAAAGGCATGCCCGCCTCGAGATGCTGGGGTGACTGCCACCAGGCCAGGGAGTCTACCAATTGGCGGATCACAGAAACACTGTCTCAGAGGTGGTCCGTGGCCTGAGACCACTGATCCCAGAGGCGCCACTACACCGCCCTCATGTGGAGGCGAGCATCTGGGGTGATGTGCACCGTGGAGGCCATGTGCCCAAGGAGGTGCAGGAGAAGCCGGGCAGGCACCGAGTGACGGTACTGCATGTCCCGAGCTAGAGACCCAAGATGATCGGCTTGCTCCCTGGGCAAGAAAGCCCATGACTGAAGAGTGTCGATCTTTGCCCCAATGAACTCCAGAAACTGTCGGGAGGAGTTAAGACTTGGGGTAGTTTATGACAAAGCCCAGGTGTTTAGAACCTGGATGGTGCATGCAGTGGCCTGCTGCACCTCTGAGGCTGTGCCCTTTATGAGCAGTCGTTCAGGTAGGAAAGATGAAGACCCCCTGGAACGGGAGGAAGGCAGCCATGACTGCCAGGCATTTTGTGAAGACTCTTGGGGCAGAGGACAGGCCAAAGGAGAGCACCCTGTACTGAAAGCGCCTGCCCACCACAGGTACTGCCTGTGGTCGGGATGGATGAGGATGTGGGTATAAGCATCTTGAGGTCTAAGGAGCATAGCCAGTCTCCCTGCTGGAGGTATGGCAGCAAAGTGCCAAGGGAGAGCATCTTGAACTTCTCCCTCACCAGGAATTTTCTGAGGTTGTGCAGGTCGAGGATGGGCCTTAGGTCCCCTGTCCTCTTTGGCATGAAGAAGTACCTGGAGTAGAACCCCTTGCCCTTGAGATGGTGGGGCACCGGTTCCACTGCTTTGTCCTCAAGAAGACCTGCCAGCTCCTTCAGAAGAAAGTCCTGGTGGAGGGGAGACCTGAGGGGCTCTCCCAGGAAATAAGGGGGAAGTAACCCTCCCCGACTACCCAAAGTGCCCAGGAATCGGTGGCAATGGTCAGCCACCTCTGGGCATAGAGGGTCAGACGCCCCCCCGTGGGCTGCTGATCTCCTTGGGGTAGAGAGGCTATGCTCAAGGAGTCAAAATCTCTTCCCTGGCTGGGCCAGAGCCAGAGCCAGTGCCTGGTGTTTTGGAGCCTTCTGCTTACGTGGGCCATGCCCATGTCCCTTGGCCTGCTGACCCTGTTGGGGAGCTGGGGAGGCCTGATAAGGTGGGTAGTTTCTGTAAGCAGCTCCCTTCCTCAGGTAGAAGGGCATTTTACCCAAGCCCTTCCGTGAGGGAGGGGCAGCGGTCTTTTTTGAGAGCCTGGTCCTCATCATGAATTCGGTCTCCAGCTCAGCAGCCTTGTCAGTCATGGGTTTGCCAAAGAGGTTCTCACCTTGGCAGGTGACATCGACCAATTTGTCCTGAACCCACTGCTCAAGGTTGGATGACTGTAGCCAAGTTTGGTGGCATGTACCGATGCCAGTCGCTGGTACTCGAGCTGCTGACTCAAACCAGTCATAGGCCGCCTGAGACATGAATTTGGAGAATTCACAGACTGCTTTGGCCAGGTTCTTGAACCGCTGCAAAGGTTCCTCGGAGAGACCAACCGAGAACCCAGCAAGTCCCTTCACCAGGTCTCTCAGGTACATGCCCATGTACAGTTGGTAAGCCTGGATGTGGCAAATAAGCATTGAGCCCTGGTAGCACTTTCTGCTGAGGGTGTCCAAGGTTCGGGCCTCCTTGGCAGGGGGCACCAAGGAGTGCGTCTTCTGGCTTTTCAGCAGACACATGGCCGACTCCACCACCATGGAGTTATGTGGCAGCTGTGACTTTTGGAAGCCCGGGCTCCAATTGATTCAATACAATGAGTCGAGCTGTTTGCTCACCACCGGCACCGAAGCCCGTGTCTCCCACATTCGGAGCATGAGCCGTTCCAGGATGGGCCTTGTACTGGAGGATTTCCAACTCATCCATCCGAGGGTCTTCCTCGGACTTGGTCGGGAATCGTAGGACCTTAGACATGTCCTTGACAAAGTCCAGAAAGCCGATGTCCTCGGGCAGGGACTGCCGTCGAGGCTCCAAGATGAGAGAGTCAGAAGGGACGTCTCGATGGCAAGGGGTTTTGGGGGACTCCTCGTCCTCCATCTCCCACTCGGAGTAGTCCGTCAAGGACTCGTAGGAGGGCTGCTCCGTGGGCTTCGAAGCTCCTGATGCCCTGCTGCCGATGCCTGGCAAACTTGCCAGGGATGACTGCGGTCCTGTCTAGCAGGATTCAGAGCTCGACCTTGGCCGAGGATAGGCTTGACCTCCGGGGACGTCAGACATTGAGGGCCCTGGTGGTGGGGGCGGATGAACCAGTCGTGCTGGACAACAGCGCCTGCTGCTAGTCCATGAAGGCAGACAAACTGCGCTCCAAGGCCGCCATTCTGGACTCCAGACCAGAAGGTTCCGCAGCCTTTGGTGCGGGCACAGAGGGACTCTGGCTCGACACTGGCTCCCCCAAGGGGGAATCCTCGTGAAGGATGGTGTCTGGGGACCGAGGCCGGTCCACGGTCAGATCCTTCTGGGGGATCTCAGCAGGCTGCTCCTTCTCAGACACCTTGGATGAGCGTCTCGGACTGCAGGATCAGGCCGGGGTACCCCCGGCCGGTCGGAACCGTCCAGGGACAGCGCCTTCGAGGGTTTCTTCTTCCTGGGTTCCCTCGAGGGAGACCCCCTTTCTGAGGACCCATGATGAGGCTCGGGTTCGGAGGGTTCCGTCCGAGATGTTGGGGCCTCGGACGAGGCCCTGGCCTTTGGAGGCATCGGGGACTCAGGTTAAAACTTATTGTGCTGCTACTGCAGAGGCTGCCGGCTCATGGTCTGGCCCAAGGCAGCGGAGACAGCAGTTGTGCGTGTCAGTCCAAGACATAATTTTAGAGCACCAATCACACTTCTTAGTCACTGATAGCCATGGGGGAAAAAGTACCCCTGCGAGGTCGAAGACTCTCTGGGCTGCCAGTGAGAGAAAAAAGGTGCGAAGATGCCAGCAAAGAAAAAAACGAAAACTAAGGAAAAATAAACCGAGCCAGACGTCAAGGCATTGAGGTTGGTAGATGTAAAGAGTACCGGTGCGATACCGGAGGAGAGTGTGAAACTCGGAGAGAGAAAAAAAATAAACTTTTTCCAGGGATAAGCCAGACAACGTCTGAAGGGCTCCGTGGAAAAAAAGGAGACTGAGCAAGATGGCACCCTTGGGCAGGAAGGGGATCACGCATGCGTGGTGGCATCTCCCAAAGGCTTTCTTTGAAAGCTGGGAGGATGCTTCCATGAGGGCTCAGTCAGTGCCGACGTCACCGATATGTGAGGACTGACTTCCTGCTTGTTCCTGGAGAAACTGAAGCATCTGCAAGAAAGGCAGTGACAGACTCTAAACGAGACAAAGCCGGATCATCTGGAGGTGACTTAAGCCATCGGAGCAGAGTGTATGCAGTGAGACCTCTGCAAACAGAGGCCTGCAATGCCAAGGTCAATGACGAGAAAGTGGTTTTTAAGAGGACCTCCACCTTGTGATCCATCTGATCACAGAGGGCAGTGCCCCCTCCACAGGAATGGTCATGCGTTTAGTTACTGCAGTGACCAGGGCGTCTACTTTGGAGAAACCACTTATCAAGATCATCCAAAGACAAGACATAAACATGCCCCAATTGATGAGCGGAGTGTAGAGATACAATCAGGAGAATCCCACTCTTAAGGAGACCATTTGTTGTAGTTCCAGAGGAAAGGGAAAGGCCTTAGAAGGCTTCCTGATGCCCACGATGATGGGGTCCACCTAAGGTTTAGAGGAATCCGAAGGCTGTTGAACTTGAGTCCAAGAGGTGCAGAGCCTCCGTAATCTGAGCAATGAGAGCAGGAAACTCTTCCTTATGGAATAATCGGACACCCTGACCGTTTGCTCAAGGCTCCTGGTCATCTTCCACGGGAAAGAACTCTCCTTCTTCCCGGCCAGACTCAGAAATGATAGAATATTAATCTGAAGGACTGTTACCATCTTCCCCTGCAGGGTGCCAGTTCCCTGGAGGAGAGGAGGTATCCTTGGCCAGATCTAAAGAAGCTCCAGCTAAACTTCAGGGACACGCCTTCTAGACAGAGGATCAGCAGCTGTCGGAATAGCCGAAGTCCCTGAGCACCATATATCCCAGGCCTGATAGAATAGATTTATTTATTTATTTATTTAACAAGTTTTCTATACCGCCTTTTCCTTCAATCAAAGCGGTCACAAGAAATACAAAGGTTATAGGCAAGGGAAACAAACACAGTATAAACATAACAGTACAATGGTAATATAGGAAAAATAACAAGGGTTAACAATAAGGCAAATTAGTTAAAATAATTAAAATAAATATAATATATTTAGTCAATTGTTGATCCATATTGTTCAATGAAAAGTGTAGTTTTCAATTGTTTACGAAAGTCTTTTAAATCATCCAGTGAGCGTAAATCAGGAGGGAGAGAGTTCCAAATTAAAGGGGCGGCCAAAGCAATTGCTCTTTGTGAGGTACATTTGCATGATTTAGAGTAGTTTTTTGGGGTGCTGAGGGTGTTAGAAGTGGATAACCTTCTTGGTCTTTTGTTGATATCATGGAGTAAGAGGGCATGAAGGCTGATTGCAGAACTGTTGTGTTTCATTTTGAATATATTTATGATTAATTTATACTTTATGCGAAGGATTATTGGGAGCCAGTGGAGTTCTTTAAGGATGGGGGTAATGTGTTCATAATTTGAGGATCCATTGATGATTCTAGCTGCTGTATTTTGTGCCATTTGAAGTGGCTTGAGAGCATGCTTAGGCAGTCCATTGTAAATAGGGTTGCAGAAATCCAGAATGGGAGTAATGAGTGCCTGACAGACTGTTCGAAAGTGATCATAAGAGATAAGAGGCTTAAGTCGTCTAATTATCTTCATTTTGTAATACGCGTTTTTAACAGTTTTTCTTATATGAGAACGCAGGTTTAGCTTCTTATCGAGGGTTATTCCGAGGTATCTTACTTCGTCCTTAACTGGAATCTTTGTGTTGTTGCATGTAATGTAAGGTGGAGGGATAAAGCTGGTGTTTCTAGTTACAATAAGTGCTTCCGTTTTGTTCAGGTTTATTGCAAGGTTATTATTTGTTAGCCAATTTGAAATGCTGGTAATACAGTTTGAAATTTTGCTGTAATCTGGGCAGTTGATATCAATTGGAGTGTAAATCATGATATCATCCGCATAAATCGTGTAATCTATTTGATGATCTGCTATTATGTGACAGATTGGTTGGATAAACAAATTAAAAAGAAGTGAAGAGAGTGCAGATCCTTGCGGCACGCCTTGTTTGATTACTATGTGACGTGAAGTGTTTAGGCCAATTTTAACTTGGAACTGTCTATCAACTAGAGTTCAGAAAAGTCAGCTGAAGTCTGCATAGGCTCAATAGCGTTGTAGAGGGTGAGCAGGCTACTCAGGCAACAAAACCGGAGGAAGGGCATCTTGAGATCTAGTATCACCCCAAGGTAACCCAGAGGGAGCTAAAGCAAGAGACGTAGAAGGACTATCGGAACCAGGACATGCAGACGCAGAAGGACCCCCTTGAACAGAATCACAGGAGGAACACAAACTACTTGTCAAAGTACTACCTTTCTTCCCACAGCCCAAGCAGCGCTGTAGTGAAGGCGGCATTTTCACAACAGGATAAAAGGAAGTCGCAGGAAGAGCTGGGAAGCCAAAAATCAGACTGAAGAATGGCAACTGCGGCACAAAAATTATGGTGAGAAACAGCAAAAACAGAGCCAGGAAGCAGCCACCGACTTACTGCGTGAAGAGAAGCAGGAAAAAGGCAACTGCAGAAAACGGAGCACACCGAAAAAAGGAAGGTGCACAATGTCAGAAGAACAAAATACAGCTGAAAGCAGATCAGGATGCTGCTTTAAAAGAGAACCGCAAAAGAAATAAGACACTCTTGAAGGAGGGAAAACAAAAACAAAAACAAAACACAGATGAAGGAAAGATCCGGAGAAAAAAAAAAAACTGCCCGACAACTTCTTCAGCAACCGGGTCCTTGAATAAGGTTTTTTTTTTGTTTTTTGCTTTTTAAACAAACTTTAAGGAGTTAGAAAAATAACAAAAGATGACTGCCAATTTAGCTGATAGAAGTCTTGCTTGCAGAACAGTCAGAACGGAAGGCTGCAATTGCTCCTCATGAGCAGGAGCACGAACACTTCCCTTCAGAGGTGCTCTACTGGTCCTCTTGACCAGGGGCAGCTCTGGAAAGTGAAGAAAGGAAAACTGTCAGCAAAGAAAGGACACCACAGTGTGCACAACTGCCAAAGATAGCTACACTGACACCAAATCTCTTCTCAGAGAATGCCAGGAGCTAGGAGAAGTCCACCATCTGCTGAGACAGAGTAAATACTGAAGTTCCCCTTGAGGAATGTGTTTTTTATATCAAAGGTGGTATCACAAAGCTTCGGGAATTTTTCTCTGTCTCACCATCTGCTGGCAGGAGAACACAACCCACTAGTCTGGACTGGTCTGGCAGGTGCGACTATACTCGGGCAGAACAGCAGCATTAAAACTGTGCTCCCTGTACCTCCAACTTGGGCAGCGGTAATCTGTGTCTATGGCTTAAGACTCTTCTCCCCACGGCACTGCAGAATACGTGCAGTCCTGCAAATATTCTGTAGTAAGAGCTATCCCTGGAGGGCTGCACAGTGTTGCTTACCTGAGACTGCTGAGAGAGAGGACTGGTGATATACTCTGGGGGCAGGTCAGGACCAGAGACAGGTTTTCCTTCAGCAGCTTTCCTGCAATAAACAGATATAGTGGAATGTTCAGAATGGTGTCAGCCCCTTTGCACTGTTGAAGGCACCCAATTCAGTTCCTAGCTGGGATCCAAAAATCACTGAATTCTATGCAGAAAGCCCAAGCAGGAGGATGCCACAGATAAAGACACCTCCGATGAGCATCTACCGCTGCTCCCTTGGCAGGGCACAAGCATTCTCGTTGTAGACAGCAGGTATTGCTTTTATTTTAGGAAAAAAAACCTATAGAACCACTGGTAATTAGTATCCAGAGGTACACACTAACATAACCTACAGACTAGAGCTACTAACATCATCTTCAGAAGCAATTCAAATGCTTTCCCATGAGGTTATCACAGTCACAGGATACTGACTTGTTAAGCTGTTCATAGCAGGGCTCGCACACCCTAACTTCCTTCTCAATGCCAAACTTTGGAATGGTGGAGTATTTAGAAGAGCATTTTCCACAGAAGATCTGCCCACAGGCACGACAGTGATGCTGCCAAAAGAGAAACATCAGTAGGATAGGTCTATAAAATCATAACTAGAAGACAGGACAGCTAGACACTACTTTCTAATGCATCTTTGAGCTAGAGAAAATACCGCTATGTCCAGAAACTCGGACCTAGTACTAATAAGCACTGAAGTACCCCCCAAAGCAAAGCCTCCACTCTGTATTATGAACTGTTGCATTTTAGAGGAACTGCCTCAGTAATAGCCAGGCCAAAAGACTGCCAAAAGGAGAAATCTGAGGAAGGAAGCACCTTCCCAACATCCCGCAAAAAAGAGAAAGAAATATGTTATGATTACAGACAACACCCACCTTCCGGGTTACCACTCCAAACTGCACTCTGCACCTGTGACACTCCTCAGCATCCACCCAATCAGGTGCCTTGAAGAGAAAAAAAAAAATCTCGCTTCACTATTGGGAAAATTCACAGGTCCTCAATCACATTGGGGGGGGGCAGTTTATGAATAAATAATCCAGGTACACTCAATTCCCCATACATGGGTAAATTAGGTCTTACCTGCTAATTTGCTTTCCTTGAATCCCTCCAGTCCAGTCCAGACCAGCGGGCTGACACTCCTCACCAGCAGCTGGAAACTGAACATGCCCAAACTTCATAATATCAGCCTATGAGTACCACCCACCTATACTGCACACTAGAGCCAGTAACCTCCTGGCAAGCCGCTCTGCTAAACTTGACAAATTAGCATCAAACCGCAAAACCAAGAAGAGAGCTCCCAAAGGAATCCCCTTTGGGGCAGATCAGTTGACCTTCTGGCCAGCACCAAACTGACACACTGCCAATCATGAGTTACCTTTCACGTTCTTTCGTTTTGTTTTGTTTTTGTATCATAGTACAAGCATTCACTATAACTGAACTGCTGCGAATGTCATCATGGGTTCCACTGACTCGCTGAGAATCCACCATAAGCCCACCTGGGCAATATCCCAAGCAACCGAACACCGTCCCAACAGTCCCCCGAAACAACTTCAGAAGTACTGCATGGCCTGGGCTCACTACTAAGCAACACCGATAACCTACTGGGAGGGTCCTGGACTGGAAGGATTCAAGGAAAGCAAGTTAGCAAATAAGACCTAATTTACCCTTCCTCTTCATCCTCCAGTCCAGACCAGACCAGACCAGTGGGATATACTAACACGGGAGGGTCCTGCAAGCCCAGCCAACAAAACTGAAGCTCAGAAGGCTGCGTCCCACACCACCTGTACGTCCAAGCGATAATGCTGTACAAAAGGTATGCAACGAAGCCCACATTGCTGCTTTGCAAATGTCAGCCAGAGGGGCACCAGGAACACTCCACCCAAGATGCCGCCTGCATCCTGGTAGAATGCGCTCGCAATCCTTGCGGTACAACTCGACTCTTAAGGAGGTATGCCGAAGTAATTGCCTCTTTTATCCACCGCACCACCGATGCCTTGTAGGCTGCCTCCCCCTTACGCGGCCCTCCAAAACAAACAACTGATCCGACTTCTGGAAACACTCCATACACTATAAGTAAAGACGCAACACCTTTTTGACATCCAGAAGATGCAATTGACGGTCCTCAGGCGAATTCCTTGTGCAAGAGAAGGCTGGTAAAACGACCAGCTGGTTCACATGAAAAGCAGAGACCACCTTAGCCAAAAAAAAAAAGTAGGGACTCATGCGCAACACCACCTTCTCCTTCGAGAATGACAAAAACGGCTCCCTACAAGAGAGCCTGCAACTCTGAAGTCCGCCGTGCCAAACAAATCGCTAGCAGAAATACCACCTTCAGGGTAAATCCTTCAATGTAGCCTGCTTCAGCGGATCGAAAGACTCGTCAGTTAGGGCTGACAAAGCACAGTTACTTACCTGTAACAAGTGATCTCTGGGAACAGCAGGAATAAGTCTTCACATATGGGTACGTCGGTACCGACGGAGCCTGCGCGGGAACGCTCCCCAGCGTCCAATCAGAAAGCTTTTGGGGGCATCCCTCAGCGCCTGCATGCTGCCTTCCCGCCTTTCCAACTGTCTCTCCTCAGTTGAGTTTTATAGCTGAGACAAAAGAGAGAAAGAGGAAAGGAAGATAGATAGAGAGATACAACTCCTAGGGGAGGTGGGTGGGTTGTGAAGACTTATTCCTGCTGTTCCCAGAGATCACCTGTTACAGGTAAGTAACTGTGCTATATCCAGGAACAAGCAGGAATGAGTCTTCACATATGGGGACTCCCAAGCTAAGATGCCCGGAGCCCGAGCATGGTGAGGATTGGAACATGCTACATCTCATATGGGCAGGCATCCTGAGGATGGAGGGTAGGAGTTGAAAAGAGAGGAGCTGTAGGAAAACAGCTAACCTAAGGACTACAGGTAAGGAGTCCTTGTATGTATGACAATTATCATGAAAAAACTGACATGAACAAACACAATATGGACCTCACCTACTGGATTGCAGGAAGTAAAGAGGCTGATGGAGTCTACTGGAGATCCAGCAGAGGAATGTTCAAGGTGATCTCGCTGAAGTGAAGGCGAAGGTCCAAATCTGGAATTGACAGGTGACCCAGGTGTCACCTGGGGTAGTACCCAAACGTCAGGTCTTCAGTGGAAGCTTTATGGAAAAAGCTGGGAACTCCTTTGGATACAGAGTTAGTAACATTTAAGAGCAAAAGAGGAAGACTGACTGATTTGGACTAGCCCAGTCCTGGAGGGAAGAAGGGGTATGGAAAAAAGCCCATATTCCCAAGGAGGATAGATGTCTGAAGGGTGCAAACTTCAGATCTACTGAAGATCCAGGCTGACTTTCCTATCTGTTGAGAGATAGTGAAGCATGGAGCTTCAGGGATATCTAGACCTAGGGTTAAAGTAGGAGCTGTCAGTACCACAGAAGTGGTTGTGTGCATAATACCCAGACATACTGAGGGACAGTATGAAGATATGCAAGCCCACTGTCTGGAACCTATAGAAAGGTAAAAACCCTTTATAAGTATAGACAGTTAGAGAGATAAGTATGGTAATACATATCTACCTATAAGGAAGCATCTCGACATATATATATATATTTATATATATATATATACACATAGACATAGGGACATATATATATCCCTATGTCTATGTGTGTATATATATCTATCTATATATATATATATATATATATATATATATATATATATGTCTATAGTGAGAACTGGAGGGGCATAGATATGCACACACAGCTTACAGACATATGTATCTATAGAGAAGTATATAGAAATATATACATACATGTATAGAGATGTCTAAAGAGAAATGTCTGCAACTAAGCAGATAGAGATGTGTTCATAAGAACATTCACATGGGAGATGTGAAGGAGAAAGATTCATCTAACAAGAAGGTGGAACCTACTTGAGGAGATATATAGAGAATCTATTCTCACTGGCTAGGATGGTGCAGGAATGCCAAGCAGTGGAATAACCAGGATGGTTGTGTGAAAAACAGAGGATAATATCAGTCTGTAAACAGCAAGTTCTGAGTCCTATAGAACTCTGGCATGGTAAATGGACAGAAAACGCATAGGATGAGATACCAGGTTGACCCACTTGAGGAACAAGGGGGGGGGGGGGGGTATCATGCGTTGTTTAATTAAATATGTGCTGTCCAAGAAGGATTAGGATACCATGAGGACAAGCTGCAAGGAAAAAGAGCATATTTCCTGTAGAAACTGGGTGACTCTTTAGACTGTCACATAGAGAAGGCTTAAGTCCTTTATTAAAAGGAAACAGAAGGGTATAAAGAACCCCTACAGTCATGAGGAATGACTGAGGAAGCCTTTTTCAACCATATAGGATAGAAATTAGAGAAAAAATCCTCATGCTCTCTAGCAAGGGCCCATAGTGGAAGGCTTCTCAGTAGGATTGCAGAGAGCACTATGCAGGAGAATTGGGGAATAAAAGTGGCTGTTGGAGGAAACCAGCTGCCACCTCAGTCATGCTGCCAACTCCAGGGATTTGGAGATGACAGAAAAGAAGCGATAAGGATTTTCCAAGATAGATGAGCACTATCTTGGAAACACTACTAAAACTAGAGAAAGTAGTGGAAGACAAGACTGGAACTCGTAGAAAGTACCAGTAGTCAAAGCACTGGAACTCCTGCATGGGCAGCTGCTGAATAGAACAGCAGAGAGACTTCCTCTGTTTGTAACAGAGAGAACAGACAGAACAAGAGGAGAAATCCTGATCATGTCTGATGTGCTGCCCAATGAAAGCAGGGAGGTAACTCCAGAGAAAAACTCTACACTGGAAAGGAAAGGAAGACTAGAAAGGCTAAGAAAGCCTTCCAGTGGTATGGTAGCACTCTTACAGGGGAGTCCCTGAAAAAGAGGGTAAAGAAAAAATAGGAACTGAAGGGAGACTTGCTATATGGTAAGTCTGTAGAAGGAAAAATTCATGGTGGTACAGGGAAACTATCATGAGATAGTTGGCAAACCTCTCTTCATGGAAGGAAGAGGAGGAAAACCTTGTGACCCACAGACATGAATCTCCTGACAGCTCAGTCTACTTGAGAGCAAGTGGATGTCCTGGAAACAGGAATCCAAGCATAGAGTTTTAAATGAAAAAACACAGTGAAAAAACTTCTGCTGAGAAGAAGTGAACTGTGTTTTATAAGAGATCAATTAGAAACCCATTGAGGGTTAATTTTCCTGGCTTGAGTTTGGATTCTTCACACCAGGGCGAGGTTTCCCCTGTTTGGGAACATCGGCATGATGGGCAGGAGAAGAATAAAACCTTCTTCTTTTAGGAAAAGGAGGTTTGGTAGGGCATTTCTTACCTGCTGGGGAAGGAGAAGGTTTAGGATGGCCCTCAGAAGCAGGGAAGTCAGTGGAGCAATGAGCAACCTGACGCAAAGACTCCTTGTTGAAGAGATTTTCTCCAGTACAAGGAGTGTTACCCAGTCTTTGTTGTGCCCATCTGCTCAAGTCTGAAGCTTGGAGCCAGACTCTACGTCGTGCTCCTATGGCTATAGCAGAGGTTCTGCTAACAGACTCAAAGGAGTCTAGGGAAGCACGAGAAAGAAACCTAGAGATATTCTGGCTATGACTAAGAAGCAAGGAATAGTCTGCAGCCTTGGGCTCTGAAAGAAAAGGAGTCAAAAGAGATAATTTCTCTGTGACCTCCTGAAGGGATAGACTCATATAAAAAATATTTATTTTACATTCTCTTATATACTGCGCTATTCTGCATCAGTGCGGTTTACATTGAACAAACTGAAATTACATTGAACAGGGCATTATAACTTGGAGATAACTATTTTTTACAGGGAACATATGAGAGAATCCTTGTTGCCAGCATAGATGTTTGGAAGATTTGACGTCCAAAGGCATCTAGTGTTCTAGATGCACGACCTGGCGGAAAAGAAGAATGCTTCTTCTTGCTTTTTACCTTCCTCATTGCTGATTCCACTACAATGGAATGATGGGGAAGTTGAGTCTTTTGAAACCCTGGAGAGGGGGGGGCACCTGATACAGAAGAGTAGTTGCTGTAGAAGGTGAGGAAGCCCTTAAAGGTGTTTCCCATATTTTCAGAAGAAGATCCTGTAAGGAATGATGTAAAGGAAGCAGTATATTTTCCTTTTTCCCAGAAAAGCCTTGTGTAGGATCATAGCCAGGGATAGGAATAGCCAGGAATGTTGCCATGTCAAGGAGAAATTTCTGAAAAGAAGGATCTCCAATGGGAACAATTCCTGGACAGGCTAAACTCGAAGGAGTAGGCTGGGCACCAGTACTTGTGCGGTGCAAAACAGGATCTCTAATGAATGGATACTGGGACTGGCGGGTATGACCTGAAACCGTCAGTACGGTATCGTCCATGCTAGGTATCGACTCCAAACTAGGTATAGAAAGGAGCGATCCTGGTGAAAAAAGCATGGATGGAGCTGGTCCCGATGTTACTGCAGGTACCAGCATCGACACCGATACCGGTAGCTGAGCCGGAATCGAAGGCGATACCGACATCGAAACAATCATCAGAGGCTGCTCAAGCGGTACCGAGGAAACTCGAAAGTCTCGGTGAATATCCTCGGTACCGGTCATCTGGAATCGGTGCGTGTCGGTTCCGAGACGCGTCGGTACCCAGTCTTCCAGACTAGATATCGATTCTAGACTCGGCATCGAAGGAAGCGAATCTATCGATGCATGTCTAGATGGTACCGACGTCAGGGGTCGTATCGACGGAGCTGCCGATACTGGAAAGTCAATCTGGGTATCGATCGGTCCCGAAGGCACAGAGTACACCAGATGACGATCCCTGGTGAGGAGTGGATCGCTCAACACCAGTGCCAATGCCGGGTTATCGGTACCGCTCGAAGCGGATGCCACCCCCGAGCATGGCTCAGGTATGTTCTGTGAGGGGTGAGCCCCAGGAACAACCTGAAACCCCTGAAAGGCTTTGGAGACCGAAGACTCCCGCCGGGGTTTTGAAGCCAATGGGGTCTTGAGGGCAAGGCCGGAGCCGTCATCATGCTTGGCATGAGACCTACCACCCAAGGATTGGCTAGTCTTAACAGACTGTTTGTGGGTTACCTGATCCTGTAGAGAAGAAATGGTCGGTGCCCTTACACTGGAAGGGAAAACTGCATCGAGGGAAACTCGAAATGGAGAATTTCTTCTCATAAAATTGTAGCCTGATGGCTGTGGAGGAAAAGGGTCAGGACCCAAACAGGTTAGACACCAGTTATTGGAGTCTAAAAAGAAAACTGTATTTCCACAGTTAAGACACTTCTTAGGAGAAGGCTCCATAATGGAGAGGCCTTACAGGCCCAAAAATTCAAGACAGAAACAGAGGGAAAAAAACTCCCTGAGTTTTAGAAAAAAAGAAAAGAAAAAAACACTGGCGGTACCGGTGGAGTCGGGGAAACAGCCGCGACCACAAGAAAACAAAAAGTAAAAGATTTAAAGAAAAAATTTTCTGCGGTGACAGGAAGATGTCCTGCCGGCTCCGCGGAAAAATGAAAACTGAGGAGAGACAGTTGGAAAGGCGGGAAGGCAGCACGCAGGCGCTGAGGGATGCCCCCAAAATCTTTCTGATTGGACGCTGGGGAGCGTTCCCGCGCAGGCTCCGTCGGTACCGACGTACCCATATATGAAGACTCATTCCTGCTTGTTCCTGGAGATAACTAGATTCAAGTCCCAAGCGGATACAGTGTCTACAAGGGAGGATATACCTGCTTCACTGCCCGCAAAAACCAGACCACATCCATGGCAATGCCTGTGAAACTCCTTGGATGCGCCCCAGATAACATGCCAGAGCCATGACTTGCACCCGCAATGAACCAAGGGCCAAACCTTATTCAGCCCTGCCTGGAGAAACACCAGAATACCCAGCATAGGGGCCAATGACGCCCAGAAACCATTCCCCTCACACTAGCCTTCAAAAAAAAAATTTGCCAGACTCTAACCTAGGACATAATGGTAGACTGCCTCCGAGCCTGCAACAGAGTGGCAATCACTAGTCATGCATAGCCCTTCTTCCTCAGCTGAGCCCTCTCAAAAGCCAAGTTGTAAGCGAGAAGTGATCCACCTGTGGCATGAGAATCAGACCTTGTGACAGGAGATGTGGCACTTCTGGCAGCTACCATGGCTGATCCGCCAGGAGGCATGCCAAATCCTTGTGCCATGGCCTGTAAGGCGATCAGGACTACAAGTTCCTGATGTGCTGCAACAGGCGACCAATGAGCACTCATGGAGGGAACACAGAGAAGACCCCTCCTCTAGGCCAGGGTTGCACTAAAGCGTCTAGACTCTGTCATGCGCTCTCGCCGAAGACTGTAGAACAGAGGTCACCATCAAATCCATAAATGGGTCTCCCCCACCCTGCACACCAACTGCTCAAACACCGCCAGATCTAGGGTCCACTTCCCTAGATCCAGATGATGCCTGCTGAGAAAATCTGCCTGTACATTCTCTTTGCCTACCACGTGTGCTGCTGAGAGCGCCAGGTTTTCCTCTGCCCATATCAGTAGCAGAGCCACCTCATCCAATACCACACTGCCCGTACCCCTTCTGTTGGTTGAGGTACACCATTGTTGCCATGTTGTCCGAGAAGATTCGCACTGCTACCCCTTGAATGAGCGGCAGAAACCTTTGCAGGGCCAGGAAAACCACTCATCTCTAGATGGTTTATGGACCAACTGCTCTCCTCACAGGATCACTGTCCCTGTGTCACCTGACCCCAACAGTGCACCCCCAGCCTGAAAGAGAGGAATCCAGTCGGGCAGCTCCAAAGGCATTCCTTCCAGCAGATTCTGGGGTTCGAGCCATCAATGGTGAGACAACTGGGTTTCTCTGGAGCACTTGAGCACTGCTGACCATTGCTCTGAGGTGACTAACGCTCCAGTAATGCCCCCTGAAGTGGCCTCATGTGAACCTGTGTCCACGGAACCAACTCCAGCATCGTGGCCATAGATCCCAATAGCTGAAGGTAATGCCATGCCGTGGGGGCTGACATGCAGAGGAACTTGTGGATCCGAAGCCTGAGCTTCTCTGCCCTTGGTTCTGGCAATGAGACCCGTCCGTACACTGTTTGAAAACAAGCCCCTAGAGATGAACCAGGTCTACAATCTACTTCAAAGCCAAGACCCTTCAACCACTATGCCCCTTCCTCGAACCAACAGACGTCTGATCCGTTCTGCAAACCCTGATCCTACCTCATCGACTACTGCAACACCATCTACCAAGGCCTACCACAGTCCCCTCACTCCCCCCTATGCACCGCTCTACACACCACCGCATGCATACTCAATGGGGCCTCAAAGTATGACAACAGCATATCCACCCTGAAGCACCTACACTGGCTGCCCATCAAAAGCCGGATCAAATACAAGACTCTCCTCCTCAACCACAAGGTAATCCACTGCCACGCCATCTTACACCTTCAGACTTTACTGCAGACTCCACAACAAAACAATCAAAGAACACTCATCCCACACGAAAAAGCAAAAAACCAACCAGCAAGCATGTGCATGATCCTTTGAACTATATGCTCCATCTATCTGAAACACCATTCCAGACCCAATACAAAACATACCAGACCTCCGTAACTTCTGAAAGCACCTGAAAACCCACCTGTTCATTGAGCACCTTGGCCCCTCACATAACCGGCCCCTACAAACACACGCGAAACCCACAAACACCAGACAAATAGAATACCTTATTTCCCGCATTATAAATTGCCCCCGAGTATAAGTCGCAGGGGCCAAATGTAGGCTTAAAACTTGTAAAGTCTTAGTATAAGTCGCCCCGCTGTATAAGTCGCATATCCGTTGGGAGTGGCACTGCTGTGACCTGGCTGAGAATTGGGGTCAACACAGCAACTGGCGATCTGAGGAGAGGTGTGATCGACTGCTGTAGTGAAGACAATAGCCAGTTTTTTTAGTGGGGCTGAACGGTGCGATTAGCTTATTTTCAGTTTGTTTTCACTGTTGCTAGCTGTATTCCGCTTCAGTCGGAGACAGTTGCTTCTTAGCCATCGGTTCCTACAATCATTTTAACAGCCTTCACAGAATTCAGCAGGCAGAGTGGATTCGAATTTGGTTGCTCCCACAGCTATTTCTCTGAGGGAAGGGGCTCCTATATCTTCCTTTTCACCTGGAGGGCTACAGTAACATTATTGTACAAGTCGCTTCTTTATATAGGTTGCACCATCTGGTCATGATGTTAAAAAAAACATGACTTATAATTTGGGAAATACAGTGAGCTCTAATGCAACCCCCCCTACAAATACCCTCTATATAGCTCATCAATGTAAATAATCCTCATGTATATAAGTTACCTGATCATTGTACATAAGATGACTTGTTCTATGTACCTAAACCATTGTTTTATGTAAACTGCTTTGACCTAGTGAAAGGCGGTATATAAATCCTGCTAAATAAATAAACCAGGTCCTGTGATGGATAAAGAGGACTCTTGGCCAGGATGATGACCCAACCCAGCCTCCTGAAGCAATCAACCACCTTCTGGATGACTTCCCTGCTCTCATCGGCCGACTTCGCCCGTATCAGCCAATCACCACTACCACCACCATTACCTTGGTGAATGTCTGTGGTGCCGTAGCCAGGCCAAATGGCAAGGCTTGAAACTGGAAATGGCCTGCCGGCACTGTAAAACAGAGGAAGTGTTGATGATCGGGCCAGATGGGAATATGCAAGTAGGCCTCGTGAATGTCCAAGGCTGTAAGAAACTCTCCTGTGCGCACCATTACAATAACGGACTGTAGGGTCTGTAGGGCCAGGTCTTTATCTGAAACCACAGCACGTGTAGAAACTTGTTCAATTACTTCAAGTCTAGAATCAGCCTGAAAGAGTTTTTCTTTTTGGGGACCACAAAATAGATCAAGTATTGACCTGTACCATACTGGTCACGTGGTACTGGAACCAAAGCCTCTAGCCGTTATCAAATGGTCCAATGTCTTCTGGACTACCTGGGCCTACTCTGGCTCTCTGCATGGAGACTGTACAAAGGAATCTGGAAGTGGGTGGGTGAACTCTTAATGCATATCCATTTCTTAACACCTCCACTGGTCAGAGATGATCTGGGCCCAGGTGGGTAGAAAATACTGTAGGCACACACAGGTCCCATCCCATCTTGGGTCTGCTTGCTTCATTGGGGCTTTTTGGGTGCTGCAAAGGCAAAATACCCCCTGCAAGGATGGACCACAGGCTCGGATACTGAGCCCTTTGAAAAGGGGCAAAATGAGCGGCACAAAAATGCCAAAAATCTCTCGACTGCCCCCGAGAGGGAGCTTGCCCCCCGACTTGGCTTGGACTTATTTTCTGGCAACTTGGAGCTCTTGGACTCCCTGAGGTCCTTTACCAACTTCTCCAATGCCTCCCCAAAAAGGAGCATGCCACTGTCTAGGAAAGAGCCTTAGAAGCCATCCTAATGAGGTCATAATAGGCATCCACCAGAAATGCCGTTCCCGACTCCAGCCGGGACGCCTCCAAATTTGCCTGCTGCAAGTGCCCTTCCTGCTCGGGCAATACATTCAGGCATGCTTGCGAAACATAGGCGCCACAAATAGACACCTGCAGCATCAGGGCAATAGTATCAAAGGCCTGCTTCAACAGTGCCTCCAGTTTCTTGTCCTGGGAGTCTCTCAGGGCCGCCCCTCCTTCCACCGGGATAGTCATCTTCTTGGAAACATAGCTACATCCACCTGGGGAGTCCCAAGCTCCTTGTGATCCTGGTCTGGTAGCAGGTACAGCCACAACACAACTCGGCTACCCCACAGCCCTGCCTCCAGCATCTCCTATTCCGTTTCTACATCTGGCGAAGACGCGGTGCACTGGAAAAGTGGACTGGGACTTAATATCCTGAAGCAAGGGGTTCTCCAGAGGCTCATCCTCAGACACCACCACGGATTGATATTTAAGGCTGCAAGCGAATCGCTATGAGGGCAGGCAGCTCCTCTAAGAAAAACAAAGACCACACTTAATTCCTCCCCTAGAGCAGGCCCCTCCTCCGAATCCTCAGGAAACCTCATCCTCCAACAACTTTGAGGTACCCTCAAGGGATTCTCCCAAGCCTCTCAGATCGCTGATTGGGGCTCCTGCCAAAATTCTAATTCTAACCTGGGGGACTTGGCTCTCAGCTCTCTTAAATCCCCCTCCTATCTGCAGCGACAGGGGCCTCCTGTGTCACTGTCCTGCGCAGTGACTGGATTCCTGCCCCCCGATACAGGAGTAGTACAAACTCTGCGGAAAAATCCACCAAAGGGACAGATCCTGCAAGCAACTCGCCTCCCGGAATGTTGGAACCCCCAACTCCTCTATTTCTGGCTTCTCAGACTGCCTCAGAGACCAGCAACATGGCCTCCTTTCTCACCAAATTCATGGGATTCTGGTCAGCGCCAGTGCCGGGCCCAGGGACTCATCCCCTGCCAGCCCTTGCATCAAGCTGCCTCTCGACAAGGCATCCTCTGCCGATCTCGTCTCCCGCTCACAGTGTCAGCAGACCCTGGCTGCTGAGACACTGGAGTGGTGTGCATCACATGCCACACACATAAAATTTCCCTGTTGGTCCGCCAAGGCCAAGCCCCCAAGAGCTGCACAGCATCTGAAGCAACTCCCTGGCATTCACCGCATGTAAGGCCCCAATGCCATGTGGTCCCCCTCCCCACCAGAGAAGCAGAACCCATGTCGAGGCTTACAATCTGGGAGTCCTGCGCTGCAGTGCCTGCAAGTCCCCCACTGCCAGCTCCTGCTATGCTGGCGCAATAGATGAGTCCTGGCACATTGAAACACACATCCAGGAGACAGACCATGGTACTCCCTTAAAGTGGGCCAGACTGATTGAATGGCCCTGGCCTCTCATGACCCCCGCCCCTGGCTGCCTTGGCTGGCTCTCAGTAGTTCCTTACCCCCAAACCAACCACTGAAGGGTTCAGCGCGGGGCACCACCTTCCAGGCAGAATGACACCTCTATTTAATAACTGTTTCTTTTCTTTTGGTTTCTTTGCTTTCTGCTAGGCAGTCCCAACCTAATCACTATTCACTAAAGTCCCTCTGGAGACAAACTAGATCAAATCTGGGGTGACACTGTCCATAAGAACATAAGATATGCCATACTGGGTCAGACCAAGGTCCATCAAGCCCAGTATCCTGTTTCCAACAGTGGCCAATCTAGGTCATACGGACCTAGCAGTTTCCCCAAAAGACACAGCTTCCACAATGCTTGTACTGGGTCAAGCATTGATATCCTGGGTTCCTTCTTAATAATGGTTTATGGACCTTTCCTCCAGGAACGTGTCCAGACCTTTTTTAAACCCAGCTACACTAACAGCCTTTACTACATCCTCCGGTAACAAATTCCAGAGTTTGATTACACATTGAGTGAAAAAATATTTTCTTTTATTAGTCTTAAATAGATTACCTTGTAGCTTCATTGCATGTCCCCTAGTCTTTTTATATTCTGATAACGTAAACAATCGATCTACAAAAGATCTACAAAAGCTGGAAGACTGGTCTAATGCTTGGCAACTACGATTTAATGTGAAAAAGTGCAGTGTCATGCACTTGGGTAGCAGAAATCCAAGGGAAATGTACACGATAGGGTGTGAGAGGTTGGTATGCACGGTTCAGGAGAAAGACCTTGGTGTGATTATCGCTGATGATCTCAAGGTGGCAAAACAGTGCGACAAGGCGGTGGCAAAAGCCAGGAGGATGTTGGGCTGCATACAAAGAGGGATTACCAGCAGAAAGGAAGAGGTACTTATGCCACTGTACAAGTCACTGGTGAGGCCTCACTTGGAATACTGTGTTCAGTTTTGGAGACCATATCTTGCAAAGGATGTAAAAAGACTGGAAACTGTTCAGAGAAAAGCGACCAAAATGATTTGGAGCCTGCGTCAGAAGCCTTATGAGAAGAGACTCGACGACCTAAATATGTACACTTTGGAGGAGAGAAGGGACAGGGGAGATATGATTCAGACCTTTAAATACTTAAAGAGAAATGATGAACAAACAAACCTCTTCCAAAGACGGGGAAGCTGTAAAACTATAGAGGGCATAACATGAAGCTGCAAGGTGGTAAATTGAAAGGCAATGTCAGGAAATATTTCTTCACTGAAAGTGTGGTGGATGCTTGGAATGCCCTCCGATGGAAGTGGTGGGGGCAAACACGGTGATGGAATTCAAAATGGCATGGGACAAACACAGTGGATCCCTTTACAGCAGGGGTCACCAACCTGCGGCCCGCGAGACTCTACCCCGGTGCGGCCCGCCAAGGCAAACTCACCGACTCCTTCTTCTGCAGCCGCGGTTCCCTGCCTCTTAGGGAACCGCGGCTGTGCTTGTAAAATCATCGCGGAGCCCTTCCTGTCTTGACGGGCTCCGTGCAGCATTGTCCCGCCTCCAAAGGAAGTGGCTGCAGAAGAAGGGAGGGAGCTGACATGGAATAATCAAAGTACAGGTATGAGCAGGTTTTTTTTTCGCGCGGGGGGGTGCGGCCCGCGAGTCTGCCGGTAGTCGGCTGTGCGGCCCGCGGCCATCTGGAGGTTGGTGACCCCTGCTTTACAGCAACAGGATAAAAACAAAATAAAACGGTACCATCTAACTTCTGAACCATCTAACGTCTCAACAAATAGGGGTGTCCTACATGGAGTGGTGGGTTCACCCCTAAAACAAAGACATGGGGAGGGGTGGCCTGCACAGAGTGACAGGAGTACCTGCTCTTGCCATCTTGCTGGGCAGACTAGATGGACCATGCTGGATTCTATCTGCCGCCACTTACTATGTTACTACGTTTACCCGTTCCACTCCGTTCATTAATTTATAGACTTCTATCATATCTCCCCTCAGCTGTCTGTCTCTTTTCCAGGTTAAAGAGCCCTAACCTTTTTAGCCTTTTTTCATAGGGGTATCCTTCCATCCCCTTTACCATTTTGGTGGCTCTTCTCTGAACCTTTTCTAATATCGCTATATCCTTTTTAAGATACGGCGACCAGAATTGCACACAATATTCAACGTGCGGTCTCACCATGGAAAGATATAGAGGCATTATAATATCTTTTGTTTTATTTTCCATTCCTTTCCTTATGATACCTAGCATTCTATTTGCTCTCTTAGCCGCTGCTGCACACTGGGCCGAGGGTTTTAACATGTTATCCACAATGACGCCTAAATCCTTTTCCTGGGTGGTGGTTCCTAATGTGGAACCTTTCATCGTGTAACCATAGTTTGGGTTGTTCTTCCCTAGGTGCATAACTTTGCACTTGTCCACATTAAATTTCATCTGCCATTTTGATGCCCAGTCTTCCGATTTATCAAGATCCTCTTGCAATTTTCCACAATCCTCTTGGGTTTTAACAACTTTAAATAGTTTTGTGTCATCTGCAAATTTGATAACCTCACTCGTTATTCCACTTTCCAGGTCATTTATGAATATGTCAAAAAGCAGCGAACCCAGCACAGATCCCTGGGGTACACCAAGATTCACCTTTCTCCATTGGGAAAATTGGCCATTTAGCCCTACCCTCTGCTTTTTATCTTTTAACCAGTTCCTGATCCACAATAGTACACTGCCTCCTATCTCATGACTCTTTAGTTTTGCCAAAAGTCTCTGATGAGGGACCTTGTCAAAGGCTTTCTGAAAGTCCAGATACACTATATCAACTGACTCACCTTTGTCCACACCTTCAAAAAAACATAACAGATTAGTAAGACAAGATCTTCCTTGTCTAAAGCCATGTTGGCTGTCTCCCATTAGGCTATGACTATCTACATGCTGAGTAATTTTATTCTTTATGATGGTTTCTACCATTTTTCCTGGTACTGACGTAAGGCTGTAGTCTGTAGTTTCCCGATCACCCCTGGAACCCTTTTTAAAAATTGGTGTTACATTGGCGATCCTCCAATCTTCAGGTATTAGAGATGATTTTAATGATAGTTCACAGATTACTAATAGCAGGTCTGCACTCTCATATTTCAGTTCTTTCAACACCCTTGGATGTATACCATCCGGCCCAGGTGATTTGCTACTTTTCAGTTTATCTAATAGTTGTAATACATCTTCCCGATGTATCGATATTTTCTTCAATTCTTCCGCACATTTAAATACCACTTCAGTCATGGGTAACATCCCTACATCTTCCTCAGTAAAGACCGAAGCAAAGAATTCATTCAGTCCAACAGCTGCTGAATACGAATCTAGTGGGCAGTTGTAGGTGGTACTCACAGGCCAACATCATGAAGTTTGGGCATGCTCAGTTTTCAACTGCGGATGGGGAGTATCAACTCACTGGACTGGACTGGAAGGATGAAGAGAAAACAATTCAAGAAACACAACTGCCCACCTTATCGTATAAAATTTGCTCTGTCAACTCAATCCAAACAAAGATTCACAATTAAATTCCCCCACCACCATCCCAAAGCAGCTGAACTCACCCTTTCTGCAGCAAACATGGCGTCACTCTCTTTGAATTCTGGGAAGTTATGGCCTGTATGAACATAGATAATCAGAGAATGTCCATAGATTTAACACACTTACAGTTTTAGTTTATTTGATATACCGCCTATGGCCAAGGGCATCTAGGCAGTTAATAATAAAAAGCAGTAATAAAATAAAACAGCGGGGGGAACATTTAACTAGAGCTTTTTTATACCAGAACCAGCATGAAATGAATTCAGTTAACCAAACCTTAAAACAAGCAATGAGATACATTTCAGGCAATCAGATCTAAAAATGGCAGATATTTTATTAAATTCCAGAGCTGGGCATATGCAAGATACAGCAAGACCAAATATGGCTAACTCCTACCAGCAACGGTAATTTCTTGCCAGATAGGGCCCAGGCACCTTTTTATTTTTATTTTTTTAATTTTAGAAACATAGAAACATGATGGCAGAAAAAAAATCACATGGCCTATCTAGTCTGTCCTTCCATATCAACCACTACAAGATTCCCCTTTTTTCCCCTTTAGAGAGCCTCTGTTTGTCCCATACTTTCATTTCTACCAACTCCACTGGGAGACTATTCCACACATCTACCACTCTTTCCCTAAAGAAATATTTCTACATATTATTCCTCAGTCTATCCCTTTTCACCCTCATCCTATGTCCCCTTGTAGCAGAGTTTGCTTTCAATCAAAAGAGGCTCTCCTCCTGTGCATTTATGCCATGGAGGTATTTAAATGTCTCAATCATATCACCTCTATCCTGCCTTTCCTCTAAAGTTTACATATTAAAGGTCTTTAAGTCTGTCCTAATATGCTTTATAATGAAGACCACTAACCATTTTAGTAGCCACCCTCTGCTCCGATTCCAACCTGTTTATATCCTTTTGAAGGTGCAGTCTCCAGAATTGCACACAATACTCCAAATGAGGTCGCACCAGAGACTTATACAGAGGCACAATCACCTCCTTTTCTTCTACTGGCCATTCCTCTCCCTATGCGCCCAAGCATCCTTCTAGCTTTCGCCATCACCTTTTCTACCTGTTTAGCTACTTGGAGACAGTCAGACACAATCACACCTGGGTCCCATTCTTCTTTCGTGGACAGAAGTACGTCACCCCCTATACTGTACTTGGATTGTTGCAGTCCAAATGCATGACCTTACATTTTTAAGCATTAAATCTCAGCTGCCAAATTCTAGACCATTCTTCAAGTTTAGCTAGATCTCTCCTCATGTTATCTACACCTTCTTGGGTGTCTGCTGTGTTGCAGATTTTGGTATCATCTACACCGAGGCAAACCTTACCCCACAGCCCTTTCGCAATATCACTAACAAAGATGTTAAAAAGAATCGGACCAAGGACAGATCCCTGCAGCACTCCAGAGTAAACTCCATTTACTTGTACCCTTTTGTCACTTCCCACTCAACCAATTTCTAACCCAAGAAGTAACTTTAGGGTCCATCCCTAGGGTGCTCAATTTGTTTATAAACGTTGCCTGTGCGTTACAGTGCCAAATGCTTTACTGAAATCTAGAACTATAATTGGGGACAGGACTGAGTAACCATTAACAGTCAGTTTGAGACCAAAGCAAATCAGCTCAAAATAGACACCTATCTGCACATGAGGCACCTCAGAATCCAAGTCTCACCTACAGCCATCCTTCTGGCCCCACCCAGCACTGCCAATGCCTCGAGGCCCTCTCCCCAGCTGCATTCCCTATCCCGCAAGGCACAGTACTGTGGAGCAGAGGGCACAATTCATGCAAAAGCAGCACTGCCTTGCGCTCCCCTCAATGCCAGAACGTTTACAAACTTCAGAAGGCAACATCTGCCCCACCTCCTTACTGATCCAGTTAATACTGCTTCAAGGACTGGAGAAGGGCTGATGTGGCACCTCTTCATAAAAGTGGTAATAGGGAAGAAGTGACAAACTACAGGCCAGTAAGCCTTACCTCGGTGGCGGGAAATATAATGGAAGCACTCCTGAAGAGCGAATAGTGGACTTTCTCAAAACCAACACGTTGCATGATCCGAGGCAACATGGTCTTACCAAAGAATGATC
Organism: Ichthyophis bannanicus; assembly: GCA_033557465.1. Classification (NCBI taxonomy): domain Eukaryota; kingdom Metazoa; phylum Chordata; class Amphibia; order Gymnophiona; family Ichthyophiidae; genus Ichthyophis; species Ichthyophis bannanicus. The sequence continues at coordinate 162,861,389 of CM066041.1, forward strand.
TTGCCAAACAAATCTGAGTTCTTTGACTGGGTGACCAGAGAACTAGATCAAGGGCATGCAATGGATGTCATCTACCTGAATTTCAGCAAAGCCTTTGATAAATTCAACAGCTTGGGGGATAGGTCCCAAGGTGGTGAACTGGATCAGAAATTGGTTGACCAACAGACGACAGAAGGTGATGGTAAACGGAGCTCACTCAGCTGAAAGAAAGATGATTAGAGGTGTGCCCCAGGGTTCAGTCCTGGGACTGGTTCTCTTCAATGTATTTGTGAGTGATATTGCCGAAGGACTGAATGAAAAAAGTCTTTTTTGCAGATGACACGAAAATTTGCAACAGAGTGGACTCCTCTGAGGAAGTGGAGAACATGAGGGAAGATCTACAAAAGCTATTAGAATGGTCTAATGCTTAGCAGTTAAGATTTAATGTGAAGAACTGCAGTGTCATGTACTTGGGAAGCAGAAATCCAAGAGAATTGTACATGATAGGGGCCGAGAGGTTGGTGTGCACGGACCAGAAGGACCTTGGCGTGATTGTTTTTGAGAATCTCAAGGTGGCGAAACAGTGTGACAAGGCGGTGGCAAAAGCCAGAAGTATGCTGAGTTGCATACAGAGAAGAACTGCCAGCACAAAGGAAGGAGGTACTAATGCCACTGTAGATGTCATTGGTGAGACCTTACTTGGAATATTGTGTTTAGTTTTGGAGACTATCTCGTAAAAAACTGGAAACTGTTCAGAGGAAGGTGACCAAAATGATTTGGAGCCTGCGTCAGAAGACTTATGAGAAGAGACTTGAAGACCTAAATATGTGTACACTGGAGGAGAGAAAGGATAGGGGAGATACGATTCAGACCTTTAAATACTTAAGAGTATTAATGAACAGACAAACCTCTTCCAAAGACGGGGAAGTTGTAAAACTAGACGGCATAACATGCAATGCGGTAAATTGAAAGGCAATGTCAGGAAATACTTTTTCACTGAAAGGGTGGTGGATGCTTAGAATGCCCTCCCGATGGAAGTAGGGGGGGGCAAATACAGTGACAGAATTAGAAAAGGCATGGGACAGACACGGTGGATACCTTTATAGCAACAGGATAAAATCAAAAACAAAGAAATTAGACTTACCTGCTAATTGTTGTTCCTTGAGGAACTCCAGTCCAGTCCCGCACCTCTGGGTAGTGTACCTCCTCCCGCAGCTTGGAGACTGGGCATGTCAGAATCTTGAAGCCACCTTACATATACTGCTGGCACCTCCCACCAACTCCCAGTGATCTATTGACAAAGCAGAACTAAAGGAGCAATAAATAAGTAGCACAATTGTTGAATAAATACTTTTAACCAAATATCTAACCCAAATGTTCCCTCCCGCTAACAGAGGAGACTGTTCCCTCCATTGCCGGAGAAGATCTGAAAACATCGGAAGAAAGATAAAGACAAAGATAATGATAAAGAGGCCGCACAACAGCACGCCACCAGAAGAAAAGATAGCAATGGCCAGCTAAAATTAACTCGAGCCACACTAAACTAGCAAGTATCACACACTTCGACTGTACATACCGCAATTAAAACAGGCTGTGAATTGTCTACCCGGGTAGGTTTCGGGACTGGACTGGAGTTCCTCAAGGAACAACAATTAGCAGGTAAGTCTAATTTCTCTTTCCTTATCGTCCCTCCAGTCCAGTCCTGCACCTCTGGGATGTAACAGAGCAGTAACTTAATGGGAGGGACCTGTCAAACCGACTTGCAAAACCGCCGATCCAGCCCTGGAGGGGAGTGAAGCCAGAAATGCCGTCCAGGGGAAGGTCAGAAGGGAAAGTCTCCTCCTGATGCTCCCCCCACTGCCTAAAACCAGTACTCTGTTTAAAAAATAAATAAATAAATAAATCTTAACTACACTAAAACCCAAATCAACAAAACTCAAAGGGGAGAAATGAAACAAGATAATAACTGCCTAATCTACCCTAATAATCAAGCTCTTTGTCACTCCAGTGAGCCCAGCACCTAGGCTCAACTACCACCTCTCGCTGCTTGGAGACTGAGCACACTGGGAGCTGGTGGGAGGTGCCAGCAGTATATGTAAGGTGGCTTCAAGATTCTGACATGCCCAGTCTCCAAGATGCGGGAGGAGGTACACTACCCAGAGGTGCGGGACTGGACTGGAGGGATGATAAGGAATTCTCTCATATCTCAACAAATAGGGGTAACCTACACGGAGCAGTGGGTACACACCTAAACAAAGGCATGGGGAGGGGCGACCTGCACAGAGCAGGAGGTGCACCTACTCTTGCTACCTTGCTGGGCAGACTAGATGGACCATGCTGGTAGTTATCTGCTGTCATATAACATGTTACTATGTTATTATGTCTCCTTGCTTAGCCACTTCTACCATTGTGAATCCGGGTATATCAGGGCACTGCTGTGCTGATCCTCAGCAGAACCCATGCAGGTCTCACAATGATACACAATTCTCAGTCAGTCAATGAACATCAAACCATTTCATCCCAAAGTTCCCAACACAATCTATTTCATGTATTTATGCCATTTCTATCCTGCCTAAGAGTCTGAATGGAGCGTGATTGTTGTGAGATGCAGCAGAGAAAGAGCAAGCTAAAGGTGCTCTAGGCTGCCTCTACCTTCCACTTTCATGATCTGGTAAGTGTCCTGCACCACTTTGTACTTCGGCTCATTTCGAAAGGCGTGGGCCCAGGCTTGGATCAGGTACAGAATCTTATTCCGAACGTTTGCCTCCACCAACCGCTGTTGGGAAAAAGAAAATGAAAGTCATAGAACAAAAACCTGTTCCAGATGGAAGCTCATTAAAGTTGCAAGAGAACCGAGCACCATCCCAACCTAGCAGTGAACACTTCATTTGATTTATGAGAGATTACAATTTAAACACAATATGCAACAAACTTATATACAACAAACTTGAGTTTGCAATGGGAGATTCAACCAGTAATATCTTCAAACCTCAGTATATCATGCTCTACAGATTTCTCCTCCACAAGAAAAATACAACATACGTTAATCATAAGGCCTTATCCAAAGCTCAGACTACAGGGCAAACCTTCATAGCCCTAATCACATAATAGACTGCCCTTTGGAAACCAAAAGCAAAGAAGAAATTAGAAGAGAGAAAACACTGAAGCCCTTCAGATTTGAACTGCAGATGCACCCCTCTCATGTCCTCACTCTTCAAAGTTTTGCTTTTGACAGAATGATTTCTCTGCTCTGGACCACCACATCCTCAGTGACAAAAAAACAACTATTAAATCTCCCCCAAAGAGCATTTAGGAGAGGACGACAACACAGAAAGCCCAAGGAAGAGCATGCGGGCGCAAGCGTGCAAGCACACCCTCCCTCTTCATACCTTCAGCAGATCCTTCAGTTCCTCCATGGTCTGCTTATTTGCCACCTCATCATGGACAGTCTGCCCACAGTTCTTTACCACAGACTCCAGGACCTGCAAAAGACCAGCAGGAAATTCAAGGGATATTCACCACTGGGCAATCTCCGGCTCCCAGGACTGCACTGCTTTTATCATCTATTATATTTGTTTACTTATTTGGGTCAAGATTTTAATATCCTTACCAGATTCTTTTTTTTTTACAATTTCAAAAGATCTCGTGCTGATTGTTTGTTACTGTGATTTGGTTTACTATCATTTTAATGCTTATGTTTTATTGTACACCACTTTGTTACAATTGCAGTTGGGAAAGAATTTATACATTATTTCTGACCAAAGCAATTATCAGCATAACCTGATTGACTGTTTCATTAGGAGATCAAAGCAGCTTAGAAAGCGAAGTTGCTTACTTGTAATGGGTGGTTCTCATAGATGGCACAATAACGGAGGACATCAGAGTGTGTACATGCATTAGCCCTGCCTGCCTACCTACCTACGGAGAATAACCATTACAATCAAGGTCGCCCTCTCCCCCAGTCCCTAGCACAACTCTTGCAAACAGAGTCAGGTTCACAACCTTTCTAAAGGAATTTTATTTGTTATTAAATCATACAGTTAACATTTCAAAAGATGATACTGCTAGTTGCTTATACACTCCAAGGACAGAATGGCTCCTGTACTTTATAGCAAAATATAAGGGCATAAGACTTGCTAGACTGGGTCAGACCAAAGGTCTGGCAAGCCCAGTACCCTATTTCCAACAGCGGCCAAGTATCTGGCAGGATCCCAAAAGAGACCTGATTCCATGCTGCTTATCCCGGGGTAAGTAGTGGATTTTACCAGTTCACTTTAATATTTTTTTTACTTTCCATTCAGGAACTTGTCCAAACTTCTTTAAAGCCCAACTACATTAACAGCTTTTACTACATCCTCTGATAATGAATTCTGCAACTTAAATATGTTTTGATTAAAAAAATATTTTCTCCAATTTTAGTCTTAAATGTACTACTTTGTAGCTTCATTGCATGTCCCCTAGTCTTTGTACTTTGAACAATCAATTCACATTTTTTATAGACCTTTATTCATAGCTCCCTTCAGCCGTCTCTTCTTCAAGCTGAAGAACTCTAATCTTTTAAGCCTTTCCTCATGGGGGTATCCCTTCCACCCCCTTTATTATTTTGGCTGTCTTTCTCTGCACCTTTTCTAATTCCATCATTTCTTTTTTAGACCTTGTGACCGGAACTGTTTGCAATACTCAAGGTGTGAAGGCATTATGATATCCTTTGTTTTGGTCTCAGGTTCTTTCCTTTTAATTCCTAGCATTCTATTAGCTTTCTTGGCTGCCACTACATGTAGAGCAGAGGATTTCAATATTTTATCCACGACGACTAATGTGGAACCTTGCATCATGTAGTTATAGTTTGGGATGTTCTTCCCAAATTGCATAACTTTGCACTTGTCCACATTAAATTTCATCTGTCATTTGGACACCCGGTCTCCCAATTTCTCAAGGTCCTTTTGCAATTTTTCATAATCTTTGAGATTTAACAACTTTGAATAATTTTGTGCAATCTACAAATTTGATCAACTCGCTCACTGTTCCCATTTTCCAGGTCATTTTTAAATATGCTAAAAAGCAATGGGCCCAGTACAGATCCCTAGGGCACTCTACTATTCACCTCTCTCCACTGAGAAAGTTGACCATTTAGTCTTATTCTCTGTTTTCCATCTTTTAACTTGTTCCCAATCTGCAATATGAAGTAGTGTCTTATCTGAACATTTTGATTTCCTCGAAGTCTTTTATGAGGGTCCCTGTCAAAGGCTTCCTGAAAATCCAGAAACAAGACAGACTATATCAACTTGCTCATTTTTCTGTTTATTTACACCTTCATGAAAAATGTAGCAGATTAGTGAGGCAAGATTTCCCTTGGCTAAATCAATGTTGGCGTTGTCCAATTAAAACTATGACTATCTACATGTTCAGTAAATTTGGGTTTCTTAAAAACATATATAAGGGCTTCTACCATTTTTCCCAGTACTGATGTCAGTCTCACAGTTCTGTAGCTTTTTGGATCACCCTTGGAACCTTTTTTAAAAGCTGGCATTACCATTGGCCACACTCTAATCTTGTCACTAGAGACTATTTTAATGAGAGTTTACTAATAGTCAGCATCCTGGGATGTATACCATCCAGTCCAGATGATTTGTTACTCTTTAGTTTGTCAAACTGCCCTATTACATCTTCCAGGTTCACAGGGTTGGAGGGAGGAGGGAACACATTAACACATTAAACTTTACCTCCAGTGCATACAAAGCCACATGTGGATTTTTATCATTTACTTTCTTCTTGATGGCACTCACTGCATATTTTGCTCTGGAAGAAAAAAAAAGAATATGGAGCATAAAACTGATAGCAAGTGCCATGTCAACAGAATAATAATACTCTTTAATTACTACTAACAACTATAAGCAGACCCTTTAGAATCCACATACATGGCCTCTTATCTCATTTACTACCCTTAAATCTGTAGCCACTATAAGCTTGCTTCAGGCTTTCAGCTCAGCTCTCACCATCTCCTTTCTATTTACATGCCACTTTCAGAAGGAAAACAAGGCATAGGAAATTGCTCTGTGCTCCAATAACATTAACGTTTGTGTTTAGTATCAGGTTTAAACATACACTGTAACCTCTCTGGGTTTGTACCTAAATGCAACTCATCTCAAGCTACCATGAAAAGGTATGAGCTGAATTTGAACTAATTTTTCCAACCAGGGGGAACAACTGAAGTTGGACTTTAAGATTTATCCATATGCATGGCCTGCAGACATGCACACTTGTCCTGAAGTAAGCTAGTAGGAGGTGGTCTAGTGGTTAGACCAACAGTTCTTAACCCAGTCCTGATGTATACCCTACCCAGTCAGGTTTTCAGGATATCCACAATGAATATACATGAGACAGATTTGCATGTGCTGCCTTGACTAATGGGCTGAGAACCAGGAAAGGCTGAGTTCAATTCCCATTTCTGCCACAGACGCTCCCTGTGACCAGCTGTCTTAGGTACTCTTTTGAGCAGGAGCATATTGTACCTGAATCCTGATCACCACTACATAGCGCTGTGTACTTTCAGCAGCTCTTTAAGTACTGGAAGGGTGGGGGGGAAGGAAGGGAAGGAGGATGGTGGCATGAGCAGTCACAGCTCCAGAATCCTTTGCAACCTACCAGGCTTTTCCTTTGCTTTACTTTTGCTATAATGCCTACAAAGAGGGAGATTAGATCTTTTCTATACCTTTCTGAGTGACCCAGCGATGTTTTCTTGCTAAAGAGATGTAAGAGTTTGGGACCAGGCAAGGCCGACTGCAGGAGGAAAGGATTTACACTAAAAGATTCCTCAAGGACAAATTGATCTTGCTTGGTAAAGATGTCTGTCAGTCTTTTAGAGTGCCTTCCACTGGTGAGGAGAGTGGGGCCAATGCCAAATGATGTCACATGACCAAGCTGGCAAATGGCAGCAGCTCTTCTCTTGACAGTCAGCATTGCATGCAAGGAAACTGGTGCTGTATGAGCAGGGGAGGCATGGAAGCTCTTAATGCTACACGGCTAAGGAAAATTATACACAACTTGAATAACGCTGCTTTCTTGGTAGCTTCTGACTTCTTCTTGGGTGATTCTTCTGCCCTTCCCCATTAGGGGCTCAAGTAAACTAATGGAATAAAGCCCCATCAGCCATGATAGATAAGACTTCTTCCTTCAGGAGTGGAATGTCAACTCCAAACAGGCTTCTCATGGCAACATTATGGCCTGTGTCTTTTAAGGCTCAGATGGGACATGCTGAGCACCAATGGTGCATGGATAAGAAGATTTGAACATGCTATCATTTTTCACGACTTACCACAGACTTACAGTTAATCCTTAAAAGAAGCAAAAACAGCATGATTATACTTCATGAATTCAGACTGAATCTTCCTCCCGAGGCCTTACGTCTAGCCCCTCTGCTATAGGCAGAGGCTACCCTTTCAGCTGACCATTTTATCACAGCTTTATGACTCTTAGGGGCATGTTAAGTAAAGTTAAGGTGAAATTAGACCTTAGTTGCTAATGGTCTTTCCTTTAATCCATCCAGTCCAGTCCATGTGGGTTATCTCTCTCTACAGCAGCTTAAGACTGAGCATGTCAGATTTCTGATGTCACAGTAGAAGAGCTCCCTCCTTAGACTCCAGGAATCAGTATCCAATTGACAAAGCAACCTTCAAGAAAGCATAACAAACTAAACCAGGGGAATTAACCTCAGGGACGTAAGATAGAATAAATCTTACCAATTAACTGCATCACTGAAAAAATGTGTTACAGAACTATGTACAAAATGAGGATGAACCACGATGTCAGGATCATACTTGCCAGAACACTAACCGTCCTCCAAGAACGCTTCAGTCAATAAAGTGATGCATTTCTTAATGGATCCTTCACAGAGAACAGCCGGACACACTCATTCCTTTAAAAAAAAACTTAACAGGAAGGTACTCATCAAAAAAAAAAAAAAAAAGAAGAGGAGGGTCCTGGACTGGACTGGACAGACTGAAGGAAAGACAATTAGCAGGTAAGGTCTAATGTTACCTCCCTTATCTCTCCAGTCTAGTCCATTATGTGTGGGATGTACCAAAGCAGTAACTAAACTTGGGAGGGACTTGCTAGTCTGACTTGAAGCACAAAGGCCCCAAAATAAGCATTGCTAGCTGCTTGCACATCCAGATGGTAATAACACGTGAAAGTATGCAGGGATGACCACATCACTACCCTGCAAATGTCCACCGGTGGAACTAAGTCTGTGTTATGCCCAGGAAGCCGCCTGGGACTGTTTCGTGTGAGCCCAAGACTTTGTGGCATCACTTTCCCTTTCAGCAAGTAGGCAGAGGCAATCGTTTCTTTTACCCAGCAAGCCAATGAGACCTTAGAGGCCACTTGCCCCTCACATGGGCCGCCAAACAAGACAAAAAGTCTATCCAACTTATGAAATTAGTCCATTTGTTTAAGATGACATAAAACTGTGCAAGTCTAGCAAGTGTAACTGATGATCTTCCTTGGATTTCACAGGGAGTGGAAAAAAAATGGAAGAGGCATGGTCTGGTTCAAATGAAAGCGCGAAACCACTTGGATAGAAAAGAAAGAACCGGTCTCAAAACCAACTTTTCTCTAGGCATGACAAGTAAGGGCTCCCTGCAAGATAGGGCTTGAAGTTCTGAAATCCGTCAAGCTGAACAAATAGCCAATAAGAAGACTGCTTTCAGTATAAAGTCCTTCAGTGAAGTCTGAGCCAGAGGCTCAAAGGGCGCACCTGTTAAAATAGGAACTACAAGGTTGAGGTTCCATGGAGGAACTATAGACCATACTGGCAGAAGCACTTGTTTCACCGCTGAGAAAGCAGGCTACATCCGGGTGAGCAGTCTAGGAGTAACCCTGCACACACCCTCGGTTTCATGAGAGGGCCACTATCTGGACCATTAAAGGAGTTCAAGGCCAACCCCTTGTCCAGCCCCACCTGAAGGAAGTCTAAGATATCCAGAAGAGAGGACAAAAAGGTTGCAATCTATTGTCATCACACCAACTTTCAAACACTTGCCACACTCTCACATAGGCTCTTAATAGAGTGGCTAACACCAATGCAGAAAGGCCCTACCTTCAACCACAATCTTTCAAGAGCCAGGCCTTAGGCAAGAATAGATCCACTTGTGTCATGTGGATCAGTCCCTGCTAGCGCAGACTGCTCCTGTCGTCCAGGGGGCACCATGGACTGGCTATCAAGAATCTGAGCAGATCAGCATATCATGGCCGGCAGGGCCAATCCGGAGCAATGAGGATCACATGACTGCAGTGGGCTTCTATGCATTGAAAGTGACCTATGAGGGCCCACAGAGGAAACACAAAGACGACCCTCTGTGAGCTACTTTTGCGCCAGGGCGTCGAGCCCTTCAGACATGTGCTCCCTCCATCTGCTGAAGAAACTGCTTGCTTTGGCATTGGTCATGGAGGCCATCAGATCCATGATCTGTATGCCCCAATATTTGGTGATGTTGTGAAAAACTGCTGCATTCGATTCCCATTCTCCCAGATCCAACCGGTGACATAAGAACATAAGATATATCATACTGCATCAGACCAAGGTCCATCAAGCCCAGTATCCTGTTGCCAACAGTGGCCAATCTAGGTCATAAGTACCTAGCAGTCTCCCCAAAAGACACAGATTCCTCAATGCTTGTATTGGGTCAAGCAGTGATATCCTGGGTCCCTTTTAATGACGACTTATGGACCTTTCCTCCAGGAACTTGTCCAAACCTTTTTTAAACCCTGCTACACTAACAGCTTTTACTACATCCTCCGGTAACAAATTCCAGAGTTTGATTACACATTGAGTGAAAAAATATTTTCTCTCATTAGTCTTAAATAGGTTACCCTGTAGCTTCATTGCATGTCCCCTAGTCTTTTTATATTCTGATGACGACTGAGAAAAATCAGCTTGAACGTTTTCTCCGTCTGTCATGCGAGCTGCTGAGAAAGCTACAAGGTTCTCTTCTGCCCATAGGAGGGACAAATCTTTTCCATTAATATTGCACTGCCTGTGCCACACTGGCAATTATGTACGCTACTGTAGTTGCATTGTCAGAACAGACTCGCTGCCTGCTGGTAAATCAGAGCATGGAAGAACTGAAGAACCAGGAAGACTGCCTTCATCTCCAGCCAGTAGATCCTGTAAGATCTGATGCACAGGAAGCATGATCACCTCCTTTGGAATCCAGGGGAATTGCAGAGTTTCTGAATCCCCTGGTATAGATTCTTTACCAGGTATAGAAATGGCAAGTAACTTTGCCATATCAAGCAAAAAAGCTTGAAAAGAAATCTCTCCTGAGGAGGACCCTCTGAAATGAGGGGTAAAAGCTGAAGTTATTGAAATTTCAGCCTTGGCACCGATGGATTCCTCCCAGTCATCGGGATCGGAAGACTTGAAAGGATGCAGCATTGGATTTTCTTTAAAGAGATGTTTTTGGTACCGCCGGAGGTCGGTACCGAGATGAGTCAGTACCGAATCCTCTATGCTAGAGAGCGATTCCAGGCTCGGCATCGAAGGGAGCGAGTCTGTCAAAGAAAACATAGACGGTACCGACACCGGAGCTGATGTCGATACCGGTACCGAAGCCGATACCGATACTCGGGGAACAGTCTGCAGCGACTCTAGCGGTACCGAAGTAGCTGAGAGCGCTAGACTACGTTCATCGGTGAGGAGTGTTTCATCCATCACCATAGCCGATGCCGGGGTGTCGGTACCGCTCGAAGCGGCCACAACCACCGAGCATGGCCCAGGTATGTCCATGGAGGTAAGAACCTCAGGAACAACCTGAAGCCCCGTTAATGCTTTGGAGCCCAAAGACTCCCGCTGGGGCTTTATTGCCAAAATGTCCTCGAGGGCAAGGCCAGAGGCATCTCGATACTTAGAAGGAGATTTACCACTCGAGGACTGGCTATCTTAACAGACTTTTGTATGGTTACCTGATCCTGTGAAAAAGAAGATATTCTGGCTGGTGACATCGAGTCCGATGTGAACCGGGTATCGAGTTGTGCTCGATCCTGAAGACTTCTTCTGTTTGAGCTCCAGCAGGAAAGACACTCCAGTGGGCAATGGTCAGGACCTAAACATTTTAGACACCACGAATGAGTGTCTAAAAATATATTTGTACCGCCACACTTTGGGCATTTCTTAAGGATAGTGGCTGGCTTTTCCATAATGGAAAGGGTAGAGGCCTAGTGGCCTAGAACCGTCAGGCACTAAACAGGAAAAAATTCCTTAGAAAAAAGAAGACATTTTTAGTAAAAAGAAAGAAAAGCACTGGCGGTACCGGTGGCGTCGAGGGAAGGCAGACACGACCACAAAAAACAAGAATAAAAAAGAAGAATTTTCTGCGGTGACAGGAATACGTCCTGCTGCCTCCGCGGAAAACTGATGAGAGGGAAGTGAATGGGCGGGAAGGCAGCGCGCATGCGTGTGGGATGCTCCCAAAGGCTTTCTTTTTGGACGCTGGGGAGTGTTCCCGCGCAGGCTCCGTCGGTACCGACGTACCCATATGTGAAGACTCATTCCTGCTTGTTCCTGGAGATAGTGACTTGCCCAAAGTAACAAGGAGTGCCAGTGGGAATCAAACCCTTGATCGTCTGGGTACTAGGCAGTTGCTCTAACAACTAGGTTACTCCTCCACTCCTTAACATTAAATACATTTATAGAAATAGGTAAAAGGGGAAACATCTGGAAGGCAGTGTCTATAAATGCTTGTAGCATGGGAAATAAGATCCTAGATGTTGAGGCTTTAATGGGAGAGGCTGACTTGGATATAGTGGCAGTAACAGAGACATGGTTCATGGACAATCATGACTGGGATGTAACTATACCAAGCTATACTTTATTCAGAAAGGACAGGGTAGGAAGAAGGGAAGGAGGAGTGCCACTATATGTAAAAAATATTAAAACTATGGAAATACAGGGCTTGAAAGGGAGAGAGAAGGCGCTGTGGGTTAAACTACAAAGAGGGAACGAGAAATCTATTTGCATTGGCGTGATATACAGACCTCCCTCAAAGGTTGAAGAGGTGGACAGAGAATTAATTGAAGACATGTGCAGCATTGCCAGGAAAGGGGAAGTGCTACTGATAGGGGATTTCAATATGCCAGATGTTGATTGGCACATCCCTGCTGCAGTATCATCTAGAAGTAAAGAGATCCTGGATTCTCTACAGGGAGAGCTATTCAGGCAACTGGTAACAGAACCCATACATGAAGGGGCCATACTGGACTTAGTGCTTACCAATGGTGAAAGTGTTTCCGATGTTATAGTAGGGGATCATTTCGCATTCAGTGATCACCAGATGGTATGGTTCAGTATTAGGACTAGGGCTGATAAAATCCATTCAAAAGCGAGGGTCTTAGACTTTAGGAAAACTAATTTTGCCCAGATGGTTCAATACCTCAGGGAGTCATTAGTGGGATGGGAACAGCTGTGGGATGTAGAAAAACAGTGGGCAAAACTGAAAGGAGATATTCTAAGGGCAATCAACATTTTTGTTAAAATGGTAAATAAAGATAAAAGGAAAAGGAAACCACTATTGTTTTCGAAAGTAGTTGAAAAGGTGAAGAAAACGAGAAAGGCCTTCATAAAATACAAGAGACCACAGAGAGAGGAAGACAGCATCTATATTTAGAAAGAGAAGCTGGCAAATAGTCAGGAAAGCAAAGATTCAAAAAGAGGAGGAAATAGCCAATGCAATAAAATGGAGGGATAAGACATTTTTCAGATATGTTAGTGAGAAGAGGAAGGGCAAAAGTGGTATTGTCAGACTCAAGGGTGAAGGGGAGGAATATGTAGAAGCTGATGAGAATAAAGCAAAACTGCTTAACAAATATTTCTGCTCTGTATTCACAGATGAAGAACTCTGAGCAGGGAGCATCTTGAACAATTTTCAAAAGACTGTTCGTGAGAAGCTAGCTAAACTTAAAGTAGACAAAGCAATGGGACCAGATGGGATACACCCGAGAACACTAAGGGAACTTGGGGACGTTCTAGCAGTTTTCAATGCCTCAGAGTCAGGAGTGATGCCAGAGGACTGGAGAGAGGCTCATGTGGTTCCTTTACACAAAAGTGGAAGTAAGGCTATAATTGAAAACTACAGGCTGGATAGTTTAATCTCAGTGGTGAGTAAATTATTGGAAGCGCTGCTAAAGAGAAAATAGTGAGGTTTCTGGCGTCCAAGAGATTACTGGATCAGAGGCAGCATGGATTCACCAGAGGCAGGTCTTGTCAGACAAATTTGATTGATTTCTTTGACTGGGTGACCAGGAAGTCGGACTGAGGAAGAGCCCTAGATGTTGTGTATTTCGATTTTAGTAAAGTCTGACATCGTTCTGCACAGGCGACTTATGAACAAACTGAGCACTCTAGGGATGGGCCCTAAAGTTACTGCTTGTGTTAGAAACTGAGAGGTGACAGGTAAATGGAGCTCACTGAGGAGAGGGAGGTTACCAGTGATGTGTCCCAAGGATCTGTCCTTGGTCCAATTCTTTTTAACATCTTTGTTAATGATATTGCGAAAGGGCTGTGGGGTAAGGTTTGCCTCTTTGCAGATGATACCAAAATCTGCAATAGACACTCAGGAAGATGTGGATAACATGAGGAGGGATCTAGCTAAGCTTGAAGAATGGTTTAGAATTTGGCAGCTGAAATTTAAATTTTAAAAAATGCAAGGTCATGCATTTGGGCTGCAGCAATCCAAGGGAGTGATATAGTATAGGGGGTGAAGTACTTCTGTCCACAAAAGAAGAACAGGACCTACGCATGATTGTGTCTGATGATCTTAAAGTAGCTAAACAGGTAGAAAAGGAGACAGCAAAAGCTAGAAGGATGCGTAGGTGCACAGGAAGAAGAATTGCCAACAGAAGAAAGGAGGTGTTAGTGCCTCGCTATAGGTCTTTGGTGCGACCTCATTTGGAGTATTGTGTGCAATTCTGGAGACTGCACCTTCAAAAGGATATAAACATGTTGGAGTTGGTACAGAGGGTGGCTGCTAAAATGGTTAGTGGTCTTCATTATAAACCATATGAGGACAGACTTAAGGATCTTAACATGTATACTTTAGAGGAAAGGCGGGATTAGAGGTGATATGATTGAGACATTTAAATACCTCCATGGCACAGGAGGAGAGCCTCTTTCGATTGAAAGCAAGCTCTGCTACGAGGGGACATAGGATGAGGGTGAAAGGTGATAGACTCAGGAATAATATGCAGAAATATTTCTTTATGGAAAGAGTGGTAGATGCATGGAACAGTCTCCCAGTGGAGGTGGTAGAGATGACGACAGTATCTGAATTCATAAAAGCATGGGACAAACGCAAAGGGGACTGTTGTAGTGGTTGATATGGAAGTGCAGACTAGACAGAAACATGACGGCAGAAAAAGACCACATGGCCTATTATTCTATGAGAGTAAGTCTGCCCCTGACAATCCTTGGATCCAGCGGATGGAGGCCCTGGTGACCTAAGCGCCACAAATTGAAGCCTGCAGGATCAAGGCACTAGTATCAAATGTGTGCTTTAAGAGGGTCTCAAGCTTGTGGTCCTTTAATGCTGCTCCGCCTTCCATTGGAATGGTGGCCATCAAGATCACCACGGAGACTAAGGCATCACCCTTGGGCATATTGAGAAGGTCCTTTTTCCTGTGGAATGGGGTACAGGCTCTACCCCCTTTCAACCCGGCTTCAGGAAACTCACATTCCACCTCTATCATTTTCTTAATGACTCTGTGGACTGGAAAAGGGGCTTGAGAACACTTGAACCCCCGTGAACAGGGGATCTTCCAAGGGTTCCTCAGCTGGTGCAGGAACCGGGATAATGTTTAGCGCTGACAGCAAGTGACTGATTAAAGCAGGTAGATCCTCTTGGTGAAACACACGCACCACATTGTGATCCTCTCCCTGAGGATCTTACCCTTTTCCAGCTCTAGCGCTACTGTCTCCCCCCAAAGGATCGATGGACCTTCTAGGGCAGTGGTTCCCAACCCAGTCAAGTTTTCAGGATATGCACAATGAATATGCATGAGAGATCTGCATACAATGGAAGTAGTGCATGCAGATCTCTCTCATGCATATTCATTGTGGATATTCTGAAAACCTGACTAGCATGGGGATATCAGAGGACTGGGTTGGGAATCACTGCTCTAGGGCAAGGGTGGGCAATTCCGGCCCTCGTGCACCACAGTCCAGCCTGGTTTTCATGATGGCCCTAATGAATATTCATGGACCTATTTCCATGTAATGGAAGGCAGTGGATGCAAATAGATCTCATGAATATTCATTAGGGACATCATGAAAACCAGGCTGGATTGTGGTGCACGAGAGCCAGAATTGCCCACCCCTGCTCTAGGGAATCCCCAGAGGTTGGAGACTGAAATCATGGCCTACACAGGAATCATTCATGCGCTTCATTTTACTGGGAGGCCCCCCTGCAGGGTGTCAGATAAATTTACCCACTGAAGATTTAACTGGCGTCTCAAGCTCCAAACTGCTGCCCTGCTTGCATTTTAAACAATATGCCTTGTGTAACAAAACAAAATCCAGTGAAGAGGAGTTTGGCATGTTAGAAGCATCTGAAACCGCTGTCCCTGGTGCAGAAAATGCCGTTTACTTTGTTTTACTATTTCTGTGAAAACACTGCCGAAGCAGACAGCTCCTGCCCTGAAGGCCCCAACGGCCAAAAATAAGAGCTCCACTGACCTGCCCTGCCTGGCGTACACATGGCAGACCTCAGGGTCCTCTCCCTCAAAACAGAAGAGAGCTGATTGCATGCACAGACCTGCGGCAGCACGCTCTGACAGGAGTGAGCGAGCAAGCACCAACGCGAGCAGAGAGCGAGCGCGAGCGAAGAGAGCGAGCAAGCAAGTGTGATTGGAGAGAGCGCAAGCAAGCGATTGATTTTACTCACCTGAAGCTCCCCAACTAAACAGAGAGTTGTACACCTGCTGAATAACTAACCCTGTTGGCAACACAAACCCTGGTACTGCTGGCTGCCGATTTAAGCTAATTGTAAGGCACAGAACCCTCAATATAGTAGGGCACTTGAAATAAAATGGGAAAGCCAATTAAATCTTCTCATGTACGTTGGGTTGTCCGGCTGGGCAAGGGATGGGGAGGGGAGAGCTAGGACACCAGATAAATTAACCCCTGGGCAGTACCTGACTCACTCAAAGGTCCTGGTACAAAAAGGCAGACCCTACTACCTGCCAGCCCTCACCTGTATAGAGCTTTGATAACATGATACCCAGCTCAAAAGAGGCAATCCTGCCGTTTGCGCTTGTCCTTTTATTTTTGTTTGTTTCAGTAAGGCTTACGCAAAAAGTCCTTTCAGTGAAGTCCAGCAATGCAAGAGAGCTCTCATTCAGCTGCTGGAAACTAAGATACATATTCCTGGAGCCTAAGGGGAGCTCTTCTACTGTGACATCAGAATCTGACATGCTCAGTCTCCAGCTACTGGTGGAGTGAGATAAACCACATGTACTGGACTGGAGGGACGATAAGCAATGGGCATTAAGTGCCGCAATGGCCCATAGAAATGAATGGGCAGTGACAGCACTTAAAGTGACATTTTACTTACCAGTTAATGTCCTTTCCTTGAGTCCTGCTAGACCAATCCAGACAGGTGGGTTGTGTTTGCTTACCAGCAGACTGGTGAAGATAGAGCCAATGAAAAGCTCAGGTTTCAATGACATCACTCCCATGCCTCTATTTGCCTCAGCCTCCAGAGATCCCTTCAGTATTTGTCCCAAAGCATATGGGAGAAACATGACAAGCCTCACACAGCCTCAATCATGGGCAACAATGAGTTATCAACAGTAGAGAATTATGTACAGAAAAGCATAAAACATAAGGCTGTCAGTGGAAGATGAATCTGCAGAGCCAAATATAAAATTCGTAGCAGACCCAAGGGTACCGCAGCTGAAGAACAGATCAAAACACTTTCAGGGATGGGCCCTGGACTGGTCTAAGGGACTCAAGAAAAGAACATTAACTGGTAAGTAAAATGTTACCTTCTATATCGTCCTGCTAGACCAGTCCAGACAAGTGTGATATACAAAGCTACGACTCCACTGGGCCGGCAGCAGCTCACAAAACCCTTGAGACAAAGGCCTTGTCCATCTGAGTGTGGTCATCCAAGCAATAATGTTTGATAAAAGTAGAAAGTAATGCCCAAGTTGCTGCCAGATAAATATCTGCACGAGCTTTGCCTGTGCTTGTGTAGAATGAGGGTACAAACCCTCCAGAACTGACTGGTTCTGCAACAGATATGCTGAAGTAATGGCCTTCTTAATCCAGCACCCCAAAATTGACTTTGCTGGCCTGTGCAAGGATGACTTGGCAACTAACAGTACAAAAAGATGGTTGGACTTACAAAAATAATTCATAACCTCCAAGTACCAGAGAAGCATCCTCCGGACATCCATATGACAAAGATCCTCATCCTTCCCTTGACACTGCTCCTTAGAGAAGGAGAGCAGGCAGATCACCTGGTTTACATGAAAGGGAGAAATCACCTTGGGCAAGAAGGAAGGCACAGGCCGGATGGAGATGGCCTGCTTGAAAAAGTCAGATAAGGATCTCAGCAAGAGTGAGCCCACAGCTCGAAAATCCGTCTTGCGGAACAAATCACAACCAAGATGACTGTCTTGATTGTCAAATCCTTCAAATTAGCGCACTTCAAAGGCTCAAAGGGCACCAACATCAGGGCCCCGAACACCAGACCCAGATCCCAGGAATGGACCACAGACGCTGAACCCCCTGGAGAAGCACAAAACATCTGGGTGCAAGCCACTGGACTTTGGAAGCAGGCCAAAGCTGCCACCTGAACTTTCAGGGAGCTAAGGGAAAGGCCCTTCTCCAGGCCGTCCTATAGAAAGGCCAAACAGAGATGGCACTTTGAACGATAGTATGTCACTCAGAAGTTGGTTCCTGAGGTGGCCAAAGACCCGCACATATGCTAGCTTGGCAGACCTTTTCTGGGATGCAAGCAGAACGGAGACCACT
The DNA here is from genome assembly GCA_033557465.1 of Ichthyophis bannanicus. Classification (NCBI taxonomy): domain Eukaryota; kingdom Metazoa; phylum Chordata; class Amphibia; order Gymnophiona; family Ichthyophiidae; genus Ichthyophis; species Ichthyophis bannanicus. The sequence continues at coordinate 162,879,396 of CM066041.1, forward strand.
GCCAGAGAATAGTCCTTATGTGCTAGCCATCTCCTTTCAAGAAGCAAGCCATAAGTGAGAAGGGAAGTGATTGGTTCCTGCCGCAATAGGCCCTAAGACAGAGGCAACCGAAGAGGAGACACCTGCAGGAGCCACATCAGATCTCTGAACTATGCTCTCCTCAACCAATCCGATGCCACCATAACAATCCTGCCTGGGTGACATTCTAGATGTTTCATCACACCCCCCACCAGGGGTCATGGAGGAAACAAACATACAGCAGATGCTGACTTGGCCAAGGCTAGGTCAGGGCACAGACACCCTCTGACCCCATCACTGTGTGGCAACTGAAGCAGCAGCAAGCTTTGGCACTGGAGTGGGTCACCATTTCAGGGCAGCACCAGTGACTCAGAATGAACTGAAACACCTCCTAACTCAACTACAACTCTCCAGGATCCAGAGAGTGCCAGCTGAGGAAGTCTGTTTCCACAATGTCCACTTCGGCAATGTGCTGGGCCAACAAGGCTATGAGGTTCTTCTCTGCCTAGACAAACAGAAAAGCCATCTCCAGAGTTACCCTGGCACTCCTTGTGCTACCTTGCCGATTGATATAAGCCACTGCTGTGGCATTGTCTGAAAACACTCAAACCATCTGGCCCTCAAACCAGGGGCCAGAAACACAGAAGAGCCAACCTGATGATTCTCACCTCGAGGCAGTTGATGGACCACACCACTTCCCTGTGGTTCTAATTGCACCTGAGCCGTATTGTCTTGGCAATGGGTTCCCCTGCCCAAGAGACCGACATCTGTAATTAGAAGGAATCATCCAGTGGCATGCCCTTCCTCAGATAATCTCAAACAAAAAACAAAATACCTATGACCAGGTCAAAATTTACAATTCCAAAGACAAAACCCGATACTAATAAACCAATTATTCAAAATCATTCTATGTAACCACTTTTTTTGTCGTAAAGGCCAACCAAGCCAAGAGGAGTGTACCTCTCACCGTTGTGGCCCGTCCATTTTATTAAATAGGAGACAATCTTATTCTCTTTTTAGAGACAGCTTCTATTATGTTACTTAGCTGAATCGCAATCTTGAAAAGGCTGCTCAATAACGCCACAGTCAGCAGTAATACGACGTGTCACGTTTCGGGGTGTTCAAAGTAATCCCCCTGCTTCAGGTCAAAGCCACTGTGTGGTAAGAACTCAGCCATCAAACTTGTTTCTTTGAAGAACGGCTTTTTTATACGCCAGTCCCGCCAACGTTCACCCGGCTGTTACTAAATGCACCAATCAAAGTCGGTACTAAAAGAAGCCAATCAGAATGACAAAAGGGGAGGGATCACTGAACAGAAGCCTCCCCCAAACATAAATGATTGATACTGCATTCATTAAAAGGCAGCATTATTGGACCGTATGCCAATCCACTTGCATATTCATACCTTTTGGATGTACGGTATTCAAGTGAAAGATCCATCTCTGTTCTAGATTCTGTAATAGTTGAAGTCGATCTCCACCTCTCGGATTCCCTGGCACAAAGTCCAACACACGCCATCGAAGCTCTTCAAAAATATGTGACAACTCCTTACAGTGTTCAACCATTGGAGCCGATGCCGTTTTTGTTCTTAGTCGAGAAGCATGTTCGCCCTGCTGTATTTTAAATGACCGTGATGTACGGCCAATATAGTATATATTGCAAGGGCACATTATCAAATACACAACATAAGATGAAGTGCAATCTGTGTGCCAACGAGCCGAGTAAGTAGTTTGAGTATGACCATCAACCCAGGTAAGACCAGAAAATGGTATTAAGACAATATAAACAAGAACCACAAGGGAAATGGCCCGCAGGATCATGGAAGGTCTAAGGACGATCAACTACTGCAGTAGTATGAACTAGTAGATCCCTTAAATTTGCCTTACGAGAATAAGCGATCTGAAGTTGCCCTCTAAAACAGGCATGTAGGCCTAATATTGGCCAAAATTTGTGTACTAATTTTATAACAGCTGCTGACCCTTTCATATAAGGGAAGATGCCTGTGATCTTATCTTGAAGTTGTTGAGGAGCTGGAGCATCCAAAAGTCATTCTCTGTGTAGGTAGGTGACGAGCATGTTTATACACCTTCCTAATCACCCAAAGGTCTGATGGTAATGCTGTTGCTGGTATAGAAAATAATTATTGAGCACCAGATCTAAAAGATCCAAAACGAAGCCTCTAGGAACACGATCAGGCAATGACAAAGGAAAATGCAATAAGCATTTTAACACTTCTTTCTGATCTAGGTTTTTGAACAAACCGCCTGACCTATTCATTATTGTCAAGACTTTGACAGGCGACCCAGCTCTAGCCCAATCACCCATGCCCCAGCCACAAGACTATGCCAATTACCTACAATCAAAATCAATCCAGACCAATACGGTTGCAACCATCACATCCTCCTTCACTCCACGTGTCCTCCCAACCAACCTCTCTGCTGAAATTCTCCGAGGTATCCCATGAAGAGATTGTAGATATTATTTCCTCTATTAACCTCACTACTGCTCCTAATGATCCTTGCCCTGCAAGCTGGATTAAAGAGTTGCGCCATGACCTCAGTCCGACAATATGCAGAATCCTGAACCAATCCCTATCAACAGGGTCCTTCCCCCAAAGCCTAAAATATACGTCCATCCACCCTCTGTTAAAAAATAGTAAACTTGATCCATCTAAAGTTGAGTCCTTCAGACCAATTTCGAGCATCCCTCTACTTGCCAAAATCTTTGAGAAGGTAGTCCAGCGACAAATTCAACACCATGTCGACATTGAAGCACCTCTGGACCCATCCCAGCACAGCTTTAGAGAAGCACACGGTGTTGATACCATCCTTACAACCCTCTTTAACAATCTAGTCACTGGTCTTGACAACATCCACCAAGGATATGTCATCTTCTTGGACATAGCAGCCGCTTTTGATTCGGTGAACCACCAAACACTCTTACTTATACTAGGCTCAGCGCTAGCCTGGTGTAAAATCTTATCTGTGCAATAGATGGCAACAAGTCAGGGAAGGATCCACGACCTCAGAGCCATTCCCACTGAAACAAGGCTTACCTCAAGGCTCATCCCTATCTGCATTGATGTTTAACATCTACATGCAGCCCATCTGTGCATTAATTCGATCCTTCAATGTCCAATGCCTAGCCTATGCAGACGACATCCTCATTTACACACCCTTCAAGATTGATCAACCCGACTTCTCCCCAATATTAAGATGCTGTGAAGCAGTGGCAGACTGGCTCCTTTCTCAAAATCTACGAATTAACCACAGCAAAACAGATGTTCTATTCATCACGAGAAACCAGAAGTTCACGCCACCTCCCTCACTACAAGTCAACAACACAGAACTTAAGGCAAAACCCACAATTCGCTATCTAGGTATTACCCTTGACCAGAGGCTAGACATGTCAGCACATGTCAAACACACCAGAAAAGCGATTTATCACAAAATCAGATCACTGCGTCATCTCCGACCACTACTGGACTTCCCTGATTACCGATCAATCTTCCAAGCTCTAGTTATTCCTCATCTCGACTTCGCTAACATCATCCTTCAGGGACTTCCACAGTCGACTCTAAGCCCACTCCGACTTGCCATGAACTCTGCTGCGAGGGTTCTGGTAGGTCTATCAAGGTCAAACCATATAACACCAGTCCTGAAGAACCTACACTGGCTACCCCTGCAGGCCAGAATCCACTACAAGACTCTTGTCCTGACATTCAAAGCCCTCAAGAACCAGCCACCCATGCCCATCAGTAAACTTCTCCACAGCACTCCAGCCAACAGATTAAGGAGATCTACATTGATGAATACCCTTGAAGTCCCTAAGTCAGTGAGAAAATGTACAAAGACAACAGCCAGTAGAGCCTTCTCCATTTTCGCACCTATGGCCTGGAACGCCCTCCCAGCAGAAATCCGAGCTATCTCCAATCTACCGTTATTCAGAAAAGCTCTCAAACACCACTTGTTCCTGCTACATTACCCTGATAATAATTCTGGAAAGCACACAGCCATCACCTTACCCTCCTACCTAGCCCGCCCCATTGATCAGCCTCCCTTAGAGAATGGTTAATCACCTGTCCCCTACCCTCTCTCCCTGACCCAGGAGCTTAGGCATCTGTTTACTATCCTTATATGTCCTGTAAGAATGTCCATAATTTGTATATAGTTATCCCGGTTATTCCAAGTTTACTACCCCTGTTCAATGTAAACTCAATGTGACCTGCTGCATTGTAGTATGTTTTGTTCAACTGTAAACCGCACTGATTATAATAGCGCGGTATATAAGATATAAATAAATAAAAATAAATAAATATAAGGATTGGACATCCAAAGATACCATATAGGTGTAAGTGGACATTGCCGTGCAAGTTGCCAATTGTTTCAAAAAATCCCCAGTATCTTTTATATAAGATGGTACCGTGGCCGCTGCTGGCTGCAAAAAGAGATCACAAATTTTTGAAAGTGGTTCTAAGATTGAATCACGGCAGGAAACAATCGGTTGGCCTGGGGGGTTTGAAAGCGATTTATGAATTTTTGGCACAAGATAGAAAGTTGGCGTCCTAGGATGATCACTTGAATACCGTACATCCAAAAGGTATGAATATGCAAGTGGATTGGCATACGGTCCAATAATGCTGCCTTTTAATGAATGCAGTATCAATCATTTATGTTTGGGGGAGGCTTCTGTTCAGTGATCCCTCCCGTGTCATTCTGATTGGCTCCTTTTAGTACCGACTTTGATTGGTGCATTTAGTAACAGCTGGGTGAACGTTGGCGGGACTGGTGTATAAAAAAGTCGTTCTTCAAAGAAACAAGTTTGATGGCTGAGTTCTTACCACACAGTGGCTTTGACCTGAAGCAGGGGGATTACTTTGAACACCCCGAAACGTGACACGTCGTATTACTGCTGACTGTGGCGCTATTGAGCAGCCTTTTCAAGATTGCGATTCAGCTAAGTAACATAATAGAAGCTGTCTCTAAAAAGAGAATAAGATTGTCTCCTATTTAATAAATTAGACGGGCCACAACGGTGAGAGGCTTCCTCAGATAATGACAGGGCTGCCGCCACCACCGCAGGCTAGCCTTCACCATCATTGGGAGCGGACACCTGCGATCAACCTCGTGAGAGCTCGAGGACCACCGTATCAGCAAGGATCGCTGGAGCAGTCACATAGAGCACATGCCCAGGGTACCATCTCTATGGTCGCTGCCATCAATCTGAGGAGTTGAAGATAATCCCAGACTCTGGGAGCCTGCTGCATACAGAAAAGCGCCAGGCAATCTAACAGTCCTGACTTTTTCCTCTGGCAGGAGAACTCTGCTCACTCGAGTGTCGAAATATGCTCCCAGAAACTCCAGGGCCCGGGAAGGCAACATCTGGCTCTTTCCCCAACTGATCACCCAGCCAAGGCTTTCTGAAAAAGATGCCACCGAGATGCTTCTGAAAGAGAACGGGCCCAGATAAGCCTGTTGTCCCAATATGAATGGACACAGATCTCTCGGCGCCATAGCTGCCACCACCATGACCTTGGAGAATGTCCTTGGGGCGGTGGATAACCCAAAAGGGGAGGGTGTCTGACAGTGAGAGCTAAGCACGACAAAATACAGATATTTTTGCTGATCAGCCTGGATTGGGATATGAAAAATACACCTCAGCCAGATCCAGAGAAGCCAAGACCTCTCCTCGGTGCATTGCTTGAATTAGGGAGCACTAGGTTCCAATCTGGTGCAAGTGCTCATTGACCCCCTTGAGGTCCAGAATGGGCCAGAAGAAACAATCCTTTTTGGGCACTGCAAAATATTTGGAGTATCTGCCCTTGCCCCACTTGACCAGGGAGGCAAGCACCACCGCCTTTAGGTGCAGTAACTTGCTCGAGGTGGTCCGCACAGTGGCACTGATCGCAGATCCATAAGGATAGATGACGAAGGCATCCGGAAACTGCTCTTTGCATTTCAGGACATAGCCAAACTGAATGGTGTTTAGCACCCAGTGATCCTTGGTAACTCGGGCCACCAACCAGACGAACCAGTGAATGGGCCCCCAAAACATCATGGCCCTCTTCAGGGGGGGGACCCTGCAGGGACTGTGCAAAGTCCCTGGGCCAACACTCCACGAAAGGACTGAGAACGAGCCTGAAGTTTGGAAGCAGAGGGGTAGAAAGGCTTTCTAGGCCAGTAATGACGAAAGTCCCGAGACCTCTGGGGATCCGGAGAGCGTACCTTTGGTGGATGGGCAGAGGCAGATGAGAAAAGGGCACCAACCTGCTTCACAAGTCCCCTGGACCTGTCCTCCACAAAGCAGTAAAATTTCATGTTGCCCAGGTCCTTCACCAGCTTTTCCAAATTGGCTCCAAAAAGAAGCTTCCCCTTAACAGCCAGATGGGATAATCAAACCTTGGAAGATGAATCTGCTGCCCAGTGCTGGAGCCAAATCCAACGCCGACACACTGTCGTCAGGGCACTATTCCTAGCTGCCAAACATACCAAGTCATACATGGCATCAGAAAGGAAGACTGTAGCTGACTACAAAAGAGGAGTATCATCATCCGGTGGAAGACTGGATCCACTGAAGCAGGGCTCGATACGTCAGGCTGGCACATTCCACCAGAGTGAACTGGCCTTACAGTCCAGAAAATCCTTTAAGGCCAATCTACTTTCCATAGAAATGGTGGGCCATCTGGTAATCGCCATGACCTGTGCATCCACCTTGGGAATACCAAACCACTCAATGCACTCCTTCTCCGGGAGAGTGTAGATCTTCTTACACACCCTTAACCCAGTAAGCAGGGAGTTGGGAGAGTCCTACTCCGACCAGATCATATCCTTGATCACATCTGGGAATGGGAAGACAGTAGTGGATTTCTGTATCCTTTGAAGGAGTGGGTGCACTTTCGGCTCCTACTCTATGCCAGAAGCATCCATCAAATACAAGGCAGATGAGACCCTGGCAATCAAAACCACTGGCTCCTCCTTCCAAAATAGGTGGATCACTCCGGCCTCTGTACAGTCCTCTGAAGGAGAGAGTATATTTTCATCTACATCAGAGTCCAGTACTGAGCCATCTGAATCTGTCATAGTCCATCTTGAACAGCTCCCAGCTGTTCCCCATCTCCAGGGGGCACCGCTCGCCAGAAATGCTTAGCCAGAGGCAATCTAACAGGGCCACTTTCAACCTGCCCCGCATGAAACTGCACCCAGGGGCACCCAGAGGTCACAGAGTCCGAATTTCCATGCCAGAAGAACCAGGCCTGCTGCAAAAAAGAAAAGAACTCTGGGGAGGATAGTCCTGAGGCTCTCCTCTAGGAAATGACTCCCCAAAACAGGGGGGCACAGCTACCGCACATCCCCTAGAGGACAAGGAGCAGCTCACAGCATGGTCACCAGACCCTCTGGCTGGCTGGTTATCCTTACCCATAGCGCCATCTGTTGCCCTGAGGCAGGCAAGGCTGGAGTCTTAGCCAGGCAGGGGGGAGGAGACACAGAGAGGGGGAGCAAGCCCTCCAGGAAAGATAGAAGCTGCCATACAAGAAGAGCAGAGCCCAGAATCCGGAAATGAGGCACATGCTTGCCACAGGTCAAACAATGTTTCCTGGAAGAAGACAGAGTTAAGGCAAGTATCACAACAGTGCATGCTAAGGCTGCAGCTGCCTGATGATGTGCATTAACTGCGCTTTTATTCTGGCGTGCGTTACAGGAGCTAGGATAGGAATATGCTTTGGAGCCACTTGGGTGGAACGCAAACAAGGACCATGCAACAGCCAAGCGCACATTATTAAAAATGCTACAAGCATGCACAGAAAATGGCAGGAAACCCCCACACAGCACCAATGGTCGTCAGCAGTCCACATCAAATTGCATCCCACACAGATGCAACTGTCCCCCCAATAAGGACAACGACGAGGTCAAGCCTTGGTACTCACCCCCTGAGGATCCATGCCAGGCTCAGCTCTACTCCCCTAAAACTGTTTTGCCAGCATTATGTTTAAGGTGGCTGACAGGCAGATTCCTCAGAGAGCCTTCTGCAATCTTTGGGAAAGAGCAGGAGGGACAGAGGAGGAGGGAGGGAGCGCCGAGGTTAAGATCATAAGATATGCCATACTGGGTCAGACCAAGGTCCATCAAGACCAGTATCCTGTTTCCGACAGTGGCCAATCTAGGTCATAAGTAACTAGCAGCCTCCCCAAAAAACACAGGTTCCTCAATGCTTGTATTGGGTCAAACAGTGATATCCTGGGTCCCTTTTAATAATGGTTTATGGACATTTCCTCCAGGAACTTGTCCAAACTTTTTTTAAACCCAGCTCCACTAACAGCTTTTACTACATCCTCCGGTAACAAACTCCAGAGTTTGATTACACATTGAGTGAAAAAATATTTTCTCTTATTAGTCTTAAATAGGTTACCCTGTAGCTTCATTGCATGTCCCCTAATATTTTTATATTCTGATGACATAAACAATCAATCTACTTTTACCCGTTCCACTCCATTCATTAATTTATAGACCTCTATCACATCTCCCCTCAGCCACCTCTTTTCCAGGTTGAAGAGCATCAATCTTCTTAGCCTCTCTTCATAGGAGTAGCCTTCCATCCCCTTTACCATTTTGGGGGCTCTTCTCTGCACCTTTTCTAATAACGCTATATCCTTTTTAAGATACGGCGACCAGACTTGCACACAATATTCAAGGTGCTGTTGTACCATGGAATGATACAGAGGCATTATATCATCCTTTGTTTTATTTTCCATTCCTTTCCTTATGATACCTAGCATTTTATTTGCTCTCTTTGCCGCCGCTGAACACTGGGCAGAGGGTTTCAACATGTTATCCACGATGACGCCTAAATCTTTTCATGGGTAGTGGTTCCCCATGTGAAACCTTGCATTGTGTAACGATAGTTTGGGGTGTTCTTTCCTAGGTGCATAACTTTGCACTTGTCCACATTAAATTTCATCTGCTATTTGGATGCCCAGTCTTCCAATTTATCAAGATCCTCTTGCAATTTTCCACAATCCTCATGGGTTTTAACAACTTCAAATAGTTTTGTATCATCTGCAAATTTGATAACCTCACTCGTTATTCCCTTTTCTAGGTCATTTATGAATATGTCAAAAAGCAGCTTACCCAGCACAGATCCCTGGGGTACTCCACTATTCACCTTTTTACCATTGGGAAAATTGGCCATTTAGTCCTACCCTCTGCTTTCTATCTTTTAACCAGTTCCTGATCCACAATAGTACACTGCCTCCTATCCCATGACTTTTTAGTTTTGCCAGAAGACTCTGATGAGGGACCTTATCAAAGGCTTTCTGAAAGTCCAGATAGACAAAGGTGAGTCGGTTGATATAGTGTATCTGTTTATTCATACCTTCAAAAAAACATAACAGATTAGTAAGACAAGATCTTCCTTATCTAAAGCCATGTTGGCTGTCTCCCATTAAGCCATGACTATCTACATGAGTAATTTTGTTCTTTATAATGGTTTACCATTTTTCCCGGTACTGACATCAGGCTCACCGGTCTGTAGTTTCCCGGATCACCTCTGGAACCCTTTATAAAAATTGGCGTTACATTGGCGATCCTCCAATCTTCAGGTATTACAGATGATTTTAATGATAGTTCACAGATTACTAACAGCAGGTCTGCAATCTCATATTTCAGTTGTTTCAACACTCTTGGATGTATACCATCCGGTCCAGGTGATTTGCTACTCTTCAGTTTATCAAATAGCTGTAATACATCTTCCCAGTGTATCGATATTTCTCTCAATTCCTCTGCAGTATCACCTCTAAATACCACTTTAGTCATGGGTAACATCTCTACATCTTCCTCAGTAAAGACCGAAGCAAAGAATTCATTCAGTCTCTCCGCTATAGCCTTGTCCCCCTCTTTCTGCCCCTTTGATCCCTCTATCATTTAATGGTCCAACTGACTCTCTCACAGGATTTTGCTACGAATGTACTTGAAAAAGTCTTTATTGCGCGTTTTTGCTTCCGAAGCAAGCTTCTTCTCAAATTCTCCCTTTGCCTGCCTTATCAATGCCTTGCATTTAACTTACCAGTGCTTGTGCCGTTTCCAGTTTTCGTCATTTGGCTATTTTTTCCATTTCCTAAAAGATGCTTTTTTGGCAACAGCCTTTCTGACCTCACCTTTAAAACCCCTCTGGCAGTTTTTTGGACTTCCTTCCACTTTTCTTAAAGCGTGGAATACAGCTGGTCTGAGTTTTCAAGATAGTATTTTTAAACATCACACAAGCTTGATGTAAAGTCTTTGACCTTTGCAACTGCTCCTTTTAGTTTTTTCTCAACCATTTTCCTCATTTTATTGTAGTCTCCCTTTTGAAAGTTAAAAGGTAGTACTGTGGATTTCCTTACCATCCCTCCTCCATTAATTAAATCAAACATAATCATGCTATGATCACTATTGCCAAGTGGCCCCAACACCCTTATCTCTTGCACCAGATCTGGTGTTCCAATAAGGACTAAGTCCAAAATGGCTTCCCCTCTGGTCGGTTCATGAACCAGCTGCTCCAAGAAGCAGTCATTTATTTCATCTAGAAACTTTACCTCCCTAGCATGTCCTACCGTGACACTGACCCAGTCAATACCGGGGTAATTGAAATCACCCATTAGTATTACTGTTCTGTAACTTTTCTTAGCTTCCCTGATTTCTTTGAGCATTTCATCATCCATTTGTTCATTCTGGCCAGGCAGTCGATAGTAGAACCCCACTGCCATCGCCTTCCCCTTTTTACATGGAATTTCAATCTATAGAGATTCTACAGAAAATTTTGTTTCCTGCAAAACTTTAATCCTTTGTGACTCAATGCCCTCTCTGACAGAGCGCAACCCCTCCACCAATTTGATCAGCTCTATCATTACAATATAGTTTGTACCCAGGTATCACAGTGTCCCACTGGTTTGTCCTCCTTCCAACATGCCTCTGAGATACCAGTCATATCTAACCTCATTTAGTGCTATATATTCTAACTCTCCCATCATATTTTTTAGACTTCTAGCATATGCATACAAGCATTTTATTCATATTAATCTGGTTATCGGTAGGCAGGGGCAATTTGGAATCTTTAAACTCTGTCTGCTCCGTACTCAAGGGCATTTGGGCTACCTTAGTCTTTATTGGAACCTCTCTGCTGATGTGCCCTAACTTCATTTTTTTGGTAGTATCTTTCAAGTATACATTGTTCCGAACCATGTGCTCTTGGGCGACTGTCAGCTTTCCCCTATTATCTAGATTAAAAGCTGCCCACTCCCCTTTTTAAAGGTTAATGCGAGCAACCTTGTTCCATCCCGGTTAAGGTGAAGCCCATCCCTTTGGAAGAGCCCCTCCTTTCCCCAGAATGTTCCCCAGTTCCTAACAAATCCAAAACCCTCATCCTTGTACCATTGTCTCATCCACGCATTGAGACTCCGGAGCTCTGCCTGCCTTTTGGGTCCTGCGGGTGGAAAGGGAAGCATTTCAGAGAATGCTACCCTGGAAGCTCTGGATTTCAACTTCCTACCTAAAAGCCTAAATTTAGCCTCCAGAACCTCCCTACCACATTTTCCTATGTCACTGGTGCCGACATGTACCAAGACAGCAGAATCCTCCCCAGCACTATCTAAGATCTTGTCTAGGTGGCGCATGAGCTCCGCTACCTTTGCACCAGGCAGGCATGTTACCAAGTGATCCTCACGTCCACCAGCCACCCAGCTATCTACATGCCTAACGATCGAATCACCAACTATAACGGCTGTCCTAACCCTTCCCTCATGGGCACATGGCCTTGGAGAAACTTCCTTGGTGCGAGAGGGTTTTACATTACCTTCAGGACAGGTCCTAGCTATAGGATCACTTCCTGCCACACCAGGGTGATGCTCTCCTGTAACGTGACCTCTCTCCTTCATGACAACAGGGATACTGCCAGACTGGAGGTGGGACTTCAGGACTATATCCCTGTAGGTCTTGTCTATGTACCTCTCTGTGTTCCTTATGTCTTCCAAGTCTGCTACTCTTGCCTCCAGAGATCGGACTCATTCCCCGAGAGCAAAGAGCTCCTTGCACTTTGTGCACACGTAAGACCCCTCAACAACTGGGAGAAAAATCATACATGTGACACTCAGTGCCAAAGACTTGAAAGCCGCCCATCTCGCTGCTGGACTGCTGTCTGCATCTTTGTTTTAAGGTTGTGTTTAGATATTTAAGTTATTTACTTACTAAGGGTTGCTAGGGATTCTTATACTAATAAAACTATACCTAATACATTTAATGTACTTTGTTCACCTGAAGTTTAATTAATATCAGGTCCTTAATGTATGCTGAAGAGAATAAATAGCTGCACCCAAGAGTGAATATGGCACCTCCTTTCCTTTAAGAGGTTTAAGCACCTATAAAGCTACGATTATCCCATGGGTGGGTGGATGTTGGGGAGGGAGGAAAAGAAGACTTATTAAAAGCTGGCTGCTACACAGTACCCTGTCCTGTGCTTCCAAGGTAATCTGTGACCAATCTCCAAGGGGAGTCCCAAAGCCCTTGCTTTGACAGAGGGAGTCTTGGGTTCTAAATTTAACCAGAAAGCTCTCTGCTGTGTTTTAAATTTAAACTGCAAACTCTTGCTGCTACTAGGCCCCCGACTGATTTAACAATTACACTGGGTTCACAGATTAATCAGCTTTAATCTAAAGAATTATTCCAAGATTTAGAAAAATTCCCAGAAGTAAATACTTACAATTCCAGATCTCTCTCCAGAAGTAGCAGTCCCCTTTTGTAGTTATGCGAGGCTGATGAATTCTTCCATCCTGCCAATTTTCTGGCTGCTGAAGAGGCCCTTATTATGATAAGAGCATCAAGTTGAACCAATTTTCCCTCTCCTACGGCTACCAAAAATACTGCAGTCTAGTGGAGCCTCCCATGTCACACTCAAGTGAGAGAGTCACCCTCAAAGTGGTCTGTCATGACCATTTTTATCAATCTTTTCCTCTCAATTCCTCAGATTTTATTCAGGAGAGGAGAAAATTCATCCACCATCTGCTGGAGACAAAATACTGAAAGGACCTCTGGTGGTTGAGAAAAATAGAAGCATGGGAATGAGGTAATTGAAACCTGGGCTTTTCATTGGTTCTTTGTCTCCACTAATCTGCTGGTAGGGGAATGCAACCCACTTGTCTTGACTGGTCTAGCAGGACGCTATGGAATGCATGTTAACCTTTAGTAAACATGCCCCTTAAGGACAGACTCTCTTCCATTATCCACTCAGCGACTTCAATCTTGGAAGATCTGCAGCCTCTTCGGGATCTTCCAGTATTAACCAGTTATTATCCAATCTCTCAATGAGGGTTCCTAACTCTTTACGCACTTTTAATTTGCCATCCGTCCTTGATTGAGAAGGCTAATCTACCATGAACTCCACAACCGCAATTTTGGACCCTCTATCAACCTGGTTTAAGAACCAGAGGAAACATTTTGCTCCTTCTATTCAAGCAATGTTTAACAGCTGAGCCTATGAACTCATCTCTCCTTGGAAGTGGGCAATTGTCCACCTTATACTGAAAAACCTGCAAGTCGATTCTTCTAGTGACCTAAAATTTCTGTCCCATTCAGACCTATTTTTGGTATCTAAAATGACTGAAAAGACAGTCTCTCAAATGAGAGATTACCTGGAAAAGGATAACGCCTTGCACCGTAAACAGACTAGATTCTAGTCACAACATAGTACTGAAATAACTTTATTGAATATCATAAATCATGTTAAGAACCATCTTGTTAGAAGAGAGAATATTCTTCTCATCCCCCTTTCATCTCTCTGCTGCTTCAAAGACTTTCCAATTTGGGTTTGGATGGGGCAGTTCAACAGGTTCCACTCATTCCTGACCAATCATTCAAGTAGCCTTATGGTTAGTGGGCTATGAAGCAGGGAAGATGAAAATTTACTTACCATTAATTTCCTTTCCTGGAGTCCTGGTAGACCAGTACAGACAAATGGGTTATCTCTTCAGCCAGCAGATGATGGAGAAAAAACTCAGACTATGCCGTGACATCATCACTAATATCAGATAGAATAACCTGAGTGGATCCACCACCAAAGTAATCCAAATTCCAAAAAGTGGAATCAACGAGCAGACCACTGGTCTGCTCGTTCGAGATTCCATCTTTTAGAATTTGGGCAACTTCATCACTGGCATAAAATCCAGTGCAGCTAATGGCACTCTTCACTATTTTCATAACAAGCAAATGAAAATCCCCTAGAATCCCCCAAAGAGGCACCCAAATTGAGCCAAACTATATACATTAGTTCTGCATGGAACATCATCATCTGAGATGTAACCAAGACAAATTATTTACAGAATTCCTGCATGGCCCAAAGTACAAGGCTGAGAAGTGAGGCACAGGGGGTGGGGGGTCGAGAAGTGAGGCACAGGGGGTGGGGGGTCCAGAACTGGTCTCGCAGGACTCCAGGAAAGGAAATTAACGGTAAGTAAAATGTCATCTTCCACATCTCTCTGCTAGACCGGTCCAGATAAATGGGAAGTACCAAAGCTACTCTACCACAGGGCAGGAAGAAATTGTAGCAGTAAGAACACCTGAACCAAAAATGTGTCGCTGCTTGAGCATGGATATCCAAATGGGAGTGCCATGCAAAGGTAGATAATCTTCCTTATGTCGCCACCTTGCAAATATCAAGGATAAAGCACGAAATGACTTCACCCAGAAGGCCGTCTAGGCCAAGATTGAACAAACCTTTAGGCCCTGAGGAACAGACTTATCATGTAGCAAGGAGGCCAGAGCAATGGTCTCTTTAATCCAGTGACCAAAAGGTAGCCTTTGACACCACCTGTTCCTTACAGGGCTTGCTGTAGAGGACAAAGAGGTGATCCAAAAGACGGAAGGAATTCGTAACCTCCAGGTAACGCAAAAGTGCTCTGCGTACATCCAGAAAAAGAAGGCCCTTATCTGCCCCATCACATTTTTCCAGAGAAAAGGCAGGTAAGGAAAGAACCAAATTGACATAAAAGGGAGAAAGCACCTTGGGTAAGAAGGAAGGCACCGGGTGCAAGCTCACGTCTTCAGACAAAAAGTAAAAAATGGGTCTCAGATGGAGAGCGCCTACAACTCCAAGATCCACCACGCTGAGATAACCACTAAGAATACAGTCCCCAGGGTAAGGTCCTTAACCATAACCCACTTGAGCAGTTCGAAGGGGGAACACGACAGCACCTGAAGAACAAGTGTCAAATCCCAAGGTGGAACTACAGGGCATACCAAGGGATGCAAGACAAGAATACCCTGGAGAAGACACACCACATCCTGATCCCAGTAAGAGAGCGGCCTGCGACCTGCCCCCAAAAGCAGGAGAGTGCCACCACCTGTACCTTCAGAGAACTTCAAGCCAAACCCTTCTCCAGCCCATCCTGGAGGAACACCAGGACTGAAAGAAGAAACCCATGTCACAGAGAAATCTTGCACCAATGGCACCAGCTCTCAAAGAAACAAAAACACGGATATATGCCAGAGAAGTCGACTGCCATTTGACCTTCAGCAAAGTATCTACCACTGACGCAGAATAGCCCTTGCACATTAGATGCCGCCTCTCAAAGGCCAAGCCATAAGTGAGAAGGGAGCCAGATTTTCCTTGAGTATGGGACCCTGCAGTAGCAACCCCTGCTGAGTGCAGAGACTCGGTGGCTTTAGGATAAGGCAAGCAAGGTCCGCATACTAGAGCAGATGTGGTCAATCCAGGGCAACCAGGATTACCAATCATGGATGGTCCTCTATGCTCTGAAGGACCTGGGCTATAATGGCCCAAGGGGGGGAAACAGAGGATTTGGGGGCCAGGGCTGGACCAGCACATCCACTCCCTCAGAGCTACTTTCTTTCTGATGACTGAAAAAGGCGATAACCTTGGCAATGATGGCAGTCGCCATCAAGTCCACTCCCAGAACCCCCCCAATGGTCTACTATACAATTGAAGGCCCACAGGGCAAGCTTCCACTCCCCAGGAACGGAGTGTTGAGATGATCAGCTGCCAGATTCTCTTCCCCCATGATATGCTGAGCTAAGATCGCTTGCAAGTGCTGCTCCGCCCAGGAGAACAGAAGGAACATCTCCCTCACCATTCCTGAACACTTTGTCTTGGCTGGCGATTGACATATGCCAGAGTTATGGCACTGTCAAAGAGGACATATCACACAACCGTGGAATAAGTCGGAGAAGCACAGTAAGGCCAGATGGCTCTCACCTCAAGATATGTCGATGGCCCATTTGACTTCCAATTGGGACCACCAACCTTGGGCTGTCCTGCCAAGACAGTGAGCTCCCCATCCAGCGAGACTGACATTGGCTGTAACAAGCACGGAGGCTGGCATTTGGAGAGGCATCCCCTGAAGCATCTTGTCAGGAGATGCCCACCAAGCGAGGCTACGCCACACTGTAAGAATAAATAGTAGACAAACACTGTAGTCCTATGTAGACAGGGACCAATGAGTCAATGCCTGCTGCAAGGGCCACATTGGAACTTGTTCTCTGGGCATGGGTACATAAGTCATGGTCATCACCCCCAGTAACTGCAGATAATCCCATGCTCTAGGAGCTGGATTTGCCAATAATCCCCAAAGTTGGCAACCAAACTTGGACCAGTGTTCTGCCATTAGAAAACACCTCTCCCCACCTGTGTCGAAACGAGCCGAGAACTCCAAGTTCTGGAACAGAGGTCCTCAAACTACGGCCCGCGGGCCACATGCGGCCCGCCGAGGACATTTATCCGGCCCGCCGGGTGTTTCTGCCGCCGCTGCCTGTCCTCAGGGGCGGCTCTACCGTGAGGCGAAGTGAGGCGGCTGCCTCAGGCGGAGAAATGTCAAAGGCGGCATTTTTCCCCCCAAAGTAGCCGCCTCACTTCAACTTCTAAAAAAATAATCCAACTTAAACATAAAGTAAAACTGGTGCAGACTGCAGAGCCTTCACGTGCAGCGACGTCCCGCCCAAAGGAAGTTGTATGCAAAGGAAGTTACTTCCTTTGGGGGCAGGACGCCGCCGCACGTGAAGGCTCCGCAGTCTGCACCGGTTTTACTTTGTGTTTAAGTTGATGTCGCTAGGTGTTTAGGACTGGTAATGGACTGATGGGGAGGGTTAAGACTGGAAGTGGGCTGATGGGGGTGTTTAGGACTGGTAATGGACTGATGGGTTAGGACTGGTAATGGACTGATGGGTTAGGACTGGGTGGGCTGATGGGGGGGTTAATACTGGAAAAGAGCAGGCAGCGCTGGACGGAGGTATGGGGGGAGGGGGGGCATGCAGAGCCTGCTGCTGCCTGAGGACCGAGGTAAGGACAAGGCTGCATTGATGGACACTGATCAGACTGCATTGATGGGCACTGATCAGACTGCATTGATGGGCAGTGCAGTCTGTATGTCTCTGTGTGGGCAAAGTTATTGCTGGTATATTGTTTTTGTAGCGCTGTATATATATATATTGGTATTTTACTAATAGCAATTTGGAATCCCTAGGAAACAATGATATCAAGAAAGAGAAAAATTAACTCGGAGTGTAGGATATTCAAAGAACAGTGGACTTATGATTACTTTTTTATGCAGTACAAGGAAAGAGCTGTGTGTTTGATATGCCAGAATATAGTGTCTGTGTTCAAAGAATACAATTTGCGTCGACACTATGAAACTCAACATAAAGATAAATATGATTGTTTGGTTGGAGAAGTGAGAAAAGATAAAATATTAAAACTGAAAAATACATTGACAACTCAGCAAAATACTTTTGTGAAGCAGAAGCAGCTAAATATTTCATCACTGCAAGCAAGTTTTCAAGTTGCCAAGCTAATAGCGTGCACTAGCAGACCATTCGTGGAGGGAGAATTTGTTAAAAGAATGCCTTCTTTCTGTTGCCAAAGAGATGTGTCCAGAAAAGGCTGATTTGTTTAGTACAGTGAGTCTTTCAGGACCTACAATTACACGAAGGACTGAAGAAATGGGAGACAATTTGCATCAGCATTTGCAAAACTCTGCAAAAAAAACCCAAACTTTCCTATTTTTCCTTGGCACTCGACGAAAGCAATGATGTTCGTGATTCTGCACAACTTCTAATTTTTATTCGTGGGACGAATGACTATTTCGAAGTCACAGAAGAGCTTGCTGCACTGCAAAGCATCAAAGGAACAACTACAGGAGAGGATATCTATGAAAAGGTTTGCCAAACTGTGAATGGTGTGGAGCTGGACTGGGCTAAACTAGCCAGTGTGACAACTGATGGTGCTCCTAGCATGGTGGGGTCTAAGAAAGGAGTAATTGCTCGCATTAACCAAGAGATGGACAAAACATAACCATTCTCATCCAATAGCCATACACTGCCTCATCCACCAACAAGCGCTGTGTAGTAAATCACTGAAGTGGGACTCTGTTATGAAAATTGTGGTATCTTGTGTTAACTTCATTAGAGCTAATGCACTAAACCACAGACAATTTCAGGAATTTCTGTCTGAGCTAAATATTGACTATGAAGATGTTCTGTACCACACAGAAGTCCGTTGGCTGAGTCGAGGGAGAGTTTTGAAACATTTCTATGACTTACTTCCACAGATTACAGCTTTTCTGCTTTCAAAAAACAAAGTACCAGAGCTCAATGATGCAGAATGGAAATGGCACCTTGCCTTTCTGACAGATGTAACAGAGCTACTCAACAGTTTCAATGTGCAACTTCAAGGAAAGGGGAAGCTCATCTGTGATATGCAATCACATATGAAAGCATCTGAAGTAAAATTAGGCCTCCTCATCAAACAAGTGAAGGAGGAAACTTTCTGCCATCTCCCCACAACTCAAAATCTGTTAGCGGAAAAAACATTGGTTGCATTCCCAAACAAAACATGTGTGGATTCACTGGAAAAGTTGCAAAAGGAGTTACAATTTAGATTTAAAGAGCTTCATCTCCATGAACAGGACATACAGCTTTTCTGTAACCCATTTTCTATTGACATTGAAAATGTGGATACAAATTACCAAATGGAACTGGCTGAACTTTTTAACATCTTTGTTAGTGATATAGCGGAAGGGCTGTCGGGTAAGGTTTGCCTCTTTGCGGATGATACCAAAATCTGTAATAGAGTAGACACCCAGGAAGGTGTAGATAACATGAGGAGGGATCTAGCTAAGCTTGAAGAATGGTCTAGAATTTGGCAGCTGGGATTTAATGTTAAAAAATGTAAGGTCATGCATTTGGGCTGCAGCAATCCAAGGGAGAAATACAGTATAGGAGGTGAAGTACTTTTGTCCACTAAAGAAGAGCGGGACCTAGGCGTGGTTGTGTCTGATGATCTTAAAGTAGCCAAACAGGTAGAAAAGGCGACGGCAAAAGCTAGAAGGATGCTTGGGTGCATACGGAGAGGAATGGCTAGCAGAAAAAAGGAGGTGATAATACCTCTGTATAAGTCTTTGGTGCGACCTCATTTGGAGTATGGTGTGCAATTCTGGAGACCGCACCTTCAAAAGGATGTGAACAGGATGGAGTCGGTGCAGAGGGTTGCTACTAAAATGATTAATGGGCTTCATTATAAAGCATATGAGGACAGACTTAAGGATCTTAATATGTACACCTTAGAGGAAAGGCGGGATAGAGGTGATATGATTGAGATGTTTAAATACCTCCGTGGCATAAATGTTCAGGGAGAGAGCCTCTTTCAATTGAAAGCAAGTTCTGCTACGAGGGGACATGGGATGAGGGTGAAGGGAGATAGATTCAGGAGTGATATGCGGAAATATTTCTTTACGGAAAGAGTAGTGGATCTGTGGAATAGTCTCCCAGTGGAGGTGGTAGAGATGAGGACAGTAACTGAATTCAAAAAAGCATGGGACCAACACAGAGGATCTCTAAAGGTAGAAAGTGGACTGTTGTAGTTGTTGTTATGGAAGGACAGACTAGATGGGCCTTGTGGTCTTTTTCTGTCATCATGTTTCTATGTTCTATGTTTCTATGAACTGCAGAATTGTGACTCTCTGAAAGACGCATTCAAGTCAAGCAGCCTTCCTAATTTCTATGCATCTCTCCCCTCTGAGACATATCCTAATCTCAGGAACCATGCACTCAAAATGGCAACCATTTTTGGCAGCAGTTATGTCTGTGAACAGACTTTTTCCAGAATGAAACATCTGAAATCTCCAACCAGATCTAGACTAACTGGTGCACACTTGCATCACTTGTTACGACTAGCAATGACAAATATGGAACCGGACATTGACCATCTCATTAGCCAAAAGCAGGCCCATAGTTCCCATTGAAATACTGGTAAGTTTGTTGATTTAACTTTACTTGTTCTTCATTTTAAATATTGTATTTGTTCCTGTTTTGTTTTTTTACTTCAAAATAAGATATGTGCAGTGTGCATAGGAATTTGTTCATAGTTTTTTTTTTTAAACTATAGTCCGGCCCTCCAACGGTCTGAGGGACAGTGAACTGGCCCCCTGTTTGAAAGGTTTGAGGACCCCTATTCTGGAAGGACATCAGAGCTCTTGCTGTGGTTGATCACCCAGCCAAGCCCATCAAGGAGCTGGATCACACAATGCAGTGAATGGAATGTCTCCAAGTAGGATTTGGCTTGGATGAGCCAGTCATCTAGATAAGGATGGATGCAGACACCCTCACATCTGAGAGCCACCACAACCATCACCTTGGAAAATGTTTGTGGGGAGATTATCAACCCGAAGGGAAGTGCACAGAATTGGAAATGTCTGCTTAGCGTGGCAAATCTCAGAAAAAACACTGCTGATCCTCTCAGATGGCAATATGGAAGTAGGCTTCTGCCAGATCCAATGAGGCAAGAAATTTGCCCTTCCACATAGCCTGAACAACAGATCATAGCGTCTCTATACAAAAGCAAGGAACTCTCAGACTGCAGTTGACCCCTTTGAGGTCCAGAATAGGACCATCTTTTTTGGGAAAGACAAAGTAGATGGAGTATCTTCCCTGACTCCTTTCGGAGGGAAGCACACAAAGGATAGCCCAAAGGGCCAGGAGATGTTGAAGGGTAGCTCGCATGGCCACCTTCTTGATAATGGAATTGATAGAGGAAACAAAGGAGTCTGTTATGGGTCCAGAGCATTCAACACATAACCGTGCCTTATGTCGAGAACCCAGTGACCCCTCACCTGTGGGAGTCTGGAATGAGCCCCAAACCCATCAGTGGGAAAGGAGGGAAGAAGAATTTGACTTTCTGGTGGCAGAGGTTTGGGAGTAGGATTGGCAATCTTCCCAAAAGTACAGGGACTTTAAACCAAAGCCTGAAAAGGAAATAGCCTGTTTTCCCAGATGATGGAAGTGGGTATCCCAGAATTTGAGGCATGAAGAGGAGGCCCCCCCGCAGAAGAGGATCACTTGGAGGAGACCTTGGGTTTGTCCTCCAGTAACCTTTGGGGTTTCCCCTGCCCTACGTCTTTAGCCAATTTGTCAAGGTCCTCGCCAAAGAGGAGTCCATCCTTAAAGGACAATCTGGCCAAGCAGCCCTTAGAGGCCACATCTGCAGACCAATTTCTGAGCTATAACCACTGGTGGGCCACCACAGCCACAGAGAAGCATAAAAGATCATAAAAGACAGCCACCAGAGACTCGAGATGGACTGAATTAGATTCATATGGAAGAAGCTGAATCTATCGGAGAAGGGCACACGAGCTCAGAGACCTCTACATGCTGCTACTTTCGCCGCCAAAGAGGAAGCTGAGAAAGCCTTTTTCAGAATACCTTCCACCTTTTGATCCTGCTGATCCTGAAGGGCAGCTCTGCCCTCCACGGGAATGGTAGAGCGCTTGGTTACTGAGGTAACCACAGCATCCACCTTGGGGAAATGCAGCAACTTATCCATGTCCTCTTGTGACCAGACGTAAATGAGACTCAAAACGCCGAATGAGGGCTGCATCAGGACATTTTGACTCCGCGGAGACCATCTGTTATAATTCTGGTGGAAAGGGAAAGGCCCTGGAAGGTCTCCTAATACCCACCAGGATGGAATCGGAGGTCAACTCTGCCTGAGCTCCCCCTGAAGAAACAGGAATTCTTAATTCACTGGAAATCTGAACAAATCAATGTGTGTGTGTGGGAGGGTGGGGTGTCCTCTCGCCAACAAAGACACCACCTCTTGAGTCGCTATCATCATCCAAAAGGGGAACTTCTCCTTCCTCCATGTCCAATGCGCTGGATGCCAAATCCTCCCGGGACCCTTTGTCAAACTCATCACCACCCAAGGACTCCACTTCAACCTAACTTGTAGCCTTTGGAGGGCGAGCACCCTCCAGGTTTGAGTCAAGATCCTGGGGGCACTTTCGGTCCGCTCCACTGGAGGCAATGGAATAGGAGGGGGGCCGACTGCGAAAGGGAGAAGCCCTGATCGCCTCTTCCACAGCCCCAGGCATGCTGAAATATCAAGGAAAAATCTTGGTTGCTGCTGATCCAGGATCTGTTGTGAGGCTTTCTGTGAGACTTGCGGCTGCAGGAGTAAGACGGGAGTTGAGACTCCGCTCCAGGGGTGACGCTGTCACCGCTGGGAGCACTTTGAGCAGAACTGCTGCTGCCAGTGGGAATTGAGGAGCACCTGCCGATAACTATTTTCCTCATTTTATCATAATTTTTTCTTAACTTTTGAAAGGGAGATTAAAAGGAGTAGTTGCAAAGGTTAAAGACTTACATCAAGCTTGGGTGTTTAAAAATACTATCTTGGAAGCCAAGACCAGCTGTATTCCACGCTTTAAGGAAGTGGAAGAAAATCCAAAAAACTGCCAGCATGGTTTAAAGGTGAGGTTAGAGAGGCTATTGTTGCCAAAAAAGCATCTTTCAGGAAATGGAATAAAGAGCCAAATGACGAAAACCGGAAACAGTACAAGCACTGGCAAGTTAAATGCAAGGCAAAGAGAATTTCAGAAGTTTGCTGTGGAAGCAAAAATGCAGAAAAAAAAGATGTTTTTCAAGTACATTTGTAGCAAAAAACCTGTGAGAAAATCAGTTGGACCATTAGATGATAGAGGAGTAAAAGGGGCACTAAGAGGGGACAAGGCCATAGCGGAGAGACTGAAGCAATTCTTTGCTTCGGTCTTTATTGAGGAAGATGTAGAGATGTTATCAATGACTGAAATGGCATTTAAAGGTGATGCTGCAGAAGAATTGAAAGAAATATTGATACACTGGGAAGATGTATTACAACTATTTGATAAACTGAAGAGTAGCAAATCACCTGGACCGGATGGTATACATCCAAGGGTGTTGAAAGAACTGATATACAAGATTGCAGACCTGCTATTAGTAATCTGTGAACTATCATTAAGATCATCTGTAATACCTGAAGATTGGAGGATCGCCAACGTAACACCAATTTCTAAAAAGGGTTCCAGGGGTGATCCGGGAAACTACAGACCGGTAAGCCTGATGTCAGTACCGGGAAAAATGGTAGAAACCATAATAAAGAACAAAATTACTGAATATGTAGATAGTCATGGCTTAATGGGAGACAGCCAACATGGCTTTAGACAAGGAAGATCTTGTCTTACTAATCCGTTATGTTTTTTTGAAGGTGTGAATAAACAAATACACTATATCAACCAACTCGCCTTTGTCTATCTGGACTTTCAGAAAGCTTTGACAAGGTCCCTCAGAGACTTTTGGCAAAACTAAAAAGTCATGGGATAGGAGGCAGTGTACTATTGTGGATCAGGAACTGGTTAAAAGATAGCCCTACCCTCTGCTTTCTAAATGGCCAATTTTCCCAATTGAGAAAGGTGAATAGTGGAGTACCCCAGGGATCTGTGCTGGGTCCCCTGCTTTTTGATATATTCATAAATGTCCTGGAAAAGGGAATAACGAGTGAGGTTATCAAATTTGCAGATGACATGAAACTATTTAAAGTTGTTAAAACCCATGAGAATTGTGGAAAATTGCAAGAGGATCTTGATAAATTGTAAGACTGGGCATCCAAATGGCAGATGAAATTTAATGTGGAGAAGTGCAAAGTTATGCACCTAGGAAAGAACAACCCAAAACTATGGTTACACAATGTAAGGTTCCACATTAGGAACCACCACCCAGGAAAAAGATTTAGGCGTCATCGTGGATAACATGTTAAAACCCTCCACTCATTGTGCAGCAGCAGCCAAGAGAGCAAATAGAATGCTAGGTATCATAAGGAAAGGAATGGAAAATAAAAGAAAGGATATTATAATGCCTCTGTATCATTCCGTGGTGCGACCACACCTTGAATAGTGTGTGCAATTCTGGTCGCCGTATCTTAAAAAGGATATAGCGTTATTAGAGAAGGTACAGAGAAGAGTCACTAAAATAGTAAAGGGGATGGAAGGATATCCCTATGATGAGAGGCTAAAAAAGTTAGGGTTCTTCAACCTGGAAAAGAGACGGCTGAGGGGGAGATATGACAGAGGTCTATAAATTAATGAATGGAGTGGAACGGGTAAATGTAGATCAATCGATTGTTTACGTCATCAGAATATAAAAAGACAAGGGGACATGCAATAAAGCACAAGGTAAACTATTTAAGACTAAATCAGGGAAAATATTTTTTCACTCAACGTGTAATCAAACTCTGGAATTTGTTACCAGAGGATGTACTAAAAGCTGTTAGAAATATAGAAACTTAGAAATATGACGACAGAAAAAGACCACATGGCCTATCTCGTCTGTCCTTCCATATCAACAACTACAACAGTCCCCTTTTTTTATTTAGGGATCCTCTGTGTTTGTTCCATGCTTTTTTGAATTCATTTACTGTCCTCATCTCTACCACCTCCACTGGGAGACTATTCCACGGATCCACCACTCTTTCCGTAAAAAAATATTTCTGCAAATCACTCCTGAATCTATCCCCCTTCACCCTCATCTCATGTCCCCTCGTAACAGAACTTGCTTTCAATTGAAAGAGGCTCTCCCCCTGAACATTTATGCCACGGAAGTATTTAAACATCTCAATCATATCACCTCTATCCCGCCTTTCCTCTAAGGTGTACATATTAAGATCCTTCAGTCTGTCCTCATATGCTTTATAATGAAGACCACTAGCCACCCCCTGCACCGACTCTACATCCTTTTGAAGGTGCAGTCTCCAGAATTGCACACTATACTCCAAATGATGTCGCACCAAAAACCTATACAGAGGTACACTGTTCCCTCTAAGCTGTGCGCATGTGCGCGCGCACACACCTCGCCGAGCGAGCGCACATAGTTTACAGCACAGGGCACAAAAAGTACGGTTCTGATTCTGATAGAAAACAACACAGACGTCTTAAAATTTAAAAGTTGTGATTGTAATTACTATAAATTTTCCGCTTCATTTAGTAATCGTCTATTTTCATTTAAAAATGTGGTGTACATACTGTATTCTGACATGTAGTCAAATTTTTAAGTATATAACTCCGAGTGTCATTATGTGGCGCACAAAAATGTAACCTTCCTTCAAAAGCTGCAAAGCTGATATTTTATGCGCACACATCTTACAGAAAATTAGTACCTCTGCAATGTTCCCTCTATCACCTCCTTTTTTCTGCTAGCCATTCCTCTCCGTATGCACCCAAGCATCCTTCTAGCTTTTGCTTAAAGTATGTTTGTTTGTACAGGGTGGTGTACACTATCTGACTGTCTAAACCTGAGAAAGAGTTAATTCTCTTCAGAACTTTGCTTAGAAATAAACTTCATATATTTGCCTACTAAGTGAAGGTTTACATGTCCTGTAAATAAAGAAAAGGGCAGGTTGTACTCTAGCCTCTCTGTCTCAGGGTTATTAGATATCAAGCAGTCAGCAGTAAACAGTTATGTGTATGTCTCCTCATACTGACCTACACTGATTAGAAGTTGACCTACGATATGATAAATGCGTAATGTCTGACGTGTAATAATAAAGTGAAATTATGCTGTATCATCCAAAAGAGCCTTATAAATAAAGTGAACCATGGCTAGTAGTTAGGAATAAGCAAAGAGAACTTTGGTTTACTTTGTTTCTCTCCCAAAGCTTTGGTGTATTTATATAGGAGTGTGTAGTATTTTATTGCTGTCTTTTAGATTACCTTCCCATTGTTTTGAATGTAGTTTTCTGTAGCTCCAAGAGCCATTCAGGTTGCTGGTGAGGGGAGGGCTAAGAAAGCCCACAGTTGGTGCCGTGCCGTTCTACAGATTCCTCCATTCCTGGCAAGGGCGGAAGGTGTTTGTGAGTATTGTATGGTGACAGCAATGGGTAATCTGTTGGGTAAACGTGAGTTATCTCAGTTGCGTGAATGGCATGACAAAGCTAAGGTTTTAGCTGTTCAGAAAGGTAGCCCTTCTTTTTGTATGCGTGAGAAGTATGGGGATCTGGCTACTGATTATATTGTACACTGGCATGCAGTGACTAATGATAATGTGCTTTTACAGTTTCCTTTGGAGGGAACATTTTCTACAGATAGACTTTGTTATCTGAAATGTGCCTTGCAAGCTAAACATAAATTATGTGATGCCCGTGAAGGGCTAGTGTTTAATTGGTGGCAACGAATGGCACATGATATGAAAAATGGTTTGTTTGTGTTAAATGCTGATAAAATGAGTGAACCACAGGAGAAAGAGAAAGAGAAAGAGAATGAACAGGCAGGGAAGTTCCCAGCCGTTCTTTCTCCAGAATATGATGCAGATGTGGCTGCATTGGTAATTGGAGCTGGAATAGCCCCGAGGGCATCCCCAATGTCTCCCCCTGTTTCTTCTGAGAGTCATGTCGTTTCTGAAAGGAGAAGAGTCACTCGTGCAGCTGAATTAAGAGAAGAGATAAGAAATAAACAAAAGATATTGGGGGATGCAAAGATTGAAGATTACAGTAATTATAATATTTCTCAACTTAGAGAGGTGGATGCACTTCTTAACCGTGAAATAGAAAGTATTGTACATATGATAGATTCCTTAAAAAGAATAGTAAGGAATAATATTTCTGCTACAAAGGAGTTGGGGATTTCTAGTAAGCTTATTGATGCTATTGAAAAAGATCTGGATAAGCTTTCTTTTACCTATAAGCAGAAATGTGATCAATTACATGGTGCTATAAGTTTTCTTCAAACTGTTTTACGTCAGCATAATAGTTCATGTTCTACTTGGGCTGCTTTAGATAATTTGCTTAGAACTGCGTTTTATAAACCAGCTGATTTTCATAGGGTCACTCATCCAGTTTGTGACATACCCTGTGATAAATTTCCAAGAGAAAACTCAAAGAGATAAATTTGTTTTAGTGGTTAATAAAAGAAAAAAAAGATGATTTTCTGTTAGAATCACTTACAGTAGTATGCAAACTTGTGAAAGGATTGGTTGAGATTAACATCTTTAAGGCAGGATTCACCAATTGTTTTTGTAAATGGTTTAATCTCGTGAGTAAAAGGTATTTTTTTAAAGCTTCAATGACAGATTGGCCGGCTAGAACAGCTGCTGTAAGTTTTAGTACAGTAAGCTAACATGTGATGTGAAATGACTAAATTGCTCAACTTACAGATTGTTTCTATGTAACCTCCCAGGAGCAGGGGGAGGGATAGGATCAGAGCAAGAGAAGGTCATAGGACTTCTCAGCGAGACAGTTCAGATAAGCTTGTTATTGAGCATTTGCAGCGAGACTGTCTCCGGAATCGGAGTCTTGATGGTCAGAGAACTCCGGTAGCTGCTGATTGCACTCTATCCTGGCTGAGTGTGAAGATATTTTCAGCTGTATTCTCTCTGAAGTGCCGTGTTCTGCAGATCTCCAGAAATCATTCATCCTGGAGAGCTTTCTTCTTTATGGACAATGCTGGGATCAGATATCGGATGCCTTTCTATCCCGCCTGTGCGGATCGTCATGAAACCTGGAATTCAGTTTCCTAGACTCAAGCTGTGTCCACTGCCAGCAGCCGCCGGTGAAGAAGTTGTTTTGTGCTTGAAGATCTCCAGACACAAAGTGTCACTTCATTATGTAAGACTTCAATTCTTCTTGTGCGGAAGGCTGACGGTAAGACTTATAGATTTGTGCAAAGCCTGTGAGCAGTAAATAATGTGATTTTGCAAATTTCTCCCTTGGCAAAGAAAAAGCAGTTTTGTTTTTATTTGTTCTTTTTGAAGGTTAGTCCTGCATATTTGCACAGGTCCTAAGAACTGCATTATTTGATGTAAGACTCAACCATTCCTCTTTAGTTTATTATGTGATTTGTTTTTAATGTAGACTAAATTACGTATGTTATTGGTCAGATTTCTTGTTTTTATTAGCTTATATTGCTAAATTAGGTTTGAGGGTTAAATCTGTCTTAACTGCAATTTATTTCTCAAAATATTGGTATTGCGTAGCTTCCACATTATCGCAGTGGGAGGTTTGTTTAAAATGTAGAAATGTACTGGGAAGAGTGCCATGGTTATTGTAAACTATTCAAATTGTTTGTGGCGGGGAAACATCACCTTATCCTGGGAGCACCCCTGGCTTATTCCAACTACGCGGAGCAGGGCTGCAGGAGGGAGTGGAGACCCGGAGGTACAGCTGCAGGCACCTGGGCGGACGTTCCTGCCGTGGAGGACCCCTCCTGTGATCCCCATAAAGCTCTGTGAGAGCAGAACTTACTTGGGAGACATCACCTTATCCTGGGAGCACCCCTGGCTTATTCCAACTACGCGGAGCAGGGCTGCAGGAGGGAGTGGAGACCCGGAGGTACAGCTGCAGGCACCTGGGCGGACGTTCCTGCCGTGGAGGACCCCTCCTGTGATCCCCATAAAGCTCTGTGAGAGCAGAACTTACTTGGGAGACATCACCTTATCCTGGGAGCACCCGCGGCTTATTCCAACTACTCGGAGCAGGGCTGCAGGAGGGAGTGGAGACCCGGAGGTACAGCTGCAGGCACCTGGGCGGACGTTCCTGCTGTGGAGGACCCCCCCTGCGATCCCCATAAAGATCTGTGAGCGCTACTCGCGGCTTGTGGGGCTGTGTCCTAAGGGGCGTGTCACAAGAGGTTAGACACGCCCCCTTTTGCGCTCCTTCGGCGCTCCTGAGAAGCACTTGAGAGCGCTTGACGCTGCCTGCTGTGTCCATGGGGAAACGAAAAGGAAAATCGTTGGTAAAATCTGGATCCGGGGATCGAGATGCTGGAGGTAAAGTGACTGGCCCTATGGACAGGCATGTCTCGTCGCTGCAGCCTGTTAATATTTCGTCGGACCAAGCTTCTTTAAGCCCGGAGTTCCGGCTCCCGCCCCCCTTTCCCCAGCCTCTCTCGTCTTCTACCTTGTTAGAGGCTCCTGCTACGCCTTTGGCTTCACCTCTGAGGCCTGTTTGCCCGGCTGGTTCTGACCAAAGCCTTCCTCTTATCACTGGGGGGGTAACATTAGCTGATATCTGGACTGCCATACAGCAAATTGATAAACGTTTGTCAACTACTGTTTCATCATTGTGCTGTTTTACAGGCAAAGTTGTTGATAAATTTAATATTGTTGATCAACAGTTGAATTCTTTGGCTCAGATTCCTGCCCATGTTGATTCTACCCTTCCTTTACTTAAGGATATTTCTGCCGTTTCTTATCGTGTGGAGTTGTTGGAGAATCAGCATCGGGCTAGGAATCTTTGTTTTCTTAATTTTCCCTTGACCCATCTACTGTCTCCTAAAATTTTACTTCAGAAGTATTTCTCTGAAATATTGCAATTGAAGGGTTCCGTGGAGATAGCTCAGGTATATTCTTTTTCTTCTAATGGTCTGTCGTCGCCTGTTACAGAGGGAGCTTCTGCTCCCTCTGTGCAGTCGGTTGGCCAAGACTTAACAGCTTTCTTGGAGGATTCTACAGATTCAATTTCCAAGCGTTGCACTTTAGTTGCGACGTTTGGATCTGAATCTACTAAACTATCTGTGCTTAGAGCTTACTTTAAGCACAGGGATGCTTTATTTTGTGGTTTTAAGCTCCAAGTTTTCTCTGATGTTGGACGTGTAACACAGCTTAGGCGTAAGCAGTTCTTGGGATTAAGAGCCAGAGTTGTTGCTTTGGGTGCCTCTTTCTTTTTAAAATTCCCTTGTCGTTGCCTGGTTGTGTACCAGGGACAAAATTTTGCTTATACTGATGTTGAGCAGTTACAGAAGTTTTTGCTTGCTAGGGAATTGGCAGAGAAATAAGAGGGTGGGTTAATTGTTTTATATGTGCTCCCTAAAGTGGAGTTTGTTAAACTCCTAATTGCTAAAATATTTTGGTGTTTTCTTATACACTAATGATTGTTTCTCCGTGATGTGCTGTGATTTATTTTTCCTTTATATTCTTTGTTTGAATTGTTTCTTGAATACTTGAATTGTTTCTTTTTGCTGCTGTTTTGTATTCAGGAAAGAAAAAGCTTTAAATAAAAGATTAAAAAATAAACAAATTGTTTGTGGCTATTTCTGATGTCTCTGTTATCTGTGTGTTTTGTGAGCTTTCTCGACTGGTTGTAAGCCAGTGGGCTCTTATTCAGAGTGAATTAATGAAGTGACTCCCGCTATGTCTATGTAGTGATGGTTTTTGCAATTGAATCTTACTGATTTTCTGGTGCTTCTTGCCAGCACACGTCGCAGTTTTGAAATTCAAAGGACACCATTTGGTATCAGTGTGACTGACATTGCTGTATTTAGCACTGTTAAAGATGACTTTGTTTTTCCTTTCATCCTTCCTGCAGCAATAGTAAGATACTTTTTTTGAAAACCCAGTTTTGGACTTCGTGATGTTCCGGGCAGCTGGAAAGAGAATCATCTGTTTATTTGCCCTGACCGTCTTTTGTTTCTACTTGCCCTGTTCCTGCAGCAGAAGCTTTACCGCCGTGGTTATGCATTTTGTCTTTTTGTTATTGTTTTCTTTGGTACAATCTGTTTGCACTGTTTCAGGACTGGCACTGTAGGGTTAGTTTAGGGACAGTTATACATATTCCTGCCTGCCGAACTCATTTTATTTTGATTTTGCAACCTGTTTTGTAGATCTGCCCTGTATCAGAGGAGGGAGATAGTATTCCCAAAAGGTCACTTATGCACTCTGATACAGAATTGAGCCTCCGATTGAATAAAAGCCTTTCTTTTGCCCTTATGGCAGTGTGTATTTCCTCCAGCCTGACACCATTTGAAATAGTTAATGGATGTCTAGCTCCTTCTCCATATGCCTTGGCAGTTATCCCAGACCCCCAGGTGTTGCGCAGCGATATCTTAACTTATTGTGCATGGTTGCACTCAGTCCTATTTGTTTTCCTTTTATTGCAAGTGACTCCTTAACAAGATGACAAGCTCTTTATATCCGGGATCCGCAGAATTATTTCATCCAGAGGTGAAGTCACCAGACTGGGTCCTGATTAAGACTGCATCCGAAGACACTCCTGGCTCCCAAGTTCCTGGTCCATGTCGTGTGTTCCTGGTGGGATACTCAGCTTGTAAAGTGGAAAGACATTCTCGTTGAATGCATCTTATACAGTGGCCCCCTCACAAGATCAGCAGGTGGTTTCCTGTATCGGTGAATCAAGAGTTTGCAACGCAGAGACTTATTGGACAACAGTGATATTGAAGAAAAGGACTTTTATGATTTAAAGTATTTTTGACAGAACAACAGTGACATTACAGAGAGATTATTGTATTAAGTAAATTCTAAATGGACTATTCATGTAAAATGCATTTATTTAGCATTTATAGTAAGGCTTAGAGGGATGAGGTTAGTTTAGATTAGTATTTTCCTGATATATATGTAATGACCTTTAGGTACTTAACCTCTACTTAATAAAGTAATTGAGAATTAGAGGGACGATATAGCTATAGTATATCTCTTCATCATCTTAAGAAAAGTATTAAGAAGAGTAGCTATATCTTTAGTTTGTTTTAGAATATTTTTGTTGCTATGCATATTTCCTAATCTGGTCCTAGATGTGCTGTGGCATATTATTAATGAAGCAGTTTTGCATTCAGAATCTTGGGGATGTTAGAGGGAATATCCAAATATTTTTGAGGCACATTTACACTTGGTGACAAAAACATTTCAAATTATCAAAGTTTGCTGTTTGCCTTCCAACAGTGACAGCTACTCAGCATGGATTTCTACCAAGAGATAGGCCTAAGACCTTTGAAGAGTTTTGTGACATATGGTCTTATACAAACACAGAACCTAGAATAATTAAAGATATAGGTATGAAGATCCCATGTACAGGTTCCTATATTTCAGTAATTTACAATTGATGCCAGTTAAAGGGAACCAAGTGTGTAGTTCTGGCTACCCTTTTGGATGCCTCTAGTTCTGACCTAGGCATACCTAACCAGAGTTAAAGTGGTTTTGAGTAATTGTATACAGAATATATCTTGTCCTCCGAATTTGACAATCTGAGCAGAGAGCTTAGTGGTTTTAGAAGGAGATTTTGTGTGTGTGGTACTTTTGTGTATACAGAGCTTCCCAGAGGTTGGTCAGGTACCTGCTATATAGCCCTGGTGGATACCCCATAGTGCATTGAACGTTGCTATATTAATTTGTTATCAATCCTGAACAAATCTTTAGGAAGAAAAAGGGATGTATCCCCTCAGGATGAAGTCATAGTGGCTGCTCTGCTTCTTACTGAGGCAATTAGTGTGTATTGCAAGGTCCAGTAAACAAAGTGTCAGCTTATGCAGCCTAGAACCGAATGGCTTTAGATTTTCTCCTAGTAAAGGAAAATGGTGTGTGTGAAGTAATAGTTGGTTGTTGTTGTAGTGTGCTTGATAATAATGGAAAAATAGTAAAAGGCCCATTGGATAGAGTTAAGAACCGTACTTTTGTTTCAAGTGCTAGTTATGTAAGTTCTTTTTCAGCTCTATTTGATTCTGTTTCTTCATTTTGGAATTCATTATCCAGGCCTTTGCAAGGCTTATTAGCTTCTTTGCTTGATATTTTCGGAATTCTCATTCTAGAAGTATTAATCCTCTATGTACTATCAGCTTTACCTTGGGGCTGTTTCTCTATGTCAGCACTGGTTTCTTTCCGCCTCTTCACCTTTCACAGCTTTCGGTAAGAAAGCAGTAGAATCACTGACCCCTACATTGCTGTTACAGATTGACCCAGAATCTAGTTTTATTTCCACTTCAATGGCAATGTCTGAGTTTCCTTTCTTTAGAAATGATTCTTTACAGAATCAGAGGAGGGACTGAAAGTATGTTTGTTTGTACAGGGTGGTGTACACTATCTGACTGTCTAAACCTGAGAAAGAGTTAATTCTCTTCAGAACTTTGCTTAGAAATAAACTTCATATATTTGCCTACTAAGTGAAGGTTTACATGTCCTGTAAATAAAGAAAAGGGCAGGTTGTACTCTAGCCTCTCTGTCTCAGGGTTATTAGATATCAAACAGTCAGCAGTAAACAGTTATGTGTATGTCTCCTCATACTGACCTACACTGATTAGAAGTTGACCTACGATATGATAAATGCGTAATGTCTGACGTGTAATAAAGTGAAATTATGCTGTATCATCCAAAAGAGCCTTATAAATAAAGTGAACCATGGCTAGTAGTTAGAGTAAACAAAGAGAACTTTGGTTCACTTTGTTTCTCTCCCAAAGCTTTGGTGTATTTATATAGGAGTGTGTAGTATTTTATTGCTGTCTTTTAGATTACCTTCCCATTGTTTTGAATGTAGTTTTCTGTAGCTGCAAGAGCCCTGCAGGTTGCTGGTGAGGGGAGGGCTAAGAAAGCCCACAAGCTGCAAAGCTGATATTTTATGCGCACACATCTTACAGAAAATTAGAGGGAACATTGCAGAGGTACTATCACCTCCTTTTTTCTGCTAGCCATTCCTCTCCGTATGCACCCAAGCATCCTTCTAGCTTTTGCCGTCGCCTTTTCTACTTGTTTAGCTACTTTAAGATCATCAGACACAACCACGCCCAGGTCCCATTCTTCTTTAGTGGACAAAAAATGAAAATTACACTTACTTGGTAATTGTAGTTCCTTGAGTGACGACAGTTTAGTCCTCCACCTCTGGGTAGTGCACCTCCTCCTGCAGCTTGGAGACTGGACCAATCAAAATCTTGCCAACACTGGATGTAGCGTACTGGAACTCCCATCAGCCCTCAGTGAACTATTGACAAAGCAGACTCAAAAAAGCAACAAACAGGTATCTACAAAGGTTATATAATTTTTTTTTTTTGTGTAACCTACCCATATAACAAAGGGAAAGGGAAAGGGTGAGATCTCTGATATCAAAGCTCCCCCCCCCCTGCCGAACCAGGCAAGAGTTAGAGGAAGCAGAAAGAAGCCTACAGTAAAGACGGAACAAGAGAACCGATTAATAAAATGAAAAGCTCACCTGTAAATGTGCTTCACGCCCCTGAACGCGTGCCGAGCCAACAAACGGACTCACACCCCTGGGCGGGAATGAGGACTAAACTGTCGTCACTCAAGAAACTACAATTACCAGGTAAGTGTAATTTTCATTTCCTTATCGTTCCTCCAGTTTAGTCCTCCACCTCTGGGATGTAACAGAGCAGTACTAACGGGAGGAACCCTGCCAGCCGGCACGCAATACCGCCGACCCGAAACAGGCATCCCTCGCCGCCAGCACATCCAGACGGTAGTGTTTGCTGAAAGTATGAAGCGACGACCAGGTTGCCGCCTTACAAATCTCCACCGGCACTAGACTGTGTTCCACCCAGGAAGATGCCTGCGCCCTAGCAGAGAGTGTGCTCTCAGCCCCACAGGCGCCGGGCGCCCCTGCAACATGTAAGGGGAGACAATGGCCTCCTTAATACATCTGGAAATGGAAGCCTTCACCGCTGCTTCACCTTTTCTAGGCCCCCCAAATAACACAAACAGACGATCCGACTTACGGAAAGACTGGGATACTGTCAAATACCGACGTAACACCCTCTTCAAGTCTAAATGATTCAAACCTCATTCTGAAACGTGCCCTACCTCTGACCGCAAAACCGGAAGTGACACGGTCTGATTCACGTGAAAAAGGGAAGATACCTTCGGTAGAAATGAAGGCACCGGCCGAAGAACCACTTTTTCTCTAGAAAAACAGAGAAAGGGCTTTCTACAAGAAAGAGCCTGTAACTCAGATTCGCCTGGCCGAACAAATGGCCACCAAAAACACCGTCTTAAGAGTTAAATCCTTGACCGAGATTTGACTTAAGGGCTCAAACGGAGCTTTACCTAGCGCTCGTAACACCAGATTGAGATCCCACAGCGGAACGGAAACCCGAAGCGGAGGACGCATCCTTGAAACTGCTTTCAGAAAACGTAGCACATCGTCGTGAGCTCCAAGAGCCACACCCTGCACCTTTCCTCTATAACAGGCTAGGGCTGCCAACTGCACCCTCAAAGAACTGGCGGCGAGCCCCTTCTCGAAGCCATCCTGCAAAAAATTCAACACCACCGGCACAGAAGCCGTGGCAGCACGGACCTTATGCCTGGAACACCAGTCCTCAAAAATTTGCCAGATGCGTATATAGGCCAGCGAAGTAGAGCGCCTTCGCACCTGAAGAAGAGTGGTCACGACCGACCTGGCATAACCTCTCTCTCAACCGTGCCCTTTCAATGGCCAAGCCGTAAGCGAGAATCGATCCACCCGTGGCATCAAGAGCGGACCCTGCAACAGAAGTTCCTGCGACACCGGAAGGCGCCACAGGGAACCGTCCAGCAACCTCATGAGGTCGGCATACTACGGCCGCCTGGGCCAGTCCGGCGCCAAACAGCACCCGTCCCCGATGCGTCTCGATGCGCTGGATCACCCGACCTATGAGCGCCCATGGCGGGAACACATAGAGAAGGCCCGTCAACGGCCACGGTTGCATCAAGGCGTCTATGCCCTCCGACATGGGCTCGCGCCTCCTGCTGAAAAATTGACTCGCTTTCACCGACTGGTAAGTGGCCATCAAGTCCATGACAGGCGTTTCCCATCGGAGAACCAACTGTGAGAACACGTCGGGATGCAGTTCCCATTCCCCTGCATCCACTCGCACCCTGCTGAGAAAATCTGCTGTCACATTGTCCTTTCCGGCAATGTGCGTCGCCGATATTGCTAGTAGATGCAACTCTACCCAAGAGAACAGTCTCTCGGCCTCTTCTTCCATGGCTGCGCTCCTGGTCCCACCCTGCCGATTTATGTAAGCTACGGTCGCTGCATTGTCCGACAGCACTCGCACCACACACTGCTTTACCAGAACCTCGAAACTTTGCAGGGCTAGAAACACTGGTCTCAGCTCCAGACGGTTGATCGACCAGCCGTTCTCCTCCGTCGACCATCATCCCTGCGCATAGTTTGCCTCGCAATGCGCTCCCCAGCCTGCGAGGCTTGCATCCGTGAGGAGTGGAATCCACACCGGCTGCTCCAAGGGCATTCCTGCTTGTAAGGACTCGGGAATCAACCACCATCTCAGTGCCTGGCGGACCTGCAGAGGACAGGGGAGCTGCATGCTCAAAGAGTCGGACTGGTTGCACCAGCGGCGAAGCAAGGCCCGCTGTAACGGCCTCATATGAAATCTGGCCCAAGGAACCACTTCCAGCGTCGCTGCCATTGTACCCAGCACCTGCAGGTACTTTCCATGCCGTCGGTGCTGCCAGCTTCCTGAAACCTAGCACTAGAGCCCGGAGAGCCTGGACTCTTTTTTCCGTCAAAAACACCGAGCCATTTTGAGTGTCGAACTGCACCCCCAAATACTCGAGAACTTGAGAAGGCTCCAGATGACTCTTGAGCGGATTGACTACCCAGCCTAGACTCTGGAGGAATGCTACCACTTTTTTCGTGGCTCTCTCGTTCTCGTCCTTGGAGCCGGCAACTCATCTCTTCGAAACACACGAATAATCCTCGCCTGGTCCTCCGGCTCAGGAATCTCTCCCTCTTCTAATTCATTCTCATCGACCTCCATTTCATAATCCGCCTCCTCTTCCCTCTGCCATCCCAATTCCGGGGCAGAATGATCTGGAAGTCGCGGCCTCTTGGCCGCTCTTAACAATAATGCTTCACCCTCCCCAAGCCCGGGCTTCAGGGCAGGGGCGGGAACAGGGAGGGAAGCAGGCAGCTGACCCTTCCTTCTATGACAGAAAGCTTGATGGATGAGCAATATAAAATCTGGGGAAAAATCTTTCATTAGCGCAACAGACCCAAGATCTGCAGCAGCTCCAGAATTACCTGAAGCTACCTCTAGAGCCGAAGTGGAAGGACCAGCTATCCAAGTTTCACCCGCCGTCCCCGCTACTGCATCCTGGGGCACAGGTGGTGTGAGGGTCTGCATTTGCTGTTTTCCACTAACAGCTCCTGCTACACAGCTCAAACAGACGCCTGTCCCGGCACCAGTGCCCTTCCGGGAGCCACAAATTATGCACTGGGAACTGATTGACATGGGTGAAAAAAAAAAGGTCTCTGAGGACAGTTTTTTTTTGTCTGTTTGTTTTTTTTAAACCCCTCAACCAGAAAGTCCTCTATTTCTAACAAATTTCAGTTCTGCTTAGACTATAGTCCAAGCGGCCCCCTCTGGAGCAAATGCCACCAAAAAATAAAGATTTCCCAAAATAAACCAAAGAAAGCATAAAAGAAACGAAACCCCTTATAAAAGAAAATTCTAACCTGTCTCCAGAGACTCCTCTGTCCCGGGCAACAGCACTGCCGGCAAAGAAACCGCGTTGCTGAGAAACCGTGTGTTTAAAATGGCCGCAGTTTCTCACAGCGTTTAGGCGGGAACAGTCAGGAGGTTCTGTAGCTCCGAGGAGACAAAGAGGAACCGCTCGCGGGCCGTCTGCTCTCTAAACCGGCTCTGATAATCTGAAAGAACCGGCGCACAGGCCTGTCGCGAAGTCAGCTGTGTGCCGGTGGAGCTGCTTCCACAGCCGATGCCTGCAGCTTAGAGGCGATCTGGCTGACTAATTGCCATTTAGAGCTCTCTACCCCACTCCGTCAAGGGTAAAGAGATCCCAATAAGAAACCGCAGTAATGTTGCGTGGCTAGGCAGGGACAGGACTCGGATACCACAGTCTTTCACTTTAAATGTTATACTAAAGTCACCCCCTTTTTAATTAATTTATATATTTTTTTTTTTTAAAGGGACAGTAACGAACTGTCCAAATGGAAAGTTTAAAAATAAGATCTACAATGTCAATCTAATGAAACCCAAATAAAAAGAAATAGATAGCAAAAATCAAATGGAAAGCTTGAACCTAACTAGCCTGCTCTTATCAAATTCCCTAGTGAGCCCAGCACCTAGGCTCACAAGTCCTCCTGCTGCATTGAGACTGGACACACTGAGGGCTGATGGGAGTTCCAGTACGCTACATCCAGTGTTGGCAAGATTTTGACTGGTCCAGTCTCCAAGCTGCAGGAGGAGGTGCACTACCCAGAGGTGGAGGACTAAACTGGAGGAACGATAAGGAATACTTGATAGTGTAGCTGGGCTTAAAAAAGGTTTGGACAAGTTCCTGGAGAAAAGGTCCATAAACCATTATTGAAAGGGACCCAGGATATCACTCCTTGACCCAATACAAGCACTGTGGAACCTGTGTCTTTTGGGGAAACTGCTAGGTACTTATGACCTAGATTGGCCATTGTTGAAAACAGGATACTTGGCTTTATGGACCTTGGTCTGACCCAGTATGGCATATCTTATGTTGTTATGTTCTTAAGATATCGACTGCGCAGATATTTCCCATGGTCCGCTGCATAAGCAGCACAAAGGCAATCTACCAAAAACTGCTACCACTTGCCGCAGCCGAAACACTGTGGGAGGGAAGACGGCATACCGGAGGAGAGCCTAAGATGGCACACACGCACACTAGCACAGGAGCCAACACGAATTGGGTGGGGATACAGGCCATGGCAGAAGCCGCTACAGGTGCGCTCGCTGTTGGCAATTAAGGGCCCAGCCGCAGACAAGGAGCCAACTCAGGCGGTTTCCCTGCTGTAATCTCCTCTTCTCCATGGGGGAGGGGGGGCAAGCCTGTCAGTCACATACTCTGCCTAAGCTGTGTCTCTTATTTTAAAAAAAGGAACTTTAATCCACTAAAATTAGCATAGGTGTATTGGGCACCCCTTCAGAAAATATCCTACTGATCCCAGCACACCACCGATCTACACTGGCTCTCATAACCAGGAGCTCGCCCCTAAGAACTCCAAAAGACCAGCCGGAGAGGTAACTCATATGTCCTGGGGTCTCCAGACGGCCAAGCTCCACTGGCTTGCGACCTCAAAGCCAGCCAGAAGCTCCAGGCTTCAGCTGCAGAAAAACAGGCACTACCAATTGCTAGAAACAAAGAAAATACTGGATGGTGCCTCTAGCTGCACTGGGCTTTATGCCAGTAATGATGGTATAGTTTAAGTTTCTCTGTCTCCATCATCTGCTGGCAGGGGGAGATAATCCATTTGTCTGGGCTGGTCCTGCAAGACGATCTGGAAGCCAGGTTTAAATCCTCCTCCTGCTCTATGTGATCTTGAGTTTACTGCCTCAAGTACTAACTCAGACTGTAAAAGCCGCCCGAGAACAGGAAAATACCTGCCATACTTGAAAATAACTTGCCTTGACTGTCTGAGAAAGGAGTAAGCTAAATCCTATTCTACATCCGTTAGTAAGGCTTTAGCTCTGCCAGGGCCAGACCAACTACGAGGCAAATTCTACATCCGTTAGTAAGGCTTTAGCTCTGCCAGGGCCAGACCAACTACGAGGCAAACTAGGCAGACGTCTAGAGCAGCAGCTTCTTGTGGGGTGGGGGAGGGGAGGAGCAAAGAGCAAGGCAATTAAAGATAAACAATAGAGTGACAGGTGGGGGGGGGGCAAAAGGCTTACCTAGGGCACAAACACCTTGAACCAATTCCGGGGCTGGCCCTGGCTCCGCCCCTTGTTCCCTCCAGAACAGTGCCCATTCTTTTCACTATATTTCCTTCCTCATTGGCAATCCTGCTTCAGACTCTACAATTCACTTCCTTCTTTAACTTTGCACCTCAGTGATGCAAATGCAGTCACCGACATTATTTTATGCTTACCTGCATTGCAGACTGGCTGGCGAACAACAGACAAATAAAATCCTGGCAAGTTTGAAACTCATTCTTTCAAGCCATTGCTTCCTCGCTGCTGGGTAAATTACCCATCCAAGGCACAGAGATCCCAATGAGATAATCTATTAAAATATTAGAATGGAATATCAGAGACATGGTGGAAGGAGGACAACCAGTGGGACACTGTGATACCTGGGTACAAACTATATCGTAATGATAGAGCTGATCAAATTGGTGGAGGGGTTGCTCTCTATGTTAGAGAGGGCATTGAGTCAGAAAGGATTAAAGTTTTGCAGGAAACAAAATCTGCTGTAGAATCTATATGGATTGAAATTCCATGTAAAAGGGGGAAGGCAATGGCAGTGGGGGTGTACTATCGAGCGCCTTGCCAGAATGACCAAATGGATGATGAAATGCTCAAAGAAATCAAGGAAGCTAACAAAAGTTACAGTGTAGTAATAATAATGGGTGATTTCAACTACCCCGGTATCGACTGGGTCAGTGTCACGTCAGGACATGCTAGGGAGATAAAGTTCCTAGATGAAATAAATGACTGCTTCTTGGAGCAGCTGGTTCATGAACCGACCAGAGGGGAAGCCATATTAGACCTAGTCCTTAGTGGAACACCACATCTAGTGCAAGAGATAAGGTTGTTGGGGCCACTTGGCAATAGTGATCATAGCATGATCGCCTTTGATTTAATTAGTGGAGGAGGGACAGTAAGGAAATCCACAGTACTACCTTTTAACTTTCGAAAGGGAAACTATGATAAAATGAGGAAAACAGTTAAGAAAAAACTAAAAGGAGCAGTTGCAAAGGTTAAAGACGTACATCAGGCTTGGCTGTTGTTGAAAAATACTATCTTGGAAGCCCAGACCAGCTGTATTCCACGCTTTAAGAAAAGTGGAAGGAAGTCCAAAAAACTGCCAGCATGGTTTAAAGGTGAGGTCAGAGAGGCTGTTGTTGCCAAAAAAGCATCTTTCAGGAAATGGAAAAAACAGCCAAACGACGAAACCTGGAAACAGCACAAGCACTGGCAAGTCAAATGCAAGGCATTGATAAGGCAGGCAAAGGGAGACTTTGAGAAGAAGCTTGCTGCAGAAGCAAAAACGCGAAGTAAAGACCTTTTCAAGTACATTCGTAGCAAAAAACCTGCGAGAGAGTCAGTTGGTCCATTAGATGATAAAGGGGTTAAAGGAGCACTAAGAGGCGACAAGGCAATAGCGGAGAGATTGAATGAATTCTTTGCTTCAGTCTTTACTGAGGAAGATGTAGGGATGTTACCCATGACTGAAGTGGTATTTAAAGGTGCGGAAGAATTGAAGGAAATATTGATACATCGGAAAGATGTATTACAACTATTAGATAAACTGAAGAGTAGCAAATCACCTGGGCCGGATGGTATACATCCAAGGGTGTTGAAAGAACTGAAATACGAGATTGCAGACCTGCTATTAGTAATCTGGATCGCCAATGTAACACCAATTTTTAAAAAGGTTTCCAGGGGTGATCCGGGAAACTACAGACCGGTGAGCCTGACATCAGTACCGGGAAAAATGGTAGAAACCATCATAAAGAATAAAATTACTCAGCATGTAGATAGTCATGACCTAATGGGAGACAGCCAACATGGCTTTAGACAAGGAAGATCTTGTCTTACTAATCTGTTATGTTTTTTTGAAGGAGTGAATAATCAGGTGGACAAAGGTGAGTCAGTTGATATTGTGTATCTGGACTTTCAGAAAGCCTTTGACAAGGTCCCTCATCAGAGACTTTTGGCAAAACTAAAGAGTCATGGGATAGGA
This sequence comes from Ichthyophis bannanicus, assembly GCA_033557465.1. Classification (NCBI taxonomy): domain Eukaryota; kingdom Metazoa; phylum Chordata; class Amphibia; order Gymnophiona; family Ichthyophiidae; genus Ichthyophis; species Ichthyophis bannanicus. The sequence continues at coordinate 162,921,149 of CM066041.1, forward strand.
GGCAGTGTACTATTGTGGATCAGGAACTGGTTAAAAGATAGAAAGCAGAGGGTAGGGCTAAATGGCCAATTTTCCCAATGGAGAAAGGTGAATAGTGGTGTACTCCAGGGATCTGTGCTGTGTCCGCTGCTTTTTGACATATTCATAAATGATCTGGAAAGTGGAATAACGAGTGAGGTTATCAAATTTGCAGATGACACAAACCTATTTAAAGTTGTTAAAACCCAAGAGGATTGTGGAAAATTGCAAGAGGATCTTGATAAATTGGAAGACTGGGCATCAAAATGGCAGATGAAATTTAATGTGGACAAGTGCAAGGTTATGCACCTAGGGAAGAACAACCCAAACTATGGTTACACGATGCAAGGTTCCACATTAGGAACCACCACCCAGGAAAAAGATTTAGGCGTCATTGTGGATACCATGTTAAAACCCTCGGCCCAGTGTGCAGCAGCGGCCAAGAGAGCAAATAGAATGCTAGGTATGATAAGGAAAGGAATGGAAAATAAAACAAAAGATATTATAATGCCTCTATATCGTTCCATGGTGAGACCGCACCTTGAATATTGTGTGCAATTCTGGTCGCCGTATCTTAAAAAGGATATAGCGATTTTAGAAAAGGTTCAGAGAAGAGCCACCAAAAATGGTAAGGGGGATGGAAGGATACTCCTATGAAGAAAGGCTAAAAAGGTTGGGGCTCTTTAACCTGGAAAAGAGACGGCTGAGGGGAGATATGATAGAAGTCTATAAATTAATGAACGGAGTGGAACGGATAAACGTAGATCGATTGTTTACCTTATCAGAATATAGAAAGACTAGGGGACATGCAATGAAGCTACAGGGTAAACTATTTAAGACTAATAAAAGAAAATATTTTTTCACTCAACGTGTAATCAAACTCTGGAATTTGTTACCAGAGGATATAGTAAAGGCTGTTAGTGTAGCTGGGTTTAAAAAAGGTTTGGACAAGTTCCTGGAGGAAAGGTCCATAAACCATTATTAAGAAGGGACCCAGGATATCAATGCTTGAACCAATACAAGCATTGTGGAACCTGTGTCCCTTGGGGAAACTGCTCGGTACGTATGACCTAGATTGGCCACTGTTGGAAACAGAATACTGGGCTTGATGGACCTTGGTCTGACCCAGTATGGCATATCTTATGTTCTTATGTTCTTATTAGGGATTCCCTGAATTTTCACCAGCACATTTCCAATGTGGTGGGAAGATGCTTCCTTGCTCTGAACTTAAAGTTGTTGCATTATTACTTTCTCTCAGATGTATTTATTCCTTACACTCCAATAATATTAGTTACATTTACTGTATTTACAAAAATGTGGACCAGTTTTTTGGTTATCACTCCCAGTTATAGAATGCATTGCCTCTGGATCTCTGCTGGAAGCATCCCATAGGAATTGTAAGGCCAATCCAAAGGCGTATTACTCCTGCCTTTGTGAGGTAAAAGCATAGTTACTCACCTGTAACAGGTGATCTCCGAGAACAGCAGGAATTTAATCTTCACATATGGGTATCGTCGGTACCGACGGAGCCTGCGCGGGAACGCTCCCCCAGCGTCCAATTAGAAAGCCTTTGGGAGCATTCCACAACGCCTGCGTGCTGCCTTCCCGCCTTTCCCAACTAACTGCCTCTCTCCAGCTGGAGTTTAAAGCTGAGACAAAGAGAGAGAGAGGGAAAGAGAAAGAGATAGAGAGATGGAACTCCTAGGGGAGGTGGGTGGGTTGTGAAGACTAAATTCCTGCTGTTCCCGGAGATCACCTGTTACAGGTGAGTAACTATGCTATCTCCAGGAACAAGCAGGAATGTAGTCCTCACATATGGGGACTCCCTAGCTTTAGATGCCAGGGAGAGACCCCAGAAGTTGTGTGTCCCTGTGAAAGGGCTCCACTTCCCCCCATGGATCTCTGGCATCCAACCAGGGATGGTGGGTAGGAGTTGATTATGTATGCAACAGGTGTTGGAGAACAGCCTGACCAAACAAGGCATCCCGGCGGGAGTCCTTGTCCAAGCAGTAATGGGCTGTGAAGGTATGAACCGAGGCCCAGGTGGCTGCTCGACAGATGTCGTTGATAGACACAAGAGTGCAGATGAGCTATTGAAGCTGCCATGGCTCTCACATTGTGAGCTGTGACATGGCCCTCCAGAGGAAGATTCTTACTCTGATAGGCAAAGGAAATACACTGAACAATCCAGTTAGACAGTGTTCTCTTGGAGACAGGAGTCCCAAATGAGAAGGATCAAAAGCAACAAAGAGCTGAGAGGACTTTCTATGTTGCTGTGTCCTTTGCAAGTAAAAGGCTAAAGCTCTTTTACAGTCCAAAGTATGAAGATTCCTTTCTGCATTTGATGCATGAAGCCTTGCGAAGAACATAGGCAGGTAGACCGCTTGGTTAAGATGAAAAGGCGAGACCACCTTTGGTATAAAGTGTGGATGAGTCCTAAGGACTACCTTGTCATGATGGAACCTTGTATAAGGTGGATCAGCCACTAGTGCTTGCAACTCACTGATGCAACGTGCTGAAGTGATTGCAATGAGAAAGATAACTTTCCAAGAAAGGAATTTCAATGAGGTAGTAGCTAGGGGTTCGAAAGGTGGCTTTATGAGCTGACCAAGAACCAGGTTTAAGTCCCATGCCACCGGTGGTGGCCTAATGGGAGGCTTAGTAAGAAGGCCTCTCATAAATCTTGCTATAAGAGGATGGGAGGAAATAGGTTGCCCATTTAGAGGCTTAAAAGAAGCTGCAATAGTACTCAAATGGACTCTTACTGAATTAGTCTTAAGTCCTGCATTGGATAAATGAAGGAAATACTCCAGTAATGATTCCGGAGGTATCGCAAGGGGGTTAAGACCCTTCTCCGAGCACCATATGGTAAACCTCTTCCACTTAAAAGCATAAGAGCGTCTTGTGGAAGGTTTCCTGGAAGCATAAAGGATATCCTTTACTTGCTGAGAGAGGTTAAGATCATGGAGATCTAGGCCTTCAGCAACCAAGCTCTGAGATGCAGAGACTGGGGATTGGGATGCCATAACATTCAGTCCTCCTGTGACAGGAGATCTGGAGCAGATCCTAACTCCAGGGAGGGAGCTTGAGAGAGATGTAGAAGCAGAGGGTACCACACTTGCTGTGGCCAATGTGGAGCTATGAGAATCATATACCATCTGTCTCTCTGAAGCTTGAACAGGGTTTTGGGAATTAGGGGAATGGGTGGAAAGGCATAAAGGAAGTCTTGCCCCCGGTGAAGGAGGAAAGCATCCCTGGTCTGAGAGCCCTGAGCCGGAATTCTGGAACAGAACCGGGGAAGTTTGGCATTCAACGGACTTGCAAAGAGGTCTATGTCCTGGGTTCCCCAAATTTGAAAGATCTTGGCCACCTGGTCTGCATGTAGAGACCATTCGTGTGGAAGCAGAACTTGACTGAGTCTGTCTGCCCAAGAGTTCTGTATACCTAGAAGATACACTGCCAGGAGATGAATCTGATGCTCTCTGGCGAGGGCCCATAGCCACAAAGCTTTGTTGCAAAGCGACAGAGAGCCTGTTCCCCCCTGCTTGTTCATGTAGAACATGGCTACTTGATTGTCCGTATGAATGAAGACTGCCTTGTAGCTGAGCAGGGTGTGGAACACTCGCAGAGCAAGGAAGATTGCTCTGAGCTCCAAGAGATTGATATGCAGATGAGTCTCCTGTGGAGTCCAGGTGCCTTGGGTGGAGAGGTCTTGCAGATGAGCTCCCCATCCCAATCGGAGAAGCATCTGTTGTGAGAGTTGCCTGGGGTAAGGGTTGTTGAAATGGGGACCCCAGCAACAGGTTTTGAGCGGACTGCCACCATTGGAGGGACAACTTAAGGCGATTTGTGTTTGCTATTTTGTCTGACAGGCACCCTGATGCCTGGGTCCACTGAGTGGATAAAGTCCACTGGGCCGCTCTCATATGGAGGCGAGCATAAGGAACAACATGCACAGTAGATGCCATGTGGTCTAGTAGTTGTAGCATTTCTCGAGCAGTGAGGTGAGGCTTTAGCACTGCTTGAGAAGCTAACTGCACCATGCAAAGGCAACGGGCCTGGGGAAGATAGGCCCTTGCCTTTCTGGTATCCAGCAAAGCTCCTATGAACTCTAGAGACTGAGTGGGAGTTAGACAGGATTTTGGGATGTTTATGACCAGACTCAAATACTGAAGGATGCGCATTGTGCAAGATAAAGAAATCCTGGCCTCTGACTCTGATGGGGCTCGAATGAGCCAGTCGTCTAAGTAGGGGAAAACGAATATACCTAGAGTGCGGAGAAATGCTGCTACTACAGCCATGCATTTCGTGAACACCCTTGGTGCTGAGGCCAGGCCAAATGGGAGCACCCTGTATTGGTAGTGATTTCCTTGAAAAAGGAACCGAAGGAACTATCTGTGAGTTGGATGGATGAGAACATGGGTGTACGCAGCCTTGAGATCTAGAGAACAAAGCCAATCCTGACCCTGAAGGTATGGCAGCAGAGTTCCTAGAGAAATCATCTTGAATTTCTCTTAGACCTCAGAGAATTGAACAAATTCCTGTTCAAAGATAGGTCTGTATCCCCCTGTTTTCTTTGGGATAAGGAAATAGGGGGAGTAAAACCCTGTAACCTGTTGGTGGATGGGTACTTCTTCTATTGCCCCTTGGGCAAGAAGCATAGTGACCTCTTGATCTAACAGGTTGATGAGAGAGGTCTGAGAATTGAACTGTCTTACCATTGTGGGAGGGGGCATGCACAGAAAGTGCAGCTTGTACCCCTCTCTTATAATGGAGAGTGTCCAATGCTCTGCTGTTATCTGCTCCCACCTGGGGGCAAAGTGACATAACCTTCCTGGAATGGTGGAAGGCTCTGGTCCATTGAGGGCCAGGAAGGCTACGTTCTCTAGATGAAAGTCAAAGGCCTTGTGGAGGCTGAGACGGTTGAGGCTTAGCAGTCTTTGCTTTCCTTTGTTTAGATGGTTGCTGACTTTTCCGGGCAGGCTGACCTGCAGAACGTCCCTGCTGGGAATAAGAGGGATAAAACCTTTTCTTTTTTGAAAAGAAATAAATCTTTCAAGCCGCCTTTCTCGCAGGATCAGCTGTGCCTTTGAATAGCCTATCCAAAGTGGAGTTGTCAGCATCTAATTCATTGGCTTTTTCTTGCCAATTTTTGCCAAATAGATTCTCACCTGTACAAGGGATATTGCCTAGTTTGTCCTGCACCCAGAGCTCCAAATCAGATGCCTGGAGCCAGGCAATTCTACATGCACCTATGGCAATGGCAGAGGTTCTACTTATGCACTCAAAACAGTCAAAAGCTGCACAATTGACAAATTTAGACACATCCTGGACATGTTTGACCAGTGTGAGAAAATCCTGCCTTCTATCCTCAGGAAGAAGAGGGCTCAAAACCTCTAAATCACCTGTGACTTCTTTAAGGAACATTCCCATATATAAAATATAGGAACTGATCCTGGCAGAAAGCATGGAAGCCTGGAAAGTACGACGTCCAAAGGCATCCAAAGTTTTACACTCATGTCATGGAGGATTAGAGGCATGCCTCTTTGCACTCCTGATCCTTCTCATAGCTGATTCCACTACAATAGAGTGGTGAGGAAGCTGAGTTTTCTGGAATCCAGGACAAGGAGGGACTCGATACATAGTATCCAGTCTGTGAGAGTGAGGAGAGGTGGTGAGGGGTGTTTCCCACATTCTCAACATGAGACCATGTAAAATCTCATGGATAGACAGGGTAGCTGCCTCTTAGGAGCTCTGGGATATTGTAAAATCTCCAACTCCTTAGCTCTGGGCTCTGTCTCAGGAGTCAAAGTAATGGACAACCCATGAGCCACCTCCCTGATGAAGTCTTGAAAGGAGATATCTTCTGGAGGAGACATCCTACGTTTAGAAGAGGAAGGCTCCTCCGGGAGAAGTATCCCGGTACCAGCAGAGCTATCAGAATCATCGGAGTCCTCCAAAGATTCGAAGTATCATCTGTCCGGATGCTCTTGAAGAGCCCAATACCCTTACCGACCGAAGTCGGTACCGGGGGTAATCGGTATCGGTGTATCGGCACCAGAAGGCATCGCATGACTGGGTGCCAGCAAAGCCGATACCGATGTCGATGCTATCGGTACTAACACCGGTACTGGCATCAGTGCTGGTACCGGTTGAATCGTCTGACGCGGTTCCGAGGGCGTCGATGCTGCAAGGAGAGCTGCTAGACTGCGTTCAATAGCCAGGAACCTCTGGTCTATGGAACCATGGTAGTGGAATCAGCCATGAGACGGATAAAGAGTGCAAAAAGGCATGCATCTAATCCTCCAGGATGTGAGCGTAGGACTCGACGCCTTTGGACGTCGATCCTTCCAGGCTTCCATGCTTTCTGCTAGGATCAGTTCCTGTATCTTGTATATGGGAATGTTCCTTAAAGAGGTCACAGGAGATTTAGAGCTTATGAGCCCTCTCCTTCCTGATGATAAAAGGCAAGATTATCTCGCTCTTGGAAACATCCTGAGCATGTTTTGACAAGTTTGGGAATCGTGCAGCCTTTGCTGCTTTGAATGCATAAGCAGAACCTCTGCCACTGCCATAGGTGCACATAGAATTGCCTGGTTCCAGGCATCTGACTTGGAAATTTGGGTACAGGACAAACTAGTGAATATACCTTGCACAGGAGAGAATCTCTTTGGCAAGAACTGGCAGGAAAAAGCTAATGAGATAGATGCTGACAATATCACTTTGGATAGATTGTCTAAATGTACAGCTGATCCTGCAAGAAAAAGATCCTCTAAGAAACCATTCTTCAGCAAGAAGAAAAAGTTGTATCCCTCCTGTACCCAGCAGGGACATCGTTTAGGTCAGTCTGCCCAAAAGGGACAGCAGCAACAACCTAGGCAAAGAAAGACAAAAGCAGCTAAGCCTCAACCGGCTCAGCAGACTCAGACTCCACAGGGGCTTTGACTCCTATCTAGAGAACTTTGTCTTCCTGGCCCTGAACAGCCCAGAACCCTCCACTATCCCAGGAAGGGGTCAGATAACAGGAGAAAATTGGACTCTGTCTATTGTAAGAGAGGGGTACAAACTTCATTTCCTCAGCATGCCCCCTCCTACAATGGTAAGACAGTTCAATTCTCAGACCTCTCTCAACGACCGGTTAGGTCAAGAGATCATTGTGCTCCTTGTTCAAGGGGCAATAGAAGAGGTACCCATTCCCCAATGGGGTACAGTGTTTTACTCCCCCTATTTCCTTATTCCAAAGAAAACAGGAGGACACAGACCCATTTTAGACCTCAAAGAATTGAACAAATTTCTATTCAAAGAGAAGTTCAAAATGATTTCTCTAGGAACTCTGCTGCCATACCTGCAGAGTCAGGATTGGCTTTGTTCTCTAGATCAAGGATGCGTACACTCATGTTCTCATCCATCCAACTCACCAAAAGTTCCTTCGCTTTCTGTTTCAAGGGAAGCACTACCAATACAGGGTTCTTCCTTTTGGCCTAGCCTCTGCACCAAGGGTGTTCACAAAATGCATGGCTGTGGTGGCAGCATTTCTCCGCACCCTGGGAATATTCGTCTTCCCTTACTTAAACGACTGGCTCATTCGAGCCCCTTCAGAGCCAGAGGCCAGGGTTGTTCTCTCTCGCACAATGCGCATCCTTCAGTATTTGGGACTTGTCATAAACTTCCCAAAATAAAAACCTTTCTCCCACTCAATCTCTAGAGTTTATAGGAGCTCTGCTGGATACCAGACAGACAAGGGCCTTTCTTCCACAGCCCCGCTGCCTTCGCACTGTGCAGTTAGCTTCCCAAGCAGTGCTAAAACCTCACCTCACTGCTCGGGAAATGTTATAGTTGCTAGGCCACATGGCATCCACCATGCATGTGGTTCCTTATGCTCGCCTCCATATGAGGGCAGCCCAGTGGACTTTATCCACTCAATGGACTCAGGCGTCAGGTTGTCTGTCAGACAAAACAGTAAACTCAGATCGCCTTATTTTGTCCCTCCAATGGTGGAAGTCACCCCAAAACCTTTTGGTGGGGTCTCCTTTTCAGCAACCCCCACCCCAAGCCACTCTAACAGATGCTTCACAGGTGGGTTGGGGAGCCCACCTGCAAGGCCTCTCTACCCAGAGTACCTGGACTCCACATGAGGCCTCTCCCCACATCAATCTCCTGGAAATCAGAGCAATCTTCCTTGCTCTTCGAGTATTCCACACTCAGCTCGGCTACAAGACAGTCCTAGTTCAAACGGACAATCAAGTAGCCATGTTCTATGTGAACAAGCAGGGCGGAACAGGCTTTCTGTGACTCTGCAACGAAGCTTTGCGACTATGGGCCCTCGCCAGAGAGCATCAGGATTCATCTCCTTGCGGTGTATCTTCCAGGCATTCAAAACTCTTGGGCAGACAGACTCAGTCGAGTTCTGCTTCCACACGAATGGTCTCTCCATGCAGACCAGGTGGCTAAAATGTTTAAAATTTGGTGAACCCCGGACACAGACCTCTTTGCAAGTCCGCTGAATGCCAAACTTCCCCGGTTCTGTTCCAGAATTCCGGCTCAGGGTTGTCAGGCCAGGGATGCTTTCCTCCTCCATTGGGGTCAAGACTTCCTGTATGCCTTATTCCCCTAATTCCCAAAACCCTGTTCAAGCTTCAGAGAGAGAGAGGTCATATGATTCTCATAGCTCCACGTTGGCCACGACAAATGTGGTACCCTCTGCTCCTACATCTCTCTCAAGCTCTGCCTCTGGAGTTAGGAGATCTGGAGCAGATCCTTTCTCAAGAGGACGGGATGTTGTGGCATCCCAATCTCCAGTCTCTGCATCTCAGGGCCTGGTTGCTGAAAGCTTAGAACTTCACGGTCTTAACCTTTCCCAGCAGGTAAAGGATATCCTTTATGCTTCCAGGAAGCCTTCCACAAGACGCTCTTATGCATTTAAGTGGAAAAGGTTTACCATATGGTGCTCACAGAAGGGTCTTAACACTCTTGTGATACTCCAGTAATGATTCCAGGAGGTATCTCCTTCATTTATCAAATGCAGGGCTTAAGACAAATTCAGTGAGAGTTCATTTGAGTGCTATTGCAGCTTCTTTCAAGCCTCTAAATGGACAACTTATTTCCTCTCATCCTCTCATAGCGAGATTTATGAGAGGCCTTCTCTTAACTAAGCCTCCCATTAAGCCACCACCGGTGGCATAGGACTTAAATCTGGTTCTTGGGCAGCTCATGAAACCACCCTTTCAACCATTAGCCACTACCTCTTTGAAATTCCTTTCCTGGAAGGTCATCTTTCTCACTGCAAATCACATCAGTGCGTCGCATCAGTGAATTGCAAGCGTTGGTGGCTGATCCTTCTTATACAAGGTTCCATCATAATAAGGTAGTCCTTAGGACTCATCCACACTTTATGCCAAAGGCAGTGTTCACCTTTTCATTTAAGCCAAGCGTTTTACCTTCCTGTATTCTTTCCAAGGCCTCACGCCTCAAATGCAGAAAGGAATCTTCATATCTTGGACTGTAAAAGAGCTTTGGCCTTTTACTTGCAAAGGACACAGCAACATAGGAAGTCCTCTCAACTCTTTGTTGCTTTTGATCCTAGTCATTTGGGACTTCCAGTCTCCTAAAGAACACCGTCCAGCTGGATTGCACAGGGTATATCTTTTGCCTATGAGAGTAAAAACCTTCCTCTTGAAGGCCATGTCACAGCTCACAATGTGAGAGCCATGGCTGCCTCTATGGCTCATCATCTTCACTCTGTGTCTATCGACGACATCTGTCGAGCAGCTACTTGGGCTTCGGTTCATACCTTCACAGCCCATTACTGCTTAGATAAGGACTCCCGCCGGATGCCTTGTTTGGTCAGGCTGTTCTTCAACACCTGTTCCATACTTAATCAACTCCTACCCACCATCCCTGGTAGGATGCCAGAGATCCATGGGGGGGAAGTGGAGCCCTTTCACAAGGGCACACAACTTCTGGGGCCTTCTCCCTGGCATCTGCAGCTAGGGAGTCCCCATATGTAAAGACTACATTCCTGCTTGTTCCTGGAGATAGCATAGTTACTCACCTGTAACAGGTGATCTCCGGGAACAGCAGGAATTTAGTCTTCACAACCCACCTACCTCCCTTAGGAGTTGTATCTCTCTCTCCCTCTCTCTTTTGTCTCAGCTTTAAACTCAACTGGAGAGGGACAGTTGGGAAAAGCGGGAAAGCAGCACGCAGGCACAGTGGGATGTTCCCTAAAGCTTTCCTATTGGACGCTGGGGAGCCTTCCCACACAGGCTCCGTCGGTACCGACGATACCATATGTGAAGACTAAATTCCTGCTGTTCCTAGAGATCGCCTGTTACAGGTGAGTAACTATGCCTTATTTACATATCAACCGGGCAACAAATTGCAAAAGAAGTCAACGTACTTTCAGCTCCAGTGGTGAATTTGATTTTATTTATAATTTTATATTTATTATAGTTTTATAATAAACATCCAGGTATTACACTTGAATGAAAACAGAAAAAGCATGATACCAATTACACCATATACAATCAACCCCCTCCCCCCCCAAAAAAAGATGCATTTCACTAGAGAACACACCAGAGAAAAATCAACATGCATATTAGACCACAATAAAAGCAAAAAGGAAAGAGACAAAGAAAAAGCAAATGGGAATCCCAAATATGGAAACAAATCAAATTGCAACTACGAGCTCTCCCCTAGCTTCCAAGGTAGCTGTTTTGGCTCAATATAAGAAAAAAAAGTTCTTCCCTTTATACAAAACATGAGATCTAGAAGGAAACTTAAGCAAAAAAGACCCCCCCCCCCCCCCCATGGAAAGAACCTGGGTTTTATTTATTTATTTATTTATCTAGCTGCATTTATATCCCGCTTTTCACCAGGTCAAAGCGGTTGGGGGATACATTTAACACAAGGGGATATGAGACACATACATTAATACTTACAGGGAACATGGGCAATGGAGGGTTAAGTGGCTTGCCCAAGACCACAAGGAGCACCTGTGGGACTAGAAACCCCAGTCCTTCCGGCCCAAGGTTGCTGTCCTCTAATGGGATTTGAACCACCGACCTTCCAGCCTGTGGTACCTTGCCCCAACCACTAGGCCACTCCTCCCTGGTTTTGTATCCCAGGAACTCTTTCCTCGTTTAGGTATCATGAGCTAAAACTGGGAAGATGCGTACAAATGAGCCCAGAAACTGCACACTGAAATTCTTGACGTAAACCCCAAGTAGTAACAATTTATCCGATTCCAGAACAAGAGTAATGAGCAGGGTGGATCGACCCGCGACCATCTCCAAAGAACTATCAAGAAACCCAGTAAAATCCCCAATAGCATTGGAGGTGCCACCCCAGCTGACGGAGAGGTAGAGTCAAGAAAGAGATACAGACTCTTACTCAGAGGGGGAAAATACTCCCGAGAAAGCTGTAATACTTCCCCAAAGTGCTTTCCCACCATCTCCAGGGGCAAAGACAGAGGAGAGTGGGGAAAACTCATTCACAAATTAAACTTCATAGCTTGATTCTCCAAGTACTCAAGCTTCCTGGAGAACACAGTCCCATCTTTAATCCTGGCATCCTGCACTCCCCAAAGCTGTTTCAGTTCCTCAAACAACCGAGTTATCTTCCCCAACTGTTCCTCCTGGACTCTGGAATCCACTTGCAATTGAGATTTAAAAGTCATTAATTCTTTACTCACAGTTCCCCCCACCAATAATAGGGAGTTATTCATAGTTGCAACTGCACCCTACAGCATCTCCAATGTTATTTGTACCGGTTTCTCCAGTCTCCCGGAGCCACATGTCTCCCTGCTGCTGTAGCCAGCGTCTGCTCAGAGGCTCCCACTGCTCCACCACTATCCGCAACCACCAAAGAGGAACTTGAATTGGTGAGCCCTCTTCACCTCCCGAAACCGGCATGCTCTCAGTCCCAAAGACTAAATTTTACTCAAATACACTCCAAATATATCAAAAATAGTAGATAATGTAATTCAAGTTGCTCACACAGGTATTGCTTATAGTGAAGTACAACCACAATATGTCCCACAAGGTCTCAGACTTAAGGGTGCCGTGGCCATGACTGACCAATAGCAACTCTCAATTTGCATCAATGACCTTCTTATGTGTTTTACAAATAACAAGGTGCACAGTCACAATTATTCATCCTGCTAAAAGTGAGTACTTGAGTTAAAACTATTCACGAAAAAGATGTTCTTATCTTATTCGCTGTATCAAAACCAATGTGGCCAAAAGAATCTTCTCAATTATTAGAGTCACCCGTTCATCAGGGGCTATTAGTTGAAAGCCAACGCCGTCAACAGGCACTGCCTACGCGTTTCACTACGCGGTTCATCAGGGGCTATTAGTTGAAAGCCAAACGTTCATATCAACAGCGGGTCTCCTACCTATCAACAAAATGAAAAGACAAAGAATAACTCCATTACTTCTTACATCATCCACTACACTATACTCTACTCACTAAAATATTAATATAACGACGCATCCCAAACTTACAGAAAGCTGCCCACGTTCACCTCCAAAACCAAGACCGCTACTCGCAATTTCATTAACCAAAGGCCGGTGGAGACACATCACAGACAAAACCACTTCAGGGTTGCAACGGGCGAGTGGGGGGGGGGGGGGAGGAGGGGTCCAGGACTTGGGGGGAAAGCCACACCCCCAAAAAAGCTCAGTTCCACCAGACCAACCCCTGGCAGAGCCGCTGAAGATGTTGCTCCTATGCTCCGTGGCGCAAACCCACATTCTCTAGGCAAAGCAGGTCTTCCCAGCATTGCTGAGGCTAGACATGCCTGTTTGCACTTCCTCCGACCCATCTCCACCAGCCCAGTCAGCACTGCTCACCAAACAGGAACGAGGTCTCCTAGAGGTAAGGCCACACACAAACACAGCCACCATCTTGCCTCTTCCCTCAATTTGATTTTAACAGCAGAAGATCTCCAAAGAAGAGGAGGGGGATAGTAGAGCTTAGTATTAGGTATAAATGGGCATACTGCATGGGCTGTACAGTCTTTAGCCGCTGTTTCTGTGTCTCAGTGTGTGAACCTCGGTCTTGTTGGTCTTTTGAGCAAGATCTTAACTTCATATTGGGGGTTAATCTGAGACACGAATAGCGGGAATGGACATCCCAACGGGACGTCCATCCCCGCTATTTGTGCCAGCGGCAGCCCCCGACTAACTTCCCCACCAGTTGTGTGGGGAAGTTAGTCGGGGGTGGGGAGTGGGCAGGCAGTGATCAGTCGCCGGCCCTGGACATACAGGGCTGATTCTAATGTCAGCCCTACACGTCCAGGGCCAGCAAAATGGCCGGGGAAGTTATTCCACCTCTGAGGTGGAATAATTTCCCTAGACGTTGTTTCTTTTAAAAGTCGGGGCGCGGAAGGGGCTGGGGGGGGGGGGGGGCCCCAGGGTTTCTTCCCCGCAGTCCGACCCTGGCCTTAAGAGGCTGGATTGGGGGTCGGGCTATGGGGAAAAAACCCTTAATTGCTGGCAGCCGGCATCGCAGCATTTATTTAAATGGAGCCGCAGTGCCATGGCAACAGGACGCCATGGCACCGCAATTCCATTTAAATGCCTTACTAAGCTATCCTGCACGTACAGGCCTGATCGCGATTCTGATCCTGTAGGGCTAGACGTGTCCTGCGGAATCAGAATCGCGATCCCCTTTGTACTTCCGGCTCAGACCAGACATACAAAGGGGAAAGACGTGCAGGACAGAATCAGGCCCATTGTGTTTATACTTTCATAAACGACACACTTTGTTTATGGATAAGAACAGCGGCAGTGGATCTGTATATATCAAAGGCGGCAACTTTATTAAAAAATGTGAATAAATTACAAAATTATAGTAAAACTGAACATACATAACCCAGGATAATCCATATAAAAGACCAGACATGGCCATTTTTTATAAAGTTTATTATTTTACTTTGTATTTATTTTCTTATTCTTGGAAGACCTGTTTTGTTTGTTGCTCACTATGTTACAGGATAGAGTCTGGCTTTATCCAGAGCTGGCTAGAAAAATGTAGGATGACAAACAACTCTTGGCATGCACCAGGAAATACATGGTTTGTGAGCAGCCCTTTTTTACTTGAGATATTTAACAAGTTTTATATACCGCTTTATCATTTCAATCAAAGCGGTTTACATTGTAACTTAAACTTAGTAATGTACATTAAACAGGGATATTGATAACTTGAATTTTTCTGAGGCAATGGAGGGTTAAGTGACTTGCCCAAGGCCACAAGGAGTGCTAGTGGGAATTGAACCCTGATCTCTGGGTTCAATATACTTGTAAATGCCTTGGGAAATAATTGTGTGTTAATTATGGGGCATGTTTACTAAAGTTCACTGAGATTCAACATTTTAGCACACATTAAGTACAGGTGTGTCCTCGTGTAGTTACCGTGGGGAGAAGAACCTCACCACACTAAACCTACAACTACTTTTAAAAGGGTGCACTTAACACCATCCACTGAGGTGGCAGCTGCACTAACTACAACCTTTTATGATTAGTGTGCACTTAAAAAAACTTGCACTAACTGCGATGTGATGTCAGTGCCCACTCTCCACTCTAAACCTGCCCCATCACACGCTACGCAGTTAGCGCAAGATTTGTAACATTTTTAGTGTGCGCTAACCATTTATCATGTCTGTGGCTTTAGTAAATACGCTCCTCTGTTTTTATGCTCCTAATCATTACATTGTTTTCTTGATGTGAAAAGTTATCTGGCCCTATTAACCCTACTCCTATCCCAGGGTTGAATGATAAAACAAAGGTTTATTAGGGAGTATCGGTGCTATTTTTATGCCTTTTCTACTGTTATGATTTTTCTTTGGTTATGTCTCTCAATTATGATTGTTCCCCCTCCTCAGGTTTGTGGTCTAATTGGTGGCTCAATCAGGATCTTTTTTTATTCTTTTGATTTATTTTACGTTGGCATTGTTTATGGAAATTTGAGCCATGTTACTGTAAGAAGTATATTGCTTAATATAATAAAAGTCATTGATACATGTACCATTGGGTGCTGTCGGTACCAAACCGCAATTCTCAATTGTCCAAAACTGAATTTTTTTTTTGTTGGGTCAGCCGGCACGAGCAGGAGAGATGACAACTCTCCCCTCAGCATCAGCTGAGCCCTTTTTATTCGATGAGTATATAACCCAAAATCACTTAAACAATAGTGTATCCAACACTTATCTTATGAACAGGCGATATTCATAGAAACATAGAAATATGACGACAGAAAAAGACCACATGGCTAACTAGTCCTTCCTTAACGACTACAACAGTCCCCTTTTTACCTTTAGAGATCCTCTGTGTTTATCCCATGCTTTTTTGAATTCAGTTACTGTCCTCATCTCTACCGCCTCCACTGGGAGACTATTCCACGGATCCACTACTCTTTCCATAAAGAAATATTTCCATAAATAAATCGTCCTCCATAAGTGAGCATCGGGTTTGAAGTTGCACGACATGCATGTTTCGGGCCCCCAAGAGCCCTGTGTCAAGTGTTCCCATTCAACAGTCGACTGGGAATTATTACAGCATCTCCAGAGTTCTACAACGGGCAGGAAACTAATTCAACAGCATCAGCATAGAAAGAACAAAGAAAAGGTACGCTAGCTTAATTTTTCGCACCCTACTACTGTTATTGATAGCTGCACTCCTACTGAGACAGCTAGATGGATTATAACACTCAAATCCCCATAATTCACAAATACAAGCATCTATGGGATTTCATTCAAACACTCCAAATACACCTGCAACAACACAAAAGAACCTGTGCTTTAGTTAGGATTTGCCATCCCAGCAACACAAACCATGCACTTTATAACCAACAGAATGCAGAGCCACCAATGAGATGCACACTCATTAATGCACGCTCTGCCTGAATTTTTTGGACAGATTTTCTATACCGCCCCTCCCACAGATCAGGGGCGGTTTACATGGAACAAGTCACATAGAACAGAATTGAACTATAAACATTGTAACTCAAAATATAACTATGTACATTGACACACGTTAACTATATACATTGTGATTCAAGTTATAACATTGATGAAGTTACACCAGGACTGTTTACCTATACTACTGTTGGATGTGTATCACTACTAAGACAAGGGGATGCCTGTTGCAGATGTAGAGATTGTGTCAGTTGCAATTTGTGCTTTTTTGGAAGTCTTTTTTGGGGAAACTGCTATGACCTAGATTGGCCACTGTTGGAAACAGAATACTGGGCTTGATGGACCTTGGTCTGACCCAGTATGGCATCTCTTATGTTCTTATATTCTTAGATTATGTCTAGCGATTATGTCCAAATTCTAGTACATTTCATTCTGGAACATGAGCTAGACATTTTACGCATCACGGAGACATGATTCACTGACACTGACTGTTCTCCTAAATCAGTTTTGCCCTCCCTCTTATACAATACACAATTGTAATAGAGTAACCAAGAGGTGGGGGTGTCTGTAAAATAGCTAGATATAGTCTAGGACTCAACACTATCAACATTGACATTTTGATAGTTTCGAATACATCACTCTCAATGTACCTAATATATAGAGCACTGCATGGCAATGCTTCTTAACTATCCACACTACTGGAAACAGCCTATTTCCTCCCAACATGGGCCATTCACTCATCTTGGTGATCTGAACCTATCATTCGCCCCTACAAAATCAACCAACCTCCTTCCTCGAAGCTATAGAAGCCCTTCATTATACCCAAATTCTTACCAAACCGACTCACAATAAAGGAAACATTCTTGATCTAATATTCCTGCCTGATGGCCTCCTAACAGACCCCAATCAATCTCCCCATATGATACTCACAGTACCCTGGTCGTACCATGCATCCATTCTCTTCTCCATCCTCCGCAACCCCTATCAAACAGCATTACCCAGTACTCCCATCCATGAACCGGAGATTGTGTCAGTTTAATAACGAATACCTCTTCAAAACAGTCATCCTACAGCTAGAATTCAAACTTGAAGGAGGAGACCTAGAAACCAAGATCAAAGGATGGAATGATATCATGACTGCAGCTGCTCTTGCAACGCCAAAAAAAAATCCATCCAAGCATCTCAACGGAGTCCCATGGTACTCAATCTCACTACAGAAGCAGAAGACTGATCTGTGATGCCTTGGGCACAAATGGTGATGCTTCAAAGACCCACTTACTCACACCGCTTATATGGAGAAGCTTAGAATATACTGCAAGGAAACTAAGACACAAGAAAGAATACCACAGCAACACCATCATGTGCGCAATAAATAAGCCAAGAGAACTCTTCTCTATTACAAAATTGCTCTTAAAGGAGCTGAATAAAAAAGGTACCACAAGATAGAATATGCCTATAGGATATGCAAACTACCTCTGCTCTAAACAAAAGCCATCTCCCTCCATAAGTCACCTTCCAAACACTCTGAAATCTTAAGTCAAATATCTAGGCATAATAATAGGCCAGAGGTTACATTTCCAAGCTCATATAAAGAGAGCGACCAATGCCATCTATCGCAAGTTAAGAACACTGAAGAACCTTCACCCCTTACTAACTCTGGGCCTATTCCAGGCTATAATTACTCCCATCCTGGACTACTGCAACATTTTATACCATGGCCTTCCCAAACAAAGCCTACACCCTCTAAAAATGGACCAGAACACTGCAGCAAGAATAATTCACAGAGCTCCTCGACATGCCTACATCACCCCCATATTAAAGGTAACCCCACTGGCTTCCTATACGTGCAAGAATAAGATATAAGGCACTCATCCACAAGTAATCAGCTACCTGCCTTCAGCTCCTGCTATCAAGACCCAAGAATAAAAGGCTTTGAAGACACAGCTTGCTTAACTGCCTATCCATTCCAACTCAAAAGTCCAAGAGCAAAACAGTCTACATGCAACTGTGCATTTTCTCTCTTTGCTCCCAAAATATGGAACTCTTTACCGCCAGATCTAAGAGGATGCTCGTACCAGATGGATTTTCAAAGGAGACATCTCTCTTCCAAGAGCACTTCAACACTGCTATAGCACCAAAGTCCCAAACTACTAAGCCCTAGAACAACCAATCACCTAAACTCACTGTCAGCTTACTCTACACTTAAACAATGTATAAAAGTTGATTATGTACATTGCCTATTGAAAATGTAATCAATCACAATTACTGTTAATTTATTTACTATGTTCTGTTTCACTGTACAGAGTGCATCTTGATTCCCCATTAAGTTTTTGGTTATATGTAAACCGCTTTGAATAGTAGGAAGGTGGTATATAAATAAGTTAAAATAAATAAATGTATACACACACAGTACATAGCACCAGTATCAGCAGTTCCTGATAGTACTAATATGAAGGTGGACCAAGAATAATCAAAATGTAGCTTTGAGAAAGATAGCGAGGTTACATACCTGTAACGGGGGTTCTCCGTGGACAGCAGGATAAGTCAGCCACACTTGGTGACGTTCTCCGGGCGGCGCCAAGGTCGGAAGTGCTCTCCAGAGCTCAGGTTTCTGAGCGTGCTCAGATAGCCCACCTCCCGGGTCCGCCCCTAGCCTGGCCAGTTGTGTTCCTAGCTAGATTTCCCGGCTAGGGAGCGGCTCTTCAGGCGGACCTCCTCCAGGGGAGGCGGGTGGGATTGTGTGGCTGACTTATCCTGCTGTCCACGGAGAACCCCCGTTACAGGTAAGTAACCTTGCTTTCTCCATGGACTGCAGGATTGCGTCAGCCACACCTGGTGCCTCCCTAGCTGCGCGGAGGCGAGCTGAGGTGGAGGAGGGAGGCGTGAACAGAAGGCTACCGAGGCATGAGTTAGGGAATGCATTTACTGAGGAACAGTGCAACAAGCAACAAAACGGTGCAACTAACAACATAAGGTGCAGTAAGGAACAAGGTGCAACCTTACAAGGTGCAGTGAGATGCAACATAAGAACAAGGTGCAACAGTGGAGTGACTGCTGAGAGCAGAGCAGCTATGTCCCGGGGTATGGAGTACCGATTCAGGTTCATTTATGTCCTTTCTGTCGGCACCAGCTGTGGCGGCATAGCAAGGGGTGTCTCCAAAGCAGTGGCGAGGACGGCATTGCCAAGCGCGCAGTCCTCCTGAGACCTGAGGTCGAGGCAGTAGTGTTTCTGAAACGTGTGTGGAGGACCATGTGGCTGCTTTGCAGATGTTGGTCAAGGGGACCGACCGCAGGTTGGCTATGGAGGTGGCCAACGCTCTCAGCCGGTGAGGCCACACTCTTGGCTGTGACCGAGTTCTGGTCGGGTCGAGGCAGTAGGAGACGCAGGAGGCAACCCAGTGGGAAAGAGTCCATTTCGTGACAGGCCTTCCAGGCCTGTAGGGGTCAAAGGAGATAAACAGCTGTTCGCCCTTCCGGGCAGGTAGAGTCCTGGCAAGGTAGATCCGGAGGGCACGGAGACAGTCCAAGGTGTGCAGGCGGCGCTCCTCATCTGAATGGTGTGGCTCCGGAACAAAGGAGGGTAACTCGATGGACTGATTGACATGAAACGCAGATGGCACCTTGGGTACGAATCTGGGGTTGGTCCATAGGGAAGCCCGATCATGATGGAGCTGCGTGTATAGCGGGTGAGCAACCAGCGCTTGCAGCTCGCTGATCCTCCTGGCGGATGTGATGGCTACCAAGAATAGCGTTTTCCAGGAGATGTACTTCATGTCTGTGGTCTGGAACGGTTCGAAGGGGGCCTGGGTTAGGCGATGGAGGACCACGCTGAGGTCCCATGGTGGCATTGGGGCCCTGATCGGAGGCTTCAGGTTTGTCAATCCTTTCATGAAGCGCACCGTCAGGGGCAGCGTTGCAATGGAGTTTGCCCCGTCGGCTGGGGCGTGGAAAGCTGCAATGGCAGAGAGGTGCACTCGGATGGATTGTGTCTGAAGACTGAGGTTGGAGAGGGAACTTAGGTACTGTAAGACGCTGGTGGCTGGGCACGAGGTTGGATCTAGTGCACCAGATGCTGAACCTTTTCCATTTGAGGCCATAGGACTTTCTGGTGGACGGTCTCCTGGCCGCGAGGACCACGTCCTGTACCTCCAGAGGCAGACGGAGGGTGGAAAGGTTCATCCAGTCAACCTCCAGGCAGAGAGCGTGAGGGTTTTGAGGTTGGGGTGTCTCGTGTAGCCCGCGTTCTGTGTTAGAAGGTCTGGCCTGAGCGGCAGGCGCACTGGGCCCTAGTGCACCAGGCATCTCAGGAGCGCGAACCACATCTGCTCAGTGAGGGACCACGAGGATGGCGTGTGCTTTGTCCTGGATAATGCGCTGTAGTGTCGCAGGAATGAGGGGGGGGGGGTCGGGGAAGGCGTACCCAGAGACCACTCCCCCCAGCACACGTCGAATGCATTCCACGATAATCTCCTGTCCGACGGGTGCCTCGAGCAGAACAGGGGGCACTTGGCATTCTGCTCGGTGGCAAAAAGGTTGATGTCCGGAGCTCCCCACCGTTGCAAGAGGGTGTTGGTTACCTCTGGGAGGAGAGTCCATTTGTGGGGCTGCAACTGTCTGCTCAGTTTGTCTGCCGGGATGTTCATGTCCCCAGGAAGATAAGAGGCGCACAGCCAGCACTTGTTCTTCAAGGCCAGTGTCCATATCACCAACGCCTCCTTGCAGAGGGAGCATGACCGGGTGCCCCCTTGTTTGTTGATATAAAACATGGCCACTTGGTTGTCGGTCTGGATGAGGACAGACATGCCCTGGAGGTGTGGTAGAAACGCCTTGAGGGCGTATTTGATGGCCCTCAGCTCCAGGAGGTTGATGTGCAACTGTCGTTCTCTTGGAGACCAGGCCGCTTGTGTGCTGAACTGAAGGAAGTTCGCCCCCCAAATGGTGCAGGATGCGTCCGTGGTGAGGATCGCCTGGTGTTGAGGCTGATGGATATCCTTGTCTACTGAGAGATTCTTTTGCACTGTCCACCAGCGGAGCTGTGCCTGGACTTGGGAAGTCATCGGGATGCGGGCGGACAGTGACTGCGAGTGTTGGTTCCAGTGGGTCCGTAGATGCCACTGGAGTATGTGCATCCTCATTCTCGCCACTGGGATGAGGGGGGTCGTGACTGCCATGTGTCCCAGGAGGCACAGTACAGACCGAGCCGAGGTGTTCGCTGACATCATTAAGCTGGACGCCAGCGAGGTGATGGCCAACAGCCTGCGATGTGGGAGGTAGGCTTTCGAAGACTGTGTGTCGATGACAGCTTCAATGAACTCCAGTTGCTGGGAAGGCAGAAGCTGTGATTTGCTGTAATTGATGACAAACCCCAGGGTGGAAATCAGGGCAGTGGTTGTGTGCAGGGCCACTTGCAGTTCCTGAGCAGAGGGAGCTGTGAGGAGCTAGTCGTCCAGGTAGGGAAAGACAGCGATGTTCTGCTTGCGGAGGTGAGCTGCTGCAACGGCCACACACTTTGTGAAGATGCGTGGGGCCGGTGATAGCCCGAAGGGAAGGACTCTGTACTGGAAGTGACGTCCCAGTACATGGAATCTGAGGTACTTCCTGTGCGCTTTGTGGATGCGGATGTGTGTATAAGCTTCCTGCAGATCCAGGGATGCCAGCCAGTCGCCGGTCTGAATCAGAGGGAGGATAGAACTGAGGGAGTACATCCTGAATTTCTTTCTGGTGACAACTCTGTTCAAATTGCACAGGTCCAAGATGGGGCGTACTCCGCCCGATCTCCTTGGGATGAGGAAGTATCTGGAGTAAAATCTGGTATTGATCTCAGATGGTGGAACCTCTTCTATTGCGTGGGACGACAGCAGGTTTATCAGCTCTGCTACCATGGCACGCTGCAGGTGAGGGGGGTCTCGCTGAAAGGTTTATTGCGATGGCAGGGTGGTGCAGAAAAACTAATGCGGTATCCTTTCCGGATGATCTGCAGGACCCAGGAGTCCGAGGTGATCCTTTCCCATTCTGGCAGAAAAAAATGAGATCTCTGAAACAATCCCCAGTGAATCACTCGTTTTTTTTCTTTTGTCGGATCACACCGAGGGAGGATAAGAATGGCATCTTAACCCCACCAGACAGATGAAATCCATTTTATTCATTTAAAAGTTCTTTGATCAAGCAATTTAAGTATTTGAAAAGCACCAACTTATCTCAAATGGTGTAAAAGAGAAACCAAACTCAGTCCGTGTAACAAACATCCAAATCCAAAAGCACCCTGAAGCACGACGTGCACGTTTCGGGACCCCAGTCCCTGTATCAAGTGCTCAGATGAAAAGCATTTGTCTTCTTCCAACAACAGTTAAGTGAATGGCGTTCCTCCACTTTCAACTGCCGGCTGTTCGCCGGCATCCAATCACTGAAATGGACCAGTTAACTTACAATTGGCCAGCAAGAAACAGTCCATCAGCGAGGATAACCACTCACAAGTAAGGGGCAGTCCAATCTCAAATTCCCTCACCGGTTGAATGAAGTTTCTCCACGATGTGATGACCAATCCATTAAGGAAAACTATTTCCCACCTGACAAAGAACCGTCAATCATAAAGGGGATATCCCACTGCAAATGGGAAACCCCTTACCCGATTGGCTCCCCTTACAATAAGCTTAACTACTCAATTTCACGGTTTAAACCCACTGGATGTACTGTCCCCAGGTCATAGATCCACCTTTGCTCACACCACTGTAGGCGAGCCGCCCGATCACCCCCTCTAGGATCATTAGGAATATGATCAATAACCGTCCAACATAGATCCTCAAGGGTGTTGAAAGAACTGAAATACGAGATTGCAGACCTGCTATTAGTAATCTGTGAACTAATACCTGAAGATTGGAGGATCGCCAATGTAACACCAATTTTTAAAAAGGGTTCCAGGGGTGATCCGGGAAACTACAAACCGGTGAGCCTGACATCAGTACCGGGAAAAATGGTAGAAACCATCATAAAGAATAAAATTACTCAGCATGTAGATAGTCATGACCTAATGGGAGACAGCCAACATGGCTTTAGACAAGGAAGATCTTGTCTTACTAATCTGTTATGTTTTTTTGAAGGAGTGAATAATCAGGTGGACAAAGGTGAGTCGGTTGATATTGTGTATCTGGACTTTCAGAAAGCCTTTGACAAGGTCCCTCATCAGAGACTTTTGGCAAAACTAAAGAGTCATGGGATAGGAGGCAGTGTATTATTGTGGATCAGGAACTGGTTAAAAGATAGAAAGCAGAGGATAGGGCTAAATGGCCAATTTTCCCAATGGAGAAAGGTGAATAGTGGTGTACCCCAGGGATCTGTGCTGGGTCCGCTGCTTTTTGACATATTCATAAATGACCTGGAAAGTGGAATAACGAGTGAGGTTATCAAATTTGCAGATGACACAAAACTATTTAAAGTTGTTAAAACCCAAGAGGATTGTGGAAAATTGCAAGAAGATCTTGATAAATTGGAAGACTGGGCATCAAAATGGCAGATGAAATTTAATGTGGACAAGTGCAAGGTTATGCACCTAGGGAAGAACAACCCAAACTATGGTTACACGATCCAAGGTTCCACATTAGGAACCACCACCCAGGAAAAAGATTTAGGCGTTATTGTGGATACCATGTTAAAACCCTCGGCCCAGTGTGCAGCAGCGGCCAAGAGAGCAAATAGAATGCTAGGTATGATAAGGAAAGGAATGGAAAATAAAACAAAAGATATTATAATGCCTCTATATCGTTCCATGGTGAGACCGCACCTTGAATATTGTGTGCAATTCTGGTCGCCGTATCTTAAAAGGGATATAGCGATTTTAGAAAAGGTTCAGAGAAGAGCCACCAAAATGGTAAAGGGGATGGAAGGATACTCCTATGAAGAAAGGCTAAAAAGGTTGGGGCTCTTTAACCTGGAAAAGAGACGGCTGAGGGGAGATATGATAGAAGTCTATAAATTAATGAACGGAGTGGAACGGGTAAACGTAGATCGATTGTTTACCTTATCAGAATATAGAAAGACTAGGGGACATGCAATGAAGCTACAGGGTAATCTATTTAAAACTAATAAAAGAAAATATTTTTTCACTCAACGTGTAATCAAACTCTGGAATTTGTTACCAGAAGATGTAGTAAAGGCTGTTAGTGTAGCTGGGTTTAAAAAAGGTTTGGACAAGTTCCTGGAGGAAAGGTCCATAAACCATTAAGAAGGGACCCAGGATATCAATGCTTGAACCAATACAAGCATTGTGGAACCTGTGTCCCTTGGGGAAACTGCTAGGTACGTATGACCTAGATTGGCCACTGTTGGAAACAATACTGGGCTTGATGGACCTTGGTCTGACCCAGTATGGCATATCTTATGTTCTTATGAATGACCATACTCCATACAATGTTCCACTATCGGGGTGGAAATAATCATCTGGCGAATCCGGGAGGCATGCTCCCCCAGTCTAACCTTTATGGAACGTGTCGTGCAACCACATAAACCAAGGAACAATTGCACTGGATCAAATAGACAACAAAAGTGGAGGTGCAGGTGGTCAACCATCTCCGATGATAAGAGTGGTCGGTCTTAGGATGTATCCAGAAAATCCCGGAAAGGGTATTGAAACAAAAGCTATAGTTTTCACAAGGGGAATGACCCCTAAACTCACCCGGGATCATGGGTCTATCCAATGGAGTGGTAGATTTCACTAACATATCATGAAGACTTGAAGCTTTAGTAAAAGCAGGTATAAACGGATGGGCCAAACAGGAGTGTACTGAGAGAATCGACCAATGCTTGCGAAGGATCCCCATGACAGCATTGCTCCGAACAATGTAGGGAAAACCCCCCAATATCCGTCTATCAACAGAGGTGTTAGAACCGGAGGGAGCGGGAAGCAGTAGCCAATCATGATGTGTGTATCGGGCCCGTCTATAAGCTTGATCCACAACACGAGGGGGATACCCCCTAGCTGCCAAACGTCCCCTTAAATGATCCCGGGTGAGTTTAGGGGTCATTCCCCTTGTGAAAACTGTAGCTTTTGTTTCAATACCCTTTCCGGGATTTTCTGGATCTATCCTAAGACTGACCACTCTTATCAGCGGAGATGGTTGACCACCTGCACCTCCACTTTTGTTGTCTATTTGATCTAGTGCAATTGTTCCTTGGTTTATGTGGGTTGCACGACACATTCCATCAAGGTTAGACTGGGGGAGCATGCCTCCCGGATTCGCCAGATGATTAATTCCGCCCCGATAGTGGAACATTGTATGGAGCAACGTTCCCTCAAATTTTCTGTAGGCTGTGTGCGCATAAAATATCAGCTGTGCAGCTTTTGAAGAAAGGTTAAATTTTTGTGCGCCACATAACGACACTCGGAGTTATATACTTTAAAATTTGACTACACGTCAGAATACAGTATGTACACCACATTGATTGCACTAGAAAATATTGTAGAACTTGTGAAAACCGTAAATACACAACAACTTTTAAATTTTAAGACGTCTGTGTTGTTTTCTATCAGAATCAGAACCGTAATTTTTGTAAGCTCTGTTATAAAGTATGTGCACTTTCTCGGTGAGGTGTGTGCGCACGCACACGCGCACAGCTTAGAGGGAACAGTGGTATGGAGTATGGTCATTCATTTGAGGATCTATGTTGGACGGTTATTGATCATATTCCTAATGATCCTAGAGGGGGTGATTGGGCGGCTTGCCTACAGTGGTGTGATCAAAGGTGAATCTATGAACTGGGGACAGTACATCCAATGGGTTTAAACCGTGAAATTGAGTGCTTAAGTTTATTGTAAGGGGAGCCAATCGGGTAAGGGGTTTCCCATTGCAGTGGGATATCCCCTTTATGATTGGTGGTTCTTTGTCAGGTGGGAGATAGTTTTCCTTAGTGGATTGGTCATCACATCATGCAGAAACTTCATTCAACCGGTGAGGGGATTTGAGATTGGACTGCCCCTTACTTGTGAGTGGTTATCCTCGCTGCTGGATTGTTTCTTGCTGGCCAATTGTAAGTTAACTGGTCCTTTTCAGTGATTGGATGCCGGCGAACAACCGGCAGTTGAAAGTGGAGGAACGCCATTCACTTAACTGTTGTTGGAAGAAGACAAATGCTTTTCATCTGAGCACGTGATACAGGGACTGGGGTCCCGAAACGTGCACGTCGTGCTTCAGGGTGCTTTTGGATTTGGATGTTTGTTACACGGACTGAGTTCGGTTTCTCTTCTACACCATTTGAGATAAGTTGGTGCTTTTCAAATACTTAAATTGCTTGATCAAAGAACTTTTAAATGAATAAAATGGATTTCATCTGTCTGGTGGGGTTAAGATGCCATTCTTAGCCACCCTCGGTGTGATCTGACAAAAGAACAAAAACGAGTGATTCACTGGGGATTGTTTCAGAGATTTTGGTTGGGACGTTTTGTATTTCTGAATTAGGGGATTATTTTATTAGAAAAAAATGAGAGGCACCTCCCCGATTTGGGAGGGGGCTTGCGTGTGCCCCCCGGTCTGGGGGGGGGGGGGCTGCACATAGTTGTCAAAAGGAGGGGCCACCTTTGGCCGTCTGCGTGTTGTTACCCTTCTTTGGCTTACAGTGCCGTTGGGACTGGCGCTGGTACGAGGGTCCGTGATAGTAGTTGGTCTTGTATCTGGGACCCTGCCACTTTGGGTTTGAAGGATATCTCTTGTTGTAATTGTAGTAAGATTTCCGTTGGTAGCTGTTCTTTTGAGTGCTGTTGCTGCGCTCAAACCCATCCTCTGCCAGGGTTTGCAGGGTAGTGCAGTCCTCTTTCATGTTGTTTACCGTGTCTGCGACTTTCTCCCCGAAGAGCGATTCGCCTGTGCAGGGAGCATCGGCAAGCTTGTCGTTGGAGTTTGTCCCGCAATCCGGACGCTCTCAGCCATGCCCACCTCCTAGCAGATATCGCCGTACCCGCTGTTCTTACGGACATATTGAAAGCATCAAAGGCTGTGCTCGCCAGGTGTTTGTTGCATTCAGTCATGTCCGTGAGTGCGGTGGAGAATAAGGCTTGCGATTCTTTTGGGAAAGAGGAGATGGCATTTTTTATGTTTGCCATACAGGTGTCTTGAAACAGGACATGTTGAAACTGGTGAGCAGCAATCCTTGCACTGAGCATGGCCCCTTGATAGACTTTCTTCCTGATGTCATCGAGGAGCTTATGATCGTGTCCGGGTGGGTTGTTAGCGTGGGTGCGGGAGGGCTTAACTTTCTTCAGAGCTGAGGACACAACTATAGACTGGTGAGGCAGTTGTGTTTTCTCAAACCCTGGTATGGGTTGAATTTGATACTTGGAGTCTAGCCTCCTGGAGATTGCGCGGCCAGATGCAGGGGTCGACCAAAGTCTCAAGTGGCTATCCCGTAGTTTGCGGTGCAGAGGCAATGCAAATGGGGTTTTGGGGACAGTGAGGTACTTCAGGACCTCCGGCTCTGGTTCCTCCAAGGCGATAGGTGAAGTCAGGACCAAGGTGGTGGCTACCTTATTGAGGAATTTCAGATAAGTCAGGTCCTCGGGGGGGGGGGCGAGGCCCTTCAGGCTCAGGAGAATGCCTGTTATCTGAAGCAGTCAGTTTGTTGGCCGCAGAACCCACGAATGCAGCTTCAATATCTTGCTCCTCCACAGTGCTATCTGGGGAGAGAAACTCCGGAGACCGTAGCTGTGCATGTGAGGTCTGGCGGGTTCTAGAATCCGTGTTGCTGGTGGCAGGGCCCGAGTTCAGGATAGCTGTAGGTTGATGAGCTGTAGCAGTAGCTGAAGGGGGTGCTGTTTGCTGTACAAGCTGCGTGAGTAGCTGTAGAATAGCTGAGGAGTTCGCTGGGTCAGAGGCATGGCTGCAGGATCTGTTGCGGTAGGGAGAGATAGAAGAGCTCCTGTGCGATCTGTGGCGTCTGCATACATGACGTCTTGAGCTGTGCCTCCTGCGATGCCCACAGCTGGAGCCGGAAGCACTGCTGCTGCTGGAGTGCTCTCTTTTCTTATGTGTGCCCCGGAGACCGCCGCATCGGGAAGCCTCGCTATCTGCCCGGGTCCGACTCCTTTTTCGCTTGTGTGCACTGTGCCGGGGGGCCCGGAGAACTTTGGCGCCGACTTCCGTGCCGAACGGGCTTCCCGGGGTCGAGGGGTGATGACGCGGAGCCTGGGCAGAGCTAGGATAGTCAACACTGAGGCCGTTTCCCGGGTAGCTAGAATCTCGGCGAATCAGAGGAAGGTGGGAGGAGTGGAGGACTTACCCACAGCGCCATCTTGCAGAGCAGCATGGCCGGGAGCAACCGCATGGCCAGATGAAGAGGGGAGCACAGGCCCCATGGATGTGGAGAGCCTATTAGCGTTCCTGACAGGAGGAGCCGTCGCAGGCATCGCAGAGGCATCCGAAGCTAGGCAGGGGGTGGAGGCCCTGTTGGGCACATCCCGGGCCGTAGCAGCAGCAGTGGCGGCGTTGCTCTTTGAGGCCGGAGGATCAGTTGTGCCAGCGTTACTTTGGGTGGCTTGGTGATCCTTTAGAACATGCCCTCTGGACTTCCAGGCCCTCGGGGACATTCTGGAGCAATGAGGGCAATCTTCCACATTGTGTGCCGGTCCTAAGCAGCGCACACACAACTCGTATAAGTCTGTGTTGCTCATCTTCTTACCGCAGGAGCATTTTTTAAACCCCGGTTTGGGCATCGTGGTGAGTAGGTCTGATGTTCTTGATGAAGAGGGAGAGCAGGGTCCGTCTTGCTGGCAAAGCAAAAGGAAACAAACTGGCCAGGCTAGGGGCGGATCCGGGAGGTGGGCTACCTGAGCTCTGGAGAGCACTTCCGACCTTGGCGCCGCACGGACGTCACCAGGTGTGGCTGACGCAATCTTGCAGTCCATGGAGAACACAATAAGCTCTGTGGGAATGTATTCAAATCCAAACTGTTCCTCAAGAGCCCATGCATTGCTTCCCCATTAAATAAACAGGGAAAGCTAAGCCCCCACTGCTGAGCACATTACAAAGGGCAAAAGAGCAAAGTTCCCAGATGCCTCACTTACTGAGTGTCACCCTGACGAATCATATCACAGATTTGGAGGATGGATTCCCAGTCTGTTTCCAACAAAAGCTGGCTGGTAGCTTTATCTAGAAGGAACAGGGATTGAAAAAAAAAATATTTGTACATTCAGTAGCCATATACCCCCTCCCTCCCTCCCTCCCATTTATCCCCCAGTCTCCTCTTATCCTTTCTCCCCCACCTCCTGGACCCTCTGCCCTCATTCTTTCGTTATCCCCCTCCCCAGCGGCAAGATCAAACATCCCGTTAAGGAATCGCAATTACCCAGCAACCTCTCGAAGGTTCCGCTGCCTCTGCCCATGATGAAATCTGAACCGAGAATCGAACCGGCCCGGCCCAATTCACACTACTACACCAATACAGCGCCTGACCCTTTCCGCTTCCGTTCACAATCAATCCCCGAAAGCCATTCGCCAGGATTAGCAGAGGAGGACCGTGATAGACGCGAGCCTAAACCAATAAGCTTTGTAGGCTACTCCTAGGTTTTATAACTATCAAATGGGGACTTGATGCGAGATGCGGGGCTTGGAAGCGGAAGCCGAGGCGCTGCAGTTATGTGTCTGCTGCTGGGAGCTGCTGGGACGGGGAAAACTTTACTGATGAAGAGACTCCAAAATATCCTTTCAGTGACGCGACGCGAGGGCGGGGACAGGGTGCGTCTCGCGAGGAGGCCTTGGCCCCAGGTGGTGCTCATACCCCCCTCCCCTCCATCACGAGCTGGGCTGTTCTCTCGGTTCATGACCTCTCCGTCCTTGCTGCTGGTTCCCTCTCCCCATAACAAGTCATAACCCGAACCCCCCACCACCAGTCCTATCCTTATTGTGCTTCCCTCCTTTCCCTATTGATAGATGTCACAGCTCCCAGTTCCCTGTCCTCGCTATGCCATAGGCCAGGGAGAGGCAGTGAAGGTAGAAGCACAGGACCTGGGGCCTCTCAGCACAGGGGAGGACACTGTCAGAGAGATGGAGCTGGGACTATGGCCTCTATCAGCAGAGGGACATACAGAGGACTAGAGGCCAGAATCCTGTCCTGTCTTGCAGGGTCTCCTGGCTCTGGACTGAGTAGGACAGTGAGTCAAATCTGTTAATGTAATCCTCACAGCTAGCCTGGTTTGCTGGATGTTTACAATGAAAATGCCCGAGCTAGATCTGCATACACTGGAGACCCGACACGTGCATCTTTCTCACACTTCCTTCTTGTGCTGGGCTCATGAAAACAGTTTGCATATCCAGTGGAGTAAAAGCCCCCTCCCCGCTGACTGCAGTCACACTCTTCTGCTTTTTCTTTAACCTTTCATTGGACAGCTGAGCTCCAGTGATGATGCTGGTGTTCTCGGAGAGGTACCCCCTACACTTTCAACGGTATGATCCCAAGCTGCCCAGTAGAAATCACAAGCAGTCACTGTACTGTATCAATATGTAGTATAATAAGCGACATACTAGTGTAGAGTAGCCTAGTGGTTAGAGTAACCAAGAGATCAGGGTTTGATTCCTATTAGCACTCTTGGCGTTGGGCAAGTCACTTAACCCTCCATTGAAAAAAGGCTTGGTAATCTACTTTTGATGACACTGCCAAGAAACCTCAGGAGCTGCTGGGTTGCCAAGAATCAGCAACAACAGTTAAAGATTAAAATGGCACATCTGTTCTGCTTAGTATAGATTTATCTTCTTGTTAGATGTGCATATAGAAACCTTTCCTCCAATAAACTGTCTCAAACTCTTTTATGCTTAGCTGCACCAGAAACCTTGACCACATCTATTGGTGACCAATTCCCAGGGCCAGCCTAACCATTAAGCAAGACTAGGCTATTGCTAGGGTGGCACCTTCTAGAGGGCAACGGAAAGTTGTTGTGGTCTATGCAAAACAATTGATCCTGACAACCAGTCAACTCAAAGTGCTATCAGCACATTCTTTTAACTGCAGAGAGAGTAGGCACACACATATATGTAAAGCAAAGTTTCATATTAAAAAGTATGATGTCTAGTTATGCATTTTTATAGGATTGTTGTGAGGAGGGTGGGATTGGGATGATCATGATTGTTGAGTTTATCAAAATTTGGGGGAAGAGGGATAAGGCTGAAGGTTCGCCTAGGTAGGGTGCTCAGTATCTTTCCACTGGCCCTGACAATTCTATAATTTGCTAGTGCGGCAAGTGAAAAAATACTTTATCCAATTTATTCTAAACCTCCTACTTGTTAATTTCATGGTGTCTCTCCTATTAAAAACAACTATTTTGTTTACCCAGTCTACCCTGACATTCTTCTCTTCTCCAAATGGAAGAGCCCTAACATGTTTAGGATTTCTTCTCCCCTTTATCATTGTGGTTGCCCTTCTGTGTGCCTTTTCTAGTTCCTCTATATCTTTTTAAAGATGTGGAGACCAGAACTGCACAGTGCCTTCACAACATGAACTGCTACAGAAGTATTATTTTATTTTACTTTATTTGGCAGTTTATCCAAATGGGTTAGTTTTACGCATACCATGACAGCCATGAACCTCACTTCTGAATTTTTATTTGCTTTTAGCGGAGCTATATTCCCTATCCCCAGATAGCTTACAATGTAAGGACCTCATTTACCTTTCTTAGATAGGTAGCCAATATAATTCCCTTAACAAAAGGCAAGCATTCTCATATTGTTTTCCTCACTGCAGCGGTTTGCACTATCTGCAACCTTTTCAACCACTTTCCCATTAACCTAGCACTGAGTACCTATAGTTAGGATTATTTTTCCCTGTATACATTACTTTGCATATGTCCACATTAAATTTCATCTAGATGTCCAGTTCCTTCAGCCTGGCAAGATCTTTCTTACTGCAGTTCCTCAGCCTGCTTGTCTTTTAGTTACTTTGAATAATTTTCTGTTATTTGCAAATTTGATCATATTCATTTGTTACTTTCTTATCCAGATCATTTATAAATATGTTAAAAATAATCAGTCCCAGTATAGATCCACTATTTACCTTTCCCATTTGGGGAAAATGACCATCAAAGCCATAGCAAGGGCTCTGTGAGCAGCACAGCAGTACATGGTGCAAGTGTGGAAGGGGTGCTGATGTAATCCCTGGGGTTTCCAGGAAACCCAATAAGAGTGAGTTCCTGAGCACGGCTGGGTGGGGCACCAGGTTCACAAGTCGCACAGGGCGTATTTCTAGTTTGCTACAGTCCTCATGACCTTTTAGTCCTATTCTCTCTTTCCTATCTTTTAGCCATTTCACAATCCACAATGAGGCATTGCCTCCTATCCCATGATGTTAATTTCCTCAAGAATCTCTGATGAGAGACTTTGTCAAATATTGTAACTTCTGAAGATACAGATGCAGTGCAAAGACTGGCTCACTCTTTTGCACGTGTTTATTAACACTTTCAAAGAAAGACTTCCCTCTGATAAATCCATGTTGTCTTTGCCCCATTATTTATTTGTATATATTTATTCTTGCATACATATTTGATATACCACAATTTGAAAATAAGGATTTAACATCATGGCAGTTTACACATTATATAATTAAAAATAGGACATCAAGAAGGTTGTGTTGGAAGAAAGCGAGAAGTTTCTACAAAAGGTGAAAAAGCAAAACCGGCCAAAATGGATGACGGAAGAAACTCTGAATATTGCCCAGAAACGCAGAGAAGCTAAAGCCAGAGGAGAAAGAAAGACAATAACAGAACTCAACAGAGATTTCCAACGTGCAGCAAGACAGGACAAGGAAAAGTACTACAACAACACATGCAAGGAAATAGAAGCAGAAACTATTAGAGGAAGAACAAGATCGGCTTTCCTAAAGCTACGAGAGTTAAAGAAAAAGTTCCAGCCTCGAATTGGAATGTTACAAGATGCTCAAGGTTCTATGTTGAATAAGGCTGAGAAGATCAAGAAAAGGTGGAAGGAATATACAGAGTTTTTATATGATAAAGATCAAGTGGACCAACAGCCGTTTCAACCTGTACCTTATGATCGGGAACCATTGGTGATGAAAGAAGAAGTTGAAGCAGCATTGAAAGCCTTAGCAAAGAACAAAGCACCAGGCATTGATAGCATGCCCATAGAAGTATTACAGCAATCTGATGCAGCTGTTACCGTACTTACAAGGCTCTGCCAAGAAATATGGAAGACAACATCATGGCAAACTGACTGGAAAAGATCTGTGTTTATACCAATACTAAAGAAAGGTGATCCAACTGACTGTGGAAATTATCACACAATCGCTCTGATCCCACATGCCAGCAAGATTCTACTGAAGATTATTCAAAAGAGACTACAACCATACCTGGAACAAGAACTACCTGAAGTGCAAGCAGGGTTCAGGAAAGGGCGAGGAACGAGAGACATCATTGCGGATGTGAGATGGATCCTTGAAAAGACTAAAGAATACCAAAAGGATATCTATTTGTGCTTTATCGACTATAGCAAGGCTTTTGACTGTGTAAACCATGAGAAACTCTGGGCCACATTAAGAAGCATGGGTATACCAGAACACCTGATCGTACTCTTGCACAATCTGTACATTGATCAAGAAGCAACAGTTCGAACGAAACAAGGAGAAACAGAATGGTTTAAAATAAGCAAAGGTGTAAGACAAGGCTGTATACTTTCCCCCTACCTGTTTAATTTATATGCAGAACAAATCATCAGAGAAGCAGGATTGTATGAAGACAACAGAGGTGTGAAGATTGGTGGAAGACTCATCAACAACCTTCGCTATGCTGATGATACCACATTACTGACTGAAAGTGAAGATGATCTGAAATGTTTGCTTCTCACAATCAAAGAACAGTCTCAAAATGGGCCTGCACCTTAATGTAAAGAAGACAAAGATCATGACAACTGGCATAATCAACAGGTTCATCGTTGAAGGAGAAGAAATTGAAATCGTGAACAACTTTAACCTACTTGGATCAACTATCAATAAAGAAGCAACAAGCAGTCAAGAAATCAGACGACGCATTGCTCTTGGCAAAATGGCTATGAAAGACCTAGATAAGATTCTCAAGAGCAGAGATGTCTCTCTCCATACAAAAATTTGACTTGTTCAAGCCATGGTATTTTCAATAACATCATATGGATGTGAAAGATGGACAGTGAAAAAGATAGACAGGAAGAAAATTGATGCCTTTGAATTATGGTGCTGGCGGCGAATACTGTGTATACCATGGACTGCCCGAAGAACAAACCAGTCGGTACTAGAGGAGATCAAACCTAAGCTTTCTTTTTTTTTTTTTTTTTTTAAACGTTTATTTTCATTTTACAACAAGCAAAAAGAAACAACACACCAAAGGAGACAAATACAAGCATACAATAAGGAAAAAGCAACCCCAATTACCCCCCCCCCCGATGCTTCGTCTCTAAGCTGATAAGTATCATCATATAAGCGCTTACAAACAACAGTAATTGTACATCAAAACAAACAGAAATAGTATCTGCGATACAGAATGATCATGTGACAGAGATTTACACAGATTTAAACAGTCAGATGAGAGCATTTAGCAGTTTGAACATAGTCGTTGAGCATCTTCCATTTAGACAAGTGGTGGGGGGTCTGAACGGAAGAAGCTAACATACGAGGTATTTGCTCATATTTACTGTAGAGACAGACATGATTCCACCATTCATTGGGGCTCAGATGGGAGCTATTTTTCCAGTATTTCGTAATTAGGGAAATAGCTATGCCCCAAAAAACCAGCACGGGGATGTTCACCTTGCGTAGTGACATGTAATGAGAAAAATATGGCAGCATGATCTGAAATATGGAGAGGATGAATCCTAGCCGTGTCCACTTGGGATATCAGTGCTTTGGAGATAAGAAGAAAATCTATTCTAGATTGTGAGTGATGGGGGACTGAGAAAAAGGTGAACTCTAAGTCGGAGGGGTGAAGCAGCCTCCATATATCTACTAACGCAAGATCTTTCATCAGAGCTGTAAGGGTATCAAGACTCTTGGGTGGACCACTCGTTCTAGGCGGCAATCTATCTATCAAAGGATCAAGTACTTGGTTGAAATCGCCGCCAAGTATTAATGGAGTATTGGCAGAGGCCTGTGCCAACTGCGCAATACTTGCATAGTAAGCAGGGTTATCCACATTCGGAGCATAAATACAAATACACGTGAATTCACTATCTCCAACCTTAAGGTGTGCACGGGCCCATCTACCCTCCTTATCAGAGCTAGTATCCATTACAGTAGCTTGCAAAGACTTCTTAACCAAGATGGCTACCCCACGGGAGAGTAGGCAGCCACCATGTAAGGCTTAGCATTAAGTTTCAGTGTTTCAGCGGAGTTTAAATGCGTTTCCTGAAGAAACACTAAATCAGCATGCTCATGATTAAGATAGCTAAGGATTTTCTTTCTTTTGATTGGACTATTGATGCCTTTTACGTTCAGCGATAAGATCTTACATAAGGCCATTCAGAAGGGTTAAAAATTCTGAAAAAGAACATGATAACGCACATAATTTCACAATGTCCCTCATATTAACTGTATATGGTTGTACACATGACATGATAGAAAATAAACTAATGAAAAAACAATGAAGCGCCCCATATAAAAAAAATAAGCACCGAAGTGCATTAGAGAAGAAGCAAAACCCCAGAAATTACTGGCGACCATATGTCTGCGGGGAGAAACCCCAGAGAAGGCCTAAATTGAAACATATAACCTATATAGCTGTGCATGTTCCGAATCCAACCGAGGTGCACATCATGGAGGGATAGGAGACCAAGAAAGTTATATATAGAAAGAAAGAAAAGTCCAGGCAGTCTCTGTTCCAGGCTGTGATCACCGCGTCGGGCCATTCAAAATGGCGGGCAGATCCGGCGGATTACAGATCCAAGTTGTTGGATTAGCGCATCTGGTCTGCTTCTTTGGAATCTAAAAATGTTGCTAGTAGATCAGGATCTTCGAATATTCTAGTTTGGTTATGGAGAGTCACTCTGAGCTTCGCTGGATACAATAGGCCAAAGCGAGCCTGTAGCTGTTGAAGTCTAGGGTGAAAAGCAAGGAGTCTCTTCCGACGGTCAACTGTGGGCTTTGCCAAGTCAGGGAAGAAGGAGACTTTATGACTTTCAAACTCCAGATGATGATTCGCCCGGGCAGCATTTAGAATTTGCTCAACTTGCTGATATCTCAGTAATCGAAAGATGATAGGCCGGGGGGGTCGTCCGATTGAGCGCCATGTTGGTAGGAACACGATGTGCTCGGTCAATTTCCAGATCTCTGTGAAAAGTGATCTTCAGCAAGGAGGGAAGAGTTTTGACCAGGAATTCTCTTATATCTCCTGCTTCCGTCCGCCCCCTCCGGTACTCCAATGAGCCTTACATTGTTGCGACGGGCTCGATTATTGCTATCCTCTAACTCGTTTTGAAGATTCTGTATCTGACGCTCAGCCTTGTCCAGTTTCTCCAAGCGCACCGCGTGCGAGTCGAGGACCCCCGCCATGTTGTCCTGCCGTAGTGAAAGACCTTCAAGCCGGTCCTGAAGCATACCGAAGTCTTCTCGCATGGCTCGGAGCGCTTCTCCGTTGGACTGTACCAGTTCCTTCACACCGCGTATTTCCTCCAAGATCTCCTGTTGCATTTCGGGGTTTTCCCGAAGTGGAACTATCTTTTGTGGGGAAGACAACTCTGTTTTGGAGCGTTTTCCGTGTGAGAAGAGGGAGACCCGAAGTCTAAGCGCGCTGGTTTGTGGGCCGCCATCCCCCCCGAGGTACCCCGGTAGGTTCGGAGCAAAATATTAAGTTTATGTAGGTATTAAGTCAGGATTCTGAGTAGGCCTCTCGGGAGCTTCAGCGCGAAGCGTCTAACCCGCTGGACATCAGGCTCCGCCCCCCAGTTTATGTAGGTATTAAGTCAGGATTCTGAGTAGGCCTCTCGGGAGCTTCAGCGCGAAGCGTCTAACCCGCTGGACATCAGGCTCCGCCCCCCCAAACCTAAGCTTTCTTTAGAAGCTCAGATGAGAAGACTTCGCCTTTCATACTTTGGACACATCATGCGAAGAGAGAGATCATTAGAGAAAGCACAGTTACTTACCTGTAACAGGTGATCTCTGGGAACAGCAAGAATAAGTCTTCACATATGGGTATCGTCGGTACCAATGGAGCCTGCGCGGGAATGCTCCCCAGCGTCCAGAAGGAAAGCTTTTGGAAGCATCCCACAGTGCCTGCGCACTGCCTTCCCGCCTTTCCCAACCGCCTCTCTCCAGTTCGAGTTTTAAGCTGAGACAAAGAGAGAGAGAGAGAGGAAAGGAAAGATAGAGAGATACAACTCCTAGGGGAGGTGGGTGGGTTGTGAAGACTTATTCCTGCTGTTCCCAGAGATCACCTGTTACAGGTAAGTAACTGTGCTATCTCCAGGAACAAGCAGGAATGAGTCTTCACATATGGGGACTCCCCAGCTAGAGATGCCAGAGAGATCTCCAAGGTTGTGAGTCCCTGAGAAGGACTCTACCTGCCCCTATGGATCTCGGGCATCCAACCGGGGATGGGGCGTAGGAGTTGATTAAGTATGGAACAGGTGTTTGAGAACAGCCTGACCAAACAAGGCATCCCGGCGGGAGTCCTTGTCCAAGCAGTAATGGGCTGTAAAGGTATGAATCGAGGCCCAGGTGGCCGCTCGACAGATTTGGTCGATGGACAGAGTTTAGATGAGCCATAGAGGCTGCCATGGCCCTCACATTGTGAGCTGTGACATGGTCCTCCAGAGAAAGGTTCTTACTCTGGTAGGCGAAAGAAATACACTGAGCAATCCAATTTGACAGAGTTCTCTTAGAGACTGGAAGTCCCAAATGAGAGGGATCAAAAGCAACAAAGAGTTGAGAGGACTTTCTATTTTGCTGTGTCCTTTGTAAGTAAAAAGCGAGTGCTCTCTTACAATCCAGGGTATGGAGATTCCTCTCTGCACTTGATGCATGAGGTCCTGGAAAAAAGGACAGGTAAATACACCTCCTGGTTCAGATGAAAAGGTGAGACCACTTTAGGCATAAAGTGTGGATTAGTCCTGAGGACTACCTTGTCATGATGAAACCTTGTATAAGGAGGATTAGCCACCAAGGCTTGCAGCTCACTGATGCGGCGAGCTGAGGTGACTGCAATGAGAAAAATGACCTTCCAGGAAAGGAATTTCAAGGAGGTGGTGGCTAAGGGTTCAAAGGGTGGCTTCATAAGCTGGCCAAGAACCAGATTCAAGTCCCTGGAGGTGGTCTAATGGGAGGTTTAGTTAAAAGAAGGCCTCTCATGAATCTTGCTATAAGAGGATGAGAGGAAATAGGCTGTCCATTGAGAGGCTTAAGGGATGCTGCAATAGCACTCAAATGGACTCTTACTGAATTCGTTTTAAGGCCTGCATGGGATAAATTCAGCAAATACTCTAGTAAAGAATTCAGAGGTATTGCAAGAGGGTTAAGACCCTTCTGTGCACACCAAATGGTAAACCTTTTCCATTTAAAAGCATAGGAACGTCTAGTGGAAGGCTTTCTGGAAGCATGAAGGATATCCTTCACTTGCTGAGAAAGATGCAAATCTTGAAGGTCTAGGCCTTCAGCAACCAGGCTCTGAGATGAAGAGACTGGGGATTTGGGTGCCACAACATTCCCTTCTCCTGGGACAGGAGGTCTGGAGCAGATCCCAAGTTCAGGGAGGGAGTTTGAGAGAGATGCAGAAGTAGAGGGTACCACACCTGGCGTGGCCAATGTGGTGCTATGAGGATCATAGACCCCTTGTCTCTCTGAAGTTTGAACAGTGTCTTGGGAATTAGGGGAATGGGTGGAAAGGCATAGAGGAAGTCTTGCCCCCAATGAAGGAGGAAGGCATCCCTGGCCTGAACTCCCTGACACGGAATCCTGGAACAGAACCGGGGAAGTTTGGCATTCCACGGACTTGCAAACAGGTCTATGTCTGGGGTTCCCCAAATTCGGAAGATCCTGGCTATCTGGTCCCCATGGAGGGACCATTCGTGTGGAAGCAGAACTCGACTGAGTCTGTCTGCCCAAGAGTTTTGAACCCCTGGAAGGTACACTGCCACAAGATGAATTTGATGCTCTCTGGCGAAGGCCCACAATCTCAAAGCTTTGTTGCAAAGCGACAGAGAGCCAGTCCCGCCCTACTTGTTCACGTAGAACATGGCTACTTGGTTGTCCGTGTGGATGAGGACTGTCTTTAGCTGAGCAGGGTGTGGAAGACTCTGAGAGCTAGAAGAATTGCTCTGAGCTCCAAGAAGTTGATATGTAGTGTGGTGAAGAGCGCCCTCCTGAGGAAATGGAGACTGAAGGAAATCCTGAAATGCAGCAGGATTTACACAGGATTTACAATCCTAAAAGGGAAAAAAAGCCCTCTTCTGGTGAGCTGAGAATGAAGACCAGCCCAGGGGAGGAGTTGAGCAGTGCTGATTGGGCACACCCAGGGGTTGGACGGGGTGTGTCTGAAAAAGAATCCCTTTATGAAGTGGGGAATGACGTTGCTAGGAAGAAGACCCGGATTGAGATCAAGCAGATGACCAAGCAGATTAAGGGGATCAAGAAGAACAAGAGAGAGAATAGCTTGAAGCAGAATTCCCAGGAGCAGAGGACCTGTGAGCAGAGGGCCTGGAAGCAGAAGCAGAATAGCTGTGAGAAACAGGAAAGCCATGAGCAGTTGACCAGGAAGCAGTTTGGCTGCACGTCTGAGCCTGGTAGCAGCAGAGGACCTGCAAGGATCTTAACAGCTGCTTGGAAAGGGAGTCCTACGAGAAGTGGACGAAGCCCGGGTTTATGGTCTTGGGAAAAGGCAGAGCCCTCGTGGATACAGTTTGGACCGGAGAGGCCCAGAAGCACTCACAGCTGCAAAGCTTTTGAGCTACCTAAAAGGAGAGGAGCCTGGCAGAAAGACAGCAGTTTCTATAGGAACCTGGATAGAGAAGGTAAAGTCCCATCTCCTATATTTAAGGCTGTTTTAAAAGATCCCAATTGTTACCCTGAGTCATTCAAGCCAAGAGCTAAAGGGGGAAACATTATTGACTGGGAGGGAAAAAACTCAGTGTTGGCTGACAACGGTTTGTCAGGAACTGAACAGGCTGAATTGCTCCTTCAGGACTTTAAAGAGTTCTTAGAATTGAAAGCAGGCAGACAGTCAAAGCTGAATGAGGACAATAGTTCTGTGCAGTCAGAAGATTTTATGCAAGTGGAAAATGCCTTATCTTTGATAAACTCTGACGATAATAGCATGGACTGTTCAATATGCTGTAAGGAAATAGCAGTATAACAAGAGCTTGCCTGTACCTTGTATGAAAAGAATACAA
This sequence comes from Ichthyophis bannanicus, assembly GCA_033557465.1. Classification (NCBI taxonomy): domain Eukaryota; kingdom Metazoa; phylum Chordata; class Amphibia; order Gymnophiona; family Ichthyophiidae; genus Ichthyophis; species Ichthyophis bannanicus. The sequence goes on from CM066041.1 coordinate 162,961,412, forward strand.
CGTGGCAGTTTCTGCTGCCGTGCTCTGAAAACCTAATTGTTTGCACCTGAGTTTGAGTTCACACTGTGAAGGGAACAGTGATTGCATGAGGCCGCAATATATGTAAGTCACCTCTTGAGGCAGAGCTGAGTTAAGCTCCATAGAAGAAAAGCTGATCTCACTTTACGTTGTCTTATATTCCTGAGTTTCTTCTGTTACCATTTAAAGCACCATTTATGTTCATGTATCTGAATTTTGATGCGCTGGAGGAATCTCCCCAACACGAATAAAATATTCTTGCAAAGCCTTACCGTCTCTGGCGCAACTACATTTATCAGTGAGAGAAAGGAGAACAAAACTACATCTCCCATCATTCCAAGGGAATAGTTTTAATCCATTCCTCACGGGACAATAGGCCACTCCTGTCCTTTAGCCCTAGGGCGGGGGCAGGAGCATCGCAGTAGAGATGTCTCTTGTGGAGACCAGATGCCCTGGGTGGACAGATCTTGTAGATGAGCTCCCCAACCCCTTGGAGAGGCATCTGTTGTAAGGGTTGCTTGGGGTAGCAACTGTTGTAAGGGGGGCCCCAGCAACAGATTTTGAGTGGACTTCCACCACTGGAGAGACCAAAAGAGGCGACTGGAGGTTGCTATTTTGTCTGACAGGCACCCTGATGCCTGGGTCCATTGGGTGGACAGAGTCCACTGAGCTGCCCTCATGTGAAGGCGAGCATAAGGAACCACATGCACGGTGGATGCCATGTGGCCTAACAGTTGTAACATCTTTCGAGCAGTTAAATGGGACTTTAACTGAATTTGTGAGGCTAACTGCACCAAGCATGGGCAACGGGCCTGGGGAAGATAGGCTCTTGCAGTTGTGGTATCCAGCAAGGCCCCTATGAACTCTAATGATTGAGTAGGGGTGAGATGGGATTTTGGGATGTTTATTACAAGTCCCAGATACTGAAGAACACGCCTTGTGCAGGCTAGGGAAGCCTGGGCCTCTGACTGGGATGGAGCTCGGATGAGCCAGTCGTCCAGATACTGAAATACAAATATTCCTAGAGTGCGTAGAAATGCAGCTACTGCTGCCATGCATTTTGTGAACACTCTTGGTGCAGAGGCCAGACCGAAGGGAAGCACTCTATATTGATAGTGCTTTCCTTGATAAAGGAACCAAAGGAACCTTCTGTGTGTGGGATGGATGAGGACATGGGTGTACGCATCCTTGAGATCTAGAGAACAAAGCCAATCCTGACTCTGAAGGTATGGCAGGAGAGCACCGAGAGAAATCATCTTGAATTTCTCTTTGCATAGAAACTTGTTCAATTCTCTGAGATCTAAAATGGGTCTGTAGCCCCCTGTTTTCTTTGGGATAAGAAAATAGGGGGAGTAGAACCCTGAGCCCTGTTGAAGAAGGGGTACTTCTTCTATTGCCCTTTGGGCAAGAAGAGTAGCAATCTCCTGACCCAGAAGGTCGAGGAGAGATGTTGGAGAATTGAACTGTCTCACCATGGTGTGAGGAGGAAGGTTTAAGAAATGAAGTTTGTACCCCTCCCTTATGATGGAGAGGGTCCATTGCTCTGCTGTGATTTGTTCCCATCTGGGAGCAAAGTGAGATAACCTTCCTGGAATGGTGAGAGGCTCTGGTTCTTCTAGAGCCAGAAAGGCTAAGTTCTCTAGATGTAAGTCAAAGGCCCTGAGGAGGCTGAGGCTGTTGGGCTGTAGCAGTCCTTGCAGCCTTAGGCTTGGCTTGTTTAGGTTGTTGCTGACGCTTTGCAGCAAAACGACCTGCAGAAGATGCCTGCTGACCATAAACAGGATAATATTTCCCCTTTTTGGGAAAGAAAGCCTTTTTGAATAACCTTTTTCTAACAGGAGCAGAAGTAGACTTTGAAAGTCTATCTAAGGCAGAATTCTCAGCATCCATCTGAGTGGCCTTTGCTTGCCAATCCTTGCCAAAAAGGTTTTCACCTGTACAAGGAAGATTTCCTAATCCAGGGTAACCAAGCAAGTCTGCGTGCATCTATGGCAATAGCCGAGGCTCTGCTGGCACACTCAAAAGAATCAAAGGCTGCACGATTGGAAAATTTGGAAACATCCTGGGCATGTTTAAGCCAGGTGAGAAACTCCTCCCTTTTATCTTCTGAGATAAAAGGAGATAAAGTTTGCAGATGATCTGTAACTTCCTTTAGAAACATCCCCATATAGAGACTATAGGAGTTGATTCTGGCAACAAGCATATTGGCCTGGAAAATTCTCCGGCCAAAAGCATCCAAGGTTCTGCATTCTCTTCCTGGAGGATTAGATGAGTGTCTTTTTGCACTCTTTATCTTCTTCATAGCAGACTCCACCACAATAGAGTGGTGAGGAAGCTGAGTCTTATGAAAGCCAGGACAAGGAGGAACACGGTACATGGTGTCCAACCTACGAGAATGAGGGGAGATAGTAAGAGGTGTCTCCCATATGCCCAACATGTGATCATAAAGGATCTCATGAATTGGTAAAGTAGCTGCCTCTTTAGGAGCCTTAGGATATTGTAAAATATCCAATTTCTTGGCTCTAGGCTCTGTTTCAGGGGCCACTGAAATGGAGAGGCCCCTGGCCACTTCCCTAATGAAGTCTTGAAAAGACAAGTCTTCTGGAGGAGACATTCTTCTTTTTGGAGAAGAGGGCTCCTGAGGAAGGATTACCAGTGCTTCGATAGAAGCCTCTGATTCATCAGAGTCTTCAGAGGAATCGAAGTATCGCCTGTCTGGATGCTCCTGCAGAGCCCGATACGCGTACCGAGTGGTATCGACATCGGGAGTGATCGGTACCGATTCGGTACCAATGGGCAACACAGAAGAGGATACCGCTGCAGTCAACACCGAAGCCGATGTCGATGATATCGGTGCCAGTGCCAGAACCGGTACTGACAGCGGAGTTTGTTGCGGTACCGGCGGCATCGCAGCTTGTATGAATGCCGTAATGGCAGGCTGCATGGTCAGAATATTCTGATCCATCGACGCAACCAATGTCTGGATGTCGGTACCAGTGGAAACCACCGGTACCCCAGAACATGGCAACAGGTGATCGGTCGAGGCCGTGCCATCGATGTCAACCTGTGACCCCATAGATAGAGCTTTGGAAGCCGGAGCTTCCCACGGGGTAATTTTACCGTTGCGGGATCCTCGAGAGCAAGCCCGGAGGCACTTAGAGGGAGATCTACCCTTCGAGGACCGGCTGGACTTATGTTTGGTTACCTGAGATCCATGGGAAGAAGAAGAAGCCCTGGAAGATGTCGATGCCACCGAAGCCGCATCAGAGGGAAACAGGGTACTGAGCTTGGCCGCTCAATTCTGTCGACCTCTTTTAGACATCATGGAACAGGACTCACAATCAGTGATGGAGTGGTCAGGACCCAAACATTTTAGACACCATTCATGAGTGTCGGTGATAGAAATAGTACCGCTGCACTTCCTGCACTTTTTAAACCCGGAAGCGGGCTTTTCCATGAGGAAAATTTTTGTAGGAACGGTAATTATTATTATTATTTTTTTTTTAAAGAAGAAAAGACCGGTGGTACCGGTCCGATGTCGAAGAAGGCAGACGCGCGACCAAAGACATAAAAGAAAATAAAGAACTTCTTCAGCGGTGACAGGAACACGACCTGCTGGCTCCGCGGAAAAGAAGAACTGGAGAGAGGCGGTTGGGAAAGGCGGGAAGGCAGCGCGCAGGCGCTGTGGGATGCTCCCAAAAGCTTTCTTTCTGGACGCTGGGGAGCATTCCCGCACAGGCTCCGTCGGTACCGACGATACCCATATGTGAAGACTCATTCCTGCTTGTTCCTGGAGATAGACATTATGCTTGGCAAGATAGAAGGTCAACGCAAAAAAGGAAGGCCAGCAATGAGATGGATCGAGACAATAACAGCAGCTACGGGTACCAGTCTGTCAACAATGAGCCGCCTGACTCAAGACCGAACACAATTTAGGATAGCTATCCAGAGGGTCGCCATGAGTCGACTCTGACTCGACGGCACTTACCAACAACAACAACATTTGGTATACCACAATTTGAAGATAAGGATTTAACATCATGGCAGTTTACACATTATATAACTAAAAATAGGACATTAAAAATATAAAAATAATAAAACATATTTCCCTGACTTGGTTTGCAGCTTGTTGTGCTGTGAGGGCTTGTGTGCATCAATGAAGCTGAGACCTACATGTAACTACCATCAGAGTCTCCCAAAATGGAGAGGTCTCAGCTGAGATACCAAACTAAGACAAAACCACCCATCTGGGCAGCAGCAGAATGAGACGGTGTTGTCAGCGGAGGATCACATTTCTGTGACAAACAGCAACAACACTAGCATTACCTGCACAGAAGAAAGGCCTGGCAATCTACTTCTGTATCTTGTCATGAAAACCCAATGGATAGTCACAACAATATATTGCACTATAGTGCTGAAGATGAGACCCCCAGGTCAGAAGGCACAACTGACTACTCGGGATGAGCTGAAGACTTTAAAGAGTAAAGCCAGCATTTATGAAGTGGTTGAATCAAAGGCCCCGGGACATCTGACTGCTGCTGTAGTTGCGCATGAAATGAGAGTCAGAAGCATGAACCAAGAGAAATTGGAGATGGTCAAGAATGAAATGGAATGTGTACAACTCGATCTGTTGGATGTCGGTGAACTGAAATGGACTGGCATTGGGCACTTTGCATCTGACAATCACGTGGTATGCTATGCTGGAAATAAAAGATAGAGAAGAAATGATGTTGCATTTATAATTAAGAAGAAAGTTGCAAGAACTGTAATGAATACAATTCAATCAGTGAACGCTTAATTTCTATTTGTCTATGGGAAATGCCTATCAACACAACTATTATTCAGGTATATGCCCCAACAACAGCTACAGAAGAGGAAGACGTGGATGAGTTCTATGAACAAATACAAGCTGAAATTGACAGAACATGCAAACAGGATTTTATTTATTTATTTATTTAGTACACACTTATATACCGCCACTTCCAGCGATCAGCAGCGGTTTAAATATCCTGATAGTTATGGGTGACCGGAACACAAAGATTGGCAACAAAGAAGAAGGCAATGTGGTTGGAAAATATGGACTTGGTAACAGAAATGAAGCTGGAGGAAGACTGATAGAATTCTGCCAGTCCAACGATCTATTAATCTCAAAATCTTCTTCCAGCAACACAAGTAGCGATGTTACACATGGACTTTACCCAATAGATTGTTCAAAAATCAAATTGACTACATTTGTGGGATATCAGCATTGGGAAAGTTCAGTAACATCAACAAAGACAAAATCTGGAGCCGCCTGTGGTACAGATCACCAACTACTAGTATGCAAACTCAAGCTAAAGCTGAAAAAGAGCAAGCCACTTATGAATGTAGCAAAATATGACCTTGAGAATATACCACCAGAATTTAAAGACTACCTGCAAAATCAATTTGCTGCTTTGGATACAAATGACAGAGTATCAGAAGAGTTATGAGATGACATCAAGAAAGTTGTGCTCAAAGAAAGTGAAGTCTCTACAAAAAAGTGAGAAAAAAAAAGCCCAAAATGAATGACCAAAGAAACTCTGAAAATTGCCCAGAAACGCAGAGAAGCTAAAACCAGAGGAGAAAGAGAGGCAATCACAGAACTCAATAGAGATTTCCAACCTGCAACAAGATGAGACAAGTAGAAGTACTACATGATGCATGCAAGGAAGTAGAATCAGAAACTATTAGAGGAAGAACAAAATCAGCTTTCCTAAGGCTGTGAGAGTTAAAGAGAAAATTCTAGTCTCAAATTGGAATGTTACAAGATGCTCAAGAATCTATGCTGAATGATACTGGGAAATCAAGAAAAGGTGGAAAGAATATAGTCATTATACCATGAAGATCAAGTGGACCAACAGCTGTTTCAGCTTGTACTTTATGATCAGGAATCATTGGTGATGAAAGAAGTCAAAACAGCATTGAAAGCATTATCAAACAACAAAAGTATTGATGGCATTCCCATTGAAGTATTATAACAGTCAGATGCGGCTGTTGACATTCTTACAAGGCTCTGCCAGGAAATTTGGAAGACAACATCATGGCCAACTGACTGGAAAAGATCTGTGTTTATCCAATACTGAAGAAAGGTGATCCGATCGACACTGGAAATTATTGCATAATCACTCTGATCCCACATGCAGGGCCGGCCCATCCATTGAGCAAGAATGTTTTTTTGTACAGGGCCCCGCGTTTCAGGGGGCCCCGCGCAAAAAACATTCTTCATCATCCCAAGTTTAAAAAAAAAAAAACAAAACAGCTGCTTCTGCCGCGGCAGCATCAAGAGTGCCGCCGCGGGGCCCCCCCTGCCCGGCAGAGCCTCCCTGCATCGTAGGCTAGCGTTCAATCCCCGAACGCGGGCTTCTTTCAGAGCCACGAGAGTTTCCTTTCTCGCGGCTCTGTTAATCCCGCCGGGGCTGTGCACCTGGTGGTTGCGCATTCCTAACGTGCATTCCATCCAAGAAGCTCTAATGCTCGCTCCATCCCTAGCGCCTGTAATGCACGTTGCATAAAGGTGCAGTCAACGTGCACCTTTGAGCCGCTGCAGCTTTAGCGTGTGTTGTGATACTCGCCTAACTCTCTTTATCTTCTTCCAGGAAACATTGTTTGACCAGTGGCAAGCGAGGTGCCTCATCCCTGATTTCTGGACTCTTCTCTTTATGCATGGCAGCTTCTGAGTCATCCCTGGAGGGACTGTTTTTCTCCTCCCAGCTGGGGGATACAGTTAGACTGACCTTGCCTGCTTCAGGACAAGAGGTGACGGATGGCACTGTGGGTAAGGATATTTTGCCGGCCAGAGGATCTGGCGACCGTGTTGTGAGCCACTCGTCATCCTCTAGGGGGTTTTCTGGCAGCTATGCCCCCTGGTGTTGGGGAGTCATGTCTGAGAGGAGAGCTTCTAGACTGTCCTCCCTGGAATTCTTTTCCCTTTTGCAGCAGGCCTAGTCTTTCTGGCATGTAAATTCAGATCTTGCAGTTTCTGGGTGTCCCTGGACGCAGTCTCATGCAGGGTAAACTGAGGGTGGAAGCCCTGTTCAATTATCTTTGGCTAAGTGTCCCTGATGAGGGGCACTCCCCCCTCCCCTCCCCCGAAGATGAAGAACATCTGGGAGCTGTCCAAGATTTTGACTATGACTTAGATTCAGGTGGCTTGATACTGGGCTCTGATGTGTATGAAGAAGGACTACAAAAAGGGATTGCTACTTCTGGAGAGAGATCTGCAATTGTAAGTATTTACTTCTTGGAATTTTCTAAATCTTGGGGAAAAGGGAACTCTTTAGATTTAAGCTGATTAATCTGTGTAAATTAGAATCCACTGTATTTGTTAAATCAGTCAGGGCCTAGTATCAGCAAAGAGCTTTTAGTTAAATTAAAAACTCAACAGGTAGCTTTCAGTTTAAGTTTAAAACCCAGCAGAGAGCTTTCAGTTTAAATTCAGAACCCAGCAGAGAGTAGTTTAATACTCAGTCAGGGCCTAGTATTAGCAAAGACCTTTAATTTAAATCAAATCAGAGTATAACTTAGTATAAAAGGAAAAACAGGGTCAGTATTCTTTAAGCAATAAATTATTTCCAGAGACCTTTAAAAAGAGGCCTTCTAGATAGGGGACAAGAGACCTATGAAATTGTTTTAAATAGTTGTTAAAGCCAAGTGACAGATCAAAGGGGCATTTTGAAAGACTCCATCTATCAAAGCAAGGACTGTGGGAATCACCCAGAAAATTGGTCACAGATTACCTTAGAAGCACAGGACAAGGTATTGTGTAGCAGCAAAATTTTAATACATCTTTTTTCCCTCCCTGACTCCCACCCCTAGGATAATCCTAGCTTTATAGATGCTTAAACCTCTTAAAGGGAAGGATGTGCCATATTCACTCTCAGGTACAGCTGTTTAGTCTCATCAGGCATACATTAAGGACCTGAAATGAATTTATCTTGAGGTGAACAAAGTCCATTAAACATATTAGGTATAGTTTTATTAGTATAAGGATCCCCAGCAAACCTAAGTAAGTAAACAACTTAAATACCTAAATACAACCTTAAAACTAAAATGCAGACAGCATTCCAGCAGCGAGATGGGGGCTTTCCAGTCTTCTGTATTGAGTATCACATGTATGATTTTCTCCCAGTTGGTGAGGGGTCTTAACGTATGCACTAGGTGCAAGGAACTCTTTGCTCTTAGGGAATGAGTCTGATCTCTGGAGGCTAGAGTAGCAGACTTGGAGGACATAAGGTACATAGGCAAGACCTACAGGGATGTAGTTCTGAAGTCCCACCTCCAGTCTAACAGCATCCCTTTTGCCATGGAAGAGAGAGGTCAGTGACCGGAGAGCATCACCCTGGTGTGGCAGGAAGTGATCCTGTAGCTAGAACCTGTCCTCCAGGTGATGTAAAACCCTCTCACACTAAGGAGGTTTCTCCAGGGCCATGTGCCCACGAGAGAAGGGTTAGGACAGCTGTTATAGTTGGTGATTCGATCATTAGGCAGGTAGATAGCTGGGTGGCTGGTGGACGTGAGGATCGCCTGGTGCGAAGATAGCAGACCTCACGCACCACCTAGACAAGGTCTCAGATAGTACTGGAGAGGAGTCTGCTGTCTTGATACATCAGTACCAGTGACATAGGAAAGTGTGGTAGGGAGGTTCTGGAAGTCAAATTTAAGCTTTTAGGTAGGAAGTTGAAATCCAGAACTTCCAGGGTAGTGTTCTCCGAAATGCTTCCCGTTCCACCCGCAGGACCCAAAAGGCAGGCAGAGCTCCAGAGTCTCAATGCGTGGATGAGACAATGGTGCAAGGATGAGGGTTTTGGATTTGTTAGGAACTGGGGAACATTCTGGGGAAAGGAGGGGCTTTTTGGTGCCGGGCTCAATACTGGGGAGGACGAAACGGCTGACGAGCTTTCCAGCTCCGACGAAACCGCTAGCCGGCTCACTCCTCCAGGTGCGTCTGAACTCCATGCTGCATGCAAAAGGTAAGAGTCCAAAGGACCGGATACAACAGAAATCGGCGTCGAGGCAGCTGAGGGCTGGGAGGGCACCGGCCCTGTTTTGCCTTTCTGTTTTCTTCCCATTAAGAAAAACGTGCTCACACAGCAAAGAGTGCTGCCGCCATCTTGAAAACCCCCCAACCATGTCAGCTCCAACCCCAGGCTGCTGGCTTTAACCTTTAAAAAAAGGAGATAGAGCAGCTTTTAAACTAGATAATAGGGGCAAGCCAAGTCACCCAAGAGTGCATGGTTCGGAACAATGTATCCTTGAAGGATACTAGCAAAAGACTGAAATTAGGGCATATTGACAGAGAGATTCCAATAAAGACAAAAGTAACCCAAATTACCCCTGCCTACCGATAACCAGATTAATATGAATAAAATACAGCCTCTAAAATGCTGGTATGCAAATGCTAGAAGTCTAAAAAATAAGATGGGAGAGTTGGAATATATAGCACTAAATGATAGGTTAGATATGATTGGTATCTCAGAGACATGGTGGAAGGAGGACATCCTGTGGGACACTGATACCTGAGTACAAACTATATAGTAGTGATAGAGCAAATCAAATTGGTGGAGGAATTGCAGTAAATGTTAGAGAGGGCATTGAGTCAAAAAGGTTTAAGGATTTGCAGGAAACAAAATTCACTGTAGAATCTCTGGATTGAAATCCCATGTAGAAAGGGAAGGTGATGGTGATGGCAGTGGGGGTGTACGATTGACCACTTGGCCAGAATGGATGATGAAATGCTCAAAGAAATCAGGGAAGCTAATAAAAGTTACAACACAGTAATAATAATGGATGATTTCAATTACCCCAGTATCGACTGGGTCAGTGGCACAACAGGAAATGCTAGGGAGATAAAGTTTCTAGATGAAATAAATGACTACTTCTTGGAGCAGCTGGTTCATGAACCAACCAGAGGGAAGCCATTTGGTACCTAGTCCTTAGTGGAACACAAGATCTGGTGCAAGAGATAAGGGTGCTGGGGCCACTTGGCAATAGCGATCATAGCATGATCGCATTTGATTTAATAAATAGAGGAAGGACGGTAAGGAAATCCACAGTACTACCTTTTAACTTTCAAAAAGGGAGACTATGATAAAATGAGGGAAATAGTTAAGAAAAAAATAAAAGGAGCAGTTGCAAAGGTTAACGATTTAAATCATCAAGCATGGGTGGTGTTTAAAAATACTATCTTGGAAGCCCACACCAGCTATATTCCACACTTTAAGAAAAGTGGAAGGAAGTCCAAAAAACTGCCAGCATGGTTTAAAGGTGAGGTCAGAGAGGCTATTGTTGCCAAAAAAGCATCTTTCAGGAAATGAAAAAAGGAGCCAAATGATGAAAACTGGAAGCAACCTAAGCACTGGCAAGTTAGATACAAGGCATTGATAAGGCAGGCAAAGAGAGAATTTGAGAAGAAGCTTGCTGTGGAAGCAAAAATGCATAATAAAGACTTTTTCAAGTACATTTGTAGCAAAAAATCTGTGAGAGAATCAGTTGGACCATGAGATGATAGAGGGCTAAAAGGGGCACTAAGAGGGGACAAGGCCATAGTGGAGAAAATGAATGAATTCTTTGCTTTGGTCTTTACTGAGGAAGATGTAGGGATATTACCCATGACTGAAATGGTATTTAAAGGTGATGCCGCAGAAGAATTGAAAGAAATATCGATACACCGGGAAGATGTATTACAACTATTTGATAAACTGAAGAGTAGCAAATCACCTGGACTGGATGGTATACATCCAAGGGTGTTGAATGAACTGAAATATGAGATTGCAGACCTATTAGTAATCTGTGAACTTTCATTAAAATAATCTGTAATACCTGAAGACTGGAGGATGGCCAATGTAATGCCAATTTTTAAAAAGGGTTCCAGGGGTGATCTGGGAAACTACAGACCGGTGAGTCTGACGTCAGTACCGGGAAAAATGGTAGAAATCATTATAAAAAACAAAATTACTGAACATGTAGATAGTCATGGCTTAATGGGAGACAGCTAACATGGCTTTAGCCAAGGAAGGTCTTGTCTTACTAATCTGTTACGTTCTTTTGAATGTGTGACAGGGCCGGCCGTCCATTGAGCAAGAATGTTTTTTGCACAGGGCCCCGCGTTTCAGGGGGCCCCGCGCAAAGAACATTCTGCTTTTTTTTTTAATTACATTTTTAAAAAAAACCTGTCTCTGGCTGCTGCCGCGTCCGTCGCAGCAGCGGCAGAATGGCGTGTCCCGCGGGGCCCCTTCTCCTCGTCGAGCCCTCTGCAAGGGCTTTCAGATTCGCGAAGGGAGAGTGCTCCCTCGCGTCTCTGTAAAGCCCGCAGGGGCTAATGGGAAATTTCCCATCTGCCCCTTTAGACGCGAGGGGCTGATGGGAAATTTCCCATTAGCCCCTGCGGGCTTTACAGAGACGCGAGGGAGCACTCTCCCTTCACGAATCTGAAAGCCCTTGCAGAGGGCTCGATGAGGAGAGGGGGCCCCGCGGGACACGCCATTCTGCCGCTGCTGCGACGGACGCGGCAGCGGCAGCAGCTAGAGCCAGGTTTTTGTTTTGTTTTTTTAATTTGCCGGAAGGGAAGGGAAGGGGGGGGCTGATGGAGGCTGTCTGGAAATGGGGTGATGGGGGGTTAGGACTGGAAATGTGCAAGGGGGGGGGGTTAGGACTAGAAATGTGCAAGGGGGGGGGGGTTAGGACGGGAAATGTGCAAGGGGGGGGTTAGGACTGGAAATGTGCAAGGGGGGGGTTAGGACTGGAAATGTGCAGGGGGGGGGGGGGTTAGGACTGGAAATGTGCAAGGGGGGGGTTAGGACTGGAAATGTGCAAGGGGGGGTTTAGGACTGGAAATGTGCAAGGGGGGGGTTAGGACTGAAAAAGTGCAAGGGGGGGATTAAACACTGGAAATGTGCAAGGGGGGAGTTAGAAATGGAAATGTGCAAGGGGGGGGTTAGGAATGGAAATGGGCTGGAGGGGGTTAAGACTGCTAATGGGCTGGGGCTGATGGAGGCTGACTGGAAATGGGCTGGGGGGGGTTAGGACTGGAAATGGGCTGGGGGGGTTAAGACTGCTAATGGGCTGGGGCTGATGGAGGCTGACTGGAAATGGGGTGAGGGGGGGTTAGGACTGGAAATGGGCTGGGGGGGTTAGGACTGGAAATGGGCTAGGGGGGGTTAAGACTGCTAGTGGGCTGGGGATGATGGAGGCTTACTGGAAATGGGCTGGGGGGGGTTTAGGACTGGAAATGGGCTGGGGGGGTTAAGACTGGTAATGGGCTGGGGGCTGATGGAGGCTGTCTGGAAATGGGGTGATGGGGGGTTAGGACTGGAAATGGGCTGGGGGGGTTAAGACTGGTAATGGGCTGGGGGTTGATGGAGGCTGACTGGAAATGGGGTGATGGGGGGTTAGGACTGGAAATGGGCTGGGGGGGGTTAAGACTGGTAATGGGCTGTGGGCTGATGGGGGCTGTCTGGAAATAGGGTGATGGGGGTTAGGATTGCTAATGGGCTATGGGGGGGGGTTAGGACTGCTAATGGGCTATGGGGGCGCTAGGACAGGAAAAGGGCTGATGGGGAGGGGTTAGGACTTGAGGTGGGCTGATGTGGTTAGGACTAGTAATGGGCTGTGGGCTGATGGGGGGGTTAGGACTGGCAATGGGCTATGGGGGGCTGACTGGAAATGGGCTGATGGGGTTAAGACTGGAAGTGGGCTGATGGGGGGTTAGGACTGGTAATGGGTTATAGGGGGGGCTTAAACTGAAAATGGGTTGATGGGGGCTAGGACTGGTAATGGGTTGGGGGATTGCTATGACTGGAAATGGACTGAGTGGACGGGGAGGCTTGAACTGCAAATAGCTGATGGGGAGGGAGCTTGGAATGGAAATGGGCTGTGAGGGAAGGGAGCTAGAACTGAAAATGGGCTGATGGAGCAGCTAGGATAGGACTGGAAATGGGCTGTTGGGGGGAGCTAAGATTGGAAATGGGCTGTGGTGGGGGCTTGAATTGAAATGGACTCATGGAGGGGCTAGAACTGGAAGTAGGCTCATGGGGGGGCTTGGACTGGAATTGGGCTGAGTGGAGGGGAGCTAGGATTTGACATGGGCTGATGGTGGGGCTAGGAAATGACTAGAAATGGGCTGATGGGGGCTAGGATTGGAAATGAGCTGATGAAGGGACTCAGACTGAAAATGGATGGGGGAGCTAGGACTGGAAATGGGTTGATGGGGGGCTAGGACTGGAAATGGGCTGATGCAGGGACTAGAAGGGAATGGATGCTGGGTGAGACTGGAAGGGAGCTGATGTTGGGGGAGGATTAGAATGGGATGGGGCTGGGAGAGTAAAATGGAGAGGGGAAAAATATTTTGTGTGGGAGGGATGAAAAATCTACAATTGGCCGGGTATTGGGAGAGTAAGTGGGGATTGAGGATGGAGGGGTAAAATTTGTGTGGATGAAATAAGAATGAGGAAAGAGCAAAAGGATAAAGATTAGTATGTTAAAGCAGATGTAGAGAGAGAGGATGGAAAGAAAACTAGAAGAGAGAAGAAAGGACAAATGGACAGCAGACGATGGAGAGTTAGCAGAAAACATGAAGAAACCAGAAGAAAGTGGCTGGAGCAATTGCAACTGAAAAAAAATGCACAAAAGGTAGGAATATATCTCTTTATTTTGAATTTATTAACTGGAATATGAAAGCTCTGGGAAATGTGCATCATTAACGTCTGCGCTTTGTTTGGTACAAGAGGAAATTGATTTATAGTTTTATTTCTACAGTGTTGTTGTACATTCCAAGTTTGGCTTTTGGGGTTCCCAGTTTAATTATTGCCTTCCTGTTTCTAAATTGCGATTCCTTGTTTGGTGATGGTCTATGTTCTGCATGTGTAACTGAGCTGAGGTATTCTGTTTATGTAATTCCTATTTGACATTGCCACTTGTTCTCTTTCCCCAGTATTCTCTGAAATGTACTGGTTTAATATTTGCAGTGTTTCCTTTTGATAGGTAGGGTCTGGTGCTTTGTGAGTCCTGGTAATGCTGTCAGGATACAGCGGGTTTGCTATGGGTTCTAAATGGGCAGCGTTTGTAGTAGTTCCTAATGTGCCTGGCGGTTGGCACTGGATTATAGTAATGTAGAAATCTTTTAGTCTTTCTTTATCCATACACTCATTAAGAGACATGTTTACTAAAAGTTAGTGTATGGTAACATTATGCAAATATTTATGCAAATAAGGCCACTTATGCAAATGAGGCCCCGCACCGAGTCTCCGCACATGGCCCCGCACCCCCCTTGGGCTGCCCCTGATGTGTGAATAAACAGGTAGATAAAGGTGAGGCAGTTGATACACTATATCTGGATTTTCAGAAAGCCTTTGACAAAGTCCCTCATGAGAGACTCTTGGCGAAATTAAAAAGTCATGGGATAGGAGGCAGTGTACTATTGTGGATCAGGAACTGGTTAAAAGATAGAAAGCAGAGGGTAGGGCTAAACAGCCAGTTTTCTCAATGGAGAAAGGTGAATAGTGGAGTACCCCAGGGATCTGTGCTGGGTCTGCTGCTTTTTAACATATTCGTAAATGACCTGGAAATGGGAAAAACGAGTGAAGTAATCACATTTGCCAATGACACAAAATTATTCAAAGTTGTTAAAACCCAAGAGGATTGTGAAGAATTGCAAGAGGACTTTGATAAAATTGGAAGACTATGTTCAAATGCAGATGGAATTTAATGTGGACAAGAGCAACATTATGTACCTAGGAAAGACAACCAAACTGTGGTTACGCAATGCAAGGTTCCATATTAGGAACCACCACACAGGAAAAAAGATTTAGGCATCATCAAGGATAATACTTTGAAACCCTCCACCCAGTGTGCAGCGGCAGCCAAGAAGGCAAAAAGAATGCTAGGAATCATAAGGAAAGGAATGGAGAATAAAACAAAGGATATTACAATGCCTCTGTATCATTCCATGGTGCGACCACACCTTAAATATTGTGTGCAATTCTGGTCGCTGTATCTTAAAAAGCATATGGCAGAATTAGAAAAGGTACAGAGAAGAGCTTCCAAATGGCTCTTCAGCCTGGAAAAGAGACGGCTGAGGGGAGATATGATAGAGGTCTATAAATTAATGAATGGAGTGGAACGGGTAAATGTAGATCGATTGTTTACATGATCAGAATATAAAAAGACTAGGGGATATACAATGAAGCTACAAGGTAAACTATTTAAGACTAATTAGAGAAAATATTTTTTCACTCAACGTGTAATCAAACTCTGGTATTTGTTACCGGAGGATGTAGTAAAAGCTGTTAGTGTAGCTGGGTTTAAAAAAAGGTTTGGACAAGTTCCTGGAGGAGAGATCCATAAACCATTATTAAAGGGGAAAAGACTGGGAAAACCACTGCTTGCCCCAATACAAGCATTGTGAAACCTGTGTGTCTTTTTGGGAAACTGCTAGGTACTTGAGACCTGGATTGGCCACTGTTGGCCACTGTCCAGGATCCAGAGAGTACAGGCTGAGGAAGTCCTCTTCCCTTTTGTCCACCCCATCAATGTGCTGGGCCAACAAGGCTCGGAAGTTCTTCTCTGCCCAGGCAAACAGGAGACCTTGTGCTGCCTTGCCGATTGACATAAGCCACCACCATGACATTGTCTGTGAACATTCGAACCGCCTGTTCCTCGACAAGGGGCCAAAAACACAAGAGCCAACCGAATGCCCCTCACTTTGAGGTGGTTGATGGGTCACAATGCTTTCCTGTGGTTCCAACAGCCCTGGGCCATATGGTCTTGGCAATGGGCTCCCCAGTCCAAGAGACTGGCATCTGTCATCAGCAGGATCCAGGAGAAATCATTAAGTGTTACGCCCTTCCTCAGATGACAGGGCTGCCACCACCACCACTGCAGGCTGACTTTTACCATCAGTGGCAGTGGAAGCCAGCATTCGAACTCCTGAGAACACAGGGACCACCGAGTCAACAGGGACTGCTGCAGTGGTCGCATGTTAAAAATCAGCGGACCCAGCACAGATCCCTGGGGTCCTCCACTATTCACTTTTCTGCATTGGGAAAATTGGCTGTTTAGCCCTACCCTCTGCTTTCTATTTTTTGACCAGTTCCTGATCCACAATTGATGCTGCGCCATTGGGGTCACCTCAAAATAGATCTTATGGTGACCCGCTTCATTGCCAAGTGTGCAGCTTCTTCAGTCGCCACACAGAGATGGGGTCCGAGAGTGTCAATGCCCTGACCCAACCTTGGCCAAGTCAGGGACTGTTATACATGTTTCCACCATTGCCTCTCGTGGGGCATGAGATTCAGTGTATAAAACACCATCCTGGCAGGATTGTTCTAGTGGCGCAGGATTGTTCTGGTAGCACTGGATTGGATGAGGAGACCGTGGTTCGGAGACCTGATCCGACTCCTGCAGGTTCCTCCTCTTCAGTTGCCTCTGTCTTGGGGTCTATTTTGGAAGGGACTGATTGTCCTGGAGGACCCAGCTCCCTTTTCGCTTATAGCATGGCTCTTGAAAGGAGACAACTAGTACATAAGGGTTACTTCTCTAACAATGATCTCTACTCTGCTTGGTGCCCGGAGGATCTCTACTGAGCTAGCATATGTATGGAAATGGTGCCTCTTTGAGTGCTGGTGCAGCGTGTGGCAGTTGGCTCCTGAGGCGGCCAAGGTGTCCACCTGTTGGCCTTTCCATAGGATGGCCTAGAGAAGGGCCTTTCCCTTAGCTCCCTAGAAGTTCAGTTGGCAGCTCTGGCCTGTTTCCGGGGTCAGGTGGCGGGCAAGTTTCTCCAGGGTCTTCAGCATCTGTGTCCTCCCCTCTGGTCTGTAATCCCTTGCTGGGATCTGTATCTGGTGCTCAGGGCCCTGATTGCAGTTCCCTTTGAGCCATTGAAACATACTTCCTTCAATGACTTGACACTCAAGACGGTCTTCTTGATTGCTATTTGTGCCACAAAGTAGATTTCTGAGCTGCAAGCTCTGTCTTGCCAAGATCCTTATCTGTTCTTTTTGAAGGAGGCCATTTCCATTCGGCCTGTGCTGTCCTTCTTGCCTAAGGTGCTTTCTCTCTTTCACGTGAACCAGGTGGTCTGACCGCCCTCTTTCCTAAGAGAGCTTCATCTTCATCTTCATCTCTGGCCCTTTTCAAATCCAGGCTGAAAACTCACCTCTTCACTGCCACTTTCAGATCTTGAGTCTCCTAATTTCCTTTATGTTTCCTTACATTTTCCCCTCGATGTATTCTATGTCTGTAACTACTGTGTTGACTGTCTTGACTAGATTGTAAGCTCTGATGAGCAGGGACTGTCTTTTACATGTGTCTGTGCAGCGCTGCGTACATCTTGTAGCGCTATATGAATGTTCAGTAGTAGTAGTACTGGTTACATTGACTCTTTAATAGTGGAGCAGTTGCTTATATCAAATGCAAAAGGAAATTTTTATACTAATTCGTTGACCAGGAAATCCAAAATTAAGACAAATACCTTGTTTTCAGCTGGATCCAGAGGTGTAGGGAAATTTGGACTTAACAAAGGTTGCATAAATCCAGTTACAGAGAGGGATCTAGAATTCATGTCATGTTATGATTTATTTTAAATCTTTATATATCACCTATTACAAGAGTTCTGTGCAGTTTCTAATGAAACATAGATATTGAAATACAAATAAACATAAAACAACTTTTTCATGATTGCTAACAGTAAGCAACTAGCTGAATGGAAGACACCAGAGGGTAGTATTAAATGGAGTTCACTCTGAAGTTAGGGGCGTTAGCAGTGGTGTGCCTCAGGGATTGGTCTTTGGTCCTTGTAAGTGATACTGTGGAAGGTCTGTCAGGAAGGTTTGCGTCTTTGCGGATGATACCATCTGCAACAGAGTAGACAGCCTGAAAGGTGTGGATAACATGAGGAGGGATCTAGCAAATCTTGAAGAATGCTCAAGAATTTGTCACTAAGATGTAATGCTAAAAAATGCAAGGTCACAAATTTGGGCTACAAAAACCTAATGGAGTGGTACAGTATAGGGGTGACGTACTTAAGAGCAGAACCTAGGGGCGATCGTATTGGATGATCTTAAAGTAGCCATATAGATAGAAAAGCAGACAGCAAAAGGCAGAAGGATGCTTGGGTGCATAAGGAAAGAAATGGCCAGTAGGTAAAAGGAGGCAATAGTTCCTCTGTGTAAATCTCTAGCGAGACCTCATTTGGAAGGCCGTGTACAATTCTGGAGAATATAAACAGGGTGGAGTTGGTCCAGAGGGCAGCTACTAAAATGGTCTGTGGTCTTCATCATAGAACATATAGGGATAGACTTAAAGATCTAAACATGTATACTTTGGAAAATGGGATAGGGAAGACATGATAGAAATATTTAAATAGCTCCATGGTATAAAGTGCAGGAGGTGACCATCTTTCATTTGAAAGAAAGCTCTGCAACGAGGGATCATAAGATGAAGATGAAAGGGGATAGACTCGGGAGTAATATAAGGAAATATTTCTTAGGTAAAGGGAGGTGGATGTGTGGAACAGTCTCCCAGTGGAGGTGGTAGAGACAAGGACTGTATCTGAATTCAAGAAAGCATAGGACAAACACAGAGGATCTGAGGGAGAGGAAGGGATTGTAGAACTTAATAGCTCTCATGGATGGACAGACTGGATAGCCCATATGGTCTGGGATTTTTGTTTGTTTGTTTAAGTGCTGTCAAGTCAATACTGATTCCTGGCAATCCAGCAGCCCCTGGGTTTTCTTGCTAGGCCTTTTCTTCCAAGGCAATGGAAGGTAAAGTGACTTGCCCAAATCCACAGGGAGTGCAGTGGGATTTGAAGCCAGATCTCTTGGATCGTAGGCTGTTGCGCTAACCATTAGGTGCTCCTCCACTCCTGTATGGTCTTTAACTGCTGTTATTTTCTGTGGGCCCAATTTTAATCTGGGCAGTGCTGTGCACCGCGTCAGCACATAGCCTGCCTATCCTGGATTTTCCATGCCAGAGTCATATGTGGCCCTGGCATCGAAAATCCAGGTATCACCACACAGCTAGGAGGCCACAGGAGCTACCCGTTTATCACCAATTTTCAGTGCAACACGGTTAGCCGCCGTGCCTTACAGTTTCCCTCACCTATCTTTAAGGCACAGAGCACTAACTGTGTAGCATCAAAAATTGGTGCTACATGGGTAGTGCCATGGCCCGCCTCCGCACCACCCCTGATGCTAACTGCATAGCATTGGGGCATCTAAGGGACAAATCAGAGAATTTTTGAAGGCACTATGCATGTAGATGCCTTTGAAAATTTCCTGTTAAGGCATTTACATGGGTAAATAGGGCAGTTACCTACGTAAATGCCTTTGAAAATCGAGCCCTATGGTTTTATATTACACTACCCAACCCCAGCCTTATGCAAATTCATGGCTATGTAAACCTTCATACCATTGCAGAAAATATTCTTCTTTCAGAAATCCTTTAAATAAAATGCTAATCTACATTCTGAAGGGCCATAACAGAGCAAGTTACAATTCCTTGTAATTGTTTTCTTTGCATAACGCAAAGAAGGTACTTCCAAAAAAACCTTATGACTGAACACTGTTCTGCTAGGGGAATCACCAGAAATAAAAGGGTTCACTAAATGAAAGATCTTGAATAATATTACTAAAAAAAACTTTTAAACTTAACCTGTGCCACAAATGGCAACCAGTGTAGGGAATGTAAGACAGGAGTAATGCACTCCTTAAATTTTACTCCATTTACAGGCTGAGATAGCCATGCCGCCCTGAATGAGCCTAATCTAAAGCAGGATCAGGCCTAGTTAGTCCTTAGATGGGAGACAACCTTAGAATACCAGGTACTTACTATGTGGAAGAAAGGCCTGGCACTCTATTTCCTGTCTCACCTATCCACAGGAGTCAACTCGATGGTTCAAAACAGGTGGAGTCAATGTCAGTACCTGGTGACCCTGTGGATAGTTGTTTGTGTTGTGACTATTCCCTGGCCTTTCTTGGCAAGATATGAGCAGGCCTCTCATGCTGCTTAATTTCCAAGATCAGTACACTCAGGGAAGTGTGGCCATAGTACAGTTTACAGGTAGCTAGCCACACATTGTGCAATTCATAGTGCTTTGGTAGTAGCAGCTGGAAACTCCAACACAGTAAATAACAGTAATCTTTTGACTAGTGGTTCCCAAACGTGGGGTCACATCATAAGTGGATGGTATCACAGAAACATGGCCATTTCCCCATCTCTCTGGATGTTGCTGTGACCTATGCCAAGTTGCCAGTCAGCATGTGGCCTGTAAGCCAATGAACATTCATAGGCCCTTGTCCCTCCTTGGTAAGTTTCCTGTTATCCTGGAAACCCATGCTGAGTACTGGGGTCTAAGTACACATTGACACAAAGGCTCCTATGCTGACTGCTGCTGTTGCCTTCCTGCTTTAGATGAGAGAAGGGAAGGAGGCTGGAGATCTGCCAGTTTGATTTCATTATCATCTGGGGGTCACATGAATTTTCAGTTGTTAAAATGGGGTCATATGAGATAAAAGTTTGGAAAGCGCTGCACTAGACCATAAAACCAAAGGAAAATAGTCTGTAGACAGATGAGAGCACAGAAGTACAAAAGTCCTAATTTTATAAAATGATTTCTTAGTTAATTCTCACCAGTAGCACCTCTCTTTTTTTCATTAAATTAGTAATAATGTTTTGTCTGCAGGTTGGCACAAACCTGACCGATCTTGTTATCCAGAAGAGAAAGATCACAGTGCGGGAACTGGGGGGCTGCATGGGCCCAATATGGCCCAGTTATTATAACGACTGCAGTTCAGTCCTGGTGAGTCTTGGAGCTGTTCCTATACAGAATCTTTTACTACTGGTCCGTGTTTGTCAGTCATCCACAGAGGGAACTTAGAATTCCAAGTCATCAGGTTCCCTTTGTAGTGTGTGCTCTAAGACGGGGGCTCCTGTTTCATTTGCTGTCATCTTACTTCTAGGCCAGCTGGTAGCTAATACTACCATGCAGAAGATTAGCTTTGATTCTCAGGCCTGGATTGACTATTCTATGTTGCAGCTTCCAGGAGAGCGCGGGGTTACTTACCTATAATGGGGGCTCTCTGTGGATAAAATGATAAATCAGCCACACCTGGTGATGTCATCCAACGGTGCCAACAACGAAAATGCTCTCCTGAGCTCAGAAAGGTAAACCTCTAATCATGTGCCAAGGTAGCCCTACCTCCTTGCCTGCCCCTACCTAGCCTAGTGTGTCGCTAGCTGTGGTCTTGCTGCTAGGTAGGCGAGTGCCTGGGTCATGAGGCCGATTTCATCCAGGGGAGGTGGGTAGGTATATGTGGCTGATTATCCTGCTGTTTATGGAGAAGCCCCCGTTATAAGTAACCTCGCTTTCTCCATGGACAAGCAAGATGTGTCAGCCACACCTGGTGCTTCCCTATCTATGCCGTCTGCAGATGCTGCAGTTTATGAGGGAGGGGAAATGGCCCGTGAATTTATCCCATGATGACAGTGCACTCTTTCTCAGTGGAACGCGGTTTTAACATAACTTCAATTGGCATAGTTGCTGAACACATGACAACAGCATAAGTTTGAACAAGAATGGTCAATATGACAACAGTATAACTTGGAACACGAGTAATCGATATGACACAGCATAACTTGGAGTAACTGAACGGAGGAGTTACTGGACATCTCCGGCGGCAGCTGAGCCAGGATTAGCTCAAGAGTTCGCTGGCTCCGTGCTTGTGGAGTGGAAGGGCGCTACTGAGGCCAGGACTGTCTGGCTGAAGAAACTGTCCGCTTGTGCCTCGAGATCCAGGCAGTAGTGTTTCAGGAAGGTGTGCATCAAAGATGCCTTGCAGCATCACCAAAGCAGTATATTACAAGCTAAAAGCCATCCGGAACCTACGCCCTCTCCTCAGATACTTTCCGCAAAGTCTGCCAGGCCGTCATCACTCTCCTATTCAATTACTGTAACTCCATTTATCAAGGACTACCCAAATACGCAATCCATCCACTGCAGCTCGCCCAAAACACTGTTGCTAGAATCATCCTCCAAGCCTCACGGAAAACCCATCGGCTCCCCGTCGACTCAAGAATACCATACAAGGTTCTAACTCTCATCTAGAAATCTCTAGACGGGAAATCAGCAGAGCAACTACACACCCTAATTCATAACTTTAACAGGCCAAGGAGAAAAGGAACATAGAACCTCCTCAATATCCCACTACACTCTCGAAACTGCCAGCAGGCCACAAGAGCACGAGCATTTGCACTTCACCTCCCCACCCTCTGGAATTCGAACCATCAAGTCTTCTACTGACTTTCACAAACAACTCAAGATGCACCTATTCCATAAGCATTTTACCAATGAGTAACTGACACATCAAATCAACAGGAACTCATGCCCACATGCGCATCCTTTCCCTGTCCTGCCCTCATGAAATCCCACAACCCCATACCCTTGTATATAACTTCATTTGCTCCCAGTTTCATATAATGATCATTGCAAAAGTTCATTGTAAA
This sequence comes from Ichthyophis bannanicus, assembly GCA_033557465.1. Lineage (NCBI taxonomy): Eukaryota > Metazoa > Chordata > Amphibia > Gymnophiona > Ichthyophiidae > Ichthyophis > Ichthyophis bannanicus. The sequence goes on from CM066041.1 coordinate 162,983,948, forward strand.
AAAAACTTAGTTCAGTGTAAACCGCTTTGACTAGTAGAAAAATGGTATATCAAAATTTGTTAAATAAATAAATGTCGGCCACTGGTACGGAGTGCAGATTGACGATGGTGGCGGCCAGTGCTCAGAACTGGTAGACTCTGATCTTGACTGCAGTCTCTGTGCCTGCCTGGTCATGGCAGAAGGCGATGCAGTCGGATATCCATTGTGACCGGGTGCTCCAGTCTGTTGTGGTCAAAAGGAGACAAAGAGCTGTCCTGTGGAGGTAGGTGCATAGGGCCCTGACACAGTTGAGAGAGTGTGCACGCTCTGCTCCTCTGGCAAGGCGTGGGACTCTGGGTAGAAAGTGGGTAGCTCTATTGTTTTGTTGATGTGGAACGTTGAGGCTGCCTTTGGGATGAACCTCGGATGGGTGTGGAGGGTGGCCTGGTTGCGGTACAGCTGTGTGTACAGTGGCACACCATGAGCGCCTGCAGCTTGCTGATCCTCAGGCAGAGGTGATCGCTATCAGGACAAGGGTTTTCCAGGAGGCGTAGTTGAGGGACATTGATTAAAGTGGCTCGAACAGCTCCTGTCTCAGTTGGTGGAGGACCATGTTCAGGTCCCAGAGTGGAACTGGGGGCCACACCTTAAACCGTAGGTTGGTCAGTCCTTTCATGAATCTGGCGATCAAATTGTCATTGGCACAGTCATGGAAGGCAGCCATGGCAGAGAAGTGGACTGTGATGGACTGTGTCTTGGAGCTACTGTCAAAGAGGGGGCTAAGGTATTGGAGGACTTGAGGGACTGGGTCCAGAGCTTGCGAGGAGCACCAGGTGCTGTTACGCTTCCACTTCAGGTCATAGGATTTCCTCATGGATGGGCATCTGGCCATGAGGATTACCTGTACTTCTGTAGACAGGCTGAGGGAGGCTAAGGTTAGCCTCTCAATCTCCAGTCCATCAGGGCAAGTGCCGGCAGGTTGGGGTGCAGGGTGGTCCCACTGTCCTGGGTGATAAGTGTCTGCTTCAGTGGGGGGCACACTGGTGGTTCCAGGGTGAGACAGCGAAGGTAGCGGAACCACATCTGTTTCGGCCAGAAGGGTGCCTTGAGGTTGGCTTGAGCCTTGTCCCGCACTGTCCTCTGTAGGGTCTTGGATATGAGTGGAGTGGGGGGGGAAAGGTGTACACTAGTGACTACTCCATCCATGACACATTGAAGGCATCTGTGGCTAGGCTCTTGATGGATGGGTGCTTTGAGCAGAAGTGGCTGCACTTTGTGTAGCCTTCGGTGGCAAATAGGTCCATGAGCAGTTGTCCCCAGCACCAAAAGAAGGACTCTGTTTCTTGAGGGTCCAGAGTCCACTCATGTTGTTCTGCGCTCCTGGGAGGTAGGAGGCTTGCAGCAAGCAGCGTTTGGAGAGGGCGAAGGATCAGAATCTGAGCACTTCCTTGCAGAGGATGTGGGAGCCTGTCCCCCCCTTGCTTGTTGATGTAGACATGGCTACCCGATTGTCCGTGATATGCTGTTCAAAGGCCTACAGTGCAAATCAGATTGCTGGGAGTTCCAGTAGATTGATGAGTTGTGTCTGTTCTTTCATGGTCCAAGCCCCTTGAGTGCATAGGTGGTGCATGTGGGCCCCCCAGCCCGCAGTCAAGGCATCGGTAGTGATGACCGTTTGGTGTGATGGCTGTTGGAGGGGCCTTCCTTCCCCAAGGTTTTCCGGGAGGGTCCACCAGAGGAGGGACTTTTTGGCCCCCTTGACAGTGGAATGCATTTGGACAGTGGCTGAGTGTGCTGGTCCCAATGGGAGCAAAGGTGCCATTCAGGTGGTGCATGTGCAACTTTGCAAGGGGCAGCACCTGTGTCATCACTGCTGCCATGTGGCCCAGGAAGTGGAGGAAATTCTGGGCAGTGGCCTGGTTGGCCGAGGAGGTGCTGTGTACCAGGGAAGTGATCGCCCCCACCCGGTGTGTGGGGACGAATGCCCTGGAGGCTGTGGTTTCGCTGTCCAACCTAAGGAACTTCAGGCGGTGGGTGGGCTGAAGCTATGACTTCTGGTAGTTTATCAGGAATCTTAGGGAGTTCAGGAGGTGATGGTCTGCCTGACTGCCGTTCATGCCTCTTGCGGTGAAGACACTGAGAAGAGCCAATCATCGAGGTATGGAAAGACGCAGATGCCCTGTTTGTGGAGGTGAGCTGCCACCACTGCAACACACTTTGTAAACACCCATGGGGCTGGAGACAGGCCAAAAGGGAGGACTTTGTACTGGCAGTGGTTGCCCGACTCCTGGAAGCGCAAGTATCATCTGTGCCACCCATGGATGGGGATGTGAGTGTACACATCCTGCACGTTCAAGGCAGCCAGCCAGTCCCCCGCCTGGATGAGGTGCAGTATGAATCCTAAGGAGTACATGCAAAACTTCTCTTTGAAGATGAATTTGTTCAGCTTCCTCAGGTCAAGGATGGGGTGGAACCCTCCTTGGGTATTAGAAAGTATCTGGAGTAGAATCCGCTGTTGAGCCCGTTCACTGAGATGGCTTCTATCACCCGTGATGTCAGGAAGGACAGGATCTCTGCCATCATGGCTGGTAACAAGCGCGGGAGGAGGGGGGTGTCTCAGTGCTAGGTGAGGCACACTGGGAGGGTGGTGATAAGAACTACTTGGCTTACCTCAACATTGATCACAACAGACAAGGGTCACCCCCCCGGGGGGTCCCGGCTGGGTGTGCACTTTCAAATAGAAGGGGTGCTCTTTCCTGATGAGGAAGCGGCCTGTTTCTTCTGTTTCTGCTCTCTCTGGAGGTTTTTATTTGTTATAGGATGCCTGATATGGCTGCTGTTTGTACCATGGGGCCTATCACTTGTGGTAGGAGCTATTCCATTAGGAGGAGTAGGACTTGAGGTGGTAGTTCCCTTTCCTGTTGCTAATGCTACATTCGAGGCACTCTTCTGCAAGAGTCTGCAGGGTGGTACAGTGCTCCTTCGTATTGTTGACAGTGTCCTTGACCTTGTCATCGAATAACAAGTCTCCCGTGCATGTGGTCATATGTGTCCTCTCACAGGCCTGAAGCTCAAAGCCAGGCTAGGGTGCTTTATCGAGATGGCCGTTCCAGTTGTGTGGGCGGTGGCGTCGAAGACATCAAAGGCAGCTCAGACTAGGTGCTTGGTGCAATCTGTAAAGTCTTCCAGGGCTGCTGAGGTGGTCATTTGGGATTCCAGGGACAAGGCTGCCACTGTGCTCTTGAGGTTTTTTATCAACAGATCTTGGAACAGGGCATGCTGGAACTGATGCACTGCAGTTCCCCTGCTTAACATGGCTTCATAGAACACCTTCTTGCTCACATCATCTAGAAACTTGAGGTCCCAGCTGGGCAGAGCATTGGTGTGGTTATGGGAAGATCTGACTCGTTTCAGGGCGGATGTGACCATGATGGACTGGTGCAGGAGCTGTGTCTTCGAGAACCTCTGAGCTGGCTGCACTTGGTACTTAGTCTCAAGCTTGCAGGAGCAGATGGGCCCTGATGCCAGGGTGAGCCATTGTGGCCAAATTGTCCAAGAGCTGCTGGTGAACCGGTAGGGTGGCCAGTGTTTTGGGGGCATCTATGTATTTCAGGGCCCATGTGGATTCGCCCTTTTGGTCTGCTGTGTCTGTCAGCATGAGGGCGAGCTGGGATGTGACCTTCTGTATGAACTTTGGATAGGTGAGGTCTTCGGGTGGAGGCAACGATTGGAGCCAAGAAGTGGAAGGCTTGTCCCCTGTCCCAGGTGCGGTGACTATCCTGGGTGAGATGAGGGTGTCCCCTGTATTCAACATACCCAAAGCAGCTGCCTCTTATTCCCTGCTGTCTGTGGCAGTGGAGTTCAGGGATCTGGATAGGGATAATGAAAGAGTGTGGCCTGGTGTTGTAGAGTTCAAGGGCTTTGCAGGTATGCACTGCTACTGTGAAGCTGTTGGCGGTGTATCCGGTGCCTTGGCTTGCTCTTGCAGTTGTTGGAGTAAGTGTGTGAGGGAGTCCCAGTAGGGTAGCCTTGGAGTTCCGTCCTGTTCTGCGCCCTCTAGAGGGGTACCTTGAGGTAGAGAGGACATTGGAGCACTTCATGTGGTGCCAGCGTCAGCGTTTCCAATCACGCCAGTTTGTAGAATTATGGGGGCTGCTACTGCTGCTTTTCATGGGTCCCCCCTGGCTCTGCTGCATTGGTGCAGTCTGGAGGAGTGCTTCCGTGCTGATGAGGAGGCGTGCCCTGTGCTTCTGCATCGACGGGGGTTCTCTCTATCGGTGTGGTGACGTCCCTCCTCGCTTCCCTCATTGCTAATGGCATCATGGGGGGCAGAGCTCAGCACGACATAATCATTCCCAGTGCCATGGAGGTGGTTAGTGAGGCCTGGGCCTGGCAGATCAGTGGCAACTGTGGTTGGGGTGTCCTGGGCGGCCTGAGGCGACAGAGCCCAGGCTGCTGTGGAGGGGGGAGCCCCAGAGGGTGTGGAGCTGGGGATGGAGGCCCTGGAGGGTGCACCCCGAGCGGCGGAGGCATCTTGGAGAGTCCTGGTGCTCCACATGGTTGGCCGCATGGTCTCTGACGGCTGAGGAGGTGAGTGGAGCCTCAGTGATGAAATCCTTCAGGGCATGAAACTGAGATTTTCAGGCACAGGGGGACATCCTTGCACAGTGGGGGCAGTCCTCGACCCGGTGGTTGATCCCCAGGAACCGCACACACTGGTCTTGTGCTTCGGTGCTGTTCATCTTTTTGCCACCTCGTGGACATTTTTTTAAATGGGGTTTATTTTATTTATTTATTTATTTAACATCTCTTATATACCGCGCTATTAAAATCAGCGCGGTGTACTTCGAACAAAATATACTGCAATGTGTACAGGTAACATCGAGTTTACAGAGAACAAGGGAATATAAAACATGGAATAACAGGGATAACTATGTACAATAAACAATATACTATTTATATGCTTTAATTATGTACCATATTTAAACTCGAGTGAATATTGAACATGTATTCATGGGTAGGATGAGTCTATAGTAGTAAGGTAGATTTTCGTGGGGACTAACCGTTTTCTGGTTGGATTAAAGTGCTAGGGTGTTTGGTGTGAGTGGGAGGCCTGTTGGCTGTGTGAGTGTCCATGGACACTTCTGGGTAGTATTTTGTGAATAAGTGATGCTTTACGGCTTTGCGGAATTGTAATAGACTTTTGATGCTGCGGATTTCGTGGGGAAGTTTATTCCAATTCCTGGGTGCGAACAATGAAAAAGCTCTGTTTGATGTGGCTTTAGTACATGAAGTCATCATCTTAGGAACTATTAAAGTGTTCATAGTTGTAGTCCTTCTGTTTCTATTTTCAGGGGTGTTATGGATTAGTTTTCTGATTGGTGTTGGTGGGTAGATATTCATGGCTTTGAAGGTCAAAACTAGTGACTTGTATGAGAGTCTGGCTTGTAGTGGTAGCCAGTGTAGGTCTTTCATGATAGGCGTTATATGAGCAGACCTTGGTGACCCAGAGAGGACTCTAGCAGCTGTATTCATAGCCAGACGTAGTGGATTTAAGGTTGATTGAGGGAGCCCGTGGAGGATGATGTTTGCAAAATCTAGATGTGGCAGGACTACTGCCTGGAAGGTTGACCGGTAATCAGTATAGTCTAGTAGTGGACGGAGGTGGCGTAGTGTTCTGATCTTATGGTATATATTCTTTGTCACATTCTTCACGTGCATTGTCATGTCCAGGTGTTGATCTAATGTTATGCCGAGGTATCTGATCGTGGGTTTGGACGTCAGTTCTGTGTTGTTGACCAGCAGTGACGGCGGAGGTACAAACTTAAGATTCCTTGTAACAAATAGGACATCAGTTTTGCTATGATTTATTCTTAGGTTTTGAGTCAGCAACCATTCAGCTACTGCTCCGAAACAGTTGGTTATTGGAGTAAACACTGGTTGGTCAGTTTTGAACGGCATGTATATGAGGATGTCATCAGCGTATGCCAAGCATTGCACGTTGAAGGATCTGATCAATTCACAAATCGGCTGCATATAAATATTGAACATTAACGCCGATAGTGAAGATCCTTGTGGTACGCCTTGAGACTGTAGGAACGGCTCTGAGGATTTCTGGCCTGTTTTAACTTGTTGCCACCTGTTGGAAAGGTAGGATCTACACCATTCCAGTGCTGTGCTTCGAATCCCCTTCTCTCTCAGACGTTGAATTAGTATATCGTGGTTTACAGAATCGAAGGCAGCAGAAATGTCTAAAAAGATGAGAACAAATCCTTGTTTGATGTTGTTTATTCCTGTGATCAGATCGTTGAATAGGGTTGTAAGGATTGTGTCGACTCCATGTGCTTCTCTGAATCCATATTGTGATTTGTCTAGGGGTGCTTCTGTGTCAATGTGATGCTGGAGTTGTTGTTGGGCAGCTTTCTCAATGATTTTTGCAAGCTGGGGGATGCTTGAGATTGGCCTAAATGATTCAACTTTGGATGGATCAAGCTTACTGTTTTTTAGTAGGGGCTTGATAGAGGTGTGTTTAAGACTGGTGGAATTAGCCTGTTAGGAAGGATTGGTTCAGAATTTTGCATAGGATTTGGCTTAGATCATGTCGCAGATCTTTGATCCAGTTAGCTGGGCATGGGTCGTTAGGTGCCGTGCTAGGATTGATGGAGGCAATAATTCTCTCAATTTCACTAGATGATATAGTATTGAAGTTGCAAAATGGAGTTATATGAGATTCCTTAGGTGATATAATGGGGTTGATGGTATTTATGCATGTGCTGGACTTAATCATTTTTGATTGCAGGTAGTTTGCGTAGTCCTGTGGCCGAGGTGTTGCAGGTTGGTCTGAAACTGGCTCTCTTGTTATGGATCTTACTAAGTTGAATAGAGCATGAGGTTTATTGATGGAGCGCTTCAGTAGGTTTGTGTGGTATAGTTTCCTGCTCAATGTTACCTTTTCACGGTGGGTAGCTAGGTGTGAGTTATATGTTTCAAGGGCTTCTGGTGAGTGGGTTTGGCGCCACTGTCTTTCAAGTTTGCGTAGATGAATGAGGGATGTACGAAGGTCAGCAGAGAACCATGGTGCGTGTTCTCGTTTTCTTATCCATGTGCACTGGACATGAGGCGGCTCTGAGGTTTAGGCTTGTTACCTTGATTGCAGATTCTCTCACAAGTGAGCGGTGATCCTTTCAGTTCTCCTTGGATTTCGGGTAGTTTTTCCTTTTTTTTTTTTGGAGAGCTGGAGAGGCCCGTTTTGCTGGCAAGGCGGAAGAATGAAAACTGAGCTAGGTAGGGGCAGGCCAGGAGGTAGGGCTACCTTGACACATGCTCCGAAAGGGTTACCTTTAAGCTCAGGAGAGCACTGCACCATCAGATGACGTCACCAGGTGTGGCTGACACATCCTGCTTTCCAAGGAGAATCCTTGTGATCACAGAACAGCTCCTTCTAGTGGTCAGGCCTGGGCTTCATGTCAGATGCTTCCAGAGAGAGCTATGGTTTATGACCCCTGCTGAAGGGCAATTTCTATGATGTTTGGGCTGACTTAGCAGGGAGATTTAAAAATGAGGAAAATGGAATGACCATGGTATAGTAATCCAAAAGAGACCAGCTCAAAATAACTTATGAAGGTGCAGAAGGAAAATGCTGGGTACAAAATAAAATTTTTTTTATTTTTTCATTTCCAGTTTGTGATTGATGCTGCCAACCCCATCCAAGTTTCTGCATCCTGCATCCAGCTCTTATCTGTTCTCTCAGCTGACCTCCTGGCCACAGCCACTGTCCTGATTCTCTTCAATAAAATGTAAGACAGTTTTGATCATCAGAATTAATATTTTATTGTCACTTATCTTCTGAATGCCTGCGATATACACAACCTCCCGTGACCTCTTTCTGCACACCACTTCTAACTTTGTAGCATTTGCTAATGTATCTATTTATTTAAAAAACATTTATATTCTGCTCATCAGCCTCTGTTCTAAGCAAATTTATTTTATTTAAACAATATATAATACTGCTCTGATAGCTCCACATTTCAAGGAGAAAACATGAAGAAATTAAATTTGGTGAGAGACTGATAACTAGAAGAGAGCGCAGGTTACTCGCCATCCTAATGTGCTTGAAAGTCAACTTTTAAAAATACAAAAAAACCCACAAAAGAACTTTACCAGTGAAGCAAGGTGCCTCACTGCTGCTGCCCTCAGATGGAATGAATGTGCTGCATTACTCAGCATTTGAACAGCAGTAACCACGAAGGCAGCATCTCCAGAGCTGACCTGCAGCAGTGGATTGATAGTTCAGTAACACTATTTCTTTACATGCAATACTGCTCGAGCATCAGGCATTTCTTGTAGTCCTGTGCTCAGGATATAGTAGTGTCATGTCATGCACCCAGCTGGTGCCCAGGGCATGATGAGAGAGAGAGGCCCAGTCCATGCCAGGATTTGAGAATGGGATAATTGGGATACACATCCCCCCCATCCCCCGCCCCATGAAGATGGAAAGGGAACTAGATTAAGGTAGATATAAGACATCTGGAGGCAACAACTCCTGACTTTCTATTAATATTGCTGCGTAACTGAGGGAAGAGCATTAAGTATAAAATACTGTGGATTTTCTGTTCTTGTATCTGTCTCCAGTGATCTTCCATGCTACATGTCCTTACTGGAATTAAAGTCTTTATTCAGACTGAATGACATAATTTCCTGTGCTAAACAACCAATCACAGTGCTGGAAATAAGTGCTCGAGATGGCACCGGTCTGCCTGCCGTTCTGCAGTGGCTGCATGCTGTTTGCAGAGACTGACTGTATGGAGTGTGCAACATGGGCTGAAGCCGCAGTGGGGCCCAGGACTCTGCATGGATGGAGTGCGCAACATGGGCTGAAGCCGCAGTGGGGCCCAGGACTCTGCATGGATGGAGTGTGCAACATGGGCTGAAGCCGCAGTGGGGCCCAGGACTCTGCATGGATGGAGTGTGCAACATGGGCTGAAGTTACAATGGGAGTTTTAAGATATTCCCTGCTTTTATTGCACTTTCTGTACAAGCCTTAATTGTCAGATAAATTACAGGGGGCCCGATACCAAGTATAGAACATTTTGAATATTTAGACCAGGCCAAGAAAGTAACTTTTAATGGTCCTCAGGAGGTCTGTGGGACCATTTGCCTTGAGTCTTGGTTCATTCACAGTCTATGTATTTTGCAGAACTGGTAACAGTCTAGTCCTCTGAATTCCAGCCACAAGAGGGAATGCTGGGATAAATAGACCCAGTCCTGCTGAAGGCGTTACATCATATTTTTATGTATTTATGTTCAGGTGGTGTAATGGGTCAAATAGGAGATCTAAGCCCGTTTCTCCCACTGAAGCTCCTTATAACCTTGGGGAAATCATCTTCCCTTACCCCACGTATTCACTGGAGTGTAAGCTCATGGGCATGAGAATTTGCTGTACGGAGCTCTGGTTTAAAGATGGAGAATGGAAACTATGTATATGAAATGTGTACTTTTCATGCCAGTAATACAAGAATATAGGATAAGGCTTCCAACTCTTCTCAAATATAATAATAAAATATAGTCTCTAATATGTGAGTGTAATATTTGTTATGGTTCTTTTCAACTTTTGTAGGGATGGTTTGGCTCTGGCCTAGTTAACCACATGGTGTAAGACTAATTTTCTTAGAACACAAGCACAATGACAGGACACAAATCCAATGAGACATGAGAGATTCTATGTCACTGAACAATACAGGCAGAGTTCAGGGATTATACCAGTGATAGAATAAGTCCCCAGACACCGGCTTCTGGAGATAGCTCCCAGAACTTTCTAAATGCCTAGGAAGGAACAATGGAAGCTTCCCCTCATCAAGTTCTACTGAAGCCTCTCCTCATCAGTTTTATCTATAATATCCGCCCCTTTCCCCATCAAATCATCAGTGTGATATGCCTCCCGCCCCAACCCCCTGGATTCTTAGCAAATAAACATGTAACATCAGCCCGCTCTGTAAGTCATTAGTGGGTTGATCCTCTTGATTTAGAGAGACTGTGGTACAAGCCTCGGGTAGTAAGTAGATAAAACATGTGGTACCCTCTTCACTGTGCCAGAGGGTGGGAGGCAGCCTACAGCAAATGGTGTCCCTGGAGTTTCCATTCCATGTGCAGCGAGCCTTGCACACGACAACCTGACAGGAGCTTAATTTATGAAGGATTCCCTCTCCTCAGATACAGTATCTGACCCTATCACTTGGCACTTCCAAAATTGTCCTCTCACATCCTCTGTCCTTTTCTGCTTCCCATAAATCAAATGAAGCTTCTGGATGAGGAACTTCTTGTCTTCACCTTCCTGAAAAAAACAAAAATAGTACATATGGAATAACTGCTACTGTCCCCCAATCCATTGATTATCACAATTGGGAGGCATAATAGAGAAACGGCTACACTAGACCAGACTCTTCAGAAAAATATCAGAAATGTGCAAACTGTGAATAGAAGAGGCAGAACTGCAGGTTCCTCTTGATCAGGGATTGGTGACTGAGCACAGGCAAGGAGCAGCTAAGCTTTTCCACTGCTCTCATTGAGTGCCTGCCATGTGGGAAGACCTGTGGGTCACAGGCAATGTTCCCTCTAATTTTCTGTAGGCTGTGTGTGCATAAAATATCAGCTGTGCAACTTTTGAAGGAAGGTTAAATTTTTGTGCGCCACATAACGACACTCGGAGTTATATACTTTAAAATTTGACTACACGTCAGAATACAGTATGTACACCACATTGATTGCACTAGAAAATATTGTAGAACTTGTGAAAACCATAAATACACAACAACTTTTCAATTTTAAGAACGTCTGTGTTGTTTTCTATCAGAATCAGAACCGTAATTTTTGTGCGCTCTGTTGTAAAGTATGTGCGCTCACTCGGCGAGGTGTGTGCGCGCGCACAGCTTAGAGGGAACAGTGGTCACAGGCGGTGCCTGCATGGGATCAGCTCTGGAGCCCTCAAGAATGCTGGCTCTAGCTACCCGTCATAGAGCCCTGTGCTCCAGCATTTTTAATTTAACAGAATCTAGTTTATTCTGGAGGCTCCTAGCTTTTTTGAGTCCACCTACAAGACTGAACTTTATGGATTGTAAAAGTGGAATATTCCAGACAGCCTGAGCAGGATAATGGGCAAGTGGAGAATCTGAGGCATAACATACTTTGTGGTACTAAAGCAAATAAAAATTGGAAGAAAAAAATATTCAATCTGGTATTTTGAATCTGCATCTGTGGGCTTCTGGTTCAGTTGGAAATGAGAATTGGGCTCTCACACCAATAACCTTCGCTAGCAACTACTGGGAATTTATCTTATTTTATACCCGCTTCCAATTTTCGTTAGACATGGCCTTGAGCAGAGGCCACACACCCCATAGCAATTAAGGTCCTTAAATCCATCCACTAGGCGTCACCATTGTGCACAATTAGGACTCACTCTCCACAGGAGTCATAGGTACTGCCTCCCACCATACAGCTTTTGAAAGAGAATGATGAAAAGGGCTAAAGATTGGCAAGTAGCAGGTACAAGGGATCATGGAGGGAGAAGAATAGGAAAGGAAATCACAAAAACAGATCTAAATGAAGGAAAAAATATAGTTAAGGCAGTACAGCAGGGTGAAAGATAGATGTAGAGAAAATGGGGGGGGGGGGGTGTCAATATTCAAAGCATTTAGCCAATCAATGGGAATCCAGCCATCTAAGGGCCCTCATCATGATATTCAGCGGCGCTGTCTGGATAGTGCTACTGAATATTTCCACAGACCACCATGGCACTATCCAGTTATCGCAGGGACAGTCTGTGGGTGGGGCAAGAGTGGGGTCGTTGCTAACCAGATAAATGGTGATAGTTTGATTAGCCCAATATTCAGCCTGTACTCAAGTGAATAAATTCACCGTTTATGTGGTTAGCACTCTCAGCCCGGATATTCAGCAGCAGCAGCTCTTGTTCAGAAACTGCCACTGAATACCCTGCCCAATAGTCAAGCGTTATGGTTGACTGCTGTGGCATTTGAATATCAGCCCCCACTATTTCTTCAAGAAGAGAAGGAATGTGTGGAGGGGCCTAAAACCAATCAAAATATTAACATTTGTCCAGTACTGAAAGAATGGGATGCCGAGGAACACTGGTTAGTGACAGGTGTACAAAGATACAGACCACTCCCAAATATATAAGAGACTATGGATGAAATTGAAAGTGGAGAAATCAGTGGGGCTTCCTCGAGAGCGACGGCAAAATCAGTCCTGGGATATTATAAGGATCTCAGAGCAATGCTGCAAGAATAGATGTTGAGGAGCTGGAGGCTGCCGGCCCCACTGAAAATTCTATTTAATTACGCTGTACAGGATCAGAAACAGGCAAACTGTTCTTTTACAAAAATATGGTAATCCTAGGCCAGTCACTCTAATCTCAGTGGTGGGTTAATTATTTAAATTAATCAATCAATCAATCTTGAATCCATTAGGTTAGAAGAAGCCAAGAGATATGGATATATTAGAGAGATGTCTTTTCAAACTGATCTGACCCATTTCTTTGAGCGAGTGTGGTGTACAGTATTTGGCCTTCAGCCAGGCTTTTGACACCGTTTCATGCAGGAGACTCATAGGTAATCTAAGCATCTTAGGGGTGGATCCTAATGTGGGAAATGGGTGAGAAACTGATGCAGTGATGGGCGACAAAGGATAGTCATCAACAAATTTTATGCAAGAAGAACATGTTAGTATCATCACAGGGAAAGCGAGGTTACTTACCTGTAACAGGGGTTCTCCGTGGACAGCAGGATAAGTCAGCCACACCTGGGTGATGTCATCCGATGGCGCCATGGACAGAATACTCTCCAATAGCTCAGAAGAGTCTAAACTCTTCTGAGCATATGCTAGCAGCCCCCACCACAGTGCCCGCCCCTTCCTCCTCAGTTTGTTCCCTAGCTATGGACATGTTCCAACTTAGAGAAGGACAATACCAGTGTGGGCATTGTTCGGTTTGTTTAAATGTGTTACCCGTAAGGAATGCTTTTATATATCCGGTGACACAGCAGACATTTCATATCGATGATTTTTCAAATTGCGACACAACACACGTCATTTACATCATTCAATGCCCATGTAAGCTTCTGTATGTGGGTAAAACTACACGGAGCATTCGCGTGCGCATTATAGAACACAAGAGCTGCATCAGGAGACAATTACTGGACAAACCCCTGGTTCAACATTGGACAGATAAAGCACATAAAATATCAGATTTGAAATTCTGTGTTATTAAAAAAGTAAGTCTGAATTGGAGGGGTGGCAATATAGAGAAGACCATTCTTAGGTTGGAACAGAAATACATTTTCGCTCTCAACACACTTGTGCCCTCCGGGTTGAATTCCGAATGAGATTTTTCTGTGTTCCTGTAGTATTTTTTCTTTAGTGTGTTTTCACATTTTTATCATTCACACTATATATATTTTTTTTTTTCCCCCTGCCTGCTCTATGGTTTGAGTTTCAAAGAGATTTGCTTTTATTCTGTGATGCTGATATCAGGTCCCATTAACTGTCAATGAATACTTTCATTGGATGGTGGTATTTATTCATATGGTTTTGTTAGATATCGTTTTTACTTAACATCTTGTTGTGTTGGTTTGGTTTTTACAATGGGCACCTCTGTGGCCTGGTTCCCTTGCGGTCCTCCTAGTTTATATGGTTGGCTGGTCATAGGTAAATAGGTGTTGTTCGATAAGGGCCCCTTTTTTAGTTTTTAGTTTTTAGTTTTATTTATCCTCAATATTTTAGTTTTCACGTGTCTATGGTGACCATAGACAATAGTTACATATTTAGTAATTAATCATATGTCCAGTGAATGCAGGTGGTTTGCGGGTCCTGTCCTCCTTCACGCCTTTTTTAGTTCTTATACGCACGGGTTGGCGTCTGTTTCACTGAAGGAGGATATGCTGCCTGCAGTGTCCTTTTTTGGATCTAGAAGTCCCGGCAGCTTATAAAGTCGTGATTTTTGTAAATGATTTACTGAAACACATGTTGGGCTTGGGTATTATTTATTTATTTATTAGCCTTTTTTTAAGTTTACACACAAGGTTGTTTACCTTTTACCCACGGTACGACAATGTGCTGTGTGCGGCAGTCTCTCGGGTTTTGGTTGTGCTATTGTCCATATGGTGGTCATAATGAGTTGCATTCGCATTAACTGTCTATGAATGTTTTCATTGGACTGTGGTATTTTATTCATATTGTTTTGTTAATTATCATATGCCCAGTGAATGCAGGTGGTTTGTGGGTCCTGATCTTTTTCGCGCCTTTTTTAGTTCTTACACGCATGCGTTGGCGTCTGTTTCACTGAAGGAGGATATGCTGCCTGCAGTGTCCTTTTTTTTGGATCTAGAAGTCCCGGCAGCTTATAAAGTCGTGAGTTTTGTAAATGATTTACTGAAACACATATTAGGCTTGGGTATTGTTTATTTATTTATGTATTAGCCATTTTTTAAGTTTACACACAAGGTTGTTTACCTTTTACCCACGGTACGACAATCTGCTGTGTGCGGCAGTGTCTCGGGTTTTGGTTGTGCAATTGTCCATATGGTGGTTATAATGATTTGCATTCACATTTTTAAAGTTTGGTACTTCATAAAAGACACAATTTTTTGATTTTACAATTTATGTTACTGTTACTATGCAGTACGCGCGGCGTATTGTTTCAATTTTTTATTTTTTCACTGGTTTGGATGCTGTTTTGGGGATGACGCACAAAACGGCTGTTATATATTGTTTTGTTGTCCCGATGTCACTGTTTTCCGATTCTGTTTTTGAGATATGTGATCCGATTTTTTCAGGCATAAATGATATTGCATATATATCTTCTTCCCCTATGCCTATATGTGGTTAGTGATTGTTCACACCCAAGACCGGATATTTAGTCGGTTCCTTTCACTCTGTTAGTCCTTTTTCATTGACAATTTCATAGTTTCACTTGCTAGATGACACATTTCATTTTATTCTGGTTTTAATAGCTGGTGGCTTTGGTTTTCCATGAATCATTTTTTTAAACTATTTATGGATATGATTTACATTTATTTTTATCTACTTCTTTTATTCAAGTGCCACTTTTCAAAAAAAATTTTTACGTACTGCATTTGCAGCAAAGGAAGTTTATTACAATTTCAATGATATATGTGACATATTTCATCCGGTTCTAATCACTAGTTATTTGGTTTTAAAGAATGATATATATCTTTTAAACCATTTATGGATATGATTTTTAAAAAAAAATTATGTACCCCCTTTTTCACGTGGTATTTTTTACATATTATATTTGCAGTGAAGGAAGTTCACTATATTTTCAACGACACATTTGTGGTCATTCATGGCCCTAAGGTAATAGTACCTCCTTTTACTCCTGCTCCTATGTAATAGTTTCTTTCTCCCGCTCTGATCCTCTATCTCTCCTGTTTTCTCCATGTTTTAAAGGATTGAGTTTTAAAAGTTTGAGTATTAAGTATTTTTAGCAGTTCTTAATATGGTAATGTTTTATGATATGTTATTTATTGTTTTAATTCAATAATTATGTTTGTATTTGCATGTGTTTATTGCGGTTCCACACTTTCAAATACTTCTCACACAATTTACCAGAGCGGTCTCTGGTTTTATATGTTAAAGTTTTTCATATATTTATGTTTTTATTTGTCTTAAGAGGACACATATCATCATATCCATTTAGTATATAAGACTTGCATGGCTTTTTTATATATAATCCATCGACTGATGTTATTTTATGGTTCATATATGTGCTTTTATATGTCCAAATAGGACGCAGATATAGTTTTTTTATATATAGTTCATGAATATGAGTCTTGCATGTCATTTACATATATTATTATTTATTATCGTGTTTTCACAGTTTTTTCATGTATGTTATTTGTTTTTTTAATTGTTTATAATATGTTTTAGTGTAAGGTGAGCCTACCCCTGAAGAAGGATTTTTTCGAAACACGGCCTGTGTCGGGTTTGGCCTCCCTTATTTATTACGGACCAATAAAGGATTGGTGAGAAAATCATACTTGTCCACGTTTCTGTACTGTTGCTGTTTGCCTGCGTGGCAGTGCTGTTTTTTCTTGGTGACCAGGTTGGCCTACTGCCATGACCTATGTGAGGGATGGCTGTGTGCTTGGAGCCTCAGATGTGGCTGGCTTGGTCCAGGCAGGTGTTGAAGGTGGCATAATCTGAATAACCATAGACAGTTTCGATAGTCGGGGAAGAGCCTCCCATGGCTTGTGCTGTGTCCAAATGATATATTTCTAGTTTTGGTCCTTCTGAGGCACCGTGTCTGTATGTGTCTTGATCTGGTCCTGTCCCACGGGGCTAAGTGTGTAAGTGGACATTACTTTACACCAATCCTGAGGACCCCACTGATCTATATGGAGGACCGACCTTTCTTTGGGTAGACAGGCAGCACAAGAGTAATGGCTTCGTTGACTAGCTGGCTAGTCCCCTTCTTGAGGGTGGAAGACCGACTGGACTGGGTCTAGATGGGAGGGTGGGGAGTAGGGTAGTAGTCGAAGGGTCCCTTGGCTTGTAATTGGCTATTAGACTGTGCAAGATGGAAGAAGTGAAGGCGTATGTGGGTGGGGTTCAGGTGAGTCCTCACTGCAGGTGAGGGTAGAACTCATCCATGGACCCATGCAAGTCACCAAGAATGGCTGAAGGCACGCAGCTGGCTGTGAGCGATGAACCTTGCTCGAGAGACATCGGCAGAACCTGTGAGGACGAGGGGGTCCTTAGCTTTGGGTGCAAAGAGGTCACTTGAGCAGAACTCTGAACACTGGGCCAGCGGTGTAGGCTTTGGTATATGTGGACATGGCCTCGCATATCGGGAAGATATGACCTTCTGTCTATGTCCTTGGGATGTGAGTGGATAGGGAGACAGCCCTTATATGCATTGGCGAGGGATGGTATGATAGTTAACTAATCTCTGTAGAATATGTCCTGTCTAGGGAATGGGGGGAATCCCGCTCCCACATACCACCGCATGGCATGACCCAAGGGGTCAGGGAATCCCATCAGGAAATCCCTCTCCTGCATCGGTGGGCTTCTCCTTTAGCCGTTGGTAGCATGTTGCCTTTATGATGACATGTCTCTAGTGGACTATTCCCGATCATGTATTTGATTCTTGACAATTTGATTGTTTGTTTGTTTGTGTTTTTTGTGGGGACAGAGTCCCTGCAGACTGGGAGAGCTGGAGGCCAGCCGATATCTGGGATAGGCAGCCCTTGAGGTGCAATGGCAAGCAATAGAGGTACAAGGGCACTGATTACCGAGTTCAATAGTGTTACCAAGGCAGGATGGTAGAGAGGCTTAGCCTGCAATGGATTAGTTTGGAATCCCTGGATGTTAGGCAGTCCTTAGGATGGGTGCAGCAAGAGCTAAGCATTCACATTCCAGCTAGACCATAACCTCTGGCAACCAGAGGCCTAAGGCTTAGGACTTACTGGGATGCCAACATATGAGAGGATCCTGGACCATATCCAGGCAGGATGCCATGGTACGGTGTTACTAGAAGGGCCAATATATGGCGCTGCATAGTTCAATCTGCGGATTTGGAAAAGAGGAACCTCTTCTATGTTCATACAATTCAAATCCGGGGTAACAGGAGCCTGGGAGAATCTAGCCTGCAAAACGGGTTGTCAGGATTTCCCAATGGGAGACTGAGGTGTCAGTCCCAAATAGATTCCTGCATTGGGTCACCGTGGTGACTGGTGTATAACAAGCAGCAGTGGGATTAGGACTGGCTTTTATCGTTCCTTACCCAGTGCTCTAATCCTCGGTAATCTGACAGGTACTTATGGTGTTGATTGGGCATTGCTCTAGACAAGATATCAGACTTGATGGATCCTTGGTCTGATGCAGCATGGCATATCCTTTCTTTACCTTAATTGGCTCTTGTGGACCGAGAGAATTGAGGAACTACCCGGAGGCATGGCCTGGATTACAGGGTAGGGCCAGCATTTATCCCATGTTAAAGGGGTTGTACCGTACTAGGCTTAGACCCTGGTCATAAGATCAGCGATCCACTGCTGAACCATCCAGCTTATTGTAAATCCCGGGGCCTCTGACGTGGCTACATGGGCTCCGTACCCTTGAGACCTTAGCACCTTGTGCCAGTGTTATGACAATGTGCTCAGAGGTAGCGGACTCGGGACATGTCGTTTTGTCACCTCCTTGAGGAGAGCCCTCCGAGAGAATGGTGTCTAGTGGCGTTCCCCAATCATGGAGTCCCTGGCCTGGATGCAGGTAACACCCTCCCCACAGGGTCAATGGTCTTGTGGCCACACTGGCACTGAAGGGATGTCGGGGAGCAGTGAGCTGCCATGGTGCAGAGACCCATGTGCATGACTGCTGTACGCAAAGGAGGCTGCCGCTTTTTCCTCATCCTGTTGGGTGCCACAGCATCCATGATGATGGATCTTATGAATCCCGTGAGGGTATGCCTGTAGAATGGCCATTGATGGGCTATTTGAGAGCTGACTTCCACTCTCTCCTGGAAGGCGCATCTCTATTGAGGTTAAAACCAGTCCAGGTATGCTGCTGGCCTGACGTGTTGGAACCTTGTGGTTATTAGTTTTGAATGGCCTGCGCTTGTTGCCTTTCAGAGGTTGCTGTTATAGGCGACCACCTTGTCTGGGCTAGGTAGAGAGCATGGAGGGCTGGGCCAATGCACCACAAACTAAAGGAAGGAATAGAGATCAGCCGGCACTCTAGCCGATGGGTATGTCTCATGGGATCAGATAGTCGCAGGCGAGCTGGCTACCTTATCAGTAAGAGACTGACAGACTCCTTATTTCCTTGTTCGGTAAGAGAAGTAGATTAGTGGGTAGTCCTCTGGAGGCAATGATGGGTCAATAGAGCTCGCTCAAGTGGCAAGGAGTGCCATTGGGATGAACCCTGGACTCTTGAGTGCTAGATTGGAGCACTATCCGATAGACTGCTCTTCCACTTCTGTGGCGAGGTCTGCCACTTCTCAGCATCCCCTGTACAGTACTTTCAAGAAGAAATTGTACGGAGAGCAATGTAGGGCTTCATATGAGTGGTGCTGTTGGTCAGAGTTGTGGCTGCCGTATGGGCGGTGCTATTGGTCTGAGTTGTGGCTGCCAGACAGTCAGGTATAGGACCGGCCTTCCAGGAGGGCCCCTATCTGGCCATGGCGATGCCTGTAGCGATAGGCATGACTTGGGACCTCAGCCAGAGAGAGAGTGAGATGGCTGGCTCTGTGCCTCTGAGAATGCACTGTGGTTTTGCTGCTGCAGCAGTCAAGAGTGGGATTTGTGGAGGATGGAGGTCATCACGTTGAAGGGCCTTTTTTTTTTTTTGCGCCCTGTGAACTCGTTGCAGGCAGCTGGGGGATGCCCTTTCCCTTGTCTCCGCAGTGATTTGCAGTCAGGAGGGGTCCAACAGGGGGGTTGAAGTCACCTGGGCAGGGGTGGTGAGCCACAATTGCCGACCTACACCACATCTGCTGCACCAGGAGGAATGAAGCGAGAAGGCTCTGGAGCTTCGCGCATCATGACAGAAGAGGTGCGGGAAAAGGCAGGGGTCGCCAGCGTCCATGGTTCTCAGCGCCAGAGGAGTCTGTGCCAGTCGGGTCCTTGAGGGAGGCGAGGTCCACTGCACCGAAGTTGTGCGTGGAGATCACCACGAGGTGATAAGTAAACCTCGCGCTGGGAGCCACAGTGGTTCAGCATGGAGCTGGCACTTTCGGAGTAGGGTAGGTCATACTGAGGGCTGGTGGATCAGCCTCCCTAAGGCGCTGTTAGCGGCTCAGTGGTGCCGCTTTTTATCGGGGCAGATGGAGCCTTAGATTCTCATGGCCTTACTGTGTGACACCCTTAAGTGCGCAGACCAGACCTTGTCTGGGCGGTGCACAAAGACACTGCTTCCTGTTGGGCAGGGGGCTCTGATTCAGTCGGCGCGGTAGGCATGCTGTCCTCAGCGGGGAGGTCGGCACATGATGACGCTGTTGTGCCTTGAAGATGCTGTCTCCAGCGCAGATTCCTTTTAGGCCCAAAGTTATGAGGTCCAATTGCGGCAGAGTTCCAATTGAGTTGCCTTGGTGCCATCCAATTGCAGCGAGAAGAGGCCTCTGCTGTCATGGAGCCGAGCCATGACGCCATCCAATAGCAGTGAAGAGAGGCCTCTGCTGCCATGGAGCTGAGACATGACGCCATACAAAGCAGCAAGGAGGGGGACATCAGTGCAATCTCTGCATCTCAGCAAGAAGCAATTCCAGAATGGCAGGCTGCTCTCCTCGGTGCGTCATTCATCTTCGTTGGTCATTCATGTGTGGCACCGATGCCCTTGACGAAGAGGCAAACTGCGGCTTTGCAGGGCAGGCCGTGTCTTCACCTCTAGGGATTCTGCCTATGCACGGGCCGGGGATGGAGGCCAAATGGCACATCCTGTGCCTGGCACTTCTCCTCATGTTCCGCTCCTCCAAGAATTCAGGAGGGCTCAGCCCCGGTGTGCGCGCTCTGCATGTGAGGGTCTTTCCGGTGATAGGGTCAGCTGCTGGCTGGTCTGCTGGCATGAGGCTTCAACAAGGAGCCCTGTTCTGAGACCGTCGCTGGACGGCTGACCCACGTAGAGGAGGCTGCTGCGCACATCCAGCCGCGAATTCAAAAAGCAACCAGGAGGACCACCTCTTGATGGCGACCGAAGAAGTAAGGTAGAGAGTTATAGAAGAAATAAGATTACACTTAAGTAAACAACTAAAAATAGAGAGAGTGAAGAATCCATCCTCATGGTCGGGCGGATAGAATAGACTGAGGAGGAAGGGGCGGGCACTTTGGTGGGGGCTGCTAGCACATGCTCAGAAGAATTTAGACTCTTCTGAGCTATTGGAGAGTATTCCGTCCATGGCGCCGTCGAATGACGTCACCCAGGTGACTCATCCTGCTTGTCCATGGAGAAAATACAATGCTCTACAGAAAATTTATGTATAATCCTCGAGGAAATGGGGAAAAACAGAAGCAACATTTTGCATAGCCTGCCACTAGCATGCAAGAATGCTCCTTCTGACTGTCCTTTCTGGTCTGTGTAATACTTTACTGTTATTATTAGATTATATTTTCTTATTTTTAATCTCATATTTTATTTTGGAAGCACATACAAATTGTTAAGATAATAAAGTTCCTGAATTTAACACCACCGATGAGTTGATAAGGAGACTGTCTTTTTGTAGATGACAGAAGGAACTATAACAGGGTTGGGAGAAAAAAAATTGAAGAAAGCTGAAGGGATGGTCAGCAGTGTGTTAGCTACAGTTGTGGTCAGCATTACTGGCACCTTTGCAGTCAACCCCTTTATTTATTTATTTATTTTATTTACATTCTCTTATATACCGCGCTATTCTGCATCAGTGTGGTTTACATTGAACAAACTGAAATTACATTGAACAGGGCATTATAACTTGGAGATAACTATTTTTTACAGGGAACATGGGCTATGGAGGGTTAAGTGGCTTGCCTAAGACCACAAGGAGCACCTGTGGGACTAGAAACCCCAGTCCTTCCGGCCCAAGTTGCTGTCCTCTAGTGGGATTTGAACCTCCAACCTTCCGGCCTGAAGTACCTTGCCCCAACCACTAGGCCACTCCTCCACTCCAATATCTCCAACAAAAAATAGTGGCCAGTGAAATGGCTTTGGTCTATATCTGCACCTATATTTCACACACAAAAGAATCAAATAAAGCAAGACTAATTAAAAAGGGAAATGGTAGGAAATAGTATAAATACTGGGACACTGCCAGGACATGATTATTTTTTGTCGGAACGTACACCTTTAAGAATCAATTCCTTCTCGCGGTGTAATGTTCCTTTTATTCTTTTTTTAGGGACGCAACCCCAACTTTAGGTTATTAAGAGGATCTTAACCCCTCAACACCAACCGGTAATAACTCCTCATTCATCAGAGGCTAACCACAGTTGGTGTTGAGGGGTTAAGATCCTCTTAATAACCTAAAGTTGGGGTTGCGTCCCTAAAAAAAGAATAAAAGGAACATTACACTGCGAGAAGGAATTGATTCTTCAAGGTGTACGTTACAAAAAAAATTTTACGTTTATATGTTTCCCTTGTTGGATGGATATAAATGTGGGAGATATAGGGGGGTTGATGTTTGAAGGACATGATTATTGGCACTTATATACAATTCAAATCAGTGGGAACAGAAGAACCACATTTCCACTGCCGTAAAATTAGACACACCTGTGATCGATTGTCAGTACTCACATGAATCAACCAATGAATGATGGCTCTAATGTTTAAAATGGCCACATTCACTCCCTGTTCCATTTTCACAATGGTGAAGACGAGAGCTGCCTGAGACCATCAGAAAAGCCATTATCACTAAACATCAAAGGGGTACAAGGCCATCTCCAAAGACCTTGGGATTCCTGTGTCTACGGTTCATAATGTTATTAAGAAGTTTTATGCTCATGGAATGGTCAAGAATTTCCCAGGGCATTGTGGGAAGAGGAAAATTAATCCAAGGAATCTTTGAAGGTTATTGTGAATTTCTGGAAAACCACCACGTACAACATCCAATGAGCTTAAGGCAGACCTGGAGCAATCTGGAGTGGTGGTTTCAACCCGCACCATACGCCGCACACCAAACAAAGAAGAACTTCATGGGCAAAGGCCAAGGAGGACCCCACTGCTCAAAGATTGCCTTTTTATGTCTTTCACAATCTTTGCATAAACCCACCTTGAGAAGCCACAATCCTGGGAAAATGTTCTGTGGACAGATGAAATTAAAATTGAGCTCTTTGGCAATGCAGACCAGTGATACATTTACAGGCGAAGAAATGAAACTTAAGGAAAAAAAAACCCCACCCTTCCTACAGTTAAGTATGGTGGAGGTTCTATAATGTTGTGGGGCTGTTTTGCTGCTTCAGGAACTGGAGGCCTGGAATGTCTTAAAGGAATCATGAAGTCAGAGGCCTACCAAGGTATTTGGGAGTGAAATGTGCTATCTAATGTCAGAAAGCTAGCTCTGGGTCGAAGGTCATGGGTCCTCGAGCAGGACAATGACCCAAAACCTACATCCAAAAGTACAAAGAATGGTTAAAAAGGAAAAATGGACTGTTTTAAACTGGCCAGCAGTGAGTCCTGGTCTCAATCCAATTGAGAACCTTTGGAAAGAGCTGAAATCTGCCATTGCTAAAAGGAATCCTGGAAACATTCATGAGCTAGAACAAACTGCAGTTGAAGAGTGGGAGAAACTACCGGCAGACAGATGTAGGAAACTTATAGATAGCTACAAGAAACATTTGGAGGCTGTCATCACTGCCAAGGGTTGTGCTACCAAATATTAGTGAAGGGTGCCATTAATCCTGTTCAGGTCATATTTCTTTCTCTGAAATTGCTACATCTAAGTTGCACAGTCATCTCCTTTAGTTGTATACCTTTGAAAATACTATTAAAATACTATGATGAGAGTTGTAATAGTTCCAATTATTTCTCAAGATATTTTACACAACATACTTAAAATGGGTGTCAATAACGTTGACCACAACTGTATGATTTAATCTAGAAAATGCAGATATAAATTTACGACATAGAAACACAGGGGTGAGATACTGACATGAAACCAGTACTTACATTTCCAATCTGCTCCTTCAGCAAAACAATGATCTTCCGCTGTCCATTCACCAACTGAATGTAGAAGTAGATGACAGTCCTGTAATCAGAGCAAAGTGTCAGCCGCCAGCACAGTGTCCAACATACACAGTACCACTGCAACCTCACAATCACAACTTTCATACTCCCCAGAACCAGGTATACAATGCGCACTGTACTCACAGCAAAACCCCTGCTGCTAGGAAAATGCAGAAGGTGTTCTTCACCAGGTAATGATAGATCCAGGTGAACCAGAGAAGCCTGGGATTAGACTTCTCTATCTCTTGAACCCAAACCCTTCCAGCTTCAGAGATGGTTCCCAGAGTCTGGAATGGACCACAGTTATTTGATGGTTTCACACTGCAGGGGAGGGGGGAGTGGAGAGATTAATATCAATGGCCTGCATGCAGGTATTAGAGGTCATCCAATGTCACTACAAGAACCTGAAACACTACTTACGACCAGATGGTATATGAAAGGAAGATGGCCGCCCCAAGGAATGATGGGAAGCACAGGAGGGTGATGAAGATGGTGCTCATGTGAGAGGCCCGCCAGGGCTTGCTGGGAGACTGACAGTTCCTCATCAGGCTCATCTGTAAACAGGCAAGAAAACACTACACAGCATTTCAGCTTCACAGTAACAGTGTACCCTGTCCCTGTCCCTCTCTTTATCACTCCATGTTCATGACTCTATTAAATGAAAAAACAAAATAAAACAAAAAAACCTTAGGACCCTTTTCCTAAAACAGTTAATGTGTGTTTTAGCATGCAGCAACTGGGAACACTTAACGTGGGGCCACGCCAGTGACCGTGAGGTAAACCACACAGTAATCAGACAGGGAATGGGCAGGGTATAGGCATAGAGTACTTTGCTCTCATGTGAGGGCAATTATTGCATATTCTGTGAACATTACGACTACTACTCATCATTTGTATAGTGCTACAAGGCATACACAGTACTGTACAGAGACATGTAAGAGAAGTCCCTGCTCATCAGAGCTTACAGTCTAGTCAAGACAGACAACACAACTGGGGACTAGGATATATCTAGAGGAGAGTTAAGGAAACATATAGGAGGTGAACAGGGGACCGAGTGGATCAGGATCTGAAAGTAGTCTCAAAGAGGCGAGTTTTCAGCCTGCATTTGCACCATTGAATAGAGCCAGAGATGGAGCCTGACATACTGACTCCGGTAATTTGTTCCAGGCAAAGGGAGCAACAAGATGAAATGAAAGAAGTCTGGAATTGGCAGTGGACGAGAAAGGCACAGATAAAAGGGATCAGCCAGAAGAGTGAAGTTCCAAAGAGGGATGTGGGGAGAGAGAAGAGAGGAAAGGTAATGAAGAGTAGCCGAATGAAGGCACTTAAATCAGTAGTAGAAGTCTGAACTGGATGTGGAAATGGATAGGAAGCCAATGAAGTGACTTGAGAAGAGGGTATATGAGCATTACAACGCTGGTGGAAGATTAGCTGTGCAGCTGAGTTTTGAACAGATTGATGTCAGGAGAAATGATTCAGGGGAAGACCAGCAAGGAGCAGGCTACAATAGTCTAGTCTGAAGGTAACTAAAGAATGGATAAGGGTCTTAGTAGTGTGTTCAGAAGGGAAGGGGCACATTTTTCTGATGTTATAGAGAAAGAAACAAGTTTGAGCCAGCTGTTGGATGTGTGTGGAGAAGGAGAGGGAAGAGTCAAAGATGACCCCAAGGTTGTGAGCCAAGGAAACAGGAAAGAGTAGAGTATTCTCCACAGAAATAGTGAAAGGGGGAAATGGGTTTAGGGGGAATGATACAAAGCTTGGTTTTGGCCATGTTCAATTTCGGACAGTGGCAATTAGGCAAGTATACCTAACATCTCTATGAGTGTCGTTAGATACACCCAGATTAGTGCACCACATGTTGGGAACATGCTGGTTATGCCCTCAACAGCTAATGTGGAGGCTTTGCACTTAATGTGTGAAACAAACAACCTTAGCAGGCTCTAGTAAAAGAGGCCCTTAACCTAGTATGACGCTTTCAGACACTCCTCCATTTCCTGCTCAGTTACCTTTTTAATGTAGAATAGAAGCAGCAGCTTCAGTGTTTGTACAGCTGGGAGTAGAGGAACAAAAAGAAAACCCAACCTGTGCGAGAAACAGAAAATGTGAGACTCAGAGCTAAGGATACAGGTAAGACGCTTCAGGGGCCAAATCCTCCCTCCCTTCTCCTCACATCACCTCATTATTACCCTTACTAAAGTGGGCTGCACTTTCCTCACCATTGAGAGGGGAATTTGCAAAGGGATTTCCAGAGGGAAAAAGCATTTTAGCCATTTACAAAGCTTGCTGAAAACTGTCCTCGGCATATGCTCTATTTCAAGGTACTTTTGACCTGGATTGGCCACTGTTAGAAACAGGATACTGGGCTTGAAGGATCTTTGGTCTGGCCCAGCATGGCATATCTTATGTTCTTATGCCTGGAAAAAGTACCCACAGAAAAGCAGGGATGCACTTCTGCAGCTAGTTTCTCCTTACATGCGTACACCAAAAGAAGCAGGCCCTAGAAAGAACCTATCGTCTTGTCATAGACCATTGTTAATGAGGGAGGTATTTATGAGAAAGGCAGCCAGCCCTGGAGATGGACACAAGCAATGATCCAGTCACTCGCACACGAGGGGATGGTCACATACGCTAAGACAGAATCTTACCAGGCCAAAGTCTGTCCATAAATTAGCTCCAAAACATTGCGAGCAATGTCAAACTCTGGTTTTCTGTTGCGTTTCTTCTCCAGAATGATCCTATTGAAGAATGAAGGAGAGGCAACATCAGGACTCTCAGAAAGGAGAACCTCTGCTCTGACCACTGATCGTGAATAAAGAGTGTGACACCAGACTCTTGCATGTTCTGTTTTCACAATACCAGCACCGCACTTACCTGGTAAAACACTTAGAGAGATCTGAAGGGCATATACCATACATAACTGTCTTACCAACAGATTTAGTTGGGAATTCCCAGGATGAGATTATGAGAAGAAAGGCTTGGGACATGCATTACCTCCAGACCATCTCTCCAAAGAAGGTGTCCAGCAGTATGAAAATAAAGTCCATCACCACAAAACGATACAGTTCTTGCCCAATGAAGGTCTCCCAGCACTGAAAGAGACAAAGAAAGAAAAGGGGTCATCAGATAGGGACAATAGACTGGGGAGTGAAGGCATCCCAGAAGAAAACAAAGAAGTCACAGGCTCAATGAAAACACATCGAGAGGTAGGAGCTCAGCTTGGCACAACTGACTCGGATGCCATCTTTTCCCTTTAATTTCCTCTCCCAGTTTAGATCTGTGACCCCCCTCTCCTTCTCTACCAGGTTGCATTAAAAGAGGTTTGATAGATAAACCATTAGTCTCACATTGGCAGGAGGAGCAGCAGCACAAGATCTCGGATTTGAGATTCTTTGTATTAAAAAAGGTAAAAAATAATTGGAGAGGAGGTGACTTTAATAGAGTTATCCTGCGGTTAGAGCAATGGTACATTTTCGCTTTGGATACCCTGATTCCTAAGGGTCTTAATCTTGATACAGATCTCTCCGTTTTCTTGTAGCACAGTAGGATATAGAGACATACAATTCTCTGGTTCCCCTCCCTCTTTCCTCCCCTTCGCCTTCCTCCTTCCCTCCCTTCCCCCCCCCCCTTCTCCTTCCCTCCCTTCCCCCCTCCCGCTTTCCTCCCCTTCTCCTTCCCTTTTCTTCCCTCCCTTCTCCCCTTTCCTCCCCTTCTCCTTCCCTCCCTTCCCCCTTCTCCCCCCCACCCATTTCAGTTACTTTAAGTTATTTCAATGGTTTGATTTTGAACATCTCTTTCTTTGGTGTCCTTTGTTTTTATTCTTAATTGCTTTTAATCAATATTTAATTTCATTCATTTATTGTTTTAGTTAAGGGTTTGGTTCCCTTTGGTGAGAGGAGTTTTATGGAGATAATTCATGATTTAGCCTTTTATTGGTCATTTTATTCATTCACACAATTACCCACGATATTGATGGTTTTACAGTATTAGAGCAAATCAGTTCTCCTCTTTTATTATACAATTTTATTATTACAATTATTTTATCTTATAACACAGAGCATAAGCGCCAAGTATGCACGAAGAACCAATGGCTGAGTTTTAGAGTTTAATACATTCTCTGATTCTTTAATCCTTATGTTTTATAGCAGTTTAAAGTTTTTACCTCAAAATCAGAATGCTTTTCTCTATGAGGATCATCCATTCCGTTTTTAAATCTGTTCTTATATTTGTCTTTAGTCTCCCTCTAGCAGCAAATTCATGGCATCTAATATATCCCGGATTGCCTGTTTTCGCACAGCAGGTCCTTTTCTTCTTTTCAACTATAATAAGTAGTTCAGGGCTTGCACACGTACAGTATTGGCACAAAGAGTTTCATAGTGAGTATTGGTTGTATATATTTGAGAGCTGGTGATTTCGTGCTAGAATAAAAAGCATCTTTACAGTATTATTGTGGACCTTAACAAAGTCAACAACTGCACAGCGAAAAGAGAAATTGCTTTCCATTCTTGATGCGTCAGATAGGTGGCAGGGCCTGTCCAATATAAGAATCATCCCACCATCTTTCAAAGCCTGTGTAACTCAAAGTTTTGGGTCTAGATTGTAAAATCTAACGGGAAGTTCTGCAGGCTGCATCATAGTGAGCAACATCTCAGATTGTTAGACGCCAGGCTAGTTCGCACCAAAATAAAAAGACTCCACGGCGCAGATGCAGGCGTTTTTTCCCTTTGAATAAGTTTAGTGATTGCACAGCAGAAAGGTAATATGTATTCTTCAATTTATTTTCTCATGCTTTTATATGACAGATGAGTATATTACCCCAGTTTTAATCATAACCTTACAATAGATACAAAGCCCTTAGATATAAAGGAAGATACCAAATGTTTATTGTTTAAAAGTTTAATGAGGAATAATGGGTTTCTTTGGAATACAAGTTGAGAGACAGGTAGTTACATCGTAGCTTTTACAAATGAATTAATGAGCACGGCTAGTTACATTTTGCATTGGGAAGTCACTCTTGCTCTGTTCACATGTACAGTTTTCAACAATAAAGTGATTGTGGCGCAGTGCATAATATTTATGTAGATAGGGTTACATTTAAATGTTTGATATATGTTGTTTTCTTCCTCTCCCTAGTTTTCATGCACAGCAAAATCAGGTTTTTTTTCCGGAGGGATTATCTACTATGATCTGTAAAAGTTTACTTCTTTTATTCCCCCGGATAAGTCACATCCCTTAAATCTGTTTATTCATTGCTATTTATTACTGGTTTTAATAATTTATATACATCTCGGTTCTTTTATTTGTTTAGTTCATATTTATTATTTATTTAGTTATTATTTATTTATTTACTCACTCATTTTACAGTTTACATTTGTTCATGGTTTGCATGGTTTAATATTGTTATAATATTGTTTGATATGGGTTTTTATTGCTTTTATATCAATGTTTGTATTTATTTATTTATGCATGATGTTATTTATTGTTTTAGAATGCCAAAGAACCCCTGAAGAAGGCATAGCCGAAACACAGCCATGTTGGGTTTGGCTGTGAGTCACCTCTGGTGAGGTTGACCAATAACACCCCTGTTGAAGAGTACTCAATAAAGTGTATTTGATATACCATGCTCAGACTAGGTTTTCACCTTTTGGAAACCTGACAGGTTGTTTTGACCTGGGTTGGCTGTTGTTGGAAAACAGGATACTGGGCTCAATGGCCCTTGATCTGCTCCAGTAAGGCATCTCTTATATTCTTATGTTCAGGTAATATAATTATTATTAGTAAAACACTTGATAGATCACCTTATGTAAAAGATTACACAAAAGCGGTTCAGAATTAAATCAAACAATTAAAAAAAAAGCTTACAGTAAAAATAAAAATCACACATAATCATAACAAAGAAAATCTAAATACAGAAATACAATAACTTCTTATTTAATGACGAAGATTCAATAAACTAAAATAAAAATGTATCATTCCTTCCCCCCAAAAGCCCTAAATTTCCAGTCAGCTACAGAAAATCCAGCCCCATTTACTGTATCTACCTTTCTATCCTTTCCACAAAATAATGAAACATATTGTTTGAACAAGTATTCACTTTCTTATAAAACATTAAACAACAACCATCCATGTGTATCTCCATTGAAACGATAAGGGGGTATAGGATACACAGAGAGCTCAGGCCCACTGATAACTGTAATCCAGACACACACTCACCTTATCCTCCAGGTATTTCATCTTTCGTCCCAACCAGTGGTAACACAGAACACCCAAGATTACCATCTTCAGAATCAAATTCCTAAAATAAAACGGACATGAAAGGAGAGAGTGATAGCGGAGCAGGGAGAGAATATTCTGTGGAGTTGATGACAAAGATTATTATATAGGAAGACAATGTTAAATAAGGGGGTCACCTTTATTTTGGTGTACAGAGCCTGCTGAACATACATTTTGGTTTTTAGTGCTGTTTTTAAGAGGGTAACTTTCGAAAACCATCTACCAATATAAAAGGCTACTTACACAGCAAAAAGGGCTCTTTGAAACCTGTATATGTGTGTGCCTGCTTGTGCATCATAGTATGCACAGGAACCTTTGCCCACATTTCCATGGAGACATCCTGGGGTAGGGTTATGTTGGGAGAGGCAGGGGCACATGCAGTTTTTGCATTTTCAAAATTATGCATGCTGTTGTTCATGGAAAAGGTAACTGCAGAGACGCAAATCTATGTGGGGACATTTTTCTGGGCAACGTTTAAAGAGACAGTCCACATGCGCATTCCCTTTGAGAATTAGAGCAAAGGGTCTGTGAACTTTGCATCAGAAATGCAATGCACAGTTTTGAAAACAGCCCTGAAAAGAGACAACCTACAGCAGGCAGTAACAGGGCTGGAATCACATTCCTAGTGCAATCCTGCCACTCCTCAGACATCCACTGTGACTCCTACCTGCATATGGCGATATAGACTTCAAGGATGGGCGAGTCCTGTTTCTCCCACAGCGCCACCAGGCTGTAGAGGTAGGGCAGCAGCAGGTTAATGAGCGACACCAACAGTGGCAGAAGCAGAACCTCCAGCTGTGTCTCACTGCTGCGCTTCGCGCTGTCCCTGTAAACCTGCAACAGAGAAGGCAATGAAGGATCCATGGGTTACAGGCAAGTGGGTGAACTATGTCTTACTCCCTCCCAATGAGGGCCCTTGGGGACAATGCTGTACCTAGCCCTGTGCGAGTGGTGCAGCTGCACACAGGGCTGGCCCGTCCATTGAGCAAGAATGTTTTTTGCACAGGGCCCTGCGTTTCAGGGGGCCCCGCGCAAACAACATTCTGCTTTAAAAGTAAATTAAAAAAGAAAAAAAAAAAAAGAAGCTGGCTGCCGCCGAGGCTGATGGGAAACAGGAAATGCCTGTTTCCCATCAGCCCCGGCAGGCTTAACAGAGCCACGAGGGAGAAACTCTCCCTTTGCGGCTCTGAAAGCCGCACCGAAGGGACTGATGCAGGAAGGGAGGACCCGGGCCCCCCCCCCCGCGAGATACTCGATTCTGCCGCTGCCCCGGCAGCAGCGGCAGGAGCCATCTTTTTCTTTATATTTTAAACTTTCCCTGGGCTGATGGGGGGAGGGGGGTTAGGACTGGAAGTGGGCTGATGGAGGGGTTAGGACTGGTAATGGGCTATCGGGGGAGCTAAGACTGAAAATGGGGTGATGGGGGGTTAGGACTGCAAGTGGGCTGATGGGGGGCTTAGGACTGGTAATGGGCTATGGGGGGGTTAGGACTGGTAATGGATTGGGGGGGTTGCTAGAACTAGAAGGGCTGAGTGGAAGGAGAGACTTGAACTTCAAATATCTGATGTGGACGGGAGCTTGGAATGGAAATGGGCTGAATGGAAGGGGGGGCTTGAACTGCAAATAGCTGATGGGGAGGGGGACTTGGAATGGAAATGGGCTGTGTGGGGGTTTGGATTGAAATGGACTCATGGAGGGGCTAGAACTGGAAGTAGGCTTATGGGGGCCTTGGATTGGAAATGGGCTGAGTGGAGGGGAGCTAGGATTTGACATGGGCTGATGGTGGGGCTAGGAAAGGACTAGAAATGGGCTGATGGGTGGCTGGGATTGGAAAATGAGCTGATGGAGGGACTCAGATAGGACTGGAAATGGGCTGATGGTGGACTAGAAGGGAGCGGATGCTGGGTGGGGCTGGGACTAGAAGGGAGCTGATGTTGGGGGAGGATTAGAATGGGATGGGGCTGGGAGAGTGAAATGGAGAGGGGGAAATATTTTGTGTGGAAGGGAAGAAAAATCAACAATTGGCCGGGTATTGGGAGAGTAAGTGGGAATTGAGGATGGAGGGGTAAAATTTGAGTGGATGAAATAGGAATGAGGAAAGAGCAAAAGGAGAAAGATTAGTATGTTAAAGCAGATGTAGAGAGAGAATGGATAGAAGAGAGAAGAAAGGACAAATGGACAGCAGACGATGGAGAGTTAGCAGAAGACACAAAGAAACCAGAAGAAAGTGGCTGGAACAAATGCAACTGAAAAAAATGCACAAAAAGGTAGAAAGATATCTCTTTATTTTGAATTTATTAACTGGAATATGTCAGCTCTGGGAAATGTGCATCATTAACATCTGTGCTTTGTTTAGTAGAAGAGGAAATTAATTTATAGTTTTATTTCTACAGTGTTGTACATTCCAAGTTTGGCTTTTGGGGTTCCCAGTTTAATTATTGTCTTCCAGTTTCTAAATTGTGATTCCTTGTTTGGTGATGGTCTATGTTCTGCATGTGTAACTGAGCTGAGGTATTCTATTTATGTAATTCCTATTTGACATTGCCACATATTCTCTTTCCCCAGTAGGTCATGTATTGTCGTTCTCTGAAATGTATTGGTTTAATATTTGCTGTGTTGCCTTTTGATAGGTAGGGTATGATGCTTTGCGAGTCCTGAAAGTACTGTTACGATACGGCGGGTTTGCTATTGGCTCATGATAATAGATAAGTTCTAATATCTATAACGCAGTGCCGACAAGTCTGAGACCGTCCGTGCATTAAACAATTGCAATGTTTGAATAAGGGAGTAGTTTAAAACCCTATAGTATCGGAAATTCCCACAGTAGGGGAGAAAAGTAGTTAATGAAACAGAATTTTACGTTTTACTAGTGTTTAAATAGAGTGAATACTATATATTTTATGGGTTCTAAATGGTCAGTGTTTGTAGTAGTTCCTAATGTGCCTGGCAGTTGGCACTGGATTATAGTAATGTAGAAATCTTTTAGTCTTTCTTTATCCATACATTCATTAAGAGGCATGTTTACTAAAAGTTAGTGTATGGTAACATTATGCAAATATTTATGCAAATGAGGTCCCTTATGCAAATGAGGCCCCACATTGAGTCTCCGCACATGGCCCCGCACCCCCCTTGGGCCGCCCCTGGCTGCACAGAGTGCAAAAAAAAATAAAAAATAGGGGCACATTTAGGGATCCAGCCTCGGCTCTCCCTCCCCCCATGCTGCCTGCCCTTGCCCGTCACCGCTTTTAGGGTTCCCATGGGGACAGTGGGACCTCCAGTTGAAAAAAAACCACACGAATGTTTCCAACTCCATGCTTGTATGCTAGACTGATCCACCTCTTCTGACGTATGCTCATATCAGAAGAAGGAGGAACCAGCTCAGCCATTCAAAAATGGAAATGCAAAGACCAGCGTTAGAATGGCTGGTCTGGTCCCTCTCTCCTCTGACGCAAGCATACGTTGGAAGAGGGGGAGGGGGGGGTCAGGCCAGCATGCAAGCGTGGAGTCAGAGGGACCCACATGTTTTTTTTTTCCCGTTGGAGGTCCTCTTGCTGCTGCCACAGGAACTCTAAAAGCGGCGGCAGCGGCAGCAGGGCAAGGGCAGGCCGGGTGGGGGATCTGGCTGGAGACATGGAGGTAAGATGGGGAGATGCTGGGCATGGGGCAAAGGACAAAATGGGAGGGAAGAGGAGCAGCAGATGTGCAAGTCGCACAGGGCGCATTTCTTGCTTATTACGGCCCTGCTTGGGGGAAAGGTGTATCTGCCAAATGGAAAACAGCCACAGCAGTCAGAGCTCACTGCAGACACCTTGCCCTAGAGCACAGTGCTAAAACTCGAGCCCAAGGTCTACAAACACAACATTTTGCTCAGGAATGCCGTAAGCCAACAGCATGCAGAGGAGCAAAACAGTCTGTGCTAAACAAGAAGAGCCAGCCAGACACATGTGCACAGGGGTCTCCGTTTTTCAGCACTGACTTCTACAAACGTTCTGGGTGCTGTACACTGAAGACACAGGGTTAAAATTCCTCATCAGCACTGACTGCAGACCTATGAGCTGACATTTGACACCTCTTCAGACCTTGTGCTAAAATCCCAGCACTGAGCTCAGCCTTCTGGTCTTCTGTGCACTTCTCTATATCTGTGCTGCATCGCTAAATGCTTCATCACCATCCATGTCAATGGATTTACTGTTAGCGCAGGCATTTCGGCATTGATTACGCTCACACCAGATTCCTTCCTGCATTCTGCACCCATGCTAAGGCAGAACATTCTGTGCAAATACAGTGCTCTTGCCGGCACTTTGCTGCATCCTATCCCTGCCCCTCTTTGGCCATATTAAACTCCTGCCTAAAAAACTCGCCTTTTTAAGTATTACAGCCTTAGGAATTTTAACCACCTTTACTGTAAAACATATATTTTCTGGAACATCTCCCTTGCCTTATCTGTTGCTTCGATCAGACTGTAAGTCCCTTGGAGTGGGGCCGTCTTGTGTATCTCTGTATGGCTAATAGTGCTCTGGTTATATGTTTGAATATTCTAAATAAGGGTGTGGGGAGGAGAGACAACAAAAGGGACATGTGAAAATTGTGAGGGAGACTGCAACTACGGGAAGACGACATGGGAGGGGAGGGTGAATAAACAGAGAAAATGGACTTAGCGTCTATTACTTACTGCTGCTACAAGGCATAAGCAGCATTGCACACATACATGTAAGACACGGCCCCTGCTCAAAAGAGCTCACAGTCTGCGCAAGACTTTATATCTGGCTTGCCCTATGCACTGGAAGAGTGTCCCTTTCCCTTCTTCCACTCCTATCCTTCTTCTGCCTCTGCTCCGCTACCACTTTTCTACCCACAAGCCTCGGAAACTTCCAACAGTCTGAGGGTTCATCCTTGGCTGCAGAAACGTCACAGTCTGATATAAATGAAAATGAGCCCCAGGGATGCACAGACACACACCACACACGCACGCACCTTATGCATGTATTCTGAGACATAATAGACCAGAAGAGCAGATCCCAGCACACTTCCCAGGGACAGAATCCAGAGCAGAGAGTGAACCGCCAGGCTCTGCAGCTTCTCCCATGCCGTCATTAGCAGGGATGCATGTTGCCTCCTCTCAGAGAGCAACTCCTGCAAAGAAAAGGGCACAGGATAGGAAAGGGCGGCTCTTGCACTTCACAGCACTGCAACAGATAATGGAAGAACAGGACTGAGATGTTGGATACAAGACATGGGGGCTGCTGCTGTCACTTTAAAAATGGAAATTTATATCTGACATGACAAAGGGTACCAGAGAGGAAGGATCTCAGCTGGGCAAACTGGACAATCCAGCTGTTCTTTATCTGCCGTCATTCACTAGGCTACTATTCTGCCCAGCTTGGCACAACCAATCTAGTCCTGTTCACCTCACTCCAGGCCTTTTTTGCTCTTCCACCCTCGCCCAGCTCATACTGGATCAGAGTCAGGGGCTCGTCTATTAAACGAGTTGATGCTGACCTTACCTTCAGTTGGATGAGAAGGTTTTCATGCTGCAGGCGAACTGAACGTTTCTGTATGACTTTGAAGTCCCATGAGCAGAACACTTTATTAGCAAGATCTCCCGATGTGCTTCCTAAGCGATAACTCTCTCCAAAGGAGCGGGACATGCTGAAGAAAGGACACAGGAAACACATCTGCCTTCTTTTGTAACTGGCTGAGAATTTTTCCCCTTGATCTCTATCCTCACTCCTCCCCATAGCTAGTCTGGTCATTGCAATACATTCCCAGGCCAGGGGCCATGCTCCATAGCTCCTTCAAAAACCCTGCAGTCAATCATGGATCCTGAATCCAGCCCCAGTTGTCACTGTCAAGCAATGATCACTACTTCCTCCCCATTAGAGCATCTCTAGCCCCAGCCGACCCCAGGAGCAGGAGCAGGAGCAGGCGCTGGAATCAGGGACCCCCCCCTCCCCCACATGGCAGCGAACAGTGCTGTCATTCATTCACCAAGTGGTGCAACCTAGTTCTAATGTTAACAGAATTTAGAGGGAGGGTCTCTAGCAGAGCAGCCGAGTCTGTCTCACCTGTACACGAGGATAATGCAGGTGATGAAGAAGGCAAAGCCAACAGTAAATGCATATGCCAGGGGCATGTTATAGGGCAACTGTCCAGCTGTGCCCTCACAGTGGCTGCCATTGACACAGACCTCATTCAGAGTAAAATTACTGTAGAAACCATAATACATAGCAGAGAAAGTAAAGCTACCCTGGGAGGGAAGAGAGAAACACAAGAGATTACCAGAACTGCTGGAGCACAGAGACAGAGAGCGAGAAACGGAGACCATGAGGGGCAGCGCCAGACGCAGAGAGAGAATCAATTCTGAATCCCAAGGAGAGTGAATCAGAAACAGTGATAGAGAGCCAGAAAGAGCAACATACTCACACAAGACAACATAAAAACATAGGCACTCTGGAAAATGATACAAACTCAACAGCAATGTCCTGTGGAGAGACCTGGAATTGTCCCCTGGGATGCTGTGCAGACAGGAACACATAACAAGCTGGGCAGGTACAGCTCTCTAGAAAGAAACTACAGGTGACCAGGGATGAAAGTGAAAGATGATATTTCTTTGAATTACTCCTGAGTCTATTTTATTTAAGGTAAAGGAAGTGAATGCAAGGAACAGCCTCCCAGTGGAGGGGGCAGAGACAAGGACCATATCTGAATTCAAGAAAGCCCGGGACAAACACAGACATAGAGCATCTCTAACAAAGAGAAAGAGACTGTAGAGTTTAGTGGCTGGGCAGACTGGATGGACTGTATGATCTTCATCTGCTGTTATCTTTTTCTCTGTTTCTAACATAGACCCTCACCAAATACATAATAAATGGCCACCGACTAGAAATTGAAAGATGCAGACAAAAACCTGAACTGGAAAGTCCGAAAATACCAAACTCCACATACAGAGCAATACTGGAGAATTAGAAAGGTGTTTTCTCCCATACTCTGCAAAATTCAAAAGACAAATGATGGCAGAAAAGACCACACAGCCTATCCAGTCTTCCCTTCCATATCAAACTACTACAGACCTTTTTTTTTTCCTTTAGAGATCCTCTGTGTTTGTCCCATGCTTTCTTGAATACTGATACAATCCTCGTCTCTACTACCTCCACTGGGAGACTATTCCAACCATCTACCACTCTTTCAATAAAGAAATATTTCCACGTATTACTCCTGAGTCTATCCCCTTTCACCTTCATCCTATGCCCCCTGTTGCATAGCTCTCTTTCAATTGAAAGAGGCTCTCCCCTTGTGCATTTATGACACAGAAGTATTTAAATGTCTCTATTGAATTGCCCCTCTCCGGCCTCTCCTACAAAGTATACATATTGAGATCTTTAACCCTTTCTACTCAGCTTTCCCACCCCGTGAGACATTTGTTTTCCCATTCTGATCATCTGTCCCACCCTGTGGAACATGTGAATAACATACTAGTTTATAGTAACATAGAAATATAGAAACATGATGGCAGAAAAAGACCACATGGCCTATCTAATCTGCCCTTTCATATCAGTTACAGTAGTCCCCTTTTTATCTTTAGAGATCCTCTGTGTTTGTACTATGCTTTTTTGAATTCAGATAAATGTCTTCATCTCTACCACCTTCACTGGAAGACTATTCAATGCATCTACCACCCTTTCCATAAAGAAATATTTCCACACATTACTCCTGAATCTATCCCCTTTCACTCTCATCCTATGTCCCCTCGTAGCAGAGTTTGCTTTCAATTGAAAGAGGCTCTCCTCCTGTGCATTTATACATCTCAGTCATATCACCTCTATCCCTCCTTTCCTCTAAGGTGTACATATTAAGATCCTTAAGTCTGTCCTCATATGCTTTATAATGAAGACCACTAACCATTTTAGTAGCCACCCTCTGTACTGACTCCAGCCTTTTTATATTCTTTTGAAGGTGTGGTCTCCAGAATTGCACACAATACCCCAAATGAGGTCACACCAAAGACTTATACAAAGGCACTATCACCTCCTTTCTTCTGCTGGCCATTCCTCTCCCTATGTCTTAACCAAAATACAACATGACTGGTTACTGTAAAATGTGCATGTCATATTGGTTGTAATTTGGCTAGTTTATTGTCAAATTTATTCTGATCGTGCATGAGCATCAGAAAATTTGTTTGAGTGGAAAGTATTAAGTCTGTCCCCATATGCCTTACGACGAGCCCACTAACCATTTTGGTAGCCAACCTTTGCTCCAAGATGAGATGAGATGAAGCTAAGAGAGGCTTAGTTGAAAGAGAAAAAAAAATGAACTATAACAGGCTGGAAACATGATCTGACCAGAGATTAGAATAGAGAAGCCAATTCCTTCCTTTTGTCATTTCTGTATTACTTTGCAATACAAATGATCAAGCCAAGAAAACCTCTTGAAAGAGATGGAGAAAAACAAAACAAAACAGAGGAGCAACAGAAGGAATGTTCTCCTGAATCTGACAAAGGTTTAGGTGACATCTCCCCTGCCCCCTTTTAAGCACTCACTGCCCCAGTCAGGAGCTCCATCCCTGTGAAAGTCCTGCTTTTCGTTACTGCTGGAGGATGCAGAACCTGTGGGAGGACGATGAAGAGGATGCTGAGCAGGAAGAGGAAGATGCTGAACATAAGCAGTGTCTTGAGAAAGAGGAAATAGGAAAGGACACTGGATCCAAAGCGACCCCCAATCTGTTTCAAAGAGTAATGCCAGGGCTGCAGGGAATACACAAAGGCGAGAAGTGCATACCACAGGTTTCGGACACTCTGCAAAGAAGACAGAAGAAAAGTCAGTGCGATTTTTCAAGATCAAGTGCAAGCCTCACACAGACACACCCTCTCCCAAAGTCAACCGCAAACTGCACACAGACACACCCTCTCCCAAAGTCAACCGCATGCCTTATACAACTGCATCTCCCGGCCTAGAAGATCAACTGCAAACTCACACAACTTCTCCCAAAGTCAACTGCAAGCCTCACACAGACACACCCTCTCCCAAAGTCAACTGCAAACTGCACACAGACACACCCTCTCCCAAAGTCAACCGCATGCCTTATACAACTGCATCTCCCGGCCTAGAAGATCAACTGCAAACTCACACAACTTCTCCCAAAATCAACTGCAAACTGCACACAGACACACCCTCTCCCAAAGTCAACCGCAAGCCTCACACAGACACACCCTCTCCCAAAGTCAACCGCAAGCCTCACACAGACACACCCTCTCCCAAAATCAACTGCAAACTGCACACAGACACACCCTCTCCCAAAGTCAACTGCAAGCCTCACACAGACACACCCTCTCCCAAAGTCAACTGCAAACTGCACACAGACACACCCTCTCCCAAAGTCAACCGCAAGCCTCACACAGACACACCCTCTCCCAAAGTCAACTGCAAGCCTCACACAGACACACCCTCTCCCAAAGTCAACTGCAAGCCTCACACAGACACACCCTCTCCCAAAGTCAACCGCAAGCCTCACACAGACACACCCTCTCCCAAAGTCAACTGCAAACTGCACACAGACACACCCTCTCCCAAAGTCAACCGCAAGCCTCACACAGACACACCCTCTCCCAAAGTCAACCGCATGCCTCACACAGACACACCCTCTTCCAAAGTCAACCGCATGCCTCACACAACCACATCTCCCTTCAAGATCAACCGCAAACTCACACTGACATATCCTCTCCCAAGGTGAGCCGCATCTCCCTTCAAGATCAACGACAGCCTCACACTGACACACCATCTCCTAAAGGTCAGCCGGAAGCCTGACACAACTCCCTCATACCTCATCAAGTCAAATGCAAACAACATAGTTCCAAAAGGTGAAACACTGTTAAAGCTCACAGGACCCAATGCTATGCTAAATCATTTTCTATATGAAGTATTATAGCCCTCCCTTTTATCCCCATAGGACCAACCAGAGCAACTTAAAATAAGTGCAAACACAAATTACAAAACACACCATATTAAAATTCATGTCACAAATATATATACAAATTTAAAGAAAACTATTTTTAAACAATACACAGTTTCATAAATGCAATCTATTAAAGTATCATTTCTGCCACTTAGGCTGAGATTTTATAAAGGAAACTAAGCACCTACTTATTTTTATAAAATAGACACCTTAAAAATGCTTTAACTAGGCACCTCCTTATAAAATTAGCCTCAAAGCATTCACATATAATCCATGGGCATTTTATGTCCAGTTTGTCAGTATATTATTATAATTTTATATGGCCTTCCTGAACTAAAAGGGACACCCGCAGTGGTTTATAAAGAAAGCAAAGCATATAAGCAGAAGACTTGAATACAGGGGATGCATTTGGGGATGGTAGTTACTCTTTTTGTAGTCGGACCCGGGGGGGGGGGGTGAAGGGAGGGGTTGCACATTACACCCCGGTCTGATTTTCACAGCTGTTGATTGCAGTGATGGTTTCATGCAGGGGGTCTGAGGGAAGGAATCAAATTGTAACACAGTGAAGTCTGCCAAAGATGCGAGCTAGAGAAATGCAGGTACAAATACATTAAATAGATCAATATTTGTGGTAAAATATTTGATGTTTTTGAACATGGAAAAATTAGCCTCAAAAGTACATTTGAAAGAAACTGACAGACTTAAGGGTACAGGCTGTAAAGACTGACCTGAAAAAGCTTCAAGATGCCCTTTTTTGGAATTATATATGCACGTAGGAGCTGCACCTTAAGTTAAGTTAAGGTGCAGACATTTACATCTGGTCCTAGAGCTGGGACAAGACTAGTTTATAATTGTACACACATACTCCTGTGCTCCACGCAAACTGCCCATGTGCACACCGACTGGAAAGTATGGACCACAAAGAAGTACATGTAGTTTTACACTGGTCGCAGTATGTGGCTACATATAGTATGCATCTAAGCAACTAAAATAACCTCAGTCAGGTGTGAATTTGGTGCCTAGAAGTGCACGCCCCTTAGAAAATGACCCCATTATACTGATCTATGTAATGATGGTCCTCCTAACTGAGAATCACTTGCTTCTAGCTGCCCAACTGGTGACTGCCTCGCACCGGAAGAGTATGTATCCTCCCTCTGTGGTTGATGGGCTCAAAAGGATTTTGCACATTCAGGAGATGGAAAGATGATGTGCATTAATGCAGCGAGAACTTGCTCCCCCTGATGTTATCTGGAACGCTTTTACATTATACTACACCAGATAAAAATCCAAGGTCAGTTCAAAAGCAGAGGACGATGCACTGTAGAGGGTTTCACCAATGACACGCTGATGGATGCTGCAGTGACTTGGTAGAACTGTACATGCAATGCTGTGTGAATAATGTTCATATCTTGTATATGATTTGTTAAACATGTCAAGGAAATATAATAATCCATAAATCAAATAAAACAAACAGAGGAGCTTTAGTATAGATCAACGTAGAAAGAGAAATGAGGAAAATGTTTAATTGATGAATCTTTCACAAATACCGCAATAGATAACTAAAGCTGTCCACGATCTGGCTTGAGAATCCTTCCATAAGGCTTGAATTTTTATTTTTATGGTGTCAGGTGATAAAACACCTGTCCAGAGACTGTAGTTTAAATCCCAGTGAGAGTCCAGGCCTGTGCAGTCCAGAGTTCAGGATGTGTGAAACAGTACTTATTCTCCAGTAGCATCTGACTTCCTGTAATCAAACCATTACGCTGTATTTTGTCCCGAGTTCCCAGATGCATTCTCCACATGGCAAAACCAGAACATCAGAGATTTCTACCACCGACCATTTGCTGTGGTCCGCTGCGACAATTTTAAGACTTCCCCAAAAGTTTAGTTTGAAACTGACAGACCTTCAGAAGCTGGTTCGAGGGCTGTACTGTGAATACTTACCATAATGACATGATACCTTATCCTGCTGCAGCGAGAGAGTGAACCCCTCCCTTGAATTCTTGCTTGTTGGTTATACGTCATCTGCCTGCAAGGACAGACAGCTCAGCTCAGCTCAATTATTACAATCATCACAGGACATGTATGAGCGAGGGCAGTAGGATCTTGGCAATATTTTATACATTTTTACAGGTCCACCAGTATCCAGCACTGTACAGAATCTTTCATTTGATCCTAAACAGTATCTTAAAAGGTGGAAGAATGATTAGTAAAGTAGAAATATTACACAAGATCACAGTCTTTACAGCTCTCCCCTGCTGCATGCAGAATACAGCACCTCTGCCTCAGATTCAGACAGACCAAATGGGCTTTGAATGCATTTCTTTTTGAAAAGATATCTTGTATTGCAGGCTATGGGGTCTATTCTGAACAGCGAATTGCAAGTCTGGACATGTGTTCCGGATGTCCAGACCTGCTAAACGCCTGGCTTGCGACCGGGAAACAGAGTTCCCCACACAGAACTGAGCTGTGCGGGGAGCTCTGTTTGTGGGTGGGAGGGGGCGGGCCACAGGCAGAGCGAGGGTGGGCTGTGGGCGGCACCATGACCCCAGATGTACAGGGCCGATTATGTTGTTGGCCCTGTATGTCCGGGGTCGGCATTCTAGACGGGGGAGCTTATTCCTCCTCGGAGGTGGAATAAGCTCCCTAGACAGTAAGACAATGCTGCAGGGCTGGAAAGAAAGGTAAGGGGGTGGAGGGGGTACCCCGTAGCCCAACCCTGGCCATGGCAGGCCGAATTGGGGGTCAGGCAGTGGGGAAAGGACATTTGTGGGGCAACAGGATGCTATGCCACCGCCGCTCCATGCAGGAGCCAGGCTCGGCTAGTCAGGGAGTTGCTCGGACGTCCAGGCAACCAGAATTGGGGCATGGCCTGCATGTCCAGACCGGTAGACCCGATTCTGATCCAATGGGCACATCTAGCCCTCGTAAGATCAGAATCGTGTGCACGTCCCAATTCTGACCAGCCAGATAGGCGGGAGACGCACACAACGGAATTGGCCTCTATCTGAATAAGGGCTTTGAATATTGGCCCCCAACATTGCAGGCAATGCTAAAATATGAATAATTACTTTCAAAATTTCAGCCTACCTGGGTGTTTATTCCATAAGGCAGATACTGAACCATTAAAAGGACATTAAACATAGTTACATACCTAAAAGGAATCAGCAAGCCCAAATGACAGAACATAAAGCCCCATTCGGAACATCTCGCCAATTTATTACTCAAATATTTTGGGCCTAATCCATGTAATGAGCAGAAAGTCAAAGAGAAGCAATTTGAATTGTATTCTGTTAACTACAGGAAGCCAATGAATCGCAAACAAAGGAGTCATCATCCTATCCCTAGGCCCGTTATGGGTCATAGCTGTCGATGGCAAGTTTTGTATTCACTCAGTCACCTAACGGTATTTGGAGGTGCTGCAGTAATCTGAATAGCGAATGGCAAAGCAGTTGGTATAACAGTTTTAAAATGTACTAGTGATAAGAAGGAATGTAACTAGTGCACCAAACATAACGGTCACCGTTCTATTTTCACAAACACACTGACACTGGCAGAGTTCAGGATAACCACACATCAGGTTTCAAAGGAACATTACATCTTGGGGATGATACAGGAATACCTCCTAGGGTACCCCATGTGCCAGGGCACTAATATTCTAGGCATTAGGACATTTAAAAAGCACAGACCTCAGTTCCCGTTTCTCTGCCAGGCTCACGGGCATCACTTGCAGCAGACGGTCCCGTTGTCCAGCTGAAAGGCTTTGCAGTTCTGTCACCAGGAGACGTCGCTTCTCTAGGGAAGGGCAGGAACAGAATAATGCCAATGCTAGTACCTCTCATCTGAATCAGAAGTGGGGGTGTCCGCTCTGCATTACTGCCTCCAGGGCTGTCAGAACACG
This sequence comes from Ichthyophis bannanicus, assembly GCA_033557465.1. Lineage (NCBI taxonomy): Eukaryota > Metazoa > Chordata > Amphibia > Gymnophiona > Ichthyophiidae > Ichthyophis > Ichthyophis bannanicus. The sequence goes on from CM066041.1 coordinate 163,027,759, forward strand.
TGGCTGCTAAGCTGAGGGGGAGGGGAGGGGGCTGCAATGCTGTTTGTTGGGAGCATGTGACTCAAAAAGGAAAGACAATAGCCAAAAGCAATCTTTGTCTAAGGCACGGTCTTGTCCAGCAACTGCCCCAACTGCCTCCACCCAGAGCCCCCCTCACATTTACACAGATCAGGGATAACAACCCCTGGGATGGTGATGGTGGCAAAGAGCAGGGCATTCAAAGCTAAACAATAGATTTTGATAGCTGGGGATGGGGGGAGATCATAAAGCTTAAGGTCTGCCTAGGGCACCAGCCCCAAGTAGAATTCACAGCCTAGTGCGTCGTCAGCAGGATTCACACATCCAGTCTCTAAGCCCTCTGCACTAGTACAGGAATTCAGCCTCCCAACACAGGTAACGCCTCTAATGACTGAAGGAGACGATGGAAATTCACCTTCCTCGGCCTCACTGTCAGCTTCTAAGTCCAGGCTGTACTGCCGAATGCTGGGGCGAGCTGCAAACCTCATGTCATGGATGGAAGGGCGGCTTTTCCAGCGCCGCAGTTTATTCGTACGGTTGTAGTATTCAGAGATAATGGCTCCTCGACTGCGGCCTGCAGGGAAATAAAACCCCCGTGTCAATTACTTTTCATATCTCACGAGCAACTTTCAGACTCTCCATGAGACGTTCCACCAGCAGGTACTAAGTAGTTACAGACATTTGCGGGTAGTTTTTGAAATGCCATCTACACATATGCGTTTCCTCCATTAACCTAATCTTGTGCCCTGAATACTTCCTCTCCATGTGGTTAGAAGTCAGCATATTGTGCAGTGCCATCCATCCTTTAGTCACATTAGGAATGGTCTAGTTTCAGAGAATTGAGTAATGCAGGTGAAATTCCTTTTATCTATGCAAAACCCCCTATCTTCTTTTGTTAGTCTAGGTCATGCCCCACAGCACAGAGCGGAGTTGGGTTGCAGTTTCCAGACAGTCATGCTAGGTTCTACACCAGGAGTCGTAACCCAAAAAAAGGAGCTGGGTTTGACTGCCAACAATGTATTGAAATCTTCTGTTCAGCATGTAGCAGCAGCCAAATAAAAAAAGCAGAGTGTTAGGAATCATTAGAAAAGGATTAGAAAATAAAACAACGAATATCATATTGCCTCTGTATTGTTCCATGGTACAACTGCTTCTTGAGTATTGTGTGCAATTCTGGTCTCTGCATCTCAAAAAAGATCTAGCAGCATTAGAAAAGGTGCAGAGAAGGGCGACCAGAATGATAAAAGGGATGGAAGGATACCCCTGTGAGGAACAGGCTAAAGAGGCTAGGAGAAGAGACAGCTGAGGGGAGATACGATAGAGGTCTATAAAGTCCTGAGTGGAGTGCAACTGGTAAATGCAAATTGATCATTTACTTTTTCAAAATATATACGGACTAGAGAACTCACCATGAAACTACAAAGTAATATATTTAAAACAGATCAGAGAAAATATATTTTTTCTCAACATATAATTAGTCTTTGGAATTCATTGCTGACAAATGTGGTAAAAAGCAGGTAGTGTAACTGGGTTTAAAAAAGGTTTGGACAAATTCCTGGAGGAAAAATCCATGAACCGTTATTAAGGCAATCAAAGAGAAAACTACCGCATATCCCTGGGGATCAGAAGCATGGAAATAGCCACTTTGGGATATGTCATGTACGTGTGATCTGGGTCGGTCACCACTGCAAACAGGACACTGTTGATGGACCTTTGCTCTGACTCAAATCTGGCAGTTCATAAGTTCTGATGTCTTTTTGGAAGCTAATTTCCAAAGAAAGATTCATTTATGATCGCTGTAGAGTAGGGTGAGGCAACTGTCTCCAGCGCGGAGCTTGCTGGGTTTGGGACACTATGATCCGCATACTACAGAAAAGAATCTAGCAGGGTACAAGAGAGAGCATCTGTAGCACTAGTCCCCTTTACTGAAAGATTTGTCACAGGGCCTCCCCTGAGTGGTGGGGTGCCATGTCGGACAGGATTGGGTTAATAAGGTGGCTGAGCTGTTCCACCACTCCATGAGGCAGTAATTCTATTTATTTATTTAAAATACTTGTATACCGCAGCGCTCCCAATTAATAATCAGATCAGCACGGTTTATATTTAAAAAAATAATCTTTGCAGAGAATTAAAATCCTTGTACATTAAGAAAACAACCAAGTTTTAAGTTTCTTACAGAACACAGTAATTGATTCAAATTTCCTTCAGCCTTATAGGTAACCTGGACCAAAGTTCAGCTGCTCTATATGCAACAGTGCACCCTAACCTCCACTTACTAACAATCCCCCCCACTTGAAGGGAAAAGAGGAACCCTAGTTTCCTGCAGACATCTAGACCTAATCCTTAGAAAGGAAAGTAACATATCAGAGAAGCAGACTGGGACGAACTTATACAAAAAATGTATATAACAACAAATAAAACTTAAAATATATCCAGATATTTTAAACCAATGTAACCGTTTAGATAAAGGGGAAACCGGATCATGTTTCCGAACACCAAATATCAGCCTTGCCGCCGAATTCTGACAAAATTGTAACCTCTTTAACTGTCGTTGTGAACAGTTTAGCAGATTATATTACAATAATCCAAAAAGTTCAACACCGTACTCTGCACTAATAATCACAAACGTTGCGGAGCAAAATAAGGGTGCAGCCTAAGAAGTTGCCACATTTTAAAGAAACACTTTGACACAGTCGAATTAACGTGAGCTTCCATAGAAAGATCCTCATCCAAAACCACCCCCAGTACACGGAGCACTGATTCTTTTTGAAGATGAAGATGTTCTATAGCCTCCAATAGTGGCCTAGGAATTAACTAACCATTATTTAAACAAAACACTTTTGTTATGGCCACATTTATTTAGAAGCGAAGCGAAGCAAGCCTGCTTATAAAAAAAGTTATAAATATGCCTGGTCCTACGGGCAGCACTGGCTTAGGGCTAGACCTGCAGAGTAAAGTAGGGCTGGGTCGGACCCCTTAATCTCCCTGAGGGATGATAGGGAGCCATCACCGAGGCAAGATAAAAATTACTACACAGGATTGCCATTCTAAGTCAATAACAAACTCTTAAATCTAATTCTTGCTGCCACAGGAAGCCAATGTTCTTCGCTTGGTAGTGGTGTCACATGATTGAACTTTGTAGCTTAATGTAAAGATTGTATTGCTCTGTTCAGCAACAGCTGCAAACGCCTCACCCACCCAACATGTCCCTCAGGGACTGTCCTGTTGCTCACAGGTTTAAACTTGTGCTGTTTCAACGATTTCTGTGCCCTGGTGAAGGAGAAAATCTGTAGGGTGTAGTATAAGCGAGGACTCACCGATGGTCCGACTTGGCATGCTGGCCAGGATTTTCAGTGTGGCCGAGGAGTAATTCTGATATTGTGCCAGGTTGTCCAGGTCTTCCTCTACCCCATCATGATATGCATCAGGGGCCAAGTTACCTACAAGGGTGAGATAAACCACGTTCCTCAGATCTGCTGTTAAAGGGCATCAACAGAGTTTAGAACGCCAAGAGACTCCAGTCTGCTATGTACATGCACACACGTGCATCTGTCCAGCCTAATACATAAACATGCATGGATTTCCATCTGGAAACAGGTCTGTTCAGGCTCCTACATACATCTATGTGCATGCTGGTGTACATATACCCTCCTTGTGGGATTGAAGTTGTTTGTCATTGCAACATCACCCACTTTTCATTCTCTTTAAGAGCAGAGGCAAGGGGAGAAGTGATCAGAAGAAAAACAAAACAAAACACAAGAGACAAATATTGGAAGCCCAACCTTGTGATACTCAGATCCATGGCTGCGGGGTGGGAGCCAGGCTACAATGCCCAGAAATCAACCAGGTCAAACTGGCAAGTTGGTGGTAGCTGGGTGCCATCCAGCAGAGCTGCCAGAACTTAGATAGCCAGAATCCAGGCAACAGCCTCACTAGTTCTGGTAGTATTTTAGGTTATAACAAAGTGGATAATAAGACAAAGTGCATTTCAGGGTATTAGATTAAGTATGGGAACTTGGACACTCATCTACCCAGTTAAAGAGAGAACCAAAGAGGAAGAAAATAAGCAGTGACCTGGATAAGGAGCAATAACCCACAAGCGGTTAAGTTTGACAGCCAGCATATGTCCTTTAGCTGTGCAGGTTAGACAAGTGGGCAGACTGGATGGGTTCACTATTTGCTTTGTGCTTACCCACCAGAAAGGAGGCAGACTTCCAGCCCTACTACTACTAATCATTTGTATAGCGCTACAAGGCGTATGCAGCACTCTACAGGCACATGTAAGAGATGGTCCCTAAACATCAGAGCTTACAGCCTAGTCCAGCAAGAGTCCCCTAGTACTGAGTGACTGAAAAGGGGACACACAGACCTTCCAATGATATAGATTGCTGGTGGCATCTTTGCGTGTGTGAGGAAGAAGGTTACCTTTAGCCCCAGGATGCAGCTCCTTCAGCTCCAGCTCCTCATCGTCCTCTTCCATGATCAGACTGTGCTCCTGAATTAGTGGCAAAGGAGTCACACACAGCTCCTTTACTGGGAGAGAAACTAAAGAACCCAGTTAGAGCAGAGTAATATAAACCACCGCAGCGTGACACAGGAAGAGGGATAATGTGCCCCAGAGCCTCGCCTTCTGCCCATTCCACTGCAAGGATAAACATGAGGGACCTGATCAATGCTCTCAGTCAGGCTTGGGGCTGGATCTGACCCTGTATCCTCTAGTGCATCAACTACCTTCAGTACTTGACTGCATGCATTTGTAGAATACAGAGTTCTTTTCTTTAACCCTCATTTTCACAAATACTCATTTCTAGCAAGCTACCCTATGGCTCCCAGTGATAACATACACCCCCCTTCCCCACACACTTGGGAACCCTCACCACTCTTCAACGGAAACCAACCACAAGCTCCACCATCACACGCTGCACATCGCTCTACAACACACCAAAAAGCCCCATATTGAGAAACATCCGCACCCCCACACGCTGAAATGTGCCCTTATCAATACCCGCTCAGTCTGCAAAAAATAGCCAGTCGTCACAGATTTGATAACACTCTACGATCTGGACATCCTAATGATCACAGAGACATGGCTATCCGAATGCAACTCTGCTCTCCTCAACCTGATGCTTCCCCACAACTTCTCGCTACACTTCTGCCACAGAGCAAATCTGAGAGGTGGTGGAACACTCATCCTCTGCAAAACAGAGTTACAATTCCAATTGATTAACACCTCCAGTACAACCCACCTAGACACAGTCACATAGCCAACAATCATTGCACAATCAACCTACTCTATCGAGCACCGGTTGCCTCTCCAGACGACCTCTCAACAATAATTGACCTTGCCTGCAACACCAGTAGGTCACGATCCCCAAATTGGATACTAGGTGATTTCAACCTGCCTACTCTTCAAGATACCCAAGCCACAGCCTTCCTCAAAGCCCTCGATGGGTTAGGATACAAACAATTAGTCAACGCACCTAGCCACGTGAGGGGAAACAAATTGGACCCGGTCTTCGCACCACAAGCAGCTGTCGAACTGAACCATGATCTGGCGATGTCTATAACCCCAGTACCATGGTCCGACCACAGCCTGATTAGATTCCAAATGACCGCCCACTGCCACGATCATAACACCAGCAGAGATAATTGCCCTTCAAAACCAGCAACCAGAAGATTCCGACCTTTTGTCAAAGAAGAAATACTGGAGAAAGTCATCCCACTTCTCAACGCAATGGCCCCTAACCTCGAGGAAATGATCGCTAGCTGGGACAATAGCCTCAGCACCAGCGCTCAGCTCCCAACCACAAACAAACCCCCAAGGTGACGCGAGCCAGCACCATGGTACTCCACTGAACTGCGTTCATCACTCCTCCACCTACGTAAGCTAGAGAAACGATGGCGCCGATCTAGATCCACTGAAGCACAGAGTGCATATAACCTACACCTAGGAAAGCACCGTGAAGCAATAATAGAAAGAAGGAAGCAATTCCACACATACCTCCTAAAGCGCTCGCTGAGCAAACCACATGACCTCTTCAATAGTGAAGTCATTAACAAGGGAACCAGCCCCGCAAGAGCCACTCATGCCGCAACCACAGGACTATGCCGAATACCTCCAATCAAAGATGCAACAGACCGACAAGACCAGAAGCCCTACAAACAACATACCCTTACACAAACCACCCCGCCCAACACCATTGACCAAATTCACCACCCTGTCAAAGAGAGAAATTGAGGACACCATCGCCTCCATCAACACCACCACCGCACCAAATGACCCCTGCCCCGCGTTTTTGGCAAAAGAACTACGTTGCAATCTCAGCCAATTCCTCAACAAACTCATGGATCAATCCTTTTCAACCGGGTCATTTCCACAAAGGCTGAAGCATACATCCATCAGACCCCTGCTGAAAAACAACAAACTGGATTCCCTGAAGGTCGAATCCTTCAGACCAATATCGAGCATCCCACTGCCCGCCAAGATAATTGAAAAGGTAGTCCAACGCCAAATACAACAACATATAGAGACTCATGCCCCCTTGGACTCAAGTCAGCATGGTTTCAGGGAGGCACATGGCGTGGAAACCCTCCTCACCACCTTATTCAATACTATAATCTCTGGACTCGACAACATCTGACAAGGGTTCACTCTGATCTTCTTGGATATCGCAGCGGCTTTTGACTCCGTAAGTCAAGAGATACTCCTGGAATGACTCGAGGAAAAGGGAATACAAGACTCAGCACTAGGTTGGTGCAAATCCTACCTGACCAACAGATAGCAGCATGTAAGAGCTGGCACCATGACCTCAAAACCGTTCCCACAAAAACAGGGTGTACCACAAGGGTCCTCACTATCAGTACTGATGTTCAACATATATATGCAGCCCTTATGCTCCTTGATTCGCTCATTCAACATTGATTGCCTAGCTTACGCAGATGATGTTCTACTTTACATGCCGTTTGCAACTGATCAGCCAGACTTTTCCCCACTGACTGGCTGCTTTGATGCAATAGCTGAATGGCTCCATTCTCAAAATCTCCGAATAAACCACAACAAGACAGATGTCCTCTTCATCACAAGGAACCAAGGCTTCACCCCCCCCCCCCCTGCCTCCTTAAAGGTGAAGAATGCCGAGCTGATAGTAAAACCCACAATCCGATATCTAGGTGTCATCCTAGACCAATGGCTGGACATGAAAACACACATTAAAAACACTAAAGAAAATATACCACAAAGTACGGACATTACGACACCTACGGCCCTTGTTGGACTCCGAAGACTTCCGAACAATCGATCAAGCACTAGTAATCCCACATTTCGATTATGCCAATGCAATAGTATACGGCCTCCTGCAAGCATCACTGAACCCCCTTCAGCTGGCAATGAATGCAGTTGCCAGGATTCTATACGGAGTCTCAAGAATGGACCACATCACGCCAATCCTAAAGAAACTCCACTGGCTACCAGTCCAAGGCAGACTATGTTTAAGATACTATTAATGGCCTTCAAGGCCATAAACAATCAACCCTCCACCTCCATCACCGAGTTAATCCATCTCACACCCCCTAACAGATCCAGAAGATCCACAGCTGTCAACACACTGATTATCCCTAAGGAAACAACGAAATGCACCCACATGACATCTAATAGAGCTTTCATGCTCTACGCACCTAGATGCTGGAATGCCCTCCCTACGGCCATCAGAACAATCACCGATCTGACCCAATTCAGGAAGGTGCTGAAGTACCACCTATTCATACAGCATTACCCAGACAAGAGCCCCATAGGTCAACTAACAAACATGTCCACCAAGCACCAAGACCCCCACACCAGCACACCTGAGATCAGCCAGCCCCAAAGCTGCAACCTCAAGTAAGCTTCACTGCGCACAGTACAGTTACTAATGTATATAATGTAAATAAGTTATAGACAGTTACTCCGGTTTCTAGCCAAGTTATATTTCCTGTTTTATTGTAAATACAATACAGTCACGACTGCATTGTATAAGCTACAGTTAAATGTACACCGCACTGATATTGAATAGTGCAGTATAGAAGAGAAATTAAATTAATTAATTAATTAACAAAGAACAATGTGGGGGGCAAAATCATTAGTGGCCAGTTTCTGCCAAATCATTAACCTGGAATAATTTGTAACGTGCTTATATTCCTCCCCCTTTCCACATGTTGCAGTTGTAGTGGAAGATAGAAAATGGAGTCCACCACCAACCCTGACCCTAACCCCAACCAGGATTTGGTCATTTTCCAAAATTACTATTGTAGATTGTGCCTTCCTGCAGCCTTGTAACAAGTCCAAATCTCTCTCTGCTGTGGGAGATGGGCACATACCCAAGACAGAGAATAATGCCCCCTTTGTGTCTCATTCAAGAGAGTTTCTCAGCAGACGAGAGACCCTTCCTTAAATACCACCCAAAGACTCACCAGTACCATCCACCCTCCTAAAAAAAACACCACAACTTGTCATGTCAGGGCTTGCTGCAGGTGGTCTGGACGTTATATGTAGGCAATTAGCCATACTTCAGTGCTTGCCGGAATTACCCCAGCATATAAAGTTAGAAACATGAGCTGAGAAATAGATCTGGTCAGTCATTCTTGCACCTGGATTTAGGTGCTGCTTTTATATATCCAGTTGGGACAAGTATAAATCCTAAATGTGGGCTACCTCTCCTTTCTGAAAGAGCTGCTGGCAAGTACAGCATTATTAGTGTTAGTTTAGAGGGCTTACAATTTCAGGTATCAGTGCCACCTCCTTGCTCGGTCTTAAATTATCCACGTTTCATTCTCTCCTCAACACCCCCCCCCCCCCCCTTCCACCTTAGAGCATTAAGCAAGGCCCACAGCTGTGCAGGATAAGGAGACCAAAAAGTTGAGCCTGGGGCTAGAGGCCAAGTGCTAGGAAGAGTTAGATCCTTGGCACTGCCAGAAGGTTTGCCAGCAGAAAACAGGGCCCAAGGGAAGTTTCAGGAACTGGGTATAGGGTGACAGACCAGGGTTTCAAGGAGCCTCCTCAATATGGTGGAGGGGGAGACTCTCTTAGCTCTCTTTCTGCCTGGTACTTCGTCCCGTTCTCCCTTTTATTATTAAATACAAAGAGACAGAAGGAGGCATTGCAGAGATCTCAGCAGACTAGCATGGCAAACTAGATCACCAAAACAAACGGAAAGAGTTCTTTTCTGCTCACTTACCCTCCCTGAGCGCTTAGCAGGAACGTTTTTCCTTTACCTGTAAGCTGGAGGAATCCTGCGAAGTGGAGCGGCTGGTTAGGATTTTGCACGAATCGCCTTCCGGATTCAGGAAAAGGTTCAATGTTGCCTTTTCATCTATCCGTGCAGATTTGCTCGTCTGGCTTCCTGGGAGGGTCTGAGTCATGCCGAGACAGGCTGAGCTCCTCTCGTACCTCCAGAGCTAACAGACATACGGCTCACTAGGCGTATAAAGTGGAAATTACAGCAAACCGCCCCAGGGGTAATTCTCTATCGCCGATCCCTCCTCCTCCGAAATAAGAAGTTGTGAAACCACAGATATATTTGAAAGCATAGATTAGAGAGAAACATTTTTAAAAAGGCCCCCCCCCCCCCCCCGCCAAACCGGAAAAAAATCTGCATAATCCTGGGGGAAAGAGGAGAGATAAACTAGCAAACTATGTCATATCTAACTATCGGGCCAGAAAACTAATCTGAGAAAAGTGAGCGGCACCAGAATGTGGAATTTGTTACTGGTAATTTCATAGGAACCTTCGTAGCATAGACAAATAGCCTAGGATAGAACCATTGGCTAAAACCCAGTGAAACCAGGATTCAACTTGTGCCCTTGGCCAAATAAGTTGCTCTCTATTGCCACAGGCATGAAACTCTGATTTAAACTCTGGAGGGTAGGGACCCCTGAACTGTAGCTGTAAGGCACCTTGAGTTCAGATTTGGAAAATCTAAAATCTGCATTAATGCTAATTTTCTTTTCTCTTTAATTTTTTAATCACTTATATGTAAATTGTCATGCTAGCAAAGTTTCCTAAATCTATTAGAAGTTTTAAAAGGGTGCAGGATCTAACAGGGAGCCCTGCAGAGAAAAAGTATCCCAGTCTGGTGCAGCTGGTAGGGAAGCAGAAAGGGTGAAGTGAAGATTTAGGGGAGAGCTAGCAAGAGACTATTGCAGGAATCCAGCAGGGAAGAGAAAGCAGTCTGAGGGAGGCAACCAATGAAAACCAGCTGAAGATGTTGTGGCAGGGAGGAGAAGCCTAGTAGTTAAAACTGACTGGAAGCCAGAAGTCAAATCTCACTGCTGCCCCTTGTGACCTTGGGTAAGTCACTTAACCCTCCTTTACCTCAGGTACAAACTTAGGGGTCAATACAGAAGTCTGGTGTTAAAGCTTTAGCTCAGGGTTTCCAAACGCAGGTTTTGTGCAGCTGTGCTGAAAGCAAACACATACAGATGAGCTGTGTGCAAAAAGCCTGCGCTAAACCGGGAGAGCAAGCCAGACCCGTACACACAGGGGTCTACATTAGCAGCTCCTATATCCTGTGCACAAAAAGGCCCTTATGCACCACACAGCATTCCAGCACATGCACACAAGAACTAAATTGTTCTATTCAGAATAATCATTCTGAGCAGAATAAATAGTAACATAGGGGGTCATTCTGATCCTCGTTTAGTGGGTCTGGATGTCCAGATCCGCTAAACACCCAGATCGCACTGGCGGGAACAGAGCTCCCCGCACATATAGCCGACTTGTGTAGGGAGCTCTGTTTGTGGGCGGGAGGGGGTGTTCCTGGGGAGGTGCGAGGGCGGAGAGTGGGTGGCACCATGACACCAGACATACAGAGCCGATTCCAAGGTTGGCCCTGTACGTCTGGGGTCAGCCATTTAAATGTGGGACTTATTCCACCTCAGAGGTAGAACAAGTCCCCCTGGATGTCAGGGGATGCTGGAGCCAGACCCAGAAACCAAGGTGAGGGGATGCAGGGGGTTTCCCGCAGCCTGACCCTCACCATGGAAGGCCTGTTCGGGGGTTGGGCTGTGGGGAAAGAAGATAGTGAGGTTCGGCCAGTGATCGTGGCTCCTGCATGGAGCTGCAGTGGCATGTCAACAGGACGCCTTGCCGCCAACGCCACTCCATACAGGAGCCTGCTGAGCTAGCTAGGTATTTGGCTGGACATCCGGGGTGCCTGAATCGGGGTATGTCTCGGATGTCCAACCACTATGCTGCGATTCTGCTCCCATGGGGTTGTCTAGCCCTCATGGGAGCAGAATCGGGTGCATCTCCGGACTGTCCGGACATCTGCATGTCCGGATGGCCTGGAGACGCACAGCTTGGAATTGGCCTCATAATATATGATGGCAGATAAAGACCAGTATGGTCCATCTAGTTTGCCCAGTACAGTGGCTAGAGTCCGTGCAGGTCATCCCTCTCTATACCTTTGTTTAGGGTTGTACCTGCCGCTCTTATTTGTTGAAGCATAAAAGACATTTGTTTGTTTAGACTTCATCCTCTTGGTAAGTTTGTTTTGATTTCATCCTCTTGGTGCATTCCAGCACATGTGCATACATTGTTCCAGCAAGCTCCCCTGCCATTATTTTTCCAGCAAAGCCCAAAAAAATGCTGCAGGGTTTGTCCCAAGAAACAGGCATAAATTCTTCTTCTGCATTCACAGCAGATCTTTTGAGTGAACCCTTAAGTCTTCTCTAACCTGGCATTGCAGTCTGTCTGGGCATTCAGTTTAGCCTTCTTTCCTTTTGTGCATTTCTCTGCATCTGCTAATTGTTTAATTATCATCTATTCAATGTGGATTTAAAAGGGTTGTTTGCTGCCATTAGTGTTGGCATAGTGCAGTCATTAGGCCCGTGGTAACGGCAGTGCTCTTTTCTGCACTGGTCCCTTAGATTGTAAGCCCTCTGCAAACTGGGTCATGGCTAATGTAAGCTCACTTTGAGCTACCTCTAAAATGAAATGAATAAATATAAATACATTCTTTCTGCAGGAGACTTAATCCTCCTACCTTCATCACATTCCCAAAGGGCTCAAGTGTCAGGGTGTTAACCCCACTTATTTACAGATTTACGATGGTCCCTAAAGTGACTGATTGGGTTAGAAATTGGTTGAATGGAAGGTGGCAAAGGGTACGGGTAAATGGAGCTCACTCTGAGGAGAAGGAGGTTACCAGTGGTGTGCTGCAGGGATCTGTCCTTGGTCCGTTTCTTGTTAACATTTTTATTAGTGATATTGCGGAAGGACTGTCAGGTAAGGTTTGCCTCTTTGTGGATGACACCAAAATCTGCAATAGAATAGACACTCAGGAAGGAGTAGATAACATGAGGAGGGATCTAGCTAAGCTTGAAGAATGGTCGAGAATTTGGCAGCTGAGATGTAATGCTAAAAAATGCAGGGTCATGCATTTGGGCTGCAAAAATCCAAACGAGCAGTACAGTATAAGGGGCGAAGTACTTCTGTCCACAAAAGAAGAGCAGGACCTGACACTGATTGTTTCTGATTATCTTAAAGTGGTTAAACTGGTAGAAAAGGTGATGGCAAAAGCCAGAAGGATGTTTGGGTGCATAGGGAGAGGAATGACCAGCAGGAAAAAGGAAGTGATAGTGCCTCTGTATAAGTCTTTAGTGAGACCTCATTTGGAGTATAGTGTGCAATTCTAGAAACCACACCTTCAAAAGGATATAAACAGGATGGAGTCGGTGCAGAGGGTGGCTACCAAAATGGTCAGTGGTCTTAGTTATAAAGCAAAGGACAAAGTTAAAGATCTCAATATGTATACTTTAGAGGAAAGGCAGGATAGAGGAGATATGATAAAGGCGTTTGAATACCTCCATGGCAGAAATGCACAGGCGGAGAGCCGCTTTCAATTGTAAGAAAGTTCTGCAATGAGGGGACATAGGATGAGGATGAAAGGAGATAGGAATAATATGCGGAAATATTTCTTTACGGAAAGAGTGGTAGATGCATGGAATAGTCTCCCAGTGGAGGTAGTAGAGATGAGGACAGTATCTGAATTCAAGAAGGCATGGGAGAAACACAATATCTTTAAAGGAGGAAAAGGGACTATAGTAGCTGATATGGAAGGGCAGACTAGATAAGCCGTATGTCTTTTTCTGCTGTCATGTTTCTAGATTCTCATCCTCAACCAAAGGCCAGGAAGCACTATCTTCAGCTCAGAGCTTAGACCGACTCTGCACTTGGATTTTGTCTAACAAGCAAAGGCATGATAATGACAAAGTGATAGTGATAGTGAAGGAATTAATTGATAGATTTATTTTATTGCTATTTAATATGATATGTTATGTTATGTTTATTATGCTTGACATATCGCCCTTCGCAAAGCAACAGGTACCACCATTCAGCTACAAAGTAGACATCAGCACAATTTCCAATAACCAGTCTACCAGGTAAACAACAGAACAATAATCGAGTCACAAGTCAGGATTGTCTAAAACAAGAAGGCTAAGGCAGGACAAGGAGAGGAAAAGAAACAGGACAACAATGAAATCCTGATACAAGCAGAGCTACATGAGGTAAAAAGGAAGCCTGAAGTGCAACCCATTACCTCTGCTTGTCTTGCCCAGTCACAGATCCTCCTCAGAGGTGGGCACAAGGAGCACACAGGAAGCACGGCTGTTTCTCTTCACAGTCCTGTGCCTCTATCACCCTTCTCTTACCTTGTTTTGCATCAAACACAGGAAGCTTTGTGGGTGTTTCTGGTTCCTGTCACAAGGTTTCTACACTTTGAGTTGCTGGTAACATCTTTTGCACAAGGCAGACATGAAGTTCCACTCCTCTGTGGAGCTGCCCGGGGATAGATCCAAGAGAACCTGCTTGGTGCATAATAAGATCATCCTTGCCTCTTGAAGATGGAATGAAGCCTGAGTGGGAAGGAAACAAGGCAGGATAATCTGGGATTGTTTAAGTAAGTGACTTCCTGTTTCATAGAACAAGACCTGAGCAGAGCTTTAGTGCGCTGCTTGGTCCATCCTAGCCTGGCCAGAAGCCTTCAATCCTGAGTTCTGAGCCCCATATTCTGTCTGTGATAATGGCCAATCCGGGTCACAAGTATCCAGCAGAATCCCAAAGAGTAGATTCATTCCTTGTTGCTCTTACCAAGAGAAAAGTGGTGGCTTTCCCAAATCTGCATTTCCAAAACTGGGTTATTGTTACTTCCTCCAAGAATTTTAAACCCAGCTACAGTATGCTTTGCCCTGAACACTTTCCACAATAGATTTCACAACTTAGTTGCACACTGAGAGAAACAAGATACAATTTACAGTAATTGGGCTACTTATTAATTTCATGGCATGGCCTCTTGTCTTAGTAATATCAGAAGGGTTAAACAACTTACCTGTTCCACCCCACTTATGATTTTACAGACCTCTGTCATATTCTCTTTCAACCATCTCTTCTCTGAACTGAAGAGCCCTAATTTGTTCAGTGTTTCTCTATAGGAGAGTCATTCTATCCCCTTTTATCATTTTGGCAGCCCTTCCCTGTACCTTTTTGAATGGCGCTATATCTTTTGCAGATGGCATGATGAGAACAACACACAGTACGCAAAGTGCAGTTGTGCCATGGAGTAATACAGAGACATTATAATATTCTCCATTTTATTTGCCATCCCTTTTCGAATAAGCCCTAATATTCTCTTTGTTTTGTGACCGCCGTCCCATACTGATCAGATTTCAAAATATTGTCCACAATGACCCCAAGATTCTTTTCCTGGTTGATAACTCCTAATACGGAACTTAACATCATGGACCTATAATTTGGATTGCGTTTCCCCGCGTGCATTACTTTGTACTTGAACACAGTAAATTTCATCTACTATTTAAATGTCAAATCCCCCCCCAGTTTCTCCAGATCCTTTCACAATTCCTCACAATCCGCTCATGATTAACAACTCTGAACCACTTTATGTTTATGTTTATTTATTAATTTGCTATACTGCCCCATGACATTTTGTACCATTTGCAAATTTGATCACTGCTCTCATTGCTCCCTTGTCAGAATCATTTATAAATATGTTAAAAAGTTCCGGCTTTAGTACAGATCCCTGAGGCACTCCACTATTTACCTTTTTCCACTTATAAAACTGACCCTTTAGTCCAGCTCTCTGTTTCTAGTTTACAGCATAGCATTTCCTGCTAGCCCATGTATTTTTGGTTTCTTGAGGAGTCTCTCAAGCGGGATTTTATCAAATGCCTCCTGAAAATCCAGATACATTAAGGGGTAATTTTAGAATCATTCCCACATCCAAAAAGCAGCAATGACATATGCAGCTTTTTGCAGACGTGGGCATGCTCACTACATCTACTATGACAGGGCGAGTGGTGGAAGTAGGGAGTGGTTTGGGCAGGGCCTGTAATGCAGACATGAATTCCCAATTTTATATAGGGAATCCACGTCTGGATTAAAAAATGTAGACGTCAGCATTTACGTCTGCTGATAGGGGCAGATGTGCATGTGCCCCCCCCCAAGCCAATACCCAATAAGCATCCCTACTCAGTAAACAACCCTCCTCAAAGCTTAGCTCTGATTGCCCCTTCTCCACCCCCCCTCCGAAGCATACATACAATCCCCCCCCCACAGCAGACAGTTGAGCCCCCCTTCTCGCCAACACAAAAGCAGTACCGCAAGATTGCTGCCAGGGGCCACTAGTGCCATTTTGGAAGGCGACTGTGTGCTGAGCAGAAGTGAGAGGGCCTTGCTCCTGCCCCCACTGGCCACCAGTGACCTCAATAAGCCTGGGATTGGCAATTGGGGAGATCTTTGAGGGAGGATCGGGATGTTACTATTGTGCTGGGGGGCCTTTGGGGGAGGGAGGCCTAATTCCCACTCCTGTTGGTCCCTGAGGCCACATTTGTCACTTGCTGGTCAGGGAGAGAGGGTAGCTGCATAAGTGCAGCTGTGCATTTTTATTATTTTTAAGTTGTTAACTAATCTGGTTGATTTGTATTGGGGAAGTGGTATATACGACTTTTCAAAGAATAAATGTCCATACCTAAATATTTCAGTTTTTCCCTCAGAACTCCAACTTCTAAGCTCACGCCCCACTGCTTATGATGACCAACCAGTCCCTGAAAAGAAGACAGCACTGGAACAGTGCTCCGCGAGCCGGACTGCGTAGACAGGCACTGGTCTGCTGTGACGATGTCAGCAAGCCACTGAAAGAGCTTCCTCTCTCCATGCAGCAGAAATTCTCTCAGAGGTTTGGGACACTATATAACCTGTCATGCAAAGGGGAGGCAATCATCCAATCTACAGCTGATGTCCAAATATATATGCCTATAACACATGCAATTCCATGAAAGCAATCTGAGACATAGAGGGTTCGGGTAATGCAGCTCCTCTATCTGGGGAACACAGAGGGTTCGGGTAATGCAGCTCCTCTGTCTGGGGAACACAGAGGGTTCGGGTAATGCAGCTCCTCTGTCTGGGGAACACAGAGGGTTCGGGTAATGCAGCTCCTCTGTCTGGGGAACACAGAGGGTTCGGGTAATGCAGCTCCTCTGTCTGGGGAACACAGAGGGTTCGGGTAATGTAGTTCCTCTGTCTGGGGAACACAGAGGGTTTGGGTAATGTAGTTCCTCTGTCTGGGGAACACAGAGGTTCGGGTAATGCAGCTCCTCTGTCTGGGGAACACAGAGGGTTTGGGTAATGCAGCTCCTCTGTCTGGGGAACACAGAGGGTTTGGGTAATGCAGCTCCTCTGTCTGGGGAACACAGAGGGTTTGGGTAATGCAGCCCCTCTGTCTGGGGAACACAGAGGTTTGGCTAATGCAGCTCCTCTGTCTGGGGAACACAGAGGGTTCGGGTACTACAACCATTCTGACTGGCCAGGGGAGGGCACAGAGGATTTGGAGACACTGAATGGAGAACAGAGAGGATCTGGGTATACAGCCTCCTCCCCTCCCCAATGAAAGGAGAGAGGATTTGGGGATAGATTTTGTCCATGTAAGGGTATATAGTCCCTCTGACAGGGGGACCCAGAGGATTTGGCAATATAGCCTCCCCTCCCCCTGAGGAAAAGACACAGTGGATTTGTGTATAAAGTCCCTTTGAATGTGACCCAGAGGATCTGGAGATACACTGGATTCAGGGATAGCACTTGAAAGGGTTAATAAGCAAAATCTGCTCCTCTAACAGGAAGAAGCGAAGATCTGGAGAAAAAGAGCTTTCTGGTTGGGAGCACTGGACACCAAGTCAGCAATTCTCATGCCTCAGATTAAGCCAGGAAACTCATAACCTCCTCTCAACCTGTCAGCTATGGAAGAGCTCCCTGAATGAGATTGAAGGTAACCTACACTCCACATGCCAGTTGATCTGTCACATGGGAAGTAGGCATACACAGAGTCAGTGTGCGACCAAAGGTGTAATGGCAGGACAGTATATGTGTGAAGTTGTTATGACAGGATCCGTGTTTGCCTGGGAGTGTTGCATCAGGGTCACTATTTGTGATGACTTCTGGAGTGAGGGGTCATAAAATAAAGGTAAAAGGGGATAGACTCAGGGGTAAGGAACTATTTCTTTATGAAAAGGATGGTGGATGTGTGGAATAGCCTCTTATTGGAGATGGTGGAGACAAGAACTGTCTGAATTCAAGAAAACTCGAGACAAGCACAGAGGATTTCTGAGGGAGAGGAAGGGATTGTAGCATTTTATAGTTCTTATGGATGGGCAGACTGATAGGCCGTATGGTCTTTATCTGCCATTGTTTTCTCTGTGTCTATATTTCTGACTTCCCATTCTCTGTTTTCTGTAGGCTACTTTGGCTCTGGGATTCTCTCCTATTTTATTTTACTACGTTTCTTGTTCTTCCTGAACTTGCTTTTTGTTCTTCTCTTCATTGGGTTTGTATTTGTGCCCATCTCATTCTTCACCAAAACACCAGAAACACCAGCAGTCAAAGTCCTGAACCAGACCATCGGTGAGTGACTCTATTAAAACTGTATCAAAAGTAATTTGCAGAAATATTTCTGTACGGAAAGAGTGGTAGATGCATGGAATAGTCTCCAAGTGGAGCTGGTAGAGAAGAGGACTGTATCTGAATTCAAGACGGCAAAGAACAAACAGAAGATCTCTAAAGGGAAAAAAGGGACTATAGTAGTTGGTATGGAGGACAGATTGTATAGACTGTATGTTTTTTATCTGCCATCATGTTTCTATGTAACCAAAGGCAGAATCAGTCCTCTGTGCATAGACTATATAGTAATGGAGCAGTTTTGAACCTGATCCATATTAACTACAGATTATCCTGTGATGCATAGACTGCAGTTTAGAGGTCTCAGGTGATTGCATGGTGAAGGAGGTGGAGATAAGGACTATACCTGAATTTAAGAAAGCATGGGACAAGCATAGATGATCTCTGAGTGAGAAGAAGGGGTTCTCCTAGGACAAGCAGGATG
Source organism: Ichthyophis bannanicus (assembly GCA_033557465.1). Taxonomy (NCBI): domain Eukaryota; kingdom Metazoa; phylum Chordata; class Amphibia; order Gymnophiona; family Ichthyophiidae; genus Ichthyophis; species Ichthyophis bannanicus. The sequence goes on from CM066041.1 coordinate 163,046,199, forward strand.
AGTCAGCCACAATAAGTGTCATCATCCGACGGCGCCGAGACGAAAGTACTCTCTATAGCTCTGAAGGGCTTAGCCCCTCTGAGTATGGGCCACCTGGCCCCACCTCCGGGTCAGTCCCTAGCTAGCCACTTTTCGTTCTTCTGCCTTGCCTGCAAGACGGACTTTCCTACTCTCTACACCAAAAACCAAGATCATCAGACAACATTCTGAACAGAAAGAATCTCAAAAAAAAAAAAAAGGGACCTTAATCCTAAGAACTACAATCAAGATGCCAAAACCAGGTTTTAAAAAATGCCCAAGCTGCTCAAAGAAAATGAACTCCACAGACTCACATGATCGCTGCTTGAGGTGCCTTGGAATCTCTCACAGAGTTGAGGACTGCATTCACTGTGCGAAGATGCCCCCCTGAGCAAGAAAATCACGGAAACATGCTCTGCAGGACATGATCCAGGAGGTAAGAAGCCGGATGGCCCTTACCCCGGTGGACCACGTGGCTGCCCATCCTGCTTCTGAACTCTCAATGCTGCAGCCTGCTTCCTCCACAGCCCCGGATGTGCCCTTGCTGGCCTCCATCCGCAGCCACGATGCCTCTGTGCCCTCGGGTCTTCTCCGTGCCTCTTCTGCTCCTCCTGCTGCCTCCCCGACTCATGGCTCTCCTCCGGGGCTCCCTTCGGCATCGTGTGAGTCTCCATGTGTGCAGGCGGCCATCTTGCCGACATCCTCTGCTCCTGGCTCTGCCCCCATGGCGCCATTGGATGGCGCCACGGCAACGATTCAGCTAATGGCTCCGCCCACCACGGCACCATTGGGCATCAGCTAGAAGACGTCCCAGCCTCCGGCTCCGCCCACCATGGCACCATTGGGCAGCATCTCCAGAACGATCCAGCCTCCCACTCCGCCCACCGCGCCACTATTGGCCAGCACCACAGCAATGCACAGAGGAGGAAACAACACTCCCCCTCCCACCGGAGAGCCTCTCCATCAGCGCGGAGGCACCGTTCTAGCCCATGCCGACGTAGCAGAGGCTCAAAGAGGCACAAAAACCACAGGAGGAGGCGAGAAAACTACAGCAGCAGCTCCAGCTCCAGCAGCAGCAGCAGGGCACCCTCCAAGAGACACAGATTTCACCAATCTCAAAAAAGACACAGAAAATCAGGTAACAGGCACAGAAGCAGAAGGTTTCCTTCCAGCAGTTCCAGATATGCTAGCCCTGCGCTCTACAACAGCTGCATGCTCCCCTCAAACCCTGATTCTGATCTGGAACCACACGATAATCAGGAAACATACTTCCCAATGGCTCCTGCCACCCAGGATTCCCCGCCTGCCCCTATGGCTCTGCACAAGACTACCACCACGGCTCTTCCACAGCAAGCAGTCCCCGACGTGATGCAACTCTCCTCCCTGCTCTCCAATGCTCTCCAGCAATGGATACAAACTCACTCACATACTCCAACATCCTCATCGGAGCCAAGGATCACCAGCCCACTAGCAGCCCCTCTGGATCCGGCGCCCCCGCCCTCCTCCTGCGACGCAGGCAATGGGGTTGAGCACGCCACGGCCGAGACCTCGGGACAGGACCTCGCATCTACAACTGTGGACCCTGTGCCCAACAACCCAGAAGATCTCACCTATCCCAGATTCCTCCGCAAACTGGCATCGGCAATGGCTCTTCCTGCTACCAGCTCCCACTCCGACCAGCGCCTGGAAACCCAAGCAGCGCTGAAGTTCCTGGAGACTTCCAGGGCCCCTGCACCTATACCTATGCACCCCCTGCTTCACGAAAACCTTCTCAAGCTGTGGCAGAACCCTAATTCGAGACCCCCCTCCTCCCGCAAACTGGACCTAAAATACCAGGTCCAGCCCCTACCTGGTTTTGACAAAGCGCAGCTCCCACACCAATCCATCGTGGTGGAGTCAACCCTCAAGCATTCTAAATCAATGCAGACTCACTCCAACAACCCCCCAGGCAGAGAGCTTAAACTACTCGATGAGGTCGGTAAGAGGGCCTTCCAGGGAGCCATGCTCAGTGCCAGGGTGTCCGCACACCAGCTCCAGCAGGCCCTCTACCAGGACGCCCTCCTGAGCCAACTAAAAGACATCATCTCCTCAATTCCACAGGACAATCAAGCATCTGCCAACGCCCCTTTAGCGGACCTCCAAGAATGCACGAAACACCTGGTGCGGGCAGCCTTCAATGTGGCCGCACGCACAGCTGGAACTGCCATCTCCGCTCGCCGCCTCGCTTGGCTGAGGGCCTCCGGACTCAGAGGACACCCATGAGCGCATCGCCGATGCCCCCTGTACGGGCGACTCACTTTTCGGTGAAAGAGTCAATGACACCATTACCACTATGAAAGACCACTGCATCACGCTGCAAACCCTTGCGGACAAGGGCCTAGAGCACAGCAGCCGCAGGAGCTCCTATCAGCAAAAGCCATACCCCGCCAAGCGCCAATACAACTCATATCGGAGCAACCCATATCGGAAGTGGCAACAACCGCAGTACAAGCCACAGGCCCAGAGCGCTTCCTACCGCAATAAACCTCGTCAATGCGACTGGAGGCAACAAAAGGCCCCTCAAACCGGCCCCTCCAAGCAGAGCCAGCCCTTTTGACAAGCACAGCAAAGCCCACCCCCCCACCGGGGGTCGGCTCACCTCCTTCCTACTGACCTGGGAATCCATCACCACAGACAAGTGGGTCCTCCAAATAATCAAGAACGGGTACCGCATCCGGTTCCACTCAGCACCATGGCAACACAAACCTCCGCGAGACAGTACAGAACCTACCTCCCTTACAGATCTTTCAATGGAGATATCCTCTCTCCTGACCTCCAAGGCAATAGAGGCAGTACCACCAGAGGAGATCCATACTGGCTTCTACACCAGATACTTTATGGTTCCCAAGAAGTCGGGAGGCTAGCGTCCCATCCTCGACCTTCGCAACCTCAACAAATTCATTGTCAAGGAGAAATTCCGGATGCACTCCCTTGGGTCCATCCTTCTCCTTATTCAGCATGGGGAGTGGCTCTCATCCCTGGACCTGATGGATGCGTACACGCATATCAGCATCCACAAGGACCACCGCAAGTTCCTTCACTTCCAGATCCTGGGGAGACACTTCCAATACAGAGTCCTTCCCTTTGGACTATCTTCGGCATCAAGAGTCTTTACCAAATGCATGGCCGTTGCAGCCGCCCACCTGCGCAAACAGGGTATATGCGTTTTTCCATACCTGGATGACTGGCTGATTGCAACCCCCTCCCTACGGGAAGCCACAGCGGCGACACAACAGACCATCGCTCTCCTGACATCCCTGGGCTTTCTAATCAACTTCCAGAAGTCGCACCTGAAACCCACCCAACGCCTTGAGTTCATCGGAGCCTTAATAGATACAACAGTCTCCAGGGCATTCCTGCCCCACTCCCGCAGGGAGGCTATCATCCAGCTGACCCGGCGCATCTCAGAGACCAGCTCCACATCTGCCAGGACACTCCTCCGCCTCCTGGGCCACATGGCAGCTCGACTCAGGTCGTCTCTATGGCGAAGCTCCACATGCGCCACCTGCAATGGCACCTGAAGTCACACTGGAGTCAGCACTCGCAACCCCTCAGCTCACGCATCCGCATGGATGCTGCATCCAAAGCATCTCTTCTGTGGTGGACCCGCAGCACGAACCTCTCACATGGCTGCCCTCTGAGGCAATCTGCCCACCAGCTGACCATAACCACGGACGCCTCGCCATCTGGCTGGGGGTCAAACTGCCTCCACCTCCGCACCCAGGGAGCATGGATGGCAAAGGAGCGGTCCTCACTCCTGGCGCTCAGAGCGATGCAACACGCCCTCAAGACGTTCCAGAATCTGATTTACGGAAAACGCATCCTTCTTCGAACCGACGACCAGGTAGCCATGTTCTATATTAACAAGCAGGGCGGAACGGGTTCCCATCCCCTCTGCAGGGAAGCTCTACAAATCTGGATGTTTGCCCTTCACAACCACTGCCTCATCCAAGCATCCTACCTACCAGGGCTTCAGAACGGGCTGGCAGACCGCCTCAGCCGGCAGCTCAACCCTCACAAATGGAAGCTCAACTGCCAGGTAGCCCTCACCATCTTCCAGAGGTGGGGGCAACCGCAAATAGACCTCTTTGCCATGGAGGAGAACACCAAATGCAACACTTTCTGTTCGAAGCGCCCATCACAGAGCAGCGTCGCCCTGGATGCATTCGACGTGTGCTTGGGGGACTGGTCTCTAGTGTATGCCTTCCCGCCCTTCCCTCTGATACCACTAACTCTACAGCACATCATCTCGGACAGAGCACAAGTGATCCTCATCGCCCCCTACTGGCCGCGCCAGGCATGGTTTCCATTCCTCAACCGCCTGGCACGGGACGCGCCCCTTCGCCTTCCCCTGAGGCCGGACCTCATCTCACAGGATGACAGCAACACCCTGCACCCCAATCTGCGGACCCTGTCCTTAGCAGCATGGAGGCTGAGCGGGTAACTCTGGCTCCCCTCCACCTCCCGCCAGAGGTTGCACAAGTAGTGCTTGCGGCGAGACACCTGTCAACTAGGAAGTCATATGGCCTGAAATGGAAGCGCTTCACCATATGGTGCGCCTCCCGGCAGCTCAACCCGTTTTCCTGCCCCACGCCGCATATGCTGCAATACCTCACCAAGCTCTCCCAAAAGGGGCTACAGCCTCAGTCAATTCGGGTCCACCTGGCTGCAATCACAGCGTTCCACGACCGCTGCAGTGACTTCTCCATCGCAGCCCAACCCATCATCACACGCTTCATGAAAGGACTGCCAACCTGCACCCCCCACACATGGATCCGATCCCTCACTGGGACCTCAACACCGTCCTCTGCCAGCTTACTCAGCTTCCCTTCGAGCCCTTGTGCACAGCAGACATGAAGCACGTGTCTGGAAAGTTCTATTCCTGGTCGCCATCACATCAGCCAGATGAATAAGCGAGCTGCAGGCCTTGGTGGCACACCCGCCCTATACCCAGCTTACCAGTGACAGAGCCTCCCTCCGGACACACCCAAGATTCGTGCCTAAAGTGGCCTCTGCCTTCCATATCAACCAGTCCATAGAACTACCTAGTTTCCACCCCGAACCACACTCCTCCCCAGAGGAGCAACGGCTGCACACCTTGGACTGCGTAAGGGCCCTCCGTATCTACCTCCACCGGACATCGCCGCAGCACAAGGGGAAACAACTGTTCATCTCCTATGACCCCAACAAACCTGGGCATCCGGTCTAAAAGGACCCTGTCACTCTGGATCTCTGCTTGCATCGCCTTCTGCCTGGAACGAGCGGGCATGGAACCCTCGCCTCCAGTCAGCGCACATCAACTATGAGCGATGGCCTCTTCCATCGCCAACTTAAAGTCAGTTCCTGTGGCGGATATCTGCAAAGCAGCCACATGGTTATCCCCGCATACATTCCAAAAACACTATTGCCACGACCTCACCGACGAGAAGCTTGCCTTCGGCCGGGCGGTCCTAGCCACGGCTGACCCACACTGTCTGTAACGCTGTACTGTGGGACTGACTGAACTGTTTACCAAGCGACTCTATGCTGCACTGTTACTGCATATTTGCACTATTGTTGTTGCTGTTTCCCCATCACAATGTTGTTGTTGTTGCTCACGAATTGTTCTGCACCGTGTTAATTGCACCTCTGCCACTTGCACCCTTTTGCACTGACTTGCGGTTGTAGTAGCAGCCCCCCGCAGCTGAATTGTTTGTTTTTTGCACTACTTGCGTACCTGCACTGGTAACCCTTCCTCAATAAAAGGGAATGGTTTTCCATCTCATGGCCTGCCTTCTTCACTTTAACCGCCCCTTGCACCTCAGCTCTTCCTAGCTTGGGAGGCACCTATTGTGTCTCATTCATCCTGCTTGTCCTAGGAGAAAACGAGGTTACTTACCTGTAACAGGAGTTCTCTGTGGACAGCAGGATAAGTCAGCCACACATTCCCACCCTCCTCCCCTACAAGGGACGGTCTTCTCCCGGGTACACGCCCCTAGTGTTGGCCTCAGCTAGTAACTCAGTGGCTAGCTAGGGGCTGACCCGGAGGTGTGGCCAGGTGGCCCATGCTCAGAGGGGTTAAACCCTTCTGAGCTATAGAGAGTACTTCCGTCTCGGCGCCGTCGGATGACGACACCTATTGTGGCTGACTTATTCTGCTGTCCACGGAGAACTCCTGTTACAGGTAAGTAACCTCGTTTTGTGGAGATGATCAGTAGGTGTGGTTGGATAGAGCAGACTGGACAGGCTATTTGGTCGTCCTCTATCATAATTTTCCATGATTGCACGGAGACAAGAGATCTTACAAGGACAGGAATGCCTCACTTCCAGCAGCTACATCCTGCTTCTCTCTCTCTGCTTTAGATACACAATGTAAGAACTTCAGCTCCAGAGCACAGGGCGGAACAACATCCACAGACACAGTTTTTCAGGACATCTTCACTGGTGAAGTGAGTGTATGTCCTCCCAGAAGGAAAATCGAGCAGCCATTTCTATAGCCCTTCCCTCCACCCTATTCTCAGCCTCCTGCCACTGCTGCTATAGAACTGCCCCACCCCATCTCAATCTCCTGCCACTGCTGCTATAATCCTGGCCCCCACCCCATTCTCAGCTTCCTGTCAATGCTGCTATAGCCATGCCCCTCACCCCATTCTCAGCCTCCTGCCACTGCTGCTATAGCCCTCCCCTCACCCCATTCTCAGCCTCCTGCCACTGCTGCTGTAATCCTGCCCCCCCCTTATTCTCAGCCTCCTGTAGCTGCTACTATAGTTCTGCCCCCCCCCCCCCCAATTCCCATCCTCCTGTAGGTGCTGCTGTACTACTCTTTCTCTCTTCTCTAATTAAAGATTGGGGGACTTTCTGTTTCTGAATTTGGTACTCTCTGGTTCAGGGTGTCCTGGAGAGATCTTTCCTCTTCTACGGACACTATAAATTCTGGGAGACCACAGGCTACAGCATCAGCATGGCATACCTGCTGAGCACTCTGGGATATCTCATGCTCTGCTTCATCTTGGTTGGAAGACGGTAAGAGCCAGAGCATTGCATTATTTATTTATTTATTTATTAGTGCTTATTTACCCCTTTTTGTGAATCAAAGCGGTTTACAGAGAACTCAAGGATTGAATATTACATTAAACAAAAAATATATGTAACATTTTAAGAGGGAGTGAAAGGGGAAAAGAGACGAATTAACTTAAATCACCAACAGCTGATTTAAATAATAACTATGTACAGAGAACTAAGCATATATATAAATTAGTTACAATGAACTTGAAAGCATCTTGAAAAGTGTGAGGACTGTAGTTTTACATGTAGAATTGTCACCAGGTGACTGGTTCACCAAAGTGCTCCTTGAACAGAAATGGTTTTTAGCAGTTTACAGAAGGCTTTAGGATCCTTAGTGTTTCTTATGACTGAAGGAAGTGAGTTCCATAATAGTGTCTTCTCATATGTCCTGCATCACATTGTATCAGTAGCTGCCTGCCTTCATGGGTATTCTAGTTCATGTTGTATCATAGACCTGTAGATGGGGTGGAATAAAAACATTAGATTTGCGATACTGGATCAGGCCATTAGTCCATCAAGGCCAGTATTCTGTTTCCAGTGGTGGCCAATCCAGATCACAAGTATCTGGTGGAATCCCAAAAAAATAGACAGATTCCATGCTCTTAGACTATGGCTTTGTTGTCCTGAATGAGCCTGATCTTGGCTGATCTCAGAAGCTAAACAGGGTTGCCCCAGGCTAGTACTTAGTTGGAAGACCTCTTTGGAATACCAGGTGCTGTAGCTTTACTGCATGGAAGAAAGGCCTCACAATCTATTGCCAAGAAAACCCAGGGGCTGGGTTGCCAGGAAAGCAAGATTACTTAGCTTTAACAGGGGTTCTCCGTGGACAGCAGGATAAGTCAGCCACACTTGGTGATGTCATCTGATGGTGCCGAGATGGAAGTACTCTCCATAGCTCAGAAGGGCTTTTGCTCTTCTGAGCATGAGCCAACTGACCCTACCCCCCGGGCCCACCCCTAGCTAGCTAGTACATCACTAGCTGAGCCCTTGCCACTAGGGAATGGGCGCAAAAGGCCGACCCCCTTCTAGGGAAGGTGGGCAGGATGGTCTGGCTGACTTATCCTGCTGTCCACGGAGAACCTCCATTATAGGTAAGTAACCTCACTTTCTCCTAGGACAAGCAGGATTAGTCAGCCATACCTGGTGCCTCCCCAACTGCAGTGAGCTGTGGTAGATGGGGGGAAGCTGGGAACTCTGAACATGTTCAGGCTAAAGGAAGTCATACAACAAAAACTTGGATCATTACCAGAGCTTGTACATGATACTTCATATAAACAAAATTACAGCTCTATTCTCTAACCATATCATAGTATCATTAACTTAGCAAATAGAAAATGGAAAAGGCAAACATCAGAAAACTTCGAAAATATCTATTGACCACAAAGGTGGACTCGGGTACCTTCTTAAGTTTAACACATCAACGGTCTGCTCAAACTTTTCCCATAACAAAAAGTGGATTCAATGGCCTAACTTATACATCATAATGTGATAACATGAACAATCTTCTAACATTTCATCCAGCAAACATTCTGTTGCACTTTAATACATCCTCTGTGTTATCATATATTTAATTCTTCTCTGGCACAGAGTTTCCTCCTCTCAAAGCAGGTAGGTCAACCCCGACGCCCGCTTGGACGTCCCTCCAGTGTTTTGCATCCAGCTGCTTCAGGGGAATGGAACTACAAAATAATAAAGATCAAATATAACCTTTGCTTTAACTTACATACCATGACTCCAAAAGCCACCACCTTTAAGTATCTTGTGGCAAGGTCATCTATCCTGAGTATGGGGGAGGTGAGAAACATAAAGAATTCACCCTAGTAAAGGGTCCCCTTTTAGGAGTGCAGGGTGAGAAAGCCACAGCCACACCTAAGAACCAGAAAAACCCCAGCTGGAACAGGTTTCATGCAGTGTCTAGTAAAATAAGAGAGAAAGATTACGGGCATGAGGTCCAAAACCCTTACTTCAACAAGTTCCCTGATTACTCAAATACCAGAAGGCAGGGGGATTGCCAACACCTGGGATGGAAGGAGGTGGGGCTAGAACCCTGGAGGTATAAGCCTATGCTAGAGTATAGAGACCAGAAGAAAGGAGGAGAGGGAGGAGAAGGCAGAGACCGGAGAAGAGAAGGAGGTAGAGAAGGTGCTGACTCATGCAGAAGAGCCGAGCTACCAGGAGCTGAGAGGGCTGAATTCCCTGCAACAGGTTGGCAGCAGAGAATGGAGCCAGGAAGTGGAGAAGCTCTCAGAGCACCGGAGAGGTTGTCAGCTGAGCAGTCTGACCGGGTGGGTGAATCAGAACCCATGCAGCTGGGAGAGCCACTGGCAGAGTTGGGGGAAGAAGACATCCTTATGGATTGCTCTCTGTGCCAAGCTTTAGACATGGAGTCTTGAGGAAAAGCCAGCCCTGAAAGAATTATCCTCCTTGAAAAGGTAACCATAAGAAACAGGCAGTGTGGTGGTAAATTCCCCTATGTTTTTAAAAGGGAAGTTTACTGAAATTTAAGGATAAGCAGGAAGCCGTGATTCATGCTTGTTATCCACCTGTGGTTTGAACTGTGAAACGGCAAGAAGCCAATTTACCTGCTAGATGAGTTTTTCTTTGCTCCTCTGTTATGTGAAAAGCCTGTTGAGAGTTTTTGATGGCAGTCTGAACGTTTGCTTCTTGTTTTGAGGTCTGTTGTACCTGAAATGCAGCCTAGAAGGAATTGAGGCTGATAGAAGCCAAACTGCCACAGAAGATTAAGCTTGTTTGGACTTTATGCTGTAATTAGCAAGGACTAAAAGGAAGGTGGCAGCCTTGCTATCAAAGGCTGTGCTTCTGAAAGTAAGAAGACTTTAAACAGCCATTTTTGGGTTTCTTTTACTTTGTCAACCATCTGCTGTACTTTGAGCAAATCCTACAGAAATAATCCTGTATCTGGTACTTTGAATCTTTTTGTGTGAAATAAATTTTCTGTTATATGCCTTACCTCGGTGGCCTTAACTACAACTTTCTACCTGAAGCACAAACACATCTTAACAGCACTACATTTCCCAGAGGACACCACAAGGAAATAGGCTGTTAAGGCTGATAGGAGAAGGTTCCTCCAATAACCACGCCCCTCTAAAACTAGAGGCGAGTGGTGAGGGCATTGACAATCTAAAAACAGATTCATCTCACCCAACCGATGTTCTCAAACCTCATATCTTATACTGCCTCACCAGAATACTAAGACCTCCTTCCATGCGTCATATCTGCCCCATTCAAAACGCCACGGTTTTCAACTTTCAAACGCTGCACAGGCATAGATATATCCCAATCGACTCCTCCTACTTCCGCTTTTTTAAACCAATCAATCCCAAAAGCACACCACGTCAAATACAGACTCTCCAATCAATGCAGGAGTTCAACCCCTCGGGTACCACAGTCCCCAATGAAAAGATCCAACGCTGCTCCCTATGAGCAAGATACTGCTCACGCGTCTTCTCCTTGTACCCTGAACCTATCCGCTCTATGCAAAAGCATTGTAAATCTAAAAAGACATGCCCTTGCTGTAGGTAATGTTCAACTATAGGAGCTTCACGCCTTCTACAATGTAATCTGCTCTTGTGTTCTCCCAATTGAATCCGAAAGGGGCGGACCATTTTCCCCACGTGTAATAACCTACAAGGACAAAAAATACCATATACAACAAAATCAGACTCACATGAAGTGAACAATTTCAAAACATACTCTCTATCCTTATATGAAAATTGATCCGTTTCCCAAGATACTGCACATAAAGCACAGTGTCCACACTTCACATGTCCAAACTGTTTTTCATGTATAACCTCCACAGGCCATAACCGAGATGGACTTAAAATTTCCTTTAAATTAGAATTCCTTTGCCAAACACATCGAGGACTCTTAGCCTCAAACCTGGTACTGTTTGTAGTACATTAGCGTGTTTTTGCAGAATCCGCTGTATCTGCATACTTAATGGAGAAAATCGGGAGATGAAACTGACATCTTCATCCTCTCCATATAGTCTTGCCCTAGGGGAAAGCAACCAGGTTCTATCATTGAATAATGCTCTCTTATAGGCCCGGTCCAATACCTTAACAGGGTAACCTCTTGCTAGAAAATCACTTTTAAGGGATTTTGCTTGAATCTTAAAGTCCTCCACAGACGAACAATTACGCCTATACCGAATGAATTGTGAAAATGGTAACCCTTTCAACAAATTTAACAGATGAGCACTTGAAAAATGCAGGAAAGTATTCCTGTCTGTGCTCTTCTTGTATACTGAAGTCCCCCAACTATCACTCTGCTGGTAAATCTTCACATCTAAGAACACTATTTCCTTTATATCATAACTCATCGTAAACTGTATGTGGGAATCTAATCCATTCAACCATTCATTAAACATCATCAAGGAGTCCGCCGAACCCTCCCATAACAAAAAAATGTCGTTGATGTATCGACGCCATAATTTTATCTGGGAAGCATACGGCGACCCTCTCAACCATCGCTGCTCATACAACCCCATAAATAAATTTGCTACAGATGGAGCAAAAGATGCCCCCATTGCTACTCCTGCAATCTGTTGAAATATATTTCCATCAAAACCAAAATAATTCCTACATAAAGCCAGCTGTGCACATTGCATTAAAAAATCACACTGCATATTTCAAACATCACCCCGCTGTCGTAAACCCAACTGTATCACCTCCGACGCCGCTGTCTGCGGAATGCTCGTATAGAGAGCTTTCACATCCAGAGTTACCAACAAAATCGAATCATTCTTAGCCCACCCTGATGCATCTACCAATATTTGTAAAAAATGCATAGTATCGCGTACATATGAAGGAATGGTTTTTAACAACGGTCGCAAAAAATAATCGATTGACATAGATAGCGGTTCCAGGTCAGACCCCCGTGTTGACACAATGGGTCTGCCTGGTGGCTGTCTTAGATCTTTATGAATTTTTGGCAGGAGATAAAATTGTGGTAAAGAAGGTGACATTACTTTAAAAAATAACATCTCTTTTTTAGTTATACTATGTGTTTGATAAGCCTGGGCCGGAAGTACGAGGAGTCAATTGGGATATATCTATGCCTGTGCGGCATTTGAAAGTTAAAAGCCGTGGCTTTTTGAATGGGGCAGATATAACGCATGGAAGGAGGTCTAAGTATTCCGGTGAGGCAGTATAAGATATGAGGTTTGAGAACATCGGTTGGGTGAGATGAATCTGTTTTTAGATATTTAAAGGCGGTGGCTTTTGGAGTCGTGATTTGTAAGTTAAAGCAAAGATTGTATTTGATCTTTATTATTTTGTAGTTTCATTCCCCTGAAGCAGCTGGATGCGAAACACTGGAGGGATGTCCAAGCGGGCGTCGGGGTTGACCTACCTGCTTTGAGTGGAAACTCTGTGCCAGAGAAGAATTAAATATATAACACAGAGGATGTATTAAAGTGCAACAGAATGTTTGCTAGATGAAATGTTAGAAGATTGTTCATGTTATCACATTATGATGTATAAGTTTGGCCATCGAATCCACTTTTTGTTATGGGAAACGTTTGAGCAGACCGTTGATGTGTTAAACTTAAGAAGGTACCCGAGTCCACCTTTGTGGTCAATAGGTATTTTTGAAGTTTTCTGAGGTTTGCCTTTTCCATTTTCTATTTGCTAAGTTAATGATACTATGATATGATTAGAGAACAGAGCTGTAGTTTTGTTTATATGCAGGCTAAAGGAAGGACACGTGCTGGGGTCATAGCAAGGAACCTTTATTGCATAACCACCCGAGGGGAAGCAGTGCAATACAAAAACAGTGCAAAACAGTAACAGTGGAACCGTGCAATAACAAGAATAGTGCAACGATACCAACTGTAACCGTGCCAACAGAACGGTAGCATAGTGCAGTATAACATTGCAAGACACAGTGCAACAGCATAGAACAGTCAGCAACAGTTTAGAGTTTATAACGCACAGTAGGCTAGCATAAGCTGCATGTGTAATAGGCCTAAAGGTCCTCCGTCTCTGTTGCGGCTAGGATCACTTGTCTGAAGGAGTAACCTTTCCACACTACAAGGTCGAGGCAGTAGTGTCTTTGGAACGTGTGTAGGGAAGACCAGGTGGTGTCCTTGCAGATGTCTGTCACCGGCAGAGTGTAAGTTGCCGATGGTGATGGCTAGTGCTCTGAGCTGGTGTGCGTTAACCTTTGGCAAAACTTGTGCTCCTGCCTGGTTTAGGCAGAAGGTGATGCAGGCAGAAATCCACAGTGAGAGGGTTCATTTAATGACTGGGCAGCCTGGTTTGTTAGGATCATAGGAGACAAAGAGTCGTGTCCCCTGCCACAGGGGTGCTGTCTGTTGTAGATAGATGCACAGGGCCCTGACATACTTGAGAGTGTGTAGTCTCTGCTCCTCTGGGGAAGCATAGGGCTCCGGATGGAAGCAGGGGAGCTCAATGGTCTGGTTAATGTGGAAGGCAGACGTTACCTTGGGCATGAGCTTGGGGTGTGTTCAGAGGGAGGCCTGGTCCTGGGAAAGCAGCGTGTATAGGGGGTGTGCCACCAGGGCCTGCAGCTCACTGATTCATCTGGCTGACGTGATTGCTATTAAGAATAGTGTATTTCAGGCAGCATACTTCAGGTCTGCTGAATGCAGAAGTTTGAAGGATGCCTGTGTCAGCTGGTTGAGGATGATGTTGAGGTCCCAGTGGGGTACCGGAGCCTGAATCGGCAGGCAGAGGTTAGCCAGTCCTTTCATGAATTAGGTGATGAGCGGTTGCTTCGTGATGGAGCTCTCACCAGTGCAGTTGTGGAAGGCCACGATCACTGAGAGGTGTACTCGAATGGACTGCATCTTCAAGCTGCCGTGAAAGAATGAGGTGAGGTACTGGAGGACTTGTGCCACTGGGCAGGAAAAAGGGGTTCAGGTACTGAAACCCATAAGACTTTCATGTTGTAGGGCATCTTGCTGTGAGTTCCAGGTTCTGTAGATCAGGATGGACAGTGTCCCCGCCATCCAGAGTGATGAGGTCCAGTATCAGGGGAAGATGCATAGGAGGTTCTAGTACCAGGCGGTGGAGATAGGGAAACCACACCTGGTGCGGCCAGTGGGGCACAATGAGGATGGCCTGCATTCCATCTGAGATGATGCATTGTATAGTCATCGAAACAAGGGGAGAGGGGGAAAGTGTACACTAGTGACCACTCCCCCCACGACATGTCAAAGGTATCCGTGGCAATACTGCTGTTGGAGGGGCATTTCGAGCAGAAGAGGGTGTACTTTGTGTTGTCCTCTGTAGTGAACAGGTCGATCAGTGGTTGCCTCCACCTCAGGAAGAGGGACATAGCTATGCTGGGGTTGAGGGTCCATTCGTGTAGGTTCATTTGACAACTGAGCCTATCTTCTAGGTCATTCAGTGTGCCCAGAAGGTAGGAGGCTTGCAGGAGACAATGCTTGGAAAGAGCAAGTCCCCCTGCTTGTTGACGTAAAGCATGGCCACCTGGTTGTCCATTTGGAACAGGTTTGTCTTTCCTTGGATATGTGCCTGGAAGCCCCCGAGGGCATAGCGGAGTGCTTTGAGTTCTAGCAGGTTGATGTGGAAGGTGTGCTCCCTCACTGTCCAGGCCCCTGGGGTGTAGAACTGAAGACAGTGCATTCCCCACCCCACCTGTGAAGCATCGGTGGTGATGACCAGCTGGTGGGAGGGTTGTTGGAGTGGCCGGCCATTTGCTGGATTCTTTGCGCAGGTCCACCAATGCAGGGAGTCCGTAAATGCCGCATCCAGGGGAATGGATGTGGACAGCGGCTGAGAGTGTTAGCTCCAGTGAGTTTGCAGTTGCCATTGTAGGTGGCTAATGTGTAACCTCACCAGGGATAGAACTTGTGTGGATGCTGCCATGTGGCCAGTAGGCGTGGCAGATTCCGTGCAGCTGTCCTTTGGGTCGAGGAGATGCTCAGAGTTAATTTGATGATGGCATCTCTCTGGTGTTGTGGGAGAAATGCTTTGGCCAAAGTTGTGTCTATCACCACCCCGATGAAATCCAAACACTGGGAGAGGCATAGATGGGACTTCTGGGGGTTCACCTGGAAACACAGGGAGGACAGGATGTTGATGGTCTTCTTGGCAGCTGCCCGGGCTTTCTGTGGAGACCTAGCAGAGATCAGCCAGTCTTCAATATATGGGAATACACAGATATCTTGTTTGCAAAGATGGGTGGCCACCACAACAACGTACTTGGTGAACACCCATGGTGCGAGGGATAGGCCAAAGGGTAGAATTCTGTACTGGTAGTGATTTCTCAGGACTTGCAAACCTCCAGTGTGATATATGTATGTTGATATGCGTGTATACATCCTGCAAGTCCAAGGAAGCCAGCCATTCCCCCGGCTGGATAAATGGTAGGATGGAACCCAATGAGTGCATCCGGAACTTCTCCTTCACAATGAACTTGTTTAGATTCTGGAGGTTGAGGATGGGGTGAACACACCTGGAGTAGAAACTGGTGTTGATTTTGTGATTCGGCACGGGTTCTATCCTACCAGGCCAGTAGAGAAAGTATCTCTGCTGTGATGGCGAGGAGTGACGATGATGGTAGGTTGTGTTGCAGAGGAGGGGAGATGAATCTGATACTGTATCCCTCCTTGATGATCAGCAGGACCCATTTGTCCATCATGACAGACTCCCATTCTTGTAGGAAGGCTGTCAGCTGACCTCCCATAGGGAGGTTGGCCGAAATTTTCCTTTCAAAAAGAAGGATTGGCCTTCCCCGTGCCAGATGGTATGGTCTTATGTTTTATGTTTTATGGTGGGTTTTGAGGTTTTGACGCGGTGGGGGAACGGCAACAAGTGAATACTGAACAGTAAGGGTGTGATGTGATCACAGTGTGACCAGACGAGCGGCAGTATTCTGAATGCGTTGTAACCGACTGTTGTTTCTTAGAAAAGCCGACAAAAAGTGAGTTTGCAAAATCCACCCGAGACATGACCAGGGAAAGTAACAGAGTAGTAAGAGCAGAAGGGGATAGAAAAAGGACGAACTGCACGGATTTGTCGGAGAAAGAAGAAGGACAACTTGGTGACATGAGAAACATGAGCATGAAAGGAAAGATCAGACTCGAAGTGAACCCTAGATAACGAAAGGAAAACCAGGGGAACCAAGGAACCAGAGAAGGAGGGGGCCAATGTGGGGTGGATTGTTTGTGAGAGAACCAGATAGCAACAGTCTTGGTGAGATTAAGGTGAAGGCAATTACGAGTCAACCAATCAGCCACAGTGGAAGACATGAATTAAGCGGAGAGAGATCGGGACAGGATGGAGAGTGTGGTGAAGTAATAGAATGTCGTCAGCGTAAAGAAAAGCAGATATACCAGACTGTTGGATTAAGAGGGCTAAGGGGGCTAAGAAAAGATTAAAGAGGAGGGGAGCCAACACAGAACCCTGAGGAACCCCACAAGAACGAGGGAAGGACTCTGAGGGGGGGGCAGAGGACGAGGGGGGGGACAAAACCGCGCAAGAACGGGAGGAAAGAAAGGAGTGAAACCAACGATGAACAGTACTGCAAAGACCCGCTTCCCGGAGACGAAGAAGAAGAAGGGAGTGATCAAATAAGTCAAAATCGTCGTAAAGATCAATTGCAACCGCCACAGAAATATCACCAAGGTCATGAGCTTCATGCAGTGCGTTAGTAAAGTCGAGAAGGATAGTTTCATCACTGTGACGCTGACGGAAACCTGTTTGTCGAGGGTGGAGGATGTTTGTGGAATCAAGGTGATGCGATAATTGGCAAAGACGAATTTCTCTAAAAGCTTTGAAAGGAAAGGAAGGTTGAGACGGGACGGTAGTGGGTGGAACTAAGGGATCAAGTGAGGGGTTTTTCAGAAGGGGACGAATTAAAGCATGTTTCCAGGAGTGAGGGAAGGACCCTGAAGAAAGACTAGAGTTGAATATAGTGAGGATGTAAGGAAGGAGACCCAGGGAAGATTCGAGAGCCAAGAAGAGGGGATAGGATCAAGCGGCAGTCTTTTTTGAGGAGGAGATAAGACGGTGCAGTTCGGAGGGGAGATCAGTGAGAAAGACGCCCAGCAATGGGAAGTTTGAGAAATGGGTGGGGGGAGGCAGTAGGGAGGAGAGAGAATTGGAGCAGGACAAAAAGGTAAAGAGGCTCGCAGGGAAGAGATCTTATTACTGAGCAAGTAGCTAGCATGGAAGGCGGTGGGGAAGGAAGGACCGGGGGAGCTGAGGCTGAGGAGTGAAGAGAGGTGAGAGACCGAAGAGTGGAATAGAGGTGCCGGGTCTGGTTTGGGGCATTGAGAATAGCATTAGAGAAGAAGGTGCGTTTGGCAAGATAGACAGATGAGCGATAGTGGGAGTAGGTAGATTTAAAGGATGCAAGTGAGGTGGGAGAAGGATTTTTACGCCACAGGCGCTCCGCCCTGCGGAGCTGCGTGCGTAAAGCCGTAGGCCGCCATGATACCACGGATGCACGGGTCGGCTGTGGCGGGGTGGATGAGGACGTAGTGGGGCGATACGATCAAGTGTTGTTGAGAGAGCCGATGACCAAAGGGCAGCTTGAGAGTTGGGAGAGAGAAGGGAGAAGTCAGGAGGGAAAAGTTCAGCTGCTGTGGGGAATTGGTGGATGGTTAAAGATGAAAGGGCTCGGGAAAGTCGCGGAGGAGGGGGGGTAGAGGGAGGAGGGGGGGTAGAGAGAAGTGAGGCAGTGGAGGAGGAGGGAGAAGAGAGAGAGGGGGACCCCTGTGAGTAGGAGCAGGAGACAGAGAGACAGACATGGTCTGTCCAAGGCAGAATTATATTTAAGAAAGATTGAAAAGAGTAAGAGAGGAAGAAGAGGACGTCAGAAAAAGATCAAGAGTGTGTCCGGCCTGATGTGTGGGAAAAGTTACGTGCTGCACGAGAGATAAATCCTGTAAGAAAGAAATAAAGGAAAGATCTCTAGGTGAAGAAGGGGAGTCCAGATGCAAATTAAAGTCCCCGGCAATGAGTAGATGAGGGAAAGCAAGAGAAAGATCAGTAATTGTCAAAAGAAGGGAATCCCAAAGTTCAGAGCGAAGGGTAGGGGGGGAATAAACAAGAAGGATGTGCATAGGGGGGAGAGTGTGTAAGTGGAGCAGGAGGGCTTCGGGTAATGGAGCGAAGGAGGAGAAAGCTGAGTGAAGGAAAGAGTGGACCGAAGCAAAGCAGCCACACCACCACCAGGTCTACCTCTGCGTGAGACGGAAACTGCAGAGAAACCGGGGGGAGGCAGCGGGCGAGGAGAGCGTCCTCCCCGTCCCTAAGCCATGTCTCGGTTAAAAGAGGAGGTCAAAAGATGAATTAAGAGCAAGATCTTGAATAAGGAGGGTTTTGTTGCGCAGAGACCGACAGTTAACTAAACCAAGAGAAAGGGGGAACATGGAAGAAGAGGATGGTGAGGAAGACAGGAAAGGAGTGGGGAGTCTTAGACAAGGCCGAAGGTTAGAGAGACATCGGAAAACGTGTTTGAGCCAACTTGTCAGGGCGTCTGCCCCAAAATACAGGAATAGCATCCATGAAATGGGGGAGAGGAGAGGGATAGGAATAAAAGGATAGGGCAATGAGACTGCCAGAAATGAATGGGAGAGGAGTCTAGGAAATATACGGACAATGTAGCCGAAGGGATTTCTGCAAACAATGTGGAAATGCCAAGACAAACTAGCAGCAGAACCGGAAGAAGAGCAGCATAAGTGCGACCGTCGGAGCGACCCCAAGGAGCGCACCTAAGGAGCACGTCGTGCTCCTTAGGTGCGCTCCTTCGGCGCGCGGCCAAGTTGTTTTGTTGTTTGCGATCACCCTGGCATGGTTTTGAGTGATAGGAGCTCTAATATGACTGTTGCTTATAGCAAGGGGGCTGCCACTTGTGGTAAGAGTTATAGAAGTTATGGCATTTTGAGGAGGAAAAAGACTTTTGCTGATACGTTCCCTTACAGGTGGAGAAGGTTCATTCCAGGCCTTCCTCTGCGAGGGTCTGTAGGGTGGTGCAGCGATCTTTCATATCACTGACAGTGTCCTTTACCTTGTCACCAAAGAGCATGTCACCCAAACAGCGAGTATCCGTGATGCGATCATGCATGTCTTCATGGAGTCCAGAAGCTCCCAGCCAAGCCAGGCAGTGGGCTGAGATTTCAGTTCCAGCAGTGTAGGCCGCTGCGTTGAAGGCCTTCCTGAATGCTCAGTAGTACTAGTAGACTTGGTGTTTTCTGCATTCCTGAAGGTCAGCGAGGGAATTCATTGCAGTCATCTGTGTCTCATGGCTGAGGGTCTGGATGACGGTTTTAAGGCTCCCCATGATGACATCTTGGTAAAGGGCATGCTGGAGCTGGTGTGCTGATATTCTTGTGCACAGCATGGCCCCTTGAAAAACCCTTTTTCAACATCGTCAAGGAGCTTGAGGTCCCATCCTGGCCAGTTGTTTGCATGGATTCGGGCGGATTTGACCTGTTTAAGGGCTGATTCCACCACCACTATAGAGTTGTGTGGGAGTTGAGATTTGTTGAATCCTGGCATGGGTTGTACTTGATATTTGGTGTCGAGCTTCCGGGAGGAGGCGGGTCTGATATTGGGGTTCTGCCACAGTTTTATTAAGCTTTTGCACAACAGAGGGTGAACTGGGAGAAGTGCCATTGTTTGGGGAGACTCCAGGAACTTGAGGGCCACTTGGGTTTCAGGCCGTTGCTCTGTAAGATCCATAGTAGTAATGCCCAGGGTAGAAGAGACTTTCTGCAGAAACTTAGAGTAGGTTAAATCCTCTAGGGTGGATGGAAGAGGATCGTTTGTGGGAGCAGGAGCTTTCACCTCTGCTGATGTGAGGGGATCCCCCAAGGTAGGGATTCCTGGACAGCTGCCTCCTCATCCTTGCTAGGGGTTCACATGGGACTCTAGGAGGGCAGGAGCGGGTGTTCTGGGAAGGAGTCCCCTGAAGCCGGGGAAGGTGGCTGGTCCATCAGGCGGTTGGTAGCCAGGTTGGCGGTGGCTGAGGAGCCGAGCATGTTCACAGGGGTGGGCTTCTGGATAGATGACCACTGCTGGAGAAGGTAGGATAGTAAGTGGAGCAGCTCATGGGGTCCTTCTGGGTTTGTAGGAGGTCATTCCAGAGCTGTAGATGGGCTGCAAGGGAGGGGGGTTTTGTCCCCCATTGTCTGTAGACCCCTTAATCATACCCAGAGATCCCCCTGGTTGGCTGGCAAATGCTTCATGAGACCCAGGAAGAGAGGGAGGGCTGCGGGTGTACTGTGGTGCTCTGGAGGGCTGTCTGTGTTGTTGCTGAGCTTCCTGCGGCACTGCAGAGTCCTGTCTGTGCTGCTACTGCTGCTCCGATGGTGACGGCATCTGCTGTGATCCCCAAATCATCAGCTGTGTCTATGGTGAGAGCTTCTATGCCTGCAGTTCTTGTGGGCATCCCGATCGGGGCTGCAGTAGCGTCTACGGTGCCATGCTGGTAGATCGGGGCTGCACCATGGCACAGAAAGGCAGAGCTGTGACGTTTTCCATGGCTCTGGCCAATCAGCGCTGAGGAGGAGGGCCGATGAGAGTCACTGATGTCATCATGCTGCTGACCAATTGCCATTTGGGAGGCGGAGTCCAGGGGAGACTGTCCAATGGGGACCAGAGAGGTGGCAGCGAGAGCAGGCAAGGAGGAAGTATGGCTGGGAAGAGAAACAGGGCTGGGTCCACGTGTGCTGGGGATCTCCGGAGCAGCACAGGGAGCCATGGCAGCAGAGGAGCCGGCAGTGGACACCTCCTGATGAGGAGGGCATAAGAACATAAGATATGCCATACTGGGTCAGACCAAGGTCCATCAAGCCCAGTATCCTGTTTCCAACAGTGGCCAATCTAGGTCATACGTACCTAGCAGTTTCCCCAAAAGACACAGGTTCCGCAATGCTTGTACTGGGTCAAGCAGTGATATCCTGGGTCCCTTCTTAATAATGGTTTATGGACCTTTCCTCCAGGAACTTGTCCAAACCTTTTTTAAACCCAGCTACACTAACAGCCTTTACTACATCCTCTGGTAACAAATTCCAGAGTTTGATTACACGTTGAGTGAAAAAATATTCGGTTCAGAGAAAGCCAGCAGGGGGGTGAAGGCCTGAGCAGGTATGTCCCAGGCTGCTGAATAGGTTGTCAAAGATTTTTTTGCAGTTTCTGGCCTGCAGATCTCCGAGCCGGCACCGGAGGAGAGGATGCTTGAGTGAGGACGTCCTGGAGAGCGTGTCTGCGGGACTTCCATGCCATAGGCGACATCCTGCACAGTGGGAGCAGTCTTCGACCTGATGGTCCTTACCCAAACAGCTTAGGCAGTGGTCATGGGAGTCCGAATTGCTCATTTTTCTGGAGCAAACAGAGCCTTTCTTAAAGTAAATCCTTTTTCTTTTTGCAGAATTAAAGTATATTGTGGTAGATTTCAGTGGAGAGTAGAAAGGTCCGTCTTGCTGGCAAGGCGGAAGAACTGAAAAACTGGCTAGCTAGGGATGGGCCGGGGGGGGGGGGAGGGGGAGTAGGGCTAGTTGGCTCAAGCTCAGAAGGGCAAAAGCCCTTCTGAGCTATGGAGAGTACTTCCATCTTGGCACCATCGGATGATGTCACCAGGTGTGGCTGACTCATCCTGCTTGTCCTAGGAGAATCAGAATTGATTCGATGGCACACACTCACTTCATGCTGTTTGTCCCAGGGATAAGCAGTGGATTTCCCAAATCCACTTTCATAATGATTTATTAACTTTTCCTCCAGGAACTTGTCCAAAACATTTTTAAACCCAGCTACATTAACTGCTTTTACCACATCCTTTGGCAAGGAATTCCAGAGCTTAATTATACATTGAGTGAAGAAATATTTTCTCCAGTTTTTCTTAAATGTACTACATTGTAGTTTCATTCCCATTAACATGCAACAGTGACCCTTCCCTTTGTCCGCCAGGATGGTGGACAGCTGGATCCAGAAGCAGGGGCACAGCAGATATAACATGACGACTTTCTGCTCCAGAATCTTCGCAAGCTGGGATTTCTGTATCTGCAGCATGGATGCAGTTTCCCTCAAACAGCAGAGTATCAGCAACTGCTTGAAAGTAAGCGAGAGACCATGGATGTCTCTCCTTATGCTCTATATACCTACATATCTTCTGTGACTCTCATTGACTCTACATTCATGTATATGTCCTTGGGCTGATTGGCTGTATGTATGTATGTGTGTTCTGTGTGTCTCCCAGCACTGTGTGTGAATTTTGTGAATGTGCCCTGTCATAAGAACATAAGATATGCCACACTGGGTCAGACCAAGGTCCATCAAGCCCAGTATCCTGTTTCCAACAGTGGCCAATCGAGGTCACAAGTACCTAGCAGTTTCTCCAAAAGACACAGGTTCCACAATGCTTGTATTGGGGCAAGCAGTGGATATTCTAGGTCCACTTTAATAATGGTTTATGGACCTTTCCTCCAGGAACTTGTCCAAACCTTTTTTAAACCCAGCTACACTAACAGCTTTTACTACATCTTCTGGTAGCAAATTCCAGAGTTTGATTACACGTTGAGTGAAAAAATAATTTCTCTTATTAGTCTTAAATAGGTTAACCTGTAGCTTCATTGCATGCCCCCTTGTCTTTCTATATTTTGATGGTGTAAACAATCAGTCTACGTTTACCCGTTCCACTCCATGCATTAATTTATAAACCTCTATCTTATCTCCCCCTCAGCCGTCTCTTTTCAAGATTGAAGAGCCCTAACCTTTTTAGCCTCTCTTCATAGGGGTATCCTTCCATCTCCTTTACCATTTTGGTGGCTCTTCTCTGTACCTTTTCTAATAACACTATATCCTTTTTAAGATACGGCGACCAGAATTGCACACAATATTCAAGGTGCGGTTGCACCATGGAACGATACAGAGGCATTATAATATCCTTTGTTTTATTCTCCATGCCTTTCCTTATGATACCTAGAATTCTATTTGCTCTCTTGACCGCCACTGCACACTGAGCGGAGGGTTTTAACATATTATCCACAATGACGCCTAAATCTTTTTCCTGGGTGGTGGTTCGTAATGTGGAACCTTGCATCGTGTAACCATAGTTTGGGTTTTTCTTTCCTAGGTGCTTAACTTTGCACTTGTCCACATTTAAATTTCATTTGCCATTTGTGTGCCCAATCTTCCAATTTATCAAGATCCTCTTGCAATTTTCCACAATCCTCATGGGTTTTAACAACTTTGAATAGTTTTGTGTCATCTGCAAATTTGATAACCTCACTCGTTATTCCCATTTCCAGGTCATTTATGTCACTGTGTGTGTGGTGTGCATGTGTGAATCTGTTCCAGTGATTGTTGTGGGCTCCTGCACTCTGGTTGGGTGGATGAGTTTCTCTGTATGCTGTGGTTCTAGGTTGTGTGAATCTTTGTTACCTCTGATTTTATATGGCTGTGTGCATGTGTGTATGTGGTATGCATGTGTGTATGTGTGGTGTGCATGTGTAAATCTGCTCCAGTGATTGTTGTGTGCCCCTGCACTCTGGTTGGGTGGAGGTGTATCTCCCATTGTGCTGTGGCTCTGTGGTTGTGTGTTATCTTTGCTACCTCTAATTTTATGTGGCCGTGTGTGTTTGTCTCCCTCACCTTCTGGTTGTGACCCCCTTTCTTGGTGTGCATTTCTCTCATATCCTTTCATCTCCTCTGTGGCTTTGTCTATCCTGTGCTTTGCTCCTGGCTCTCTCCTGGGAACAGATGGAGTTGCAGGAAGTGAGCCGACATCAGCAGAAGCAGCGGCAATCGAGTAAGGAGAAGGCGCTGCTGACCATCATCCGCTTGCTGCTGAATGTGCTCATCTTGGTACTGATGGCTGCGGCTTTCTACTGTATCTACCTGGCTACTGCAGTCTCTCAGGACTCTGAGCAGGTGAGTTAAGGCACTCCTAGAAACAGAAAACTCAATTCTGAACTTTTTTCCAGAGAACTGGTGTGGGGTTATGGGATCCAAGAGTAGAGGCAATTACTCTCATCTATGTAGTTAATAAGATACAAGGGAAGATGCAATCAGAGAGATGATACCAAGTGCCAGAAGGGTTAGCAACATAGACTTTTGATGGCAGATACATATATTTAACTAAACTTGTTTACATGTTTGTTCAACTGGATACTCCAAGAGTGGTACAGCAAATACAAATTTATAATCCTTACAATTAAAAACATAATAAAATACATTACCCCACTCCCCCTCCATAATTATAAAAAAAACCCAATACAAGGCATAAAATTTACCTTCCTATTCAACCCCTCCAAAAGAAGAAAAACGCTGATAAGTAAAAGCAAAGGTGAACAGCCATTGTCTTGCGGCATTCCAGAATTCCAAGTAAGCCTATAAGAGACTAATCTCTAAAGAGCAGGAGCCCGTCACAAGCTGATTTCAGGCAAAGGAATATTAAGAAGAAACTCCTGTTCTCCATGGACCAGCAGGATTGCGTCAGCCACACTTGGTGACGTCCTCCGGGCGGAGCCATGCATACGGAAGTGCTCTCTAGAGCTCAGAAAGGAGGGCCTTTCTGAGCCCACCTAGGTAGCCCATCCCACCGGTCCGCCCCCTAGTCCGGCCAGTTTTTGTTCTTCTGCCTTGCCAGCAAGACGGACCCTGCTCTCTCTCTCCAAAATTTTTTTCTAATTTCTTTGTTTTGTGTTTTTACAACTATGCCCAAGTATCTTTCAAAGAAATGCCCTTATTGTAGCAACAGGAACAAGACTTCACATGGATGCACTTACTGTGGGACAATGAAGAAAGGATACCAAGTGATGTGCCCAGCCTCCGGCTCTGGCCCTCCACTGCCTGATCCTCTGCCGGCCCCGGATGTGCCTGTACGGGCCTCCATCCCTAGCCGAGCCTCCGTTGCTGCAGAGAGTGCCCTTTCCCGGCGGGACGTGCTGCATGGAGCCTCCGTCCCCAGCCCGGTGCACCCGACTGACCTGCTTGCTGCTCCGGGACCCAACACCATCACCCGCGGAGGCGCGGAGGTAAGCCCTGCCCCTACTGCTGCAGTCTCTCCTGTTTTCATCCTCCTGGACTCCTCTCAGCTCGCCCTGCAGTCAGCTTCCAGGATCGGGTCCCCCACAGCACTCGTCCATGCTTCCCAAGATGGCGATGTGCTGCGGTCCTCCCAGCCTCTGCTGCAGTCCTCGAACTCCGCCCACCTTGGGGGCGGGACCTCTATGCCCGCGAATACTACCGGCATCGGAGGGAAGCCTGCACGCAGCTGCGCTTCGCACGGCAGCGCGTCGCACAGCAGCACGTCGCACAGCTGCGCCCCACACAACAGCGCGCCGCACAGCTGCACCCTGCACAACAGCGCGCCCAACGAAGACAGCGCACTGTTGCTCAATGCCAGCGCACTGTTGCGCAACTCCAGCAGCAGCAGTTCCAAGAGCAGAACGCACGGTAAACGGACCAGAGTCAGCGGACGCAGCAGCAGCAGCGACTCTAGCCACAGGGACCTCTCTCCCAAACGACGCAGGTACTCCGAGCGCCACCGCCACCGCTCCCAGCGCCACCGGTGGGAGGATCCTCGAAAGGGCAACCATAGCCGGAGCCCTTCAAACCGCAGCAGGGCTAGCAGATCCAGCCATAGTAATTCCTCAGCTATCATCAGCTTGTTAACACAACTCGTGAAGCAATCTGTCTCAACGATACCCTCTGCTTCAACAATACCCGCGGCACACTTGTCAACCCCGCATAGCGCGGATTCAGCGCACAAAGCTCCGGAGGCAGCCCTTACCTCTACCCCAGAGAAGAGAACCAGAGAAGAACCACGCGGACCCTCTGACGATCCAGACCCAGAAAATCCGTCCCCCGACAGCACTGCTGACGACCACGACATCGAAG
Source organism: Ichthyophis bannanicus (assembly GCA_033557465.1). Classification (NCBI taxonomy): domain Eukaryota; kingdom Metazoa; phylum Chordata; class Amphibia; order Gymnophiona; family Ichthyophiidae; genus Ichthyophis; species Ichthyophis bannanicus. Next base: position 163,072,160 of record CM066041.1, read on the forward strand.
CTGCAATGGTGGGATCGGCATCCACAGAGCTCGCCAACTCAGAGAAGACAGCTGAGATAGAAGACCCTCCCCTGGCGGAGGATCTCACCTACCCCAAGTTCTTAACAAAACTTTCCTCTGCCCTCTCTTTGAACGCCGCTGATGCGCCTGGAGAGGTTGTTCCAGAGGTTCTAAAATACCTCGCCACTCCAAAGCCTGCTTTCGCACTCCCAGTGCATCAGAGACTGCTGGAAAATCACTCGAAATTGTGGCAGACACCAGCGTCTGGTCGTCCGTTTCCAAGGCGGCTTGACTTCAAGTATCAAGTAAGGCCTGTGCCTGGCTTTTCTCAGACCCAGCTACCACACAACTCCATTGTCGTCTCTTCAGCGCTCAAACGCACCAAGTCTTCACGTACCCACGCCAATAGCCCCCTGGGCCGAGACAACAAACTCTTGGATGACATCGGGAAGAAGGTCTTCCAAGGTGCTATGCTTAGTGCTAAGATTGCAGCACACCAATTTCAGCAAGTTCTCTTCCTGGACACCTGCATGGCAACCTTGAAGTCGACCGCTGCATCCCTCCCCAAGGAGTCTCAGAATCAGCTCGCCAGCGCACTTGCCGATATGTCGGAGTGCAGCAAACACCTGGCCAGCGCAACCTTTGACTCTTTCGACACAGCCTCTCGCACCGCCGGTACGGCTATCTCTGCGAGACGATGGGCGTGGCTGAGAGCCTCCGGCCTTCGAGATGACACCATGACAGCATTGCTAATGCCCCCTGCATGGGGGAATCACTCTTTGGGGACAAGGTTAAAGACACTGTCAATGACATGAAAGAACACTGCACTACCCTACAAACCCTGGTGGAGGACGGCTACGAGCGCCGCAGCGGAGCCCATAAGAACAGTTTCCAGAGGAAATCTTACTACTCCTCCAACAAGAAGTACCCCTTCAACAGGAAATGGCAGTATAACAAATACAGGAACACCTCCTACAGCGGTCCCCCTCACCAGCGTAACTCTCAGCGTGACCGCAAGCAGAAGAAGAACAATCCACCCCCTGCTAAGAGTGGACCGTCCTTTTGACGCCTACTCTCCGGCGCACACCCCGACCTGGGGTCGCCTGACCTACTTTTTAAACAAGTGGAAAGACATCTCCTCCGACTCCTGGGTTCTCGAGATCATCCGAGAGGGTTACCGGATGCGTTTCAGCTCAACCCCTCGCCAAAACAACCAACCCATCAGCAAAACCCCACCGCACCTGCGCCGAGCCATGGCCGAGGAGCTGATACACCTTCTGTCCTCCGATGCTATAGAGCAAGTACCATCGGACGAGATAAACTCTGGCTTCTACTCCAGGTACTTCCTCGTTCCCAAAAGGACAGGCGGAGTCCGCCCCATCCTCGACCTCCGCAAACTCAACAAGTTCATCATCAAAGCAAAGTTCAGGATGTACTCTCTCAACTGCATCCTGCCCTTGATTCAACCCGGCGACTGGATGGCGTCCCTGGACCTGCAGGATGCCTACACCCACATCCGCATCCACAAGTCACACAGACAGTATCTTCGTTTTCATGTATTGGGCCATCACTTCCAGTACAAAGTCCTCCCTTTCGGCCTATCGCCAGCCCCACGGGTGTTCACGAAATGCGTGGCAGTTCCCGCATCGCATCTACGCAAATGGAACGTTTCCATTTTTCCCTACCTCGACGACTGGCTCATCACAGCCCCCTCAGCAATGGAACTTCAGGAAGCTCTAAGGACTACCGAGTCCCTGATCTCCTCCCTGGGGTTCATCATCAATTACAACAAGTCCCAGCGCACCCCCTCTCAGAGGTTGGAATTCATCGGAGCCGAGATCGACACCACACTCTCGAAGGCATTCCTTCCCAAACGCAGGCTGCTCGCCCTGACATCGCTCACGACCAGATTGGCCTTGGCGGAATCCTCTTCAGCGAGATCCATCCTATGCCTTCTAGGCCACATGTCCGCTACCAAGTCTGTGGTCCACATCGCCAGGTTACAGATGCGGCCGCTGCAGTGGCATCTACGTACGCACTGGAACCAGCACTCGCAGCCTCTCTCCAGTCTCCACCCGCATCCCTATGACCTCCAAGATCAAGACTCAACTACTCTGGTGGACTGCTCCAGAGAACCTTTTGGGGGGGAAGGACATGCACCCACCCGAGCACCAAGTCACCCTGACCACGGACGCCTCCAACTTGGGCTGGAGTGCCCACATTCTGAAGTTCAGCATACAAGGGGCTTGGTCACCGCAGGAGTGACTCCTGCACATCAACCTCCTAGAGCTAAGGGCCATCAAGTACGCTCTCAAAGCCTTCATAACGCATGTGCAGAAGAAAACCGTCCTCATCCAGACGGACAATCAAGTGGCCATGTTCTACATCAACAAGCAAGGGGGCACGGCATCTCGGCCCCTCTGCAAGGAAGCCCTGCAGATCTGGTCCCTTGCCCTGACCCACGGGTGCAACATCCGAGCCTCCTATCTGCCAGGCAACCAGAACACCTTAGCCGACAAGCTCAGCAGGCAACTGCAACCTTACGAATGGACACTGCTCCCGGAAGTCACCGACAGCCTCTTCCGTCAGTGGGGGCGCCCGAACATCGACCTATTCGCCACGGAACAGAACACAAAATGCCCCCTGTTTTGTTCCAGGCACCCTTCCAACAAGAGACTGGCGGCGGATGCATCCGACGTATGCTGGGGGGAGTGGTCTCTCGTGTACGCCTTTCCCCCGACCCCCTCATCCCAGCAACACTCCAACGGTTGGTCCGCGACAAGGCTCGCGCCATCCTAGTGGTTCCCTTTTGGCCCCGACAGATGTGGTTCGCGCTGCTCCAACGCCTTGCGCAAGGGAAACCGAAGCGCCTGCCACTCCAGCTGGACCTACTCACGCAGGACGGAGGCAAAACGAGGCACTCCGGCCTCAAAGCCCTGGCTCTCACTGCCTGGAGGTTGAGTGGATGAGCCTTTCTACACTCCAGCTATCATCTGAGGTGCAAGACGTGGTCCTAGCAGCCAGGCGCCCCTCTACCAGGAAATCTTATGGCCTCAAATGGAAGAGATTCAGCATCTGGTGCACTGCGCAAGGGCTAGAGCCCACCACGTGTCCTCTTCCCAGTGTCCTGAAGTACCTTGCTTCTCTGTCTAACCTTGGCCTTAAGACTCAGTCCATCAGAGTGCACCTTTCGGCAATTGCAGCGTTTCACGCCCAGCCTGAAGGGGCAACTTCCATTGCAGCACTACCTTTGACAAACCGCTTCATGAAGGGACTGGCTAATTTGAAACCCCCAATCAGGCAACCCGTTCCGTCATGGGACCTCAACACTGTCCTCTGCCGCCTGACTGAGGACCCCTTCGAGCCACTACAGTCGGCGGAGATAAAGTTCGTCTCCTGGAAAACGCTGTTTCTGGTTGCCATAACGTCCGCCAGGAGAATCAGCGAGCTGCAGGCACTAGTGTCCCATCCCCCTTATACACAACTGCACCAGGATAGAGCATCCTTACGAACCAACCCGAAGTTCGTGCCCAAGGTGGAATCTGCCTTCCACGTCAATCAGTCCATTGAACTCCTGTCTTTCTTCCCAGAACCCCATGCCTCCGAAGAAGAAGTCGCCTACACACGCTGGACTGTCTCCGGGCCCTTCAGATCTATCTGCTGCGAACTCAACCCATTCGCAAAGGCGAACAGCTGTTCATATCCTTCGACCCTAGCCAGCCGGGCAGGCCGATCAACAAGAGAACCCTCTCTCACTGGGTCGCCTCCTGCGTCTCCCACTGCCTAGACCCCACAGGCACTCAGAATTTGCCAAGAGTGGGCCCTCACAAGCTAAGAGCACTGGCAACCACAATTGCCAACCTTCGTTCTGTTCCTCTGACGGACGTCTGCAGAGCGGCCACCTGGTCCTCCCCGCACACGTTCCAGAAGCACTACTGCCTTGATCTCAGGACCCAGGAAGACTGCGCCCTTGGGACTGCCATCCTTTCCACTGCAACGGATGGCAGATAGGCATTGGCCCAGTAGCCGGGCCGTCCGTACCTGCTCCTCCTGTAGCATGTCAGCACTGTTAATTGCACTGTTGCACAGTCACTGTTGTTAGTCAGCACTGTTAGTTGCACTGTTACAGGCACTGTTGTTAGTCAGCACTGTTAGTTGCACTGTTACTCAGCCACTGTTGTTCTTACACTGTTAGCACTAGTTGCCCATTGCACAACTGCTGTTTTGCACAACTGCACGATTTTGTATGCACCTTCACCTATTACGGCAATAAAGATGTTCATCCTATTGCGGCTCAGAGCCTTATTTAGTAACTAAGCTCCTCCTCCACCTCAGCGTTCCCCACAGCTGGGGAGGCACCAAGTGTGGCTGACGCAATCCTGCTGGTCCATGGAGAAAACAAGGTTACTTACCTGTAACAGGAGTTCTCCGTGGACAGCAGGATAAGTCAGCCACACAATCCCGCCCGCCTCCCCTGGAGGAGGTCAGCCTGCTGTATCCGCTCCCTGTCCGGGAACTAGCTAGCTAGGAACACACTGGCCGGACTAGGGGGCAGACCGGTGGGATGGGCTACCTAGGTGGGCTCAGAAAGGCCCTCCTTTCTGAGCTCTAGAGAGCACTTCCGTATGCATGGCTCCGCCCGGAGGACGTCACCAAGTGTGGCTGACTTATCCTGCTGTCCACGGAGAACTCCTGTTACAGGTAAGTAACCTCGTTTGAAGAGCACACTAATCATGTCATTGGTGCATTTCTCTCCTCCTCCCTCCCCCAATAAGCTTTGAAAACTTAAACATAAGACCGTGAACTGACTGTGAAAAATCACAATAAGCCAGTGGAGTGACCAGTGATTGAGTCATTCTCTAACCCTATAGATACTGTACCTGAGAATAAGGGGTTTATTCATAATTTGCATGTGTGAATACAATCACTCATATGTGCAAATCACTTCCACATCCAAACAGCCATTTTAAAAACATCCAAATTTACACGTCTGCCTCGATCGTATCCAAGTCACATGGGTGTGTGGTTTGGATGGGGCAGTAAGAAATATGTGCCTCTCTGATTTCATATAGGGGTTGCAATTGGCCGATGGAAATTCTCCACATCTGTAGTTAAACCTGCTCCCTGATATGTTTAGGTTGTTTAAAAGCACTCATTTTGGTCAGCTGTTTACATTAGGAATTAAGGGAGACAGTCCCCTTAATCCCCCAATGTCTGTTCCCCTCACCACATGTATTTTTGGTAAACATGTGAATCATTTATAATTGATGAAGAGCAGTGGGATGTCTAGGTTTGCAAAATGGCCAGGAAACATGTGCATATGCTGAAACATCAGCACTGATGCATGCAGGTTGCTGGAGTACCCTCGCTGATTTGTTCCACATGCAGGGCCAGCCCATCCACTAAGTGGACTAGACAGCTGCCTAGGGCTGGATGGCATGACATGATTTTTGAAGTGGTGGCTTTGTGTCGCCACTTTGGTGCCTACGCAGGCCGTGCTCTTTGGCACACACTATGCAAAAAACATGGCCTATCACTCCTGACCTCCCCCTGATGCAACTTCTTGTTGGAGGGGGGCAAGAGCGATAGGCCATGAGTGTGTGCGTGAGCGCCGAAGCACATATCCTGCCAGGGCTGGGATGCCAAAGAGGCGGCACAAAGCTGCCGCTGTTAAATCGGGGGATGGGTCATGCCGCCCCCGCCCCCTCTCAAAATGAAAAGATGCAATCACCAGCAAGGGGGGGGGGGAGTTGCAGTTGGGGCTCCTGTCTTGGGCAGCAGAAACCTTTGGGCTGGCCCTGTCCACATGTATGTTTGTAAAATGGCTTCTCCCACTGCACATGGCTGCCCATCCCCATGTGTACCAGTGCTTCCTAGTGTGCTTTAACACACATGTCTACTGTAAGGGGGAAGAGAGCCGTGTCGATGTTAGATTGAGCTTACATGTGCCCACCTTCTCTTTTGATACAGACGTAGACCTGCAGACATTTTCAATTGGACGTCACTGCCACCACATAAACGGTCTTTCTAAAATGTGCCTTCACATGTGAAGCCCTGTTCTGATCTTGCCAAAGGAATTGGTGGGAGCCCATTCAGAAGATTACTGCATTAGCCCAGGCATGTGAGAACCCGTGCTTGGATCATAGGCATTAAATCAATGTTTCTCAAGCCATTCTAGTTGTCAGGATATCCACAATGAATATGTATGAGATAGATATGCATGCACTGCTTCCATTCATGCCTATTCATCATGGATATCCTGAAAGCCAGACTGGTAATAGGGGAACCTCAGGAATGAGAAACATTGCTTTAAAAAATCTGCACCCAGAAAATACTGCGCCTGACACATCCGCTGCAAGAATGACAGATGTGAGGGATGCTCACTACACTGTCGTCATGCTTCACCTCAGGTTCCACTGTCCAGCCTTTGCAGATTCCTTTCTTCCAGTCCATAAGAATTCACTCATCAGATTATTTCTCTGGTCAGACAGCTATGTTTGAATGGTGTAGAGATAGTCCTGACCCAGAGACAGACAAAACTGGAGCTCAGAAACATCTTATGTTAAGTCTGTGTAATCTGGTGAGAGGAGCCATATAGAGGTTGAGGGCTTGATTTTATAACATGATGATTATTTTATTAAGCAGCCCTAAGTATCTAAGATCCCAGCTCCGGCCCTAATTGCAACTCATTTACCGTGTAGAGGTGTGCATGTATTCCACATATGTACATTATAGAATGCACATGTATATCACAAGCCTGCTTCTGTGCCACACAAATGATGCCCCTGGGAAATCCCACATGCAGCGGGTTTATCTGATATTTCCTGCAAGTCTTAATGTAGTGGTAAAGATGACTATAATCTATACTGTCCACTATAGTCTCTCTTCCTCTCTCTTGCTCTTCTCCCTTTTTTTCTGTTTCTCACACTCTGTCTTCTTTCAAGTGTTCTTGTCCAATGGCAGACCGGTTCAGCTCTTTCTCTCCTTTCTTTTTGCAGCAAAATGACTCCTTCTCTTTGGAGACCTTCAGTCGCAGAGTTCTGACTCAGTATCTTCCTCTCATCGTCATCAGCCTCGTGAACTTACTCCTGCCCTATGTGTTTGGTGTTTTGGTCCGATATGAAGGGCACTCTCCCAGTATAGAGGTCAACCTCACGCTCCTGAGGTCAGCAAGCTTAATCCTTAGGAGCGCAGGCCGGGAACTAGGGGGGAAGAGACTAGATCTTTCCCAGGAGCTGCTCTTACAGGAGAAAGCAAACAATCAGTCCTGTCTCAGATCCACTTTTCCTCCTGCTTTAATGGGTGCTGGAAGTCATAATCTTGAGTTTGCGACATTATGGGGGGGGGGGCATAATGAAAGTACCCCTGGGATAGCAAGTTCACCCTAGCAGATTCCCCTTTGAACACTGGATTGGCGTGCGCAGTGTAGACACCATGTATGCGCGTACTTCTTTATCTGCATTGAAGCAGATGCACAGTATGTGCTAGAAATTATGCCTGGAGATTCAACTAGACAACCTCTGTAATTTCCCTCCCAGACCTGTCTCCACCTATTTTTGGGAGGTAAAAATCCTTGCACTGTGAAGGCATACATTTACTCATACAGACTGGGGAGGGCCGTGCGAATAAGCCTGCAATTTTCCACAAGGAAATATGAGTTTACATGTATAAATCACTTTGATTGTTGCCCCATTTCCATGGAAATTATTGTGGTGTCAGAAGCATTCTTGAATGCTGTGAGAAAGAAGTTGTATTCAAATGTAAATGTCTCTGATTTTTCCAACAAGCTTCATGGGTGAATACTGTCTATGCTTGTATGGCAGCCATGTGTGTGTGCATTGCCCCATTGACTGGCACTTAAAGCTTTTTCTTTCTGTGACATCAACATCACAATTCCCCCTTCCACCTCCAAATGTGGAGGAGTAGCCTGGGACCACAAAGATCATCCTTCAAATCCATCTGGCATGCCTTGTGGCCTTGGGCAAGTCACTTAACCCTTCATTGTCTCAGGTACAAACTTACAAGCCAATGCAGAAAAGCTTAGTGGCATTTTTCTGGGTCTTTCCCCACACTAGGCTACTCTTTGATGCAGAAAGCAAGCTGGTGCCAGAAAAATGCCAAAATACAACCGCACTAAATTGCTGCACACTTGGCAAGCAAATCACTGCATAAGTAATCATGCTCGATGTAAAACACAGTGCTTAAACTTAGTGCCGTTTTTTAATGCTGGATCTTCATGCCAGCTTCAGGCAGGCATAATGATCCAGCCGGGAACCAAAATATAATCTAAGGTGAACATACAAAGTATATAACAGCAGATAAAGACCAGTATGATCCATCTAGTTTGACACTTCACCTCAGATGAAGCCCTTAATACCATTGGCATATTGTCAGGGGACCAGAGCCCCTTCCAGACACTGACCCCCCCCCCAAACAGAAACAAAATCCCTGGTGGCCCAGCAGCCCTGATTCCCCCCCCCCCACTAAAAGAAATCCCCAGTGGCCCAGCAGCCCTAATCTCCCCCACTCAAACAAAATAATCCCTGGTGGTCCAGTGGCCCCTAACCCCCTCTCCCCCCCTAACAAAAAAAACCAACCCAGTGGCCCAGCAGCCCCAAACCCTCCAAAGAAAAAAAAGTTTCTAGTAGCCCAGTGACCCCCAAAACCCCTCCACCCCCCCTTCCAGAACCTTTAATCTGGGGCAGGAGTGTTGCCCACACACTCCTGCCTCTGAACTGCCATGTTGAGAAATGGTGGTTCCTGGCCCCACGAGCAATATCAAACTGCCTTAGATAGCAGAGTGACCCCCCCCCATTGAATCCTGGGACAGCTCATGCAGGAGGGGGGGGGTTCAGAGGACACTGGGCCACTAAGGATATTTTTGTTAGGAGATGGTTCAGGATTTCTGGGCTACCAGAGACGTTTTTGTTTGGGGGGGGGGGGAAATCGGGGCCACTGGGGATTTTTTTCTTGGGTGGGTGGGTGGGTGGGGGGGATCAGGGCTGCTGGTCTTTCAGGGATTTTGTTTCTGTCGAGTGGGTCGGTGTTGTGGGGGGGGGGGGGCACTGACCCCTGATAGTGTGCCAATGGAATCAGGGGCTTTCCCCAATGCCTAGTTCAAGGCGGTTAAACTTAATCTCGGTTGACCCTGTTTCTTTGGGACAGCATGCCAAACTTGCACCAACCTCTGTGTGTATGTATTTGGCTGGCTGATGTTTTGTGCACTGGGTAATTTGCATATTGCATCCCAGTGAAAAGAGTCAGTGTTAAAGTCCCGCTGTGAAACATTGCACTAGAGTTTTAAGCACTGGGCTCTACTGCAGGGTTTGCATCCACTTGTTAGATTGTAAGCCCAACAGGAAATACACACTGTATCTGATTGTAAATTGTCTTAGGCATGAGCTAAATACAAATCCTCAGGGCACCATGCTAAGCTTCTCTTATGTCTTTTTCCCACTTTTGGTGTCTTTTTTTTCTCTCTTTCTGGTTTCTTCCTACCTTTCCAGGAGTGTACTCTTGAAATTGGCCAGTCTGGGCATGTTTCTCTTCTCTCTTGGACAGAAAGTCTTCTGTATAGGCAACAAAGATGATTCAAGCTGTGTAATATGTGGCTACAACCAGCTCTATCAGGTAATCCCTAAGGCTGGGGGAAGTGATGTTGGAGAAGCAGGGAAGTAGCTTGTAATAGTTTAGAATGGGGGCTTAAGGCGCAGTCTTCTGGAAATGCATCTACTTTTGGTTCATATTCCATTCCGTAGATCTATTTCAGGATTTATTGGGAAGATAGATACGAAGTGCTTTTATGTGAATTGCAATTTCTGTTATTGTATGGAGTCTATTGTGTGCTGCAGCTTCTGGTAATAACTTTGAGCTAGTAAAGATGAGAAGATTTGACACATGCAGGGTCAGCCCATAAGGCTGGGGGAGGGGACACTCAAAGCTAAACAATAGATTCTGAAGACCAAGGATGGGGGTTTAAGGTTTGCCTAGGGCACCATCTTTCAACCAACTCTGGGGCTGGCCCTGGATGTTTGTCCTGATTCTGACATATATGTCAAATTCCTGGGATTAGATAGATGTTGTCACCTTCTCTTCCATTTCTGCATTAGTTCAGCTTTGTCTTGTATGTGTATTGGATGACTGTCTCTTACTGCTGTGTGTGTGTGACTGTCTGTTCCTCTTGTGCATTAGTGTGACTGTCTTTTCCTTGTGCATCAGTGTGTTTGTCTCTTGTTGTTGTGACACTGTCTCTTCCTCTTGTGCATCAGTGTGATTCTCTCTTTTTGTGCATCAGCAGGAATTTTTGACAGGGTACCTGGGTGGGCGGTATGGAATACTGTGACCTTTTTCATTGCCTGATACAACTGATCTGTAATCCTCATGTATTAATGAAAGATCCCTGCATATGAGGACTGACACCTTTTTTTTTTCTAGGAAAAATGCACAGTGTGATTGTCTCTTCCTGTTGTCTACATGCAACGGTCTATTCCTTTTGCGCATCAGTGTGATTGTCTCTTGCTGCTTTGTGTGACTCTGTCTTCTGGAGCATCAGTGTTATTGTCTCTTGCTGCTGTGTGACTTTCTTTTCCTCATGTTTATCAGTGTGATTGTCTCTTGCTACTATATGTGACTGTCTCTTCCTCTTGTGTATCAGAGCAATTCTCTTGCTGCTGCCTGTGTGTGACTGTCTCTTTCTCTTGTGCATCAATGTGATTCTCTTGCTGCTGTCTACTCCTCATGTTCATTAGTGTGATTGTCTATTGCTACTATATGTGACTGACTCTTCTCTTGTGCATCAGTACGATTGTCTCTTGCTGCTCTTTGTGTGCGACTGTTTTTTGGCTTGTGCATCAGTGTGATTGTCTCTTGCTGCTTTGTGACTATCTCTTCCTCTTGTGCATTGGTGTGATTGTCTCTTGCTGCTATGTGCAACTGTCTCTTCCTCTTGTGCCTCAATGAGATTGTCTCTTGCTGCTGTCCGCATGTGACTGTCTTTTCCTTTTGTGCATCAAATGATTTTTTTCCTTGGGGATTTTTCTAACCTGTTTCCTGCTCCTTTGAGTTTTCAGCTTCATTGGAGCCAAGATGAGATCTGATGCTATAAGACTTCATTCATATCTACCTTGGGATTTCACCACTCCTTATTTTTATTTTTTCATTTAACACATTTATAAACTGTCCCCTTAGCTTTAATAAAGCTGCCCAAAGTGTCATTGCAGCAAGAGCCCCTGGTTGGGGACCACACACCAGAGCTCTTTTGGGAACCTGGCAGTCATGGGGCTAAATCTGGCTTCTAGATGTCACTATTCAGTAAGTCTCCACAACATTCAGGGTAATGGAACACCTGAGGATCAAATTCAAGTCCTCTGCATGACTGTGCGCAGCATTTCCATGAAACCAAGAATTTGCCTTGTGCGTGTCCTGTCTTTTTCTCCTCCTCTGAATCTCTCTCTCTCTCTCTCTTTCAGTGTTGGGAGACCTCTATTGGCCAGGAAATGTACAAAATGAGTGTGTTCAACTTCTTATCCACCATTGGGGTCACTTTGTTAATAAGCCTTCCACGGAGGTAAGGTAAGGGCACCTCCAGTTACTCAATGCCTTGTGTAAGAAGTGATCTGGTAGCTGGAATAATGACTTCTCCTTCTCTATGCCACACTGATGGCAGATTCCATGCTACCCCTTTGTGTTGCTGAAGGTAGATTCTCTCTCTTCTCTGTGGTAGGCTGATAGTAGATCACACTTCCTGGAAGCTGGCTCAGTGGATCGGCAAGGAAGAGTTTCTTGTCCCTCAGAATATTTTGGATATTGTATATGAGCAGACGGTTATCTGGATTGGGCTGTTCTATAGCCCTCTTCTTCCTCTGCTCAATAGTATGTTTCTCTTCATCATCTTCTACATTAAAAAGGTAAAGAACAGTGGTTCATGGATGGGTTGAAAGTGTCAGATTGATGCACTTTGTGTCTGGAGAGGTCTGGTTTCATTAAGGGGCATGGATAGATAGCTGCACCGAGTCTGACTGAACAGCTAGATGGAAGAACATGGGCGAATGAATGTGCTTCTTGAAGGCTTGTTTGGGAATAGATGCATGGACAGATTCATTGGAAAGCGAGAGAGAGAGAGAAGCATTGATTGGTTGGGAGAAGTGGGCAGGGGCTTAGTTTTGAATGTTTGGGCATGTAGGAATTGAGGGATGTCTTGGTTTCATGTTTTCATGGACTGAGGTGTGGAGAAACATGCTTAACTTATTCTCTTCTTCCTTTGTTTCTATTTGATGCCTCTTTTCTTAACTCTAGTATACCTTGTGCCATATTTGCAAACCTTCAAAGAGGATGTTCCGCGCTTCCACTTCTAAATTTTTCTTCCAGTTTGTTTTATTTTTGGGACTACTGATGGCATTATGCCCCTTGACATATGTCATTACCAAGTAAGTACTGAAGGGTCTGGAACTAACGGGAATCTATACCAAATTTGTTTAATTGGGATCCTCATTTTTCCACCATATCTTATCCAGTAAGAAAGCTTTTGCTTTAAATGATGGTGTGTGGATTCTGTTCTGAATTGTATTTGATTCACTCACATGTATTCAGTGCTTTACCATAAATGCCCAGAGTGTTTTACAAAATAGGTCAATTAGATCAAACCAGAAAACTTTTTTTATTGATTTCCATCAATCTCATCTTGCTGGGTGACGAAATTCATAATAAAACCTCATCTGTCAAGTGAAGCTTTCTGCTGGCATGTAACAGCTAAGATCATCACTGAAATAAGAGAGTAATAGACCATGTACAAACTTTAAAGCAAGCAACTACTTTTTAAATTTTCAACAATGCTTAACTGGAAGCTAATGTAGAGCCTGCAGTGAGGTGGATATCTAATCATATCGAGTGATATTTAACAATTACTGAGTTCTGAACACTTTTCAGTTTGCTTAGGAAAACGTTTGGTAGAGCACAATACAGAGTGACAGCAGTGCAGCTTGCTACTAACAGAGAATGGTTCAGAGTAAACATATCCTTTTCCTCCAACAATGATTCCGTGGACCTCAAGTTATGCAGATAGAACAAACAGGTCCTAGACACTTTCGCAATATGGGACCCAGCTGCCAACTCCATGGCTACCATCAGCCCTAGGACCAGTACTTCATCTTTACTAGTCAGTGAATCCCCTTCCAACAGCAGTGTGGACTGATGGCTCTAATCAAAAGCCTCCTGCCGCAGAGAAGTTCGGACCTATCTGAGCAGAGCTTCAATGTGTTACCAGTGACAGTTGAGTTTCTAAAGAGCCTCATCTTGTGTATAACCAATTCCAAATGGAGTAGGTATCATTGGCATACAAATTAAAAAAGTCTACAAATGCACCCAAGGGAGGGAGAAAGGATAGAGCCTGGAAAGATCTGCAGCTGAAATGCAGAAAGGGCCCTTGCACGTGCTGAAAAGTTCATAGGAGCTGTTTCCAGGCAGAAAGTCTATGTGCAGAGCTCATGGGTGTGCTACATGCTTAAGCTATCTTATGACAACAGCTCCAGAGTACATTGGAAAATAAGCAGAGAAATACCTATATATATGCTTTGTAGGCAAAGCGTAGTTACTCACCTGTAACAGGTAATCTCCAGGAATAGCAGGAAGCAGTCTTCACATATGGGTGACATTGGTACCGATGGAGCCCAACATCCAATAGGAATAGTTTTGGGAGTGTTGCTCCATGCATGTGTATCTGCTTTTCCAACTGGTCTCCTCAGTCAGGTAGAAAGTGGAGTAAAAACTCAAAGAAGCAGATGGAAGAACAACTTGAAGGGGAGGTGGGTGGGTTGTGAAGACTGCTTCCTGCTGTTCCCCGAGATCACCTGTTACAGGTGAGTAACTACCCAATCTCCAGCAACAAGCAGGAAGTCACTCTTCACATATGGGATTCCCTAGCCCACAACAACCTAGTGAGAGGAAGGATCCCAGGCCCATGCAGAGGTTGCTGCAGGGATCCAACAGACTCAGCTCGTTTGGTACACTCCTCCCAGGGTAATCAGATGGCAGTGGGCAAGTTGTTCAGATCTGAAACAGATTACATAATACAGATTGTCCAAATTGAGCATCTCTGCTGGAGTCCTTGTCCAGGCAATAGTGAGCCGCGAAGGTATGCAGGGAAGACCATGTGGCTGCTTGGCAGATTTCCGAAATCAAGACCAAATGAAAACTAGCCACAGTGGCAGCCGTAGTTCAGACATTATGAGCTATGACATGCTCTTGGAGAGACAGTCCAGCCTGAGAATAAGCAAAGGAAATGCAGTCCATAATCCAAAGTCCTCTTGGAAATGGGTAAGCCAAGATGACTTGGGTCAAAGGAGACAAAGGAATTGAAAGGAATGACGATGACCCTTTGTGTGGTCAAGATAGAAAGCGAGTGCTCTCTTGCAGTCAAGAGTATGAAGTTTGGCCTCAGCTCGAGAGCTGTGAAGCCTGGGAAAGAATGTGGTTAGTGAACTGGATTGGTCTAAGTGGCAAGGAGTGACCACTTTCGGGAGAAAGTTTAGGGTATGTCCATAGGACAACTTTGTCATGGTGGAACCTAGTGTATGGAGCGTAGTCCCCCAGAGCTTGAAGCTCACTGATCCTTTGGGCTGAAGTTAATGCAACAAGGAAAAGGACTTTCCAAGTCAGGAACTTTAGATCTGATGCCAGTGGCTCAAAAGGGCTCTGCATGAGTTGTGCGAGAACAACATTTAAGTCCCATGCTAAAGGCGGGGTACGAAGAGGTGGTTTTGTCAAGAGAAGACTTTGCATAAACCATGCCACCAATGGGTGTGTGGAAATAGGGTCATCATACCCCGGTTGGTCTGAAGTTTGAAAAGTGTTTTTAGACTGAGAAAGGGGTAAATGCATATAGCAGCTCTTGTCCCCAGTGCAAGAGAAATGCATCTGAACTCTCGCTGTGGGAAGATGGAATTCTCGAGCAAAAGCGAGGTATTTGGGCGTTGAATGGAGAAGCAAAGAAGTTGAGTACAGGCATCCCCCATACTCAGAATAAGTGTTGTGAGACTTGAGGATCCAGCATCCTCTCGTGCAGGTGAAGTACCCAACTGAGTCTGTCGGCTAACTGATTCTCTTCTCCTGGAAGATAAGCTGCATGAAGATGAATTCCACAAGCTATCACAGAATTCCAGAGGCATATGGTCTCTCTGCAGAGGGGGCGAGAGCCAGTCCCTCCTTGCTTGTTGACAAAGAACATGGCAACTTGATTGTCTGTCTGAATCAGAACTGATCATCCTATAAGGTGGGGAGAGAAGACATGTAGGGCATTAGAAATTGCCCTGAGTTCCAGAAGGTTGATGTGAAGAAAACTCTCCTAATAGACCACAGACCTTGAGTTGTGAGGCAGTTGAGATGAGCTTCCCAATTGTGCTTGGATGTATGGTGGTCAGGGTATACTGCAGTACAGACCTTTGAAAAGGTAACCCTACGTTTAGGTTGTGTGGCATACGCCACCACTGAAGGGAGTTTATCATTTGAGGAGAAATGGTTATGAGATCGGATAGACGACCTGTGGATTGTGTCCACTGATGTGATAGGTTCCATTGTCCCACATGCATGTTGAGCCAGGCATGAGGCATGACATGGACTGTCGAGGCCATGTGGCCTAGTAAGCAAAGGAAGTCTCTGGCAGATACGGTTGTCTGACTCTGACAATGGGTGGCGAGAGCAATCAGCTGAATTTGGTGGTTGTCCAGCAAGAAAGCTTTCGCTTGAACCATAAACTCCTATAAACTCTAGATGTTGAGTTGGAGTAAGTTGGGACTATGGATAATTTATTATGAATCCTAAGTCTTGGAGGACCTGGATGGTCTGTTGAAGGGCTACAGTGACTGATTGAGGGGTATCTCTCTTGATCAGCCAATCATCTAAGTACGGGAACAGAAAGGTCACCAAAGTGCAGAGATAGGCTACAACAACAGCTAGACACTTTATAAAAACTCTGGGGGCTGATGCTAGACCAAAGGGAAGAATGTGATACTGATAATGGTGTTTGAGAAACACAAATCTGAGGAATTTTCTGTAATTGTGGTGGATCAAGATGTGGGTATATGTATCTTTGAGATTCAGAGAGCATAGCCAGTCATTTGACTGGAGATAATGGAGAAGTTCACCTATTAAAATCATTTTGAACTTCTCCTTAACTAGAAATTTGTTGAGATTTCTGAGATCTAAGATAGGCCTATGGCCTCCCAACTTCTTTGTGATAAGAAAGTATTGGGAATAGAACATTAGGCATGGCTGAGATGGAGGGACTTCCTCGATTGCTCCCTATGAGAAGAGTGAGGACCTCCTATTGCAGTAATGTGGCCTGATGGAGATCCATGGTGGCTTGGCCCACAAAGTGAGTGGGTGCTGGCATCTTGAAACGCAGTTGGTGACCCGTGCTGACTAACCGCAAGGTCCAGGGTTCTGAGGTGATAGTGGTCCATCGATCTGCGAAAAGTACTAATCTGCCTGTAATTCAACGAGGAACAGGAGATGTTATGGGACGACTGGCCATGCCCTGTGGGAAAGAGTCAAAAACTCTGAATAGGTTGTGGCTGAGGGACAAGCTGTGCCTTAGGAGCCTTAGGCGTCCGAGGCTGTTTGAGTCCTGACTGTCTCTGTTGATGTTGTTAGGACTAGTAGGTGGAATAAGAATGATAAGGTGGGTACTTTTTCTTAGGGTAGAATGGCTTTCTGCCAGAAGCTTTTTTCCTGGTGGAATCTGCCATCTTCCTAGATTGAAACAGATGACCTCACAATGAAGAGGCTATTTCCCCTGTTTTTTCTCTCCATCTTTGGCCAAAGAGGTTCTCACCATTGCATGGAATATTGATGAGCTTATCCTGAACCCATTGTTCCAGGTCTGAAGCCTGTAGCCAAGCTGTCCTCCTGGCCCCTATACAGGCTGCTGCTGCCCTGCTATTGGCCTCAAAGGCATCAAAAGCTGCCCTTGTGAGGAATTTTGATGTATTTTGGGTGTGAGACACAAGGACCTGATAAGGGGCCTGTTTCTCAGGAGGTAGAAGAGAATTCAATTCAACTATGTCCCTAGCCACATCCCTGAGGAATATGCCCATGTAGAGCATGTAGGAATCTACTCTAGAAGTCAGCATCATTGCTTGGAAGGCCTTTCTGCCAAAAGCATCAAGGATCCTTGCCTCCCTACATGGAGGAACCGATAAATGGTTCTTCTGATTGTTGATCCTCCTCATTGCAGACTCCACTACCATTGAATGGTGTGGAAGCTGTGGTTTCTGGAAGCCAGGACAGGGAGTAACCCTATAGAGGGTATCCAGGCATTTGCTGATAGCAGGAGTGGAAAGAGGAGTTTCCCACATTCTGGCCATCAAATTTCTCAGGATGTTGTGCACAGGGAAGATTGCAGCCTTCTTTGACGCCGAAGGATATTGAAGGATATCGAGCTCTTCAGCTCTCGATTCTGATTCAGTTGACACAGAGACATTGAGGGAACTGCCATATCTTTAATGAAATCCTGAAAGAACATATCCTCAGGAGGTATATGGTGTCGTTCATAGGGAGGCGAATGGGTCAGAGGATATGTCCTTATGGGGATCAGAATCGGCCAATTCCAGCTTCAAGATCTCTGAGGCAGAGTCCAAGTCTGGCAGGAAATCAAAATAATCCCCATCAGAGCCATGATACCGCCGATGTTCCCAGGACTGATGCCAACTGAAGGTGGATGGTACCAATTGAGACGGTTCCGAATGCACTGATACTGGTGGATTGGATGGACACCGTGAGTTGTGAGCCTCTGTGCACATCAAAGCCAGAATATCAGTTCCAGGGGCTAGCATCATCTTGATAACCATCCTGATACTTGGAGGTATCAAGGGCGGAGGCTCTGCCATGGTGCCGGGAGGCTTCGATGGTGCCAGAGCAATAGCTGCCAGTATTGCCACAAGGCTTTTCTTGATGCCCATGACTCGGTCATCGAGGGTCGGTGGAGGGGATGGAGTGGCTCCAGTCACAGAGATCTGGGCCACAACTCCTGAACATGGTATCAGGGGCTCTGCTGAAGACAGAGCCTTGGAGGCATCCTCAAGCCTCTCTGAGGCTTTGGAGGGGGTGATCTCCCACCAGGACTATGTGCCGGACAGTCCACATCGGAAAGTGACGAGTGTCGTCATTGATGCTGGTGCTCGGAGTCTGATGCTGAGGCCGACGAGTGAAAGCCTCTTGACACTGAACCCGATGCTTTCACAGCTGTATGTGCTGGGGACTCCAAGCGATGCTTCTTCTTGTGCTTGATTGGTGATGACCTGGAAGCATGAAATGACTTAGATGATGTCGACGCCCCCGAGGAGTGTACCGAAGGAGCCGAGTCTGTCTGAAACAGGTTAACCTTTTGTTGTTCACAGTTCTTCCTCCCTCTGGAAGTCATCTTTGTGCAGTGAACACAAGAATCCATGTCATGGTCTGGGCCTAGGCACTTGAGACATCAATCATGCTCGTCAGTGAGTGAAATGGTGCTCAGGTACTTGGTGCACTTTTTAAACCCACTGTAAGGTTTGTCCATAGTGGAGAAAAGGAGAGAGGCAAAATCAAATTGGGCAGTGATGCCCCGATGAGCACTAGGCCCCACGAAATTTAAAGTTAAGGAAAAATAAAATAATACTAATAAAAGGAAAAAATACAAGATGAATAGGGAGTCGATTTGGTTGATGGGAAGGCAAAAATAAAGCATCGAAAAGGTACCAGAGAAAAAATGTGAAGTCTCTTCATGCAGTGAAACTGGGACTATGCCCCGATGATTCCACGGAAAAAAGATGACTGAGGAGACCAGCTGGGAAGGCGGGAAGGCATACACGCTTGCCTGGAGCAATGCTCCCAAAAGCAATCCTACTGGATGCTGGGAAGTGTTCCCATGCCAGGCTCCGCAGGTACCGACGTCACCCATATGTGAAGACTGACTTCCTGCTTGTTCCTGGAGATCTTCCAATTTCCCTGCTCTGTTCTCGCACAGTACTTTTCTTTCTTTCACTCTAGGGCCACTTGCCTAGTCTTTTGTCGGTATTTTTTTCTTATAGTTTCCGACCATCCAGGGCCTGTGGTCTCTTTGCTGATTATGTAACCGCCTGGCAAGTGGTGCCTGAGGCCATTTCCACCAGACTACCAGCAAAGGCGCAAAGCTTTCTAGATTATGTTGGCTCAGAAGCATTTGTTTTCCCACTTCTCATCATCCTCTGGTAAGTTGCCTCTCAAGTCTTTCTGTGGCTTATGCCAGTTTACCTCCATGATTCTCTCTCCTTCTGTCCTCTAACTATTGACTGTGGTCTTGCTTTACCTCTTATTCCAAGTATGCTACGATTTCTCTGAATTATTCCTAATTCTCTGTCACAGCTCTCTGAGGTCCTCCTTTGGGGCAGTGTTTCCAAATGGGTTAGTTGTACGCATATTAAAACAAACACCAACCTTCCTTAACTCCAACGTTCCTTAATATTCAAACACTAAAGTAGATCACCAATTTAACAAAGGCAAACAGGCCTCAGAGAAATCTTACCCTTCACTTGGCGAATCGAATCACCATAGGGTTAGATGGAAAATTCAACATCACGGGCCAAAAGCCTTTCACTTTTTATTATATCAATTTAATTACACCAATTATTATCTATAATCGAATCAAATCTAATTAAAAATCACCTAAAAGTACTTTTTCGGGATTTCAAAGAAGTTCATTATCTTAATCACACAGCTGAAAAGTGTGTACGGAATGTCCAATATGGGTGCTAGCAGGCCTCACACGAGGCTCCGTGACCTACAAAAAATATAGAGAACCTTTCAAAGTGAGTTATGATAACATTAAAAATGTAAACAGCATACTCAACTTATCATAACTCACTTTGAAAGGTTCTCTATATTTTTTGTAGGTCACGGAGCCTCGTGTGAGGCCTGCTAGCACCCGTATTGGGCATTCCGTACACACTTTTCAGCTGTGTGATTAAGATAATGAACTTCTTTGAAATCCCGAAAAAGTACTTTTAGGTGATTTTTAATTAGATTTGATTCGATTATAGATAATAATTGGTGTAATTAAATTGATATAATAAAAAGTGAAAGGCTTTTGGCCCGTGATGTTGAATTTTCCATCTAACCCTATGGTGATTCGATTCGCCAAGTGAAGGGTAAGATTTCTCTGAGGCCTGTTTGCCTTTGTTAAATTGGTGATCTACTTTAGTGTTTGAATATTAAGGAACGTTGGAGTTAAGGAAGGTTGGTGTTTGTTTTAATATTATATTTCCCTTCCTTGCAGTTGTTTTCTGGTTAGTTGTATGCATACCATGACAGCAGTGAACCTCACTCCTAAGCCGGGGTATGTGGAGTATAATTCCATTCTCTCAGATTCACTGCTAATGCTTGGCATAATACTTATATCATGCTAAAGACAGCCTTTGTCTGGAATTTGTAATGCATGGGTAATTTTGTCAAGGTGTACTTGGAAATTCTTCCAAATCAAGCCTGCGGCACCCAACATAATGGGAAAGAACCCTGTATCTTTCTGGCACATTTTCTTAGTCTCCGACTGCATTTCCTGATCCTTGAGGTACTTTCCTTGGTGAGGACTATTTCATTCTGTTTCTGCAGCCTCTTGTTGACAGTGTACATTTCACAAATGAGAAAGAACAGGGAAACTATAGAACAACTCAAGGACCATATAGTAATGGTAAGTTTCAGCCTTGTGTCTATATCTATGAGTAAAAGATGTTTCTGAGTGAAAAGGAATGTGGGAGAGACCGTTCAAATGAGAAATGTACAATGTTTTCAAAGGGATAAAAAGGAATGAAAAGTATTTTTTCTCAATATTGCAAACAACCCCCCCCCCCCAAAAAAAAAAAAAGTGGCTTAGTACATGCAGAATCTTACCACAGCAAGTCCCACACAAATTGTCTGTAGTTCAATTTATAATAAATGATACTTGGAAGGTCATGTCCACTACACATCCAATTGTCCTTATTTCATTACTGAGACCTACTTGTTCGAAGCTGCTCTTCAAAACTCTAATCCTTGAGAGGTCACTCAAAATATGTAAAGTAGTGTTTAATATGCAGAAACAGATGTTTATAACATTGTGCATCCAATACATAAGTTACCCAGCCTGAGTGATGTTGTTTCCAGGTGTGGGGTTTGCATTTATGTGCACATTCTTGCATATGCACGTAATTTAACTCATAAAATCCATGCATGCCAAAGAGTAGTTGCACATGCATGCACATAAATTCCCTTGGATAATTTTCAACACCTTTGTTTTGACAATTCACTGATACTTGCACAGGGAAGAATATGTACTCGGGTATAAAATTAAAATGATGGGATTATCTGTTCTTAATGGCATTTATAGTGGTCTCTGTTTTATGCAATGGTTATAGGATATTCCTTTTTCATTTTTGTTAGGTATAAACCATTTAATAACAACCATCAAATACACAGCATAGGTCATACTGTACATATTGCAATGCCAATAATAACACATCCTTCATAACCAAATGTACAGCAGTGGCTCGCACATTAAAAAAAAAGTTTACTCCACACTTTCTTGTCATCTCCTCATCCCCATCAGAAATTTCATTTTTGTTAAAATTCTGCATTTTTATATTGCAATCCTTTGCCAGTATATCACTTATTCATTCACTTGTATAAACATTTTTGTATTTGTCTAATAAAGGTTTTTGAGCTCGTTACTACTTTTATGCAGCTAGTTTTGCTGACCTCATCTGATGGTTTCATTTTAAATCATCAGCACTCAGTTATTACTGTCCTTTTAAGTTTAAGCTTCAGACTCACAGGACTGTTGCAAGTGTTGAGGAGGATGGCTGCCTGACACAGCATGGCTTCCCATATTTCTAGGGCTTAAGAATGGATAGGGGGAGGGGGAAGGGATTTGTTTTACAAGAGTTTATATCATGATGTTGCATTGCTTGTGCCTTACAAATGTACTCGTTCCCACTATTATATGTAAAAATTACAGTGTACTCAAGGAGTTGTTCATTTGTGCAGAGTTTATTGTATACCACCTTGACTCTTAGAAAGTTGGTATAAAAAAAGCAATAAATAAATAAAATACATATCATGGGCCCTCTCTGCTCTTCCAGCAAGCTCAGGATAAGTGCTACTTGGAAAGGGAGCTATCAAAGAGTCTAAAAGGGACATTACAGGAACAGCTGGGAGCTCTGAACAAGGGACTTCAGGATGTTAACCCATCGGGAGCCCATGCACAGCCCATTACAAGGTCTTCTCCTCACTCTTCATTTCGGCAGCCACCTCCATAAAATCAAACCAACAGTAACTACAGTACTTAGCGATGATCAAAATCATGGGCGAGAATTTCACCGTGAGCCGCATAGAAACATTTACAACTCCAGCTCCCTACCTTGGTTACTCTCTAGGATGCCTCACTGTAAATAAACGTTAACTCTCCGGCACTGCCACTGGACAGATGAACGCTGGTACATATGTATTTTATTTTTTAACTTCACTGCCATCTGTTTTAAAATCATCTTTATTTTATGAAAAATGGCATTTGCCATTAAAGTATCGGTATTATCTTGAAATGATTCCTTCTTTAGATATATTAATTGTATTCCTAGTCTGCCTTTGAGGAGTGAACATTCTGACATGTCTCTCGTTGTTACTTCTCTTCAGTCTGTTTGTGGCCCATGAAGGACATGAAAAAACAGAAAAGACCAAGGGAGAAAGAGGTATGTGAGATAGGAAGGAGTCAAGGGAGAGCCACATAGAACAGGAAAGGGCTCCAAGAAAAAGAGAGATGGATGGATAAAAATGGGCCTAGGAAGAGGCACAAGGAACATGAAAGGATCCAGAGAAAGAGAGAGGTACCTGGGATAGGAAAGGACTGAGGGAAAGCTACATTACAGGAAAGAGTCTTGAGAAAGAGAGAGATACCTGGGATAGGAAAAAAGCTACCAAGAGGGATCTATGAGGACAGGAAAGGGTTTAAAGGGCCTGGAAAGATCCCCAAGAGGGATACATGGAACGGAATCTATAGGGATGGTTCTTGTTCTGGAGAGACATACCAGACAAGGAGCCAAGTGATCTTCCTCCCTCTGCTATCTATCAGACACAGCTGGACCCCTCTCTGGGTGGGGCAGAGTGGTGTATGGGTAAGGCTCCAATCTCTCAAACTTGGAAGCAAGAACCGAAGAGAGCTAGCTGGAGGTTCCACTGGCTGACAAGAGAAGGTTCCGAAAGCAGCAGACACACTGACCTGCATAATGCATCGCCTTGGTATGCAGCTACTGATCTTAGGTAGGTGGCTGTCAGTTCCTCTTGCATACTCCTAGTCTCCCACCATTTCTTTCTTTCTATTTTCACCTCTTAGAGCAGTATTTCATTCTGGGATCCAGAAGCTCTACTCTCATATAGCCCTGCTTCCTAGCAATCTCTTCTGGGATTGCAGAGCTAGACACACACAAAGGAACATACCCGGATTCTAAAATGCACAGCTCAAGTTTTGAGGTTTGCAGGTCCTTGGGCAAGTCACTTAACCCTCCACTGCCTTGGGTCCAAACTTAGATTGTAAGCCCTTTGGGAACAGGGAAATATCTACAAAAGCTGTCTGTAACTCACCTTGAACTACTACTGGAAAATCATGAGCTAAATAAAAAGTCGGGAGGGGGGGGGGGGCGGGGCAGACACTAGTAAAATTACGGAACACGAAATACACATACACTCCAGAAAACTATGTCAAATGTGGGAAAATAATAATTTGTGTGTGCAATTTGCTGTCCGACAATTTCCCTGCCTCATTTAAAGTCTGTATTTGTACTGTATTTAACTTAGACCTTTGCATCAGTACTTCAAGGCAAGTTACATTCAGGTACCACAGGTATTTTCCTGTCCCTAGAGGGCTTATAATCTAATTTTATAGCTGAGACAATGGAGGGTTATTGATCTGCCCAAGGCCACAGGGAGTGTCCATGGGATGCGAACGCTGGTCTCTTTGGCTCCAAGCCACTGCTCTAACCACTAGGCTATTCTACTCTGTGGGGTCTCACATGTAATGTGTTACCTGCATTTTGAGGCAGTGTTTTCAGGGGAACGATTGCTTCTAACAGCACACTTTATTTTCCATGAAAAAAATAGCTACAAAATGCAGGTGCAAAAATTCACTGATATTTTGTACTTTCAGCAATTTGCAGAGTACAGGTCCCTCCTGTGAGGGACTTGCACTCTGCAGGGGGCATTTACAAAGGAAACAGTTTTAAAATTTCTTGCCCTAGGAAAAATTTCCAAAGTCTTTTCTGTGCGTAAGTAGTCCTTCTACAATTGCCCATGTGATATCCACGTACAATACAAATAGATCCTTTAAAGGGAAGGGGGAGGGGGGCAGACAGCAATAGTTTCCAAATGCTGTGTTGAAACGGACCAGCCCCATGAAGTGGGAAGAGGGTGTTATGGAAATGGTTTTGGGCTTTAAAAGGGAAGTGTACAGAAACTGAATAAATACAATAATAAATACCCAGGTACTTTCCCTCCCCAATCATTGCAGTGACAGTCCTCAGCTTAGAGCTGTGCTCCAGGGCTCTTCCCCAAAGCCAGAAATCATGTAGGCTTATATTCAAAACTATTAGCCATATGACCAACAGGAGGCCACCTGGATAAAGGTGCTGGCCACAATATTCAGTGGACTATGTGGATAGTGCACGGATAGTCCGTGGGTGCAGCAAGGGCAGTGTTAGTGCTTTACGATTAAGTGCCAGCTGAAAATCGTTATTATCTGGACACATGTGGCACTTATTCAGATAGCAGCTACAATCCGGATACTGTCACTGAATATCACACTGATATTTAGGGGCTGGGGCTAACTACCATGGAGTTTAAATTTTGGCCCTTTTGAAATCAGGCACGTGGATCTTAAATCTAGCCACTGGGTGTCACTAGTGTATAACTGGGACTCCCTCCAGGGATGGTAAACCCAGACCTGGGTTACAGAATTGGGCATTCAAAAAGCAGCTGAAATTTAATCTGGCAAAATGTAAAGTGATACACATAGGGAAAAATAATCCTAACTATAAGCACACCATTAGGAGTCAGCGCCCAGCAAAAGAATGTTGAAGTCAGTGTTCACCCTTTTGTATCCAGGCACGTGGGTGGGTTGGGAGCAATTCCTTTTCATAGTGTTTGGAATGCTCTTGTAGCTTTAAGTTAGATAGTCCAATGGGTTGCCACTACTCAAGCTGACAGCTTCGTGGGAGAAGGTGCCTCTTTCCCAACAGTACCTCTGGGCAGTTGCCTACTGGAAAAATCAGCCCTGAATAGCCTAATGACTCACCTGTTATATTTAGTATTTGGATTTGATTCTAGAGCTTTTGGTGAGACTTGAATTAGTCAGAAGAGGAGGTTTACAGAAGACCTGAGATCAGAATGTTTTTTTTATATTTTATACAGAGTTGTTAGGTTAGTAACCTGTGTTGTGAGTTGCTGTAAATTGCCTTGGTAAAAGGAAAATAAATGAAATGAGCTTGGCTCCTCTTCAGGGATTGTTGGGTGGTTGAGATGCTGTGGATGCCTATTCTCCTATAGCAATGCCTTCTGCTCAAGTCAAAGGCATACACTGTACTGTGAAGCAGTGACTGCCCTGCACAGGAGAGATTACTGCTCTTTAAGGGGGATATTCAGCACCAGCAGCTAGCTGTCAGTGCTGAAATATAAACCTGGATATTCGATGCTGGGTTTGTATCTGGCCCTGGCCTTGAATATCTGGGTTAGCCGCCTTTGACGATTGGTAGCCAGGCAGAGACAATGTTAAGCTGCTGCCCAGTTAGCAATGGGTGCTGCCTCCCCTCCGCACTGGAATGCCCCCAGAACACCCCGATGCTAACCACTTAGCACCTGGGAATATTCAGCTATCTGCAAACCATGTAAATGCCTTTGAAAATGTCTCCCTTAGAATCAGCATCTGTTTGACTTATAAAGAAGACACCAAGTGCCACATGTCCTAAGGCTTTTCTTCCACGTGTAGGGTAATTTTATAAAGGGCATTTTAAGGTACCTATGTTAAAGCTTATTTTACAAAGGCAAGTAGGTGCCTCCTGGTCTTTACAAAATACCAACATAAATGGCTTAATGTGCACTTACACTGCAGGCTGTGACAGTTACACCAGCCCAATAGCCCACCCTTATATTTTCAAGTATGCACTTATAGTATTTGGTAATCCATGTGCATACTTGAGCACTTTGCCTACGTGCATACCCACTGGCAAAGGATGCAGCTTGATACCACAATGCATACTTTTACCTGTCAGTATTTTATAAGAGGTGCAGGATTTTATTTGCATGTATGGCCACATATGCATGGGGATGACTTCTTTGTGTCAGTGGGAAATGTGTACAGTAAATCATATTTTTAGAAAACTGACACCTCATGTTGTGACTAATGAAATATCTGGAAGTCAAACTCGTATTTCAGTTTGCTGAGCATGCAGATATGCAGAGCAGCTCTTCATCTCTTAAGTCTTCAGATTTTCTCCTGTTTACCATTTGCATTTTGTTTGCAGCTGTCTGCGGCATATATGGTGTGACCTCTGAAAGTGAGTAAGCATGAAACTTCAAATATTTCTGTCATACTCAAGAAAAGTGGGATTCTGGGCAGATACGTACTTCTCTGTTACATCAAAGCAATTCAGTGCTGCAAAGTGATAGCTGAATTCTAACACTGAATTTCTAAGCCTACCAGAGCCATCATTCAACATATTGGGCCTGATATCAGCACAGGTGACTAGCTGCCGGCACTGAAATCTAACCTAGGTCTCCAATGATAGGGTGATAAATTACTCTAGCATTCAATATCTGGGTTAGCCACTAACTGGGCAGCGATAATATTAAGCCACTGCCCAGTTAGTGATACACAGCAAAAGTTAGGTCAGGGTTTCCTACACCTGGCCTTTGCCGCTTATTGCAAACTGGGCAGAGGCTCAATATTGCTGCTGCCTGGTTAATGATCAGTGCTGCATCTGCCCCGCCCCAGAATGCCCCCAATATGCCCTGATGCTAAACGGTTAGCATCAGGGCATGTAGAGGTGGCACCAGCGGACATTCAGTGGCATTAACCCTGTTAGTGCCACTGAATATCCTGCTTAGTGGCGTTTACACGGTTTGCAAGTCTGCAAACCTTGTAAACATCTTTGAATAGCGGGCCCTTGGAAACTGGTTAAGAGGGTAGAACTAAATGCTCAGTTCTCTCAATGAAGCAAGGTGAATACTAGGGTACCCCAGGGATCTGTATAGGGACCTGGGTTGTTTAACATATTTATTAAGGGCCTGGAAAAAGGAGCAAAAAGTAGGGTGGTCAAATTATTCAAAGTTGTTAAAACACAAGCTGTCTGTGAAAAACTGCAAAACAAGGGGACTGGGCATCTAGACAGCAGATGAAATTTGATATGGATAAGTGCAAAATTATGCATATGGAGAAAAATAAGTCTTAACTATTGGACTATATCAAGAGTCACCATCCAGGAGAAGGATCTTGGAGTCACTGTGGACAATATTTTGAAATCCACAGCTCAGTGTGCAGCAACAGCTACCCCCCCCCCCCCCAACAAACAGAATTCTAAGATGTTTTTGGAAGGAAATTAAGAACAAAAACCAGGGAATCCCCTGTATCGATCCATAGCATGATGCATCTGGAGCAGTATGTGCAGCTTTAATCACCAAAGCCCAGAAAAGATAGAACTGTACATAAGAAGAATATAACCAAAATGTTAAACATGATGGAGCAGCTCCCTTATGTAGAAAGAACAAACAGGTTAGGGCTCTTCAGGCTGAAGAGGAGAGAACAGAGGAGATGCAACAGATATCTACAAAATCCTAAAGGGTGAGGAACAAGCTGATAGGAAAGGGTTATTTACTTTTTCCAATAAGATTAGGGGGCACTCCATGAAACTAGCTAGTATGGATTTAAAATGAATTCTATGTGCAAATAAAGGTCAACAATTTGAAGGAGAGACCTTTTTCTCCAGGACCAAGCAGGAAGTCAGTCCTCACTTATGGGTGACGTCGCTGACGGAGCCCTCGCGGAGCAATTTCCCCAGCTTTCGAAGAAAGCCTTTGGGATTGCAGCGCGCATGCGTGGTCCCCTTCCCGCCTGAGGGTGCCATCTTGCTCAGTCTTCTTTTTTCCGTGGAGCCCTACAGACGTAGTTTGTTATCGCCGCTGAAAAAGTTGATTGATTTCTTTAGTTTGTTTTTTCTCGGTTCGCTTGTCCCCCCCGCCCGGACTCGATACACCTATCGAGTCCGTTCACATCCCCTTTTTTCAGTTTTGTCCTACTAACTGGCGTTCCAGCCACTTTCTTTTTCTCCCCTGGCAGCGCGGTCCTTCGACCTTGCCGGGGCCGTTTTTCCCCCGATGGCTGCCAGCGGGTTTAAAAAATGTGGTCGTTGTTCCAAACTGATGTCCCTGACTGACACGCATGACTTCTGCCTCCGTTGCCTCGGACCCAACCATGACTCGACGGGTTGCGGTCCGTGCAGCAGATTGTCTTCTAAGTCTCTGAGGAGTCGTCAGTCACAAAAGGAACGAATCTTCTCTGACCCCGAGTCCGGTCAGGCCCGGACCCCGTCGGAGGCTTCGACGTCCCGTGGCTCCGGCCACGATTATCATCGGAGTTCCTCTGAGCGGGGGTCCCCCGACAGGGAACATCGCCGGTCCCTCGATGGCCGGGTCGTTTAGCCCCGTCAGCCGCCCTGAGCCCTCGGAGGCGGAGAGACCTCTTAAACTTCCCCGCCTAGAAGTGGAGCCGTCTGGACACATGAGTGCTATAGTCCTCCTGGACTCCCCTCCGGAACCGCCGTCGGGGCCCGAGTCGGAGGCTGCCGGGTCTTCTGAGTTTGGTCTCAGATTTGACATCCTTGGAGCGCAGTATCACTGTCTTCTTGGACCAGCAGCGGGCATTGATGACCGGCTTCGCCAGTGCATCTGCCCCAACCACCGGGACATCAACGCCCAAGTCGACACCGGCGGCCGAGTCCACACGTGCTCGAGTCAATCCTCGGTCGAGGTCTCCCTCGGCCTCCCATTCGGGACCGAGGTCGTCATCGACGCCGGCTTCAGCGTTGGGGCGAACCCTCGCCCGCACGGACCCTCTCAACGACTCCACGGAGGCGTCGGGCTGGGACTCTGAAGGGGACGAATCGCCAGGTTCTTTTCAGACCTGGTGCGTCCCCTCCGACTCGCCCGAGTCGGAGCCTCGGAGGCGATCCCCTCCGGAGGATACCCACTTCTCCAATTTTGTGAGGGATATGGCCAAGGTGCTGGCCTTCCCCGCAGATCCCGAGGAGGAGCCCCGCGCCGAGGAGCTCGAGGCCCTCCAGTATGACTCTCCCCCAAAGGAGGCCTTTACTGTACCTGTTCCCCCTATGCTGGAGCGGCTGCTCTTTCGCATGTGGGAATGCCCGGCATCGACGCCGGTGCTGAGCAAGCGGGTCGATTCGCTGTATCGAGTCCGCAGGAGCCCCGGGTTCCAAAAGGCGCAATTGCCGCACCATTCTATGGTTGTGGAATCAGCCACGCATCGGCTTAAGAGTCAGAAGATGCACTCCTCGGTGCCGCCGGGTAGGGAGGCCCGTAACCTGGATGCCCTCGGTAGGAAGTGCTTCCAGGGCTCCATGCTGGCCTGCCGAGTCCAGACATACCAGCTATATATGGGCATGTTCCTCCGAGACCTGGCGAAAGAAATCGCCGGGTTCTCGGCTGGTCTCTCCGAGGAACCCTTGCAGAGGTTCCAGACCTTGTCCGATAGTATTCGAGAGTGCTCGAAGTTTATTTCTCGAGCGGCCTACGATGGCTTTGAGGCGTCAGCCCGAGTTGCAGGAGCAGGCATCGGTGCCCGCCGACAGGCCTGGCTTCAGTCATCAGACCTCAAGCCGTGGGTACAGGACAAGTTGGTCGATGTCCCGTGCAGAGGTGAAAACCTCTTTGGCAAGCCCATGGCTGATAAGGCGGCGGAACTCGAGTCCGAGACCCTCACTAGGACTCGCTTATCCAGAAAGACCTCTACTCCCTCTCAAAAGAGGAAGGGCTCGGGGAAGAAACCCTTTTACCCGAGGAAGGTGCCCGCCCATAAGCCACAGCACCTTCAATACCAAGCGTCTGCAGTTCCCAATCGGGGTCAGCAGGCTAAGAGTCAGGGCAGTGGACCCCGTAAGCCGAGGGCCCCTAAGCCCACTACACAGCCCCCTGCTCAGCAGGGTGGGGGTTTTTGACTATGCCAGCGTAGCCCCTCTACCCTGCACGGGGGGCAGGCTGATCCACTTTGCCCACAGGTGGTCAGCCATAACCTCCGATTCCTGGGTGCTGCAGGTGGTTCAAAAGGGCTACCTCCTCCATTTTCACCAGGTGCCTCCTCCCTACTTCCCAGGGGAGCCTCCAAGGCCCCCTCTACACAGGGACTTACTCCTTCAGGAGCTGCAGGGGCTGCTGGGGGAGCAGGCTGTGGAGCCAGTACCCCGACACCTCTGGGGCCAAGGGTTCTACTCAAGGTACTTTCTCGTGCCAAAGCGGTCAGGAGGCCTCAGACCCATCCTGGACCTACGCGACCTCAACAAGTTCCTGCAGCGGGAAAAGTTCAGGATGCTTACCCTTGGAATTTCCTCCAGCAGGGAAATTGGCTATGCTCCTTGGACCTAAAGGATGCCTATACCCACATCCTTATCCATCCGGACCACCGACAATATCTGAGATTTGTGGTGGCGGGAAGACATTATCAGTACCGCATGCTGCCCTTCGGGCTGGCGTCAGCTCCCAGGGTGTTCACAAAATGCCTGGCAGTGGTGGCGGCCTTTCTGAGGCTTCAAGGCCTCTTCGTCTTCCCTTACCTGGACGACTGGCTCATATGGGCACAGTCCTCCGTAGAGGTCACTCAGGCCACTCAACGCACAGTGGCTTTGCTTCAGCACTTGGGCTTCGTCATAAACTTCGGAAAGTCCACGCTGCGCCCCTCTCAGGATCTCGAGTTCATAGGGGCACGGCTGGACACTCTGCGGGCTCGTGCCTTCTTGCCCTGGGAGCGAGCCGACAGGCTCATAACGCTGGCTGGCAGGTTCCACAGCGCATCCCCGGCACCGGCCCGGCGATTCCTGCAGCTTCTCGGTCATATGGCCTCCACGGTCCATGTCACCCCGAATGCCCGCCTGCATATGCGGTCTGTTCAGTGGAGCCTTCGCACTCAATGGCATCAGGCCACAGGGAGTCTGACGGACCTGCTACAGGTCTCCGACCGTCTGGTCGCCTCTCTGCAGTGGTGGCTTCATCTGCCCAACCTACTGCTCGGCATGCCTTTTCAGCCTCCCACACCCTCCCAGGTGCTCACAACAGATGCCTCTCTCCTGGGATAGGGAGCGCATTGCCGGGGAGCACGCACCCAAGGCCTTTGGACCCCTTGGGAGGCGGCTCAACAGATAAACTTCCTGGAGCTGCGGGCGATCCGCCTAGCTCTGCGGACCTTTGCTCACCTCACTTCTCGTCAGTCTGTACTGGTGCAGATGGACAATCAGGTCGTCATGTTCTACGTGAACAAACAGGGGGGGCACAGGCTCCCTCCTTCTCTGTCAGGAGGCCCGGAGACTGTGCTCGTGGGCAGTCGACCACGGCATCCTCCTCAAGGCTGTTTACCTGCCCGGACAGGACAATTGCCTGGCCGACAAACTGAGCCGGATTCTGCAGCCACACGAATGGAGGTTGAACCTCTTAGTTGCCCGGCAGATCTTCCACCGGTGGGGCCTCCCCACCATGGATCTCTTTGCCAGTCCTCTGAACCGGCAACTGCCCAGGTTCTGCTCTCGGCATCCGCATCCTCTCAGGGTAGCGCCAGATACTTTCCTCATCTCGTGGTCCACGGGCCTACTGTATGCCTTCCCTCCCACACCACTTGTGTCCTGGATGCTGTTCAAAGTTGTCCAGGACAGGGCCTCCGTGATTTTGGTAGCGCCCAGGTGGCCGAGACAACCCTGGTTCCCTCTGCTCCTGCAGTTAGCGGTGGACACCCCTCTTCCTCTGGGGTTTCAGCCCGATCTCCTGACCCAGGATCAGGGCACTCTTCTACACCCCAACCTCCGGGCCCTTCATCTGATGGCCTGGCTGCTGAAAGGGTAGTCCTAGCTCTGCTCTCACTTCCTCCGGAGGTGGAGGCTGTCGTCCTGGCGTCCCGGCGACCTTCCACGCGGAAATCTTACCCCCTTAAATGGCGCCTGTTCTCAGCGCTCTGAGGACCCTTCGCCTGCTTAGTATCGGTGGTACTGCAATATTTGCTTCACCTCTCCGATCTAGGCCTCAAATCCAACTCGGTCAGAGTCCACCTCAGTGCTCTCTCTGCCCATCACTCGCCGGTGGAGGGCCAACCTCTCTCCTCGCACCCCTTGGTGGCGCGTTTCCTCAGGGGCCTGCTCCTGCTTAAGCCCCCGTTGCGCCCTCCAGCTCCCGACTGGGATCTCAATGTGGTTTTACAAAGGCTTACTTGCCCGCCTTTTGAACCCATGGCTACCTGCTCCCTTCGTTTCCTCTCATGGAAAACTCTCTTCTTGGTGGCCCTTACCTCCGCTAGGCGCGTTAGTGAACTACAGGCCCTAGTGTCGGAGCCCCCTTATACTAAGTTCTACAAGAATCGGGTTGTCTTACGGACGCACCCTAAGTTTCTTCCGAAGGTGGTTTCCTCTTTCCACATCAATCAAGAGGTGGTTCTTCCGACCTTTTTTCCCAGGCCACATAACAGCCGAGCTGAGACTGTTCTGCATACCCTGGACTGTTGAAGAGCCTTGTCTTTCTACCTTGATCGTACGCGTGAGCATAGAAAAGCTGCTCAGCTTTTCGTATCCTTTGACCCCAATCGGTTGGGGGTCCCTGTCTCCAAGCGTACTTTGTCCATATGGGTAGCTGACTGTATTGCCTGGGCTTATGGGGCAGTTGGCCTCTCCTTAGAGAGTCGAGTCACGGCCCACCGTGTCAGAGCGAAGGCTGCGTCAGTGGCTCATCTCCGCTCTGTTCCTTTGGCAGACATCTGCCGGGCCGCCACTTGGTCTTCAAGCCAGACCTTTGCGGCTCATTACTGCCTGGAGAGGGAGTCCCGCAGGGACAGTGCTTTCGGACAGGCAGTCCTCCTCCAATCTCTTTGAGGTTTAGGCAACTCCTACCCTCCGGCCCCGGTGTTTGGCTACCGGCCGAATGCGTATTCAGAGAAGATTCCTTCTTTCTGTGCTGTTGAGCTTGGGGGAGCTCATTTTCAGCTTAAGGCCTCCAGTAGCCTTGAGCTTGGGAGTCCCATAAGTGAGGACTGACTTCCTGCTTGGTCCTGGAGAAAGAGTAGTTACTCACCTGTAACAGGTGTTCTCCCAGGGCAAGCAGGATGAGTCAGCCACAAGTGGTGGTGACGTCATCTGACGGTGCCAGAGACGGAGTACTCTCACTAGCCCAGAGGGCTTTAGCCCCCTGGGCATGACCACTAGCCCCACCTCCAGATCCGCCCCTAGCTGGCCAGTCTTCGTCTTCCGCCTTGCCAGTACGACGTTTTTATTTTGCTCTCACCAATTTTTTTTTATTTTGCTCACCTTCACAATGAAGAATCCTGGATTCAAAAAATGCACTGCCTGCTCAAGGAAAATGGCCAAATCGGACTCCCACCATCTCTGCCTCCGTTGTCTTGGCAAAGATCATGCTGTGGAGAACTGTTCTGCTTGTGGCCGCATGTCCCCCCATGCCCGGAAGTCCCGCCGGCACGCTCTCCGGGAATTCCTGGCTCCCGCGGTCGCTGTGAGTACCCCTGCTGCTGTTATCAGCGCTCCTTCTACAAATGCTGCTTCTTGTGCTGCTTCTTGTGCCGCCGTCGTGCCTCCGGCCGGGGACGCACCGTTTTCGGCCCCCATTCCCCGCCGCGCTGCTCCGGACACGTGTGCCCCTATGGAGGCCGCCATCTTGCCTGCTGTGTCCTCTCTACTTCCTGCCATAGCGATGACCACTTCCTGCCCTTCCGGCCCAGCCCCTTCTCAGCGCAGAGTGCAGGACCTCCACGGGGCAGACTTCAGCGGCGCTTTCCGTCAGACTCTGAGCAATGCTGCCCGGCACGGAAGCCATCAGTTCAGAGCCCGCAAACAGCGCAGACTCTCCCCCGATCGCCGGAGACGCTCCAGGAGGCGGAGCCGCTCACGGATACATCATCGGCAGTCAGCAGGCAGGAAGCAAAGCGGCCGGCGCAGACACTTATCCTCTGACAGCCATCAGCGGAGCAGGCACAGGCACAAGGACTACAAACGGCGCAGGGACCGCAGTCCCAGTTCGGACTCATCACATTACCATGGAAAAAGAACCAGGCACAGCAGCCACAGCTCCTCGCTCTCCCAAGGCTCTCTCTCCAGCAGCTCTGACCGGCACACCCCCTCATCTGCTAACAACTCTTGCTACACCGCCTCCTGCAGCTCTGGGGACTCCGACCTCTACCTTCCTGCATCTCCTGTGCCACCAGCCTCTCATGTAGAGCCCAGCCTGCCTCTCCAATGCAACGAAGAGTCTCCGGTGGCCCTACCCCTCCAAGGGACCCCTGACACCCTCCTGCTACTCCAAGGCATGCTCCAGCAATTGACTTCAGCGCTCTCTAACCTGTCACACCAGGCGCAGCCCCTTGCGCCCCCAGCAGCAATCACCGCCACACCTTTGGACGCCACCGCCACTGCCTCAATGGAGCAGGAACACACAATGGCTTCCTCGGCCAGCCTAGGCCAACCTCAGCCTCAAGACCACCCTGAGGACCCCTTGCTATCAGCAAACTCTTCGCTTGCTAACCAGGATAACCCCTCAGGGCCACCCGATCCTCCTGAGGACTTGACCTATGCGAAATTCGTTCGGAAGGTCCTGGCTGTCTTATCCATCACCCCTGCGGAGGACGTAGACCAACGGGACGAGGTGCAAAGCGCCCTCAAGTTCGTGGACTCCCCCAAGGCCATTTCGGCACTACCTGTCCACCAGCTCCTCCGTGAGAACCTTACAAAGTTATGGCAGACCCCTGCGTCCAACCACTCGTGCCCACGAAAATTGGACTCTAAGTACGTGGTCCAACCTGTCCCAGGATTTGACAAGCAGCACCTGCCCCACCATTCCATTGTGGTGGAATCCGCTCTCAAGCGGTCAAAATCCTCGCGCACTTCTACCAATGCACCTCCTGGGAAAGACAACAAGCTTCTGGACGATATTGCTAAGCGGATTTATCAAGGATCCATGCTGAACGCCAGGATCTCCACGCACCTTTTCCAGCATGCCATCTACCAGGACACCTTGCTGGCCAACATAAAAACCACCACCAAGGACACAGATCTACCAGCAGCACTCCTGTCTGCCCTCACTGACCTCGAGGAATGCACCAAACATCAAGGTCGAGCTGCCCACGACGTCTTCGAGACAGCCGCCAGAGTAGCCGGAACAGCCATCTCTGCGCGCCGACTCACTTGGCTCAAGGCCTCGGGCCTACGGACTGATTCCCATGACAAGCTCGCAGACACACCCTGCACGGCCTAGAGGAAGGCTCAGGGGGCTCAAGATCCTACCGCAAGGGAGCATTCCACGGCACTTCTGGTCCAAAGCGCTACAACTCCTACCACAGGTGGCGGCAGCAGCCGCCACGCTACAAGCAACAGCCTTACCAATCCTCGTATAGGCAAAAACCATGCCAACGAGAGCGCACAACGAAGAAAACACCTTCTGCTCCTGCTAAAAACAACCCGAGTTTTTGACTCACCACCCCGGCAGCACCTTCCGACAGGGGGACGCTTATCCGCCTTCCTTCACTCATGGGAGCTGATAACTACGGATCAATGGGTCCTCTCTATCATCAAACAGGGCTACCGCATCAACTTCTCCTCCAAGCCGCCTGCACGACCTCCCTCGGCGAGCAACATTCCACCCCAGCATCTATAGGCCATGGACGCGGAGATACAAGCCTTACTTGCCTCCAGGGCCATCAAACCTGTTCCTCCAGGCGAGACCAACAAGGGTTTTTACTCCAGATGCTTCTTTGTCCCCAAGAAGTCGGGGGGTGTGCGGCCCATCCTCGATCTACGCAAGCTCAACAAGTGCATTGCCAAAGAGAGGTTCAGGATGCACTCCCTGTCCACCATCCTGCCCCTCATCCAACCTATGGAGTGGCTAGCCTCTCTGGACCTTCAAGATGCATACACTCACATTCCCATGCACCAGCACCACAAGAAATTCCTGCGATTCAGGGTAGCAGAGAAACACTACCAATACAGGGTGCTCCCCTTCGGACTGTCTCCTGCTCCAAGGGTGTTTACCAAGTGTGTGGCGGTGGCTGCCGCCCGCCTACGCAGACAAGGGGTTTGTGTCTTCCCCTACTTGGACGACTGGCTGTTCTCGGCTCCATCCCCAGCGGAACTGCGGATGGCCGTCAGAAAAGCCATCTCTCTTCTCTCCTCGCTGGGATTCCTAGTCAACTACCCGAAGTCTCATCTTGTCCCAACGCAATGTCTGGAGTTCATCGGTGCTCTAATCGACACCACGCAATCCAAGGCCTTCCTCCTCAGAACAGGAAGGGGACCATCAGCGCCCTCGCCCTACAAGTCCTGAATTCCACGCACACCCCCGCCCGAGTGATCCTACGCCTTCTGGGCCACATGGCAGCCGCCACACATGTTCTCCCCATGGCGAGACTGTGGATGCGTGTCCTCCAATGGCACCTCCGCTCCCATTGGTGCCAACACTCCCATCCTCTGTCATCCCTGATCCCCGATCCCCAGGGACCCGCGGGCAGACAAAGCGGTCCGCTGGTGGACATATTCCACCAATCTCTCACAGGGCAAGCTCCTGCAAGCCATGACCCCTCAGATCACCGTGACCACGGATGCCTCGGCTCTAGGATTGGGAGCCCACTGCGCGGACGCACATACGCAAGGGTCATGGTCCACCACCGAGAGGAGCTTACACATCAACGTCCTCGAGCTCAGAGCTGTCCGCCTTGCCCTCCTGGCCTTCCAAAACCTGGTCAGGGGAAAAACGATCAAGATACAGACCGACAACCAGGTCGCCATGTTTTACATAAACAAGCAGGGAGGTACCGGCTCACGCCCTCTGTGCAGGGAGGCCCTCCTTACCTGGCATCTAGCCCCCTCACTCCAATGCAGCCTCCTGGCCTGCTATCTACCGGGAGAGGAGAATGTCCTAGCAGATCGCCTCAGCAGACAGCTAAGCCCTCACGAATGGACGCTGCACGAGGACACGTCCTCATTCCTCTTCAGGGAGTGGGGCCTTCCCCAGATCGATCTCTTCACCTCCCAAGAGAATGCCAAATGCCCCCTCTTTTGCTCCAAGAGACCATCCCCGCACAGACTGGGGGCCTTTGATGTGACTTGGGGCCAATGGACCTTAACCTATGCGTTCCCGCCAACTCCACTCATAGCTCGGACAGTCCAACGGATCATCAGGGATCGGGCCAAGATCATCCTGGTAGCTCCCTTCTGGCCCAGGCAAATCTGGTTCCCATACCTCCAACGCCTAGCAGTGGCACCTCCCATCCACCTTCCCCAGCGACCAGACTTACTCTCGCAGGACGGCGGCGCAATGCTTCACCCCAACTTATGGATGCTATCACTGACGGCCTGGAAGCTGAAAGGCTAGCTCTGGCCCCCTTTAACCTAACTACCGAGGTTCAGAAGATCGTACTAGCGGCCCGCCGTCCTTCCACCAGAAAATCCTACTGCCTCAAGTGGCGGTGCTTCTCCTTCTGGTGCGCGGCTTGGCATATCGATCCCTTCGCTTGCCCTATGCCGCAGCTCCTACAATATCTTGAATCCCTCTCTTCGCTCGGCCTCAAGACTCAGTCCATCAAAGTCCACCTGTCCGCCATCGCGGCCTTCCATCACCGCATTGGGGACACCTCAATAGCCGCGATGCCCGTTGTGGCCAGCTTTATGCGAGGATTATCCAATCTACGCCCTCCGTTCAGAGAACCTGTACCCGCATGGGACCTGAATGTCGTCCTCAATCAGCTAACAGAGGAGCCTTTCGAGCCCCTACAATCAGCAGATTTAAAGTTCGCCTCCTGGAAAACACTGTTCCTCGTCGCTATTACTTCAGCCAGGTGGATCAGTGAACTGCATGCTCTTGTGGCTTATCCGCCTTATACCATTTTCCACCTAGACCGCGTATGCCTCCGGACACACCCCAAGTTTGTTCCCAAGGTGGTGTCCGCTTTCCACATCAATCAAACCATCGAGCTGCCTTGCTTCCTCCCTGGACCACACTCCAGCCAGGATCAACAACGCCTTCACACACTGGACTGTGTCAGGGCCCTACGGTGCTACCTCAGTAGAACGGCACCTCTACGCAAGGGGTCCCAGCTTTTTGTAGCCTACGACCCCAACAAGCCTGGCCTGCCAGTATCCAAGCGCACGCTTTCCGGCTGGATCTCCGCTTGCATCGCCTTCTGCCTTTCACGCGCTGGAGCGAGCCCCATCGCAGGTGTCACAGCACATCGCCTGTGGGCCCTGGCAGCCTCCATCGCAAACCTCCACTCTGTGCCTATACCAGACATCTGCAAGTCCGCAACGTGGTCCTCTGTACAGACTTCCCAGAGACACTACTGCCTCGACAGAACGGATCACGGAGGCTCCGCATTCGGGCTGGCAGTGCTGTCGACTGCCACCCCCTTGCCGGAACAGGGACTTGCGACTGACTGCACCAATTGATGTCTTATTGATGCACTAATTGATGTCTTATTGGTGTCATTGTACCTCATTGCTTATTGAAGATTGCAGATGGTCTATTAATTGGTTGTTATTAGGTCATTGCACCTCATTGTTCTGCCCTTATTGCCATCTTGATGATTGTGGATTAGCTTGTTGCACCTTATTGCTCTGCACCTTCTCGCCTTTGTTTGAGTACGCTGCCCCTATTGCCTGCTGGCTCCGGGGGCCGCTTTTTGTTACGGCACTAGTCATGCCCATTGCTACTTGAGTACGCTCACTGTTTCGCTGTTGTTGCACTTCCTGCCTTATCACACGAGTGTTGTTTTGTGCACTGTTCTGAGCACTTGCTAGTTGCACTTCTGTCATTATCGACTTGAACTTGCCCTTGGCACGTTCTGTCATTCATTAAACTTTTTGCACCTTGGTTATGAGTGCCTCTGTTTCTTCAAGCCCTCCCCGCCGCTGCATATGTAGCTAGGGAGACACTACTTGTGGCTGACTCATCCTGCTTGCCCTGGGAGAAAACCGAGTTACTTACCTGTAACGTGAGTTCTCCAGGGACAGCAGGATAAGTCAGCCACACCTTCCCACCCTCCTCCCCGGCGGGGACCTCCTGTCTTCTCGTCC
Source organism: Ichthyophis bannanicus (assembly GCA_033557465.1). NCBI lineage: Eukaryota > Metazoa > Chordata > Amphibia > Gymnophiona > Ichthyophiidae > Ichthyophis > Ichthyophis bannanicus. Next base: position 163,111,510 of record CM066041.1, read on the forward strand.
GCCTCCTAGCCTGAGTCTCACTTCAGCTTGGGAAACCTGGCCAGCTAGGGGCGGATCTGGAGGTGGGGCTAGTGGTCATGCCCAGGGGGCTAAAGCCCTCTGGGCTAGTGAGAGTACTCCATCTCTGGCGCCGTCGGATGACGTCACCACCACTTGTGGCTGACTTATCCTGCTGTCCCTGGAGAACTCACGTTACAGGTAAGTAACTCGGTTTTCTCCAGGAGCAGCAGGAATCAGTCCTCACTACCCTCCTTCCTCCCCTTGGAGTTGCAGTCATTCTGTTTTTGCTGTCTTCGCTATGTCATCTGACTGAGCAAGATGGCACCTTCGGGTGGGAAGGGGACCGCGTATGCGCGCTGCAATCCCAAAGGCTTTCTTCGAAAGCTGGGGAAATTGCTCCGCGAGGGCTCCGTCGGCGACGTCACCCATAAGTGAGGACTAATTCCTGCTGCTCCTGGAGAACACCTGTTACAGGTGAGTAACTACTCTTTATTGGACCAACTTAATATATTTTTATCAGGCTTTCGAGAGAGTCATACTCTCGTCATCAAGTCTATTATGGGGCAATGCAGTAGATTCTGGGTTATCTGCATATGTCATTACATAGCAAAGCAAGATAGTAGTGTGGGGTACAGAGACAATTTACATCACACAGTCTGATCTTAGGCAGTCTGCAGCCGTCATTAAAGTCTGATGAAAGACATTGGTGATGAAACAGTAACCTTTTCCTTTTCAAGATTTTATGTATGATAATGGGTCAGGAAGCCAATGTCTCTATTTTTGTCACTGAGGCTAGGTGAGTTTGTACTATCTTAAACTCTGTAACTGCATTAGGTCTTCATAGACCTGATGAAGAGAGTATAACTCTCAAGAGCTTGTCAAAAACATATTGTTAGTCCAATATTAAGGTCCCACTTATAACTTGCTTGTTCACCTTTATTTGTACTATCGAAGTGGACTAACAACTGTAATCTTATAAAGGTTTGGTTAGTTTCTAGAGGAGGGATCCATTAGCCATTTAATCAAATAGCCGTAGGGTCTCCACCTCCTGCTTCTGGGAGTTAGCAGCATGGAGCAGGAGTTTCCCTTTTGGAATCCAAGAGGTAGCTCAGGTGACAGCTAGCTGCTGTCGGGAATGGAATGCTGGGCTCACTGGACCATTAGTAGCTTGGCACTTTTTGTTGTTATGCTCTTAAATAGCGTCACTCTTAGTGCACCCAATTCCACTTCTAAGCATCCTGAAGATTTTGGTTTTATGCACTAATTTTCTCTTTCAGATGAAAATAAAACTATGGTCTCTGAAGTAGAGAGGCTTTCCACTCCACATCCAACAATGTCGCCTGATTCACACGAAAAAGTCTTGCCTGCTCCACACTCAACGTTCCTGTCTGCTCCACACAAAGAAACCTCGCCTGCTCCACACTCAACGATCCTGTCTGCTCCACACAAAAAACCCTCACCTGCTCCACACTCAACGATCCTGTCTGCTCCACACAAAGAAACCTCGCCTGCTCCACACTCAACGATCCTGTCTGCTCCACACAAAAAACCCTCACCTGCTCCACACTCAACGATCCTGTCTGCTCCACATAAAAAACCCTCGCCTGCTCCACACTCAACGATCCTGTCTGCTCCACACAAAAAACCCTCACCTGCTCCACACTCAACGATCCTGTCTGCTCCACATAAAAAACCCTCACCTGCTCCACACTCAACGATCCTGTCTGCTCCACACAAAGAAACCTCGCCTGCTCCACACTCAACGATCCTGTCTGCTCCACACAAAAAACCCTCACCTGCTCCACACTCAACGATCCTGTCTGCTCCACATAAAAAACCCTCGCCTGCTCCACACTCAACGATCCTGTCTGCTCCACACAAAAAACCCTCACCTGCTCCACACTCAACGATCCTGTCTGCTCCACATAAAAAACCCTCACCTGCTCCACACTCAACGATCCTGTCTGCTCCACATAAAAAACCCTCACCTGCTCCACACTCAACGATCCTGTCTGCTCCACACAAAAAACCCTCACCTGCTCCACACTCAACGATCCTGTCTGCTCCACATAAAAAACCCTCGCCTGCTCCACACTCAACGATCCTGTCTGCTCCACACAAAAAACCCTCACCTGCTCCACACTCAACGATCCTGTCTGCTCCACATAAAAAACCCTCACCTGCTCCACACTCAACGATCCTGTCTGCTCCACATAAAAAACCCTCACCTGCTCCACACTCAACGATCCTGTCTGCTCCACACAAAAAAATCTCGCCTGTGCCACACGAAAGAACCTCGCCTGCGCCACACAAAAGAACCTCGCCTGCTCCACACGAAAGAACCTCGCCTGCTGCACACCCAAAGATTCCGCCTTCTCCACATGAAAGAACCTCGCTTGCTCCACACCAAACAGTCTCACCTGCTCCACACGCAAAGATCCCACCTACTCCACATGAAAAAACCTCGCTTGCTCCACATCCAACAATCCTGTCTGCTCCACACAAAAGAACCCCACTTGCTCCACACCCAATAAACAAATCAGCTCTGCCCTCAACAACCTCATCTAACAGTAAGTATACCGACAAGCTTCTCTTGCTTTTTCAGTTCTGGCTTTCTCTGTCCCAGGGGATGGAGCAATCATTTTCTCTACAGCCTCAGAAAGTAAAATATCACATATGTAGACACAGTGTGCATACTAACACTTCACCAGTGTGGGTATAATAGCACCTTTTCTTCCAAAGTCAGGTCCCTAGCAATTAAAAGTTTGAAGCAGAAACTGTCAGTTTAGCAAATAAGAATGTGTGCTGCTGGTGGGTATTTCAGCAGTTATGTAGGCCAAACTAAAGAGAAAACTAAAAAAATCTCCCATTGCTAGTGGAAAAAAGTTCTGCCATAATTAAAATGAGGTTGAAGAAGCAACAGCCCACATTGTTTAAAAATGGCCTAGAAAAGTAGTCACATATTTGGTATCAATGCAAGCTACTCAAAATAGCCCCCAGTAAGCTGTCCAGTGGTAAACGCTACTATGCGGAGGGCCTCTGTGCAATTCCCCGGCTGCAGAATGCTGCAGAGGAAGGTTCTCACAGACCCCACAAGGTCCACTTCTCATGTAATGGCGACACTTAGTAGCCAGAGACAGGGCTTAGGACTAGAGAGATCTAGAAGTGACAGAAGTGGTTAGAGCTGGCAGTATCTAAACTATTATTAAAGTGGACCAGGGAAATCCACTGCTTACCCCAGGATAACCAACATGGAATCTGTGTACCTTTTTGGGAACCTGACAGGTACTTGTGACCTGGATTAGCTGCTGTTGGAAAACAGGATACTGGGCTTGTGGACCTTGGCCTGATCCAATAGGGCATATCTTGTGTTCTTATATAATGCACGGCCAGCTCCAGTTGGTTCAAGGTGTTGAGACCCTAGGCAAACCTTAAGCCTTATGTTCCCCCGGCTGTCAGAATCAGTTGTTTAGAACTGAATGCCTTCTACAGAAGCTGCTGCCCTAGGCGACCGCCTGATGGTTGGGCATACCCTGATCTAGTGCCTTTGAAAATCGTTGCCCAGTTTATCAGCTCTCAGCAAAAGACTGTGTCAGGTTGCGGCACCAAAGTTATTTACAGGCAGGGTTTGATGATGGGCAGAGACCAGAAACTGAAGCAAAGCAGGATTTTAGGACCCAGCCAATGGGAACTGAAGTGATGGGAAAGTTTCAGGACCCGTTTACCTTGTGGTTTATTGAAAATGAAGTTAATCAGAGTTCCAAAGCCCAAAGGTAAGAGAAGCGCCTTCTAGGTCTGGCACAGAGCTAGTTCATAGTTCTCTGCAATTAGCCAAAAATATCTCAAACAGGTCCCATCCAGGTCAGAAGGAAGTTAATTTACAAAGACATTTCTGCATCTCACAGAAATAGACAATCTGAAAACTGCCAGCCCTCTATGCGGGTAACAGTATACCATAATGTTGTTATGCACGTGCTTTTACTTGTGGTAAGGGTGGGAGGGCGGCCCTGGGGGCAGGGTATGGAACTACCCGTGCACTTCTGAATTTTCAAAAGCATTTTACTCAGGAAAAGTATCCACACAAATTAGCAGGTATAAATGTGTCTGGGTCCTTCTCCTGGAATCGTTTTCAAAGTGAGAGCACTTGCACGCTTTTCACCAATGCGAGCAGTTATAACCATCAGGTGCTTCTTCTTCTTCTTCTTTAATCCCTAGCTGGCATTTGGAGCGAAGACCGTCCTCTCAGCCAGTACGCTGCTGTAGGTGCCGCTGGATTCTATGTGTGGTCACAATACATGTCCAGCCTTGGCGATCACTGGCAACATTTCTGGCCTCATTGATGGTCAGTCGTTGATTCCTTAGGTCTTCCTCGATGTGGTTGAGCCACATTTTCTTTGGTGCTGCTCGTTGAACCCTCCAGTGGATAGGTCGCTCTCGCCAGAGGAGTTTGTATCGCAGCTGACTGATATTCATTCTGCAAATGTGGTCAAACCAGCGCAATCTCCATTTTTGGATTTGTTCTTCAAATGAGGATTGATGGTCACACCTTATCTGAATTGTCTTGTTTCGATGGCAATCATGAAGAGAAACACCCAAACTCGGGCATTGCATTTGAAAGACTTCAAGGTGCAAACAGATAATCTGGTCTCGTCACTTCACAATCATAGCGCAAAGGTTCTCTTAAAATATAGAGTGCAATCAGGTTCAATATGACAAAGTAGATCAACTAAATCACAGTCAAGCCAGTCCAGGTCAGAATTTATTGATGTATTTCATTATAGTTAATAAAACACCACTAACACAAGGGCTTACATCAATAAATGCAAATATTCAACTCCCATACAATATACTGTACATATAAAACATACAAATATATAGGGGCCACCATTCAGACCCCTTAACCATTGGCTGATCAGCTAAGGGTGCTGAAAGCAATACTGAGCAGGCCTGTCCAGATAGTGCTGCTGAATATCTCCATAGGCTGCACAGGCAGAGCGAGGATGTATTGGACAATCCAGATAAGTGTTGGCTGAATATTGCACTGACTAGATAAAAGGAGATTACTTACCGTATTAGGGCTTCTCCGTGGACAACAGGATGATTCAGCTAGGCTTAGGTGTGTCCATCCCCAGAGACCGGAATAGCTCTCTCATAGCTCAGAGGAATCCTCCCCCCCCCTTTTTTTTTGGAATTCCTCTGAGCTTCCTTCCTCCCCTTTCTGCTTCAGTGTTTCCCTAGCCTGGCAGATTCATCCAAAGGGAACGGTGGATGGAATGGCATGGCTGACTCATCCTGCTATCCATGGAGAACCTGTTACAGTAAGTAACCTCCCTTTCTCCATGGACAAGCAGTCTGAGTCAGCCACGCCTAGGTGACTCCCGAGCTGGGATGCGGTGATGCTGCTCAGTTCCTCCTTTTGCCTCGCATTCCTGAGAATGCTGCAGTAGGATAAGGCTGCATGGGGCTCTGAAGAAAGACAAATAGGACTCAGAAACTGTAAATCTCAGCACCGAAGCGTGAGTTTTTAATGCAAAGAATGTCAGTGAATACACATGAAAGTCCAGAACAAAACTGTCAACCAAGAACAAAACTGTGGATCATTTTTCTTTTTTTTTTTTTTTAAACGGTCAGTCCTGGACCAGGATTTACTGCAAATGGCAAACTGGTGGTCTAACATAACTGTCTGACTGAGGTAGTTCTTATTCAGGTCTCTCATTCTGGGTCGCGTTGCCCATCTGCTGTGTGCAGCACCACTCGCCTGAAGAGGACGGTGGGTGTCCATGGGGCGGTCCAGGCAGTAGTGTCTGGTGAAGATATGGATGGATGCCCATGTGGCCATGTTGCAAATGTCTGTTGGGGATGCAGCATAAAGGTGGGGAAGTGTGATTGCCATCACCTGTAGTTGGTGTACGTGCGCCGTTCCTTCTGGGGGAATATCTGCTTGCATATAACAGTATGCTACGCAATCCGCTAACCAGTATGACAGCGTGTGCTTCGAAACCAGGGCACCCGGTCTGTTTGGGTTGTATGCAAGGAATAGATGCGATGCCTTCCTGGTGAGTTTTGTCCTGTTGATATACGTACAGAGGGTGCAGGTGCAGTCCAACCTGTGTAGACGGTGTTCCTCTAGAGTGGCGTGCGATTCTGGGTAGAAGCCACGGAGCATGATGCCTGGTTGATGTAGAATGATGAGGCGATCTTCGGGAGTAATGTAGGGGGTGTCTGGAGGATGGCCTGGTTGTGGTGAATTTGGGTATAGGGTGAATAGTCGACCAGAGCCTGGAGTTCGCTGATGCGGCACACTGAGGTGATAGCCACGAGGAAGAGAGTTTTCCATGCGAGAAATCTCATGTGTGCCTGTTCCAGGGGTTCAATTGGATGGCACATCAATTGCTGCAAGACGACATTGAGGTCCCATCCCAGCTTAGGTGGTCTGACGGAAGGGTGCAGGTGGTTGAGGCTTCACATGAATCGTGTGACGAGGAGGTGTACCGAGATGGATTTGCCCTCCACTTTGTCTTGATATGCCACTATGGCACTCAGGTGAGTCCTGATCAATGATGGTTTCAATCCTGCTCTCGATAGGGTAAGAAGGTACTGAAGTAGTGCTGGGATGGGGCAGTCAAAAGGGTTCAATTGTTCATCACTGCACCATGTCCGGAATATTTCCCATTTTGCAGCATAGGGGCGCTGTGTAGCTAGGCACCTGGCTGCCAGGAGTACTTCCATGACCTCTTTCAAGAAATGGAGTGGTGTCAGGGTTGCCCAATCAACATCCATGTGGTCAAAGCTAGGGTCCCCAGTTTTGAGTGGAGTGTGTGTCCTCCATCCTGCGAGATGAGGTCCGGGTAGGCCAGCAGTGAAGTGCTGCCAGCTGGATAGCTGATGTAGGTACAGAAACCAGGGTTGTTGTGGCCAGTAGGAAGCTATGAAGATGACCTGTGTCTTGTCATGACTGATCATCTCGAACGAACTGGCTATGAGCAGGGTTGGCGGGTAGGCGCACAGCTGTGAGCCCTAGTTGATCGAGAATGCATCCGTGGCTATCCTGCAGGTGGAGGGTTGTCTGGAGCAGGTTTGGCATTTGGTATTGCCCTCACAGGTGAAAAGGTCCACCTTGGGGGGCCTCCATCGGTAGAAGAGGTGGAGGTGATGGAGCATTTTAGTGACTACTCGTACGGTGAAAGCTGCCAGCTCAGGGAGTCTGCTAATATGTTGTCATCTCCCAGTAGATAAGCAGCCTAGAGATGTGACCCCAGGGAGATGGTGAAGACCCATATTTGGCAGGCCTCACTGCACAGGTGGCGTGAGCCTGTGCCTCCCTGCTTGTTGATGTAGAATATGGTGACTTGGTCGTCTGTTTGGACAAGGATGGCTTTTTTCCGAACCCATGACTGAAAAGCCTGCAATGCATTCCCTATGGCTCGGAACTCAAGGAGATTGATGTGCAGGTGAATCTCATCCGGAGACCATACCCCGCTGGTGTGGAGGTCCAGCAGGTGTGTTCCCCACCCATGCTTTGAGACATCCATGGTCATGGTGATGTGTGTCGGGGGGGGGGGGGGGGTGTTGGAGTGGCTTGTCATTGCGTAGGTTCCTCCACAAGCTCCACCAGGTGAGGGTCTTCTTGGTGGAGAGGTCTATGAGGATTTTGTGGTGCAGGGGCTGCCTGTGCTGGTCCCAGGACCTCCTCAGGTGCCACTGGAGTTGGCACATGTGTAGTCTAGCATGTGGGATGACATGTACAGCTGCTGCTAGGTGGACTACGAGGTGAAGGAAGTTCTGTGCTAATGTCGAATTTGCCATAGATGGTGATGATTTTGTCCACTCTATGGGATGGGAGGAACGCCTTGGCCTGCTTAGTGTGGATATATGCCTTTATGAACTCCAACACTTGAGTGGGTTCCAACTGAGATTTTTTGTTGTTGATCAAAAGCCCAGTGTGTGCAGGAGGATGGCCATGGTCTGGGTAGCCTCCCGCACTGTCATCTGCGATGTTGCTGTGATCAGCCAGTCATCGAGGTAAAGGAAGACTCTGATCCCTGCCCTGCAGAGGTGTGTTACAGCTACCTCAACACACTTGGTGAAGACTCATGGCACTGATGAGAGGCCAAATGGAAGGGCCTTGTGTTAGCAGTGATGGCTGCCCACCCGAAAGTGGAGATACGTCTTTGGGGATGGGTGCAGGGGTATGTGAGTGTAAACATCCTTTAGGTCCAGACATGCAAGCCAGTCATCCTCCTGGATTAGGGGGAGGATGGTTTCAATGGAGTGCATTTGGAACTTCTCCTTGAGGATGCACTTGTTGAGTTGTCTGAGATCGAGGATTGGTCACCATCCCCCTGACTTCTTGGGAATGAGGAAATTGTGAGAGTAGACGCCTTGGTTGATTCCAGTATCGGGGACCGGCTCTATGGCCTCCATCCAAAGGAGATCTCAGAACTCACTGAGGAGAAGTGGTGTCTCCTTGGCTGCGTCGCTAGTGTGTGTGTGTGTGTGTGTTGGGGGGGGGGTCTGGGGAGGTTGACCAAGAAGCAAATGCGGAACCTCAGGTGGATTATCTCGAGGACCCAGCGTCAGTTGAAATGTCCACCCATGCCTCTGTGAAGCGCGAGAGGCGATCCCCCACCAGCACGTCCTTCAAGGGGGAGTGGTCAAAAGCCCATGGAGGCCTTGGCTGAGGAGGATTCCTGGAACTTCTGCAGTTTCCTCTGTCTTTAGCGTGGCTTGTGAGAGTTCTGGTAGTGCTATAGTTTTGGGTAGTTTGTCTGACTTCGGCCATAGGAGCTGTACTTGCGCTGCTGGTAGTAGGATTTTTGGGTGCCGTTTGGTCTGGAAGGTCGCTGACAATTTAGCCTTTCATTGGGCAGGGTATGGAGGGTTTTGCAATCATCTTTAATGCTCTCAACTGTCTCTTTGACTTTGCTGCCGAAGAGATTGTCCCCTGCATAGGGGGCATTGGCCAGGTGCTCATGAATGTCATCACGCAGGCAAGATGCCCTGAGCCTTGCCATGCACCTGGAGGCAATGGTTGATCCCGCTGTGAAGAAAGTGGTCTCGAAAGCATCAAACGCTGATCTGATGAGATGCTTTCGCAGTCTGACAAATCATGGTGGATCGGTGTTAAGAGACATTTTGCTTCCGGAGGCAGGAAGGCTATGGATTCCCTTGCCTTATTGAGCAGAGTCGTGGTACATGACAATTTGAAATTAATGGCAGGCAATTTTTGCATTCAGCATGGCGCACTAGAATAGAATACTTTCTTCCCGACATCATCCAGCAGTTTCTGATCCCAGCCCGGCAGGTTGTTTGAGTGCTGTCGGGAGCTCTAGGTCCTCTTCCGTGCTGACTCCACGACGATGGACTGGAGTGGCAACTATGTCTTTTCAAAACATGGGGTCAGCTGGACCTAGTACCTGAGTTCAAGTCTTTTTATCGAGGTCGGGGCCAATATGGGGGTCTGCCGTACTTTGTCCTTGTAGTCAATTAGCACTTGGTGAATGGGCATAGCCACAACAGTCTTGGGGGTGTCTAGATATTTTAAATGTCCAAGGACTTCATTTCTTGGGTCCAGAGTGTCCTTAGGTAACAGTCCAAGCTGCATGGAGAGTTTTTGCAGGAATTAAGGGTACGTGAGGTCCTCCAGGGAAGGAGGTTTGGGCCGGAGGGGATGGTGGGGTATCCAAAGAAGCCACAAGTGGGATGTAATTGGGGATCCCCTGCCCTCGAGAAAACTGAAAGGGTAACTGGTTGATTCAAGTGGAATGCCAACAACATCTTGAGCAAGAAGGATGGCACTGCCATAGCACCGCCTTCTCTTTGGAAATGGAAAGGAACAGCTCACAGCATGACAAAGCCTGCAACTCCAAAATCCTCTTGGCCGAGCAAATTGCTACCTGAAAGACAGTCTTCAACATCAAGTCTTTCAGCGTACAAGCATACAGCGACTCAAAGGGTGCTTCTGTCAACAGAGACTTGACGGACTACCAAAAGGGACTGCTACAATGGGAAGTAGATCTATACTTGTGAGCATAATCTTCTGGAACAAAGGGGTTAAAGCTGATAAATCTGTGTATTTTAGAATTCAGTGTTTTTGCTGAGTCAGTCAGGTCTTAGCATAAATTACTGTAGCATAAAACATAAGAGTAAAAAGACTTTGAAAGAAATTTGTTTCTAGAGAACTTTTCATTTAAACCACACCAGAGTGTAGCTTAACCTAGAAAGTAAAATAGTTACTGAAATAAATTTGTTTCTAGAGAGCTTTTTTACTTAAATCAAATCAAAATATAGCTTAGCACACAAGTAGAGTAGTCTCTGTTTCTAGTGACTTTTACAAAGAGTCCTTCCAATTAGGAGGCAAAAGATCTGTGAAATTGCCTTAAAAAGGTTTTAAAGGCAAGAGACAAATCAAAAGGGGCAATTTAAAAGGCCCTTTCTATCAAACCAAGGGCTGTGTGAATCACCCAGGAAATTAGTAAGACTTTACCTTAGAAGCATAGCACAGGGCACTGTGTAGCAGCCAACTTAACATAAGATATGCCATACTGGGTCAGACCAAGGTCCATCAAGCCCAGTATCCAGTTTCCAATAGTGGCCAATCTAGGTCATATGTACCTAGCGGTTTCCCCAAAAGACACAGGTTCCACAATGCTTGTATTGGGTCAAGCATTGATATCCTTGGTCCCTTTTTAATAATGGTTTATGGACCTTTCCTCCAGGAACTTGTCCAAACCTTTTTTAAACCTGGCTACACTAACAACCTTTATTATATCCTCCGGTAACAAATTCCAGAGTTTGATTACACATTGAGTGAAAAAATATTTTCTCTTATTAGTCTTAAATAGTTTACTCTGTAGCTTCATTGCATGTCCCTAGTCTTTCTATATGCTGATAACGTAAACAATTGATCTATGTTTACCTGTTCCACTCCGTTCATCAATTTATAGACTTCTATCATATCTCCCCTCAGCCGTCTCTTTTCCAGGTTAAAGAGCCCTAACCTTTTTAGCCTTTCTTCATAGGGGTATCCTTCCATCCCCTTTACCATTTTGGTGACTCTTATCTGAACCTTTTCTAATAATGCTATATCCTTTTTAAGATACGGCAACCAGAACTGCACACAATATTCAAGGTGCGGTCGCACCATGGAACGATACAGAGGCATTATAATATCCTTTGTTTTATTTTCCATTCCTTTCCTTATGGTACCTAGCATTCTATTTGCTCTTTTGGCCGCCGCTGCACACTGGGCAGAGGGTTTTAACATGTTATCCACAATGACGCCTAAATCTTTTTCCTGGGTGGTGGTTCCTAATGTGGAACCTTGCATCGTGAAACTATAGTTTGGGTTGTTCTTCCCTAGGTGTATAACTTTGCACTTGTCCACATTAAATTTCATCTGCCATTTGGATGCCCAGTCTTACAATTTATCAAGATCCTCTTGCATTTTTCCACAATCCTCATGGGTTTTAACAACTTTAAATAGTTTTGTGTCATCTGCAAATTTGATAACCTCACTCGCTATTCCCTTTTCCAGGCCATTTATGAATATGTCAAAAAGCAGCAGACCCAGCACAGATCCCTGGGGTACACACCACTATTCACCTTTCTCCATTGGGAAAATTTGCCATTTAGCCTGTGATAAAGAAGCTTATCATAGCTCAGGAAGGAGCTATAGAAAAGGTGAAGTGACTCTGAACAAGCAACCTGTCAGTTCTGGTAGAAATATGAAAACAGAATTTTGCCATAAAAGACTACCAGTCCCAGAATGCACCAGGTTTCCAACAGCCATTAGAGGAGCTGAAGTGAGGAAACGTGTGTTCAATCAGGAGGGCTATGAGGTAATCCCTAAGCACTCATCTCAAAGGGCAGGGCCTGATTCAGCACAGCTGCACTGTGTTAGGGAGGAACACTCATCTGAGCAGAATAAGAGTAGAGTTTATTCTATAGATGACCATCTTCATGATCACCTTGGATATCCAGAGAATTGTCCTCAGTATCCTGAGAATCAGCTTGAGTTTGATCATCAGTTTCATCTGAAGGATCATCAGAAGCAGAAGCCAAACCGGACGGACAGAGAGGGAAAGAGACCCTTTGGAAGAAGGAAGAGAAAAGCCTTTGAGAGGTCTAGAAGAGTCCAAAGCAGTACGTATACTGGGAGGTATTCCAAGGGCCAGCATACACCATTGGACTGGGGAAAGCCAGAGGAATGGTGCTGCAGAGCTAGGAATCACCAGAGGCTACCTGTGAGGGAGACGGCTGCACGTGGAAGGGACCCTAAGACCTGTGCCAGAAGGTATGTGAAGAGAGATCCAGTGTCCAGGGATCTGGATTGGAAGGCTGGACATAAGAACTGGACTACATACTGGCCAGGCTATATAGAGAGGAACTCTAGCAGCAATGGAAGCTCAGGTATGAACACTGATCTATGCCCTAGCTATAACCTTGAAAGACAGCAGGGAAACCTGAAAATGCTCCATTGAGAGATTCATCTGTGCCAATCCATGATATTGAACCCATGCTTGTTGAACAAGGGGGAATAATAGCAGATGAGGATCCTGTTTATATGGACTGCTCTCTATCTAAACTCCGTTGGTAACTTTCTGTTATAAAGTACAGCAACCATCACAAAGAAATACAAATTTGTTCTTTAATCTACTCAGAAAAGCTCCTGAAGCAGGATTTGACCCACACAGTGGAAGGCAAGCCAGCTAAGGGGTTTCAGCTGGATAACTGCTAGCAATTAAGCCTTACCTAATTGCTTGTGAGCTAGGAGAGAATCACTTCTGTATCTATGTGGGAAGTAATCAGAAGTTAACCTGAAAAGAACAGTTTGTTTCTTGTTTTGTGGCTTTTCATTTGTTGTTTTCCTGATTTTGACTTTGTTTTTCCAAGTTAACACTGAAAGCAAGTTACCTAATTTATGTGCTACCAAGCATATCTGTGTTGGGAGAAATAACCCCATAAATAAATATCTTATTGGCTTTACCCAAGAGCACAACTAAATTATTGTCAGCAGCTGTGTCTAATGTGAATGAACTACATTGCCCACAATACCTTGCAAATCATATAGAAATATGCACTTGCCAAGAGTGTGAAGATTCTCACCCAGGCAGCCGTCTGACAAGCCCTACCCTCTGCTTTCTATCTTTTAACCAGTTCCTGATCCACAATAGTACACTGACTCCTATCCCATGACTCTTTAGTTTTGCCAAAAGTCTCTGATGAGGGACCTTGTCAAAGGCTTTCTGAAAGTCCAAATACACTATATCAACCGACTCACCTTTGTCTACCTGTTTATTCACACCTTCAAAAAAACATAACAGATTAGTAAGACAAGATCTTCCTTGTCTAAAGTCATGTTGGCTGTCTCCAATAAGTCTTCTTTCCCTCCCTGACTCCCACCCACCCCTGGGATAATTGTAACTTTATAAGTGCGTAAACTTCTTAAAGGGAAGGAGGTGCCCATATTCACTCTCAGGTGCAGCTGTTTATCTTCATCAGCCATACATTAAGGACCTGACATTAATTAACCTTGAGGTGAACAAAGTCCATTAAACATATTAGGTATAGTTTTATTAGTATAAGAATCCCCAGCAAACCTAAGTAAGTAAACAACTTAAATATCTAAACATAACCTTAAAACTAAGATGCAGACAGCAGTCCAGCAGAAAGATGGGGGCTTTCCAGTCTTTTGCATTGGGTGTCACATGTATGATTTTCTCACAGTTGGTGAGGGGTCTTACATGTACACTAGGTGCAAGGAGCTATTTGCTCTCAGGGAACAAGTCCAATCTCTGGAGGCTAGAGTAGCAGACTTGGAAGACATAAGGAAGACAGAAAGATACATAGACGAGATCTACAAGGATGTACTACTGAAGTCCCACCTCCAGTCTGGCAGCATCCCTGTTGCCATGGAGGAGAGGTCATGTTATGGGAGAGCATGACCCTGGTGTGGCAGGATGTGATCCTGTAGCTAGGACCTGTCCTCCAGGTGATGTAAAAACTTTGTGCAGAGAGGATGTTTCTCCAGGTTCATGTGCCCAGGAGGGAAGGGTTAGGAGAGCCGTTATAATTGGCGATTCGATCAATAGGCATGTAGATAGCTGGGTGGCTGGTTGATATGAGCATCGTCTAACATAACTGCCTGGTGCAAAGTTAGCGGACATCACATGCCATCTAGACAAGGTCTTAGATAGTGTTGTGGAGGAGTCTGCTGTCTTGGTACATGTTAGTACCAATGACATAGGAAAGTGTGGTAGGGAGATTCTGGAAGCCAAATTTAGGCTTTTAGGTAGGAAGTTGAAATCCAGAACTTCCAGGCAGAGCTCCGGAGTCTCAATGCATGGATGCGATGATGGTGCAAGGAAGAGAGTTTTTAATTTGTTAGGAACTGGGGAACATTCTGGTGAAAGGAGGGGCTTTTCTGAAGGGGTGGGCTCCACCTTAACCAGGATGGAACCAGGCTTTAAAAAGGAGATCGAGCAGTTTTTAAACAAGTTAAAAGGGGAAAGCCGACAGTCATCCAAGAGCGCATGGTTCAGAACAATGTATCCTTGAAGGATACTAGCAAAAAATTGAAGTTAGGGCAGATAGAGGTTCCAATAAAGACAAAAGTAACCCAAATGCCCTTGAGTACAGAGCAGAGAGAGCTTAAAGATTCCAAATTACCCCTGCCTACCGATAACCAGATTAATATGAATAAAATACAGCCTCTAAAATGCTTGTATGCAAATGCTAGAAGTAAAAAAAAAATAAGCCTGGAGAGTTTAGAATATATAGCACTAAATGAGAAGTTAGATACGATTGGTATCTCGGAGACATGGTGGAAGGAGGACAACCAGTGGGACACTGTGATACCTGGGTACAAACTATATCGTAATTATAGAGCAGATAAAATTGGTGGAGGGGTTGCACTCTATGTTAGAGAGGGCATTGAGTCACAAAGGATTAAAGTTTTGCAGGAAACATAATACACTGTAGAATCTCTATGGATTGAAATTCCATGTAAAAAGGGAAGGGGAAGGTGATGGCAGTGGGGGTGTATTATTGACTGCCTGGCCAGAATGGATGATGAAATGCTCAAAGAAATCAGGGAAGCTAACAAAAGTAATAATAATGGATTATTTCAATTACCCTTGTATCGACTGGGTCAGTGTCACGGCAGGAAATGCTAGGGAGATGAAGTTTCTAGATGAAATAAATGACTACTTCTTGGAGCAGCTGGTTCATGAACTGACAAGAGGGGAAGTCGTTTTGAACCTACTCCTTAGTAGAACACAATATCTGGTGCAAGAGATAAGGGTGTTGGGGCCACTTGGCAAAAGTGATCGTAGAATGATTGCGTTTGATTTAATAAATGGAGGAAGGTCGGCAAGGAAATCCTTTTAACTTTCAAAAGAGAGACTATAATAAAATGAGGACAACAGTTAAGAAAAAACTAAAAGGAGCAGTTGCAAAGGTTAAAATTTTATATCAAGCATGGGTGTTGTTTAAAAATACTATCTTGGAAGTCCAGACCAGCTGTATTCTACGCTTTAAGAAAAGAGGAAGGAAGTCCAAAAAACTGCCAGCATGGTTTAAAGGTGAGGTCAGAGAGACTGTTATTGCCAAAATAGCATCTTTCAGGAAATGAAAAAAGGAGCCAAATGATGAAAACTGGAAACAACATAAGCACTGGCAAGTTAGATGCAAGGCACTGATAAGGCAGGCAAAGAGAGAATTTGAGAAGAAGCTTGTTGTGGAAGCAAAAGCATATAATAAAGACTTTTCAAATACATTCATAGCAAAAAACCTGTGAGAGAATCAGTTGGACTATTAAATGACAGAGGGGTAAAAGGGACACTAAGAGGGGACAAGGCCATAGCGGAGAGACTGAATGAATTCTTTGCTTCGGTCTTTACTGAGGAAGATGTAGGGATGTTACCCATAACTGAAATGGTATTGAAAGGTGATGTCACAGAAGAATTGGAAGAAATATCAATATACCAGGAAGATGTATTACAACTATTTGATAAATTGAAGTGTAGCAAATCACATGGACCGGATGGTATACATCCAAGGGTATTGAAAGAACTGAAATATGAGATAGTTCACAGATTTAATAGTAGGTGTGCAATCATTAAAATCATCTGTAATACCTGAAGATTGGAGGATGGCCAATGTAACGCCAGTTTTTAAAAGAGGTTCCTGGGGTGATCCAGGAAACAACAGACCGGTAAGCCTGATGTCAGTACCGGGAAAAATGGTTGAAACTATTATAAAGAACAAAATTACTGAATATATAGATAGTCATGGCTTAATGGGAGACAGCCAACATGGCTTTAGCCAAGGAAGGTCTTGTCTTACTTATCTGTTATGTTTTTTTGAAGATTGAATAAACAGGTAGACAAAGGTGAGCTGGTTGATTTAGTGTATCTGGATTTTCAGAAAGCTTGACAAGGTCTTTCATGAGAGACTTTTGGAAAAATTAAAGGTCATGGGATAGGAGGTAGTGTATTATTGTGGATCAGGAACTGGTTAAAACATAGAAAGCAGATGGTAAGGCTAAATGGTCCAATTTCTAAATGGAGAAAGGTGAACAGTGAAGTACCCCAGGGATCTGTGCTGGATCCGCTGCTTTTTAACATATTCCTAAATGATCTGGAAATGGGAATAACGAGTGAGGTAATCAAATTTGCAGATGACACAAAACTATTTAAAGTTGTTAAAACCCAAGAGGATTATGAAAAATTGCAAGAGGCCATTGATAAATTGGAAGATTGGATTTTCAAATGGCAGATGGAATTTAATGTGGACAAGTGCAAAGTTATGAACCTAGGAAAGAACAACCCACGATGCAAGGTTCCACATTAGGAATCACCACCCAGGAAAAAAAATTAGCATCATCGTGGGAGGAGTGGCCTAGTGGTTTGGGGCAAGGTACTTCGGGCCGGAAGGTCGGGGGTTCAAATCCCACTGGAGGACAGCAACCTTGGGCCGGAAGGACTGGGGTTTCTAGTCCCACAGGTGCTCCTTGTGGTCTTGGGCAAGCCACTTAACCCTCCATAGCCCATGTTCCCTGTAAAATAGTTCTCTGTGTGCTGTGCTTTCCTGTCTAATCAATGTGTTTATACCTCAAAAATTTCCTGTCATGATTTGACAATTTCCAAATCTGTAATCAAACCGCTGCTGATCGCTGGAAGTAGCGGTATACAAATGTATACTAAATAAAATAAATAAAAATAACATGTTGAAACCCTCTGCCCAGTGTGCAGCGGCAGCCAAGACAGCAAATAGAATGCTAGGTATCATAAGGAAAGAAATGGAGAATAAACAAAAGATATTATAAAGCCTCTATATCACTCCATGGTGTGACCACACCTTGAATATTGTGTGCAATTCTGGTCACCATATCTTAAAAAGGATATAGCATTATTAGAAAAGGTAAAGAGAAGAGCCACCAAAATGGTAAAGGGGATGGAAGGATCCCCCTATGAAGAGAGGCTAAAAAGGTTAGTGCTCTTCAACCTGGAAGAGAGATGGCTGAGGGGAAATATGATAGAGGTCTGTAAATTAATGAATGAAGTAGAACGGATAAACGTAGATTGATTGTTTACGCCATCAAAATATATAAAAACTAATAAGAGAAAATATTTTTTCACTCAACCCATAAACTCTGGAATTTGTTACCGGAGGATGTAGTAAAAGCTATTAGTGTAGATGGGTTTAAAAAAGGTTTGGAGACGTTCCTGAAGGAAAGGTCCATAAACCATTATTAAAGGGGACTCAGGAAATCCACTGCTTGGCACAATATAGACATTGTGGAACCTATGTCTTTTGGAGAAAGTGCTACATACTTGTAACCTAGATTGACCACTGTTGGAAACGGGATACTGGGCTTGATGGACTTTTGTCCAACCCAGTATGGCATATCTTATGTTTTTAACATGGAGAAACATCAGATTAAGATCCCAGGCCGGCACAATAGACCAAACTGGAGGGTGTACCTGCTTCACTGCTCTCAGAAAATGAACAATATCCGGGTATGTTGCCAGAGACACTCCTTGCACTCTCCCCCAGAACAAGACAACGCTGCCAATTGCACATGCAGGGAATTACATGCCAGACCTTTGTCTAGCCCTGCATGTAGGAAGGCAAAAAGCTCCAGGAGAGAGGTGGCTAGGGCCTCGATCCTGCGATATGTAAACCAGCTCTCGAAGAGCCTCCGGACTCTAACATATGCGAGCATCATTGAGCATTTGCGTGCCTTTAACAGTGTCGAGATGATGGCGCCCAAATAGCCGCGCTTCACGAACCTAGCTCTCTCAAGAGCCAGGCCATAAGCGAGAATCAATCCACCTAAGACATCCGCACCAGACCCTGCAGCAGCAGGTCGTTCCTGACCAGCAGACGCCGATCCACTGTATGTCAGACAAGATTGGCATACTATAGTCTGCATGGCCAATTGGGAGTTATCAGGACAACCAAGTCCCTGTGCACCTTGATCTGCTGCACCACTCGCCCTATTACAGCCCATGGGGGAAATACAAATAGTAGACTAGCGTGTCAAGGCCCTCTAACATTCGCTCCCTGCATCTGCTATAGAAACGACTCGCCTTTGCAGACTCGAAGGTCGCCATGAGATCCATGATTAGGGGACCCCAGTGGTGTACCACCTGCGTGAACACTTCCTCATAAAGCATCCACTCGCTGGAATCCACTCACACCCGGCTGCGATAGTCGGCCATCACATTCTCTCTGCCGGACATGTGGGCTGCTAACAATGCTTGTAGGTTGTCCTCTGCCCAAGCTAGCAATGGGGTGACATCATTTTCCAACTGCTCACTGTCCATGCCCCCTTGCCGATTGATGTATGCCACTGTGGTGGCATTATCTGAGAACACTCTCACCACCTTCCCTTGAAGAGGCTGGGAAATCTCTGCAGGGCCCTGAACACCGCTCGCATTTCCAGCCGGTTGATGGCCCAGGATTATTCCTCCGGTGACCAGCTGCCCTGTGCCATCTGAGACTGGCAGTGCCCTCCCAAACCTGACAGGCTGGCATCTGTTGTCAGGGAAGCCCAGCAGGGTGTTTTCAGAAACCTCCATGCTAACAACTTTGCGGGTCTCAGCCACCACTGGAGAGTCCCTTTGACCTCCACTGGGCAGGGCAGCCATTTCTCCAGCGGATGATGTTGTGCCAACCAGCTCCTCAAGTGCCCTCTGCAGAGGCCTCATGTGAGCTCAAGCCCAGGGGACCAACTCAATGGTCACTGCCATCGATCCCAAGAGCTGAAGGTAATGCCAGGCCGTCGGGAACTTCACAAGAAGGAACCCCTGATCTGCTGCTGCAGCTTGCTTGCCCATGCCTTGCCCTCTCATGTCCAGAACTAGGCTTTCAGGTAAACCAGCTCCTGAGCTGGGAGCAGGTTGCTCTTACTCATATTGATCATCCAACCTAGACTCGGGGAGGAACTTGATTACCCGAGTGGTAGTCCTCTTGCTCTAGTCTCTGGACTTTGCCCACACTAGCCAATCGTCGAGGTACAGGTGTACCAGGATACCTTCTTTCCACAGGACGGCTGCAATGCCCACTATAATCTTGGTGAAGGTTCGGGGCATGGTTGCCAGGCCAAAGGACAATGCTGTGAACTGAAAGTGTCCCATGGGTACCGCGAACCTTAGGAACTGCTGGTGTTCTGACTGTATGGGGACATGCAAGTAAGCTTCTGTAAGGCCCAGGAAGGTGAGGAACTCACCTTCCCTGACGACCACTATTACTGACCTTAGTGTCTCCATGTGGAATCATGGCACCTTGAGACAGAGTTTCACATGCTTGAGATCCTTCCTTTTTTGGTACAACAAAATAGATGGCATATCATCCCGATCCACATTGGCTTCTCATGACCTCTGTGACTGCCCACAGCTCTCACAGCCTCTCCAGGGTGTCCTGCACCACTTTGACCTTGCAAGATGCCTTGCAGGGCGACAGGAGAAAGGTCTCTTTGAGCAGTCATGTGAACTTGAGCTCATAGCCTTCTCTTATAACCTCCAGTACCCACTGTTCAGAGGTGATTCTGACCCAGGCAGGGTAGACTTCCCACAACCTTCCTCCCACAGGAATCCTCCCCACCTGGGCTCTCTCTTGCTTCATTGCGTTTTTTTTGTTTGTTGAGGAAGAGGAGTAAAAACCTCTTCCCACTCCATGAAAACCTTTAAAGGACTCCCCCCTGATAGAAACAGACCCTTCTGGTGGGGCGCAAAGCAAACTGCTCGAAAATGGCAAAACGTCCTGGGGCTGAGTGCCCCATCTTCTGCTTATCCTCAGGGAGTCTCCCTCCCTTAGAGTCTGCCAACTCCTTCACCAACTTCCTCAAGTCCTCTCCAAACAAGAGCTTTTCCTTGAATGGAAGCCTGTTTAAATGTGATTTGGAGGACACAACCGCTGAACAACTTTGCAGCCACAATTATCTGCATGCGGAAATCACCACCACCATACTCTTAGCCAGGCATCTTATGAGATCAAAAAGCCATCTGCCATGTAGGCTGTGCCAGACTCCAGCTTGGCAGCTTCCTGTGGGGAGGCAGTGGACTTCCCTTGAAGCCTCTGAGCCCAGCACAAACAGGCCCAGGTGACAAAAGTGCCACACAGAGGCCTGTAGGGAGATGTTGCTGGTATCAAAAGCCTGCTTCAATAGGGGTCTCCATTTCCTATCCTGGACATCCGTGAGAGCTGCATCACCCTCCACTGGAATGACTGATTGTCTTCTTGGTTACTACAGAGACCACTGTGTCTACCTTGGGCAAACGGAAAAAGTCATTTTCCTGCTCTGGAAGAGGGTAGAGGCATGTCATGGTTCACATCCCCCTCAGGCTGGCTTCCAGCACTCATCCTGAATCATCTACTTGATCACGTGATGTAATATGAACACTGTCTTGTGAATCACCTGGAACAAAAGATCCTCCAGTGGCTCGTCCTCTGCTGGGGCCCCTGTAGCCACATTTAGAGTTGCCAAGGAGTGGGAAATCAATACCGCCAGCTCCTCTCGTCGGAAGACCTGGACAATGTGAGCTTCCCCCTCCTGTGGGCTCTTGCCCTCCTCCAGGTCCAATGTTATCATCTCTCGGGCCCCCATGGCTTCCTGTACCTCAGCATCAACGAACTGGATCGAGGTGGAGTTATCCCAGATCTCTGTCTCCGACTAGCTAGTGGCCCGTTCTCCGCACTGGTAATTGCCCCTTGATCCGAGGAAGCCCTCTTTTTGGCCCCTTTGGACTCCGATGGGCCTTTGGACCTCATCTGTCTCATGCAGAAAGCCCTATAGATGAGAAGCACAAACTTCAGGGAGAATGCTCCACTAAACCTTGAAAACATAACCTCTTGTAGACACAGAACAGTTGGTGGTGTCACCTAGTTCTCCCCGGGAACCCGCCCCCATTGTAGAGCACCTCTCGTCTGCCGCCAGAAGGGACCCCTCTGTTCTCCCTTTCTGCGCCCTAGCCAAGAGCCTGTTCTGTGGACCATCCTCCACCGAGTGGGCTTCAGCCTCACAACCCTGGCAGAAACCCTCCTATAATACCACTCCCCTCCAGGAACCACAACAAAGTATGTGGGTCTGGCAGGCATAATTACTGTACCCAGATGAAGGGCAGTATACTGTTTCCTGCTCTGGGCATCCACCACCCAGTTCTTATCACTTCAGAACAGGATAGAAATTCAGAAAGTCCTAGAGCAAAGATAGACAGTCTTCTTTAAAGTTAACGTGTCTTTTTTATCATTTACTATAAATAACAGATGGAAAGCAGTGATGAGAAATGTATACATTTTGGTTTCTTTGGTACAGGACCTATTAAATTTTCTTCTGCTTTCTGGTAGGATTTCCCCTTAGTGCTGAAAGAAATTTGTGTGGTTTGGGTTCCATAAAGGGTAATTTTAGAAAGCTTTAGTTCACTACATAAGGAGTTATATAGATTCAAGCAGTGTACCAGCACAAAGAGACTTTTGGCTCCTGGTCAGTATGTATGTTCTTACATCTAGGTAGAAAAGAAGCACTCCAGTGGACATTTTGGTGGCAAGACTGGAAACTGCAAACATGTTAATTTTCAAAAACGTCCATGTGTAACAGGCATAAGACTAATATCAACATTTGCATAAATGCACTTGCATACTTCTGCTATCTAACACGCCAGCATTTAAATATAATATACGTGGGCACCTTGTATTTCAAAATTGGCTGAACCATATGTAATTACTTTAGCCATTAACTTCCCTGTTGAAAATGGATCCTAAAGGTTGTAGAATCCTGGTGCCCACATTAGGGCATCACAAGCAATACAAGCGACATTACATACAGTATATGGGAGGGAGCACTGGGTATTATACACAGTTTATGGGGCATCACACAGTGCATCCGCTTAGTATAGGGGACCTTACATACTATATGGGCTGTTTCATACATTGCACAAGCTATATATAAGGGGTATTTACAGGGTGTATTGGGTGCTACATACAATGCAAGGGGTGAGAATATATAAGGGGCATTACGCACGCTGTATAGGATGTTGCATGCAATGCACAAAGTATCTATGAGGGGAATTACGCACACTGTGCAGGGTGTCACGTGCAATAGATTCTGATATAGTGTAACACTTTGCTATGTCAGACATTAAGGAGGTCATTTTATAAAGAAGCCACCTAAATTTATGTGCAAGCAACATGCATAACTGCCAGTTTAGTCATGAACTGTAGGGGTTTTCAAAGATTGATAATCCATGGTAAGGCTTACAGACTCGAGAGGATGCCCCTGTATAATCGAAGGAGCAGATGGATGAAGAGATCCATCGGTAACCCAGATAGCAATAGATTTGTCAGGGTTTAGTTTCAATTGGTTATGCTATGCACCTAAAAGGGGAGTTTATCCAGATAGCGGCTGAGTATCGCTGCTATCTGGATAGCCATTGGCACTGCCCTTCCTTCACCCATGAACCATCCCAATTCTATCCAGATAACGCTGGGATCGTCTATGGAGATATTCAGTGGCACTATCCAGCAAAGGGTTTATGAATATTGGACCCTATATTCCTCTCCTGAGCTAAACACTCCCAAGAAATGCCCACACACAATGCACCTACTTTTAGCCGCATGGGGGAGGGCAGTTTTCAAATGTCCAATTAACGCAGGCAAATGACTTTGAAAATGACCCTCCTCATCTGATTGCAATGGCCCTTTGTGTCTGTGATAGCTTGTGCAGTCTAGCCAAGGGTATGAGTCACCACACATCGGATCATACTGTCACAAATTGGCAACCCTCTCTAATATACTATTTATAAATTCCTGACATAATACTGCTCCTTAGAAACCATTCTTTGGCTTTGAGAACTTAATCTCCTCCAGGCAGTGCTGTAAAAAAGGACAATAAATGTAATATTTCATACATACTCATAGTTCCAATAAGCTAACCTCTGTGCCACCTTTATATAGGAGCCTGGCATCTATCTTCTGCCTATACCCAAGAAAGACTTCAAAAAGGCAAGGTCCTGTAGTCCAGGGCTACTAATGCTGTTTATGGTCAAAGGCTGCTGCAGTTAAGAATAGTCTGTGCTTGGAAATCCCTCCATGGAGCAAGAACATCCTATAAGCTAGCACTGGAGGAAACTCAAGGCTGTATCCTCTTTTCTCACACGTCTAACACTTTAACAAATACCTGGATATTTCCACACACTTGCCAGGGGAACTCAGGTACTGAAGAGCTAGAGATAGGAGAAAGAGATTAAGTTCAGCATTTCTGCCTTTCTCCTTTCTTGCAGACATCTCCTGTCATGCGACAGAGCTCCTGGCCTCTGTGAGCCCTCAGGCCAGGGACCACCAGACCATCATTCTCCTGAGTGTGTGCATCCCAGTGGCTATGATAATTCTCCTTCTAATCATCATTTTCACCTATGGACGTGAGTATGTCAGTATTTGGGAGGATGCATGAAACAAGAACTGCAATCCTATCTCTGTCCTAGGCTTAGCATCCAGAGCTAGGAATACTCTATATGGTGTCAATGATCATCTGTGCCAGTGAATCCAGTCACTGTTTATCTTTTTATTTATATTACTTATTTATTTAAAATAATTTATAGTTCACTAATCTACAGTTTTTAGCAATTCAACTTGAGAAATAATGATACATACATATAACAACTAAGAACAAAGTTAAAACCATGAAGGCACCTTTTAGAAAGGCTGCACAGGCAGCTGTGGAGACGTGCAAATCAAAATGTTGGACCATATTATTGATTTAAGAAAGGTGCTGAGCACATCTGCAGCATATATGAAATATGTCTTAGACATGCAAGCACACACATTGCCCAGGCATGCCCGTTATGCTCCAGGCAAAGACATGCAGAGATCAATGTGCTGGGCGCAGAAACAGGCATCTTGTGACCTTTCTAATATGGTGTTCATTAAAATCATCTGTCGTATCTAAAGACAAGAATGGTCAATGTAACGTCAATTTTTAAAAAGGTTCCAGGGGTGATCACAGACCGGTGAGCCTGATATCAGTACCGGGCAAAATGGCAGAAACCATTATAGTGAACAAAATTACTGAACAAGTAGATAGTCATGGTTTAATGGGAGAAAGCCAACATGGATTTAGCCAAGGAAAGCCTTGTCTTACTAATCTGTTATATTTTTTTGAAGGTTGAATAATCAGGTGGACAAAGGTGAGCCAATTGATATAGTGTACCTGGATTTTCAGAAAGCCTTTGACAAGGTCCCTCATGAGAGATTCTTGGCGAAATTAAAAAGTCACGGGATAGGAGGCAGTATACTATTGTGGATCAGGAAATGGTTAAAAGATAGAAAGCAGAGAATAGGGATAAATGGCCAGTTTTCTCAATAGAGAAAGGTGAATAGGGAGTACCCCAGGGATCTGTGCTGGTCTAGCTACTTTAACATATTCATTAATGACCTGGAAATGGGAATAACAAGTGATGTCCTCAAATTTGCAGATGACACAAAATTATTCAAAGTTGTAAAAAAAAACCCAAGAGGATTGTGAAAAATTGCAAGAGGACCTTGATGAACTGGAAGACTGGACATTCAAATGGCAGATGAAAGTTAATGTCGACAAATGCAAGATTATGCACCTAGGAAAGAACAACCCAAACTACAGTTATACGATGCAAGGTTCCACATTAGGAACCACCATCCGGGGAAAGGATTCAGGAGTCATCATAGATAATATGTTTAAACCCTCTGCTCAGTGTAGCTGCAGCCAAGAAAGCAAATTGAATGCTAGGAATCATAAGGAAAGGAATGGAGAATAAAAATGGAAATTACACTAACCTGGTAATTGTAGTTCCTGGAGGGTCCAGTTTAGTCCTCCAACATCGGGTAGTGCCCCTCCTCCTGCAGCCTGGAGACTGGACCAATCAAGTCTTCTGTAGTATATATGCAGACGGAGCTCCCAGAAGCCCCCAGTGTACTAGTAACAAAGCATACTTAACGAAGCAACACATTAGATTAATATACAAAATGACATAATGAAAATGACATAATTAAAGAACAATTTGTTTCCCCCCCACAAAAATATCCAACTTTCTCCCCAAACGAGGAAGTCAGAACACTGTATTGCACTGGAACCAACGCCCCAGAAATCAAAATACAGCTCCGTATCAGAAATCTCAGGAGCTGACTGAACACCTGAGAAAGGAAGAGCCATAGCCAAAAACGCGGCTGCAAAAAGGTTCGAACGGCAAGAAGAACCGTCTTATGATCCACCGTTCGGAAAGCGCGCCGCATTTTTATAACAGATAGTCGGGAGGGAAGGAGGACTAAACTGGACCCTCCAGGAACTACAATTACCAGGTTAGTGTAATTTCCATTTCCTGTTCGGTAATCCAGTTTAGTCCTCCAACATCGGGATGTAACAGAGCAGTTAAGACCGGGCGGGACCTTGCCATCCGGCGCGCAGAACCGCCGAACAAAAGAGGAATCCCGAGCCGCTGACACATCTAAACGATAGTGTGTACTGAAAGCATGCAGAGACGACCAGGTGGCCGCCTTACAGATATCTGCTGGCGGAACTAGGCTATACTCCGCCCAAGCGGTCGCCTGAGCCCTAGTGGAATGATCCAGTAGCCCCTCCGGAAACAGACCGCTGCTGCAACAGATACGCAGACGCGAACGCTTCCTTGAGCCATCTTGCAACGGAGGCCTTAGCCGCCGCTTCCCCTTTACGTGCACCACCGAAGAGCACGAATAACCGGTCAGTCTTCCGAAAAGATTCGGTAGCCTTCAAATAACGACGAAGTGCACGACCCACATCGAGACGGTGAAGACTTTTGTCCGCCGACCCGACAGAGTGGGAAGAAAGAACTGGAAGAAACACTGCCTGATTCACATGAATAGGGGAAACCACCTTCGGCAAAAAGGAAGGGACTGGGGAAAAAGACAAAAAGGTTCTCGGCAGGACAACGCATGTAGATCTGAAATACGCCGTGCCGAACAGATGGCTACAAGAAAAACCGTCGTCAGCGTAAAATCTTTCAGAAACGCCCTACTCAGGGGTTCAAA
Organism: Ichthyophis bannanicus; assembly: GCA_033557465.1. NCBI lineage: Eukaryota > Metazoa > Chordata > Amphibia > Gymnophiona > Ichthyophiidae > Ichthyophis > Ichthyophis bannanicus. The sequence continues at coordinate 163,138,054 of CM066041.1, forward strand.
AGGTTCACGAACCAGGGCCCGCATCACTAGATTCAAGTCCCCCGGAGGAAGGAAAATCCTGCGGGAGGGCCGCAAATGAAAAACAGTCGTAAGAAAACGACGTACGTCCGGATAAGAACCGTGGAGACGGCCTAAAACTTTGCCTCGATAACAAGAGATAGCCGCCAACCAGACTTTCAGGGAACTAGCCGCAAGGCCCTTATCAAAAGCAACCTGAAGAAACTTAAAACGACGGAAACGGAAACCGTCGCCGCCTGGACTCCACGCCGGGAGCACCAGTCTTCAAAGATCCCCCAAATCCGAACGTAAGTAAGAGAAGTGGACGTTTTCCCCGCCCGCAGTAGGGTAGAAATCACCGCGGGGGAGTAACCCTTCTTTTTCAGCCGAGCCCTCTCCATGGCCAAACCGTAAGCGAGAATCGACCCACTTGGGGCATCCGCAAGGGTCCCTGAAAAAGAAGATTCGGCAGCGTGGATAGGAGCCAAGGAATGCCGTCGCTCAGCAGGACCAGATCGGCATACCAGGGCCACACAGGCCAGTCCGGGGCCACCAGTAACACTCGACCCCGATGGCCCTCGATGCGCTGAACGACCCAGCCAATCAGAACCCACGGAGGAAAGACATAAAGAAGGCCGGACGTTGGCCACGGCTGAATGAGAGCATCGAGCCCCTCGGACATGCGCTCCCTTTGCCTGCTGAAGAAGCGTCCTGTCTCGGCCGATTGAAATGTCGCCATGAGATCCATGAAGGGCGGCCCCCCCCCCCGACGAACTATTTGCGCGTAAACTTGCGGGTTTAGCTCCCACTCTCCGGGGTCCACCCGCACTCTGCAGAGAAAATCGGCCTGAACATTGTCTGCGCCTGCAATAGGCGCTGCCGAGATGGCCGGAAGACGAGACTGCACCCAATTGACCAAGGCCATCGCTTCTGATTCCAGGGCCATGCTGCCGGTGCCCCCTTGGCGATTGATGTAAGCTACGGTGGTCGCAATGTCCGAGAGGACTCGCACCGGCCGGTCGAGAACTAGGGCTTTGAGGCCAAGAGGGCTAGCCGCACCGCCCGCAATTCGAGGCGGTTGATCGACCAAGAAGTCTCCAGGGGAGACCATTCCCCTTGAGCGAAGCGGGTCTCGCAGTGAGCCCCCCAGCCGGTGAAGCTGGCATCCGTTGTGAACGGAACCCAAAGTGGAGGCTCCAGGGAATCCCCCGCGCCAGGTTCTCGGAGGAGAGCCACCACCGGAGTGATCGGCGAACCGCCCTTGGGCAAGTCAATCTCCTGTTCAACGAGTCGAATTGGTTGGACCAACGGCGCAGCAGAGCACTCTGCAGCGGGCGCATGTGGAAGCGCGCCCAGGGCACCACCTCCAAGGTTGCTGCCATCGTACCGAGGAGCTGTAGCTATCACCATGCAGACGGAGCGGGCATCCCCCTGAAGAGTCGGACAAGAGACCGAATGCGGCGCTCCGGCAGGCACACCAAGCCCCGTGCTGTGTCGAGGCTCACTCCCAGATACTCGAGATCCTGAGTCGGGCACAGACAACACTTGCATTCTTTCACCACCCAGCCGAGGGACCGCAGCAGAGCCACCACCCTGCTCGTGACGTGCACACACTCCCGACTGGACTTTGCCCGAATCCACCAGTCGTCGAGATACGGATGGACCAGGATGCCCTCTTTGCACAAGGCCGCCGCGACCACTACCATCACGTTTGTGAAGGTGCGGGGGGCCGTGGCGAGACCAAACGGCATGGCCGGAAATTGGAAGTGGCCCCACGGAAGAGCGAAGTGGAGAAACCGTTGATGAGATGGCCGGATGGGAATGTGTAATGTGGTCTGCAGCGGCTGTGGAAGATCCTGCAGCAGGGGCTCTGAGGAGGGGGGAGATAAGGTGCTGAGGGACCCAGCTAGCAACCCAGTGGGTATGGGGAAAGCCTCCGGGATGCAGCGTGCAGGTGTAACACAAGCAAGCTATTAATGTACCCTTCGGCTGATTACATTTCACATATAATACAGCCAGAGAAAAAAGCATTGTAGAGACTTAAACCACCTTTCCTCTTCTTGTGTGGGGTTTCATTTATTTATTTATTTTATTTTTTTTGCATTTAAAACAAAAAGCAAGGAAGGCTCAGGGGAACCCAAGACTGTTTAAGAAAAGGATTTTGAAACTCCACGTGCCTCCACAGCATGATTAAGTGTGTGGAAACTGCTGTTTAGAGCTGTTTCCTCTAAAAAGAAACACTGAAGAGAAAAACAAAACAGCCGCTGGCACCGAAAAACTGTCAGGTATTCGCAGAACTGAGAAGGGAACTGTCAGTCATTCACTGTGCTGGCATAGAGAAACTTTCAAGGTCAGGGTAAGGCAATTACAGTGACTGAAAGTAGGGAAATTAGAGTGGGATCCCTCCGCAGCCATTCAGACCTCCATGGTAGGGGCTGAAAGGTGTTTCTGGGGAGGGATGTAGAAGCTCAATCCAGCCATAGGAAAATTACAGTGCGCATGCTTAATTAGGCCGAGCCCAAAACAGTCAGGATCCAAAACACTGACTTAAAACCTCAACCAAATGGTATATTGAATAAGACAGGTACAATAATCAGTAGGACGTACAAAGTAACCCAGCTGCAGTTTGTGGACTAAAAAGTCAAAGTAGGCACTTCCAAACTCAGGGGCAGCCGGTCCGGATACAGCTGAAAGCATCCCAGAGCAGCTGAGGCAAGGAAGAAAAAACAAAAACAGAGTACTCACAGTTTTCTTACAGAAAATGATACCTGAACTTCCTGGAGGTATCCAAACTCTCGTGGTAAAGACTCAGTGCAGCGTAAAGCCAATGGAGAGCTCCCCCGAAGCCAAGCTCCGGAGTTCCCAAGTTCCTCAGGGGAAGCAAGATGCTGGGGGAAGAGCAGAGCTGATGCCTGAGGTCCCTGTGTTTCTTCTGACAGCCTATGCAGCGTAAACCTGAATAAGGCACAGGGAGAACTAAAAAGAAATAACTGCGTCCCGCAGGAACAGGCATTTAACAATATTTATTTATTTTATTTATTTAACAATTCTTCTATACCGCGCTATTATAATCAGTGCGGTGTACATAGAACAAGAACATACTACAATGCATACAGGTAACATTGAGTTTTACATTGAACAGGGAAATACAACAATAGGACAACCGGGGGAACTATGTACAGAATAACTTAATGGTATATACAGTAATATCAAACTCGATTGGATGTTACAATGTGGTTCACTAATAAGACTAGAGAGAAAGGTTGACCTGCTAGCCCTTTTCAGGTTGTATTGAGGTGGTAGTTTTGTTAGTGACTAGGTTGACTTCTGGGTAGCATTTTGTAAACAGGTGGTATTTCAATGCTTTTCTGAATAGGATTAGGTTTTTGATAGCACGGATTTCGTGAGGTAGTGCATTCCAGTTTAGAGGAGCAAATAAGGAGAAGGCCCTGTTGGAGGTGGCCTTAGTACACTTCGTTATTATCTTCGGGACAATTAAGGTGTTCATTGATGTGGTTCTCCTTTTTCTGTTTTCCAGGGTGCCATGGATAAGCTTGCTGATTGGTGTAGGGGGGTAGTTATTTAGTGCCTTGAAAGTAAGGACTAAAGACTTATACTGGATTCTGGCATGTAATGGTAACCAATGCAGTTCTTTCATGATGGGTGTTATATGGTCAGATCTTGATGAGCTGGAGAGGACTCTGGCGGCTGTATTCATGGCTAGGCGGAGCGGGTTTAACGTTGATTGAGGGAGGCCATGTAGGATGATGTTGGCAAAATCCAGGTGTGGGAGGACTAATGCTTGGAAGGTTGTTCGGAAGTCTGTGGGTTCTAGTAGGGAGCGGAGGTGATGTAGCGATTTGATCTTATAATATACGTTTTTTGTGATGTTCTTGACATGAGTTGTCATATCCAAGTGCTGATCCAATGTGATGCCGAGGTAACGGATGGTAGCTTTTGATTTCAACTCTATGTTGTTAACGAGTAGTGATGGAGGCGGTATGAACTTACGGTTCCTTGTGACAAAAAGAACGTCGGTTTTGCTGTGGTTTATCCGAAGGTTTTGTGATAGCAACCATTCAGCTACAGCCTCAAAACATTTGATTATTGGGGTGAATACTGGATGTTCAATTGTGAACGGCATATATAGGAGGATGTCATCTGCGTAAGCGAGACATTGTACATTAAAGGATCTGATCAAGTCACATATCGGCTGCATGTAGATATTAAACATTAGTGCCGATAAGGACGATCCTTGAGGTACACCCTGTGATTGCAGGAATGGTTCTGAGGATGCGTGGCCTGTTTTTACTTGTTGCCACCTGTTAGATAGGTAGGATTTACACCACTCGAGTGCTGTGCTTTGAATCCCCTTATCTTTCAAGCGTTGTAGGAGTATATCATGACTCACAGAGTCGAAAGCAGCGGAGATGTCCAGGAAGATGAGGACGAAACCCTGTTGTATGTTGTTTATTCCTGTTACTAGAACATTGAATAGTGTTGTAAGGACTGTGTCAACTCCATGTGCTTCCCTGAAGCCATGTTGCGATGGATCTAGTGGTGCTTCAGTGTCAATATGATGTTGGATTTGTTGTTGGGCGGCCTTCTCAATGATTTTTGCAAGCTGAGGGATGCTCGAGATAGGTCTGAAGGAATCAACCTTGGATGGGTCCAGTCTATTATTCTTCAGTAGGGGCTTGATGGAAGTGTGTTTTAGGCTCTGTGGGAATGAACCTGATGAGAAAGACTGGTTCAGTATTTTGCTCAATATTTGACTGAGGTCATGTCGCATGTCCTTGATCCAGCTGGCTGGACACGGGTCATTAGGAGCTGTACTGGGGTTGATTGAGGCAATAATGTTCACAACCTCGCTATTTGATACAGTGGAGAAGTTGTGAAGTGGCATAGCATGGGATGTCTTAAGTGAAGTGGGGGCGTTATTGACATTTATGTCTGTGTTGGTTTTTATCATCTTTGACTGCAGGTAGTTTGCGTAGTCCTGCGGCTGCGGCATGGGGGGTTGAGCTGAGACCGGTTCACCTGTTATGGACTTTACTATGCTGAACAAAGCATGTGGTTTGTTGATGGAGCGTTTTATTAATCCTGAGTGGTAAGTTTTCCTGCTCTGTGATATCTTTGCTCGGTGGGTAGTTAGGTATGAGCTGTATGCTACCAGCGCTTCGGGGGAGTGAGTTCGTCGCCACTGTCGCTCGAGTTTGCGTAAATGGTGGAGGGATGAACGAAGGTCTGTGGAGAACCATGGAGTATGTTCACGTTTTCGAATTTTCTTTTCGGTGAGTGATGGGCAGGAGGCAGCTCTCAGGTTTTTCTACCTTTTTGATATGATATCCACTCAGTCCATGGTTGTGTTGGCCATGAGAGGTCTGAGATTCTCTAGGACTATGCTCTGGTTGAGTGGTCTAAAGCGGGTTGAGTGGGATCCAGATGTGTTAGGGGACTTTCGGCTTTTGTGGAATGCACTAATGGGTATATTGAAACTGAGAAGACTGTGGTCCGACCAGGGTACTGGTATTACCGATAATGCGAGAGTTAGGGGTATTGAGTCGTTGGAGAGAGGTGCGAAAATGAGGTCTAGTTTACCACCCTTAGTGTGGGTGGGTGAATCGACATGCTGTTTGTAACCTAGGTCCTCCAGGGCGTCAAGGAATGCTGCTGAGTGGCTGTCTTGAAGAGATGGGAGATTAAAGTCACCGATTAGCCAACTTGGTGAGCGTGAGGTGGATGCGGAACATGCCTGCTCAATTATAGTTGGAAGATCATCTGGTGAGGGGGAGGGTGCCCGATAGAAAAGGTGGATTGTGCAGAACTCATTAGTTATAGTGAGGGAGTCAAGGTACGTTGAGCTAGAGGAGTTGCACATCTTGAAGTGTAAATCAGCTTTGGCCAGGATGAGGGTTCCGCCTCCTTTTTGACTGGATCTGTGAGATGTGTATATCACAAAACCTGGTGGCAGCATCTGATTCAGTAGTACGTTGTCACAGTCGGATAGCCAAGTCTCAGTAATCATCAAGATGTCAAGATTATATTGGGGTATCAGGTCGATGGCTGCGGGCCATTTAGATCGTACTGATCTGGCATTTATCAGTGCACATTTTAGCAGGCATTGGTGATGTTGCTTCTCTTCTTGTATCCTTTTGATGGTTTGGAGAGGAATGTTGAGTAGATGGGAGTGGGATGTAAAGTTATTTTTTGCTGTAGAGTGGTGGGGGAATTCGGACCATCTCCTTCCGTATGAGCGTAGGATTGGTATGTGATATGTATCATGGTTGAGAGCATTTGATGAGTAAGGGAGACCAAGGGTAAGGAAGGTCATAAATAAGAGCAGAACTTTGTACATTCTCTTGGGTGTTGGTAATGAGAAAGATAATTGTGGAAATGTTGGCTACAGTACAGTGTGATGCAGTGTTTGCACTCAGGAAAGATGAATTGCAATAGTACTGTGAATGCAGGCGATAGTACATAAGGCAACCGTCGTGCACTGGCAACTGTAATAAGAGTAGATACTGGCAACAGTAAATATAGTAAATGAGAGTTGATACTGGCGACAGTAAATACAGGCAACAGTAAATACAGTAAATGAGAGTAGATACTGGCAACAGTAAATACAGGCAACAGTAAATACAGTAAATGAGAGTAGATACTGGCAACAGTAAATATAGGCAACAATGGATGCAGTGAATGAGAGGAAAATATTGGCAGCAGTAAGTGATGGTAACAGTAAATACAGTAAAATGAAGGTATATACTGGCAACAGTAAATAATGGCAATAGGTAGCGTTTTTGGATATGAAGTATTACGGAGGCTAATACTGTTCAAATAGTGTTGGTAATACTTGCAGTTCCCGATGTCGTCGAGGTCCCAGTTATCTACAGAGGCTGATGAGCAGGTTACATTGCCATGTGCCTCCACCAGGCCTCACCAAATATTCCCCATAATAGGTAATGCCTCAGCCAGCCTTCTTTGTTGGGCACAGTGGGGAATGGAAGCCATGAGCCCTGCACCCTTCGTCAGTGACTCAGCATTGTACTGTGGCTCTGAATTGCATACTGTTCTCTATCCATGCCTTCTGTACTTTTTATCCATTATGTTCATACATAGGCAGAGAAAAAAATAACCTCTGCACAACTGACATCTAGCAAGTGTTGTGGAAAGAAGAAAAAAACTGAAACAACAATATAGCTTTTAGAAGCCAGCAGAGAAGTAATCTGGCTTCCCGCCAAAAACCGAGGCTCATTAGCTATTCAAAATGGCCACCAGCAAAAATAAAACACCAAAAGAGTGAATTAAAACCCCCAAAAGCTAAGGAATTAACTTAAAAAGTCAAAGAAGAAGGTGGGAGGGTTGCAGGCATGAGAGAAATGCCTAAAATCGCTGAAAAATCAAAAAAATCAATCGAGTTACCACAGAGCTGCAAACAGCAGTGGGAGAAGACATTCCAGGTCTGAAGAAACTGCAGCACAGCTCTTGCAGATGCCAGAGTCAGTCATTGTACCTCTGCGGGACCCACAAATCACACATTGAGGTTTGGCAGCCATGCTAAGGCAACCTGCTTCCAGGGGGAAAGAAGGAAACAGGAACAGGGAAGCCCACAGCAAAGGGACTAACCGTATTCAAATCAGTACAGCTTTAAATTTAAAACGTTTTTTTTTTTTTTTTTTTTTTTTTACAGAAAACAAAATACTCCCCAGAATCCTAGGGGTGCCCTGAGCAAAATCGCCAGCAAAAGAAACCCCAAAAATGCCAGGGGAACCCGTGCACAAGTGTTAAAAAGTGCCCTTAAAAAGCACACTTTAGAAATCCAAAATGGCCGCCGCACTTTTCCACCCACAATAAAAAAAGGCGCGAAAATACAAAGGTAACCAAATAATATGGAAAAGAAAGAAAACGACCCTCTAATACAGGGCAAGCGAAAAAAATCAGGAAAAAGTGCAATTCGGAAGCCAGGGGAGCCGACAGAGCCTCTGACAATGCAAAAAGCAACAGAGCTGAAAAGATAAAGCAAGGAAAATTCCTACCAGCTCAGGGAACAGCAAGGAACTCAGCCAACTTCTCCAAGTGACAGGCAATGCTGTAGCAGGTATGGCTCTTCCCCGAACAGTCTTGGGGAGAGCTCAACCCAGGTTTCAGATATTCCCAGGCAGGAAGGCAGGAGCCCAATGCAGGTCTGGCTTCCCCCAGGATGTCCCCTGTGGCAATGCTCCTTTTTTTTTTTTTTTTTTTTTAAAGATACAGCTACCTAGCAAAGAAATGGTAAATAAAGGACCCAAAATAAAACCCCAAAAGAACTAACTAACTAGTGTTGCTCCTTCAAGTGTCACTTAGTGTGCCCAGAAAGGGCACAGAAGTCTGCAAGCTGCAAGGAGACTGGACACACTGGGGGCTTCTGGGAGCTCCGTCTGCATATATACTACAGAAGACTTGATTGGTCCAGTCTCCAGGCTGCAGGAGGAGGGGTACTACCCGATGTTGGAGGACTAAACTGGATTACCGAACAGGAAACGAGGATATTATAATGTCTCTGTATCGTTCCATGGTGTGACCACACCTTGAATAATGTGTGCACTTTTGGTCTCCATATCTTAAAAAGGATATAGCAGAATTAGAAAAGGTACAGAGAAGAGCCACCAAAATGGTAAAGGGGATGAAAAGATACCCCTATGAGGAAAGGCTTAAAAGGTTAGGGCTTTTCAACTTGGAAAAGAGATGGCTTAGGGGAGGTCTATAAATTGATGAATGGAATAGATAAATGTAGATCAGTTGTTTACACCATCAAAAAGTAGAAAAGACTAGGGGACACGCGATAAAGCTTATAACATAACCCATTTAAGACTAATAAGAGAAAATATTTTTTCACTCAATCACGTAATCAAACTCTGGAATTCGTTACTGGAGGATGTAGTAAAATCTGTTAGGGTAGCTGGGTTCAAAAAAACGTTTGGACAAGTTCCTGGAGGAAAGGCCCATAAACCATTATTAAAGTGGACCCAGGAAATCCACTGCTTGCTCTGGGAGGAGCATTGTGGAACCTGTGTGCCTTTTTGGGAACCTGCCAAGTACTTGTGGCCTGGATTGGCTACTGTTGGAAACAGGATACTGGGCTTGATGGACTTTGGACTGACCCAGTATGGCATTTCTTATGCATTTTAAATGTGCTGCAGCTTCCATGTTCCACATTTAAAAAGCAATTAAGACTTCCAAAATAACCCGGATTGTATCACCTTACAGAATCTCAAATAGTCTCTCTCCATTCTCAATTATTTCCAAAGAGGACCTCTAATGAGGGAATACGCAAGAATTCATAGGGACAACAGCGTAAAGCTGTATTGGGAAGATGAATACTAAATAACTCTTCAAAACAATAAGATTCCATCTTGCATAAATATTTAAAAATCAGACAAAACCTTAAACTTTATCCGATCTATTAGTCGCCAAGGAGTAGGAAATCAATGCCGCCAGCTGATGTAAGGAGGACCTTCAAGGAAACCTGTGACCAGCGTTAGAAGAACCCACGGTTAACTGTGCTGTTACATTCTGGAGAGCTCACATGGCTTTTATGGCACACGCAGGCAACTGAAATTACGCAGCATTATAATAACCCAGTGAGGTAAACCGAGTGACTGAACTATTAGCCTAAAGTCCTGTGCTGGCTGTAAAGTTTTCAATCTTTTTAATACCCACAGTTTAAAAAATGGACTACAAAATAAATTCCAAGATCTGAGATTTTGTCAGAACAGCATGATCAGCTCTCTTTACTATGAAGGAAGTACTATCAGTTGGAGAGTATGCACTGTCAGTACTTCAGACTTCTATACATTTAAGGCCAATCGATTCTCTATAACCCAAATGTATAAGTCCAATAAACAAACTTGCTAAAATGTTATTTTGCTCTTCAGTTCCAACAATAACCATAACAAAAATCATATCATCAGTTAGTTAACTCTATAACACTTCAATAAAATACAGAGTGGCAACAAGAAAATATTAAATCATACGATCGACAGAGTGGAAGTTTGTGGTATCCCAGGTTCCAAACATAACCTATTTGAATATTGATTGCTTTATAACTGTGCTGTATCATAACATTCACAAATCGTTTTCCTACTCTAACCTGGGTGCATCATGAGACTCCGCTTTACCCCCTCCCCTCCCCACAGGAGCTGCTACAGACATAGCCCTAGAGATTGTGTCCAAGGCTTTTTTTCTCTCTATTTCTCTAGGGAGAAGAATGTGAAATGAGAAAGCAGTCTGATTAGGACTGGGTGAGTATTAATCTTTGTACATCCCCTTCTCTCTTTATGAGAAACTGCAACACATTGCTAAGCCTTTTTAAGGTTTACAGGTTATTGGCTTGATTAACTGCCTTTCATGGATACATCAGATAACTAAAATGTTAAATAAACATGAAAGACAAAACTGTTCAAAACATCAACCAGACAAGACTCACCAGGTAAACGAATACAAAGTTCAGCATAGCAAGACACGTGAAGGGTAATTTTATAACATACTAGCGTATATGGCAGAGATGACACCATAAGTTAGAAACATGACGGCAGATAAAGACCATACGGCCTATCCAATCTGCCCTCCCGTACCAACTGCTAAGCTTTACAGTCCCTTTTTTCCCTTAGAGATCCTCTGTCTCTTGCCTTCTTGAATCCAGATACAGTTCTTGTTTCTGCTACTTCCACTGGGAGGCTATTCCATGTATCTACCACTCTTCTGTAAAGACATATTTCCTCAAATTACTCCCTTTCACCTTCATCCTATGCTCCCTCATTACTGAGCTTTCTTTTAGTTAAAAAGAGGCTCTCTGGCTTGCCATCAACTAAGATGGCTATTTGAGATTTCTTTTCTGGTGGCCTTTTAGCAGACTCCTGTTATTCTCCCTCACCCCCACTCCCACCATTGGGCTGCTCTTTACAATGGTGAAATCCGCACTTAACATGTCCGTGATCAAACCGGGTTAGTTAGACTACTCTGCAGCAGCCGCACAGGGCGTAAAGCAATCAAAACCCAAGCCCCCATCACAGAGTAAAATGGCGGGCACCAAGGACTCCAATGAAGGCCTCAAGGAAGTCTTGTGGGAGACCCGCCAGGTGAAGGAGCTAGTGTCAGCTAAAGATACGGCCCTCTGTACTATGCAAGCTGAGTTGGCAGAGGTCAAGAGCCAGTTCACAGCACTTATGGTATAATTAGACTCAGCCGATGAAACTTTTCAATGTCATGCGTTGCTCCTGCAGCAGACCAATCGCAATACCAAGCATATCACACAGTTAGAGCACATCCTAGAAGATATGAATAATCGTACCTGCCGCGGCAATGTACGAGTGCTCAGAATTCTGGAGGGAGCTGAGGGGGAAAATCTCATTGCGTACCTCAAACAGTTGCTTCCAAAGCTCCTCAACTTGAACTTTGATTAACCTTTCAAAATTGAGCAAGCTCATCAGATTCCCTCACAATCGAGCCCCTGGGATGAAATACCCTCGTCCGATTATACTCAAAGCACTCTGATACCCTCAAGCTCTAATGATATTCCAGGCAGCACGCTGGCAAGCACCTATAATGCTCGAGGGGCAGCGGATCTTATTCTTCCTGGACTTGAATAAAACCACTATTATTTATTATTTATTTTATTTACAGTTTTTATATACCGTGCTTTTTGGTATCAGTGCGGTTTACAAATAACACAAGTTTCGCATCAGAACAAAGATCTTTTGCTTACATCATAACAGGGTTTGTAACATGGGACTGTAACAAGGGTAACTATATACAAATCCACAGCCGAGGAGGAAGGAAGCAGCTACTCGCTTTCAGGCCACAGCTTCAGAAATTGCAGGCAAAATACAGCATGTTCTATCTGGCTAGACTGTGAATCAGCCTTCATAATACTGCCAGGTCATTTGAAGACCCTGAGGGAGTGTGCTAAAGCGACAGCAGTGGACACCAACTGATTTTCATTGCCCTGTGCAGTACGAACCTGAACAACATCTAAATACATCCCTCTTTAGCTGGCTGCTGTGGTGCAGTGACATTTTGCTTCTCCTGATGTTCTCGGGCCTTGTCCGTTAAAACTGCACTTCTGTGTGGGGGCAGGCCACAATCAGTTGGTGGGATTGCTATTCTGTCTCGTTGCTCAGTACCAGTCTGATCTCTTTCACTGGCCAGTGGAGGGCCTAATTACATTGGGCCCTCAGACTTTTATTACTCCTATGTATGCTGAGAAGTGTGGCCGATAGATGAGTGCGTGTGCAGGATGTTCTGGGGATGGATTGGGTAGTGTTTGGGGCAAGTTGCCTTGGGCCAGGGGTTTGAGTCCCACTGTATGACAGCAACCTCGGCCAGAGCGACTGTGGTTTCTAGTTCTATATGTCTTTCTAGCTCCTTATGGTCTTGAGCAAACCATTTAATCCTTCGTTGCCTCAGGTACAAAAAACATAGATTGTGAGTCCTTTGAGGACAAGGGAAATATATACCATATCTGAATGTACACCACCTAGATTGCACTTGCACCAGGCAGTAGGTATAGAAATGTCTCTAAATAGAAAATAAATAAAATAACTTTAAACGGGTGGGGATGTTGTGTGACAACCCAGTGAACATGGCTCCTGATCTCTTTGGTTTGTGTGATGGTTTTCTATATGGGTTAGTGGATGGATGTCTAGTGGACAGGTGGGGGTGGGTGAGGAGTTGTGTGTTTGTTATTCTCCTCTTGGTCACCTGCAGTGGGTGGTCCACCCTGTATTTTATGGTTTCGTAGGTGGTGTTGGGAGCTCGTCCCTGGCTTTATTTGTTTTTTGTGGATAGTTTATTCTTTGTGGCAGTGAGAGGTGTGATTTGTATTACCTTTGTTACCCAGGGCTCTTGTATTGCACAGAGAAGGTATACGCCTCTATATTTGCCTCTATAATGAGGCAAAGTGAGGCGGCTGCCTCAGGCGGAAAAGTTTTGAGGGCAAACAGCCACCTCACTTCGCCTTCAAAAAAACCCAAAAAACAAAACCCCAAGCGCACAAGTTGCTGCCACTGCCGAGTCCGCTTCTCGGCAGCGGCAGACTTGCTCTCTCTTTCCTATGGCAGCCGCAGCTCCTGCTTCTTAGAGCTGCGACTGTGCTGCTGCTAGCAATGGAGGTTGTCCGTTTAAACCAACTTCATACCGGTGCGGACTGCGGAGCCTTCTTGCCGCCTCTGTGAAGGAACCCGTGCAACTGGGTCCCACCCCCAAAGGAAGTACTGAGATGTACTTCCTTTGGGGGTGGGATGCAGTTGCACGGGTTCCTTCACAGAGGTGGCAAAGGCTCCACACCGGTATGAAGTTGGAACCCACGATGGAGAGGAAACTAAAAAAAAACCAAACCCTGGCTTTTGCTGCTGCCGCTGCCACTGTGGCAGCGGCAGAATCAACTGTCCCACGGCCCCTTCCTGTGTGCCCGGCAGAGCCCTCAGCTCCATCAGTGGCAGGCTTTTCAAGCCGCAAAGAGAGTATTTCCCTCTCGCAGCTCTCTTAAGCCTGCCGGGGCTGATGGGAATTCCCATCAGCCCCAGCACGCTTAACAGAGCCGCAAGAGAGAAACTTTCTCTTCGCGGGTGGCCCTGAAAGCTGCCGCTAATGGAGCTGAGGTCTCTGCCGCGGGAAGGGTCCGCAGGACAGTTGATTCTGCTGCTGCCATGGCGGTGGCAGCGGCAGAAGCCAGTATTTTTTTTTTTTTTTAATTTACCTGGGCTGATGGGGGGGGGGGGTGGAGGGGGGGCTAAGACTGAAAATGGGGTAATGGGAGGTTAGGACTGGAAGTGGGCTGACGGGGGGTTAGAACTGGTAATGGGCTATGGTAGGGGCTAGGACTGGAAATGGGCAGATGGGGGTTAGGACTGGAGGTGGACTGATTGGGGGTAAGGACTGGTAATGGGCTATAGGGGGGCTAAGACTGAAAATGGGGTGATGGGAAGGTTAGGACTAGAAGTGGGCTGTTGGGGGGCTTAGGACTGGTAATGGGCTATTGGGGGGACTAGAACTGGTAATGGACTGGGGGGTTGATAGGGCGGGAAATGGGCTGAGTAGAAGGGGGGCTTGAACTGCAAATAGCTGATGGGGAGGGGGCTTGGAATGGAAATGGGCTGCGAGAGAAGGGAGCTAGGACTGGAAATGGGCTGAGTGGGGGGAGCTAGGACAGGAAATGGGCTGATGGAGGGGCTAGGATAGGACTGGAGATGGGCTGATGGGGGGAGTAGGGCTGGTAATGGGCTGATTAGGGGAGGCTAGCACTGGTAATTGGGTTGAGGGGGATTAGCACTGGAAATGAGCTGATTAGGGGAGGCTAGGACTGGTAATGGTCTGATGGAGTGGGGTAGGACTGGTAATGGACTGATGGGGGGCTAGCATTGGAAATGAGCTGATCAGGGGGCTAGGACTGGAAATGGGCTGATTAGTGGAGGCTAGGATTGGGTAATGGACTGATGGGGGAGTAGAACTGGTATTGGGCTAGCACTCGTTATGGGGTTGAGGGGGGACTAGAAGTGAGATGATTGGGGGGCTTCGACTGGGAATGGGCTGATGCTGGGGAGGATAGAGCTGCTGGCCCTGGAAGAAAACTGGGGACTAGGGCTACAAATGGGCTGATGTGAGGGGATGGGAGAATGGAACTAGAAGGGAGTGGATGCTGAGAGGGGCTGCCATGATATTTGGACTAGAAGGGACTGGTCAGTGGGGAAGGAGGGGGACGAAGGGAATGGACACCAGTGGCAGTCATGTGAATGCAAGTTGACATTGGAAGGTACTAGGAGGGAGGACTGGAAAGGGGCTGATACTGGGAAGGTTTATTGGGATTGGAAATAGGCTGATGGAAAGAAGTGAAAACAAAAGAAGAGATAAGAAATGGCAGATGGACCATAGACCACAGAAAGAGAGCTAAGAGAAGACAGGAAAGCAGAAGCCTCAGATCGGGACCAGCATGATCAGAGAATAAAATGGTCAGACAACAAAGGTAGAAAAAATAATTTTATTTCATTTTACTGATTGGACTTTGTGTTATCTTTATATTTTATACTGCATGGAGGAACTGCATATTTATCTGATGTTGCACTGCTTGAAGAGTCTGGCTTCTTGGGGTTTCAGTTTAAATTTTGTCTACATATTTGTATTTTTACTTTATATTGTAAGTCACTTATTCTGCACTTGGTGAGGGTCTGTGTTCTGAGTGTGTGACTGAGCCCAGGTGTTCTGTTAACATAGAGTTTGTACATAAAGATCTATACTGTACTGTAGTAATTTGATTTGTTCAGCTTTTCAAATAGGTGTATGGATGTTCCAGGGTCCACTGTAGTATTTACAGTAACACTTTATTTTGGTGGGCTCCTTATGTGAGTTTTGGAAGTTGGTGCTGTGCTGGTATGGTATGGTAGATTTGCTCTATAGATACTCAGTGATTTTGTTGTAGGGTTTTGTATTAGTTCACAATACAAAACTCTACAACCCTACAATATGTGAACGAGGAGTGTAGGAGTGGCCTAATGGTTGGGGCAAGGTACTTCAGGCCGGAAGGTCGGGGGTTCAAATCCCACTAGAGGACAGCAACCTTGGGCCGGAAGGACTGGGGTTTCTAGTCCCACAGGTGCTCCTTGTGGTCTTGGGCAAGCCACTTAACCCTCCATAGCTCATGTTCCCTGTAAAATAGTTATCTCCAAGTTATAATGCCCTGTTCAATGTAATTTCAGTTTGTTCAATGTAAACCGCACTGATTTAGCGCGGTATATAAGAGAATGTAAATAAATAAAGAAATAAATAATAAAACGCTGCTACTACCAGTGCCAGTAGCTTGCCATTAGTCTACAATACCTGTGCTCTTTGACCACTGTTTACATCTTACTGTTACCAGCAGCCTGCCATTACCTTGGCCAGGGGCCTCTATATCTATATTTGACCACTTTACTGTTGCCAGTAGCCTGCTATATCTGCTGCAATCTTGTTACCTTCACTGTTGCCAGTAGCCTTCCATTACTGTTGCCAGTAGCCTGTTATAACTGTTGTTACTCTGACCAATTTTACTGTTGCCAGTAGCCTGCTATCTCTGCTACCAGTAACCTCCTATTATCATGCCCACTATTTACGACTGTTGCTAGCTTTTAACAACAATATTGCTGACAACCCCCAACAACCTAACATGGCCATCTCTTTATTTGCCACATTTAGTTTTTACCTCCTAGCTAACGCCATTCAGAATTCCTCAGCCTTTTCACCCACCCATAACAATATCTCTATCTTGCATATTTATTTATTTTTTTATTTATTTATTTATTACAGTCTCTTATATACCGCGCTATTTGGCATCAGCGCGGTTTACATTATAACACAACGACCATAACAACATGCTGTTTGGTTTTACATCGAACAGGGGACCAAACTTGGATAACAGGGGTAACTATATACATGAGATATTTACATGGTGAGGAGTAACTTGGATAACAGGGGTCAGTTATAATATACATGAGATATTTACATGGTAATGAGTAAAATATCATAGTGAACGTGGGTCATCTCTTCAGAGGGGATGTCTAGGTGCCATTGGTGGTTGGGTAGCATTGGAGGAAAAGATGGTATTTGAGTGCCTTCCTGAACTGCGATAGGTCGGCAATAGCCCTAATGTCAGGGGGTAGAGCATTCCAGCATTTAGGTACATAGTAACTGAACGCCCTGTTTGTGGTTGATATGTTGCACCTCGACGATTCCTTTGGTAATACTAGTTGGTTTATGGCTATTGCTCTTCTAGATCTGTTGGGGGGCAACATGTGAATAAGATCTGTGAGTGAAAAGGATGAAATACCTTTGATTGCCTTGAATGCTAGGAGTAGGGTTTTAAAGATGATTCTCCCATGGATAGGTAACCAGTGAAGTTGTTTGAGAATGGGGGTCACGTGGTCGGTTCTGGCGGCTCCGTGTAGGACCCTTGCTGCAGCATTCATGGCCAGCTGTAATGGGGCTAGTGTGGATTGAGGGAGCCCTTGTAAGATGGCGTTTGCAAAGTCGAAGTGAGGCAGGATTAGTGCTTGGTATATGGTCCGGAAGTCATCTGGGTCCAGCAGGGAGCGCAGATGTCTGAGTGTGCGGATTTTGTAGTATACAGCTTTGACAATGTTGTTTATGTGGTGTTTCATATCCAGGCGTTGGTCCAACGTAACTCCAAGGTATCTTATTGTTTCTTTGGTTAGTAAGTCTGCTTCCTTAACACTGACATGGGATGGAGGAGTAAAGTCGGGGTCTCTAGAGATGAAAAGAACCTCCGTCTTTTTATGTTGAATGCGTAGATTCTGTGATTGGAGCCACGCTGAGACCGCATTGAAACAGTCTATTAGTGGTGCTAGGTCCATTTGGGCTGTGGAGAACGGCGTGTATAAAAGAATGTCATCTGCATATATCAAACAGCTCACGTTAAATGATCTTATGATGTTGCAGATGGGCTGCATGTAAATATTGAATAGTAGGGAAGACAAGGAGGAGCCTTGAGGTACACCTTGTTTTTGATGGAAGTGTTTTGATTCCTCTGATCCAGACTTCACGTATTGCCATCTTGCTTCCAGATAGGATTTACACCACCCTAGTGCATTGTTGCAGATGCCCTTCTCTTTCAACCTTCCCAGGAGAATTTCGTGACTCACCGAGTCGAACGCAGCGGCAATGTCCAAGAAGATGAGCACAAAACCTTTATGGATGTTGTCTATGCCTGTGATTATAACGTTGAATAGGCTAGTAAGAAGGGTCTCGACTCCATGATATTCTCTAAACCCATGTTGGCAGTGATCTAGGGGAGCTACGGAATCTATGTGATTTTGAATTTGCCGTTGTACCTCTTTCTCAGTTATCTTGGCTAGGAGAGGAATACTGGCTATTGGCCTATATGAATCGGCCTTTTGCGGGTCAAGCTTGGGGTTTTTCAATAGTGGCCTAATGGATGTCTGCTTGAGTGTTGCAGGGAAGTATCCTGTTGTGAAGGAGAGGTTCATTAGGTTTGCGATGAATGGACTGAACACACCGCGTAATTCCTTGATCCAAAAGGCTGGGCATGGGTCAGTCTGTGCAGTGGAGGTGTTGAGGGATGCTATGGTATCTTCAATGCATTTAGTGGAAGGAGTAGAGAACTTGTCAAGTAGGGTTAGGCCAGTTGGTTCCTGAAACTGTACTGCCGAATCCTTTTTGGTTTGAATGATCTTGGATTGCAGGTAGTCAGCGTATTCTTGTGGGTGAATCACACTGCGCTGATCGGGAGATGGTTCTTTCGAGAGGGATTTAACCAAGTTGAAGAGGTCACGTGGTTTATTCAATGATCTCTTTAGGGTGTCAGTGTGATATTGTTTCATTTTGGTTGTGATTGCTTCACGATGAATTGAGAGGTGAGTTTGGTAGGCGGTCTTATCTTCAATGGAGAGCGTTCGGCGCCATCGGCGCTCGAGTCTACGTAGTTGAGTAAGAGACGATCGTAGCTCAGGAGAGAACCATGGGGCAGAGCTTCTCTTCATTCTTGCTGTGTTGTTGGCTTCCGGGCGTTGTGCGATGGCATTTAAGTTGGAGTTCCAGGATGATATAAGTTCTTCAAGGTCAGGCGTGGTTTTGTTGAGGAGGGATTGGGTCTCAGATATAATGTGTTCCCTGTTAAATGGGCGAAAGCTTCTTGTGGATGCTCGGGATGTGATGTTCTGATTTCGGCTTCTGTGCAGCTGCTCATTGTTGGTGGGTATCTGGATAATAATCAATTTGTGGTCTGACCAAGGTACATCAATCACTGATGTTGGTAGATTACGGTTTTGCTCGATGATTGGCTGAGGAGCAAAAACCATATCCAGTACATTCCCTTTTATATGTGTGGGTTCATTGATGATTTGTTTGAGTGCGAGTTCTTCCATGGCACCAAGGAAGGCATTTGCGTGGTTTTGGGGTAAGGATGGGAGATTGAAATCACCCATTATCCAATTTGGTTTATTGGGACTGAGGGTGTTGGCCGCAAGGTCAATAATGGTTGGGAGGTCATCTGGACAAGCCGATGGCGTTCTGTATAACAAGTTGAGAGAGCAATGCTGGTTTGCAATAGAGAGGATGTCTAGACTGCTTGTACTAGAGGAGTCTGTTATATGGAAGTCAAGGTCTGCTTTGGTGATTATAAGCACCCCACCTCCTTTTTTGTTTTCTCTATGTCTTGTGTGTATGGTGAAATTGGGGGGTAGGAGTTGATTGAGGATAACGTTGTCCTCCGATGATAACCAGGTTTCAGTGATCATAAGTATCTCTAGGTCGTAAAGTGAAATCGTGTCTAGTACAACAGGCCATTTTTTGCGAATAGAGCGTGCGTTAATGATGGCACATTTCAGTGGTCGGCAGCTCAGAGGTTTTTGCTGGCTGGGTGTATTGGATAACTGTAGTGCTACATGGATAAGGTGGGAGCGTCGCGTGTAGGCGTCACTTCTTGGGTGGGAATATGGGGGATCATACCATCTTTTTCCATGGCTGTTCAGGACAGGAATGTTGTTGTGGGACGTGTAGAGGGCCTGGGTGGTTCCAAGCCAGTGAGTGAGGAGGTAAAGGCTAAAGAGGGAGGCAAACTGGAGGGCCATTTTGAGGGTAGCAAGTAGTAGTGAGGTACAGTGTGACAGTAGTATCAATGAGGTATAATGTAGTAGCGGAGCACACTATGTTTATGAGGTGCAGTAGGGAAGAGGAGATATTATGCAAAAATATACAATAGGATGGAGCAGTAGGAAGGATTGCAGTAGATGAGGCTTTAGAGTATAGGTGACCTATCTACGAAATTGACTACATTCCAATCATATTAAGGAGATACAGAATGATATGCTGCAATGCTGGGATGATGCATTAACACGTTAATACTGAGATATAAGTAATGGGATAGGATTCCAACAGATTACATTGTATCTTTGATAGGTAAACTAGTATCGCATTGACAAAAGACTGTGACAATTAGTACCTTTCCCGTGTGAGCTCAGAAGATTATAACAGACTGTTATGTGGTGGGAGGATTCGGCCTACCTCACGGTCCACGCCTAAGGGCCACGCCAAAGGGCCCTCTGGGCGAGGCCCTCAGGCGCGGGCCCGCCAGGCGCGGGTGCGTCCGATGGCGCGAAGTTTAAAAGCCGTGTGCAGTGCCCCGATTGGGCCTGCGATGCCAGGAAGCCCCTCCCGCTGCTGGTGGCTCGATCCCCGGGATTGGGAGAGCTGCTGGTGGTGGCGGGGGCTGGAGAGAGTCAGCGCCCGATGGCGTGAAGCTTAAAAGCCGTGTGCAGTGCCCCGATTGGGCCTGCGATGCCAGGAAGCCCCTCCCGCTGCTGGTGGCTCGATCCCCGGGAAGGGGAGAGCTGCTGGTGGTGGCGGGGGCTGGAGAGAGTCAGCGCCCGATGGCGCGAAGCTTAAAAGCCGTGTGCAGTGCCCCGATTGGGCCTGCGATGCCAGGAAGCCCCTCCCGCTGCTGGTGGCTCGATCCCCGGGAAGGGGAGAGCTGCTGGTGGTGGCGGGGGCTGGAGAGAGTCAGCGCCCGATGGCGCGAAGCTTAAAAGCCGTGTGCAGTGCCCCAATTGGGCCTGCGATGCCAGGAAGCCCCTCCCGCTGCTGGTGGCTCGATCCCCGGGAAGGGGAGAGCTGCTGGTGGTGGCGGGGGCTGGAGAGAATCAGCGCCCGATGGCGCGAAGCTTAAAAGCCGTGTGCAGTGCCCCGATTGGGCCTGCGATGCCAGGAAGCCCCTCCCGCTGCTGGTGGCTCGATCCCCGGGAAGGGGAGAGCTGCTGGTGGTGGCGGGGGCTGGAGAGAGTCAGCGCCCGATGGCGCGAAGCTTAAAAGCCGTGTGCAGTGCCCCGATTGCATAGCCTAGGAAGAAGAAATCACACCAGTTCCCATCACACATCACAACATACACACCATATCAGACATTCACACCTTCTCTATATATCCCTAAATAACACTTATAGCCCCAAGCCGGAAACCACTCTCTTACATAGTAACCTAAAGTGTGCTCTCATTAACACACGTTCAGTTCGTAAAAATTGGCCAGCCATCACAGATCTTATTTTTTATTTTTATTTTATTTAATTTCTTTTATATACCGCGCTATTACATATCAGTGCGGTTTACAATAAACAAACACATTACTATGCGGACAAGCCACAGAGTATTTACATTGAACAGGGTTAGAACTTGGATTCAACTGGGGTAACATTTACAGCAATATTTACAGTACAGTTTAAGGTATTGCTAATCTGAACTTGGATATCCTTAAGGTCACAGAATCCTGGCTGTCTGACACAGACACCGTCCTCATAAATCAACTCATTCCTCCTGAATATTCCATACACACATTATAGAACCAACCGGAAAGGAGGTGGAGTATTCATTCTAGCAAGAACTAATTTCCAGTTCCAGCTACTATCTTCTAAGAGTCTAATGCACATGGACATAGTGTCTGTTGCCAATAAGCACTTCATTATAAATCTCATCTACAGAGCTCCTTCTCCCCCAGAAGATCTCTCTAACATAATTGACCTGGCCTGCAACCCTGTAAGCCCACGTAAGCCTAATTGGTTGATGGGCGACTTTAACCTCGCTTCACTACAACCCACCTGCTCTAACACCTTCCTTGATGCTGACTGATCTCAATTATACACAGATAGTGAACTCGCCTACTCATCTCAAGGGAAATGCTCTTGACCTCATTTTTGCCCCCCAATCTGAATCAAACAACAATATCAACCTCTCATTTACGCCTGTTCCATGGTCAGACCACAACCTAATCTCCTTCCAAATCCCATTCCAACAAAATCGAATCTCAACCAGCCAAGCAAATACAGCTTCCTCAGGATCGACAACCCGCTTCAAATCCCTAGACAAGGATGAGTTCATCAACAGCGCTCTTCCAGTACTCCGTCAACCAACTCAAAATCTCGACGATATGATCGACATATGGAATACCACCCTGAACTCTTGCTCGCAGCTACCATCCTCAAATAAACCACCAGCCTCCATCAAACCACCAAGAAACAGAAAACAAGCCCCTTGGTTCTCTGCTGAATTACGGTCATCTCTTCAGTGTCTAAGAAAGCAAGAAAGAAAATGGCATCAATCTCGTTCCACAACCGATCAAATGTCTTATGAAAACACCCTAAAGCAACACCGTGGGGACTTCCGGTGACGTCACGGAGCTAATGGCAGCTTGAACGCCGAGCTCCGTTCGAATCCCAAGTGCAGAGCAATAAACAGTGGGTCCCCATAAATAAAAGTGGACAGACTGCTAGCATCTCAGTCGGGGATGGCAGCACGGGCGAAATTGGAGGGGTTTCAATCTCCTTACGTCCGGAAAGAGTTGATGGCAGCGGCGGCAAAGGAGGCGGCCTGCGGAGGCGCCTCGGAGGAGGATGATGCCACGGATGTCGATGGGGAGGAAGATGTGCCCCTACGGAGATGGCTGCAGGAGTTTAAATTGGACATGAAGGGAGAGATAAAGGCGATGAGGAAGGAGATGAGGGCAACTCTCCAGGCGATACAACAGGAGCTGTGCAGCCTTGGTGGACGGGTAGAAGAGCTGGAAACCCACGTGCAAGAGTGTGAGGGGGAACTGCGCAGCCTAGGGGTTATGCAAAGCTCACTGCAGGCCCAGCAAGACGCAGTGCAGGAGAAAATTGAAGAGATGGAGGACCGGGCCCGGAGGAATAATTTAAGGATCAGAGGGGTCCCGGAGGAGATGGACCCCAAGGACTGTGTGGGTTTGGTCCGGCGAATATGTAGCCATGTGCTTCAATTGGGGGAAGTGCCAGGATATGCTCCAGAGCAAATCAGTGTGGAGCGGGCACATCGGAGTCTGGGGCCCCGGAAAGAGAAGCAGTCCAGGGACATGATAGCCTGTCTGAGTAGCTTCCCTCTGAAAGAACAAGTTCTAAGTGTGGCTCGGAGATTCGGGAGAGTGGCCTGGGAGGGCGCTGAGATTGAAATGTTTAATGACCTCTCGAAGGGGACTCTAGAGCGGCGGAGAGCAATGAAAGCAGTGACTGCCTACTTGAGGGAGAAACAATACCGGTACCGCTGGCTGTTCCCGTTCGGGGTGTTGATCTCCATTAATGGACTGAATCGCAAAGTTAAAACAGCGGAGGAGGCTTGGGAGGTGTTAAGAGCATCGGGATGCGATGGCCTGCCGGCGGTGGGACCGGGTGAACAGCAGCACAAGACCAACGTGGGGAAAGGCAAACAACGGTTGCAAGTCAGCTCTCAGTGGCAACGAGTGGGGGAGCAAGGGAAGCGCTTGAAGCGGTTGTCGAAGGAACGGCAGATGACATCTGAAGAGCTGGTGTCGTGAACCGGGAGCACAGCGGGACTGGCCAGGATGTTGGCAGGACTCAGGTGAAGAGCGGTAGAGCTCTGGAGCCCTTGGTATCTGGACGCTGGACTTGTAGGGCATGCTAAGGAGGGGGGGAACCAGGGAGGTGGAAAGAGGGGAGGTTGGGGGGAACGCAGGTGGGGAAGGGTGTCCAGGGGGGTCGGAAGTAGATAATCAGGGAAGAGATAAGAAGGGGAGGCAGAGGGAGTGGGTATATGGAGGGGTTGGGGAGGGGGTCAAAGTGGTGGGATTGGACGTCAGGACTGGGAGGTTGGGAAGATTGGGATGAGTGGGCTGGATAGAGGAGGGGGCGGGGGGAGGCGGGGGAGGTGGGTGGGCTGGGAGGGGGGGAGGGGGGAGGGGAAAGGAACACCATCTGGGTAAGTGCGGGGAAGACGGGGGAGGCTGAGGGATGATACGTGTAGGCACCATCAATGTCCGTGGTCTGAATACGCCCAACAAGAGAGGGTTGCTGTTTCGGGAAGTGGAGAGGAATAAATGGGATGTGGTCCTCCTACAGGAGACTCATCTACGAGCTCGGGATGTTGGACGGTTGAAGCACCGCCACTTCCCTGACCAATTCTACTCCTGCAATAAGGAGGGGGGACGGAAAGGTGGGGTGGGGATAATGCTTAGGGGGGGGTGCGGGATCCAGGTGGGGCACTCTTTTAAAGACCAGGAGGGAAGGGTGGTGGGGCTTACAGGGAAGCTGGGGGGGGGGGGGAAGATATTGTGATTGTGGCTGTGTACGGGCCCAATGGGCAGCAAAAGGGTTTCTGGAGGGAGGTGGGGGCTTTAATTGAAAAAGCCGGGGGGGGAGGGAAGGTGCTGGTGGGAGGGGATTTTAATGTTGTATTGGATCCTGGGTTAGATAGGAAGCCGAAGGGGGGGGGATGGTGGGCGGAAGAATAGACGGGGACTGAAGGGGTTGATGAAACGATTCAACTTGATGGATGTGTGGAGAGTGATGAACCCGCAGGCGGGGGGGTACACTTTCTACTCGGCTCCACACGTTAGTTGGAGCCGGTTAGACATGTTCTTGATAGATCAGACCTGGATGCCTGCAGTTAAAGGTGAAGAAATAGTGCAAGTGGGATGGATAGATCATAAAGGGGTGGAGATCCTTCTACGGAATGTACGGAGGTCAGGAGGAGCCTTCTGGAGACTGAATGATAGTCTTCTCCGAGATAGGCGAGTGGTGGATGATCTTCGGGGGGTGATTAAGGAATACTTGGGTTTCAATGATAATGGGGAGGTGAGGGAGGTTATGGTCTGGGAGGGGCTGAAAGCGGTGGTACGGGGGAGATTTATAATGTGGGGGGCTAAGAAAAAGAGGGAACGAGAACAGAAGGAGGACGAATTAAAGAGGGAGGTGGGTGAAAAGGAGGAGAGGTTTCGAGGGTCGGGAACAGAGGAGGATCGACTGGGTTTGGAACAGGCGCGGGATGCGTTGAAGGATCTTCAGCTAGAGAAAGTGGCATTTCTGATGCAGAGGGTTCAGCAGACCCATTACGAGTTTGGGGATAAGGCAGGGCGCTTGTTGGCGCGGAGACTGCGGCGGAAGCAAGGGGTGGCCACTATAGCTTATTTAGAGGGGCAAGATGGGCGGCGGTGTTGGGAGGAAGATGCCATCCGGGAGAGATTCCGGGATTATTACCTGGATCTGTACCGGGCGATGGAAGGGGGGTCTGAGGGGGAGATCGAGGCCTATCTGGAGGAGATAACACTCCCAGTGCTCCCAGTGGAGGCGGTAGAGATCCTGGAGGCGGAGATTAGAGAGGATGAAATAGCCCGGGCAGTGAAAGGGCTGGTCGGAGGGAAGTCCCCAGGTTTGGATGGTTTGACGGGACTCTTCTATAAAGTTTTTTGGGAGGATGTAAAAGGGATAATGCGAAGGGTGTTCAATGGGGTGCTGGAGGAAGGGGGGGGGAGTTATCGCGGGAAATGCTGACAGCTGGGATAACGGTGCTCCTGAAACCCGGGAAGGACCCGGGGAAATGCGGCTCCTATAGGCCGATCTCCCTGTTGAATGTGGATACCAAATTGTTAGCCAAAGTGGTGGCGGGACGGTTAGCTGAGTGGATGCCGGGGCTTATAGGTGGGGATCAAGCTGGCTTCATACCAGGACGACAAGCGGCGGATAACATCCAGAGAGCGATTGGAGTTGTTTGGGAAGCGAGGGAGGGACAAGAGGATTTGGTACTGATGTCAATCGATGCTGAAAAGGCATTTGACAGGGTGGTGCACTGGGCATTTTTGTTGAAGGTATTGGAGCGGATGGGGTGTGGACCTAATCTATTGGGGTGGATCAAGGCATTGTATAGGGGGCCCAGAGCTAGAATTAAAGTCAATGGGATGTACTCTCGAGATTTTGAATTGGGAAGGGGGACCCGACAGGGATGCCCACTGTCTCCGCTTCTCTTTGCCATAGCGGTGGAGCCCCTAGCCGAAAGGATTCGGGGGAACGATAAGATCATAGGCTTGCATAGAGGGGGGAGGATGCATAAAATATCCTTGTATGCGGACGATATATTGTTGTATCTGGGGGACCCATCTGTATCGCTTCCAGAGGTGATGCAGGAGGTGGACCGGTATGGAAAGGTGTCGGGCTTTAAAATGAATGTGGACAAGACAGAGGTTCTGAAGGTGCGATTACCGGACGAAGTGGAGGAGTGTTTGCAGCGCCGGTTCCCTCTGCGATGGGTTAGTGGTTCACTGGGGTATTTGGGGGTTCGCATTACCGATCGTTTTGAGACTCTCTATCAGGCTAATTATCCCAGCCTGTTCCAAAAAATTGGGAGAGATTTAGAAGGGTGGATGGGATTAGAAATATCTTGGATCGGGCGGATCGCAGCCGTCAAAATGAATATTCTGCCCCGGTTACTGTACGGGTTCCAGGCTTTGCCGGTAGCGATACCGGATGGGGCGATGCGCGGGCTGCAGAGGCGAGTATTTCAGTATATCTGGAAGAGGAAGCCACCTCGGGTGGCGCGGGAAGTGATGTATGCCCCCAAGGAGGAGGGGGGGTTGGGGGTGCCGAACTTGTGGGCGTATTATCGAGCGGCACAGTTGGTGCATGTTATGCAATGGTGAGAGGGGGGGGGAGGAAAGGCCGTGGGTGTCTTTAGAGCGGGGGAGAGTCAGGGGGGGTCACTTGACGGCCTGGCTATGGGCGGATGCTGAAGGGAGGAGGGCCTTGGGGACTGGTTCCCCAGCGATGTGTCAAGGGGTCAGGATATGGGATAGAGTGAGGGGGACGGAGAGGGGGTCACGGAGTGGGGGTTATTCCTTGCTGACTCCTTGGAGGGGGGCGCGGGAGTTCAAGCCAGGGTGGGAAGGGGGGAGATTTGATGAATGGACGAAGAAAGGCTTAATCTGCAGTTATCAATGCTTGGAGGAGGGAGAAATGAAGAGCTTTGACATGATCAAAGCGGAGTATCAGTTGGAAGATAAGGATAGGTATGCATATATGCAGGTCCGCTCATTCCTAGGGAAGGTGGTGGGGAAGGAGGGGTGGGGAAGGGAGCTCACAGGTCTGGAAACGATGTGGTTTGGGAAGAGGGGTGCGAAAGGGATGATATCGGGGTTGTACCAGGTGGTACGCGAGAAGACAGGGGGGCAACACCGGTACATGACGGAGTGGGAGGCGGATATCGGGCGATCGGTAATGGCTATGGAGTGGAAGCGTGTGTGGGATCAGATTAGGAGGGGGCTTATGTCAAGTGGGTCTAAGGAGAATAGTTATAAGGTGCTGATGCGATGGTATTACACTCCCAGTCGTCTGCATAGGATGTATGTGGGGGTGTCGCCTCTGTGCTGGAGGGGCTGTGGTGAAGTTGGGACTTTTGGCATGTGTGGTGGAGTTGTCAGAAGGTACAAGAGTATTGGGGGAGGATTGTTGGTTGGATTCTCCAGAAATTAGGGGTAGTGGTTCCGATGGCCCCTACAGTGTGTTTGTTGAACCTTTGGGAGGAGGGGCAAGGGAATAGGGGAGGTAAGATGGTGATGGCCTGTTTGAGTGCGGCTCGATGTGAAATTGCCGCAGCCTGGCGACAGAGTGGGGGTTCCTGGGTTGGAGCTCTTTGAACAACGCGTTTGACGCACGGTGCTGATGGAAAAATTGACGGCGGCGCGTAGGCAAACTTTAGCCAGATATGAGGAACAATGGGGGGTCCTGGGTGGTGTTCTAGGGATGGGAGGGCAGGGGGGGGAGGGAGGGGTAATGTGTAGGGGGAAGGAGTGGGGCAGTATGGGTAGAGGGGAGAGGGGGGGTGGGCGGTGGGGGGTATAGAGGGTGGATTCTAGATTGGGGGGGGTGGGTATCGGGAGGGAGGGGGGAGGAGGGATCTATGTTACGGGGGGAGTGGGGGGTTGTAACAGCGGTATGGAAGGAGTGGGCAGGAGGAGATAGAGCAGGGGACGGTATGAAGGGGGGAGGGGAGCGGGGAGTCGGTGGGTAGGGGGGAAGGGGGGGGGTATGGAGGGGGGGGGATCAGTGGGGGGGGCAGTAGGTGGAAGGGAGGGATAGTGGTCTTGTGGGCGAAGCCATGTTGGAGAGGGTATGAAAGGGTTTATGGTGGGGGGGGGGGATATGGTAAACAAAAATGTTAATGACAACATGCATGGTCATAACACTGGGTGTTGGAGTGCTGAGCAAAAGAATAGCTGTTATGTGGCTAACCGGATGGCTCGGGTCAGGAGTCGTTGATATTACCTGTGGGGGGTTAATATTGGAGCTGGAAGCCCGGTAGGGGTGGCTCCGTTGCTTAGATGTTAGTTGTTAGAGCGTTATGAATATGTGTTCCTGAATGTGTTTGGAATGTTGCCAATAAAAATTTAATTACAAAAAAAGCAACACCGTGAGAAAATATCTGAAAAAATGAGAGAACACCACACGGAGCAGCTCCTCCACACGTTAAATAAACCACGTGACCTCTTTAACATTGCTAAGTCCTTAACCAAAGCACCTTCCTCCAATCAGACGATATCAATTCAGCCTCAGCCCTATGCCGAATACCTACAATCTAAAATCATTAAAACAATTGCGGCATCAAATTCCTCACCCAGCTACATTCCCCAGGTACAGACACCGTTAACAAATTTCATCCCTCCAGCAGAGAAATACATCGCTGACCTTATTACTATTATTAACACCACTACAGCCCCAAATAATCCTTGTCCTGCTTACTGGATCAGAACGATGCGTGCAGAACTCAGCCCAACATTAGCCTATATCATGAAGCTTTCCTTCTCAGAAGGAACATTCCCAGCAGCTCTTAAACAAACGTCTATACGCCCTCTCCTGAAAAACAACAAACTTGACCCAACAAAGACAGACTCATATCGCCCAATCTCTAGCATACCCCTGCTAGCCAAACTTGAGAAGGTGGTTCAAATACAACTGCAACAACACATCGACATATCAGCCCCTCTTGACTCCTGCCAGCATGGGTTCCGAGAATCCCATGGTGTAGAGACTCTACTCACCTTACTTAACACCTTATCCAGAGGTATCGACAAAATCGAAAACAGGTTTGTACTCATCTTCCTCGATATTGCCGCTGCATTTGATTCTGTTAACCATGAGCAACTCCTCTCTCGCCTTCAGGAAAAGGGAATTCATGGCTTGGCCTGGGAATGGTGCAAATCCTATCTAGCTGACCATTGGCAACATGTACGGATAGGACCCTCAACATCTGAACCATTCCATCAACAACAGGGAGTACCCCAAGGATTCTCCCTATCTGCTTTACTTTTCAACATATATATGCAACCAATTTGCGATATAATCCGCTCCTTTAATATATCCAGTTTGATCTATGCAGACGATGTCTTGATATTCACACCAATCAAAATCATGCACCCTGACCTCTCCCCACTAATAGAGTGCTTCAACGCAATCACTGATTGGCTGTTATTGCAGAATCTACGCATAAACGTCAAGAAAACTGAAGTACTATTCATAACCAAAAACAAGAACTTCTCTCCCCCCACTTCATTGAAGGTGCGAGATGCAGAGCTTCCATGTAAATCTGTAATACGCTACCTGGGTGTCACAATAGACCAACAGCTCAACTTCAAAGAACACATAAAGAACACCACCAAGTCCATCTACAATAAAATACGGACACTAAGACACCTAAGACCTCTACTAACCCCAGATGACTTCAGAACAATATTCCAGACACTTGTAACGCCTCACTTTGATTATGCCAACATCATCTTACACGGCCTCCCCAACAGCACCCTCAATCCACTACAGATGGCGATGAATGCAGCAGCCCGCATTCTCTGCGGCGTATCCAGAAGAGATCACATCATGCCCATACTTATGGAACTAAACTGGCTACCATTACAGTGCAGGATCACCTACAAGGCATTACTCCTTTCATTTAAAGCAATTAACCGGCTATCCCCTTCATCCCTCTCTGCACTCCTGACCATCACCCCTACAAACAGGCTAAGGAGGTCAATAGCTACCAATACGCTGACTATACCACTTGACTCTACTAAATGTACTCAAGCAACGAAGAATAGAGCCTTTACATTCTATGCCCCTAGGTGCTGGAACAATCTCCCACCTCATATCCGAGCAATCGGTGACCTCTCACAGTTCAGAAAAGCCCTTAAACACCACCTATTCTGCCTTCACTTCGGCCACTCCAACCTAACACAATCACCTCCTGCACCTCAACTCACTCACACAGCCTCTGACATTCCAACAACATAACTCTTGACAATGCACAAAACAGACCCACCCTCAGGCACACTCACAACGATCTTATGATATGGTCTCTTGCATTAAGATCCCAACTTGCAGCAGTTTCTCGGAGCATTAGCATACTACTTATACATTAGCAGAACAGTGTGAAGTTAAGTTCTCTTTATGCACTGCAACAGAGTTTCTCACCTGGCTAGCCCCAGATGAAGGGTTCGAAACACGGCCTGTGTCGGGCAGCCGTTTGGTAATAAAGGACTCTGTCTTTCCACTTATCTCACGCCTTGTTACCCTTGTTACAGCCCCAAGTTACCAATCCTGTTACAATGTAAGCAAAAGAGCTTGTTCTGATGCAAAATTTTGTTATTTGTAAACCGCACTGATACCAAATAGCGTGGTATATAAGAACTGTAAATAAATAAATAAAATAAATATGCCTGGTACTGGAAAATGTTTGCTGTTAGTGAGATGATCAGAATCAGAGTTTTTTTGTTTTAAGATATTGAGTTCTGTGGGTGAATGTCCTGGTTCTGCTCTGCAACCACTGTTGAAGGGGGTTCTGTGGATGCAAAATATATGTTGAAAAAGAAAAGATAACCACCATAATGCAGTTTATAACAAAAGAAAAATGAGTTATAATTTAGTTTTATGAACTGTGCTGTGGTTCTCGCTCTCTTTTAGTTCCTTGGTGTGCAAACATCTTGCATTTCCTCCATATAATCTAATCAGCTTTTTGGTTTGGTTCAGTCCCTGATTGGAGTTTTGAAAAAGCCCCGCCCACCTCTACAGGGAGGGGGGAGGGGCGCGCACGCGCGCCATCTCATCCTTCGCCTCAGGCAGCAGATTGCCTTGAGCCGCCCCTGGGTATACTGTCAATCTTTTTCCAGATTAGATAGAGAGGAATTTCAGAATCTAGCGTATTTTAAGGCATGTCTACATCAGTAAAGTTTCTTTCCCTTAATGTTAAGGAACCTAACCATCCAATGAAGAGAAAGAAAATACTTTTATTTTATCGGAGGGCAACAGCAGATGTGGTATACTTGGAAGAAACCTACCTCCCACTTGGGAAAGCTCTAAAATTCGGTGCCCATGGTTACACTCATAATTTCCTCCCCTGCCTTATGAAGAAAGGGGGGAGGAGGTTAGTATACATCCATCAGGCCCTCTTTCCTTCAGACATGGGCTGACCTGAATGGGCGGTGGACTAGTGCCCTTTTTCAAGTTGGTCAAGTTACATTTGCTCTCTATGCTCCTACTGTTGATGACCCCAATTTTTATCTTGATATCTCTAAGGCAATTCACAATCTGACCCCCTCTCTAGTTGTAGTCGGAGGGGACTTTAACTTAGTACTAGATCCTCTTTTGGATTGGCTTCCCATCCAGACACATCGCCCTTGGAGGGCTTGCATATTTCTTCATTCTCTGATGGAAGCCTGTGGGCTAGTTAACTCTTGGCACCTTCAACATCCTACAGAGGACTTTACCTTTTATTCTTTACCCCACAACTTCCAGTCTAGAATAGACTTTTTTCTATTGTCCAAATCCTTAATATCTGATCTGTTCTCTACTGATATTCTGGGAATCATGGCGATTACGGAATTTCTATATCTAAATCCCCCTTTGACCTCCCCCAAGTCCTGGCAATTTTTTAATAAGGCCCTTCTAAATGATGAGGTGTTTATTACTTCCACTAAGTAAGCTATAGCCACTTATTTTTCTTGTAATTCCCCTTCTGATATCTATGGATGGGCTTGGTGGGAAGGCTTTAAAGCATTCATCAGATCTCATATCACCAGCTATGCTATTGCTTCATCCAAGCAGCGCAAGCAAAGTAAGATCCAGGATGGAGAGCAGGTGCTGGCCCAACGAGCTGACCCCACTATCTTATTGCAGCTTACACAACTGAGATATCAATACAACACTCTTCTGAGTGCTGAAGTGTACCTAGTAGTGACCTCTTGGCAGAGTAGGTAATTTTATTGAAAGTAATCGTGCAGGACACTTACTTGCTAACACACATCCACACAAATTGTTTGAATAGTAGGGGATGATGGTTGCCTGGTTATTAAAGATTCAAAGATTCTCAAATGTTTTTGCAAATTTTATAGTTCTCTTTATTCCTCCGAAGTACAAAATCTCCCGTGGAACTTTGATCAACTTGTCTCTGAACTCTCCCACCCTCAGCTTACACCGCAGCAAATGTGTGATCTGGACAAAGCTATCACTGAGCAGGATATTGATCAAATGTCTTTGGGGAAGGCTTCTGGGCTGGTCAGCCTCCCATTAGAATTCTACCGCTTATTTAAGAGCAAACTTGTTTATTTAGTTAACAGGTTTCTATACCACTTTATCATTTCACCCAAAGTGGTTTACATTGTAACTTAAACTTGGCAATATCCATTAAACAGGGACATTGATAAGTTGGATATTTCTGAGGCAATGGAAGGTTAAGTGATTTGCCCAAGGCCACAAGGAGTGCTAGTCCCACACCAACTGACTTACCATAACCTTCTAGCAGAGCAGATTTCATCTGCAGGGGAGTCTGCAGATGTCACAATAGTGGTCCTTGAAAAACCTGGTCAGAATCCACAGAAAGTATCCAACTACAGACCAATTTTACTGCTAAATGCCGATTATAAAATTTTCGCAAAGCTCTTGGCTTCCCGCCTTGACAAGGTTATCCCGGACTTCATACATACAGTGTGGCTTCATTCTAGGTCGCTCAACTGCAGACAATGACCATTTATTGTGTCATCTTATAGTACTCGCTCGCAACTCTTCCTCCCCTCTTGGGGGCCTTTCCCTAGATGCGGAAAAGGCCTTTGATAGGCCCACTCCAGCCTTTCCATTTCAACCTCTTTGGTGGTTCAGGTTTGGAGATCTTTTCATAGATCAGATCCAGCTGATGTATGACCGGGCGGATATTGGCTAATTCTACTTTCTCCACACCTTTTCCCTTCTCTCGGGGCATGAGATAGGAGTGCCCATGGTCTCCTTTATTCTTTTAACCTGGTGCTCGAGCCACTAGCACTCCTTCTCCATCAGTCCCCAGTCGAGAGCTTTGCCTTGAAGGATCTGTCAAATAAGCTCCCAGGTTATGCTGATGATCTTCTGTTGTTTGCAACTCCTTCATCTCTGAAGGGTGTGCTAGATGTTATCAGTCATTACATCAAGCTTTCTGGGTACAAAATTAATTGGACAAAATCCGCAGTGATTCCTTTAAATCAACATGTTTCACGAGAGGAGCTGCGCTCTTATCACTTTCAATGGATGGACTCAGTTTTTAAAGAATCTGGGTGTTCACTACTCCCCCCATATCCAGACTATGATAGATAGGAATATGGCAATTGCCTTGCCCTGTGGTCCAGTCTTACATGACCTGCTGATCTCCACTGTTTCTGACTTGGTGAGATCGTTTAGACACCATTAAAATGGTGCTTGTCCTGAAGATAAACTATATCTTGAATATGTTCCCTTTGTCATTTCCTGAATCCTCCTAGAAAAATGTGGAAAAGCTGCTCATGTCCTACCTATGGAAGGGTAAACCCCCAGATTGCCCTTTTGGAAACTTTAATTTCCAAGGAGAAAGGAGATTCCACTTTCCAGATTTTTTTATTATATTCACCTGGCTTACATTCTCAAGGAGGAGCGCTTTTTGGGGTACTTTCCCTCTTCCAGCTCTCCCTCAGACTTGGGTTCTTCTAGAACAGCAGTCTCCAAACCAGTTCTGGAGTGCCTCAATCCTGCCAGGTTTTTGAGATATCTCTAATGAATATGCATGCGATATATTTGCATGCACTGCCCCTTGTATTTGACATTATCTCATGCATATTCATTAGGGATATCTCAAAAACCTGGCAGGATTGTAGCCCTCCAGGACTGGTTTGGAGACTCCTGTTCTAGAACAATGTTCAACTTCTCCAACCCCTTACCATCTCCTCATATGGACGTCACATGCAGGCGCCAAAGGTCAACTCCCAGTTATTGTG
This sequence comes from Ichthyophis bannanicus, assembly GCA_033557465.1. NCBI lineage: Eukaryota > Metazoa > Chordata > Amphibia > Gymnophiona > Ichthyophiidae > Ichthyophis > Ichthyophis bannanicus. The sequence goes on from CM066041.1 coordinate 163,172,132, forward strand.
GCCACTCAGCAGGCCATTCCAGATCTTTGAGGCCCGACTGCTGGATGCAACCATGGATTCCAGGAATATATCACTTTGGCTTAATCTGTGTTTCAAAATTCAAAAGCGTTCCATTAATTGTGTACTTAACAGCTGTATGGCATCTGGACAGTTGAGTAACTCCTTACAGGGAGGGTCTTCAAAACCTTTGATGTTCTACAACAAGAGTATGACCTGCCCTCCCGGTGTTTCTTCCAATGGTGTCAGCTTAGACACTGTCTGATGCATTCTGGCATAGATCCAGTGAAACCCTAATGATGGTGATCTTTGTACTAAGGTGTATAGTCTAGTGGGCTCTAAAATGTTAGTCTCTCTGTGCTATAGCCTAGTTAGAGATGGCTCCAGTCATTCCTGTGCCAAGACAGAGAGCTTGTGGGAGCTTGATGCTGGAATTTTGTTGGCGCAAGCTCACTGGCAGCAATTCAGGGCTCGTTTTACCACGGTCTCTTATTCAGCCTCTCTAACGCAGACACTCTTTTTCCTAGCACATAGAACTTTTATCACTCTGACAGCACTTGTAAAGTGGAAACAGCAGGTTACTAATTGCTGCTGGTCTTGTGCTACTCATATAAGAACACTTGTACACAAGATATACAATGCCCTAATTTACAAGGTTTCTGGAATCAAGTGTGGGCTCAGGTCTCTCATATCCCGAAACTTGATACAGCTCTATCTCTCAACATTGCTGTCTATTGATCTGCGGCAGATATACCTTCTCTGCATAAGAAATGATGTTTTTATATTTGACATGCTAATTAGCACAGCCATTAAGCTTATTCTTACCTACAGAATTCCTGAAAGTAAATATCCAGTGCTGGATATTTACTTTCAGGAACTCTGTAAAAACCTGAAGCACAGCCCTGTCCATGGGCTCGAAACATGGCACGTCATGGAATTTCCTGCTTTGAGTCCAGTTGTTGGTTTCCTCTGAGCAGTGCTTTCATGAGCTAAATACTAAATTTATATGATCAAAAAGCACTAGCTGTCTTTAGACGAGAGGCACCCTCTCCTCCTGGATGGTATTTCCGACAAACAAATTGCTTTGAATGCAGGGTAATTCCTGCTTTTCTCATTTGATGAATTTCTTTATATGCCATTTAGGTTTGATCACCAAATTTTTGCTATAGTTACCAAATTATATGTAAATAATTTTCATGCAAAAAATGTGCATAAGGATAAGAGAGTACATCAATCACCATGGAAATGTGTACATAGGCATGCATTAGCTGCAGAATCAAATGTTTTGTGCACAAAAGTATTGTCACCTGGCACTGAAAATGCATGTATTACACAATGTATTACCAATGGTGAAAGTGCTTCTGATGTTATAGTGGGAGATCATTTTGCATCCAGTGATCACCAGATGGCATGGTTCAGTATTAGGACTAGGCCTAGGGCTGTTAGAATCCATTCAAAAGCAAGGGTCTTAGACTTTAGGAAAACTAACTTTGCAAAGATGGGCCAATACCTCAGGGAGTCATTAGCGGGATGGGAACAGCTGGGGGGATGTAGAAAAACAATGGGCAAAACCGAAAGGGGATATTTTAAGGGCAACCACCTTTTTGTTAAAATGGTAAATAAAGGTAAAAGGAGACCGCTATGGCTTTTGAAACAAGTAGCTGAAAAGATGAAGAAAGAGAGGGAGATCTTCATGAAATACAAGTGATCACAGAGAGAGGAAGACAGGCATCTATATTTGCAAAAACTTAAGAGAAGCTATCAAAGATTCAAAAAAAGGAAGAAATAGCCAATGCAATAAAATGGGGGGATAAGACATTTTTCAGATGTTAGTGAGAAGAGGAACGGCAAAAGTGGTATTGTCAGACACAAGGGTGAAGGGGAGGAATATGTAGAAGCTGATGAGGATAAAGCAGAATTGCTTAATAAATATTTCTGTTCTTACAGATGAAGAACCAGGACCTCAGAAAACACCCACACACAGGAACAGAAGTGAGGGGCATCTTGAACAATTTTCAGAAGACTGTGTTCCTGAGAAACTAGCTAAACTTAAAAGTAAACAAAGTGATGGGAACAGATGGGATACACTCTAGAATACTGAGGGAACTTGGGGATAATTCTAGCAGCTCCACTGACTGACCTTTTCAATGCCTTGTTGGAGTCGGGAGTGGTGCCAAAGAACTGAAGAGAGGCACATGTGGTCCCTTTACACAAAAGTAGAAGTAAGGATGTGGTTGAAAACTACAGGCAGGTTAGTTTAACTTCGATAGTGAGTAAATTATTGGAAATGCTGCTGAACGAGAAAATAGTGAGGTTTTTGGAGTCCAGTGGATTACAGGATTCGAGGCAGCATGGATTCACCAGAGGCAGGTCTTGTCAGACAAATCTGATTGATTTCTTTGACAAGGTGACCAGAGAGTTGGACCGAGGGAGAGCCCTAGATGTGGTGTATTTAGATTTTAGTAAAGCCTTTGGCACTGTTCCTCACAGGCGACTTATAAACAAACTGAGCACCCTAAGGATAGACCCTAAAGTTACTGCTTGGGTTGGAAATTGGTCGAGTAGGAGGCGACAAAGGGTACAGGTAAATGGAGCTCACTCTGAGGAGAAGGTGGTTACCAGTGATGTGCCCCAGGGATCTGTCCTTGGTCCGATTCTTTTTAACATCTTTGTTAGTGATATAGTGGAAGGGCTGTCGGGTAGGGTTTGCCTCTTTGAGGATGATACTAAAATATACAATAGAGTAGATACCCAAGAAAGTGTAGATGACATGAGGAAGGATCTAGCTAAGCTTGAAGAATGGACTATAATTTGGCAGCTGAGATTTAATGTTAAAAAATGCAAGGTCATGCATTTGGGCTGCAGCAATCCAAGAGAGTGATATAGTATAGGGGGTGAAGTACTTTTATCCACTAAAGAAGAGCAGGACCTAGGCTTGATTGTGTTTGATGATCTTAAAGAGCTAAACAGGTAGAAAAGGCGACAGCAAAAGCTAGAATGATGCTTGGGTACATAGGGAGAGGAATGGCCAGCAGAAGAAAGGAGATGATAGTGTCTCTGTATAAATCTTTAGTGCGACCTCATTTGGAGCACAGGTGCAATTCTGGAGACTGCACCATCAACAGGATATAAACAGGCTAGAGTGAGTACAGAGAGTGGCTACTAAAATGGTTAGTGGTCTTCATTATAAATCATATCAGGACAGACTTAAGGAACTTAATATGTACAGCTTAGAGGAAAAGCAGGATAAAGGCGATATGACTGAGATGTTTAAATACCTCCGTAGCATAAATGCACAGGAAGAGAGCCTCTTTCAATTGAAAGCAAGCTCTATTACGAGGGGACATGGGATGAGGGTGAAAGGGGATAGATTCAGGAGTGATGTGTGGAAATATTTCTTTACAGAAAGAGTGGTGGATCTGTGGAATATCCCAGTGGAGGTAGTAGAGATGAAGACAGTATCTGAATTCAAAGACACATGGGACAAACACAGAGGATCTCTAAAGGAAAAAAGGGGACTGTTGTAGTGGTTGATATGGAAGGACAGACTAGATAGGCCATGTGGTCTTTTTCTGACGTCATGTTTCTATGAATTTCTGCACATGAATTCTTTACCCATCATTTCACAACTTCCCTTAACCTGCATTCAGCAACATGATCAGCCCAGTTCCTCATCCTCCTGCCACTTTTAACTGGTCTATCCTCACACAAAAGGGAAGAAATAGTCATGAAATCCTCACCAAGCTAGCTGCAACATGAAATGAATTTCACTCCTCCTCAGACTATGTGTTAAAGCCCTGATGTTAGAAAAAGCACAGTTACTTACCTGTAACAGGTGATCTCTGGGAACAGCAGGAATAAGTCTTCACATATGGGTACATCGGTACCGACGGAGCCTGCGCGGGAACGCTCCCCAGCTTCCCAAAAAGGAAAGCTTTTGGGAGCATCCCACAGCGCCTGCGCGCTGCCTTCCCGCCTTTTCTAACCCTCTCTCCTCAGTTCGAGTTTAAAGTTGAGACAATAGAGAGAGAGAAGAAAGAAAGATAGAAAGAGATACAACTCTGTCAGCATACATTTCATGCAGCTGTGGACTCTGGTGAATTCAGTCTACAAAGTTAAACTCTGACCCCCTGGTGAGGTCAGTCTCTAGGACCTGTCTGCAGCCCCTCCTTGCTAAATCAAGAATAGCAGACCTTAAAGGGAGTGGCCAAAGACAATAGCAGACCTCAAGGGGAAGTGCTGGAGAGGCACTATAAAGGAAGACACACTTCCTGCTTCTCTCTCTCTCCCACCATCCCTTGGACATGAAAGACAGGAGGCTCTGATAACACAGGTACACTACCAAAAAACTGCCTCCAGTTTTGCAACTGATTTCTATAGATTTTGGGGTGCTGAATCCAGGAAAAATAGCCAAAATGTTCCATCACGTCACGTTTTCTTGCAAAATTAGATTTCTTACCCATATAAGGAATGTTCACATAATTTCTTTTTAGCCGACTGCAGTTTATTTTCTTGGCCCAAAATAGAGGTTGTAATGGTTAACTAACTAGAAACACTCCCTCGTGATATTTTAGAGTGTTTTGTATTCATTTTATACATTAACAGGACAATTAGGAGGCGGGGGGCTAAATCCAGTACTCGCGCTGGCGCATGTTCTTTCCTGTTCACCTCGCCTCGTTCGCTCGCTCAAACACGGTGGTTGCGACATGAACGTTCCTGTCAAATTTCAGTTTCTTGCAAGTTCATTATTACCTTTTGTTTGCTCAGTCGTAATCCAGCTTTATTCCGAAGTGGTTCACTACCGTTGTAGTTTGCAGTGCTGTGTATTTGTGATGGCTCACAGAGCCAGAGGTTGCGTCAACTCTCCGGACAGTTTTTGTTTTATTTGTGGGGAATATACCGTGAAAAAGCGGCAGAGGAACATTTCTGCATTTATTAAAAAAGTATATTTCGCCTATTTCGGTTTGAAGTTAGGCGATCAAGACAAACCGTGGGCTCCTCACAAAGTGTGCAAGACATGTGAGGAAGATCTACGCTTATGGATGAAAGGTAAAAAACAAGCATTTCGTTTCGGAATACCTATGATGTGGCGTGAACAAAGAGACCACAGCAGTGACTGCTATTTTTGCTCTTGCATTGTGAAGGGATACAACTTAAAAAATAAGAACGTAATAAGTTACCCCAACCTTCCCTCAGCAATTAGGCCTATGCCTCATAGCAACGAAGTACCTGTGCCTGAACCACCAAAATCTTTGGATCATATTTGTGTGGACGGTTCTGATCATGATGAGACTCATCAGATGGCTTTTCCCGATGAGTCCAGTACTTCCGAGTTTGAAACTGAACCAGATCCGAAACCTGAACTTTTCTCTCAAGCTGAATTGAATGATTTAGTCCGGGATTTAGGACTCCCAAAAGATGCTGCCCAACTGCTAGGTTCTCGGCTTAAACAGAAAAATCTATTGTCACCAGGAACAACTTTTTTATTGGTACCGCAACCGCGAGACACAATTTTTGAAGTATTTCAGCAAAGAGGAAGATTTGGTATTTTGCAACGATATATACGGAGTGATGGAAAAGTTTAAACTCAAGTATGATCCTGCTGAATGGCGGCTGTTCATTGATTCATCAGACAGCATAAAAGGTGTTCTTCATAATGGCAACACATTCGCTTCAGTTCCTATTGCTCACTCTGTTATTCTCCAAGAAAAATATGAGAATTTGGCCCTGATTCTTCAGAAGATTCGTTATGATGAGCATAAGTGGATGATTTGTGGAGACTTTAAATTCTATCCATGCTATTAGGGCAGCAATCCGGTTTCACCAAATATCCCTGCTTCCTTTGCTTGTGGGATAGCCGGGCCCGCGACCTACACTGGGGGAAAAAAGACTGGCCAATTCGGGAGTATTTGAGACCCGGTGAGAAAAATGTTCTTCATGAGAGCTTGGTACCTCGTGATAAAATTCTATTACCACCTCTCCACATTAAGTTGGGTCTCATTAAGCAATTCATCAAGTCCCTTCCAAAAGATGGTGAGTGCTTTCGGTACCTTTGCTCAAAGTTCCCCCGACTTTCTGAAGCAAAGCTAAAGGAAGGAGTGTTTGTTGGCCCTGATATAAGGAAACTCATTTCAGATGGAGCATTCGCTGAAACGATGTCTGAGAAGGAAAAAGAAGCCTGGGATTCCTTCAAGGATGTTGTTCTCAAATTCTTGGGGAACAGGTGGGATGAGAACTATAAGGATATTGTTGCCAGGATGCTCAATGCCTTCAAAGAACAAGGCTGTAACATGAGCCTGAAAGTCCATTTCTTGCACTCCCATGTGAACTACTTTCCTGAAAACTTGGGGGGGTACAGTGAAGAACAAGGTGAAAGGTTTCACCAGGACATCAAGGACGCAGAGAGAAGGTACCAAGGAAGATGGAACACCACTATGATGGCTGATTTCTGCTGGTTCCTGCTGCGGGAAACCCCAGATGAAAAATACGCCAAGCAGCGCACCAAGAGAAGCATTCGGGGGAAGAAGAAGAAACGGGCCCACCAGGAGATTGATTGACCCAAGAATGACTTTAAAATCTAAATTGTGTTGACAAATATCGTGTTTTTACTAAACTTTGAAATAAAAATTTGCTAGTTATTACCACAGTGTCGGATCTCATTTATTAGAATTTTATTTTCACACCATCGGGTGTTTGTCTTCATGTATTGCAATGGTGCGGTTTGCGTTTTCTATTCTTACATACATACCTGTACAACATTTTTTGCACATTTCTTTGCTTTGCTTTGTGTCTAACCTCGCTCTTATATGCTCAATGTTTGTGCACATGTATGTGGCTGTTTTGAGTGCAGACAATTTTGCTACCATCACAGTGTGTTTTGTTGACATTACTCTATTCTTATGTGCTGCGCCTTGTTACAATTTTCTTTATTCTTATTTGAATAACTACTAAACAATTAGTATAAAGAATTCATCCAAGAAACTTTTATCTCGATCGCACTCAATCTGAAACGTTCACCTCAAACTGCTAACCCAATGTAGCAAAAAATATGTACGTGATGGAGCAAATTGGTTACCAGATTTGGATTCAGCGCACCAAAAAACGTAAAAATCAATCGAAACATTAGAGGCAGTTTAAAAAAAAATGTTTTAGTGTACCTGTGAATCAATTCCCTTCACCCCTCCCCCGCTCTCTCTCTCTCTCTCCCTTGCCATGAGGCTCTGAGCCACATGTTCGGGCCTATCTCTCTATCTTACACTTCACACTTTACACATGCACATGCACACCCAGATTCATTGATGCACTCTGAAACAGCTCTGTAACAATCACTATATACCTCTGTTCAATACCTATGTATTAAGCCTATTTTTACATAAAAACCTTTCTCCAAACCACACCTGTTTGGTTGTCTTATTACAAGCCCTCCTGCTTCTGTGATAGGGTTGCCAACTTTTTCACCGAGAAAAACCCGACACCTGTGGCTTGCCATGCTCCACCCATTCTCCGCCCCTAGTCCCACCCCTGCCCCGCCCCCAGCCCCACCCACAAAAATTACCGAGGATATGTGTAGGCTAACTTCCTTGGTCAGATAATAATTAAACTGGGAACCCCAAAATCCAAACATGAAATGTACAACACTGGAGAAATAAAACTATAAAGTAATTTCCTCTTGCACTAAACAAAAACGCAAAGATGTTAGCAATACACACTTCCCAGACCAGACATATTCCAGCTAATAAATTCAAAATAAAAAGTATTTTTCTACCTTCTGTTTGGGCGTTTTATTTTTCAGTTGCAATTGCTCCAGTCACTTTCTTCTGGTTTCTTCGTGTCTTCTGCGAGCTATCCATTTGTCCTTTCTTCTCTTTTAGATGTTTTCAATTCTCTCTCTATTTCTGCTTTAACATACTGATTGTTTCCCTTTTGCTCTTTCCCCCAATTCTTTCCTTATTCCTTTAACATCCGTTTAAATTTCACCCTTCCATTCTCAAGCCCCTCTTACTCTCCCAATACCGGCCCATCATAGACTTTTCTTCCACACAAAATATTTTTCCCCCTCTCCATTCTCATTCCCCATCCATTCTAGTCCTCCCCCCAAATCAATTCCCTTATAGTTCTAGGCCCACCCAGCATCCACTCCCTTCTAGTCCCATTCTCCCATGCCCCACATCAGCCCATTTCCAGTCCTATTCCAGCTCTTCATCAGCCCATTTCCAGTGCTAGCCCTCACATCACAGGCCATTTCCAGTCCTAGCTCCCCCCCCCCAATCACAGCCCATTTCCAGTCCAAGTCCCCCATCACAGCCTATTTCCAGTCCTAGGCCCTCCCCCCACCATCACAGCCCATTTGCAGTCCGAGTCCCCCCGCACCATCACAGCCCATTTGCAGTCCGAGTCCCCCCGCACCATCACAGCCCATTTGCAGTCCTAGCCCCCCTAATCACAGCCTATTTCCAGTCCAAGATCCCCCTTCCTCCACCATAGCCCATTTCCAGTCCAGGTCCCCTCCACCCCCATCACAACCCATTTCCAGTCCATGTCACCCCCCCATAACCCTTTTACAGTCCTGGTCCCCCCCCCCATCACAGCCTATTTCCAGTCCAAGTTTCCCCCCCCCATAGCCCTTTTCTGGTCCAGGTCCCCTCCACCCCCATCACAACCCATTTCCAGTCCAGGTCCCCCCCCATAACCCTTTTACAGTCCAGGTCCCCCCCCCATCACAGCCTATTTCCAGTCCAAGTCCCCCCCCCTTAGCCCTTTTCCAGTCCAAGTCCCCCCCCTTAGCCCTTTTCCAGTCCAAGTCCCCCCTTAGCCCTTTTCCAGTCCAAGTCCCCCCCTAGCCCTTTTCCAGTCCAAGTCCCACCCCCTTAGCCCTTTTCCAGTCCCCCCCCTTAGCCCTTTTCCAGTCCAAGTCCCCCCACCCCCTTAGCCCTTTTCCAGTCCAAGTCCCCCCCCCCTTTTCCAGTCACGGTCCCCCCCCCCCCCTTAGCCCTTATCCCGTCCAAGTCCCCCCCCCCTTAGCCCTTTTCCAGTCCAGGTCCCCCCCATCACAGCCAATGCAGTCCTTGCCCCCCCCCCCAACCAGCATCGCGGCTGTCTGAGGCTTCAGAGGGAGCCGGGGAAGCCCGCGCGAGGCCCCGGCTCTCTCTGTACAGCCACCAGCGTGAAGAGCCTTTTCCTTCACGCTGGCGGCTGTTCCTGTGAAGCTGCGAATGCTAGGAAAGGTTAAAAGGCAACCTTTAACCTTTCCCAGCATTCGCGGCTTCACAGGAACAGCCGCCAGCGTGAAGGTAAAGGCTCTTCACGCTGGTGGCTGTACAGAGGGAGCCGGGGCCTCGCGCGGGCTTCCCCAGCTCCCTCTGAAGCGGAGAAAAGCCGTTTTTTTTGCTCTGGACGCTCCCGATCTTGCGGCCAGAGCAAAAAAACCGGCTTTTAAAGGGCCGGTTTTGCCTCTGCGCCGGCAGCCGGCCTGGCCGTGGAAAAACCGGCCAGGCCGGCTGAAAACCGGCCAGTTGGCAACCCTATTCTGTGAAGTGAAATGAACCCAGGACCAAGTGGAGACTAGACTAGAAGATGACATATTCAGATGATTACAAACTCCTAGGGGAGGTGGGAGGGTTGTGAAGACTTATTCCTGCTGTTCCCAGAGATCACCTGTTACAGATAAGTAACTGTGCTATCTCCAGGAACAAGCAGGAATGAGTCTTCACATATGGGGACTCCCTAGCTAAGATGCCTGGGAGATCCCCAAGGATATGAGACCCTGGGAAGGGGTCTACTTCCTCCTATGGATCTCAGGCATCCATCCAGGGAAGGAGGGTAGGAGTTGTTTAAGAATGGAACAGGTGTTTGAATACAGCCTGACCAAACAAGGCATCCCGGCGGGAGTCCTTGTCCAAGCAGTAATCTTTATCTTTATTTACGGATTTAATATACCGCTCTTTACCGGTGGCATCAGAGCGGTGTACAATAACAAAAATACAAGCTGCAGAAACAGGAAAGGAACGCCATTATGTAAAGAACAGGACAGGAGGAGAAAGGAAAGGCTATAGGTAGTACATCAAAAAGAGGAACACAATCAGGTAACAATAACATACAGTTGGTACTATCGTGGGGGAGGGGAAAGGGAGACAGGTGGGGGAGGGAGACCAAAAGCGGTGCAAAAAAGGTGTGTGTCTTCAGCCTGGATTTAAAAGTCTTGTATGAGGGTTCCAGGCGGAGGGAGGCGGGGAGCGAGTTCCAAAGTCTCGGACCCAGAAAGAAAAAGGCTGAGGAGCGGGTGGACTCGAGATGGGCCTGGGAGGGGGAGGGGAGGGACATGTGATTCAGGTGTACTGATCTGAGGGAACGGTATGATGAGTGTAGATGAATGAGACCAGCAAGATAGAGGGGAACCCTGGTATGGATAGTCCTGTGTACATAAATAAGAATTTTGAACTGAATGCGGTAAGGAAGGGGAAGCCAGTGTAGGTGGATCAGAATGGGGGTGATATGGTCAAAACGAGATGCATGGGTAAGGAGACGTGCAGCAGCGTGATGGACTAGTTGTAATCTGCGCAGTTGGGTTTGGGGGAGGCCGGCTAGAACTACATTGCAATAATCTAAGCGGGAAACAATCAGGGATAGTATCAGGGTAGATAGGGAGGAAGCTGATATGAAGGGACGGATGGCACGGAGTTGACGCAGAGAGAGGAAAGAGCGCTGCACAATGGAGGAGATATGGTCTTTGAAGGAAAGAGCGGAATCCAGGGTGACTCCAAGGTATCGCAAGGATGAGACTATTGGTAGGGGGCTACTGGACAGGATGGGGGCAGAGGAGGGGATCGGGGCACCAGAGGTAAACCAAATAGCGAAAGATTTAGAGGAGTTTATATGCAGCAAGTGGGAAGAAAACCAGGCAGAGACTGAGGACAGGCAGGAGTTGAGGGGGGCAAGATCCGGAGCGGCAGGGTCTGTATGGTGAAGGAGAATGATATCATCGGCGTAATAGTGGGCGGAGATACTATGTTGCTGGACGAGGAGAGCAAGGGGGGCCAGAAAGATGTTAAACAGAAGGGGGGCAAGAACAGAGCCCTGAGGAACACCACAGGGAAGGGCAGTGGGAGGGGAGGAGGAGGAGCCTGTGGAGACGGAAAAGGTGCGGTGGGAGAGAAATGAGTGAAACCAGGAAAGGACAGAACCGGAAAGCCCAATGTCATGTAATCGAGACAGGAGGAGGTAATGGTCTACAAGATCAAATGCGGCAGATAGATCCAGGCGATAGTGATGGAACCGTGGTCATGTGCGGTGTGGACTTCATTAAGGAAAGAAAGCAGAATGGATTCTGTGCTGTGATTAGGACGGAAACCTGACTGGTGGGGGTGAAGTGACAGGGTGGCCTCCAGGTGAGAAGAGAGCTGTGTGTAAACCAGTTTCTCGAGGAGTTTGGAAAGGAAAGGGAGATTTGAGATCGGGCGCCAATTTGCCAGGAAGGATGGGTCAAGAGAGGCCTTTTTCAGAATGGGACGGATGATGGCATGCTTCCAGATGGTGGGGAAGGAACCAGAGGATAGACTAGAGTTGAGGATGGAGAGTAAAAAGGGAGAGAGGGCCAGAGATGGGTCTAGGAGCCACTGGGAAGGGATGGGATCGGAGGGGCAGGTGGTCTTTCGAAGCGAAGAATATACCCTGGAAAGATCTGAGAGGGACACAGGCTGGAAGGAGGACCATTTATGAGAGAGGGTGGGTTGGAGGAGGAGGGGGAGGGGGGAGAGTCAAACGACGGAAGAGCAGAGGAGAGGGGAGGGGGGCAGGAGGGAAGGAGTGACCGAAGGGCTGTGAAGGTATGAACTGAGGCCCAGGTGGCTGCTCGACAGATCTGGTCGATGGACACAGAATTTAGATGAGCCATAGAGGTGGCCATGGCCCTCACATTATGAGCTGTGACATGGCTCTCCAGAGAAAGGTTCTTGCTCTGGTAGGCGAAAGAAATACACTGAGCAATCCAGTTGGACAGTGTTCTCTTGGAGACTGGAAGTCCCAAATGAGAAGGATCAAAAGCAACAAAAAGCTGGGAAGACTTTCTATGTTGCTGTGTCCTTTGTAAGTAAAAAGCAAGAGCTCTTTTACAATCCAGAGTATGAAGATTCTTCTCTGCATTGGATGCATGATGAGCTGGAAAAAAGACAGGTAAATATACCTCTTGATCACTGTTCCCTCTAAGCTGTGCGCGTGTGCGCGCGCACACACCTCGCTGAGCGAGCGCACAAAAATTACAGTTCTGATTCTGATAGAAAACAACACAGACGTCTTAAAATTTAAAAGTTGTTGTGTATTTATGGTTTTCACAAGTTCTACAATATTTTCTAGTGCAATCAATGTGGTGTACATACTGTATTCTGACGTGTAGTCAAATTTTAAAGTATATAACTCCGAGTGTCGTTATGTGGCGCACAAAAATTTAACCTTCCTTCAAAAGCTGCACAGCTGATATTTTATGCGCACACAGCCTACAGAAAATTAGAGGGAACATTGCTCTTGATTAAGATGAAAAGGTGAGACCACTTTAGGCATAAAGTGTGGATTTGTCCTAAGGACTACCTTATCATGATGGAACCTTGTAAAAGGTGGATTAGCCACTAAGGCCTGCAGTTCACTGATGCGGCGAGCTGAAGTGACTGCAATGAGGAAAATAACCTTCCAGGAAAGAAATTTCAAGGAGGTAATGGCTAAGGGTTCGAAAGGTGGCTTCATAAGCTGGCCAAGAACCAAATTTAAGTCCCATGCCACCGGAGGAGGCCTAATGGGAGGTTTAGTTAAAGTTAGGCCTCTCATGAATCTTGCAATGAGAGGATGAGAGGAAATAGGTTGTCCATTGATGGGCTTAAGGGATGCTGCAATAGCACTCAAATGGACTCTTACTGAATTTGTCTTAAGTCCTGCATCAGAAAGATGCAGGAGATAGTCTAACAGAGAATTTAAAGGTAGTGCTAGAGGGTCAAGACCCTTTTCAGCACACCAAATGGAAAATCTTTTCCATTTAAAAGCATAGGAACGCCTGGTGGAAGGTTTTCTGGAAGCATGGAGAATATCCTTCACTTGCTGAGAAAGATTCAAGCCCTGAAGGTCTAAGCCTTCAGTAACCAAGCTCTGAGGTGAAGGGACTTGGGGTTTGGGTGCCACAAAGTCCCTTCCTCCTGGGACAGAAGGTCTGGAGCAGCTCCCAAATCCAGGGAGGGGGCTTGGGAGAGATGCAGAAGTAGAGGGTACCACACTTGGCATGGCCAGCGTGGAGCTATGAGGATCATAGATCCTTGATCCCTCTGGAGTTTGAACAGAGTCTTGGGAATCAAGGGAATGGGTGGAAAGGCATACAGGAAGCCCTGACCCCAATGAAGGAGGAAGGCATCCTTGGCCTGAACTCCCTGACACGGAATTCTGGAACAGAACCGGGGAAGTTTGGCATTCCACGGACTTGCAAAGAGGTCTATGTCCGGGGTTCCCCATTCTTGGAAGATTCTGAGTACCTGATCCATGTGCAGGGACCATTCGTGTGGAAGCAGAACTCGACTGAGTCTGTCTGCCCAAGAGTTTTGGACTCCTGGGAGGTATACTGCCAGGAGATGGATTTGATGCTCTCTGGCGAAGGCCCACAATCTTAGAGCTTCGTTGCAAAGCGACAGAGAGCTAGTTCCTCCTTGCTTGTTTATGTAAAAACATAGCTACTTGATTGTCCGTATAAATGAGGACTGTCTTGTAGCTGAGGAGGGTATGGAAGACCTTGAGAGCTAGAAAAACTGCTCGAAGCTCCAAGTGGTTGATATGAAGAGAGGTCTCCTGAGGGGACCAAGTGCCTTGAGTGGAGAGGTCCTGTAGATGAGCTCCCCAACCTGTTTGGGAGGCATCTGTTGTGAGGGTTGCTTGGGGCAACAACTGTTGGAAGGGGGACCCCAGCAACAGATTTTGCATGGACATCCACCATTGGAGAGACCAAAAAAGACGTTTGGAGGTTGCTATTTGGTCTGAGAGAGCTCCTGATGCTTGAGTCCACTGGGTGGACAAGGTCCATTGAGCTGCTCTCATGTGTAGGCGAGCATAGGGTACCACATGTACTGTGGAAGCCATGTGGCCTAGCAGTTGTAGCATCTCCCGGGCAGTTAAGTGGCTCTTTGACTGAATCTGGGAGGCTAACGGCACTAGACGCTGGCAACGGGCTTGAGGAAGGTAGGCCCTTGCAGTGGTGGTATCCAACCAGGCCCCTATGAATTCTAGGGACTGAGTAGGGGTGAGCTGAGACTTTGGGAGGTTTGCCACAAGTCCCAGATACTGCAGAATGCGCCTTGTGCGGTCCAAGGAAATCTGGGCCTCTGACTGAGATGGGGCTCAAATGAGCCAGTCGTCCAGGTATGGGAAGACAAATATTCCCAGAGTGCGTAGAAATGCAGCAACTACTGCCATGCATTTGGTGAACACTCTTGGGGCAGAGGCCAGACCGAAAGGAAGCACTCTGTATTGGTAATGTTTTCCTTGGAAAGAAAACGTAGGAATCTTCTGTGAGATGGATGGATGAGGACATGTGTGTACGCATCCTTGAGATCTAGAGAACAAAGCCAATCCTGACTTTGAAGGTATGGAAGGAGAGTGCCCAGAGAAAGCATCTTGAACTTCTCCTTGCATAGAAATTTGTTCAATTCCCTGAGATCTAAGATGGGTCTGTATCCCCCTGTTTTCTTTGGAATGAGAAAATAGGGGGAGTAGAACCCTGACCCTCGTTGAAGAGGGACTTCTTCTATTGCCCCTTGGGCAAGAAGGGTAGTCACTTCCTGACCTAAAAGGTCGAGAAGAGATGTGGGGGAATTGAAATGTCTCACCATGGTGTGGGGAGGAAGGTCTGAGAAATGAAGCTTGTAGCCCTTTCTTATGATGGAGAGGGTCCACTGCTCTGATGTGATTTGCTCCCATCTGGGAGCAAAATGAGCTAACCTTCCTGGAATGGTGAGAGGTTCTGGCTGTTTTAAAGCCGGAAAGGCTAAGTGCTCTAGCATCAAGTCAAAAACCCTGAGGAGGTTGGGACTGCTGAGTTGCAGCAGCCCCTGTAGACTTAGGCCTGGCCTGCTTAGGTTGCTGATGCTTAGCGGTAAAGCGACCTGTAGAAGATTGTTGGCCAGAAGTGGAAGGAAACCTACCCTTTTTGGCAGGAATGGAGGTAGACTTTGAAAGTCTATCCAGAGCAGAATTCTCTGCATCCATTTGAGTGGCTTTTATTTGCCACTCTTTGCCAAATAAATTTTCACCTGTACAGGGCAGATTTCCTAAGCCATCTTGAACCCAGGGTTCTAAATCAGAAGCCTGGAGCCAAGCAATTCTGCGAGCAGCTATGGCAATGCCCGAGGCTCTACTGGCACCTTCAAAGGAGTCAAAGGCTGCCCTGTTGGAAAACTTGGAGATGTCTTGAGTATGCTTAAGCCACATGCGGAATTCTTCCCTTTTATCCTCTGGAATAAAAGGGAGGAAGGTGTGCAGCTTTTCTGCCACCTCTTTTAGAAACATACCCATGTAAAGGCTATATGAGTTGATTCTGGCAATAAGCATACTGGCCTGGAAGATTTTCCTACCAAAAGCATCCAAGGTTCTGCATTCTCTTCCTGGAGGAGCAGAAGACTGTCTCTTTGTACTCTTTATCCTCTTCATAGCTGACTGCACCACAATGGAATGGTGAGGAAGCTGAGTTTTTTGAAATCCAGGACAGGGAGGGACACGATACATAGTGTCCAACCTGCGAGAATGAGGAGAGAGAGTGAGAGGAGTCTCCCATAAATCAATCATGTGTTCATAAAGAATCTCATGAATTGGTAAGGTGACTGCCTCTCTAGGAGCCTTAGGGTATCCTAAAATATCCAATTTTTTTGCTCTAGGCTCTGATTCAGAGGTTACTGAGATAGAAAGTCCTTTAGCTACTTCTCTTATGAAGTCTTGAAAGGACAAGTCCTCTGGAGGAGACATTCTTCTTTTTGGAGAAGGCGGCTCTTCAGGAAGGGCTATGGATACTTCAGGAGATTCATCTGATGAATCAGAATCACCAGAGGAATCGAAGTACCGCCTGTCAGGGTGCTCTTCTAGCGCTCGATACGCGTATCGAGCAGTATCGACATCGGGCATCCTCGGAACCGAATCGGTACCGAGAAATAGCCCTGGACAAGGAACCGCTGCAGCAGGTATCCTGGTCGATGTCGATGCAGTCGGTACCGGTATCGGTGCTGGTGCCGGTACCGACAACGGAGCTTGTTGCGGTACCGTCAGCGTCGCAGCTTGAATGAAGGCTGTAATAGCCCGCTGCATGGACAGAACATTCTGATCCATCGACGCCATGAATGCCTGGAGTTCGGTACCGGGAGATTGTGCCGGTACCCCAGAGCACTCTAACAGGTGATCGGTCGAGGCCGTGCCATCGATGTCAACCTGTAACCCCATAGGAGGAGCTTTGGAAGCCGGAGCTTCCCGCCGGGGTTGTTTGGCTGGGGCAGGATCCTCGAGGGCAAGCCCGGAGGCATCTCGATGCTTGGAGGGAGATCTACCCTTCGAGGACCTGCTAGACTTATGTTTGGTTACCTGAGATCCATCAGGAGAAGACGACCTGGAAGATGTCGATGCTACTGACGCTGCATCAGCGGGAAACAGCACATGGAGCTTAGCTGCTCGGTTCTGTAAACCCCGTTTAGACATTAGAGAGCAGGACGGACAATCCGGAATGGAGTGTTCAGGACCCAAACATTTAAGACACCATTCATGGGTATCTGTAACAGAAATAGTACCGCTACACTTAGTGCATTTTTTGAAGCCGGAGGCTGGTTTTTCCATGAGGGAAATTTTCTTTTGGGCCCTGAGGCCTAGAAGAGAAAGACACTAAGTGAGGAAAATATCGATATATATATATATTTTTTTTTTAAAGAAGAAAGAAAAGACCGGCGGTACCGGTCCGGAGTCGGGGAAGGCAGACACGCGACCAAAGAAATAAAATAAAATAAAGAACTTCTTCAGCGGTGACAGGGCTCGACCTGCTGGCTCCGCGGCAAAGAAGAACTGAGGAGAGAGGGTTAGAAAAGGCGGGAAGGCAGCGTGCAGGCGCTGTGGGATGCTCCCAAAAGCTTTCCTTTTTGGGAAGCTGGGGAGCGTTCCCGCGCAGGTTCCGTCGGTACCGACGTACCCATATGTGAAGACTCATTCCTGCTTGTTCCTGGAGATCCCTATGCTTGGCCTTTAGGTCTTTGCTCCCTTCTTTTCATTCAGGTTTAACAACTAATACCTTCATTACTATTGAATTTAAATGGACAGTGTGCTATCTACACAAACACTTGTGCGCTAGATTTCTTTCCAAATAGGATGTACATAAGAGCACAGAAAACTGTGCTCAGAATCTACACTAAGCCTCCTGCACTTTATTCCATCAGCCTTCCAATGGGAACTACCTAAATCCTGCTATCATCCCTCCAGCTTCACTTTCCAGCTACTCACTTCCTATTTCCCAATTTTCTTGAATCATTGCTTTATAATGTACTATTTGATTCTTACAGCTATATCTAGTTCATATGGACCATGCCTTCAATTAAATTAAACCAACTAACCTACGTTGAGGCTTTACATCTTTCCCTGATTTTCTTCAAAATGTTGGCCTCATCTGTCCATCTATATTGACTATATTGTTCTCTCTCTCCATTTCTAAAGGTGGTTCTTAAAACTTACTAATAATACATACAACATACAGGGCATATCTTGAAGCATTATATAAATAGGACACTGAGGCTGGGAAGTACTCAATTCTGATGGTATTTTAGAAATCTCTCTGCTAAAGATGGAGCAGTTTCTAAAATACAGAGATGTGTAGGAACACATGGTGATTTCTATCCACGTGCAGTGCAGGAGCCATTTCACAAATATACACGTGGAAAAAACTAGTGGGAGAAAACTCGGCATCTTAAATGAGTTATGTGCTGGCATTTCACAAGGCACACATGTACATATCAACACTTACACATGCATCCGAGACATTTTGCAAACCTAGACAAGTAGATGTTACTAATTACAGAGGACTTCTATTTTTACCTCATTTCAATTTGGAAGGGGAAATAAAGATTGGGACACTAAGGGGATAAATGTTGAAAAACCCATGTGTCAGGGGGCAGGAGTAAATCCAGATATCGACAATTTTGAGCTGACCTGTATTTCCCATTTCATATAGAGAATGCAGATATGTAGACTTTTGTTGAGTCCAGGTCATGCCCTCTTGCAATTTCAGAGTGGCATGGATATCCACATGTAAAATGAGCCTTTTCTAAAATGGCCATTTACACATGGATACAATTCATACCTGTACATCTTGAGGAGTGGCCTAGTGGTTGTGGCAAGTTATGTCAGGCCAGAAGGTCGGGGGTTCAAATCCCACTAGAGGACAGCAACCTTGGGCCGGAAGGACTGGGGTTTCTAGTCCCACAGATGCTCCTTGTGGCCTTGGGCAAGCCACTTAACCCTCTATTGCCCATGTTCCCTGTAAATAGTTATCATGCCCTGTTCAATGTAATTTCAGTTTGTTCAATGTAAACCGCCTTGATATCATGAAAGGCAGTATATAAGAAATGTTAAATAAATAAATAAAATAAGGCTTCTGAAATAATCCCCTTAATCATACTAATAGTATTAGAATTAGCAGCAATAAGACTTGGCAGTGAAGGAGGTGGGGAGAAAGCAGCAATGTGTGTTTTGATCTCTTATCAGCTTCTTAATTTTTCACAATCTCTTCCACAGAGAAGCCCACAGCCAGCTTCCTGCTGTGATTTCTGCACCAGGAGTACACTGAAGCCCGAGTCTGACATTTCTATATGGAACAAAGCACTTCTAGTCTCTCACCCTCAGCATACAACAGCATAAGGCCTGACGGATTCGGTATCCACATGCTTGCCATCTATCTATCAGTGCTGCTAGTCACGGCTCTTTAATAGACTTGAAATTTGTTGGTCCTGTAAATTCTATGCTTTGAGGGTAAAGAAGACTTAACTATTTGCACAGTGTTTGTATTGTTGTAATGCACTGTATTTTGTTATAAGTGGATTTCTCATGCTGCCACTTCAGCATCTCTTCATTGTACACCGCCCTGACGCTCCGGCAAGGGCGGTATATCAAGCCTCGCAAATAAAGATAAAGATCAGTGTTGGCAGGGAAGAGCAGAATAAGAGCTGTAGGGGCCGATAATCAAAAAGGCCAATATTTAAAGGCCACAGCACTTAGCCATAGTGCTTAAATATCAGTTGGATATTCAGCAGCAGTATCCGCATAGGATCTGCCACAGAATGCTCAATCTCCAAGCTGCTGGTGAGGCGTGACAACTCACAGGTCAGGGAATGGACTGGAGGGACAATAAGGAAATCAGGACTATCTGGGTAAGTACTGACACTTATTTGGTTAAGGGATTTCAGTTGACACTTACCTAGATTGCAACTTAGGCCAGCTATTTATACAGCCTAAATTGTGTGCATAGGTGTTGACTGAAAGTCTGCTAACTGGATAAGTGTCAATATTTATCCTGAGAGCATCGACACTGCCTTCACCCCACCCCTGAACTTCCAGAGTGCTGCTGAATATCACAATATGCAGTCTTAGTTGACCAGCCTCCCACTGGCTAAGGCTTCTGAGTATCGAAACTGTAGTTACCAAGGTGTACTACCATTGACATGCTTTATTTTTTTACGATAGGTCCCATTTTCTGCAATGGGACCTAGTTAGTAATAAAGCATGCTAATGGTAAAATGACAGATTAGAAGTACTACACCTTAGTAACTAGGGTCCTACGTCTCTTCTGAAAAGCAGCAAAATAAACAATCAAGGTGATATTGCAAAGGGAAATTCAGATAGTGCCAGCCGTTATCCGGATCATTCCCATATCCAGCACTATATTGACAGTGCTGCTGAAAATCCTTACAGACTGCCCTGGCACTATTGATAGTGCTGGGATGGTGCACAGGTGAAATTGATGGAGACTATTTCCATACATTTAGAACAGTAAGAAAAGCCGTTCTAAATGTACTCAGATAGCAGACTAAATATCGCCACTCTTTGGCTAGTTCTGGTGCTAACCGCTCTAAACGTATATTCCGTGCTGCTTGCTATCCTGGATAACAGCACCAAATATATATATATATATATACATACATACATCATATATTATTTTTTTTATTTAAATGGTGCAGCTAGCACTTAAAAAAAGGCAACAGTTTACTTACCAGGTAATATCCTTTCCTTGAGTCCTGCTAGACCAATCCAGACAAGTGGGTTGTGTTCTCCTACCAACAGATGGTGGAGACAAAGACCAATGAAAAGCCCAGGTTTCAATGACGTCATTCCATGCTTCTATCAGCTTTAGCTACCAGATGTCCCTTCAGTATTTGTCCGAAAGCATATGGGATATATATAACAAGCCTCACACAACCTAAACGTGGGCAACAATGAGTACTCAACAGTAGTGACCTATGTACAGGAAGTAGAACAGAAGGCTTTTAGAAGAAATGATCCTGCAGAGCCAAGTACAAATTATGGCAGACCCTAGAGTATCGCAGCAGAAAGAACAGAGCAATACAGTTTGAAGGGAGAGCCCTGGACTGGTCTAGCAGGACTCAAGGAAAGGACATTATCTGGTAAATAAAATGTCACCTTCTATATCGTCCTACTAGACCAGTCCAGACAAGTGGGATGTACCAAAGCTACAATACCACTGGGTGGGAAGACAACGCCGCAGCTTGCAAAACTCTTGAGCTGAAGGCCGTGTCCAGCCGCATGTGGACATCCAAGCAAGTAATACTTGACAAACATGGAAAGAGATGCCCAAGTTACTGCCCGACAAATATCTGCAGGGGCCACCAAGCTCCATTACGCCCACAAGGACATGCTCAGTTAAAATGGCGCGTACCCTAACTCTGTTCCAGAGGGGTTAAGTATCACAGAGTGCACGTTAAGGCTGCATCAGCCTGCAAGCATGCATTAACTGTGCTTTTACAGAATGCGCGTTAAAGGCAATGGAGAAGGAACACATATTGGAACGACTTGGGTGGAATGCACGTTAGGACTGCACAATAGGCAAAAACGTTAATAATGTATGCAGAAAATCCCCACCCAGTGCCAACAGTCACTAGCAGTCCACCCCAAATTGCGTCCAGAGACAGAACCAGGAGCCCCCATCAAGGACAATGACAAGGTCAAGCCTTGGTACTCCACCCCCTGAGAACCCTGGACAGAGGATCCATGCCAGGATCAGCTCTATTCCCCTGAAACTGCTTCACTGGCTGGATTTAGATTTCACAATCAAGCAAACAACTCCAAACAAACCCTTCTCTAATACTTTGCTTGTTTGTAGTATTTAGTTCCAGGGGGAGATCAAGGCGAGTTGCATACTGGACCTGAATGTATTTCCCTGTCCCGAAAGGGTTCACAATCTAAGCTCAAAAACATACATATATATCCAAATCTTACAGACCTCAAATAGTTAATGAATTATCCAGCAACATAGCCCAGAAAGATATAGGCTATCGGGACAGCACAGCATTATATCATCGCTGGTCCATTATACTGGATTTATACCAACAGTACACAAACACAAAACACCTTGAAAAAGGACAAAAACAGGTCAGCTATCAAACAGCAAATTATAGTGCAGAGTATTTAAGTCTTTAGACTTAAGCAGCACTGTGTGAAATGTCGCTGGCAGGCAGATCCCTCAGAATCTTCTGCAATCTTCAGGAGAGAGTGTGTGTGTGTGGGGAGGGGGGGGGGCAAGGAGGAAGGAGGGGTGCCAAGGTTGTGAGGCTGCTGTATTCTTATAGATTCTTCCAAATCCTTCCAATTGTGGTTACTCAGCAGGCCCTTATCATAAGAAGGGTGTGGAGCTGAACCAATTTTCCCTTCTCCTATAGCTACCAAAAAGACAGCAGTCTAGTGGAGCCTCCCACATCATGCTTAAGTAAGAGAGTCACCCCTTTAGGACTTAAGGTGGTCGTTCACGAGCATTTAATCAATCACTTTTCCTCTCAATCTTCAGACTTTCTACAGGGAGGAGAAAATCCATACACCATCTGCTGGAGACAAAGAAAGCACAGTTATTTACCTGTAACAGGTGATCTCTGGGAACAGCAGGAATTAGTCCTCACATATGGGTACGTCGGAACCGACGGAGCCTGCGCGGGAAAGCTCCCCAGCAGGAAGCTTTTGGGGCCTCCCACTGCACATGCGCGCTGCCTTCCCGCCTTCCTGACCAGCTCTCCTCAGTTCGAGTTTATAGCTGAGACAATAGAGAGAGGAAAGGAAGATAGATAGAAGATACAACTCCTAGGGGAGGTGGGTGGGTTGTGAGGACTAATTCCTGCTGTTCCCAGAGATCACCTGTTACAGGTAAGTAACTGTGCTATCTCCAGGAACAAGCAGGAATAAGTCCTCACATATGGGGACTCCCTAGCTAAGATGCCTGGGAGATCCCCTTCCAAGGGTTCGCCATCTTCGTATGGATCTCAGGCATCCATCCTGGGAAGGTGGGCAGGAGTTGTTCAAGTATGGAACAGGTGTTTGAGGACAGCCTGACCAAACAAGGCATCCCGGCGGGAGTCCTTGTCCAAACAGTAATGGGCTGTGAAGGTATGAACCGAGGCCCAGGTGGCGGCTCGACAGATCTGATCTATGGATACAGAGTGAAGATGAGCCATAGAAGTGGCCATGGCTCTCACATTGTGAGCTGTGACATGGCCTTCCAGAGAAATGTTTTTACTCTGGTAAGCAAAGGAAATACACTGAGCAATCCAATTGGAAAGTGTACGTTTGGAGACTGGAAGTCCCAAATGAGAAGGATCAAAAGCCACAAAAAGTTGGGAAGACTTTCTATGTGGCTGAGTCCTGTTGAGATAAAAGGCAAGAGCTCTTTTACAATCTAAAGTATGAAGGTTCCTCTCTGCACTGGATGCATGAGGAGCCGGAAAAAAGACAGGTAGATATACCTCTTGATTAAGATGAAAAGGCGAGACCACTTTGGGCATAAAGTAGGGATTCGTCCTAAGGACCACCTTATCATGATGAAACCTGGTATAAGGTGGATGAGCCACTAAGGCCTGTAGTTCACTGATACGGCGAGCCGAAGTGACTGCAATAAGGAAAAGGACCTTCCAGGAAAGAAATTTCAAGGAGGTAGAAACCAACGGTTCAAAAGGTGGCTTCATAAGCTGACCCAGAACTAGGTTCAAGTCCCATGCTACCGGAGGAGGTCGGATGGGAGGCTTAGTTAGAGTCAGGCCTTTCATGAACCTTGCAACAAGCGGATGAGAGGAGACAGGTTGTCCATTTATAGGTTTTAAGGATGCTGCAATAGCACTCAAATGGACTCTTGCTGAATTTGTCTTAAGGCCGGCATTGGAAAGATGCAGGAGATAGTCTAGTAGAGAATTCAAAGGAAGTGCTAGAGGGTCAAGACCCTGTTGAGCACACCAAATGGAAAAGCGTTTCCATTTGAAAGCATAGGAACGCCTCGGGGAGGGTTTCCTAGAGGCATGAAGGATATCTTTCACTGGTTGAGAAAGATTGAAGTCATGAAGGCTTAGGCCTTCAGTAACCAAGCTCTGAGGTGTAGGGACTTGGGGTTTGGGTGCCACAAAGTCCCTTCCTCCTGAGAGAGAAGGTCTGGCGCAGCTCCCAGGTCCAGGGAGGGTTCCTGGGAGAGATGCAGAAGTAGAGGGAACAACACTTGGTGTGGCCAGCGTGGAGCTATGAGGATCATCGATCCGTGATCCCTCTGGAGTTTGAACAGAGTCTAGGGAATCAAAGGAATGGGTGGAAAGGCATATAGGAATTCCTGACCCCAATGTAGGAGAAAGGCGTCGTTGGCCTGAGCTCCCTGACACGGAGTTCTGGAACAGAATCGGGGAAGTTTGGCATTCCACGGACTTGCAAAGAGGTCTATGTCCGGGGTTCCCCATTCCTGAAAGATTCTGCTTATCTGGTCCATATGTAGGGACCATTCGTGTGGAAGCAGAACTCGACTGAGTCTGTCTGCCCAAGAGTTTTGAACCCCTGGAAGTTACACTGCCAGAAGATGAATTTGATGCTCTCTGGCGAAGGCCCATAATCTGAGAGCTTCGTTGCAAAGCGACAGAGAGCCTGTCCCTCCTTGTTTGTTTATGTAGAACATGGCCACCTGATTGTCTGTATGGACTAGGACAGTCAGGTTGACTAGGAGAGTATGGAAGACTTTGAGGGCAAAGTAGATTGCTCGCAGTTCCAGGAGGTTGATGTGAAGGGTGGTCTCTTGTGGAGACCAAGCACCCTGAGTGGAGAGGTGTTGAAGATGGGCTCCCCACCCTGTTTGGGAGGCATCTGTTGTGAGGGTTGTTTGGGGCAACAAAGGTTGGAAGAGGGCCCCCAACAACAGATTCTTGGTGGACATCCACCATTGGAGGGACCAAAACAGACGCTTTGAGGTGAGTATTTGGTCGGAGAGCGCTCCTGATGCCTGAGTCCACTGGGTGGCCAAGGTCCATTGAGCTGCTCTCATATGAAGATGAGCGTAGGGCAACACGTGTACCGTGGAGGCCATGTGGCCCAGAAGTCGCAGCATTTCTCTGGCTGTCAAGTGACTGCTGGAATGAGCTTGGGAGGCCAAGCACACCAGACGTTGGCCCCGGACTTGAGGTAGGTAGGCCCTTGCAGTGGTGGTGTCCAACTGGGCCCCTATGAATTCCAGAGACTGAGTTGAGACTTGGGAAGGTTTATCACCAGTCCCAGATACTGCAGAATGTGCCTTGTGCGATCCAGGGAAATCTGGGCCTCTGACTGAGATGGAGCTTGGATGAGCCAGTCGTCCAGATATGGGAATACAAAAATTCCCAGACCTCTTAGAAATGCGGCAACAACTGCCATGCATTTGGTGAACACTCTTGGAGCAGAGGCTAGACCGAAGGGAAGTACTCTGTACTGGAAATGTTTTCCCTGAAACAGAAATCTTAGATATTTTCTGTGGGATGGGTGGATGAGTATATGTGTGTACGCATCCTTGAGATCTAGAGAACAAAGCCAATCCTGACTCTGAAGGTATGGAAAGAGAATGCCTAGAGAAAGCATTTTGAATTTCTCCTTGTACAGAAATTTGTTCAATTCTCTCAGATCTAGGATAGGTCTGAATCCCCCTGTCTTCTTTGTTATGAGAAAATAAGGGGAGTAGAATCCTGTCCCTTGTTGAGAAAGAGGAACCTCTTCTATTGCCCCTTGGGCAAGGAGAGAAGAGACTTCCTGATCCAACAGGCCCAGGAGAGATGGGGGAGAATTGAAGTGCCTCACCATGGTATATGGAGGAAGGTTGGAAAAATGAAGTTTGTAGCCCTCTCTGATGATAGAGAGGGTCCAGTGCTCTGATGTAATTTGCCCCCATCTGGGAGCAAAGTGAGCTAACCTTCCGGGAATGGTGAGGGGCTCTGGTTGTTCTAGAGCCAGAAAGGTTAAGTTCTCTAGGGGCAAGTCAAAACCCCTGCGGGGGTTGAGCCTGCTGAGGAGTGGCAGACGCTGCAGGCTTTGACCTTGCCTGTTTAGGTTGCTGACGTTTAGCAGCAAAACGAGGCTGAGAAGATTGTTGGCCAGTATTTGTGGAAAATCTGGCCTTCTTGTAGTAAGGCCTCTTGAAAGACTTTTTCTTGGCAGGAGTAGAGGTAGACTTAGAAAGTCTATCTAATGTAGCATTTTCTGCGTCCATTTGAATGGCTTTAATTTGCCAGTCCTTACCAAATAAGTTCTCACCTGTACAGGGCAGATTCCGTAAGCCATCCAGGACCCAGGGTTCTAGGTCAGAGGCCTGGAGCCAAGCAAGTCGTCGGGCTGCAATAGCAATGCCCGAAGCTCTACCGGCACCCTCAAAGGAATCAAAAGCTGCTCTGTTGGAGAACTTAGAAACATCTAGAAG
The DNA here is from genome assembly GCA_033557465.1 of Ichthyophis bannanicus. Classification (NCBI taxonomy): domain Eukaryota; kingdom Metazoa; phylum Chordata; class Amphibia; order Gymnophiona; family Ichthyophiidae; genus Ichthyophis; species Ichthyophis bannanicus. The sequence continues at coordinate 163,198,077 of CM066041.1, forward strand.
CTGTTTCACCAGAGAAATGAACTCCTCCTTTCTATCCTCAGGAATAAAGGAGGCAAAATGCCGTACCTTTAGAGCAAGTTCCCTGAGAAACATGCCCATATACAGACTGTAAGAATTAATCCTGGCTATAAGCATACTAGCCTGGAAAATTTTCCTGCCAAAAGAGTCTAGGGTCTTACATTCTCGCCCTGGAGGGGTAGAAGAGTGCCTTTTGGTGCTCTTAATCTTTTTCAGCGCAGACTTCACCACAATGGAATGGTGAGGCAGCTGAGTCTTTTGAAACCCAGGAGAAGAAGGGACCCGGTACATGATGTCCAACCTACGAGAGTAAGGAGACAACGTTAGAGGAGCCTCCCATAAGTCCATCAAGTGTTCTTGAAGGATTTCATGGATAGGCAGGGTGACTGCCTCTTTAGGAACCTTAGGGTATCCTAAAATATCCAATTTCTTTAACCTAGGTTCTTTTTCAGAGGATGTGGTAATAGAAAGTCCTTTAGCTAGCTCTATAATGAAGTCTTGAAAGGACAAATCCTCTGGTGGAGACATTCTCCTCTTTGGGGAAGAAGGGTCTTCATGAAGAACTAGAGACAGCTCATCAGAGTCCTCAGAGGAGTCAAAATCCTCAGAAGAATCAGAGTATTCTCTATTTGCTTCCAACGCACGATACGCATACCGATCGGTATCGACATCGGGCGTACCGGGTATGGGATCGGTATCGGGTGAAAACCCGGATTCGGCATGCGGAACCGATCTGCGTTTGGAAGTCGATGGTCTCGGTTCCGGTATGGGAGACGATACCGGAACCGGACCCGGTACCGCTGAACGCGGTACCGAGGGCGTCGCAGCTGTAATAAAAGCCAGCATGGCCTGCTGCATGGTCTGAACAGTATTGCTCATAGACGCCACTGCTGCCTGGATGTCGGTACCGGTATGGGCCGGTACCCCAGAGCAGTCTAACAGGTGATCAGTCGAGGCCGTGCCATCGATGTCAACCTGTAACCCCATAGATGGTGCTTTGGAAGCCAGAGCTTCCCGCCGGGGTTGTTTGGCTGGGGCAGGATCCTCAGATTCAAAAGTGAGAGCCTCTCGATGCTTTGAAGGAGATTTGCTCTTTGAGGACCTGCCCGAAGAAGGTTTGGTTACCTGAGATCCATCCAGAGAGGAAGACCTGGATGACTGTGATGCTGGATTATCTGAAGCAAACAGCACATGGAATTTGTTGGCCCGGTTCTGCAAACCACGTTTAGACATCTGGGAGCAGGATGGGCAGTCCGGAATGGAGTGGTCAGGTCCCAAACATTTAAGACACCATTCATGGGTGTCTGTGACAGAAATAACAGCACTACACTTGGTACACTTCTTAAAACCAGGGGCTGGTTTCTCCATGAGGAGAATTTGTGTAGGCCTGAGGCCTAACCGAAGTCACCAAGTTGTGCAAAGATAAAGATTTTTTTTTTTTAAAGAAAAGAAAAGAGAGACCGGCGGTACCGGTTTCGGTATGGGGAAGGCAGGTACGCGGTCTAAAGAAACAAACTAAAACAATAATTTCTTCAGCGGTGACAGGAACACGACCTGCTGGCTCCGCGGAAAAAGAGAAACTGAGGAGAGCTGGTCAGGAAGGCGGGAAGGCAGCGCGCATGTGCAATGGGAGGCCCCAAAAGCTTCCTTCTGGGAAGCTGGGGAGCTTTCCCGCGCAGGCTCCGTCGGTTCCGACGTACCCATATGTGAGGACTTATTCCTGCAACCTGTTCCTGGAGATAATAAATACCACTACGTCATACCTTGACCCATGGCCTGTTTCATGGATTAAAGTAACAAAAACGGAACTAGCATCTTTCATTATGGAAATAGTCAACCACTCCCTATCTTCCGTTACAACACCAATTGCACTAAAACACTCTTATTATTCACCCCATACTCAAAAGAGATCCCTAAACAAGGATGACCCTACATCATATAGACCCATTGCTAACATTCCCTTCCTTGCAAAAATCTTGGAGAAAGTTGTGCAAATCCAACTCAAAGACTTTATCAACAGTCATGCCCCTCTAGATGAACACCACTATGGATTCTGTCCATATCATGGAGTAGAAACACTACTGGTACTATATGATACTCTTCTATGTGTCTTAGATAATGTAAACCAAGCATACCTCCTAGTGTTCCTGGACATTACCTCTGCTTTTGATAATGTAGAACACAACATCTTTCTAGCAAGGCTTACTCTATTAGGCATATCTGGAACAACCTTCAAGTGGTTTGAATCCTACCTGTCCAACCGTATGCTATATGTGAAAATTGATCAGGATCTTTCATCCACCTTCCCCCCCCAAGAACAGGGAATCCCATGGGGTTCCACGCTCTCCGCCCTCCTGTTCAACATATACCTTCAACCTATATGTACAGTCTTCAAGAAATACAACATAAACTACCATATCTATGCAGACGATATCATGGTTGTCTTGCTACAACAAAGGCTAACACGCCTTGTAATGAAGACAAGCAGTTTATTTATCACTTATTTGACTTATTTATAAAGGCAAGTAATTCCCTTAGTTACACGAGTAGTTAGAAAAGATAACTAGAAAGCAATTAGAATAATGATATCTTTTTCTTCTGTAATTAAGTGCTTTTAGTTAACTAGAAAGCTAATTACAGAAGAATAATACTTCACTGAAAGAGTTCTGAACTTCATCTCCTGTCACACTTCGATTGAATGGATCCCTGATTCAACCAGACAAGAGAGACTTCTTCTCAATCAGGAGTTTCTCTAGGCGATGCGTCCATCCCTAGATGAGATCCGTCTGTTTCTCTGTCTAGCTGAAAACAGGTACCCATTTTATCCAGTTTCAAGGACAACCAGTTATTTCCTATCATGTGACATACACATAGTATAGGGTCAGTTATCCATTAAGCACATTCAAGACACTGGCCAGACATCTAAGAATGCTCAAGGGAGACACCCCCCATGGTTTTAGAAGCTAAAAACTTCTACAATTACAATTGATGAATTCTTCCCATCCTGTCCACATTGGCTAGGTAAATGTTTCTATATTGGCTAAGAGAATTGTTTCGAGGGCTAGGTGAATTGTTCTATTGTTCTCTTTAATGGATCTCCCTTTGCTAGGAGAAGAACTCATCCCTGGTCTTTCAGTGTCCCTCAGGCTAGATGTGTAAGCAGTTTCTCACCAGACTGCAAATATAGCTTTGGTCTCTGGGCTAGCAAGCTGGCTCAGCATGATTTCTCACATGCAGAATGGCTCAAAGGTTCAATTTCCTTGCAAAGTTCATTTGCAAAGTTCAATATTCCTTGCTGATCCAAATAAATCTTTAATTAGTAATACAATGGTTTACACACCCATTGACTTAGAATGCCCCACATACCAAAACATGATTAACTGTATAGACTAAGGAAGCTGAATCATGGCTAAAAGAAAACAATCTTCAAATAAATCTAAAAAAAACAGAAACACTATGCATAACAAGAAATCAGAATTTCACCCCTCCTACATCACTGAAACTTCATGACACAGATGTTCCAATCAAAGATGAGGTTAAAAATCTAGGCACCATAATTGATTAATCACTCTCGATGACAGCTCAAATCAAACACATGGCAAGAACTATATTTTACAAACTAAAGACAATTCAGCACCTTAGACCCCTCCTAGATACTCATGATTTTCGTACAGTGGTCCAGACCCTCATCACACCTCAACTGGACTATTGTAATAGCATACTACAGAGACTGCCTAAGAAAAGTCTCCACTCTCTCCAAATAGCCCAGAATTTTACAGCGAGGGTCATTTCCAAGGAAAGACTAACCGACCATCTCACTCCCATTCTCTACAATCTTCACTGGCTCCCAGTAGCCAGTAGAATAAAATACAAATCATTAGTCACCATTTTCAAACTTATCAATTGCATATCCCCATCATTTCTGTCTACCAAGATACAAGCTCAACCAGAAAACAGAAGCAGAAGAAAAAGTAAATCAAATCTTCTAGCAACCCCAGCCTCATTCCGCAATACAAAACAAACTACAAGTAACAGAGCCTTTTCTTATACTGCACCTGCACTATGGAACTCCCTCCCATACACACTCAGGTCAATAAAGGACCTCCTGGAATTCTGAAAAGAGTTTAAAACCCTGCTCTTTACAGAACATTATAGCACTACAACAACAAACCCTCCTCCAACTACAAAAACTTGCTGCTCAGCAAATCAACATTCTCCTAGGTAGTACTTCCCTTCTCACTCTTCTGCACACTGCATAAGGAACGCATCCTTTTTATGTAAGCTATGCATCCTTACATGTATATAGTTATGTATCAACCAACCTACACAATACCCATCCTGGGGTTGATGGAAGGTGATATGTCCCATGTATATAGGTTGTAGTATTATATTATTATACATTGTGCTATGTAAACCGCCCCTGATCGCTGGAAGGGGCAGTATACAAAACAGTTCAAAGAAAGAAGAAAGAAATACCGACGGGACCTCTGGTGGCTGAGGCTGATAGAGACATGGAGTGATGTCATTAAAACCTGGGCTTTTCATTGGTCTTTGTCTCCACCAATCTGCTGGTAGGGGAACACAACCACTTGTCTGGACAGGTCTAGCAGGACAATATGGAAACATGTTTAAATACCCATCCGTTTCCAAAGGCATAGTTACTTATTATTACTGTTACAGATATGTAAGTACTTGGTAAGGAAACAATATTCAAATAGCCTATGTAGTAGTTTTGATGTGTACTTTAGGAAACTACCTACATGGTTTCTCTATTGGTGTGGGCTGTGGGGAAAGGGGAAAAACCATGTGCTGACATTTGAAAATGGAATGTATACTCTTGCTGGATAATTTCCCCAATCTAAATCGGCACACAGGAATGTCTCTTTCTCACAGCTAGAAGTACACATGCAGTGGAAGTCATGCATACATTTAATTGCATCAGATGATCGCAATTCCCGTTCCGTCTATTTTATCTGGCCTCAACAAATCAGGTCCATAACAACTCTTTTTTTTATAAGAAAAATAACTCTGTAAACAGGCCTTAAATGCTAACCAGCCCTCCCTCATTTGCTGCTTATGCTTCCCTCTATCCTCTGCTCATCTGACACCCTGGAGTTGAAATAAACTTTGAAGACAGAATACTAATAATCTCCTTTAATACACCTGAACCCAAAAGGAACAAGAATAAATCCAGTACTATGATGATCTTGTAATTCTAACACAAGGGGAGTAATTTTATAAGCCAAATCGACTGTGTAGAAAATGTAGGTTTACATGCTTGTGTAGGCACTTATAAAATTGTTCTTGCACAAGGCAAATATGTCATTTGTTTTATGTGATACAAGTGTAAGTGTTCCTGGGGTCAGGACTGTAATTTATGCATGTATCTTATTAAATACATGTCTATTCGATCTGTGCATACAGATTTTGGTAATGTTATAGAGAAAGAAATGATAGCTTTTAATGAATTCCATTCGGAAGTGTAAAGAAAGAAGTCAAACATGACTCCAAGGATGCAGGTTGAGGGGCCCAGGAGAATGACAGTATTAGCCCCACAGAAAGAAAGTGGCAAGAAGGGGGCTTGATCTCCTTTTATTAAATCCATGCTAGCTTTTTGCCATAATTGTCCATATGATTAGTAATTTTGTTCTTCATAAGTTTCCATCATTTTACCAAGTGTCTATAGTTAGATCACCTTGGAGCCCATTTGGAAAATTGATGCTACAGTGCCCACTCTCCAGTCCTACGGTATAGAGGCTGATTTGAATGATAAGTAACAGATTACCAGTAGATCTCAAGTTCCTCTGATGTGAATGCCAACAGATCCTGTCCATTTGATACATAAAATAGTTCATATATTCGAAAAATCCAAATCAAAGGAAAAGAGTCAGTCATAGCTAACTCTTACTGATCCCTATTAGTCTTCTTCTCTTCAGCTATTCTTGTTATAAACTCCATAGAGAAAACTAATACTTTCAGATCCTAACATGCTTAAAGCAAGTTTCTCTTATGATGTGGTAACTGGTTGAAGCTGAGAACTGGATCCCTACTTTTTGTTCTAGTTGTTAGAATGATACAATTTCCAGAAATAAAAGTAAAATGTATTTGCTAATTATTAATTTCCTTTCTTATCTGTTGTCATCCACCTTGCTTGACCTGGTTATAATTAAAGTCTCTTATATATCTAAAAAAAGTTTTATACCCTGTCTTTCCTGACTGGGCAATATATTCCTTCAGTTTGAGCCTTTGTCTTTCTCAAATGTTCTCTCCTACTGCCCTTTATTTGGGCTTTAAACTAGATTAGTTGAGGATGGATGAAGAAAGCCCCCAGGTAAGTGAAACATTAAATACCTTTATGGAAAGGGGTAAAAGGGGTAACATATGGAAAGCAGTGTGTATAAATGCCCATAGCATGGGAAATAAGATCCCGATGTTGAAGCTCTGGTGGGAGTGGCCAACTTGTATTTAGTGGCAGTTACAGAAACATGGTTCACAGAAAAACATGACTGGTATGTAACTATACCAAGCTATACTTTATTCAGAAAAGACAGGATAGGAAGAAGGGGAGGAGGAGTGGCACTATATGTAAAAAATACTATTACAGCTTTGGAATCACAGAGCTCAAAAGAGAGGAGGCATTGTGGGTTAAACTAGAAAGAGGGAAAGAGAAATATATTTGCCATGGCGTGATATACAGACCTCCTTCACAAGAGGAAGAGGTGGACAGAGAATTAATTGAAGACATACGCAGAATTGCTAGGAAAGGGGAAGTGCTACTGATAGGGGATTTCAATATGCCAGATGTTGACTGGCACAGTCCTGCTGCAGTATCATCTAGAAGTAAGGATTCTCTACAGGGAGAACTATTCAGGCAATTGGTAACAGACCCCACACGTGAAGGGGCCAAACTGGACTTGGTGCTTACCAATGGTGAAAGTGTTTCTGATGTTACAGTGGGAGATCATTTTGCATCCAGTGATCACCAGATGGTGTGGCTCAGTATTAGGACTAGGGCTATTAGAATCCATTCAAAAGTGAGGGTCTTAGACTTTAGGAAAACTAACTTTGTCAAGATGGGCCAATACCTCAGGAGTCGTTAGCGGGATGGGAACTGCTGAGGGATGTAAAAAAACAGTGGGCAAAACTGAAATGGGATATTTTAAGGGCAACCAACCTTTTTGTTAAAATGGTAAATAAAGGTAAAAGAAAAAGGAGGCCGCTATGGCTTTCAAAAGAAGTAGCTGAAAAGGTGAAGAAAAAGAGGGAGGCCTTCATGAAATACAAGAGATCACAGAGAGAGAAAGGCAGGCATCTATATTTGGAAAAACTTAGAGAAGCTAGCAAAGTATTCAGAAAAGCAGATTCAAAAAGAGGAGGAAATAGCCAATGCAATATTATGGGGGGATAAGACATTTTTCAGATGTGTTAGTGAGAAGAGGAAGGGCAAAAGTGGTATTGTCAGACTCAAGGGTGAAGGGGAGGAATATGTAGAAGCTGATGAGGATAAAGTGGAATTGCTTAACAAATATTTCTGTTCTGTGTTCACAGATGAAGAACCAGGAACAGGACCTCAGAAAACACCCACAAACAGGAACAAAAGCGAGAGCCATCTTGTACAATTTTCAGAAGACTGTGTTTGTGAGAAACTAGCTCAACTTAAAGTAGACAAAGCGATGAGACCGGATGGGATACACCCTAGAATACTGAGGGAACTTGGGGACATTCTAGCTGCTAGACTGACTGACCTTTTCAATGCCTCGGAGTCGGGAGTGGTGCCAAAGGACTGGAGAGAGGCTCATGTGGTGCCTTTACACAAAAGCGGAAGTAAGGATGTGGTTGAAAACTACCGGCAGGTTTACCTTTGGTGGTGAGTAAATTATTGGAAACACTGCTGAAAGAAAAAATAGTGAGGTTTCTGGAGTCCAGCGGATTACAGGATCCGAGGCAGCATGGATTCACCAGAGGCATGTCTTGTCAGACAAATCTGATTGATTTCTTTGACTGGATGACCAGGGAGTTGGACCGAGGGAGAGCCCTAGATATGGTGTATTCAATTTCAGTAAAGCCTTTGACACCGTTCCTCACAGGCGACTTATAAACAAACTGAGCATTCTAGGGATGGACCCTAAAGTTACTGCTTGGGTTAGAAATTGGTTGAATGAGAAGCGACAAAGGGTACAGGTAAATGGAGCTCACGCTGAGGAGAAGGAAGTTACTAGTGGTGTGCCCCAGGGAGCTGTCCTTGGTCCGATTCTTTTTAACATCTTTGTTAGTGATATATCGGAAGGGCTGTCAGGTAAGGTTTGACTCTTTGTGGATGATACCAAAATCTGCAATAGAGTAGACACCCAGGAAGGTGTAGATAACATGAGAAGGGATCTAGTTAAGCTTGAAGAATGGTATAGAATTTGGCAGCCAGGATTTAATGTTAAAAAATGTAAGGTCATGCATTTGGGCTGCAGCAATCCAAGGGAGCAATATAGTATAGGCGGTGAAGTACTTTTGTCCACTAAAGAAGAGCGGGACCTAGGCGTGGCTGTGTCTGATGATCTTAAAAGTAGCTAAACAGGTAGAAAAGGTGACGGCAAAAGCTAGAAGGATACTTGGGTACATACGGAGAGGAATGGCTAGCAGAAAAAAGGAGGTGATAGTGCCTCTGTATAAGTCTTTGGGGCGACCTCATTTGGAGTATAGTGTGCAATTCTGGAGACCGCACCTTCAAAAGGATATAAACAGGATGGAGTCAGTACAGAGGGTGGCTACTAAAATGGTTAGTGGTCTTCATTATAAAGCATATGAGGACAGATTTAAGGATCTTAATATGTACACCTTAGAGGAAAGGCGGGCCAGAGGTGATATGACTGAGATGTTTAAATACCTCTGTGGCATAAAGGCCCAGGGGGAAAGCCTCTTTCAATTGAAAGCAAGTTCTGCTACGAGGGGACATGAGATGAGGGTGAAGGGGGATAGATTCAGGAGTGGTATGCGGAAAAATTTCTTTACGGAAAGAGTGGTGGATCCGTGGAATAGTCTCCCAGTGGAGGTTGTAGAGATGAGGACAGTATCTGAATTCAAAAACGCATGGGACAAATACAGAGGATCTCTAAAGGAAAAAAGGGGACTGTTGTAGTTGTTGATATGGAAGGACAGACTAGATAGGCCATGTGGTCTTTTTTCTGTCACTATTTTTCTATATTTCGAATTATTTATAATTATTAATTTCCTTTCTTATCTCTTGTCATCCACCTTGCTTGACCTTGTTATAATTAAAGTCACTTATATATCTAAAGAACGTTTTATACCTGTCTTTCCTGACTGGGCAATCTATTCCTTCAGTTTGAGCCTTTGCGTTTCTCTTTCTTAAATGCTCTCTCCTACTGCCCTTTATTTCCCTTATTAAACATTTACCATCTTCTCCTCTTGTGTATCTTTGTATATTCCAAATGTAAATTTTTTTTTGCTTTTACTTTTCCTCAACTATACTGGCTTCTTTATTTCTTCCATTTAGTAACATATCTGATACTATGATTTCTTTCCATGTGCCTTCTGGTTTGTAATGCTGTCCACAGTTCCTCTGAACAAGGCTTCCTTAACAACCATTATTTTACTTGAATAAAGGAGTGTGGTTGCCATGTTAGCCCACTTTTTAGTGGTAATTAAGGTATCACTTTAGTTTCCTTTTTTGTTTTTATTTATTATTGTACTAGCTTTCCTTTTTAGTTTTTAACAGCTATTTTACTTGAAGTCATAGAAAAACCCATCATGATGGTCAGTTGTTAATTCATTGAATCAGTTTGGAGATAAATCAGCATACGGATATAATCCTCAAAAAAGACATGCCATGTAAAATAAGGAGGAAAATGGCTCTATAAATAAAGTTATATTTTTTAGGGGGGGGGGGGGGGTCCGTGCCGACTCCTAGCAACTCAGCTGCCTCTGGGTTTTCTTGGCAATGTATCACCGGAAGTAGATTACGAGGCCTTTTCCTTTGAGGCAATGGAGGATAAAATGACTTGCCCAAGGTCACAAGGAGTAGGAATCAAACCCTTGATCTTTGTACTAGGCAATTACTCTAACTACTAGGCTACTCCTCCACTCATAAGTTTATATAATAAGCATTTTTCCATAGACGAAAATGGGTTAATTTTATAAGGTTTTAGCAATGACTTCCACAAAATACCTTAGTCTGAAGAAATACTTTCGAGTAACTTATATATTAGTTGGTGCAAGGTGAGTTACACCCAAATGTTGTTATAGATACTTTACCAAATACATAAGCAACAAATCATAATTAAACAATAACATCTCGGTATCAGGCCGAAGTCCCGGTAAGCCTCAACCAAAGTAGAGGAAAGGGAACAGGCGCTCAGATACAAGCAATACATCTCATGCTCGTATTTCATTTACCAGCCCACTTTAACAAAATAAAGCTTCTGCACAAGGAAGGAGAATCTGCCCACGCAAAGTACTTTTCAGGCAGCAGCTGCAGCTACAGCTACAGCTACAGCTGTCTTCCGGTTAAAAACGGAAATGACGTACCTACACCAAACTATAGAAATCAAATAGTTTCGCCCGCCCCCCATGCCTCCTAGTGCTATGCAAACCAAACTCCGCCCACTCAGGCTGTTTTAAGGGCGTGACTTAAGCTGAACGCTGACTAGGTCGTCGGAACTGCTTCACCGTCCCGTGGTGAAATGTGCAGTACGTAAAGCGTTAGAGGCGTGGTTTACCCGGCGCAGCACACTAAGCTCTAGTTACGCTATATGAGAAAGACCCGCCCACTTTTCTTGACATATCGCGCAGGTGTGTCTTTGTAAGGCGGATTTGGTTCCGGCCTTCCGGGGAGCGGACGACGAAATGGAGGGTGGTGCGTACGGAGCGGCTAAGGCAGGTGGCAGCTTCGACCTAGGGCGCTTTCTGCAGCAGCCGCAGACCGTTCTGCGTATCGTCAGCGCGGTGAGTGCGGGGTGGAGGAGCGCGAGGCTCTCCTGGGCCCGTGATGACTCCAGCAGTTGTTAAAGTTCAGCTAACTTTCAGGCACGTGACTGAAGGGAGGCAACATAGCCGCGAACTGCATGAAAGCCACCGGGCGGAAGGGGAGACGGATGCACTCGTTCTTACGGCTGCTTCTTGCTATTTAATGCCTTAGTTTTCCGAAGCTCTATTTTGTTATTGAAAGAGTGCCCACCACTCAGGGAGCTCATATCTGTCAGGAGGTACTGAGGCCGGCGGCTTAGTGACCGTGCTGGAACCTGTAGATATTCTGTTCCTTGACTTGGCCTGAGCTGGAGATGTTATGGAGATAGCGCTCATAGCTTCTGGAGGGAGAAAGGAATCGGTCTTCATGCAATGATGAGACCCAGTGGCTGGATTTTAAGTCCCCTGATTTCAGGGTTTTGGAGGGCGCCCTGAAGTATAGCCCCTCATTAGGAGTGTGATTGCACTGACTGAGCTAAAATAAGGTGGACTGTAATATATGAGAACAGTGGTTCTCAAACGTATCCTAGGAAGGCACAGGTTTTCAGAATATCCACAGGACTATGCATACACTACCTCCTTTGCATCCAGATTTGTCTCGTGTATTCATTGTGGTTATCCTGAAAATCTGGTATGTTTGTGAACCACTGAACAAGGTGAAGAATCAGGAAATAGGTAAAAACGATCCTTCAGATCCCCCACCATTACTACCTTACATGAAAGATGTGACCTGCAGCTTTTGTATACTTCTTAAACCAACTAATAGGACTGGGGCAGTCACAACAAACAAATTGGAAATGGTATCTACAAGTCGGGAGGCTGTGCATGCAGATCAGCAACTTAAGTTCAATGCGCTGAGAACTAATGTTTTTTTTTGACAGCACAGATCCACTTTGGATCTTTGTTTACAAAGCTATTAATTGACTTAAAAGCAAACAATTAAGGGACCCATAAGTGGGGGTAGTTATAAAAAAAACAAAACTGTAGGGCCAGTGACTCACTTAGTGATAATCAGTAGATCTGGAGGATCTGGTCCATGAACATTCATTTACAGCTTCCTTAGTCCCCACAATCTACACTGGCTTCTTATCTTCTGCATTCCATTTAAGGTTCTCTATACTGCTGCTAAATCACTAACGGGCCAATGAAGAAAGACCAATGTGCTCTTTGCGTGACGATAACACAACTTATAAGCATAAGTTCCAACAGGCCAAATGGCAGAAGAGGCTGATCCATTTGTAAACAGCAAGCATAGTAACACCAAGTATATTTAAATTATAGTCAAATGAGCTGCACATATTAAAATTAATAAATGAAAAACCCAAAAATTATACCAATCCAGACCACAATTACAAATCTCAAAGGGTCCAACCGGAAAAAAAAAGAGAAAAGTGAAGATAATAGAAAATGAAATGTTGAACTGTTTGTTATGTATGGGGATTCCCCTCAGAAAAACAAACCATTCCCTTTTATTCTTTTTTTATTTTATGGTACTTAAAATATCAAGCCCGAAAGCCAATGTGCTAAGATTAATAATGAACGAAGGACACTTAGCTGGCAGTTGAAGCTTCCAAATCGCATAGATGAAGCAGTACACATCTGTCTTTTTGGATTTAATTGTTCTCAATCATAAAGGCTACTCTCAGACCGCTACCAACGAATAGTGGCAGCCACAAGAAAAGCATAAAACGCAACATGTCCCCACAGCTCGTACATATTCCCACCACCCAACAAACAAACTCAGACAAAAAAGATTGTAATGACAAACATACACTGTTCCAATGCGCTCTCATCAACACTCGCTTTGCCAGAAACAAAGTTCCAATCATCACTGATGACATCCTATGTATAAAAGTCATGGCTCCACAAAGAAGACAAGGTCCTCCATAAAATACTTAATTACAACGTATACAACTGCCAAAGAACCCACAAATGAGGAGGCAGAGTATTAATAATAGCAAAATCAAACCTTTGAACTCCAAATGCTAGAAGCCATAAATGCAGACACATCAGATATCCTAGTACTAACAAACAAGCACATCACCCTAACATACAGATCACCAACAACCACCATGGAAGACCTTGTGAGCCTGCTGGAAATGGTCTGCAAAAAACACAACCCACCACAAACAGATACTACTCAGAGACTTCAACCTCTCAACTCTCACATCAAAACGAGTCCGCATTCATCGAGGCTACGACTGCTCTATAATACCAACAGACAGTAGACAAGTCACCACATGCAAAAGGAAACAAACTTGACTTAATATTCATACACCAAAGCCTGTCCCCTGGTCAGACCACAGCATTCTGAACTTCATCATACCATCTCAAAAGATCACAACAGCCAAACAAAGCTCTAATATGAAGATTCAAACAATTTGACAAACAAGCATTTTTAAAGGAAATTACTCCACAACAAACATCAATGTATTAATAAACACGTGGAATGAGGACATAACCAAAGCAGCATCTGTCCCCAAAAAGATAACCACAAGAGGAAGCAGCACAAACAGAATGAAGCCTGATAACACCAAAGAACTAAGAAACATAAAATGTCAACTTAGAAAAATCGAACAAAAATGAAGATGAACAAAAAATCATTAGAACCAAATCAACTACACAAATCACTTGAGAGTACCACAACCAAACCAACACACAGAAGAAACTATAGTACTCCAAAAGCTCCCTAAACAAGCCAAGGGAATTCTTTGATATTGTGGTGGTGTTCTTTGAGAGTGTACGAACAGACAAGTCACTCCAGTCTCTTGGCTAAAATTCAGCAGGGTAGAACTATCACCATTACTCCACAATTTATCAAAACGATCCCTTGAACAAGGTTACCTCCCAGAGCAACTAAAAACAGCATCTGTATGCCCAATACTAAAAAAATAATGCTACAAACCAAAAAAGACCCAGCTTCCTACAGACCAATCAGTAGCCTGCCTTTCCTATCAAAAAATCTTGGAGAAAGTAGTACAACAGCAACTACAGAATCATATTGACAAGCATGCCCCACTAGACAACCAACAACATGGATTCAAACACTATGGAGTCAAAACTCTAACAACCTCACTCATGGACACCCTTATAAGAGGAGCAACATCACTCAGCCAAGCATTCATCCTCATATTCATCGATTTTTATATCATCAGCATTCAACTCCATCCCTCACGATCTACTCCTAAACAGACTTGCCACCATTCAAGTTGGAGGAACACCTCTCAAATGGCTTCAATCCTACTTGACCAACTCACCAACAAGTGAAGATTGGCACAAAAAAAGTCCACATCACACAGACAAAGCCAAGAGTGCCACAAGGATCATCATTATCTTCAATACTATTTAATATCTACATACAACCCATATGCAGCATATTCCAAAAGCACAACATAAGCTACCACATCTGTGCCAATGATAATATGCTATACACCCCACTCAACCTATCCAACCCAATCTAAATAAGATGACAAACTGCTTCAACGAAACCACTCAATGGCTAACAAATCACATGCTCAAAATCAACCTTGATAAAGACTAAAGTACTTTACATATATAAAAACAAAGCCTTCGTTCCCACCACAAACACTGAAACTCTGCAACACAGAATTGGAAGTCAAAAGCAAGGTACGATACCTAGGAGTAACACTATACCGTCACTTAAGCTTCACATCACATATAAGCAAAACCACAAGAGCAATATACAAAATAAAAATCCTAAAAAACCTCTCCCCCCTCCTCCCTGAAAAATATTTCAGAACGGTATACTAGGCTATGATTTTTCCTTATCTGGACTTTTGCAACAACATACTCCAAGGGCTACCTAAGCACACTCTCACCAATTCCAACTAACACAACACACAGCAGCAAGAATCATAACTGGAGCAAAGAAGTCCGACCACATAATGCCTATACTAAAGCAACTACACTGGCTACTGCTGGCAAGCCGTATAAAATACAAATCAATAATAATCATATTCAAAACACTCCACAACATATTGGTGTCATGCCTGAGATTCTTAATCATCACAGCCACCAGGAATAGAGAAACAAGAAAATGCATGCAGAACATACTGGCCTTCCTAACAGAGTTAACAAAATACAACCAAGAAACACGCAAAAGAGCCTTTTCATTCTACACCCTGGACCTCTGGAATTCATTCCCCATGGAAGTAAGAAACACCACAGAGCTCTCAGACTTTCCTTTTCAAAGACCACTTCAAGACCTGACACTCCCCACCCACACAACATCGAGACATTACACACAATTGTATATATGTTTACAATAAGAAGAATGTTAGCATTATAAACATTATAATGTTATCTTAAGTACAAGTTAAAATTTTTGTTCTCTGTAAACACTTAGATTTTTTGACTTAGCGGTATAGAAAAACAAACAGTTAAAATAAATACTACTTTCCTCTCTAGCTACGCTCTCTAATGTCCTGTGCTTCTTTCCTGTCCATCATTGACATTCCTTTTATAATTTTGGTTTTATCTTTGTAAACTGCTCTGCTGACCCTCAATAAGGGTGGTATATCATGTTCTAATAAATGAAATGAAACCGAAGTCCCTCATCATGGTCGTACACAGCATGTTGTGAAAGCGCAGGCATATTTTTAGCCTGTACATGGAGTGCAAGTTCTCTACCTAGGGGAGGGGCGATTCCAGCCAGCTCATGATTTGCTAGATGATTTGCAAATGGAATGGACAGCTGGAATGGATCTTTATTAGAGCCCTATGCAAGTGCAGCACACATACCTACTAAGAAAAGCAGACTCTTGTCCAGTTGTGGATCTTGCCTTTTCTCAGTGTTGCAGTCCTCACAGATTTGTAGTAGAGTATCATCATGGTAACTTCTGCAAGGCTTGAATTCTTATGAGGCTTGTACCTACCTGCAGGGTGGAACAGCATTTGCGGTTACTTACTTTCCTTTTTCTTACTTAGGTGCTTGCTCTCATTGTCTTTGCCTGCATTATTGAGGATGGATACCAAAACAATTCGTCTATCTCTATGACACAGTGCATCATTAATCATAATGAAGACGCCTGTCGCTATGGCATCGGCATCGGAGTTCTTGCCCTTCTGGGCTGTGTTCTCTTCTTTGTGTTGGATATTTATTTTCCCCAGATCAGCAATGTCACTGATCGTAAATACATTGTCCTTGCAGACCTTGGCTTTTCAGGTAATGAGAGAGGATGTTGCCCAGAAAATCCCAGTAATGGGGCTGGGGGGGAGACAAGAATTTACCCAGATGAATTAGCATTTTGTGGTGTCCCTTTGAGAATGTTAGCCCATGCTGGTCCCTATGCATACACAGTGTAATAACCTAGAAATTACAGGTAACGCACCAGTGTAGAATATGACATAAACTCCACAGAACCCATCTAGTATGCTTCCTTTTTTTTTCTTTCCCGATTTGAAGATCATAAACTCAACCTGATGTAAAAACAAACAACCCCCCCCCCCCCCTGCGTGCCTTGAATTCCTGTATGTATGTTTTTTTTGTTTTGTCTCTGAGAGGCTATATCCACCTTCCTTTCTGAGAGGAAACGGTTCCTTATAATATTTCTGAGACTAGCCTCCCCATGGGTTCATACTTCTGGGTTGAACCTTTGCTTAAGGAAAAATTATCAATACTGTTAAAACAAGGAAATTGTGGTGGGGTTTTTTTCCACATCTGCCAGGATACTCCAAAGTACCAGGGGTAGATTTAACCCTTTGAAGGCCTACTTTAAAATTTTAATCCACATTCTGCAGCCGGGTTAATTTTTGCATATTTCAGGAAAATTGTACCCGTCTTATTCAATATGTTCTAATAGTGATTTTCCTTTTGCTATGGTCATATATTATATACCATTTGATAGGAATATTTAGTCAGAATATTGGATCCCGAGAGTTTTGGGCTCGGCCTGGAAAGGGTTAAATGAAGAGCAATTTGGAACAAAAGATATTTGCAGAATTATATGCATATGCCAGAACTTGGATAAATGGGGGGATGTTTAGAATATATGGTGCTAAGTGAAAATAGAGATGTAATGTGTGTCCTTGGGGCATATCTACTATGCTGGGCTAAAGGTTAGCATGTACGATTTGTAGGTAAGTCCTGTTGAATAACATGGGATCTAGTTACAAATACAGTATGCAAACTATTAGCCCTCGAGCCCTGGTGAAAGGAGGATAACCATGGGATGATGTGATAGTAGGGAATAAAATCATGCATAGTTAACTCAAAAGAAATGACGAGAGACTGGACTTCTGCTAGTACCAAGTCCCTAAGAAATATAAGCTTTCACAGATCTTCTCCTAGAGGCTCAGGGTGACATTTACATTCAGTACCAGTATTCAGAAGCATAAATACTGGTCAACATTGAAATCATTACTGACTTTAAAAGGCCCTAATCTGTAGTATCTTGGTGAGCTGAACACGAATATAACATTAAAAATTTTTTATTGTCTCTTGTTGAGAAGATATTGCATGTAGTTCATTTTTGACGTTTCACCGTGTAAATTTATCCAGTAGGACATCAACAACATCCCAAATAAGCCTTTAATGATGTAATATTGCATCACATTGCATAATACCAGCATGCACACATCATCCAGAGTTGATTGCATCATTTTCTGATGCAATGCAATACTACTGCCAGACGGCTGCTGAAGCCATCTGACGTCAGCAGTGTACTATATGCAGTCAGAAAGGAAAGTAATCTGATATTCTGTTCTGATATTGAAAGCCTCATGAATGCCTTAAAAATCACTCATGACCTACAAGACTGGAGACTATTTATAGACTCTTCAAAACCGAGTCTGAAGGCTGTGCTTTTGAACAATGGAAACCATCTTCCATTTATTCCAGTAGCGCATGCCATCCACATGAAAGAGACATACGATAACTTAAAGCAGGGGTCTCAAACTCAAATTGCTTTGAGGGCCAAATGAGGACTTGTAAAGTAACCCGGGGGCCGCATAAGACGCGGGGCCTCATTTGCATAAGGGACCTCATTTGCATAAATATTTGCATAATGTTACCATACACTAACTTTTAGTAAACATGCCTCTTTAATGAGTATGGATAAAGAAAGACTAAAAGATTTAGAAACAAGAAGATAATAATTAAACTGGGAACCCCAAAAGCCAAACTTGGAATGTACAACAACACTGTAGAAATAAACTATAAATTAATTTCCTCTTGTACTAAACAAAGCGCAAACATTAATGATGCACATTTCCCAGAGCTGACATATTCCAGTTAATAAATTCAAAATAAAGAGATATTTTTCTACCTTTTGTGCATTTTTTTCAGTTGCAATTGTTCCAGCCACTTTCTTCTGGTTTCTTCATGTCTTCTGCTAACTCTCCATCGTCTGCTTCCATTTGCCCTTTCTTCTCTCCTAGTTTTTTTTCCATTCTCTCTCTACATCTGCTTTAACATACTAATCTTTCTCCTTTTTCTCTTTCCTCATTCCTATTTCATCCACTCAAATTTTACCCCTCCATCCTCAATCCCCACTTACTCTCACAATACCTGGCCAATTGTAGATTTGTCTTCTCTCCCAGACAAAATATTTTTCCCCTCTCCATTTCACTTTCCCAGCTCCATCCCATTCTAATCCTCCCCCAACATCAGCTCCCTTCTAGTTCCAGCCCCACCCAGCATCCGCTCCCTTCTAGTCCCTGCATCAGTCCATTTCCAGTCCTATCCTAGCCTCACCATCAGCCCATTTCCAATCCTAGCTCCCTCCCCTCACAGCCCATTTCCATTCCAAGCCCCCCTCCCCATCAGCCATTTGCAGTTCAAGCCCCCTTCCACTCAGCCCATTTCCAGTCCTAGCAACCCCCCCAGCACATTACCAGTCCTAGCAACCCCCCCAGCACATTACCAGTCCTAGACCCCCCATAGCCCATTACCAGTCATAACCCCCCCTGCCAATAGCCCACTTCCAGCCCTAACCCCCATTACCCCATTTCAGTCAGCCCCTCCATAGCTCATTACCAGTCCTTACTCCCCCCATCAGCCCACCTCCAGTCCTTCCTAACCCCCACCTGCCCATTTCCAGTCCTAGCCCCCACCATAGCCCATTTCCAGTCATAACCCCCCCCCTGCCAATAGCCAATTTCCAGTCCTACACCCCCCCTGCCAATAGCCCATTTCCAGTCATAACCCCCCCCCGGCCAATAGCCCATTTCCAGTCATAACCCCCCCCCCTGCCAATAGCCCATTTCCAGTCCTACACCCCCCCTGCCAATAGCCCATTTCCAGTCATAACCCCCCCTGCCAATAGCCCATTTCCAGTCATAACCCCCCCCTGCCAATAGCCCATTTCCAGTCATACCCCCCCCCCCCGGTAAATAAAAAAACAACCTGGCTTCTGCTGCAGCAGAAAATCAGCTGTCCCGCGGCCCCTTTCCCTCTGCGCGAGAGCCCTGAGTGTGCTTCCTCTGCGGCATGCTTTTTAAGCCGCGAAGAGAGTATTTCCCTCTCGCGCGGCTTAAGCCTATTCACTTTTCAAGCCTCGCGAGAGGGAAATACTCCCTTCGCGGCTTGAAAAGCACGCCGCAGAGGAAGCACATTCAGGGCTCTCGCGCAGAGGGGAACGGGCCGCAGGACAGAGCAGCAGAAGCCAGTTTTTTATTTTTTTTAAATTGACCGTCGATTCTGCCGTTGCCACGGCGGCAACGGCAGCAGCAGAAGCCGTCGCGGGCCGCACAACCTTCTCCCGCGGGCCGCGTGTTTGAGACCCCTGACTTAAAGCATCTACTGACTTCCATTAACTATAACAAGTACAGCTGGCACCTCTGTGGTGACTTGAAGGTAGTTGCCATTTAATGGGACTGCAGCAGGGATATATAAAATACATGTGTTTTTTATGTGAGTGGGATAGCCAAGCGAGGGATTTGCACTGCTTGCGGAAGGAATGGAATTGCAGACAAAATGTAACAGTTGGAGAGAAGAATATCCAGCACCCAGCTCGGTTGAGGCTCACAAAATCCTGCTACCACCCCTTCACATCAAACTAGGTTTGATGAAAAACTTTGTGAAAGCCATGGACCGCACTTTGCCAGCTTTCCGATACCTGCATGAAAAGTTCCCTCGACTCAGCGAAGCAAGGATTAAAGAGGGAATTTTTGTGGGTCCTCAGATTCGAGAGTTCTTCAAAGGTGACTGGTTCAACAACTTGCTGCAGGGTGATGTGAAACAAGCATGGAATACTTTTCGCCTAGTGTCAACAAACATTCTTGGGAATGTTAGGGCAGAAAACTACAAGGAACTAGTAGAAGACATGCTGATGCAGTATCAGAAACTTGGCTGCAATATGTCTCTAAAGATCCATTTCCTTGATTCCCATCTCGATTTCTTTCCTGACAACTGTGGTATGGTTAGTGATGAAGAGGGCGAACATTTTCACCAGGATATCACAACGATGGAGCAAAGATACCAGGGAAAATGGTCCACTACAATGCTGGCTGACTACTGCTGGACACTCCCCAGAGAAGCTCCCGAACAGCTGTACAAGTGACAGGCGAAAAAAATCTAAGTAGTCTATGACTTGGTTTTTTTTACAGGTATTAACCGACATTGACATGCATTTCGTGATGTAAACATTAATTCTTGTAGATTACAAAAAAACTAGAGCCAACTTTGCAGTTTCACTGTCATATTTGTGTTCAGCATATAAAAATTGATAAATTACTTTTTATTTCAGTAACATGACTTTTGTAAAAATTTGTTGACCAGTGTAATAATCCCAGCATAAATGATGATCAACAGTGAATCTACCAAACTCTCATGAGTGTTAAAATTTGGAGGACATGGGAGAATTTCTGCTGGTAGATGGCCCTGGCAAAATGGGTCAACTACCTCTTTAACAATGTTTTAGCTAGTTAAATCTACCAACAAATTTCTCTGGCACTTGCATAAGCAGTTTGTCCAGCTGTAAAGCTGCAGGTTTACTCATATACTATATACGGTAGTAACACAGTATATGATGGCAGATAAAGACCAGTATGGTTCATCTAATCTGCCCAGCAAGACGGCAAGAGTAGGTGCACTTGTTACTCTGTGCAGGTCACCCCTCCCCATGCCTTTGTTTAGGGGTGTACCCACTGCTCGGTATAGATCACCCCTATTTGTTCAGATATAAGAGAGAGTCATGCTTATTATGATTTTATCCTGTTGCTATAAAGGGATCCACTGTCTGCCCCATGCCATTTTGAATTCTGTCCATTGTGTTTGCCCCCACCACTTCCATCAGGAGGGGCATTCCAGGCATCCACCACCCTTTTTAGTGAAAAGGTTTCCTGCCATTGCCTTTCAGTTTACCCCCTTGCAGCTTCATGTTATGCCCTCTAGTTTTACAGCTTCCCTGTCTTTGGAAGAGGTTTGTTCATTAATACTCTAAGTATTTAAAGGACTGAATCATATCAGTCCCTCCTCTCCTCCAGAGTGTTCATATTTAGGTCTTCAAGTCTCTTCTCATAAGCCTTCTCATGCAGGCTCCAAATCATTTTGGTCGCCTTTCTCTGAATCGCTTCCAGCTTTTTTTTAGATCGTTTGCGAGATACGGTCTCCAAAATTGGAACACAATATTCCAAGTGAGGCCTCACTAGCGACTTGTATAGTGGCATTAGTACCTCCTTCCTTTCTGCTGGTAATTCCTCTCTGTATGCAACCCAGCATCCTTCTGGCTTTTGCCATCACCCTGTCACATTGTTTCGCCATCTTGAGATCGTCAGAAACAATCACTCTGCGGTCCCTCTCCTGGTCCGTCCACACTAATCTTCACCCCCTATCACATACAGTTCCCTTGGATTTCTGTTTCCCAAGTGCATGACACTGCACTTCTTCACATTAAATCTTAACTGCCAAGCATTAGACCATTCTTCCAGCTTTTGTAGATCTTTTGTCATGTTCTCCACGGCCTCAGGGGAGTTCACTCTGTTGCAAATTTTGGTGTCATCTGCAAAAAGGCAGACTTTTCCATTCAGCCCTTTGGCAATATCACTCACAAATATATTGAATAGTATCAGTCCCAGGACCAAACCCTGGGACACACCGTTAATCACCTTCCTTTCATCCGAGTGAGTTCCATTTACCGTCGCCTTCTGTCGTCTGTCAGTCAACCAATTTCTGATCCAGTTCACCATCTTGGGCCCCATCTCCAAACTGTTGAGTTTATTGATAAGCCTCCTATGAGGAACAGTATCAAAGATTTTGATGAAATCCAGGTAGATCATGTACATTGCATGCCCTTGATCCAGTTCTCTGGTCACCCAGTCAAAGAACTCAATCAGATTTGTTTGGCAAGATCATCCTTTGGTAAAACCATGTTGCCTCGGATCGTGCAACCTGTTGGTTTCGAGGAAGTCCACTATTCACTCTTTCAGGAGCGCCTCCATTACTTTTCTGACCACCGAGGTAAGGTTTACTGGCCTGTAGTTGGACACTTCTTCCCTATTACCACTTTTGAGGAGAGGTACCACATCAGCCCTTCTCCAGTCCTGTGGAACTTCTCCAGGTATCTATTAAAAACATCCTTTAAAGGCCCTGCAAGAACCTCTTTCAGCTCTTTCAGTATCCTGGGATGTATCCCATCTGGTCCCATAGACTTCTCCACTTTCAGTTTTGCAAGCTGTTCTAACACATCACACCATTCACAAAAGATGATATCTACTCCTTTCTTTGGAGAACCAAGTAGGTTTCCTTTTCCTCTTGTTTTTTATTTACTTTCCTTATGTATGTATCTGCACCTTTTATTGCCTCCTTTAGTTTAGCCCATTGCAATTCCACTTCCCTTATCCCCTCCCACCCTACCAACTCCTTCAGGTACTTGGCTATGTTACTGAAGTCAGTGTTTTTCAAGTCCAGGACATTGAGCTTGCTGTGATTGGATTCCACTTTGGCTTTTATCTCAAACCACACCGTGTGATGATCACTGCTGCTCACACAAGTACCCACCTGGATATCTGATGCTCTATCTCTGTTGGTGAGCACTAAATCCAGCACGGAGCTCTCCCTGTTCGGTTCCAACACCATTTGTTTAAGTAACGCATCTTGCAAGGCATCCACAATATTTTTTACTTTTCAGATTTGCAGAAGGAACACTCCAATCCACATCGAATAGATTAGTCACCCAATATGATCACTTCTCCCTTCATGGGTATCTTTGCAATATCGACAATCAATTTGCTAACCATTTCTTCAGTTTGAGTTGGAAGTCTGAAGACCACACCAGTATGGATGACAGTGCCATCTCCTCTTTCCATCACAATCCAGAGCGCTGCTTCTTGTCCCCATGTCCCCTGCATTTCAGAGCTTTAATATTGCTTTTAACATACAGGGCTACTCCTCCTCCTTTTCTACCCTCTCTCTCTCTTCTAAATAGATTATAGCCAGCTATGGCTATATCCCATTCGTGCAACTCGTTAAACCATGTTTCAGTAATGGCCACAGTGTCAAAGTCCATTTCCACCATTATGGCTTCCAGATCAAGAACTAGGTTTCGAGCATTTGTACTCGTTGCTTTCCGGCATTTGTTGAATGGCTTGCCTGCCTTTTGCATGGATTTTGTTCTACACGCCCTTTCCTGCTTGCTATTCCTGGGAAAACTACCCAGCTGATTGCTTGAACATTACATACCTATCAGGATTTCTCCAGGAATAAGCAGAAAGTCAGTCCTTGCATACGAGTGACGTCGGCAACGATGGAGCCCACGCAGAGCATATCTCCAGCTTTCAAAGAAAGCCTTTGGGACATGCTACCATGCTTGCGTGGTCCCCTTACCATCCAAAGGTGCCATCTTACTCAGTCTCCTTTTTTTTTTCTGCGGAGCCCAATGGACATCTGTCCTGCTTCCCTGAAAAAATCCTTGCTAATTATCCTTAAAAGTTAGCTTTCCCAGTTTGTGTACTGGTTCCTTCCTGCCTCGAGCCAGTGCCAATTTTTGTGCTGTTCTCGGACCCTTTTCCTTTTTTGATTGAGGCTTTCCTCGACCACAACTTTTTTTTTTTTTTTTTTTTTTTTTTTCCTCCTGGGGGGTTGTCGACCCTATCCGGGTGCTCCCCACTACGTTCCCCAGTGGGTTCAAAAAATGTGACTGCTGCAGTCAAACCATGTCAGTGACAGACACCTATGACTGCTTCCTGGGACTGGACCATGACAGCACCTCCTGCAACCTGTGCCAGGCCATGATGCCTAAGACCAACAAAAAGGTATCATAAGGAAAGGAATGGAAAATTTAAAACAA
The DNA here is from genome assembly GCA_033557465.1 of Ichthyophis bannanicus. Classification (NCBI taxonomy): domain Eukaryota; kingdom Metazoa; phylum Chordata; class Amphibia; order Gymnophiona; family Ichthyophiidae; genus Ichthyophis; species Ichthyophis bannanicus. Next base: position 163,222,319 of record CM066041.1, read on the forward strand.
AAGATATTATAATGCATCTCTATCGTTCCATGGTGAGACCGTACCATGAATATTGTGTGCAATTCTGGTCACCGTATCTTAAAAAGGATATAGCGTTATCAGAAAAGGTTCAGAGAAAAGCCACCAAAATGGTAAAGGGGATGGAAGGATACTCCTATGAAGAAAGGCTAAAAGAGACGGCTGAGGGGAGATATGATAGAAGTCTATAAATTAATGAACGGAGTGGAACAGGTAAACATAGGTCGATTGTTTACGTTATCAGAATATAGAAAGACTAGGGGACATGCAATGAAGCTACAGGGTAAACTATTTAAGACTAATAAAAGAAAATATTTTTTAACTCAACGTGTAATCAAACTCTGGAATTTGTTTCCGGAGGATGTAGTAAAGGCTGTTAGTGTAGCTGGGTTTAAAAAAAGGTTTTGACAAGTTCCTGGAGGAAAGGTCCATAAACCATTGGAGCAGTTGGTTCATGAACCGACCAGAGAGGACGCCATATTGGACCTAGTCCTTAGTGGAACACCAGATCTAGTGCAAGAGATAAGGGTGTTAAGGCCACTTGGCAATAGTGATCATAGCATGATCGCGTTTGATTTAATTAGTGGAGGAGGGATAGTAAGGAAATCCACAGTACTACCTTTTAACTTTTGAAAGGGAGACTATGATAAAATGAGGAAAAGTTAAGAAAAAACTAAAAGGAGCAGTTGCAAAGGTTAAAGACTTACATCAAGCTTGGGTGGTGGTGAAAAATACTATCTTGGAAGCCCAGACCAGCTGTATTCCACGCTTTAAGAAAAGTGGAAGGAAGTCCAAAAAACTGCCAGCATGGTTTAAAGGTGAGGTCAGAGAGGCTGTTGCCAAAAAAGCATCTTTCAGGAAATGGAAAAAAGAGCCAAACGACGAAACCTGGAAACAGCACAAGCACTGGCAAGTCAAATGCAAAGCGTTGATAAGGCAGGCAAAGGGAGAATTTGAGAAGAAGCTTGCTGCGGAAGCAAAAAACACGAAATAAAGACTTTTTCAAGTACATTCGTAGCAAAAAACCTGTGAGTCAGTTGGTCCATTAGATGATAGAGGGGTTAGAAGGGCACTAAGAGGCGACAAGGCGATAGCGGAGAGACTGAATGAATTCTTTGCTTCAGTCTTTACTGAGGAAGGTGTAGGGATGTTACCCATGACTGAAGTGGTATTTAAAGGTGCGGAATAATTGAAGGAAATATCTGTACATTGGGAAGATGTATTACAACTATTAGATAAACTGAAGAGTAGCAAATCACCTGGGCCGGATGGTATACATCCAAGGGTGTTGAAAGAACTGACATATGAGATTGCAGACCTGCTATTAGTAATCTGTGAACTATCATTAAAATCATCTCTAATACCTGAAGATTGGAGGATCGCCAATGTAACACCAATTTTTAAAAAGGGTTCCAGGGGTGATCCAGCAAACTACAGACCGGTGAGCCTGACGTCAGTACCAGGAAAAATGGTAGAAACCATCATAAAGAATAAAATTACTCAGCATGTAGATAGTCATGGCTTAATGGGAGACAGCCAACATGGCTTTAGACAGGGAAGATCTTGTCTTACTAATCTGTTATGTTTTTTTTGAAAGTGTGAATAAACAGGTGGACAAAGGCGAGTCGGCTGATATAGTGTATCTGGACTTTCAGAAAGCCTTTGACAAGGTCCCTCATTAGAGACTTTTGGCAAAACTAAAGAGTCATGGGATAGGAGGCAGTGTACTACTGTGGATCAGGAACTGGTTAAAAGATAGAAAGCAGAGGGTAGGGCTAAATGGCCAGTTTTCCCAATGGAGAAATGTGAATAGTGGTGTACCCCAGGGATCTGTGCTGGGTCCGCTGCTTTTTGACATATTCATAAATGACCTGGAAAGTGGAACAACAAGTGAGGTTATCAAATTTGCAGATGACACAAAACTATTTAAAGTTGTTAAAACCCAAGAGGATTGTGGAAAATTGCAAGAGGATCTTGATAAATTGGAAGACAGGACATCAAAATGGCAGATGAAATTTAATGTGGACAAGTGCAAAGTTATGCACCTAGGGAAGAACAACCCAAACTATGGTTACACGATGCAAGGTTTCACATTAGGAACCACCACCCAGGAAAAAGGTTTAGGCGTCATTGTGGATAACATGTTAAAACACTCCGCCCAGTGTGCAGTGGCGGCCAAGAGAGCAAATAGAATGCTAGGTATCATAAGGAAAGGAATGGAAAATAAAACAAAGGATATTATAATGCCTCTATATCGTTCCATGGTGAGACCGCACCTTGAATATTGTGTGCAATTCTGGTCGCTGTATCTTAAAAAGGATATAGCGATATTAGAAAAGGTTCAGAGAAGAGCCACCAAAATGGTAAAGGGGATGGAAGAATACTATTATGAAGAAAGACTAAAAAGGTTGGGGCTCTTTAACCTGGAAAAGAGACGGCTGAGGGGAGATATGATAGAAGTCTATAAATTAATGAACGGAGTGGAACGGGTAAACGTAGATCAATTGTTTGTTATCAGAATATAGAAAGACTAGGGGACATGCAATGAAGCTACAGGGTAAACTATTTAAGACTAATAAAAGAAAATATTTCTTCACTCAACGTGTAATCAAACTCTGGAATTTGTTACCGGAGGATGTAGTAAAGGCTGTTAGTGTAGCTGGGTTTAAAAAAGGTTTGGACAAGTTCCTGGAGGAAAGGTCCATAAACCATTATTAAGAAGGGACCCAGGATATCAATGCTTGACCCAGTACAAGCATTGTGGAACCTGTGTCTTTTGGGGAAACTGCTAGGTACATATGACCTAGATTGGCCACTGTTAGAAACAGGATACTGGGCTTGATGGACTTCGGTCCGACCCAGAATGGCATATCTTATGTTAAAGAGGTCCGACTTGGCCTTGGCCTCCCTGATGCCAAGCTCCAAGTCCAGCACTTCCCTTGAGGCTCGAGCATAGCGACTCCTCAGAGACAACCTCTGACCCAGAGAAATAGTCCTCTTAAGTCTGCCGAGGTTGAACCGGAGAAATCCAGTAAAACCACCTGGAGAGACTCTGGTGCCTCTGAGAAGCACCCTTCCAAGGTCCTTAAGAAGGATTCCTTGGCTGGCAGAGACCATGCAAGGTTCCTCGAGGCAGTGGTCCTCGTCAAGGACACACTCGTGAGAGTGCTGGTGTCGGGCCTGAGATCCTCTGTGCCTGTGCCAAAAGTTGCAGAGCCTTCTGGCTTGGAAACCAGAATGTCGGCCCTGAAGCAGAACTGCTATCCTGGCCCTACAGCAGGCAATGATGGCTGGTTTGTCCACATCATCTGCCCTGAGAACCATGCCCCTGACTGCAGGGGAGTCCTCAGTCGTCAAGCCGAATGCCACTGGCCTCGGGTAAGCCCTCGGTGCCGGTTGAGGTCCCAGTCCTCTTCCTCAGGAATCCGATCCTCCCCAGCTAGTTTCTGTGACTCGGGTCCTCTGAAGGCTACCAACCCCTCAGCACCAACCTCAAAACAATGAGTCACAAGGCCTTGGACTCATTATCACCACTCTACTCCAAGTGGGAGACAAACGACGAGGCATCCCCAGAAACTAAAAGGCACTGAGAGATTCCCGCGGACACGGCATCGGCCTCCTCTGGAGGACGTGGTCTTACCCTTCTCGGTGCAGACCGAGTTGGAGGAAGACCAATGCAGCGAGGAGCTGGAGATTCTCCAATACAAGTCTCCACCCAAAGAAACCCTCACAGTGCCCGTGCAGCCAATCCTCAAGTGGCTACTACTTGGAATTTGTTGTCGGTACTGGTGGTGAGCCGGTGCCTCGACACCATGTACTGTGTCTGGAAAGGGCCAGGGTTCCACAAACCCCAATTTCATATAACTCCATGGTCGTCGAGTTGACCATGCAAAAACTTAGAGTGAAAAGACCCACTCCTGTTTCTCCCCCCCCCCCCCCCGAAGAGAGGCCAGAGCCCTCAATGCCCTCTGGCGCAAGTGTTACCAGGGCTCTTTGCTAAGGTGCCAGATCCAAGCCTCTGAACTTTACATAGATATGTACCTGAAGGCTCTAACCCAGGAGTTGTTGGTGTTTTTGGCTGGTCTCATCAGGGAGCAGCTTCAACTGTTCCAGTCCCTGACTTCAGGGATCAAAGACTGCTCCAAATTTCTCTCTCGGATCAGCCTACGATGGCTTCAAGTCGGTGGCTTGAGTCGCAGCAGCTGGCATCAGTGCCTGACACCAAACCTGGCTACAGTCCTCTAACGTCAAGCAATGGGTCCAAAAACAAGCTGCTCGATGTCCCCTGCACTGGGGAAAACCTTTTCGGCAAACCCATGGCCGACAAGGCGGCAGAGATAGCCGACAAGGCGGCAGAGATTGCAGCCGACGTGGTGACCCACCAGAGGATCTTTAAAAAGACCTCATCTCTTCCCTGCAGGAAACTACCGGGGAAGAGATCTCTGTTCCTGAGGGGAAATGGGGTTCTTTCCCACAAGGTCACCACTACCAGCCTTTCTCGGGCCAGCAACAAAGGTCTCGCCTC